>OY728165.1:1776777771-1779275271 GCA_963277665.1 Viscum album | reverse complement strand
TCTCTCATCAACCATTTTTATGAATTCTTATGTCACGCCGTTACGCTGCCGAAATCACACCGATTTTCTAAGCCAATATCATTATGTAGTGAATACCATGCCCATTTCTCCATCAAGGGTATTCACTTTTATGTGCATTTACTTATTGATTATAAAGTTTCATGTATGAATTCCACATTCCTTTATCGTGGAATAAATGATTATGTTTTATGAATCCATGTTTTATGATCCATGTGGCACACTTATGCATGAAATGAAATGTTTAAGAAGGGTGCGCCCTTTATAGCGCTCCAATGCATTGGGTAAAGTATAGTATCATGATACTTCATGTGCAATGAGTTTTGACTCATGCTAATTAAAGTGCAACGAGGGTTTACTCGTGCTTCAAGTGCAATGAGGGTTTACTCATGCTCCATGTGCAATGAGCCTTGGCTCATGCTAATTCAATATTAAGTGTTGTTGCCACATTTCCATGTTATGATTATCATGATTTATCATGACTTTATTTTCATGTTACTCTTATGCTCTATTGATATTCCTATTGCCTAACATGTATTTTACTCCTCATGTTATTCATTGTGTACTCCCTTACTGGGCTTTATAGCTCACCCTTTTGTTATTCATGTCCTCAGGTTATCCTATGCAATGCTAAGTACGAAGGAATGTAGTGGTCATGTAAAGGAAGTTTTCAATAAAGATGTTGTATTTCAAGTTTAAAGTTTTTATGTAATGATCCTAAGCCCCAAATACACTAAACCTCTCGATCTTCTTTGTTGTATCAAGTGATGTTTTATGTAATAAATCATGTTTAAGTTGTAATAAAAAGAAGGGTTGTCATAAATCCTGCTACTCTTTATGGTCTAAATATATTCATGTGGATAAGTTCTAGAGGTCTTGATGTTGCAGTTTTGTTAATATATTTGAAGGAAGATTTGTGTTGCTTTCCAACTTGGCATGCATCACAGAATCTATCACCATTAAATTTGAGACTAGGTTAATTAGAAATAACTATTCATTAAAAAATTTATGTGAAGCATAAATATTACAATGACTAAGTATCCTATGCCAAATCCATGACTCATTTATCTTAGTAGTTAAACAATTAACTTTCTGCTTACACAAGGAATTTAAATCCAAAGTATAAAAATTATTAGTTATAGGTGCTCGAAACTTAAACAATTTATCTTTAAATATAGATCATGAATTGTTAGAAAAATTAAAATAATATCCATAATCACAGAGTTGAGAGATACTTATCAGGTTGTTCTTAATCCATTTTACATATAATACTTTGTTGATTGAGACAATTTTTTTGGATCTCCAACAGTTCTAAGTCAAATTATCTTTCCATTGGTATTATTAGAAAAGGTTAATAGACCTCCATCTATTTGAGTCAGTGTATTGAAGTTTGATGAGTTTCCACTCATGTTCTTGGAGTAGCCACTATCTATATACTATATAGATTTTCTTTTTCTATTACCTATTTCCTATAAAGGTATTTAGAAAAAAGTTTTTTTGGTACCCATATTTTCCTGGGTTTAGCAGTGTTAGCTAGTAGAGATCTAGGAATCCAGATCTTCTTTGTTTTTCCATAACTCATATTATTTTCTTTAGATAAAATTTTTGAAATAAAATATATTTTAATTACACTAATTAGAGTATTTATCAAATATTTTTTTTATATTCCATTTTGTTCCACAAAAATTATAAGTAATACTTTTTGAGGTGGGAAAAAAATAATTCTTATATAGTTTATATTTTTCACCCTTAATTCCTATACCAAATCATTACTTTATAATGTCATTATTACCAAGAATTTCATTCAGAATATTTTCTCCGTTTGTAAATAAGAGAGAATCACTTTTATAAGTTTATAATTATTCTTATAATTATTTAATATTATTTTCATGATCTGCACAGTTTGTGGTAGATGAGTTAAAATTTTAAATTATCTTCCGATGCTGTTTAAGCAAGGTATCTCTTTCTCCTAAAACAAAATTGTGAATATTCTTTAAATATTTGTGCTTCTTTAAAAAAGAGTTATATTTTTATTTTATCATTGTGAAGTAAGAATCCAATTTATCATTTAAATATCTAGAATCAAAATCAGAATTAAAGGAATAATAGTTTTGTGCCTTATCTTCTTCCTCAATGAAGCACATATTTGCTTTCAAACAAGATTCTTCCTTTTCTAAATAAGATTTTGATGAGCTGATGGAGTCTTCATAAACACTCTAGTTTGCTCTCATTTCTCTTTTTACTTTATGTTCATAATTATCATTTTTATGATATTTCTTTTCTGTCTTTATCTTTTCACCTTTTAGCTGAGGAAAATCAGGTCTTATATGACCCAATTTCTTGCATTCATAGCATCTGACTTATCTTGAGTCTTTATCATCCTTTTTGAAGGGATTTCTAAATCTTTTATTTTTCTTATAAAATTTTCTAAACTTTTTTTCTATCTAAGCTAGTTCCATTTTAGAATCAGATGAATCAGAATTCTTTTATTTTCTGATTTATTGTGTTATTATTCTTCTTTTATTATGAGATGTTACCTTTGGAGCAGTATTATACTTTTTTCACAAAGAATTTATGATCTTAATATTTATCTTTCATTTCAGATTCATACATCTTCATCATCCAAATTAATTCTCACATTATCATATCTTTGATAGGTGATTATTGGAAAACTGCAGCTAATATACCATTCCATTTAGTAGGTAGTAATCTAAGTACTTTCAAAGCTTGATCTGCTTGTTTGATAGGATCACATAAGGTTGTAAGATTATTGATAATCCCTATAATAGTTCCATTAATTTGAGTGATAATATCTTTATCAAACATTCAAAATGTGTTAAATTTTATCTTTTCTATTTCATACCTCATTTGTTCTACATTATCTGTTCCTTCATAGGTAACTGCAAAGGTTTAACACATTTCATAAGTAGTATGACTTTTTAATACATGGTTTAATTCATCTAGTCCAAGACCTTAGATAATTGCATTCATATATTTGGAGTTGATATCATATTCATCTTTGATTATAGCATCCTAAGTTTCTAGTTTCTCAGGAATCTTATAGGGAGTGATAATCTTTGAATGAACTCAAAATCCAAGATTTTTTAAATAAATGATCATCCTTTATTTCAAACACACAGAATTTTCACCATTGAAATATGGAGCACAAACCACAGACATCCCTTCTCTTGGATCAACTATTGACATCTTTTTATAGACCTTTAAACATTCATCTTACTATATCTTTATCCAAAATCTCTCCTTTGATACCAATTGTTAGGTCAGAATATACAAATATACACAAGAGGGGGGGGGGTGTATTGCGTCTTTTCAAAATATTCCACAACTTTGGATTTTGACATCAACTATAGATTATGTGGATAAGTAGTGTTTATGATTGAAAAAATAATATATAGTAGATAAAATAAAAATATAGAACACAAATTTTTATAGTGGTTCAGGGAACAAAGATACCCCAGTCCATTCCACCAACTACTCTCTCTACGAGCCTGGTGAATTTCACTACTCAAGTCCTCATATCATAAGACCAATTCACAACTGAGTGTAGGATATTGAAACCTTTACAAACAAGGATAAAAAAAACAAATCCTTATGGTTCTTTAATATAGAACTGAATATCCATAGGTTAGATCAAGAAGGTGATACTCCACCACAAGTGAGTATGAGCAGTTGAAACTCTCAATAAAAAGATATTATTTTAAAAGGTTCTGATCAAACATCACAGTTGTAACAAAAACTGACAGTAGATGGATCTTCATCTTTATAAAATAATATCTTCAAGAAAGAGTAGTTCCAAAGCGATTCAGTTGAAATATATCTTTAGATAAAATTATCAATGAATTGCAACAACATACTTACAGAAAATACGGGATTTAAAACATGTATATATCCAAAGTGCAACCTCTTATATAGATAACATAGTCTGATTTATTTTTATAGTACATATGTTAAAATATCTTTAAAAAAATGTAGCTGAATATAAGTATGTGACTCACTTTTTATATTAATCACATACACATATATATTGAACAAATACACTGATAAAATAAATAAAGTAGAGAGCCTTCTTTGCAATTCCAGATCTAATAAAATTGCCTGATAGATCATGAGAATTCAAATACATAAAACAGCTCAGAGTATCCGTACCTTCTCTTAATAATAGAAGATAATTTCTCCACTGAATATGATTATGTGAATCAATCAAAATGATATTTGAATCAGTCTAAAACAAGTTTTAAATCGGCCTGATAATCTACAAATACCGTTGCACAAAACTTTAATAAAATCATAAATTCAAATCTTTGATGTTGAAAAGTCAAATGTAGGGTTCCTTCATAAAATGAAAAAATTTGAAATCTAGGGTTCAACTACAAGCATTAATTCTTCAAACGTAATATTGAAAATGTAAGGTTTATTACAAAAGTAAGTTTGATGATCCATACATTTTCTTCTCAAAAGTAAGTTTGATGATCCATACATTTTCTGCTCAATGTATGAGCACAATGTAATGGAGAGGATTCAAGGGGAAGAGGGTTCAGGACCCCTTTGTGTGCCAAATATGACTAAGAAGGAGGGGGGGAGGGGATCATGTAAGGTTAAAATAGGGAGAGAGAGAGTAAAGAGGGTTTTAAAATTTTAATGAACTGGCATGACTGGATGGTTTGGACACATTGTTTACCAATCCATGCACCAACCATGTGGTAGACTTTACCAATCTTCCAAACCTACCTCAAAATTAGGCCACACGGTTTGTGTGACCATGCATAAATTGTGTTGCAGCTTCTCTCCACTTTCTGGACTGTATGCATAATTACCTGGGATGACCTGCACGGTTTCTACTAATCATGTAGTGACTGTGTTCAAGAAAAAATCCACCCAAACTCAAATTTTTTTGAAAATATATACCAGGTATCAACCTAAACCTCGACCAAAAAGATCCAAGACCATGAAAAGAATGAAATTTAGGAGCATCTGAGGTCGGGGTGTGATACGTGGGGACTCTACACTTGACATTTACCACGGTTAACCTCCCCATGGTGATATATATATCTCAAATAAGAAAATACTCCCCTTTCTCAAACACCTTCATATAGAGAGGTTCTTAAATACTACAGAACTTTGTATAGATATGTTCTTGAAACTTTTAGGTTAACCATACATAGTTCCCCGACAACCATCGGTGACTCCTCACCCCGGTCTGTAGGTGTCCCAGAGAGGCAACCTATGTAATTTGAAAGGGTGTAGACATATATAAATGATGAAGAAGAGGCCAACATGAATATATGGAGAGATTTAGCTAGAAAAAACCTCCTAAAGATGTTCATTCCTATTGGAACTTCCAATTATGAGAACCCAAATTTGTTAGAAAGAGAGTTCTAGATTTACATTCATCTGAATGTGTAGGATACCTATTATATATTCAAGGATATAAACCACCCTTATCAAGGATAATAATTCCAGATCTAGATCATAAATACAATTATTTTTTAGCTAGACATGGTCACGCTCTCTATGGCCTAAGACCTAGGATCAGAAGATCATAACAAATGCCTACGACATGTTGTCTCTACATCATGAAAACTATCTGATTAATCAGAAAAGTTCCATCATATGATTGTATCTGGGGATGGGGAAAGTATGGATAATTTCACTTTACCCTATCCCAAGGGTAGCAAAGCTCCACAGATACGACATCCTATAATTTCATTGCATTAGGATAAGTCTTGGGATTCTATTGTGTGATCCTTTAATAAAAAGGTTCACATCTGGTCATTCCTTCAAGGAGAACTAGTATTGGATCTCAGAATCTCAATGATTCCATGGAATAAAATTCCAAATCTAGAACTCAAATGGGAAGTTCCGTACATAATACATAAGGTCTATTCTAATGGATCTTACTTATTCGACATGATGGATGGGGAACATGTCATTCCCCTCTAAAAATGTGAGATTTATCAAGAAATAATTTCCATTTCTGTTTTTAATACTTATAAATCATGTTTTCATGATGTTAAATTTAAAAGAAGACATTATTTTTTCATGGATTTGAGATGAATGATAGATATGCACTTATCGCATGATGGTAAACTGTACAAAATAAGTACTGACATCAAGAATCAATATTATTGAGCATCTTATGTCATGGAATCAAGATTTTGACTACACAACATCCTAATCCATGTGAGCAATACTTTAAACTTTACAATATAATACATCTTTACTACATGCCATTAAACTACATGAAGAACATAAATTCACAAACAATTCACTACACATGAGCTTGATCTTTTCTAAAGAAAAATGAAGTGCCGCATCCCTATGTTTGATTCGAATCCACATATGGAATCTCCCCACTCAAGAACTATGATTTTCTTGATTCCAACCATAACAGGATACATAGTGACACCCATATCCCAAATCCTAGGTCCAAATGCAATATATTTATCTCAGTTACAAGACATTAATTTCTGACACAACATCTTAAGAACATGAGATTAAAATATAGTCTTACACTATGTACTAAGCATTGGATACCTTGGGAAACTATCTCAAGATTCATCATATAAAAAATATAGGATCCCTCTCTCAATATTATTTTCCAAATTCATGGACAACATTTATGGGGGTTCATGCCTTCTTTTCCTTATCGAGAAACCTTCATCCTTATCAGAATATGTTAAAATGAATTATTTCCCAGAAATATGTATGGATTGATTCTCATTCCAATTAAATACATAGAGATCTATGGATTCTATATCTTGGATAAGCCACCAGATAATAAAAAATTCCCCTATCCTTTCTTTTAATCATCTCTATGTGGTGAACGAGGCACCTTTTCCATTCCTTATTTCTCACACTGATAATAGCTCATGTGGGATTAGGGATTTCAGTAAGGGATTCCCCATATGATGAAGACATATCTATTAATGATAGGGCTAGCATGTTACATAAAATTCACACCATATGTTATTGCTTCATAATGCTAAACTACATGGTTTATGTCTCTAGAATGACATAAATACACACACTACTATAGTCTTCTCTCGAGAGGACCACTATGATTGGTGTTGGTCTCCCACCACACCTCCATTCAAGAACTAAATGCATCTTGATTCTTTCCATTATAGGATACATAGTGAAACCCAAATCTCTAATATTGGGTCCAGTCATAATAATCAATGTGAAAAATGCCCCCGATATGTAAAGGTAAGACATGCATGGAGAGTTTCCCATTCAAGAACTACATGTGGATTAATTCCTTCCATAATAAGATTAGTGATGACACATAAATCTCCAATCATGGGTCTGGAAACAATAATCAATGAAAGAAATTCCACCCTCTTTGTATGGGTCAAACCTATATGGAGTGTTTCCTATTAAAGATCTATGTGTGGATTGAATCCTTCCATCACACGATACATAGTGATGCCTGAAAATCTAATCCCAGTTTTGGATGAAATAATCAATTATAACAATGCCCCCTATGTATATAGGTTATACTTTTATGGTGAGTTTCTCATTAAATAACTACATGTGTCTCGATACCTACAATCATAGGATACGTAGTGACACCCAGATATACAATCTTGGGTATAACTATAATAATCAATGGGAATAATGCCTGACTCTTCTTATGAAGGAGAACCATGTAAGGGAGAGGATCCAAGGGGAAGAGGGTTCAGGACCCCTTTGTGTGCCAAATATGATAAGAAATAGGGGAGGGGGGTCTCAGGTTAGGTTAAAATAGGAAGAGAGAGAAAATAGGGTTTTGAAATTTTAATGAATTGGCACGACTGGATGGTTTGGCCACACTGTTTACCAATCCATGCACCAACCGTGTGGTTTCCTTTACCAAGATTCCAAACCTACCTCATGATTAGGCCACACGGTTTGTGCAACCATGCATAAACCATGTTGCAGATTCTCTTCACTTCCTGGAATGGATGCATAATTACCTGGGCTAACCTGCATGGTTTCTACTAATCGTGTAGTGACCGT
Source organism: Viscum album (assembly GCA_963277665.1). Lineage (NCBI taxonomy): Eukaryota > Viridiplantae > Streptophyta > Magnoliopsida > Santalales > Viscaceae > Viscum > Viscum album. Next base: position 1,779,267,234 of record OY728165.1, on the reverse strand, counting down.
TTTCAAGCCAAAATCCTCCAAAACTCCCAAAATTTTGAAAATTTCTACTAGTTATTAACCTGAACCTCGACCAAAAAGATCCAAGACCACGAAAAGAATGAAATTAAGGAGTATCTGAGGTCGGGGTGTGATACGCGAGGACTCTACACCCGACATCCACCATGGTTAACCTCCCCATGGTTATATATATATCTCAAATAAGAAAATACTCCCATTTCTCAAACACCTTCATATAGAGAGGTTCTTAAATACTAGACAACATCATATATAGATTTTTTTGAAACTTTGAGGTTAACCGTATATAGTGCCCCAACAACCATCAACGACTCCTCACCTCAGTCTGCAGGTGTCCTAGAGAGGCAACCTCTATACTTTGAAAGGGTGGAGACATATAGAAATGATGAAGAAGAGGCACACATGAATATATGGAGAGATTTAGCAGGGTGAAAAAACTCCCAAAGATGTTCATGCCTATTGGCACTTCTAATTATGAGAACCCAAATTGGTTAGAAAGAGAGTGCAAGATTTACATTCATTCTAATGTATAGGATACCTATTAGCTATTCAAGGATATAAACCCCCCTTATTAAGGATAAAATTTCCAACTCTAGATCATAAATACAATTAGTTTTTATCTAGACATGGTCATGTTCTCTATGGTCTAAGACCTAGGATTAGAAGAGAATAACAAATGCCCATGACATGTTGTCTCTACATCATGAAAACTATCTGATTAATCAGAAAAGTTCAATAATATGATTGTATCTGGGGATGGGGAAAGTATGGAGAATTTCACTTTACCCTATCTCTAGGGTAGCAAAACTCCATATATAAGACATCCTATAATTTCATTGCAGCATGATAACTCTTGGGATTCTATTGCGTGATTCTTCAATAAAGAAGTTCGAATCTGGTCATTACTTTTAGGAGAACTCGTATTGGCTCTCAAAATCTCAATGATTCAAGGGAATAAACTTCAAATCTAGAACTAAAATAGGAAGTTCCATATATAATACATAAGGTCTATTCTAACGGATCTTACTTATTCGACATGATGGATGGTGAACATGTCATTCCCCTCCACCAATGTGAGGTTTCTCAAGAAATAATTTACATAGCTACTATTAATACTTATAAATCATGTTCGCATGATGTTAAATTGAAAGAAAGAAATTATTTTTTGCATGGAGTTAAAATGAATGATAGATATGCACTTATCGTATGATGTTAAACTGTACAGAAGAAGTCCTGACATTAAGAATCTATATTATTGATCATCTTATGTCATGGAATTAATATTTGGACTACACAACATCCTAATTCATGTCAGCAATACTTTAAACTGTACAATATAATACATCTTAACTGCATGCCATTAAACTGCATGAAGAACATAAATTCACAGACAACTCACAACACATGAGCTTGATCTGTTCAAAAGAAAAACGAAGTTCCCCATCCCTATGTTTGATTTGAATCCACATAGGGAATCTCCCTACTCAAGAACTATAAGTTTCTTAATTCCAACCATAATAGGATACATAGTGACACCCATATCCCAAATCCTAGGTCCAAACGCAATATATTTATCCCAGTTATAAGAAATTAATTTGTGAGACAACATATTAAGCACATGGCATTAAAATATAGTCTTACACTATGTACTAAGAATTGGATGCCTAGGGAAACTAGCTCAATATTCCTTATATAAATAATATAGGATCCCTCTATCAATATTAGTTTCCAAATTCCTGGATAACATTTATGGGGATTCATGCCTTCTTTGTCTTGTCGAGTAACCTTCATCCTTATCACAATATGATAAAATGCATTGTTTCCCAGAATTATGTATGGCTTGATTCTTATTCAAATTAAATACATAGAGATGTATGGATTCTATATCTTGGATAAGACACAAGATAAAAAAAATTCCCCTATCATTTCTTTTAATCACCTCTATGTGGTGAGTGAGACACCTTTTCCATTCCTTATTTCTCACACCGATAATAGCTCATGTGGGCTTAGGGATTTTAGTAAGGGATTCCCCATATGATCAAGAAATATCTATTAATGATAGGGTTAGAATGTTACTTAAAATTCACACCATATGTTCTTTCTTCATAATGTTAAACTACATGGTTTATGTCTCTAGAATGACATAAATATACACACTACTATGGACCTCTCTCGAGAGGATCGCTATCATTGGTGTTGGTCTCCCACCACACCTGCATTCAAGAACAAAATGTGTCTTGATTCCACCCATTATAGGATGCATAGTTAAACCCAAATCTTTTATATTGGGTCCAGTCATAATAATCAATGTGAACAATACCCCCTATATGTAAAGTTAATACATGCACATAGAGTTTCCCATTCAAGAACTACATGTGGCTTAATTCCTTCCATCATAAGATAAGGGACGACACATAAATCTCCAATCATGGTTCTAGAAACAATAATCAATGGAAGAAATTCCACCCTCTGTATATGGGTAAAACCTATATGGAGTGTTTCCTATTAAAGAACTATGTGTGGATTGAATCCTTGCATCACATGATACATAGTGATGCCCGAAACTCTAATCCTAGTTCTGGATGATATAATCAATTACAACAATTCCCCCTATGTATATGGGTTAGACTTGCATGAAGATTTTCTCATTAAATAACTACATGTGTCTCAATTCCTACAATCAAAGGATACGTAGTGACGCCCAGATATACAATCTTGGGTATAACTGCAATAATCAATGGGAATAATTCCCCACTCTAATTATGGAGTATCACCATGTAAGGGAGAGGATCCAAGGGGAAGAGGGTTCATGACCCCTTTGTGTTCCAAATATGACTAAGAAGGAGGGGGGGCTCAGGTTAGGTTAAAATAGAGAGAGAGAGAAAAGAGGGTTTTAAAATTTTAATGAAATGGAACGACTGGATGGTTTGGTCACACTATTTACCAATACATGCACCAACCGTGTTTTAGCCTTTACCCAGCTACCAAACCTACCTCATGATTAGGCCACACAATTTGCGTGACCATGCATAAACTATGTTCACTACTACAAAAAACGGGCAAGGGATGCGTTCACTTTTTTCAGTGCTATAAAAAAGCACTGATAAAGGGGGCCTTTGTCCGTGCTAAAAAAAGCACTGATAAAGGGTCTCCTTTATCAGTGGTAAAAAAAGCGCTGAGAAAGGCCCCCTTTATCAGTGCTTTTTTAGCGCTGATAAAGGCCCCCCCAATATTAGCGCTTTTTTTAGCGCTGATAAAGGGGTGATTTATCAGCGCTTTTCCCGAGCGCTGATAAATGTTAAGTTTCAAAAAAAATATTTTTTCATGAAAAATAATATTTTGTTATATAAGTATATTTATATTGATATAAATAAAATATATATTTTTTAAATATGTTATAGATAGGTATAAATAGACTATTACATTTAATATATAAGAAATTTAGTAAAAATAGATTCAAAATATTTTAAAAAAATATTATTAATTAATAATTTTATAATTATTATTGATTAAAAATAATTTAATAACAATTTGAGGATACAAAAAATCAAAACAATTAATAAAAGATCTAAAATATGTTGAAAATGTAACTCAAACTTCAAATGGAAATAATTCTTGATCAGGGTGTCGGTTTTAGCTCTAAAACATATCAAATCAAATCCTGTGATGAGATCTATGTGCTAGTTATCAAGGATAAGCCTCTATCACATTTTTCGAGCCCAAAAAAGGCCCAGAAGGCCTCCAAAACTGAGTTTTTAGTCGGGAAACCTTGATTTTTTAACATTCAAATAAGTATAACTTCTGATACGGATGTCCATTAGGCCTGTACCACATATCATATCGAATATGGTTTCATTTTCTTCAATTTGACTGGTTTTGGCATTGAAACATAATTCTAGATTATAATTTATAGTCATTTTAACATTCTATGGATTTTCAAATACACACATATATATATATATGTATTTATTCATAAATATATATGTGTCTGTGTGTGTGTGGGTGTCTATGTGTGTGTCTGTGTGTTGTATATATGTATATATGTATGTATTTATTTATTTACTTATAAACACACATCAAAAAACATATTTTTTCATAAAATGTATTTAAAACTAATATTATAAGTACATTCTATGGCTTTTCAAATACACATATATGTGTATTTATTCCTAAATATATATGTGTTTGTGTGTGTGTGTCTCTCTGTGTGTGTCTGTGTGTTGTATATATCTATGTATGTATGTATGTATTTATTTATTTATTTATAAACACACATAAAAAACATATTTTTCATAAATGTATTTAAAACTAGTCTTATAAGTATATATTAATATACAAATAAATATACGTATAAAAATTATAACTAAAAATATATATATAAATATATTAATATACGAATTTATATATATATACTAATATATGAATAAATATATTTATATTAATATGAATCTATATCAATATATGAATAAATATAACTATATATATATATATATCATTAAATAGAGAACAAAACGAAATGGCTTAGTGGTAAAGGTGTAGCTGCGAAATGGGGGAGGTCCCGGGTTCGAGTTCGGGTGGAAGCGAAGGGGGTGTGCGTGTATGAGGATGCGCAGGAAGGGCAGCGCATGGGAGACCTCATAGCACTGATAAAGGGGGTGTGAAGCACTGATAAAAGCACTCGCCACATTATTTTTTTTTATTAATTTTTTTGACCTTTATTAGCGCTTTTAAAAAAGCACTGATAAAGGCACCTATTATCAGCGCTGATAATGGGGTCTTTTATCATCGCTTTTTTTAGCGCTGATAAAAGCGGCCTTTATCAGCGCTTTTCAGAGCGCCGATAAAAGGGACCCCCCCTATATTAGCGCTGAGCTTTACAGTGCCTTTTTAGCACTGTTAAAGCCCATTTTGAGCGCTGATATAGGCTATTTTTGTAGTAGTGGATGCATTTTCTCTCCACTTTCTGGACTGGATGCATAATTACCTGGGCTGACCTGCACGGTTTCTACTAATCATGTAGTGACTGTGTTCAAGAAAAAATCTACCCAAACTCCCAAAATTTTGAAAATTTATACCGGGTATCAACCCGAACCTAAACAAAAAAGATCCAAGACCATGAAAAGAATGAAATTAAGGAGTATCTGAGGTCGGGGTGTGATGCACATGGAATCTACACTTGACATCCACCATAGTTAACCTCCCCATGGTGAAATATATATCTCAAATAAGAAAATACTACCCTTTCTCAAAAACCTTCATATAGAGAGGTTCTTAATGACTGGACAACTTCATATAGAGATGTTCTTGAAACTTTGAGGTTAACCGTATATAGATCCCCAACAACCATCAGCGACTCCTCACCTCGGTCTGTAGGTGTACCAGAGAGGAAACCTCTATACTTTGAATGGGTGGAGACATATATAAATGATTAAGAAGAGGAAAACATGAATATATGGAGAGAGTTAGCTGAAAAAAACCTCCCAAAGATGTTCATGCCTATTGGAACTTTCAATTATGAGAACCCAAATTGGTTAGAGAGAGAGTTTAAGATTTACATTCATCCAAATGTGTAGGATACCTATTAGATATTCTAGGATATAAACCCACCTTATCAAGGATAATGATTTCTGATCTAGATCATAAATACAATTAGTTTTTATCTAGACATGGTCACGTTCTCTATGGCCTAAGACCTAGGATCAGAAGAACATAACAAATTCCTACGACATGTTGTCTCTGCATCATGAAAACTATCTGATTAATCAAAAAATTTCCATCATATTATTGTATCTGGGGATTGGGAAAGTGTGGAGAATTTCACTTCACCCTATCCCTAGGTTAGAAAAGATCCATAGATACAAAATCCTATAATTTCATTGCAGTAGGATAAGTCTTGGGATTCTATTATGTGATCCTTTAATAAAAAGGCTTGCATCCGGTCATTACTTCAACGAGAACTAGTATTGGCTCTCATAATCTCAATGATTCGAGGGAATAAACTTCCAAATATAGAACTCAAATGGGAAGTTCCATACATAATACATAAGTTCTATTCCAATGGATATTACTTATTCGACATGATGGATGGGGAACTTGTCTTTCCCCTCCACCAATGTGAGGTTTCTCAAGAAATAATTTCCATAGCTGCTATTAATACTTGTAAATCATGTTCGCATGATGTTAAATTTAATAGAAGACATTATTTTTCCACGGAGTTAAACTTAATGATAGATATGCACTTATCGTATGACGTTAAACTATACAGAAGAAGTCCTGACATCAATAATATATATTATCGAGCATCTTATGTCATGGAAATGCCAATGAGACCATACCCGAGTGGTAAGGGCTCCTGCTTGGCATCCAAGAGACGTGGGTTCAAAACCGGGTGGAGGCAAATTTCTGGGCTACTATAGCAGTACTGTAGAAGTCGTTGTAGTAGTTACTGTTTGGTAATGTAACGACTAGAACTATTCACCCGATTTGGGCCTTCGGGCCACCAGTTTGGGCCAACGGGTCTCTAGGGACTTCGGGTCATCAAAGGCCTTAGGGACACAAGGCCTTAATGCCACGTAGACCATGGAGTAGCCCCGTTCACATAGAAAAAACCTCAAAAGAGGATCAGAGCAATAGGAGTAGTAGCCACCAAATGTAGAGCAAACCAGATTAGAAGAATGAGAGTGTATGGCAGCCGCCATCAGGACCAGGCACCGTGCAACAGTGTACGATGGAATGCTAGATTATTAGCAATGCAAGGCAGAGAGCTAAGGTGATCAATGATACAAGACGCTGGGGAGGGGCAGTTCTAGTGGGCTGGGCCTATGGGTCATGTAATGGGCATATACGCCTCTGGGCCTTCGGGTCATGTATTGCGGGTCATTTCAGGCCTTGTGCCTTGGGCCTGCGGGCTATGTACGGGTTCCCCTTAAACCCTTAAAAGGGGTATTATCTATAATAAAAATAAAAAGAAGGCCTTCGGGCCATTCGGTCTGTCAGTTATGTCATGGAATCAAGATTTGGACTACAAAAAATCCTAATTCATGTCAGAAATACATTAAACTGTACAATATAATACATCTTTACTGAATGCCGTTAAACTGCATGAAGAACATAAATTCAGAGACAATTTCACTACACATGAGATTGATCTATTCGAAAGAAAAATGAAGTGCCCCATCCCTATGTTTTATTCAAATCCACACAGGGATTCTCCCCACTCATGAACTATAAGTTTCTTGATTCCAACCATAATAGGATACATAGTGACACCCATATCCCAAATCCTATGTCAAAACACAATCTATTTATCCCAGCTACAAGACATTAATTTGTGATACAACATCTTAAGCACATGGAATTAAAATATAGTCTTACACTATGTAGTAAGCATTGGATGCCTTGGGAAACTAGCTCAAGATTACTCATATAAAAAATATAGGATCCCTCTCTCAATATTATTTTCCAAATTCCTGGACAACATTTATGGGGATTCATGCCTTCTTTTCCATGTCGAGTAACCTTCATCCTTATCTCAATATGATAAAATGCATTGTTTCCCAGAACTATGTATGGCTTGATTCTTATTCCAATTAAATACATAGATATGTATGGATTCTATATCTTGGATAAGCCACTAGATAATAAAAAATTCCCCTATCCTTTCTTTTAATCACCTCTATGTGGTGATCGAGACACCTTTTCCATTCCTTATTTCTCACACTGATAATAGATTATGTGGTCTTAGGGATTTCATCAAGGGATTCCCCATATGATCGAGAAATATCTATTAATGATAGGGTTAGAATGTTACTTAAAATTCACACCATATATTCTTTCTTCATAATGTTAAACTACATGGTTTATGTTTCTAGAATGACATAAATATACACACTACTATGGACCTCTCTCGAGAGGACCACTATCATTGGTGTTGGTCTCCCACCACACCTCCATTCAAGAACTAAATGTGTCTTGATTCCTGCCATTATAGGATACATAGTTGAACCCAAATCTCTTATATTGGGTCTAGTCATAATAATCAATGTGAACAATGCCCCCTATATGTAAAGGTAAGACATGAACAAAGAGTTTCCCTTTCAAGAACTACATGTGGCTTAATTCCTTCCATCATAAGATAAGTGATGACACATAAATCTCCAATAATGGGTCTAGAAAAAATAATCAATGGAAGAAATTCCACCCTCTGTATATGGGTCAAACCTGTATGGAGTGTTTCCTATTAAAGAACTATGTGTGGATTGAATCCTTTCATCACATGATACATAGTTATGCCTAAAACTCTAATCACAGTTCTAGAATAAATAATCAACTACAACAATTCCCCCTATGTATATGGGTTAGACTTGGATGGAGAATTTCTCATTAAATAACTACATGTGTCTCGATTCCTACAATCATAGGATACGTAGTGATGCCCAAATATACAATCTTGGGTATAACTGCAATAATCAATAGGAATAATGCCCCACTATAATCATTGAGGATCACCATGTAAGGGAGAGGAGCCAAGGGGAAGAGGGTTCTAGACCCCTTTCTGTGCCAAATATGACTAAGAATGAGGCGGGCGGGGGCTCAGGTTAGGTTAAAATAGAGAGAGAGAGAGAAAAGAGGGTTTTAAAATTTTAATTAACGGGCACGACTGGATGGTTTGGTCACACTATTTACCAATCCATGAACCAACTGTGTGGTAGCCTTTACCAAGCTACCAAAACTACCTCATGATTATTCCACACAGTTTGTGTGACCATGCATAAACTGTGTTGCAGCTTCTCTCCACTTTCTGGACTGGATGCATAATTACCTCGGCTAACCTGCACGGTTTATACTAATCATGTAGTGACTGTGTTCAAGACAAAATACACCCAAACTCCCAAAATTTTGAAAATTTATAATGGGTATCAACCCGAACCTCGAACAAAAATATCCAAGACCATGAAAAAAAATGAAATTAAGGAGTATCTGAGGTCGGGGTGTGATACTCATAGACTCTACACTTGACATCCAACACAGTTAACCTCCCCATGGTGATATATATATCTCAAATAAGAAAATACTACCCTTTCTCAAACACCTTCATATAGAGAGGTTCTTAATGACTGGAAAACTTCATATAGAGATGTTCTTGAAACTTTGAGGTTAACCTTATATAGTGCCCCAACAACCATCAACGACTCCTTACCTCGATTTGTAGGTGTACCAGAGAGGCAACCTCTATACTTTGAAAGGGTGGAGACATATATAAATTCTGAAGAAGAGGAAAACATGAATATATGGAGAGAGTTATCTGAAAAAAACCTCCCAAAGATGTTCATGCCTATTGGCACTTCCAATTATGAGAACCCAAATTGGTTAGAAAGAGAGTTCAAGATTTACATTCATCCGAATGTGTAGGATACCAACTAGATATTCAAGGATATAAACCTCCCTTATCAAGGATAGTAATTTTTGCTCTAGATCATAAATACAATTAGTTTTTAGCTAGACATGGTCATGTTCTCTATGGCCTAACACCTAGGATCAGAAGAGCATAACAAATGCCTACAACATATTGTCTCTACGTCATGAAAACTATATGATAAATCAGAAAAGTTCCATCATATTATTGTATTTGGAGATGGGGAAAGTGTGGAGAATTTCACTTTACCCTATCCCTAGGGTAGAAAAGATCCACAGATAATACATCCTATAATTTCATTACATTAGGATGAATCTTGGGATTCTATTATGTGATCCTTTAATAAAAATGTTTGCATCTGGTCATTACTTCAAGGAGAACTAGTATTGGCTCTTAGAATCTCAATGATTCGAGGGAATAAACTTCTAAATCTAGAACTCAAACGGGAATTTCCGTACATAATACATAAGGTCTATTCTAATGGATCTTACTTATTCGACATGATGGATGTGGAACACGTCATTACCCTCCACCAATGTGAGGTTTCTCAAGAAATAATTTCCATAACTGCTATGAATACTTATAAATCATGTTTGCATGATGTTAAATTGAATAGAAGACATTATTTTTGCACGGAGTTAAACTTAATGATAGATATTCACTTATCGCATGACGATAAACTTTACAGAAGAAGTCCTGACATCAATAATCTATATTATTGAGCATCTTATGACATGGAAATGCCAATGATCCCATACCCGAGTGGTATGGGCTCCTACTTGGCATCCAAGAGACCCGGGTTCAAAACCAGGTGAAGGTGAATTCTTGGGTTACTGTAGCAATACTGTAGAAGTACTGTAGTAGTCGTTGTAGTAGTTACTGTTCGGTACTGTTGCAGCTAGAACTATTCACCTGATTTGGGCCTTCGGTCCACAAGGCCTTCAGGTCACGTAGACCATGGAGTAGCCTAGTTCACACAAAACATGCCTCAGAAGAGGATCAGAGCAATAGGAGTAGCAGCCACCAGATGCACAACTAACCATATTGGAATAATGAGAGGGTATGGCAGCCGCCATCGGGACCAGGCACCGTACAACTTTGTATGGGGTAATGCTATCCAATCAACAATGCAAGGTGGGGAGCTAAGATGATCAATGATGCAAGATGCTGAGGAGGGGCAGTTCTAGTGGGCTGGGCCTACAGGTCATGTAATGGGCATATACGCCTCTGGGCCTTCGGGTCATGTATTGTGGGTCATTTTGGGCCTTGTACCTTGGGCATACGGGCCATGTACAGGTTCCCCTTAAACAATTAAAAGGGGGATTATCTATAATAAAAATAAAAAGAAGGCCTTCTGGCCATTCGGTCGGTCGGTTATGTCATGGAACCAAGATTTGGACTACACAAAATCCTAATTCATGTCAGAAATACTTTAAATTTTACAATATAATACATATTTACTGAATGCCGTTAAACTGCATGAAGAACATAAATTCACAGAAAATTTCACTACGCATGAGCTTGATCAGTTCAAAAGAAAAATGAAGTGTCCCATCCCTATGTTTGATTCGAATCCACACAGGGAATCTCCCCACTCAAGAACTATAAGTTACTTGATTCCAACCATAATAAGATACATAGTGAAACCCATATCCCAAATCCTATGCCAAACGCAATATATTTATCCCATTTTCAAGAAATTAATTTGTGAGACAACATCTTAAGAACATGGAATTAAAATATAGTCTTACACTATGTAGTAATCATTGGATGCCTTGAGAAACTAGCTCAAGATTCCTCATATAAAAAATATAGGACCCCTCTCTCAATATTATTTTCCAAATTACTGGAGAACATTTATGGGGATTCATGCCTTCTTTGTCATGTCAAGTAACCTTCACCCTTATCGCAATATGATAAAATGAATTGTTTCCCAGAACTATGTATGGCTTGATTCTTATTCCAATTAAATACATAGAGATTTATGGATTCTATATCTTGGATAAGCCACCAGATAATAAAAAATTCCCCTATCCTTTCTTTTAATCACCTCTATGTGGTGAGAGAGAGACCTTTTTTCCTTTCCTTATTTCTCACACCGATAATATCTCATGTGGGATTAGGGATTTCTATAAGGGATTCCCCGTATGATCAATAAATATCTATTAATGATAGGGTTAGAATGTTACTTAAAATTCACACCATATGTTCTTGCTTCATAATGTCAAACTACATGGTTTATGTCTCTAGAATGACATAAATATACACACTACTATGGACCTCTCTCGAGAGGACCACTATCCTTGGTGTTGGTCTCCCACCACACCTCCATTCAAGAAATAAATGTGCCTTGATTCCTGCCATTATTGGATACATAGTTAAACCCAAATATCTTATATTGGGTCCAGTCATAATAATCAACGTGAACACTGCCCCCTATATGTAAAGGTAAGACATGCACATAGAGTTTCCCATTCAAGAACTACATGTGGATTAATTCCTTCCATCATAAGATAAGTGATGAAACATAAATCTCCAATCATGGGTCTAGAAATAATAATTAATGGAAGAAATTCCACCCTCTGTATATGGGTAAAACCTGTATGGAGTGTTTCCTATTGAAGAACTATGTGTGGATTGGATCCTTTCATCACATGATACATAGTGATGCCCGAAACTCTAATCCCAGTTCTGGATGAAATAATCAATTACAACAATGCCCCCTATGTATATGGGTTAGAATTGTATAGAGATTTTCTCATTAAATAACTACATGTGTCTCGATTCCAACAATCATAGGATACGTAGTGATGCCCAGATATACAATCTTGGGTATAACTGTAATAATCAATGGGAATAATGCCCCATTCTAATTATGAAGGATCACCATATAAGGGAGAGGAGCCAAAGGGAAGAGGGTTCATGACCCCTTTGTGTGTCAAATATGACTAAGAAGGAGGGGGGGGGGTTAGGTTAGGTTAAAATAGAGAGAGAGAGAAAAGAGGGTTTTAAAATTTTAATGAACTGGCACGACTGGATGGTTTGGTAACACTATTTACTAATCCATGCACCAACCGTGTGGTAGCCTTTACCAAGATACCAAACCTACCTTATGATTAGGCCACACAGCTTGTGTGACCATGCATAAAATGTGTTGCAGCTTCTCTCCACTTTCTGGACTGGATGCATAATTACCTGGGCTGACCTGCACTATTTCTACTAATTGTGTAGTGATTGTGTTCAAGAAAAAATCCACCCAAACTCCCAAAATTTGAAAAATATATACCAGGTATCAACCTGAACCTCAACCAAAAAGATCCAAGACCATGAATGGAATAAAATTAAAGAGTATCTGAGGTCAGGGTGTGATACGCATGGACTCTACACTTGACATCCACCACAGTTAACCTCCCCATGGTTATATATATATATCTCAAATAAGAAAACACTGACCTTCCTCAAACACCTTCATATAGGGAGGTTCTTAATGACTGGACAACTTCATATAGAGATGTTCTTGAAACATTGAGGTTAACCATATATAGTGCCCCAACAACCATTAGCGACGCCTCACCTTGGTCTGTAGGTGTACCAGAGAGGAAAAATATATACGTTAAAAGGGTGGAGACATATATAAATGATTAAGAAGAGGACAACATGAATATATGGAGAGAGTTAGATGAAAAAACCTCCCAAAGATGTTCATGCCTATTGTAACTCCCAATTATGAGAACCCAAATTAAATAGAAAGAGAGTTAAAGATTTACATTCATCCGAATGTGTAGGATACCTATTAGATATTCAAGGATATAAAACTCCCGTATCAAGGATAATAATTTCTGCTCTAGATCCTAAATACAATTATTTTTTAGCTAGACATGGTCATGTTCTCCATGGCCTAAGACCTAGGATCAGAAGAGCATAACAAATTCCTACGACATGATGTCTCTGCATCATGAAAACTATCTGATTAATCAGAAAATTTCCATCATATTATTGTATCTGGGGATGTGGAAAGTGTGGAGAATTTCACTTTACCATATCCCTAGGATAGAAAATCTCCAAAGATACAACATCCTATAATTTCATTTCCATAGGATAAGTATTGGGATTCTATTATGTGATCCTTTAATAAAAAGGTTTCCATCTGGTCATTACTTCAAGGAGAACAAGTATTGGCTCTCAGAATCTCAATGATTTGAGGTAATAAACTTCCAAATATAGAACTCAAATGGGATGTTCCATACTTAATACATAAGGTCTATTCCAATGGATCTTACTTATTCGACATGATGGATGGGGAACATGTCATTCCCCTCCACCAATGTGAGGTTTCTCAAGAAATAATTTCCATAGCTGCTATTGATACTTATAAATCATGTTCACATGATGTTAAATTGAATAGAAGACATTATTTTTGCACGGAGTTAAACATAATGATAGATATGCACTTATCGCATGATGTTAAACTGTACATAAGAAGTCCTGACATCAATAATCTATATTATTGAGCATCTTATGTCATGGAAATGCCAACGAGACCATACTCGAGTGGTAAGGGCTCCTGTTTGGAATCCAAGAGACCCAGGTTCAAAACCGGGTGGAGACGAATTCCCGGGTTGTTGTAGCAGTACTATATCAGTACTGTAGCAGTCGTTGTAGCAGTTACAGTTCAATACTATAGCGGCCAGAAATATTCACCCGATTTGGGCCTTCGGGCCACCGGTTTGGGCCTACGGGTCTCTAGGGCCTTCGAGTCATCAAATGCCTTTGAGTCACGTATACCATGGAGTATCCCTGTTCACACAGAACAGACCCCATAAGAGGATCAGTGAAACAGGAGTAGCAACCACCAGATGTAGAGCTAACCAGATTGGAAGAATGAGAGGGTATGGCGGCCGCCATTAGGACCAGGCACTGTGTAGCTTTGTATGGGGCAATTCTAGCTGATCAGCAATGCAAGATGGGGAGCTAAGATGATCAATGATGCATGACGCTGGGGAGGGGCAGTTCTAGTGGGCTGGGCCTATGGGTCATGTAATGGGCATATACGCCTCTGGGCCTTCGAGTCATGTATTGCTGGTCATTTCGGGCATTGTGCCTTGGGCCTACAGGGCATGTACAGGTTCCCCTTAAACCCTTAAAATGGGGATTATCTATAATAAAAATAAAAAGAAGGCGTTCGGGCCATTCAGTCAGTCAGTTATGTCATGGAATCAAGATTTGGACTACACAAAATCCTAATTCATGTCAGAAATACTTTAAACTGTACAATATAATACATCTTTACTGAATGTCGTTAAACTTCAAAAAGATCATAAATTCACAGAAAATTTCACTACACATGAGCTTGATCTATTCGAAAGAAAAATGAAGTGCCCCATCCCTATGTTTGATTCGAATCCACATAGGGAATCTCCCCACTCAAGAAATATAATTTTCTTGATTCCAACCATAATAGGATACATAGTGACACCCATATCCCAAATCCTATGTCAAAACTCAATATATTTATCCTAGTTACAATACATTAATTTTTGATAAAACATCTTAAGCACATGGAATTAAAATTAGTCTTAAACTATGTACTAAGCATTGGATGCCTTGGGAAACTAGCTCAAGATTCCTCATATAAAACATATAGGATCCCTCTCTCAATATTATTTTCCAAATTCCTGGATAACATTTATGGGGATTCATGCCTTCTTTGTCATGTCGAGTAACCTTCATCCTTATCACAATATGATAAAATGCATACTTTCCCATAACTATGTATGGATTGATTCTTATTCTAATTAAATACATAGAGACATATGGATTCTATATCTTGGATAAGCCACCAGATAATAAAAAATTCCCCTATCCTTTCTTTTAATCACCTCTATGTGGTGAGAGAGACACCTTTTTCCATTCCTTATTTCTCACACTGATAATAGATCATGTGGGCTTAGAGATTTCAGTAAGGGATTCCCCATATGCTCAAGAAATATCTATTAATGATAGAGTTAGAATGTTACTTAAAATTCACACCATATGTTCTTACTTCATAATGTTAAACTACATGGTTTATGTCTCTAGAATGGCATAAATATACACACTACTATGGACCTCTCTCGAGAGGATTTCTATCATTGGTGTTGGTCTCCCACCACACCTCCATTGAAGAACTAAATGTGTCCTGATTCCTGCCATTATTTGATATATAGTTAAACCCAAATCTCTTATATTGGGTCCAGTCATAATAATAAATGTGAACAATTCCCCCTATATGTAAAGGTAAGACATGCACAGAGAGTTTCCCATTAAAGAAAAACACGTGGCTTAATTCCTTCCACCATAAGATAAGTGATGACACATAAATCTCCAATCATGGGTCTAGAAACAATAATTAATGGAAAGAATTCCACCCTCTGTATATGGGTCAAACCTGTATGGAGTGTTTCCTATTAAAGAACTGTGTGTGGATTGAATCCTTTAATCACATGATACATAGTGATGCTCGAAACTCTAATCCCAGTTCTGGATGAAATAATCAATTACAACAATTCCCCCTATGTATATGGGTTAGACTTGCATGGAGATTTTCTCATTAAATAACTACATTTGTCTCGATTCCTACAATCATAGGATACTTAGTGACACCCATATATACAATCTTGGGTATAAATGCAATAATAAATGTTAATAATGCCCCATTATAATTATGGAGGATCACCATGTAAGGGAGAGGAGCCAAGGGGAAGAGGGTTCAGGACCCCTTTATGTGCCAAATATGACTAAGAAGGAGGGGGGGATTAGGTTAGGTTAAAATAGAGAGAGAGAGGGAGAAAATAGGGTTTTAAAATTTCAATGAACTGGAACAACTAGATGGTTTGGTCACACTATTTACCAATCCATGCACCAACTATGTGGTAGCCTTTACCAAGCTACCAAACCTACCTCATGATTAGGCCACACAGTTTGTGTGACCATGCATAAACTGTGTTGCAGCTTCTCTCCACTTTCTGGACTGGATGCATAATTACCTGGGCTGACCTGCATGGTTTCTACTAATCGTGTAGTGACTGTGTTCAAGACAAAATCCACCCAAACTCCCAATATTTTGAAAATTTATATCGGGTATCAACCCGAACCTTGACCAAAAAGATCCAAGACCATGAAAACAATAAAATTAAGGAGTATCTGAGGTCGGGGTGTGATACGCATGGACTCTACACTTGACATCCACCACAGTTAACCTCCCCATGGTTATATATATATCTCAAATAAGAAAATACTACCCTTTCTCAAACACCTTCTCATAGAGAGTTTCTTAATGACTGGACAACTTCATATAGATATGTTCTTGAAACCTTGAGGTTAACCATATATAGTACCCCAACAACCATCAGCTACTCCTCACCTCGGTCTGTAGGTGTACCAGAGAGGCAACATCTATACTTTGAAAGGGTGGAGACATATATAAATGATGAAGAAGAGTACAACATGAATATATGGAGAGAGTTAGCTGAAAAAAACCTCCCAAAGATGTTCATGCCTATTCGCACTTCCAATTATGAGAACCCGAATTGGTTAGAAAGAGAGTTCAAGATTTACATTCATCCGAATGTGTAGGATACCTATTAGATATTCAAGTATATAAACCTACCTTATCAAGAATAATAATTTCTGCTCTAAATCATAAATACAATTAGTTTTTAGCTAGACATGGTCACGTTCTCTATGTCCTAAGACCTAGGATCAGAAGAGTATAACAAATGCCTACGACATGTTGTCTCTGCATCATGAAAACTATCTGATTAATCAGAAAAGTTCCATCATATTATTGTATCTGGGGATGGGGAAAGTGTGGAGAATTTCAATTTACCCTATCCCTAGGGTAGAAAATCTCCACAGATACAACATCCTATAATTTCATTGCAACATGATAAGTCTTGTGATTCTATTATGCGATCCTTTAATAAAAAGGTTTGCATCTAGTCATTACTTTAAGGAGAACTAGTATTGGCTCTCATAATCTCAATGATTCAAGGGAATAAACTTCCAAATCTAGAAGTCAAATGGGAAGTTCCATACATAATACATAATGTCTATTCCAATGGATCTTACTTATTTGACATGATGGATGAGGAACATGTCATTCCCCTCCACCAATGTGAGGTTTCTTAAGAAATAATTTCCATAGCTGTTATTACTACTTATAAATCATGTTCGCATGATTTTAAATTGAATATAAGACATTATTTTTTCACAGAGTCAAACTTAATGATAGATATTCACTTATCGCATGATGTTAAACTTTACAGAAGAAGTCCTAACATCAATAATCTATATTATTGAGCATCTTATGTAATGGAAATTCCAAAGAGCCTGTACCCAAGTGGTAAGGGATCCTGCTTGGTATCCAAGAGACCCGAGTTCAAAACCGGGTGGAGGCGAATTCCCAGGTTACTATAGAAGTACTGTATCATTACTGTAGCAGTCGCTGTTTCTGTTAGAGTTTGATACTGTAGCGGCCGAAACTATTCACCCGATTTGGGCCTTCGGGCCACCGGTTTGGGCCTATAGGTCTCCAGGGCCTTCGAGTCATTAAAGGCCTTCAGGCCACAAGGCCTTCGGGTCACCTAGACCGTGGAGTTTCCCAGTTCACACAGAACAGGCCCCAGAAGAGGATCAGAGCAACATGAGTAGCAGCAACCAGATGCAGAGCTAACTAGATTGGAAGAATGAGAGGGTATGGCAGCCTCCATTGGGACCAGGCACTGTGTAGCTTTGTATGGGGCAATAATAGCCGATCAGTAATGCAAGGTGGGGAGCTAAGGAGATCAATGATGCAAGACGCTAGGGAGGGGCAGTTCTAGTGGGTTGGGCCTACCGGTCATGTAATGGGCATATACGCCTCTGGGCCTTTAGGTCATGTATTGCAGGTCATTTCGGGCCTTGTGCCTTGGGCCTGCGGGCCATGTAAGGGTTACCCTTAAACCCTTAAAAGGGGGATTATCTATAATAAAAATAAAAAGAAGGTCTTCGGGCCATTCGGTCGGTCAGTTATGTCATGGAATCAAGATTTGGACTACACAAAATCTTAATTCATGTCAGAAATAATTTAAACTGTACAATATAATACATCTTTACTGAATGCCGTTAAACTGCTTGAAGAAAATAAATTCATAGAAAATTTCACTACACATGAGCTTGATCTGTTCAAAAGAAAAATGAAGTGCCCCATCCCTTTGTTTGATTCGAATCCACACAGGGAATCTCCCCACTCAAGAACTATAAGTTTCTTCATTCCAACCATAATAGGATACATAGTGACACCCATATCTTAAATCCTATGTCAAAATGCAATATATTTATCCCAGTTACAAGACATTAATTTATGAGACAACATATTAAGCACATGGAATTAAAATATAGTCTTACACTATGTAGTAAGCATTGGATGCCTTGGGAAACTAGCTCAAGATTCCTCATATAAAAAATATAGGATCCCTCTCTCAATGTTATTTTCCAAATTCCTGGATAAGATTTATGGGGATTCATGCATTATTTGTCATGTTGAGTAACCTTCATCATTATCACAATATGATAAAATGAATTGTTTCCCAGAACTATGTATGGCTTGATTCTTATTCCAATTAAATACATAGAGATTTATGAATTATATATCTTGGATAAGCCGCTAGATAATAAAAAATCCCCCTATCCTTTCTTTAAATCACCTCTATGTGGTGAGAGATACACCTTTTACATTCCTTATTTCTCACACTGATAATATCTCATGTGGGCTTAGGGATTTTAGTAAGGTATTCCCCATATGATCACGAAATATCTATTAATGATAGGGTTAGAATGTTACTTGAAATTCACATAATATGTTCCTGCTTCATAATGTTAAACTACATGGTTTATGTCTCTAGAATGACATAAATATACACACTACTATGGACCTCTCTCGAGAGTACCACTATCATTGGTGTTGGTCTCCCACCACACCTCCATTCAAGAACTAAATGTGTCTTGATTCCTGCCATTATTGGATACATAGTTAAACCCAAATCTCTTATATTGGGTCCAGTCATAATAATCAATTTGAACAATGCCCCTATATGTAAAGGTAAGACAAGAATAGAGGGTTTCCCATTCAATAACTTCAAGTGGCTTAATTACTTCCATCATAAGATAAGTGATGACACATAAATCTCGAATCATGGGTCTAGAAACAATAATCAATGGAAGAAATTCCACCCTCTGTATATGGGTAAAAACTGTATGGAGTTTTTCCTATTAAAAAAATATGTGTGGATTGAATCCTTTCATCACATGATACATAGTGATGCTCGAAACTCTAATCCCAGTTCTGGACAAAATAATCAATTACAACAATGCCCCCTATGTATATGGGTTAGACTTGAATGGAGATTTTCTCATTAAATAACTACATGTGTCTCGATTCCTACAATCATATGATACGTAGTGACGCCCAGATATACAATCATAGGTATAACTGCAATAATAAATGGGAATAATGCCCCATTCTAATTATGGAGGATCACCATGTAAGGGAGAGGAGCCAAGGGAAAGAGGGTTCAGGACCCCTTTGTGTGCCAAATATGACTAAGAAGGAGGGGGGAGAGGCTAAGGTTAGGTTAAAATAGAGAGAGAGAAAAGAGGGTTTTAAAATTTTAATGAACTGGCACGACTGGATGGTTTGGTCACACGATTTACCAATCTGTGCATCAACCGTGTTGTAGCCTTTACGAAGCTACCAAACCTACCTCATGATTAGGCCACACGGTTTGTGTGACCATGCATAAACTGTGTTGTAGCTTCCTTCCACTTTTTGGACTGGATGCATAATTACCTGGGCTGACCTGCACAGTTTCTACTAATCGTGTAGTGACTGTGTTCAAGAAAAAATCCACCCAAACTCCCAAAATTTTGAAAATTTATATCGGGTATCAACCTGAACATCGACCAAAAAGATCCAAGACCATGAAAAGAATGAAATTAAGTAGTATCTGAGGTCGGGGTGTGATACGCATGGACTCTACACTTGACATCCACCACATTTAACCTCCCTATGGTGATATATATATCTCAAATAAGAAAATACTACCCTTTCTAAAACACCTTCATATAGAGAGGTTCTTAATGACTGAAAAACTTCATATAGATATGTTATTGAAACTTTGAGGTTAACCGTATATAGTGCCCCAAAAACCATCCGAAACTCCTCACCTCGGTCTGTAGGTGTACCAGAGGGGCAAACTTTATACTTTGAAAGGGTGGAGACATATATAAATGATGAAGAAGAGGAAAACATGAATATATGGAGAGAGTTGGCTGGAAAAAACCTCCCAAATATGTTCATGCCTATTAGAACTTCCAATTATGAGAACCCAAATTGGTTATAAAGAGAGTTCAAGATTTAGATTCATCTGAATGTGTAGGATACCTATTAGATATTCAAGGATATAAACCTCCATTATCTAGGATAATAATTTCTGCTCTAGATCATAAATACAATTAGTTTTTAGCTAGATATGGTCACGTTCTCTATGGCCTAAGACCTAGGATTAGAAGATCATTACAAATGCTTATGAAATGTTGTGTCTGCATCATGAAAACTATCTGATTAATCAGAAAAGTTCCATCATATTTTTGTATCTGGGGATGAAGAAAGTGTGGAGAATTTCACTTTACCCTATCCCTAGGGTAGAAAAGCTCCACAGATACAACATCCTATAATTTCATTACAGCAGGATAAGTCTTGGGATTCTATTATGTGATCCTTTAATAAAAAGGATTGCATCTGGTCATTACTTCAAGGAGAACTGGTATTGGCTCTCAGAATCTCAATGATTCGAGGGAATAAACTTCCAAATCTAGAACTCAAATGGGAAGTTCCGTACATAATACATAAGGTCTATTCCAATGGATCTTACTTATTCGACATGATGGATGGGGAACATGTCATTCCCCTCCACCAATGTGAGGTTTCTCAAGAAATAATTTCCATTGCTGCTATTAATACTTATAAATCATGTTCGCATGACGTTAAATTGAATAGAAGACATTATTTTTGTACGGAGTTAAAATTAATGATATATATGCACTTATCGCATGATGTTAAACTATATAGAAGAATTCCTGACCTCAATAATCTATATTATTGAGCATCTTATGTCATGGAAATTCAAACGAGCCCGTACCCGAGTGGTAAGGGCTCCTGCTTGGCATCCAAGATACCCGGTTTCAAAACCGGGTGGAGTCGAATTCCCAGGTTGTTGTAGCAGTACTATATCAGTACTGTAGTAGTACTTTAGCATTACTATAGTAGTCGATGTAGCAGTTACTGTTTGGTACTGTAGCAACCAGAACTATTCACCCAATTTGGGCCTTCGGGTCACCGGTTTGGGCCTATGGGTCTCCATGGACTTCGGGTGATCAAAGGCCTTCGGGCCATAAGGCCTTTGGGTTATGTAGACCATGGAGTAGCCCAGTTCACACAGAACAGGTCCCAGAAGAGGATCAGAGCAATAGGAGCAGCAGCCACCAGATTCAGAGCTAACCGTATTGGAAGAATGAGAGGGTGTGATAGCCGCCATCGGGACCAGGCACCGTGTAGCTTTGTACGGGGCAATGCTAGCCGATCAACAATGAAAGGTGGGGAGCTAAGGCGATCAATGATGCAAGACGCTGGGGAGGGGCAGTTCTAGTGGGCTGGGCCTACGGGTCATGTAATGGGCATGGTATGCCTCTGGGCATTCAGGTCATGTATTGCGGGTCATTTCGGGCCTTGTGCCTTGGGCCTACGGGCCATGTACGGGTTCCCCTTAAACCCTTAAAAGGGGGATTATCTATACTAAAAATAAAAAGAAGGCCTTCAGGCCATTCATTTGGTCGGTTATGTCATGAAATCAAGACTTGGACTACACAAAATCCTAATTCATGTCAAAAATACTTTAAACTGTACAATATAATACATTTTTACTGAATGTCATTAAAATGCATGAAGAACATAAATTCACAGTAAATTTCACTACACATGAGCTTGATCTCTTCGAATGAAAAATGAAGTGCCCCATCCCTATGTTTTATTCGAATCCACACAGGGAATCTCCCCACTCAAGAACTGTAAGTTTCTTGATTCCAACCATAATAGGATACATAGTGACACCCATATCCCAAATCCTAGGTCAAAATGAAATATATTTGTCCCAGTTACAAGACACTAATTTGTGAGACAACATCTTAAGAACATGGAATTATAATATAGTCTTACACTATGTATTAATCATTGAATGCCTTGGGAAACTAGCACAAGATTCCTTATATAAAAAATATAGGACCCCCTGTCAATATTATTTTCCAAATTTCTGGACAACATTTATGGGGAGTCATGCCTTCTTTGTCATGTTTAGTAACCTTCATCTTTATCCTAATATTCTAAAATGCATCGTTTCCCAGAACCATGTATGGCTTGATTCTCATTCCAATTAAATACATAGAGATCTATGGATTCAATATCTTGGATAAGCCACCAGATATTAAAAAATTCCCCTATCCTTTCTTTTAATCACCTCTATGTGGTGAGAGAGACACCTTTTTTCCATTCCTTATTTCTCACACCGATAATAGCTCATGTGGGATTAGGGATTTCAGTAAGGGATTCCCCATATGATAAATAAATATCTATTAATGAAAGGGTTAGAATGTTACTTAAAATTCACACCATATGTTCTTGCTTCATAATGTTAAACTACATGGTTTATGCCTCTATAATGACATAAATATACACACTACAATGGACCTATCTCTAGAGGACCACTATCATTGGTGTTGGTCTCCCACCACACCTCCATTCAAGAACAAAATGTGTCTTGATTCCTGCCATTATAGGATACATAGTTAAACCGAAATCTCTAATATTGGATCCAATCATAAAAATCAATGTAAGCAATTCCCCCTATATGTAAAGGTAAGACATGCACAAAGAGTTTCACTTTCAAGAACTACATGTGGATTAATTCCTTTTATCATAAGATAAGTGATGACACATAAATCTCCAATCATGGGTCTGGAAACAATAATTAATTGAAGAAATTTCACCCTCTGTATATGGGTCAAAGTTGTATGGAGTGTTTCTTATTAAAGAACTATGTGTGGATTGAATCCTTCCATCACATGATACATAGTGATGCCCGAAACTCTAATCCCAGTTCTGGATGAAATAATAAATTACAACAATGCCCCATATGTATATGGGTTAGACTTTCATGGAGAGTTTCTCATTAAAGAACTACATGTGTCTCTATTCCTACAATCATAGGATACATAGTGACTCCAAGATATACAATCTTGGGTATAACTGCAATAATCAATGGGAATAATTCCCCACTCTGCTTATGGGTCATAACTTCATGGGAGTTTCCCAATCAATAACAATAATTGTCTTGATTTATACCATCACAGGATATGTAGGGATGCTAGGATACCATATTTAAAGCCCAACCACATGTTTTAATCTCTCAAAATCACATCTCCTACATATGATTAAAATTTACATAGAGGATTATTTTTAAAGAAGATGATTATTTCTTGATTCATATTCTTTCAATATTCATAGGGAAACCTAGAGAATCCCAACTATAAAAGTATTTAATACCTATATTTAAAGAGGGTTGATTCATATAAGTTTTTTTACCTACACACGAGTCAAATCTACGTATATCTTGCTTTCACTTGAGATAAATCTGTACAATATGACTACAGATTATGGATACCCATCAATAATCGTGTGTAATGAGAGGAGGTGTTTCTTACATCTAAATTCCCCCAACCTGTGAAAAGTGTTCCCAAAGATATCTTTCACAATTTCACATCGGTTCCCATATCCTTAATGTATGTTGTTAAACTTCAAGGGAAAAATCCTTAATAAATTAAATTAAATTGAAGGTAAAATGTATTTACTACATAACATTAAAATATAAGGAAAACATACTTGTAGCATGATGTTAAAATGAAAAGACAAGTTCTTTACTGCATGACGTTAAATGGAAAGGAAAACATACTTGTTGAATGATGTTATACTATAAGATGGATACATACCCAATACATGAATTTAAAGTGTAGAGAAAATCAACCATAATCATTCCTAAACAAAGGACCATAAAATCTTGACCCCAGTGAACCACAGTTCAAGGTGATTTCATCATATTTCAAGAACCTAAACCATAAATCACACTTCATGACTTGAGTGCCTTGGGTTGTAGCAAACCTTTCACAACCCATGGAAAGGAGATGATATCTCTTTATTTTACCATCCGAGAGGTGGATTTGGATAAGGTCTTTGACTTTCCAATCAGAGACACCTTAGCCCTGCAAGAAGGTATTTATGATCCTTGTGATCTATACATCACCATTGAATAACTCAACACATTAGGGTGTTTTGGGTCATCCACAACATTATTATCCCATACCATTAATCGTGACTTGAGAAACTTGATACATGATTTAAAAAATTTTCATCCCCCGCTCAAAAGGATGTTGGATTACTCTTGATCCTAGGTATCCCAATTAGGATGTTGTGTAACATTACCCTCATACTAGGCCCATGTGCATCATGACCTTAAATTGTGTGTAATTTAGTCAAAGTTATAAGACCCTAAACATTATTCTTTGATGGTACAAATCACAAGACCCTAAAAAAATTAGTGAAAGATACATAATACTTGTTAGGATGAAATCTCATAAAGGACGGCCTAAGATAATGCTAAGTCTCTACTCTCTAAACTCTTTACCTCTAGAGTTTAGGAAAAAGTTTAGAGAATAATTAAACAAGGAATAAATCTCATAGGTCCCATTTTATAGACCTAGTGAAAGACTATCCATTATTGATAGACCCCATGTTCTAGAAAAAGTTATAGTAATGATTTTATACATCTCCATGCCCAAATAGTGCGTTTACTAGGAGGTGAAACAACTTCTAGGGTGCCTAAACCCTTCTTGAACATGAATATTTTCATAGAACACCTTCAAGACTTTGAATTCAAAGCTAACACAACCAGTTCCTTGAGTTGATGTCCATCTATTAGAACCCCATGGACCTTAGGCATCCTTTATCTTGGATATTCCCTATACAAAAAAAAGTAATAGGTACTGGTTCATCCAAATGTACCCTTTAGTCATAGGATAGCCCTAATTAATTCCAAGAGTTATTATCCTAAAAATGAGGAAAATTATAGGTTTCTTCTATTATCAATGGTTGGATTGTACCCATTTGTTCCCATCTCTAGTTAACTCAAATATTCCTAGAATGTTATTTACAATTCCCATAACCAAACTATTCATGTGTATCCTACATCCTTGACATTAAGTCACCATGTATTATACCCTTTATCAAAGTAATAATGTGACACTCCATTCCAATTTTTTTTATGGAACACATTACATGGCTCCAAACCATATGGCTCGGGGCCTGATCCTCTCTACTAAAAGATAAACTTCTATAGGGTTCCCGATCCCTCCTTGGATAGATTTAACTCCACTTAAAACTTCACCATCTTGACATTTGAGTCTTTATAAATCCTCCATGGCCCTTGGAAAAGAGCAGGGATCCCCTTTCCTTGACCATGAATGTAAGACCTAAGGTTCTCATGTATAAGAGATTTTGACCTACTAACTAGAGGCATCTCCTCTTTGTAGGTAAGGAACTCTATTCCTTATGAGGCATAATAAAACCACGGAAGAACTCAACACCTTAGGTTGTTTTGGGTAATCCTAGACATGTATTACATATTCTATATTTATTAATTAAATATCCTCGACACAAGATTTACAAGGCTGATATTCCACCAATCCATGTGGGATGGACATCCATCCCATGATATCAAGTCCTTGAAAAAAATATAAACTATTCAAAATATTAAGGTTTTAGCTTGAAGACCTTAAAACTATAGCAATAAAAGGTCTGATCTAGAGTACCATAAAACTATAGCAGCAAAAGGTTCAAGTTGAAAGAATTAATACTATAATAGAATAACGTCTGATCTTTATAACCTTTAAACTAAAAAAATAGGTTTTCCAAGCTAAAGACCCTAAAATATAGTATTATAAGGTTTGACATTGATGCATTTACACTAATATAATAGAATGCATTAGATATAATACTATTAACTATATAAGAAGATAGTAAGATCTAGAAAACATTAAATTACAGTTGTAGATGGTCTGATCCGAAAGACCCTAAATTAAAACACAATAATGGTCTAATTTTCAAGAACTTAAAAAATCAACTGAAAGAGATACAATTATAACCAAGTCAAAAAACCAAAAATAACATCCTAGGAGAATGTTGAGTATCTGATTGATGGACATACAATTTGTGTGCTCCAAGAAATATTGGGCATTTATGAAAGAGTAGAGGAACGTGACTTTTCAAGTTGAAAACCCATGAAAGGGAGGTATGAGAAAAATACAAGTCCACACCCGCTAATATTTCCCCATATGAATCTCTGGAAAAATTTTGTTTAACAAAATGAAGAAGATAAAAAGATTGTAGGGACTATTATTTATGCCTAGTAAAAATCAGGCTACGCTCACTAGGTCTATTGATCTAGGAAAATATTAAAGGGAATCTCTATTTATTGATACCTAACCTAGGGTACCTACTCCTCACATTCCATAAAACTACATGAGACTTGGTCCATACTCTAGGAATTTAAACTAATTAGAGTGTCCTAATTTTATTAGATTGAAATTTAACATGAGATCTATATCTATCTAGCATCTCCACCAAAACATGGGTCCCTACCCATTATTCTATCACAATGTGATGACACCCCCTTACTATGTATGAGATAGATGTATATAAGGACATTAATCATATAGTTCTTCATCCATGAAACTATTTTACCAATGCATGATCTTGATCTATATAGGATTTTATCTCATAAATACATACATATTGATTCCCATTACCTTGGGATATGTAGTGATGTACATGCCTCTTAACTTGGATCCATATAGAAGTTCCTTTACACCATTTCCCTTTTCCATCTTATAATTTATACATATTGAAATTTCATGATCTTCATGACCCAAATCCTCTTATAGGGCTCAATATGAAATCCCATAATATGTTCAAAAAACATAGAAAAGTGATCTACATTCACCTTAGAATCATATTATTTTCATCCCAAATTAATCTAATTCTAAGGTTGTAGGAACTCATAATTGTGAACCATATAGTTTTTCATTGATTATTTGAGAAGTGTTATTTTTGTGAAAATGCAATTAATATTTTTTTAAAGAAGGTCATGTAAATGGAATTTAGGAAGAATAATGGTTGGTATTTAGATTTCATTTTAATAAGGGTTCACATTATGGACCTTATTTTTCCTCTTTTTACATAGATTTTTTATCTAAGTAGTTACGGTGGAATGTATCCAAAAAAATTGTCCAGCTAGGATAACAAGCTATCCAACTTAACCAAGGATACATGTGGGAGGGCCCAACTTGTGAGGGTGTAGTGAAAGTGTTGTGGGTGCGTACCACACTACTGTATTGATGGATGGATACCATGGAATCATTTATTAAGAACTCCCTAAATAGGTTCTTGATTGACGTGGGATGTGGGCTACGTGAGACACTATTTACATGACTAAAAAAGACAGAAATAACCTCATTTTCACGATCATGTGAACCATAGTCTTCCAATCGGTAGCCTGAGTTATCTTTAACCTCCCGCTTGCCCGTCGCACTCTTGAAAACGCTAGTTTGATACCTTGAACCACACTCTATGCCCTCCCAGTAATGGTGATTGACGACCACCCTGTTAGCCTCCTAAAATGATCAACCTGAGACAAATGAGTCACACTCAATGTCCTAAAGACATGAACGCAACTTATTTTTTCATACATGGTCTTAATTGAAGAAACCAGAGTCATCACATGAGGCCAATCATGAAATATGTGTGAATATAATGTGAGATATTCTAAATATCACACAATAAAAGTAGTGTTGATCATGCGAAGCAGTTATAACACTGCATAGATCACATGAAAATCAACATATGTTCTTGATGCATGAAGGACCCATATTTTTCATGAATATTTAGGCCAATTGATCATATATCCACCATATAAATACATGATCATGAAAGGGATTATGTGAAGTAATATTCTGATCACTTGATTATCCCTATGATGGATGAAGTCTCTAAGTATTGAGAAATGAATGCACTATATGTCTGTTTCTAATAATGAAGCACTAGAAACTTGGGGAATCCACTATCCACCTGAGTATCATGTGATCAAGTAAAGCTTGACCACAAAAATATGATCATATAAAGTCTACTATGAGGCCATAAAAAGAAGAACAATGAATCACACGATGAAATGGTGAAGATCAGGTGAGGAAACAATGAATTCATCAAGGACTTTCTTGAGAAAGATCATATCCTTTCATCACCAGAACCCCATATAATCCACATGAAAATTTTAATCCAGATGAAATTTTATTACACAAAGCCATATAATAATCGGATGATGTTTATTATACAAATATCTCCACCACATCAGACCATTACATTCAAAACATTCACTATGAAAGATGTTACAAAACATACCACCCCTGCATATATAAAACCTTCCTCCCCAAAAAAAATACACACATGGTATAGGGATAGGAAGGATAAGGAAAGGAGGAGAACAATGGAGAATAGAAAAAGAGTGGGAAGAGAATCAGAAGCTACCTTCAGAAGGATTCACTAGGTAATCATGATATCTATCATGTTACTCCGTTTACTCAATAACATGATGCTTTGAACATGCAAAGATCCATGCATAGATTATATCATAATAATTCATGTGAAGCATTCACATGGTCTCCTGATTACTCACTTGTTTCACAACCAGTCCATGAAAACCCTAGGGTACACATCCATGAGATGATCCCTTGACCACACACCCATATGTTGTGAATTTTTTTCCATGCATTCAACACTAATATATAGTTCCCTCATGGGTCCTTGTCCATGCAATGATGGAATACATTTGAACCCATTATCATGATGTTTCATTCACCATGAAAACCCTATGAGGTGTGTCCATGATGTGTACCCTTTTCCATGACATCCTCCTCCCATAAAAAAATATTTTCCATGAGACCTTGAGACATGATCCCTTTGTATATGAAACTTCAATACTTGGACATATGCGTGATCTTGTAAATTTTCGTGAGACCCCACCATGTGACTCCCTTAAGATCATGTGATCCCATGACCCATCATTGTACATGATAACATTTTCATGATATATTCTATTGAATTGTAATAATTGTTATGTGAAAGTCCATGGATAATTCTCTTTGATCATGTAAATATGTTTTAGAAAATTCACTTTGATCTTGCGAAGAAATCCCGGATATGCCAATTGATCTTATGAAAGGCCCTAGAAAATCCACTTTGATCATTAGAAGATGTCATGTAAAAGTTACTTTGATAGTTGAAATACATCTTAGATAAGAAATTTGATCATGCGAAAGGCCTAAGACATGTCCACTCTGATCTTTAGAAGACATCTAGGACAAGTCACTTTGATCATGTAAACATATCCTAAACATGAACATTGATCATGTGAAAGGCCCTGAAAACTCCCTCTTTGATCATTCGAAGATGTCTTGGACACGTCACTTTGATCATGTGAAGATATATTTGAAAAATCAGTTGATCATATGAAAGGCCCTGGACATGTCATCTCTGATCATGAGAAGCATCTTGAGCATGTCAGGAAGACACCATTAGATGTGTCTACCATGTTAGATAGACACCATGAACATATCGAGCACAAAAATAGGACACGCCAAGTAGAGAATCCATAAATTTCCTATAGGAAGGAAACAATAACATCTCAGAGTGTAATCACATATCCAAAACCATCAGTGAGATAAGGTATAACTAAACTATGATAACTATGACTCCCATTACAAACAGAATACGTAGGATGCCTTCCTAAGGCCCAAGATCTAATAGGAATCCACCATGGTGTAAGCTACTCCATATCTCAATTATTATTAATTTAATAGACTATATTCCCCCATAAGTCTACCATCCTTCCTCATCCATTTTCTTACATGAAGTGGGATTATGCACGAGCATTCTTTTAAGTGTAATCCCTATTCATTACCTTGGGTACCTGAAACCCATTAGTGGGTTAGTGTGTAATCAAACTACAATGACTCTGATTCCTATTATAAAAATGATACATAAGTTGATTTCATAAGGCTAGAGATCAATACCATATTCTCTATGGGACTATTAATCATACCTCACTAAGGGAAACTTTAATGTGTAATCCCCATAAAAATATTCTCTCATGTGATGTGTCCAATCTTTGATACCTCTTGTTTCATACACTAATCACGAATCACACAAGCTTAGAGGATGGTGATGATTTTACCAATATCATGATGAGGATGAACCCAATGTGGTCCCTTCACTGGGGTATACGTCGAATTATATATCATCTTTACCAAAAGGACCATATTATTGATGAGGCAATTTGGGGTAGCCTTATATGTATGATCCCTACTTAATAACCCTATTTTCACATCTTTTATGATGTATTTTCCTATAATACAAAATATGTGAACTATGATTACTATCTTAGCAGGATATATAGGATGACTCCTCAAGTCCTAAGCCTAATATTTATATCCTTACCACATGATGTTAAACCGTATGGTATTGTCTTGTCATAAGACCTTAAAATATATTAAATAAACAACATGGGTTTTGATTACCATTCTCATAGGTTACTAAGGATGACTCATAGAGGTTCAATCCCATCCCCAAGAAAATAACCACCACCCTTTATCAATAAAATATAGAGTTCCTGAACATGGATATAAACTATGTCATCAGAAATAAAGAGGATAATAGTGGATAAACTACGACACATGCAATTGTTCCCATCAACACATGGTGTTAATCAATTCATTGGCACCTGGGACACCAGTTCCATATTGGGGCTTGGGAAGGATTTCATTTACATATATAAAATCTATAATAGAGTCCCAAAATAGGTGATAATTCCCCCAAAAAGGGTGTGATGAGACCTAACTCCCATCCTCTCAACCAATGTGAGTTTCTAACCATCATTGGGTTTTAAACCCTAATTGACCACCTAAATTTTAAAAGCAGGGATGTCTCTTGTTAAGGATATGGGGAAAGTTGGGTGATTCTATGAATAAATCTTATCAACATCATTGTTTATGAAACTATACTGATCCCCTCATAATCTACCACTATACCTGAATATCCAGACAAAACAATATTATTATAAGATAACTATAAAATGATGATTGTTTTTTCATTTTGGAATTTTTATATTTTCTCTTAACTTGTTATTAAAATATCATCAATGATTGCTAAAATAAATGAAATTGGATTACCATGATTTAATTTTCATGTAATATTAATAAAAAACTATATAATAAATAAATAACATATGATAATAAATAGTCAATATTAAATTAAATGTCATGATCACATCCCTGCAATGATAATAAAATAAATGAGGAGAGATAGTGACCCCTGATTCCTAACTCTAGTAGGTCTCAGGTTAGAAACTAGTACCAAGGGTATGAAAATATCATAAATGGTAGGAAATTACATCTATAATAAAACTAGATTAGGAGATAGGGTAAATAAAAAAATCAAATCACTGACATAATATAAAAAGTAAACCAAAACTATACCATAATGCATGTGTATATAAAATAGATATAGATAAAGTCTATAAATTAAAGTCACAAAATAAAATCTAAGGAAACGACTTAGCAAAAACTCCAAAGGTTTAAGCTAGTAATGTATAGAATAGTCCATGATGTCCTCTGGGAAAACTTGAAAATTGTTTTATATACATAGGGTGAGCATACAAGTATACTAAGTAGGGAAACCAAAGTATCTCCAACACATGTGAAAAGAGAAAACCAATGCATCCATGAGGAAATAACAGAACCAAAAACACCTAAAACCCAACCTCAGTAAGGATCACTCACTAAATAATGTATCCATGTATAATAATATAATAGGAATAGTATAAATAATGGTTACCCTACACACCACTTTCCCATTGATTTTCTATGCTCACATCCCAATGACGTATGTCCTGATGCTCCCACCTATTCTGAATCACATCACATCACATCACAACACATAATATAACATCAAATTTTCCCACAGACACATGGGCTATCACATCACATCACATACCATCCACATACAATTGGTCCATATCACCTCATCAGATAACTATGGTAGTGGGGTATCATGAACATGTAGGAAATCAACCTCTTGTCCTCCCCATACCATGAATGACCCCACCATAAGCTATCTTATTACATCCCATCAAACCTCACCCAAAGATACCTGATCCATCAAATGACATCACATCTTGATAGTATAGTTTGGAATTATGTCTATCACTACTCGTGCATGTCATCATCACTTGGAATATGGAGTGGGGAAGAGCGGGTAGCCAACCATCCATCCTCACTAATGATATATTAGTAAAACACGCCAAAATAATTTGGTTTTAGGAACCAGGTTATCAACATGGGTGGGGTGCATATTGAAAAATCACAAGAATATATAATGTATATGTATAGATTCAAGCACACAACCCCCAACCTTTGGGTCTATATCAAACCAAAAAACAACTCAAAACATTACCACATAATCTCACAACAACTCCACTTTCACTACTGACTCTAAATACATAACACTACACAAATTATTTCAATCTTACATCCTTAATAGATTTAATTTTATTTTGAAAATTCTCATCATCAGATTGAGATAAATTTATATTATTCAGTAAATATGGTTTAAAAATAATTTGAAAAAGGAGTGATGTTTTCCTTTAATTAACAATTACCATATCCATCTTTACTAAGTTCATGAATATAAGATCTTTATCAATCCTCATTTGGGTTAGAAGTCTATGATCTTTCCTACTTAATGAATCATCTACCTTATTTTCATTTCCTAGGTGGTAGTGTATTGAGAAATCATAATCATTGAGTAACTAGAGCCATTGATTTTGCCTCATGTTGAGTTATTTCTATGTAAATATGTATTTTAAAATCCTGTGATCTGTATATATATCACATATTTCACCACAGAGATAGTTTTTTCATATATTCATAGCATAGATTATATCTAATAAATTAATATCATGGGTTGGATAATGTTTTTCATAGGTATTCAATTGAATTGATGCATATTCAATAAATTCATCATTTTACATAAGGATACAACCCAATTATTTATTCAATGCATCATTGTATATAAAAAACCCAGCATTTCCTAATGGTAAAGTCAAAATTGGAGCATTGACTAATATTATCTTCAATTAATCAAAACATTATGCACATTATTTTTTCCATACGAACATAAACCCTTTATGTGTGATCTTGGTTAATGGGTTATCAAAATGGGAAAAATTATGAAAGAAATGCTGATAGTAACCTACTAAACCAGTAAAACTATTTTCCTCAGTTATGTTTGTTTGAGTAAGTCATTATTTGATTGCCATTTTCTTCACAGGATCAATTGAGATTCCATCCTTAGAGACAATATATATAAGAAAAGAAATTTATTGAAGACATAATTCTCAATTTCTGAATTCACTATATAACTCTTTCATTCTTAGAGTATCAATAATAATATGCAAGTGATTCTCATAGTCTTCTTAGATTTTAGAATAGACCATAATATCATCAATGAATACTACAAAAAAATCATCAATGCATTCCTTCAATAATATTTTCATTAGATCCATAAAAATAGAGGGTTCATTAGTTAATCCAAATGGAATTGATGTGAACTCGTAATGTTCATACCTCATCCGAAGATATGTCTTCAGGATATCTTCATTATTTACTCTCAACTAATGATACCTAAAATGAAGGTAAATATTTGAAAAAAAATTAGCCTCATGAATTTGATCAAATAAATCATCAATGAGAGGTAAATGATACCTTTTCTTTATTGTAATTTCATTGATTTATCTATCATCAATGCAAACCTCAAGGATCCATCTTTATTCTTAATAAAGAGAACATGAGATCCCCATAGAAAAACACTACGGAGAATAAATCCCTCATTACTCAACTCCTCTATTTGTTTCTACAGATACACTAATTCCACAATGTAAATTATTTAAAGAGTCTTTGATATTGGTCTTGAATTAGGGATTAAATCAATGGTAAAATCAACTTCACACTATGGGGGGCATCCATGTAACACCTTAGGAAATACATCAATGTATTCCTATATAATTGGTAAATTATCAATTTGAAGATGAATTTCCTCATCCATAGATACTGTTAATCCCCAAGAACTTCATTCAATAGAGGTACTGAGGTTGAATCTAGATTAGAATCAAATGATTAAATTTTTTTCTCCAAAGATAAGGGATTATACATCTTCCTCAGAAAGAGTAATTTACTTCTTCTTGCAATAAATTCTCACGTAATATTTTGAAATCTAGTCCATAAAAAGGATTATATCAAATTCAACCATCAGTATGATTATAAGGTTAGGAAAATAAAGAAAGTTTATGTTTTGTAAAGGAAAATGACTGACATAGTTTTGTTGCAATGATACTTCCCTTAGAAGTTTTGAATGATAAATCCCTTTTTAAATTAAAAGGGAAGTGTCTAATTTTTTTAGAAAACTATATAGATATAAAAGAGTGCGATGATACAGAATCAAATAAAGCATCGGATAGATTTGAATATAGGATTAATGTACCTACCACCACATCATTGGGTACTTGTAATTCAATTATAGTGATAACATAAGATTGGAAATATCCCATTGGCCTCTTCTGTGGTAGATTACCTTGAAACTTGGGGAATTGGTTTAAATAATGCCCCATTTCATTATAGTTGAATGATTTAAAATCAATGATTTTTTCCTTCCCACTACATTCATTTTCTTGAAGTCCATTTTCCAAACACTTATAAAAAACTCCCATGACTTTCAAGCATTTCCTAAGATGATTTATTCCACAATTTTCATATAATGGAAACTAATTAATTCCCTTATTATTATTGGATGCTTTGCCTTTTCCATGTCTATAGGAATACCTATTCTTCTCTTTATTTCCCTTAAAAATATAAGATCTATCAAAATTATTCTCTATTTTGATGGCACTTAATACTATTTCATCATATGATGAAAATGATTGAGAAGCCAGTTTCCTTCAGAGACATGGTTTAAGAAATTCAAATAAATGATTAATATTGTATTCCAAATCACGTAAGTAATATATAGAATACTTGGATAGTCTTGTGAAGGTTTACTCATACTCCACAACACTCTCTTCTTCCCATTTCTTTAAATTAGGCAATTTTCTCTTCATTTCAGTTAGTTTCTCACATGGGAAATATTTTTCAAAGAAAATTTCTTTAAAAGTTATCTATTACATGTCTTCTATTTTATCTTCCCACTTAGTATTATTGATCAAATACCACCATTTATCATAATCTCCCATGGGTAAATATACTCCCATTACTACCATTTCATTTTTATTGAATCCTAATGCTAGAAATATCTTTTCAAGGGACTTGATCCACTACTTAGCTACCACAAGATTATTAGTCCCACTAAATAATTGGGAGATTCTTTCGGATGAAACAATCCAACATAGGTGTATTATAGTTATTATTAATAAACTAAGAATGTTTTCCTAATATGTACATGATCAGATCAACTATAACACTTACTGTGTTGACTTTCTCTGTAGGGAAATTCTTGCATTGTCTATGGGTATCAATTCCTTTCCTTCCATTAGGTTACATCACTAAATAATGACACACACTAAGTTATCTCATAATCATAATGATAATTGAGTAAAAAAATAAATGTAAGGAATTATTATAATTATCATGTTTATTTAACATCTAGTTTTCAAGTTTTATACTAAAATTTAGTTGATACCAACTACAATAACTCTGACCCCAATAGATCAGAGTCAGTGGTCATTTTATTATAACGGTATAGACACAAGTTATAACATCACCAAGGATGGATCAGTTTAGTAGTCTTGAAGAACAAGATATATACATGGTTCCCTTATCCATTGGTAATTAAACATAGAACATAAAAAAATAAAATAAACTAATTCTTGAAACATATTCAAAGATTTCATCTTCACAACCTGGGGAAGGAAAACAAATAAAAGGCTGAGCTTAAATGCTTAATAAGGGTTATATGAAACAATAATAAGTGAAGAAAATTCAAGAAGGATTAAAAATTATGGAAAGGTAAATGATTCAAAAAACACATTCCATCATTATAGTGAGAATGAAAAATTCATCCATAGATTTTGTCATAATTAAAACATAATAAAAATTAATAACTAAATACTATATGAGAAAATTATTATTTATTAGACATCACGTATCTAGAACATGAACCATTATACCATCAGAACAGTTTAAGTTTGTGGGTAAAAACCCACCTGCTTCTATTTAGAAACAAACACAAAGGGGGTTTCACAAACAATTTTGTCTCATGATACCTATCGATGCATCGAGGGGCTATCTATAATCGGGCCCCACCCGTCACTACAAGTCCAAATCCTTCTTCATAATTAGATTCAATTAAATAACAACATTCAAAGAGAACACCATATATAAAAATGGAATAATTATAATAAAATAATAATATCCAAGAAATATGGATATTTAATAAAATTTTCAATGAATTATGATCTTAAATAATAATAAAGTATATAGACACCACACACATGGAATAAGTGGTGAATAAGGCATAACAAAACGAAATATCATAATGGATTAAATGAAAGAATGGATTTAAATTATACTTGGACATTAATATGGGAAAATAGTCACATATCATGATAAATGATTTCAAACTGAGGAGAAAATATGTAAAAATAGTGTTTAAGAAACTTTAGAAATCATCCTCTTTAGTGCGGTTTAGGGAAAATATTAAAGATTATTTAAAACAGTAAATATATAATTATTTGTATAAAACCATAAATGAACTAATGATGTTTTTCAGGATAAAATGAGTGATTTTAGAAAAATATTGGTAGATTAAAATATATTATGTATGTTACTTGAAAATGGGTAAGAAATTGAGAAGTTTCCTTTAATCGGGAATGCTTATTGGGATGAATTGAAAAGGAACCTTATAAAACATGAATTAACCCATAAAAGGAAGTATAATTGAGCTAGGAAAATATTTTTGGAACATAGAAATAAAATTTAGTAGGTTTAAATAATAATAATTAATAATTACATTGGGGGTATAAAGTGATAAATCATAATTCAAATGAAAAATGGAGGCTCTGGGAGAAATCTCTTACCTTATGTCAAAAAGTGTTCTGCACTTGTACTAAATGTCCAGGATAATGAAATTATATTCAATAATAATTTAATTCAGAACCTATTAAATGTTTAATTAATTTAATAGATTTTTTAGGTTTATTTATAGACTTTTTGATGTGTTATAAGATTCAATTTTTCCATTCAGAAGTGTTTGTTTCCTTAGTTTTCATGACTGGTTACCTTGCATAAAATTATGGGAATTCATTTAAAAAGGAAGAAAAACTACACAAGTAAAATTATATAGTATTAATGAGCTTACAAAATATTAGGTGGTATCATAAATCATTTGGTTATATGGAATGAGGAAGATTCATTAGATAAAACATTAATGACTAATGTTAGTTTACTTTGGTGGATTTTTTATTATCACAAACTAGTTTTGTTTTATTAATTAATATAATATATATATAAACTAGTTCCAGAACAATATATGACTCAAAATATGTATAATAAAATATTCTTTAACAATAATAATGTTTTTGTGAGCATATTAATGATTTAATTGAAACTAAAAATGCATCATCCATGATGGCGGTAAATTGGCACATCACAGATGATATTTTCATTTTTAGAATAAAAGGGAGAGAAGAAGGGGATTGATGATATATTTTCCATTAACATAATTAAATTACAATATCTATAATATATTTGAGTTATCATGCATATTGGGACAGAGGAGGTGATTTAAGGTTAATAAAAGTAATTAAATTGAAAAGAAAATAAGGGAAAATGAAAGAGGATTTTACCTCTTGAATTTCTTCTCTTTGAGGACCTCCTTAGGGAGCTTGGGATTGTTTTTTTGGGGAGACCAAAGGATACTAGATTTGTAGAAGAGACTTGGGAATCATATTTGGTAGAAATTGGAAAATATCCAATTCATAAGTGGTGTGAGGAGAATAAGTGGTGAGGAGTGGTATTTATAATGGAGGAGAGGGGTGTTTTCTTATTATTTTATTCATCAGTTTATTATTTTTCCCCAAGAATATGAATAGTTTGTGAATTATCCATGAATATATTAAAATAATTATGGGGTGTTCAAAATTATGGGATTATATCATCCATACATAATCTATGACTCAATTATTGATGTATTTAGCTTTTACCATAAATTATCGTATTCCACTATTCACAAAAAAATCAACTATTTTAGAAAAATAAGAAAAATACACCATAACCACTATTTTATTTTTTAAATAAAAAGTGAACTCCATTTTATGAAAATAATTTTCTAAATATGATAAATTTAATATTTAATTAAAATCATCATCTACTCGAAAAATACAAATATTAAAATTACAACTGATTTCATAAAACTTTGAAAAATTAATTAAAGTTTCATAAAATTATCTTATAATAATAAGAAATTAAAATATTAATTTAGGAGTACATTTTATGAAAATAAATTTTCTTTTGAATCATTATATTAATTATAAAATTGAAAATTAACATTTATGTTTATAAAAATATACACACTTAATTATTGATTTCTAAAACATTTATTTACTCGTATTATGATATAAATATATCATATTACCATTGGTAAGATGCATAAATTTTATTTATACTTTCATAAGTGATGTTACAATTATATTTGTCATGAACTAACATGGGTAGACCCTGAACCGATCACCTGAGCCGGTCCGAGACAAGGCCTCAGAGTCGTTCCCAATCTTCCCGGGATGGCGACAAGTGCCAGGGCATCAACGGAGGTTGTGAGAATGATTTCACCCAATAAAAATAAATAAATCAGCATCAATAATACAGAGAAATGTAGAATAAATAAATCAAATAAAACAACTAAACAGGAACAAGAAAAAATAAAGATATCCGAACTCGACGTCTGAACTAAGTTCATGTAACCTCGTGAGTCACTCTCTGACTCAATGATCAAGCATCACCCAAGGCGATCACACTCAAGATGTAGCCTATAAAAAAAACTAAAAACAAAAAAGAACTATAGGCGTGAGTATTAAAACTCAGTAGGCTAGCCCGATATCTATTCTCAATGCACTACCTTTAAAATAAAAGAAACACCATTTCAAGTTTGAACTATAATTTATAAAAGTATGTTTTTCTAATTATTTTACTCACAAGAAAAGTATGAACCATTTCCCTTAACCATTTTCAAATATAGATTCATTTCATTAGTGTAAATGGCATTTTATAAAGGGATAGCGATGTTTATATCTTCAAATTTGTACAAAGAGGATTAAACACTTTCATTTGAAAACCATTTTTAGAAACCTAATCAAAACCAGTATACCACTTTCCAAGGAAAACAATACACAAAAAA
Source organism: Viscum album (assembly GCA_963277665.1). Taxonomy (NCBI): domain Eukaryota; kingdom Viridiplantae; phylum Streptophyta; class Magnoliopsida; order Santalales; family Viscaceae; genus Viscum; species Viscum album. The sequence goes on along the minus strand of OY728165.1, from coordinate 1,779,227,074 downwards.
TGAAAAAAAGAAATCACACAGCAAGGGCAATGTAGGTATACATAGAAGCATCATAATCACCACTGCAAGCAAAAAAAGCTGAATAGACATGGGTGAACCTAGGATATCAAAAATAAACCAGAATACACCAATACATGAGACCTCATCCCCATTGACATGTCACACATGATGAAATCAAAACACCCTATATGCTCTACCATCCTTTTTCAGGTAGGCTGAGGAAAAATCCCATAGTAATAAACCCAATATATCCACCTACTATGGGCCATTGGTCAGTACCATAACCTACCAGTGCAACAATCATTCTTAGAATATTCTTTTAATATCCCAGATTCCCATGTATCATGTATTTAGAAAAGCGGTGAGCCAACCGATGCCAACCGAGCATCCAATCACATACATATAATAATAATAATAATAATGCACAATAGGCATCACCCCAAGCCACTCCAAGGAACGATCTCATACCATTTATCAAAGAACATAAAGTTTCTAACATTAGACACTCTCATAATGGATCACGAGTATTCCTTACTAAAGACATCCCATCCATTATTCACAAGCAAGTATGGCATGAGAAACATCCACATGAGGTTTTCATAATAAAAAAATTTTCACAAATTTTCACAAATTTTCACAAAGTGGACAAACTGGCCTTAAACCGTTTATTTTTCATAAACTGACATTTATCATTAACACAAAATCCACATTATTTAATGAGGGAAAATATTTTTATAAAAGTGACAAATGATCATTAATCAACAATGCATTTTAAAACACCCTAAAACTCAACACACATTTATTTATAAAACCAAAACACACTTTTAAAAACCAGATACACACTTCTTTTAAACATAACACTACTTGAAATATTTTCATGAAACCCATGATCACTTTTTCCTAAGTAAAATATTTACTAACAAGTTCAAACCAACCTTTTCATGCTAAATAATGAAACCAAGGATTATACTTCAATATTTATAAATTAAACACGGTGCAGAAAGCATGAAATAAATGAATATTTAAATAAAAGAAAAGTTCAAAGGGAAAACCTACCTCGAGGCCAAAGCGCGATGACAACGCAACCTCAGAACCAAGGCGCGACGAGAACACTCACTCAAAAACGCCTCGTGCTGGTCCTAAAAAGTCAAACTGATCCAAAACAACACTTAATTAATAAAACCCCTAATAAAACCAAGGTAATATATATATATATATATATATTAAATAGAAATATCAAAAGGAGCATAAAATAGACGGGTATACCAATAGGGGGTTGCGACTCGAAAGAGACCGCCGAAGGGCTGGTCGGGGCAACACCGATACTGAAGGTGTCGAAACAAGGCAATGCCGGAAAGGTGGGATGCTATACTCATGCGTAGAAGGTGTGTCGGCGGGGTACATTCCATCAAGGGCATGCTCTGGAAATATAGAAGGCTAGATTATCGGGGAAAAGGTGTCAGACCAGTGGAGGGGGGTGCGGGTCGGCCAGAGAGGGTGCAGATCGGTCAGAGGGCATCACATTGGAATAACGGAGGACGGCTGCGTGGCTGGATGCGGTCTGACCGCGGGCTGTGAGCAAGGGCCACCAGACAAAGGAGGTGTGAGGCGTCCGATGGGTAGGGTGCGGGTGATCTAAGAAGAGGCGGGAAACATGCAGGTGATTCAGACGGAAGCCGAGGCACTAGGCGGCTGCGGTGCATGGTGGCACTACAAGGGGGGAGGCTGAAGGACGATTGGATAGAGAAGGGAGGTATGAGGAGGTAAGTCTAGGGTTGTGATGCCGATGAGAAGGAGAGAGGCGGCATGGGTGCTGGTCGGAGGAGGACCGCGCGGTTAGAGGCAGGTCGCACTACTGCTGGGTCGTGCCGAGCCGATGGGGTGTGCGCTGGGTAGCAGGGGATCCAGGGGTCTGTGCTGGCTGGGTCGAGACCAGAGGAGTGGGGTGTGAAAGCAGGGGAGAGGAGGTAGCTTCTGGGCTGCTGTAAAGGTGGTGCCAGAGTGGGGAAAAGGTGCTGCCTGGGGTGAGGAGGGAGTGCTGGCTGCAGAGGCCAGTGGATGTGTGCGCTGGAGGATGAACAGGGAACTGGAGCGCCGATGGTGGGCTGCTACACTGAAGGAGGGTGAGCAAGAGGGGTCCTGCGTGGGAGAAGAACAAGATGTGGAGGGGTACACCTGAGTGGAAAATAAGGAAAAGAAAAAAGAAAGGAAGAAAAAAAAGAATAAAATAAAATACAAGTAAAAATTAAATAAAAATAAAAATATTAATATTATTAATAAAAATAAAAATAAAAAATAATAATATTAAGAATAAAAATAATAAAAATAATAATTAACTTAATGATAAAATAAAAATAATAAATGAATTCATATCATTTTAATAATAAAAAAATAATAAAGAATCCACACAGTTGCATGAGCGAAGCCGCGCGGCGTCACGCTCCGCCCGTGCGTCCAATGACGTCAAACCCAAAACACGCATTTTTTTTATCAAAAACTCGAAAACTTCATCCAAGACACACCCCAGACCCCAAAAAAATATTTAAAGGCAAAAAAAACTAAAATAAAGTAATATCATGGTTCAATGTGTCATGATTCTCCCTGTCATGACGCTTTCCATCCCCGGAAATCCACGACACCATCCAGCCAGTTGATCAACACTTAAGGATTCCACACAACATGATCCGACCTCTTAACACATGGTCATTCCATCGACCACCAGAGGGACTTAATCCTATTTCCCAAAACAAATCACCAGCATAGGGGAGTCTTGAATGGACTCCCCACCATAAGAATTCAACTAGTATCTAAACCGGGACTTACTCAAGCTAAAAAAACACAACAAGAACACTTAAACTACTCAGTCCCATCCGAAAAGAATAAGAGCTGAACTGAAAAATCCATACGAATGAAAAACCATTGCCCCATGGTCGGGGAGGGAGGAAGTAAGGATTAAATCAATGAAACTTGGACGGAAAACCACTCATGAATCACCACTTCGGGATGGATACAAACCAAGGCCGCAACAAATTCACATGGGTGGTCTATTCAAGGCCACTGATCAACAACTTGAATCCAAAAGGGTATAAATATTGACATTTCCCGAGGGGTAAGTCCATCACACTCTCTTCGACAATAGGATAATTACAATGACCAAGAAACCACAACAGACATGCTAAAACTGCCTCCCTGCAACGATAGAGGCATAACCTTAACCAAAATCATTAAAATTCCCTGGGGTTCCTGAATATGCGCCGAATTCACTCCAATCCCTTTTGGCTGGAGCTCTGATGGATAAAGAATCTCCTTCCATGAGGTCAGGTTCAGATAATCCTAATAAGAAACATACATATTTTTATTTGACAAAGGAAAGGACAAAATTTTGAAATAAAACCACACTGGCATTGAAAATCAGATTTCATCAAAAGAACCACAACATTCCCATACATTTCAAACCCAAAACAACACCCGTAAAACAACCATGATAAGAGATCCCTTACACTAGAAGAAAACATACATAAGAAACTTTAAACAAAAACCCAAAAACACATCACTTCTGAGAACTTCCCATGCGACGCTTTCTAGTGATGCCTTAAAAAAATATTTGTAAGTGACCCAAACATCCGAAAGCATGACAAGGCTTAGAAGCACTTGGGAATGACAGATTCTTATGACCCAACTTGCCACAATGATAACACATGAAGATCTCTCACTCTGAAGAGGTTGATGAAAGGCCCCAAGGCCTTTTGATTCCATGACCATCTCCATCGACTTTCGATCACTTACTCATATTCTTGTTGGAAGTATCCCCACCACTTCTAAGAATTGAAGGAGGGAGGACAACTTCAAGCACTCCCACCATCATGGATTCAACATAAAAATATTGTCTCACCACATCGACAAATGAAGTTAGGTTGGATTCCGAAACCTTCAACTATAGATCAGGGCGGAGACCCACCTCAAAGCATCGAGCCTTCATGGAGTTATCTATTGCATACCCTGAATCATAAGGGACTAGATCCACAAAGCATGGGAAATATTCCAACACAGATCTATTGCCCTATTACAAATAACACATATTCATCCTCTTGCTCACCCATTCTTCTTCAGAGAAATATTGACGAATGAACAAAGCCTTGAAAAACTCCCAATTAAGCTCTTAAAGGGGATTTTTCTGAGACACCGACTTCAACCACATCCATGGTGAACCTTCAAGAATGAAGGTTGGAAACTTGACCTTCAATGACTCAGGAAACTCAATGAGGTCAAAGTTCCTTTCAATATTCTGCATCCACTCCTCTACTACGAAGGGGTCTAATTTTCCATAAAAGAGAGGTGGATCTAGATTACAAAACTCCAGCATAAAATCCTTAGGTTGATAAACCGCACTATGATCACCCATTGAAGCTTCAGGGGGATAACCGCTGGACAAGAAAAGTCAAAAACCCAATCAAGGACAACTCAATAAATAAAATCCTTAAAACCAAACACCACATAGGTGACAATCTCTAAACACAAGGAAAAAAGCTATCATAACATCAAAACTTTTCTTTTGAAAACATTTTTAATTTAAAACACGCTTGGTGGGTTAAACACTCTCCATTGGTATTCCTTAGAGTCTCACTCACACAACTATTTTTGTACTACCTCGGGAATCCATCCACCATACCAGATGTCCGCCCACATTTCCACATATCACTATGCATGTGAGAACCCCTAGGAACAACAAGGCCAAAACAAAATAACTTTATTTTCTAAAAACAAATCATTCACCCCATTTCCTTTAAAACAATAAACAAATTAAACATGTCATTTCAAACAACCATTTTTCAAAACCAAATTTTCTGATTCAAACCACTTTTAGAAGTCAGAGGAAACCCAAAACAAATCAACAGGGAACTAGTGTCGGTGAGTGACTTGACTATATGGTTGGTGACCATATGCCAAACATGTCACTGATACAGAGATTGTTTTAGGACTATTCCCCTAGCTCCATATGGATTTCTAGGCTGTGCGGCTTAGGAGGACTATTATCCCAACTCTCTTTGTCGTATCCCAATAACAAAACGCTCCATAAAATCCAAAGAATCTAATTAAACTAGACTTCCCATGGAATCCTGAGGATCAGAACGAGCACGAGTTCACGATGATCTTCCCGAACCTACCCCTAGATTCCCGAAAATCCTACTCCATCTACCTTGACATCCTAAATAAGAAAGGGCACTCTAAAAAGTGAGGTTTGCTAAGATTTAACCTGCTCTGATACTATTTTGTCATGAACTAACCCGGGTCGACCCTGAAACGATCACCCGAGCCGGTCCGCGACATGGCTCAAGAGGCATTCTCGATCCTCTTAGGATGGTGACAAGCACCAAGGCATCAACATAGGCTATGAGAATGATTTTTACCAATAAAAATAAATAAAGAAACAAAAATAATATCGAGAAGTTAAGAATAAATAAACCAAATAAAATGACTAAACAAGAATAATAGAAAAATAAATCTAACTAAACTCTCTGTCCGAACTAACTCCATGGGACATCACGGGTCACTCTCCGAATCAACGATAAAGCGTCGCCCAAGGAAAGTGCACTCAAGTTGTGGCTTGCACAGACAGTAAAAACGGATAATAAATATAGGCATGATTATTAAAACTCAGTAGGCTAGACCGATATCTATTCCCAATGCACTACCTTTAAAATGAAATAAACACCGTTTAAAATTTGAACTAAAAATTATAAAAGTATGTTTTTCTAAATATTTTACTCAAAAGAAAAGTACAAACCATTGCCCTTAACAATTTTAAAATCTAGATTCATTTCATTAGTGTCAATGAAATTTTATAAAGGGAATGTGATGTTTATATCTTCAAATTTGTAAAAATTGGATTAAACACTTTCATTTAAAAACCATTTTTAAAAACTTAATCAATATCTGTTTACCACTTTCCAAGGAAAATTGTACACCAAAAATGAACAAAAGAAATCACACAGTAATGGAAATATAGGTATACATAGAAGCATCATAATCCCCATTGAAAGCAACAAAATCTGATTAGACATGGGTGAACCTAGGAGATCAAGAATGACCCTGAAGACACCAATACATGAGACTTTATCCCCATTTACATGTCACACACGATGAAATCAAAATGCCCAATATGCTTGACCATCCTTTCTCAAGCAGGACGAGGGAAAATCACATAGTAATAAACCCAATATATCCACCTATTATGGGCCACTGGTTAGTACCATAACCTACCAGTGCAACAATAATTCTAATAATATTATCTTAATATGAAAAATTCTCATGTATCAAGTATTTAGAAAAGGGGTGAGTCAACTGATGCCAGCCGAACATCCAATCACATACATACATATACATATATATAATAATAATGCACAACATGCATCACCTCGAGCCACTCCAAGGACTAATCTCATACCATTTATCAAAGAACATAAAGATTCCAACCTTAAAAACTCTTAAAATGGATCATGAGTATTCTTTAGTAAGGACATCCCATCCATTATTCACATGCAAGTATAGCATGAGAAACATCCACAAAATGTTTTCACTATAAAAAATTTTTCACTAATTTCCAAAAAGTGGTCAAACGGGCCTTAAACCATTTATTTTTCATAAACTTACATTTTTCATTAACACAAAATCCACATTATTTAAATAGGGCACACATTTTTATAAAAGTGTCAAATGATCATTAATCGACAATGCATTTTAAAACACCCTAAAACTCAACACCCATTTATTTATAAAACCAAAACCCACTTTGAAAACCATATAAACAATTCTTTTAAACATAACACTACTTAAATTATTTTCATGAAACTCACAATCACTATTTCCTAAGTAAAATATTTATTAACAAGTCCAAACCAACCTTTGAATGCTAAACAATGAAACCAAGGAATATATGTAACGACCCAAATTTTCATTAATTGAAATCCCTCTTGATCTATTTAAATGTATCTTTATGTTTATATAAAATATCAAATCCTTTGGTTTTATGTTAAGAATTTTGATCGTTGCTAATATAGCCGTTGAACAGTGATCACATGATTAGTATAAATATAGGGCTTTAACAAATCCAATTTACTCAGACAAAAGAAGCGATGTCCTCATCCAGTAGAATTGCTCCATATGAAGCCCATTTGTTGGAGCTCAGAAAAGAGGTGGAATCCTTGGGCTTTGCTCTTGACCAATCCCAAGCTGAGCTTCATCATGTCAATCTCGAACGGGACCGTCTACGGGAGAAGGGGGAGTTGATAGAAATTACCACTCGAGCGATGTTATCCGAGCCACCCCAAGAGTCTGTCACCATCGCACACCTTACCCTTAGGTCTTATGAGGCTGTTTTAAGGGGTTATGTAACAAATCTCTAGTACTATGTTCATGTATATTATTTTTGTATATAATAATAAAAATACCTTCTTGTCATTATTGATACATTGTAAATAGTTTTTAATGTACAAATAGTGTTTTAGTTATTATTTAATTAAGAATTCTATTTTTTTTAAAATTAAGGGATTTTTGAATTAAATAATATTTTAATAAAATATTATTATTATTATTAAATCAATTTTTATTAAATATCAATGATCTTTTAATTTTATTAATGCAATTATAATTTTTATTAAGGTTTGAAAACCATTTCTGTCAAAACCGGTGAATTTTTGATAAATGTCAGTTTTTATTTTAAGAGTGAAAATTAACATATTTAGAAATTTTTTTAGATAAAATAAATTTTATTTATGGAATCAGGACGTTGAAATTATCCAATGGTGAATTTTTCATAATTTTATGAGACAGTCAAATTTTTGGGTAAAAATTAAATATCGTTTAAATATATAATGTGTTTTATGACATCATAATGACCCAATAGTGATGTAATAAAAAACTATAATCTTTATTTTCGGCCAGTATATGTTTTACCATTAAAATAATGTGATTTTGGGTTTGTTTGACATACTTTTCAAATCATTAATGGACCTCTCAAGACTTATTAAACACCTTGTATTTTTAAATTAATTTCCATGGGAGTGTGACTCACCTCCACATAAGAAAACCTATTATTTTAAGAAGTTCGGAGTTTGGCCTTATAAAATATTTTTTTACTCTTCCCTTTTCCATAAACCATGGGCAAAAACCATGGGATGGTTTGTGGTTTGGATTAATTTAATATAAGGGGTCCCAAACCTAAATAATAAAGAATTCCCTCACCTTTCCTATATAAACCCACCCAAACTCCCACTTCCTCCTCACTCAACGCCTTTAGAGTTCATCCAAACTCTTTCCTAATATCTCTAGAATCCTCCCAAGGTGCCCCAAGATCCCAAGAAGCCTCTCAAAAGCCTCTCTCTAGCCTTTGGAAGCACACTTCCAAGTAAGGGTTTTTTCTTCCTTTCTCATTTTTGTCCAATTTTCTTTAAGTTGTTTTGCCCTTTTAATTTCAATTATGAATGTTGGGGTATAGTTTTTTACCTCCATCATACTTCCCTCTTTATGTTTTAATTATTGGAGAACCCTTTATCTCTCATTAAATGCCTCACATGTACACCCGTTACTATGTTGAAATTCCGAAAGGAACTTCTCTCTCCTCTTTTACATTCAAACAATACTTTTGTATCATGAATCTAAATTCCATTACAATTGTTGGGAAATGTATATATATGACCTCCTTACTGTAAATTACATGTAAATATGATGAGTAACCCCTTTCTCTCTCATCAAACATTTTTATGAATTCTTATGTCACGCCGTTACGCTGCCGAAATCGCACCGATTGTCTAAGCCAATTCCATTGTGTAGTGAATACCATGCCCATTTCTCCATCAAGGGTATTCACCTTTAATCACATTTACTTATTGTTTATAGTGTTTCATGTATGAATTCCACATTACTTTATCGTGGTATAAATGATTATGTTTTATGCATCCATCTTGCTTGGCCTCTAACCACTCTTTGGATGAATTGTCTCAACTCTCTTCAAGGGATTGACTACATAGCTACTCATGTCTACTGGGAAGCGAATACTGTTGCATATGCGCTTTCCAACAAAGGCATTCATCAGAACATGACTTGGATGAACTCTTTCCCTGCAGAGTTATTATTTTTGTTTAATAGATATTGTAAAAGAATCCCATCTTTTCGCCTTATGTAACCTTTTTCTTATCAATAAATTGTGCTTTGGTCTTTGACCAAAGCATTACCGTTTAAAAAAATGATTATGTTTTATGAATCCATGTTTTATGATCCATGTGGCACACTTATGCATGAAATGAAATGTTTAAGAAGGGTTCACCCTTATAGCACTCCAATGCATTGGGTAAAGTATAGTATCCTGATAAATCATGTGCAATGAGTATTGACTCATGCTAATTCAAGTGAAACTAGGGTTTAATCATGCTTCATGTGCAATGAGTATTTACTCATGCTCCTTGTGCAATGAGTCTTGGCTCATGCTAATTCCATGTTAAGTGTTGTTGCCACATTTCCATGTTATGATTATCATGCTTTATCATGCATTTATGTTCATGTTTCTCTTGTGATATATTGATATAACTAATGTCTAACATGTATGTTACTCCTCATGTTATTCCATGTGTATTCCCTTACTGGGATTTATAGCTCACCCTTTTCTTATGCATGTCCTCAGGTTATCCCATGCAATGCTAAGTACGAGGGAATGTAGTGGTCATGTAAAGGAAGTTTTCAATAAAGATGTTGTGTTTCATGTTTCAAGTTTTTATGTAATGATCCTAAGCCCCAAAGACACTAAACCTATTGATATTCTTTATTGTATCAAGTGAAGTATTATGTAATAAATCATGTTTAAGTTGTAATAAAAAGCAGGGTTTTCATAGTTGGTATCAGAGGATGGGTTTAGTTATTTTTGGGATTAGGATTAGAAAACCCTAGTAAAGCCTTAGAGACAAGAATAAGTATAATAAAAACATCCCTAAGTACTTGTGAGTATTGATTAAGTGGTTTATCAAGAAAATATATCACTGTATGGATACGAGCAGGTAGAGGCGGCTCTGGAAAAGATGTATCCTAGGGGTAAAGCCCGAAAACACCACTTTGAGCTAGACTCAAACAGGAAATGGTGCACGACAACAGGTCTTGCTGCACTCTTGGTTATGACACTCCCGGGGGATATATTTTGATAAATTCACAAGCTTAGTATGAACCCTTATTAAGGGAATAAAAAAAACGCCCTTAAGAATATATGTTAGAAAGTAGATCATGAAAAGCCTTGATTGAAGCCTATAGAATCATGAGTTAAGGAAATAAAAGTTTATTTATAAGTCATCAACTTTTTTCTTTGGATTACCCTTTATGTGTTACCCCTAACTTTCCTTTTCTTCTAGCCAATGGCTGAAAATAGGAGGACTCGGGCTAACAACCGCTGTGAAGATCAGTGTGATGACTGTACTAATGAGATGCCCAATCCAATGGGAGCAGGAATCGCAATATTTATCACGCTTCTCTCTCAGCTAACTCAAGTTTTGAATATAAACACGGGTCAATAGGAATGTTCAACCCCCCCTAAGAGACAACAAGTCTCTATCGAGAGCTTTATGAGACAAAGGCCTCCTACTTTTAGTGGATCATCTGATCCCACAATCGCTGAACAATGGATCAACTCCATTGAAAAGATCTTCTACATCCTTAAATGTTCTGAATAAGAGAAGGTTCTCCTGGCAGCTTATCATATGGAGGGTGAAGCTGATCAATGGTGGACGTTGATCAAAAATACAAAGCCTGAGGAGGAGATCGAGGTGTTGGAATGGAAGGATTTATGGAAGATGTTTTTCGATAAATATTTTCCGTGCACCCTCCAGCTTAAGATGGAAAGGGACTTCCTTTCCCTCAAGAAAAAAGATGAATAATCCGTTGGAGAGTACAAGGAAAACTTTACAAGGCTTGCACGATATGCTTCCGGATTTGTCGTTACCCCCGAATTCAAAGTTGACCGCTTCTTTGGTGGGCTGAAGCCTAGCCTGTAGAAAGCATTGGTGATCCATAACTTCAAAAGCTTTGAGGAAATTGTCTGATGTGCCCTCAAGGTCGAAATGGAGATCAGAGAATCACATGGGTATCATGGGGATAATAAGCGTAAGGTGGACTTCAATGTTGGTGGTCCGATGGATAAATCCAACGGTGCTAAGAAGATCCAGCACCCCACTTGCCAAAAGTGCAGAAAGAAGCACCCTGGAAATTGCCTTAAGGGGACGAGGAAATACTTTAGGTGTGGAAGAGAAGGGCACCTAGTTGTTAACTATCGATAAGAAAGACCCGCAGTAGTGACAGAGTAGAGGAACGCTCCGTTCGAACCTCAACGCGTTGTTCAATGCTTCAAATGCAAAGAACCGGGTCATTTTGTAAACGAGTGCCCTAATCTAAGGGTTTTCGGAGGCAACCAACAACCTCCAAGGCAGAAAGGAAGAGATTTTTCCATCACTTCTGCCGAAGTGAACCCTGAAAACAATGTGGTGAGAGGTACTCTAGTTATTCATTCCAGAATAGTGAATGTACTTTTTGATTCAGGTTCTACGCATTCTTTTATATCTCAAAAGTTTGGTAGAACAATCCCAGCACCACCACAAATCATGGAAGTGAAGATGTCCGTGAGTAGAGAAAATGGGGAAATCATTGTATCCCATGAATATAAGTCCTCCCCTATTATAATCTGTGGATTGAATTTCCCATAAAACCTCATCATACTCCATCTGGTGGAATTTGATGCAATTATTGGCATGGATTGTCTTTCCTTATATAGATCCAACATAAATTGTCGGGAGAGGGAAATCACATTTCATATGGAGAATCGACCCCCGATTCTTTACAAGTGTAAGGAGGAAGATGAATCTCCTTTAGCTCCGTCATCTCAAGCATGGATATTACTACCCTATGAGCACACATATCTAGCTCAGATGATTGAGTCCAAGGAAGAAACCATCCTTGAAGAAATGCCTATTGTGATGGAATTCGCTGAAGTGTTTCACAAGGAACTGCCTGGTCTTCCTCCTAGAAGAGATGTTGAATTCTCAATTGAACTTATACATGAGGATTTACCAATATCCAAGACTCCATATAGAATGGATGTTGTAGATCTTAAAGAGATGAAGAAACAACTACAGGATAATCTGGATAAAGGGTTTATACGCCCAAGTGCTTCACCATGGGGTGCACCAGTCCTCTTAGTCAAGAAGAATGATGGGTCAATGCGGCTTTGCATCGATTATCGTGAAATTAACAAAATCACGATAAAGAAAAAGTATCCTCTCCCACGAATTGATGCCTTATTCGATCAGCTGTGTGGAGCACAATACTTCTCCAAGGTGGACTTGCAGTCGAGATATTATCAAGTAATGGTGAAGAAGGAAGATATCCCCAAGACTGCTTTTCGCACAAGATACGGGCACTATGAATTCATAGTAATGCCATTTGGACTCACTAATGATCCAGAAATATTCATGGAATTAATGAATAGAGTCTTTAGAGATTACCTTGACAAATTTGTGGTAGTCTTTATATATGATATTCTAATATACTCCAAAACCAAGGAGGATCATGAGGAGCATTTAAGAACTATACTGGAGACTTTGCGCAAGGAGAAGCTCTATGAAAAGTATAGAAAGTGTGAGTTCTAGTTGAAGGAAGTCTCATTATTGGGCTATATCATCCCAATCAATGGGATATCTGTGGATCCCTCCAAAATAGATGCAATTGAGGGATGGAAGAGGCCAACATCGGTAACGGATATCCATAGCTTCTTGGGGTTAGCTGGATATTATCGACGATTCATGAGAAATTTATCACAATTTTCCAACCCTCTTACGAAGGTAACTCGAAAGGGAGTAAAGTTTTCTTGGAGTGATGAATGCGAAGAAAGATTCAAGGAGTTGAAAATGAGGCTTATCAATGCGCCCATTCTCACTTTACCCACAAGTGGGGAACTTTTTTTTGTTTTCAATGATGCTTCAAATAAGGGATTAGGCTGTGTGATGATGCAGAATGATAATGTGATATCCTATTCCTCAAGGGAGTTGAAAATCCATGAGCGAAACTATCCAACACATGACTAGGAGTTGGCGGTGGTGATCTTTGCCTTGAAAATCTGGCAGCATTATCTCTATGGAGAGAAATGTAAGATATATATTGACCACAAGAGTCTTAAATATATATTCACACAGAAATAGCTTAATATGTGCTAGAGAAGATGGATAGATCTCATAAAGGATTATGACTGTTCAATCCATTACCACCCTGGGAAAGCGAACAAGGTGGAAGATTCCCTAAGTAGAAAATATCCAGTGATTCTATCAATGATGAGAATTGAGAAGGATACAATCTTCTTAGACTTGATGAAGATGGATATGTGAATCATAGAGAAGGGAACATCATCAACCCTTTCACAAATTATTTCTCAACCGTCTCTTTTGGAAAGGTTAAATGATGCTCAAAAGGATGATGTGGTAATTCAAGAAAAAGTGGAAGCTATTGAAAAAGGGAAATCCTCGGAGTTTAATGTCAATGAAGAAGGAAATCTGTAGTTTGGGAAAAGACTATGTGTTTCATCAAGTCCGGAGATGAAGAAGGAACTTTTGGATGATGCACATAGTTCAAATTTCTCTATTCACCCAGGGAGCACAAAGATGTATCGAGATCTTCGAGAAAAATTTTTGTGGGAAAATATGAAGCAGGAGATCGCTGAATATACATCAAAGTGCCTATTGTGTCAGAAAGTGAAGGCAGAGAGGCAGAAGTCTAAGGGGATGATGCAACCATTTCCCATACCAGAATGGAAATGGGAGAACATCACCATGGACTTTTTCACCGGACTTCCAAGGACATCCAAAGGCAACAATGCAATCTGGGTTGTTGTGGATCGTCTTACAAAGACTGCACACTTCATTTCTATTCAGGAGGATTTCTCATTGGATCAACTGGCACCGATATATATCAGGGAAGTGGTAAGGTTTCATGGAGTACCACTATATATTGTGTCTGACCGAGATCCAAGATTCAACTCTAAGTTTTGGAAGAGTCTTCAACATGCTCTGAATACTGAACTAAACTTCAGTACTGCCTATCATCCTCAAACTGATGACCAATCCGAGCAGACTATCCAAACACTTGAGGACATGTTGAGAGAATGCTCAATGGACCTTAAAGGAGGATGGGATCAACATATTACTCTAGTTGAGTTCTCTTATAATAACAGTTTCCACTCAAGCATCCAAATAGCACCATATGAAGCCCTGTATTGGAAAAGGTGTGGAACACCGGCATGTTGGGATGAGGTCAGTGAACGTAAGCTCCTTAGACCAGAAATGGTCTAAGAAATGGCGGAGAAGGTGAAAACCATTCAGCAACATATCAAGGTAGCCCAGAGTCAATAGAAGAGTTATGCAGATAACTGTGACAAGACCTTGAGTTTAAAGTTAGAGACATGGTGTTTCTACGCATATCTCCATGGAATTAGGTCATGAGGTTTGGAAAGAAAGGGAAGTTAAAGCCAAGGTACATCGGCCCCTTTGAGATTCTTGATCATGTCGGGGCTGTGGCCTATCGACTAGCACTTCCACCTACCATGGCCAAAGTACATGATGTATTTCATGTATCCCTCTTAAGGAAGTACATACCGGACCATTCACATTTACTCTCTTCTGAGGTGGTACAATTGGAATATGATCTTTCTTATGAGGAGAAACCAGGGAAGATCTTGGATCGTAGAGAAAAAGTTCTACGAAGTAAGACAATGCCCCTCGTCAAGGTGTTGTGGAGAAACCACAAGTTTGAAGAAGCGACTTGGGAATCAGAGGAAATGATGAAGCTGAGTTACCCATATCTATTTTAGTGTGGGAAAAGGAAAATTTCGAGGGAAAAATTTCTTAAGGGGGGAATATTGTAACGACCCAAAGTTTCATTAATGGAAATCCCTCTTGATCTAATTAAATTTCTCTTTATGTTTATATAAAATGTCAACTCCTTTGGTTTTATGTTAAGAATTTTGACCGTTGCTAATATAGTCGTTGAACAGTGATCACATGATTAGTATAAATATAGGGTTTTAACAAATCCAATTTACTCAGACAAAAGAAGCGATGACCTCATTCAGTAGAATTGCTCCATACGAAGCCCATTTGTCAGAGCTCAGAAAAGAGTTGGAATCCTTGGGATTTGCTCTTGACCAATCCCAAGCTGAGCTTCATCATTTCAAGCTCGAATGAGACCGTCTACGGGCAAAGTGGAAGTTGATAGAAATTACCACTCGAGCGATGTTATCCGAGCCACCCCAAGAGTTTGTCACCATCGCACACGTCACCCTTAGGTCTTATGCAGCTGTTTTAAGGGGTTATGTAACAAATCGATAGTACTATGTCTATGTATATTATTTTTGTATATAATAATAAAAATACCTTCTTGTCATTATCGATACATTGTAAATAGTTTTTAATGTACAAATAGTGTTTTTAGTTATTATTTAATTAAGAATTCTATTTTTTTTAAATTAAGGGATTTTTGAATTAAATAATATTTTAATAAAATATTATTATTATTATTAAATTAATTTTTATTAAATATCAATGATCTTATAATTTTATGAATGCAATTATAATTTTTTTTAAGGTTTGGAAACCATTTCTGTCAAAACCAGTGAATTGTCGATAAATGTCAGTTTTTATTTTAAAAGTGAAAATTAACATATTTATAAAATTATTTAGATAAAATAAATTCTATTTCTGGAATCAGGATGTCAAAATTATCCAATGGTGAATTTTTCATAATTTTCTGAGACAGTCAAATTTTTGGGTAAAAATTAAATACCGTTTAAATATATAATGTGTTTTATGACATCATAATGACCCAATAGTGATATAATAAAATACTATAATCCTTATGTTCGGACAATATATGTTTTAACATTAAACTAATGTTATTTTGGGTTAGTTTTACTTACTTTTGAAAGCATTAATGGACCCCTCAAGACTTATTAAACACCTTGTCTTTTTAAATTAATTTTCATGGGAGTGTGACTCACTTACACATAAGAAAACATATTATTTTAAGAAGTTAGGACTTTGTCATTATAAAATATTTTTTTCCTCTTCCCTTTTCCAAAAACCATGGGCAAAAACCATGGGATGGTTTGTGTTTTGGATTAATTTAATATAAGGGGTCCCAAACCTAAATAATAAAGAATTCCCTCACCTTTCCTATATAAACCCACCCAAGATCCCACTTCCTCCTCACTCAAAGCCATTTTAGTTCGTCCAACCTATGCCCTACTCTCTCTAGAATCCTCCCAACGTTCCCCAAGATCCGAAGAATCCTCTCACAAGCCTCTCTCTAGCCTTTGGAAGTACACTTCCAAGTAAGGGTTTTTTCTTCCTTTCTCATTTTTGTCCAATTTTTTTTAAGTTGTTTTTCCCTTTTAATTTCAATTATGAATGTTGGGGTATGGTTTCTAACCTCCATCATACTGCCCTATTTATGTTTTAATTATGTGAGAACCCTTTCTCTCTCATTAAATTCCTCCCATGTACACCCGTTACTATGCCGAAATTCCGAAAGGAACTTCTCTCTCCTCTTTTACATTCAAGAAATACTTTTGTATCATCAATCTAAATTCCATTAAAATTGTTGGGACATGTATATATATGACCTCCTTACTGTAAATTACATGTAAATATGATGAGGAACCCCTTTCTCTCTCATCAAACATTTTTATGAATTCTTATGTCACGTCGTTATGGTGCCGAAATCGCACTGATTGTCTAAGCCAATGCCATTGTGTAGTGAATACCATGCCCATTTCTCCATCAAGGGTATTCACCTTTAAGAAAATTTACTTATTGATTATAATTTTTCATGTATGAATTCAACATTCCTTTATCATGGAATAAATGATTATGTTTTATGAATCCATGTTTTATGATCCATGTGGCACACTTATGCATGAAATGAAATGTTTAAGAAGGGTGTGCCCTTATAGCGCTCCAATGCATTGGGTAAAGTATGGTATCATTATACGTTATGTGCAATGAGTATTGAATCATGCTAATTCAAGTGAAACTAGGATTTACTCGTGCTTCATGTGCAATGTGGATTTACTCATGCTCTATGTGCAATGAGTCTTGGCTCATGCTACTTCCATGTTAAGTGTTGTTTCCACATTTCCATGTTATGATTATCATGTTTTATCATGTCTTTATGTTCATGTTTCACTTGTGATCTATTGATATACCTAATGTCTAACATGTATTTTACTCCTCATGTTATTCCATTTTTATTCCATTACTGGGATTTATATCTCACCCTTTTCTTATGCATATCCTCAGGTTATCCCATGCAATGCTAAGTATGAGGGAATATAGTGGTCATGTAAATGAAGTTTTCAATAAAGATGTTGTGTTTCATGTTTCAAGTTTTTATGAAATGATCCTAAGACCCAAAGACACTAAACCTCTCGATCTTCTTTGTTTTATCAAGTGATGTTTTATGTAATAAATCATGTTTAAGTTGTAATAAAAAGCAGGGTTGTCATATTATACTTCAATATTTATAAATTAAACAAGGTGCGAAAAGCATGAAATAAATTAATATTGAATTAAAAGGGAAGTGAAAAGGGAAAAACTACCTTGATTTCAATGCGCAATGACAACGCAACCTCAGAACCAAGGCGCGATGACAAAGCTCACTCAAAGACACCTCGCGCGGTTCCTAAAAAGTCAAACCCACCCAAAACAACACTTAATTAATAAAACACCTAATCAAAACAAGGAAGTATATATATATATATATACATCAAATATAAATATAAAAAGGAGCATAAAACAAAAGGTTATACCAATGGGGGGGAGGGTTGCGACTGGAAATAGACTTCCAGAGGTCTGGTCGGGGCAACGTCTTCAGTGCGGGCATCAAAACAAGGAAACACCAGCAAGGCGGGTTGCTGTGATCATGAGTAGAGGTTGTGCTGGTGGGGTACGCGCAGTCAGGGGTGAGCTCTAGCAAGGTATAAGTCTGGATAGTTGAGGAAAAGGTGACAGACCAGCAGAGGGTGGTGCGGGTCAGCTGAAGAGGGTGCAGATCGGCCAGAGGGTGTCATACCGAAATAGTGGAGGGATTCTGTGCGGCTGGATATAGTCCGACTAGGGGCTGTGGGCGAGGGAAGCCGAACAACGGTAGTGTGAGGTGGCTTATGGGTTGGGTGCGAGTGATCCGGGTAGTGGCGGGCAGCGTGCGGGTGAGCTAGGGCGCCGAGCAGCTGCGGTGTAAGGCAACGCTACAAGGGGGAGGCTGAAGGCCGATTGGCTGGAGCAGGGAGGTCCGAGGAGGGCGGGCCGAGGTTGCGACACCGATGAAAGGAGGGAGGTGGAAGGGGAACTGGTCGGGGGAGGACCACGTAGCCGGAGGTAGTCCACATTGCTGTTGGGTCATACCGAGCCGAGGGGGTGTGCGCTGGGTAGGAGGGGAGCCTGGGGTCGGCACTAGATGGGTTGAGACCGGAGGAAGGGGGCGTGCAAGTAGGGGAGAGGATGTGACTTCCGAGCTGCTACATAGGTGGTGCTGGAGCGGGATAGATGTGCTGCCTGGGGTGAGGAGGGAGCATTGGCTATGGATGCCAGTGACTGTGCATGTTAGAAGACGAGCAGGGAACTGGGGTGCCGACGGTGGGCTGTTGCGCTGAAGGAGGGTGAGTAAGAGGGGTCCTGTGTGGAAGAAGAACATGATACGGATGGGGACACCCATGTGGAAAAGAAGGAAAAGGAAAAAAAGGAAGGGAAAAAAGAATAAAATAAAATAAAAGTAAAAATTAAATAAAAATAATACTAATATTATTATTAATACAAATAATAGTAATAACAATAATAATAGTAATATTAAGAATAATATTAATAAAAATAACAATAAACGTAATGATAAAATAAAACAAATAAATTAATTCATATCATTTTAATAGTAATAAAAATAACGAAGAGGCCGCACAATTGCATGGGAGAAGCCAAGCGACATCACGCTTCGCACGTGCGTTCAACGACGTCGAACCCAAAACGTGCATTTTTTTTATCAAAAACTCGGAAACTTCATCCGAGACTCACCCGAGACCCCAAAAAATATATTTAAAGGCAGAAAAAAACTAAAATAAAGTTATATCATGGGTAGGGTGTGACACTATTGGATTAATTACTATTACTAAGTGTCACATTACTATTCCAAAGGTCAAGTTACCATTTCATTGATATATGTTCCTTACTTTCTAGAAAAAGACACTTATTTCATCTATTCTTTCTTTATAACGTTTGTTTTGTGTTCTTTATGAGATTTAATATTATTTATACTATATGAAATAATTATTTTTTCAATTTAAGATATCGAATGAATTAAATTTATTTAAGAGGATACATATTGTAAAATATTGGTGTGTTGTACGACATGAACAATATTTATCACTATTATGACTGATCAAATATTTCAGACTTCCCTTACAATTTTTCAAAGTTATTTTCAAATATTTTTTTTTAATATCTGTGAAATTTTAAATTTAAATAAATTATTTTAAAGTAAAAAAGGGATTTTTAAAATGTTTTAATTTTTTTTAAAATTGGAAATTCTATTTTCCTCAAGAAAATTTTTAATATATTTTTAAAGATTCTTTTAAAAGTTTCAAATTTTATTTTCAAAGAAAATTATTTTCTAAATGTTTTATGAATTTTTAGTTTTAAAAATTGATTTTCAAATAAAATTTATCTACCTTAATAAATGTTCCAAGTTATTCATCTTTGAAAATCATTCTCCATATAAGAAGATATCCTTTAATGTGACATACACTTTTTTGGGGTTATGAACCAATAATACAATTCTTTTTCTTTCTATGAATGGTTTATTTTTATGAGTAAATGATTTTTGTGAAACTCATTTCTCTTCCACAAGTTATGAAATGATAAATTTTTTATGAAACCCACTTCTTTTTATGGGTTATTATATGTTTAAATATTGAAATGACTACGAAACCTATCTATTTTCCACGGGTTCTGATACGAGGAAATTTTTATGAAACCCATTTCATTTCATGGGTTTTTATATAGTGAACATTTTATGATCTTGTGGAAAAAATATGTATTATTTTTATTATGTGATGGTGGTTATGTTATAACCAAGGATGGTGGTTACGATATAAGAAAATATGGATGAGACCTATATCCCCCACCAATGCATTGGGTAATGATTTATATCTCATGAGATGGGTAAGACTATAATAGGGAGTGAACTAGGTTTAGTAAGGTACTTTTTTCTCTATGATGGTCTTGGTAGTGAACCTTTACTACTAAGATGGTTTTTGGAGTGAACCCAATCCATTATGAGAAAAGATATGCCATTGGGGATAGTGGTGTGTCCCTCTAAGGAGGTTTCTTCACCCATGGAGGGCCCTAATAAATCAATGTAATGAGCCTTGACTACTAAGGAAATGATTTTATATATTAATGTGTATTCCAAAATTGTATGTCTTATTCCAATGTAACTCTCTCTTGACTCATGTTATTTTATTTCCTTATTATTTATGCCTCATGAGCTACCATGATTTGTTTCCATAACTCATGATTATGATCTATGATATGTTGGGTATGATTTTCATTTTTTATAGTCATGTTCTCATACCCTTATTCTCATGTTATGTTTATGTATTTCCATTTTTTACCCTTATTAAGCACCTGAGCTAACCCTTTATTTTTTTCCTTTCCCATGTTAAGAAGAAAGGTTTTATATAGGGTATGTCTATAAATAATAAAAATGGGAAGATATTTGTGGGAAATTCTGAATATATTTCACCTGATTAGAAAATTTTGTTATAAGTTTCTGAAGAAACTAAACTATTATAGTCCTTAGGTGTGTGTTTGTGTAATTTAATGAATATTCCTCTAAAAAGTTTCAATTTCTATGTATGAGAAGCTTGTGTAGATATATTTGGTATCAATGGAATTTTTTAGTTATCATTTGGAAACTATGATAAGAAAACTTTATAGAAATACATAGGTATATTTATAAGGATATTTCAAGGGATGTATATAAGGGTGTGTCTAAGGATGAGTAAAATTATAGAAAAATGTCAAGGATTTTTTGGTAAAGGATAGAGAAAGTGATTTACAATAAATCACATCCATGTCTGGGTACTAAAAGAGGATGTGAATCTAGAATATAAGTTCTTATGTTTAAGAAATCCAAAAAATGGAAAATTGATGTGGACTCGATCATCACTTGGTGCACGATGATGTGCCTTGCAGTACACTTGGTCTGACACACCCGTGAATATAATTTGAAAATAAAAAAAATATTTATAAACCATCAATAAGGATTTAAATAGATAATGATTATGGATGACATAGGTTAAAAATAAGGCGTCATAAATTTAAAATAATTTTTTATGATTTAGACATCCTATTAGTTAATTTTCATGATTATGTGGCATTCCACTATGATTAGTGTTTCTCACATTATGTTTTTTTGTTTTAGTAAATGTATAGAACCAAAAGTAAATGGGTAAAATTTTAATGTAATGTAAAATTTTATAATGAGGATCCAAATGGGATGATGATTAGAGTTAAGTATGTTGTGATGATGACCAAAAAATTATCATTAAACATGATTAATAACATTCAACTTAACGAACTCTTAAACTCAAATAAGAAGAGAAAGATGGAGTTTATTAAGAGTTTGGGTAAATGAGACCATGGAGGAAAGAATATTCAATTTTATATATGTTGATAATTTTGTAAGAATCACTCAAGGGAATGTCTCAGAGGGATGGAAAATTGTTTTGAGTGTGGAAAAGGACAAAAAGAAAGTAATTTTAAGAGAAAAAAATGAAAAGTTTGGTTCATAAAATGGATGGAATAAATGGTCTCCCTAAGGTAATATATAATATTTAATGTTTTAAATGTGGAAAGTATATGCATAATAAAAATTTATCTCCTAATGGAAAATCTTGAAAAGATAACCAGAAATGTTGTATAAGTAATGGTTTTTCTGTTGACAATGAACAGACTACGAATGAAACATGAAAAGAAATAGGTATTAAGGAATAAGATTATGAAGCATATTTAATGGATTAAGGATAAGGTGGAATTATGTAATTATTAATATATTATAATTCAATGATTATTCTATAAAAATAATGAAACATAAAAGGATTGTTCAATGTATGTTTTTTTGATATGCAAGAATATGTTAAATGATGATGATGACCTATAAAAGTGATTTAATGAAAAATTAATTTTCATGGAAAACACATGATTAAGGGAAAGATAATACTTAAAATATTATTTATGTTAAGAAAATGGTGTTTAGTTTGGTTAAATAGGTGATTGAAATAAATAAAGTAAACTGGATATTACTAAAGATCATGGATTTGATTGATGATTTTTAGGAAAAGTGGTTTATGCTATCATTGATGGAGTTTAAAACAATTATTGATATAATGAATATTTAAAAAAAATATATGTTTTATTTATGGAAAAATGAAGCATGTATATTTTCAATAATTTTTTATTACAATTTAGGTTATTACCATGTTTTAAGATAATACATGATGAAGGTATTAACATGTTTGGTATGTGACAATTATGAGGTACTTCGTGTTTTTTGGGGGATTAAAGATAATATAATATTAGAAATTTAGTGACCTTTTTTCTAAATATTTTGATTATATTATTTTTTAAGGGTTAAAAGGTAAACTATTTATGAAATGGTTTAAGTTGAACTTTGGATGAGGTTTTAAAGATTAGTTTATTAACTTCACCATATGAAGATTTTATGCATAACTTGTGCTAACCATTTTGTTTTTTTATTATAAAAAGGGATAGAAGTAATGCATTATCCTTATTTTATGGATCTTATTTAGCTCCCTAGACTTAAAAAATTCATCTCTTAGAGAAATAGATTAAGTGTAAATTGATTAAAGCACAACCAAAGGATGTGATTTTACTCATGAAATGGAATGAAATCAAGTAAGTATATCTTATCATAAAAAATAACCAATATTAGTAGAAGGATTTTGAAATAAAATTATGTCTTATTATAATCATTTTTGATGATATCAATGAACTTTTTCACACCAATTTGGTTTATGGCCTTTTAGTCATTACAATTCTCTAGATCACCCACTTTCTTATAATCAATGATCTATATCACTCAATATAATTATTTATGCTATTATTACATGTCCAAATATTCACTTCCCACCTATGTTTTCCTATATGGAAACCTAGTTATGAGTTACTTTAGGTAGCCTTTTCGTTTCAAAATTTAGATTTTTAAAGAATTTTTTTATTCATTTGTATAATGTGGTATTCTATACAGAAATTTTCAAATGTCAAACCATTGATGACCGAGGTGAATTTAGGGGGAGAAATTAATTTTTAGTGGTAGAGTGTAGAATTTAACACCCTTATATTTTTTGAAATATATTTTTTCCAATGTATTAATATTTTTGATATTTTTTTCCACACAAAACATTAAGTTTAGATTTTATTACATGAAACAATGAGTTTGGATTACATTACATGTAACAATATGTTTATCTTGTGTTATGTGAAACACTGATTTTTTTCTTATATTACACATAATATCGAGTTTATCTTGTGTTACATGAAACACTTACTTTAAATGAAATGTGACATACTATTAAAATATTGTTATTTAATATGATAGTTATCACTTAGTCATTATAATGATGGGTATGAATAAGATTATATATGTTATGAAAATACATGGTTTAAAATGTATATATAATAAATTATTTGTTGAGTAATTAATTGTAAATGAACATAAAAACCTTTTGAAAATATATGAAATAATTTTCAAAAAATCTATTTTTATTCACATAAACACATTTTACCACAATAAATTAAAAAAATAAATTTTATTGAATTATTTTAATAAAATTTATATATTATATATACAATAAAATGTTTAAAATTAATCTCATGTGTTTTATAGATAAGAGATGAAAAAAATCCAATGTTATTCTTAAAACTCTATTTTCTAAAAAAATAGTTTTGTCACCTTTGGTGCACTTATTTTTTATTTTTTTACCACTTTTATAAAATATATTTTACAAAATTAAATTAAAATTTTAACTCTTAATATCAAAATTATATTAGCATAAATTTTTCTTATATTTCTAAAAATTTTAATTTTTTTGATAAATAGTGAAAGGATACTGAATTTTAATTAAAAACTAACTTTTCATTTAAATTATTTATAAATGTAAATTTTATTTTGAATTTTTTTTAACTAAAATTATATCAATTATATATATATATATATATATATTAATCCATTTTAGGTAATTGAAATCATTTTAATATTTATTTTTCAGATAAACACTATGTAAACTTTTGATCATTTTCTCTTTTATAACCCACATTCTCATCGTCTCTGTGGAATTAATTTTAAATTAAAATGTTCCACTAATGTGAATAAAATTAGTAAAAATGGATTAATTTTTTGGAATCAGAATAATTTATACTATACAATATTTTCAACATAATTTTTTTAGAAAAATAAATACCAAACACAGAAAAAATTATTTATTGCTTAAAGTCATAAATGGATTTACCTAGCGGTTAATCTAAAAATATAAGGGTTAAAAATGATCCAAAACCCGTTGTATGAATATATTTAAACTTATTCCTTTTATTATTGAGAATAATTAATTTTGGATCCCTGTTACTTGAAAAAACATGGGTGGAATTCATTCTTTCAAAAAAATTACAAGTGTTACACTCGCCTCACTTATAAATGTCCACCACTTCTCCTATCCACTTCACACCGTGAAACCATTTTGGTTTGGAGAAAAACTACCAAATTAATTTACCAACTTCCCTAATCTCTCCCTAAAATTATTATTTTGGAAAAAATTCAACCTATTAAGGCTTTTGGTGAAACCCTAAGGAGGATACCCAAAGAAGTGGCGATGTTCATCAAAAAGCATTTTTGTTTTATTTATTCATCCACATAACTAAATTTTTATTTTACCATGATGATATAATAAAATAAATATATTATATATACTTATATGTTTTTATGTTAAGTTCATGACTTAAAAACATATTCACTTTTATCAAATGGGTTATTAAATAAAAGTTTGTGTGTACGGCGGACCACCGCCTCACAAACCAAGGTCAATCATTTTTCAATTAGATCCACTCATGGTTGGGTATGTTGATGTGTATAAAGTATATATATGATATTTAAAACATAATTATATCTATTAATTCATTATATCATATATAACATTTACTTTCAATTCTGTAGGGGATACAATAATGTTGCTCATGTGTATGGAGGACTACTAACTTATGAAGAGATATGATTCGTTTTCAGTAATATTTTACATGAATGATAATGAGGAAAAAATTAATAAATATACATGATAAAAATGAAATATTTATGATACTTATGATATATTTATCATTTTTAAAATATAATTTATCATTTACTTTATTACCTTTTCACTCACTAAAAGAAGATAACATTGTTCGTGTGCGTGTGGACTATCGCCTTCACGAAGTGTTGTGAATCTATATTTTCATCACCACACCACATGGATGATATGTATATGTATATTTAATGTAATAATGTTTTATCTATGTTATTATTTTAATTTTTTAAATATAATTTATATCTTATCTCTTTTCCATAATTATCATTGAAAAATGGAATCATTACTCATACGTACGTACGACCTACCGTCTCCATGATCGTAACATAAATCCTTTATAAGAACCAGATTTATTGATTTGGAATAAAAATATAATTGATTTATTTATATTATGATTATTTCATGATTATTATTCTGCATATTATGGAACCATGATCAAATTAGTAAGACTGAAAATAAAAAATCAAAACATATACGAAAAAAGCAGTTATTGCCCGAATCATAACTTCAACATGGAATTGTTAATAATTGGGTAATAAAAGGACATATGAAAATAATATATAGTAATATATATATATATATATATTTATTTAATATATTTATAATAAAATTATATTTATTATATAGGAGGTTTGAATGTGTACTATGGAAGTTGAGACTTAAGGTAAGAGATTTCTAGTTTATCTTATATTTTTGGGAGACATATAAAGATCAACCACTCATTTATTTTATTTTTTGTATATACATAACATGAATTTATATTAATATTACTATAATATAAATTATTGGGATTTACATATCCATTTTAGGATATCTATTTCAGGGGATTTATGGTTTAAACATTGACAAAGCGGTAAGGGATTGTTTTCTCAATTTTCCTTCTTTGAGACATATGTTATGCTATATACCTATATTCTTTTGATAAGTGTATATAAAACTCTGTTCACATGTAATATCATGAATTTATTTTTCCTCATGACATTTTAATTTTCATTTAATTTTATTACTTCAGGGGGTTACAATTCAAACTTACCAAAGTTGTAACATTTTACGTTACAATCTCATCATTTACCACGAATGTTTATGGTTATGTTTCCAATGATAAAATGTAATGATACATGTCTAAATAAACTAATTAGTTTTATTATTATATTTTTATTAATGATATTTTTATTTAATATCACCATTTATACTCTTTGGTACTTAAAATAATTGAGCTTTGTTTATGAAAATCTGACATTAATTATTTCTTCAGTCAGAAATATTTTTTCTTCAAAAAACATGTTCTTTAAAAATGTTTTCAATTTTTTTTGAAATTTTAAAATAGTTTATTAAATAAATATTTACCCTTGTTTCACATTTTAAAAGTTTTTTTGGAAGTAATATTCATGTCATTTTCAAAAAAATTCCCATATAACTATTATAAAAAATTTGAAAAGAATACTTTTTTTTAATATGAATGGAACGAACAATATTTCTTATTTTCATGAATGTAAAAATAATTCAATATTACATTAAAAAATTTCAAATTTATTTTAAAAGTAAAATTTTTCTTTAATATTTGGGAAATTATTTGATTTTAAAAAAATATTTCAAAGTAAAATGGGATTTTGAAAATGTTATAAAAAGTATTTTTCAAAGTGGAAAGGATATTTTTCTCATGAAAAGTTTTAAATGATTTTTAAAGATTCACTAATATATTTCAATTTTTATTATTATGTAAATTTATTTTCAATTATTTTTTATTAATTTTTAATTTTAAAAAGTGAATTTAAAAGAAAATTATATACCTCAAGAAATGTTCCAAGTGATTTATCTTTTAAAATAATTCCTTATCTAAGATGAAATTATTTGATGTAATTTATTCTTTTTTGTGGATATTAAACAAGTATTACATTCTTAGGATTTATCTGAATGGTTTATTTTTATGATGAAAATATATTTATGAATATGGTTTCTCTTCCACAGGTTCTACCATGAAAAAATGGTAATAAAGACCACTTCTTTTCATGGTTTATTCTATGATGAAATGTTTAAATGATTATGAAGCTCTTCTCTTTTCCGCATGTTATGATATGATGAAATTTTTATTAAACCCATTTCATTTCATATGATATGATATTGTGAATTTTTTCTAATCTTGTGGTACATATATGTATTATTTTTATTATGTGAATATAGTTACATTATAACCAAGTATGATGGTCACATTATAACCAAAGACTGGTGGGACTTATATATCCTTCCAATGCATTGGGTAATGATTTATTTCTCATTATATAGACAATATTGGAATAAAGAGTGAAATCAATTAAATAGGTTACTTTTTCCACTATTATGGTCTTGGGATTAGACCTTGACTACTAATATGGTTTAGGGAGTGAATATATTCCACCATAAGGAAAGGGATTCCACAGGGGATGGTGGTGTTTTCTTCCTAGGAGGTGTTACTTCCTATAGAGATCACTAATACATCTTGGTAATGAGCCTTAACTACTAAGGAAAGGATTTTATATGATTATTTATATTCCAAAATTCTATGTATTAATACAATTTTATTCTCTCATGACTCATTTTATTTGATTTTATTATTATTAATGTCTTATATACTGCCAATATTTATTACATAACTCATGATTATGATCAATGATATATAGAGTATTGTTATCAAGTGTTATGGTCACATTGTCATTCCCTTATGATCATTTTATGTTTATGTATTTACCTTGATTAACCTTACTAAGCATGCGATCTCACCCTTTATTATGTTTACTTTCCATAGGTTATAAAGAAAGTTTTCCTGTTCGATATTTCTATGAAGAATACTGAAGGGGAATATATTTTTGATAAATATTGAAGATATTTCACCAGATTAGAAGATTGTGTTCCATGTTTCTAAATAGAATAAATAGTTATGGTCCTTAGGCATGTTTTTGTGTAATGTAATGAATATTTATCAAAAAAAATGTAATATCCATGTATGAGAAGCCTTGATTACTATATTTAGGATTTTCCAAAAAAACACTTTTTCTTTTATTACTAAATTTATGTGATTATACTTTTTATGAAAGGTGGGTGATTACATCAATAAAAACATATCACAATATAACACTAGTAATATCACCATAACAACCACATATCTCAGCCACCATACAATACCACCAATGTAGAATATAAACACTGGCACAAACTAACCAACAAATGAAAGCACCCACTAGACATTTCACATAACTACATAACATTAAGAGTTTACCATCCAAAAGAAACCACCATTTTCACATAACCACACGATCCTTCTCATCCTTCACACATCCTTAACCAAATGATCTACACTATTATCACACATCAAATCCCTATATACACAAATTAAGCAATTACCTCTCTCATGTAAAGATATTATTCTCTTTGGGTGGCACTGGCTCACCCAAATGGTTTTAATCACATCAAAGTATAATGAGTCTCGATTAGAGATCAAGTTTAACCCTATTCGTATACTTAAATTTTTTAATCACCCATCATATAGGGAAACATAAAAAGAATAACTATACATAGAAGCAACACATTTTGGCTTCCATAATTACTCTAGGGCTTACATTACCTCACATCATTATTTAGATGGGGTATTCTCACACAATTTAAAATTTTACATGTAGAACCAATTTATTGACCATTTTTAAGTGATTAGGTTTTAAAACATGGTGAGGTTAATCAAGAAATCACTTCATGGGTATCATAATCCAAGATAATCACATTGCAAGAAAGGTCTCCGACAACTGTTATTTTTAGTAAGGATTATAAACACTTAAATGAAATAATAAAAATTTAACCACAAAAAACACTCAAAATTCCGAAGTAATTTTTAGTGAATCACCAGGCCCTGAATTTAAATGTTTTTAAAATGAGGTCAATTTAAAGTCCAAACTGGACACACTTCATCAAACACATCATGTTTAATATGATTATAAAATATATTCTAGATTTATTTCATTGTCTAGGAAATGAACTTCCAACTTCATTTGAAATTTTGTACATTATAGGTTCTTATGTTCAATACAATTATTCCATTACATACACAACATGATTTCATAATCATCAAAATAAAACATCCTTTCCAAAAAAAATTAAAACTGCACATGTTGTATTACTGTGTTTCACACTTTATCATGCTTGAACTAAACATTCTTTGATCATTTCATAGATCAATAAAAATAAATTATATATGTAAATTAGGATAACATGATTGTACATCAGTATTTAAATAAAGCATATTAAACATGCTACATTCTCGAGTCTCACATACTATAATTTCCCTAGTTACCACACAAATGTTTTCAACATTAGTCATGCTTCCCAAAACAAACTACCCATGACTGAAAATATGACACAAGGTAATTTTAACACATAAAAATTCTTATCATTTATAGAAGAATAAGTTTAATCATTTAAAAAGTATCAAGTCTCAAAAGGTTACCACAAATCTTTCTCACCATTCTCCAAAATGTTAAAAAAAAATTACCATGGATTTTCATCCCAAAACATGGTTACAACATATGATTATATTAATATTTTAGATATGATATCATTCCAAAAATAAAGATCAAGTTAATATTATCAAGTTTCTCTAAATTTAATGTAAGTGTCGATAATCAAGATGGTAATGTTTTAGAAATTTCAGAAATTAAATGTCCAAAACCAAGTTTTTGAACAAGTTAAAGAAACATTATCATGATAAATTTTGAATGGAAAAAATGCATGAAATATTAACTCACATGGAAACTAGAATAATTCTAAGAATGGTTTGAAAATAATTCATTTTGTCATGCTAGTATGAAATATATTAGAGGTAACATGATTCATAAGGGTTTTCAAAATTAAATAGTTGTTCACAAAAAAAATAAACTAAGCATGATTATTTAACAATTTCAAATATTATGAAATAAATATGGAATGTTTTATATATTAAAAAGGAAAAAAAAATTCACTCACTAAGAATCATATTATAAAAGTCAAGGAAACAACACATTCAATCCAAAAAGAGGTTTCAAATAAAATCTTGGAGAAATTAAACATCATTTTTATATATCCTTCTAGTTTATATGAATAATTAATTAAAAATAATAGTTAATTAGCATACGAAGTATGGAAAAAATCATAGAAATACATATAAAATTCCATGATTTTTTAAATTAATTTTCTTAACTTCCCAAAACAACTTCGTTCAATCATAAGCATAATCAATCATGATGTATGTACCTCTCATAGGCCTATTCCCTAAAAATAGTGCCACATCACTTGGTTATTTGGTAGGATTAGAGTCCTTATATAGGATCACCAAGGGTAAAATCCTATTTCTTAGCTAGTCCTCCCCAACCTAGGTCATGCACCAAGATCATCTGACATTGTTTCCCTACCAACCCTTGCAATCTTAACTATACCAAACTCCAAAATTCATCTAATTTCTAAACCATCACATTTGGTAGTAATCTATCATGACCCCATACCTCAAAAGATACAACAATGATTGGATTGATATTATGACCTCCTCGAGTCCCACCTCCAGTAGGCTCCAGGATGGAGACTAGCATTGGGGGTACAAAAATCTCATAAATGGGAGGAATTATCCTTTATAATAAAACATGGTTAGGAAATAGGATAAATCAACCAAAGGAAAATCCATGACATAATATAAAAATGAATCCAAAACACCCCATAATTTATGTAAATTCATGTATAAATAAAGTAGATATATATAAAAGTATCCAAATTAAAGGCACAAAATAAAATTTAATGCAATGACACAACAACAACTGAAAAGGTACAAGCTAGTAATATCAATCATGGTATATAAATTCCTCCTAGAGAACCTAAAAACATTTTTTATATACTTAGGTGACTATACATGTATACTCAGTAGGAAAACCAAATCCTCACAAGACCATGTGAAAAGTGCATACTAATGCATCCTTGAGGAAAAAGCAGAGCAAAAAACACCTAAACATGTCAACTAACCAAACCCAAACCTCACCAAGATTCACTCATCAAATAATACATCTAAGTATAATAAAACAATAAGAATCATATCAATAAATGGCACCACAAACCACTTTCCCACTAATTTTCTCCCCCCACACCCCAAATACATATGTCTTAGTGCTCCTACCTCTCCCAAATCACATCACATCACATCACATCACATCACATCACATCATATCATGTCACATATGTCCACAAAGAACTGAGCTATCAGATAAAATTGATTCTCACCCATAGAAACATAGTTCATCTCACCACATCATACAACCAGGGTATTAGGGTATCATGAACATGTTGTACATCAACCCTATAACATCATATGGCCATGCATAACCACAACTATAAGACATATCATAAAATCCCATCTCACCTCACTCAAAGAAACCTTGTCCATCACATCACATCACATCTTGAATGTGCACATTTGACTTCAGGACATCACACCCCATGCATGTTATCATCGACTAGAAGAGGGAGCAGGTAGCTAGCTATCCATCCTCACTATCATGATGTTCGGAAAAAACAACTAAAAAATTGGTTATTGACACTAGGTGATCGACATGGGTGGGCCATGTATAGGAAAATCTAAAGAATATATAGTGTATATGTACATAGTCAGGCACACAACCCCTAACCTATGTTTCCACATCAAAGAGAAAATCAACTCACAACATCACCACCTAATCTCACAATAATAAAACCTTCACTGATGACTGTAAATGCATAAAAACACACAAAAATCCATAATCCATATTTTACATTTCACCCTTTAAATTATGAAATAATGAAAATTTATAGAATTTTGATTTACCGACCAATTCCAAAAAAAACATCCCATTTATTTTACTTCAATCATCAAACATATTTATATATACATCCTATTTGTAAAAAAGAGTTCATTAAAAATTTCAACCTATTAGCCAACCAACCCATTCAATTTATTATTTCCCCTTTTCATTTAGCATTTATCAATAACAACATTAACCAAAATTTCCTTTATCATTTCAATCATTAATTATACACTTCAACCCATACCATTATAAATTAAACTTTTCATTTAATTTCATTATTACTCAGAAATATATCACAACACAACCCATTCCCATATCATCCACATAATATCATAACCTCACATCACACAAAAATAAAATTTTCTAATTTAGTAAAAATGGGATTTCATCTAATTCAAATTATTTATTTAAGGGAATTCTCACACAATCTATAAATCTAAGGTCAAACATTTTATTAACAAAATATAAGTGATTAAACAATTTCATTTATTATGATGCCAAACAATCAAACAAATAAAGGTTCCACAACACATATCAAATTATTAAAAATAAATTCTTCCAAAAGTGATGATTTTCAATGAGGAATAAAACTTGTATATCCTTTAAAAAATATTACAACATAATAAAAAACATGTGAGATATTTCTTTTTTATGAAAAATAATAATAATTAAATTCATATGATTATCACTTTATCTCTCCGGGATAATCTTTCTATTATCTAAATTAACACAACATGTGATAATAAGGATAATAATTCTCTATACACGTGATCCTAATTTATATGGAAACAATTATCTACAATATGAATAAATCATATAAAATATAGGTGAAATTCTCTTATTCCCCATAAATTGAAATTAATCAATTAATTATATTTATTAAGTTGATGAATTCAATCTTCTCAAAGAATAATCAAAAGTATTTCCCATCCTACATGATAAATTATTTGAGAAACAAATGATTCTATTCCTCAACTTACAAACCCAACAAAAATGAGAAAAAATGTTCTCAGGGCCCAACACAGACCCTTAATATTCTGATTCTGCATCTTCAACAACTTAAATGTAATACCTGCATTTAATTAAATATTGAAATTACAAATTTATTCTTGTAAAAAAAACTAGACCCTTAACTTACAATCATTATGCTGAATTCAATGGAACTAACAGTACTTCAATTCTACTAGTATTGATGGAGATATTATAGAAAGAATTTATATAATATAGGGTATTTATTTAACCAATTTTTAATTCTCAAAATGCATTTGTTATTAAATTATAGTACTTAATTCTATAATTTAATCATCTCATTTAATTAAAAACCTATTACACAAATTATTATTCAATTATTATTTTTTATTTTTTCTCATTTTAAAATAAAAATTTAAACCACATATTTATTATTTAAAATAGCATATTTTCCTCTTTTATTCATCTCTTCCATGCCACACTGTATCTCTTCAATAAAAATTTTCATATTCATTTTTATTTATTTATTAATTTAATAGTTTGTTTCTAAATACATCCATTCATTATTACCCCAAATAATTCTTCTAAATTTCATATTTTTATTATCATTAAATTTAAAACAAAACACACACTATTTTTTTTCAACACCACACTCCCTTTCTCATTTTAATGTATCATATATTATTCTTTATTATTATTATTATTAATATTTTATTATTATACCCATCACTTTCCACCACCTCTATCCATATTTAATTATATTTTTAATTGATTACCTTTTCCCTTTATTCTATGAATTTTACACTCTTTTTAATCATAAATGTTTTTTTCACCACACACACACACAAACACACTCAAAAAGATATATATATGCATATATATATTTCTAAAATCTCTCCCTCACTCTCTATATATCTAAAATAGTAACAATATATGTATCTATACACAAATAATAGTAACAGTACTTATATATAACCCATATATATTTATACTTATATATATATATAAACGATATAACATATATATATATATATATTTATATTTATATTTATAAAACTAGTGACATGAATTGGTCACCCAATTCTTTCCCCATAAGAATTTATTGAAGGAAACAAAAGTTACAAAGAAAGAAAGAGGTGTAAAAATATTACACTAGTAGGGGATTTATGGAGGGATACAAGTTGTGATTTTAAAGAGAAACAAACCAAAATATAGATTTAAAAAATACATGTATGAGTCTTATCATCAACCTGTCAAAAAATTTCTCTAGATGGGGGAATTAGGATACCCATTGATTGAACCAGAACCATAGATAAAGCTCAAGGACTTTTCAATTTTACCTAACTAGAACATCAATAGTTGATGTCCATTTATCAAACACCTTGACAATAAAATAGACTAAGGATTGAAAGATAATGGCTTTTTTATTATCACAGAAGCCAAAATAGCTTGATATCCTTAATCCTCTAATTTTTATTCATAGAATTTCAAAGGGTGAATAAAAAATTGGATATTAGGGCTAAATCCTCTATCGAACAAGGTATCAGCCTCGTCCAACACCTGGAGAAATAATTCCAACTTATCTAAGCCAGTTAAATGCATGAAGAGCAGATGAAAATGATTTATGCCTTGTTGAATAACTTAGATGTGTTATTCCTTGAGACTCATTATCAATAAGTTTTTATATAGGATAAAAAATTCAAGTATGTCATGTAAACTACTTCCTATTCCTCACATTCACCCCTAGTTGGGATGGTCTTTATCATTTTCTTAGAAAAGGATTAAACAAATTTAATAGCTTTGACCACTTTTACAGGTACACTTCTACCTTGAGCAACACCTGAAATGATGAAATCCATACGATACTAAGAAGGTGGAACTCATTTATAAATGGAGGAAGCCTTGAAAAACACTTTAAATCATGGGAAATAAATCACTACACATAAGAATCTATCAAAAAAAACAAGAAAGGTTTACGAGAAATGAAAACATTATTTCTAGGGTATGGATTTGAAGTCAAAATTGTGATTTCTTTTATATTCCTCCAATATCCTAATGAACAAATTTTTTCTTATTTCAAGGTATTTCTCATCAGTAATGATAAAATATTGATATTTCTAGAATGTGATCACATCTTGTTCATCCATCCAGGAATCAGCTGCTTCCCCCACCTCATCCTCATTGTAGTAGGCATCTCTATACATGAGATTATTTTTCATTTATCATTTTACTCATCTTAACTAGAGGTTTAAATCATTTGATCAACCACAAATGTAAGTGTTGGTGGTTAAATCTTCTTCTTAGTGGTTAGAGGTTCAATCTCCTTCCTAGTGGCTTCAAGATAACATGTGACGATTATTATTTCAAGGAGAGAGTAGTCTCTGTGCTTCCTCATTTTCCTAGGATTTGGGGTAATGTATCCATAAACATCCACCATTGGTTTTTTCCTTTTCTAGAACATGATTTTAGGATGGTTTCTTAAATTTTATTAGGTTGATCATCAAACTCAACCAAGGATTCACTGGAATTAGAGATTTCACCCTCATCCTTATCTACTGTATCATGTGGTTCAAGGTTTTTCTCCTGTTCGTCCACCAGGGGAGAAGGAACAATAATGAAACTTATTTCCTAAGGTTGATCATCAACAATGTAGTACCTTTCAATAGAATGGTGTGAAGATTGAGAAGTTTGGGCATTGGATACCATAATATCCTTGTTCACATCAATTTTCTTCCCTCTAGTAGCAGATTTCCCATTATTAGCAACGTTATAAACATTAATCTCATCTATTTTAGGTTTCTACTTGCCTTTTTTGACCCAAGTGACTTTATTGGCCTCAAGATGTGTGATCGAATGATTATATTCTTTTTTATCATGTTTAAGATTAAGTAAATAGTGATTGTAATCAGGTAGTCTTTCATAAACAACATCCTGGAAGAATCCATACTCACCATTAAGACTCCAAATTTGGGAAGTAAGATCCTTAGAGACATCAATTTAAACACAAATTCTAGAAATGGATGGTCTTGAGAGATTCCCAATCACCGAATCCATCTTTGATGGTTTTCTAATAAGCATAGAAATTAGAAACAAGGTTTTTTGTTTAAACAAGTAGAGTGGTAGTCCAGGGAAGCTGATCCATATCAGAACAATGGGAGACTCAAAATAGGGTTCGAAACCAAGGGTCCATTTGAGAACTCTCATTGAAAAGCCACTAAAAACCAAGATCGCATATCCCAAATACTATAATAATCATCCTTATATGAAATTCAAAAAAAAAATATTCGAATTATTCAAAAGACCGAGATGAAAACTTGAGAATCGAATGGTTTCCAGAGAACTTCTTAAGTATTTTAAAGACAGTTTGAAGTTAGGAAACTTTCAAACAAGCACAAATCTAAAATCCAAAATGAGATGGTTTACCTTGTTTGTTGAGAAATAAATCACTAGCTATATATAGTGATGAAAGTGATTAGGGTTAATGTGAATATCATGGATCATGACATCATTTTTTCTAGGCCTGATGATATTATTAGTTCTTCTAGAAACCACATTTATGAAGGTTTGAGTTGGAGTAGGGTTTCTCACCTATTCACTCAGTATCAGTTTCATCATCTCATCAGCCACCACATACACTTATAGTATGTATATATATATATATTACAATGGTAAAAATATATATTAATGTAACACATGTGTATATATATATATATTCATACATGGTACTTAATATATATATATATATACACAGTATAAACATAATATATAAGTACGCAACACACACACACACGTGTTTGTATAACAAATTTGTGCATATATATATATATATATATATATATATAAAATTCGTAACACAAACATTTTGAAATGTTTAATTACATCATGATGCATGTAAATATACATATTTTCACGTGCATATAATATGTTGTATAATATTTAATATATCACACCTAATTTAAATTATTAAAAAACATGTTTAAATTCAATAATATTTAATTCCTTATAATTAAATAAATCTACCTAAATTAAATCATTTTAAAAAAATCCCAAATAAAATTTCAAAATTTAAAATTTCTATTAATAAATTATCAATCATATTTTAAACTGCTTTTAATATTTTTCAAAAATGCCTGAACCTCGAAATAACTAGGAAATGACGTAGAATGAAAAAGGAATTCTTGATTATATTTTGGGCCTTTACATTAAATATAGAAGAATAATTTTCCTAATAAGGTATCTAATAAAATTATTTTTATTATTCATGAAGTTAGGTTTATGCGCATAATGAATCAAGAACAAGTTAAGGGTTTGTTGTCTCATTTTCACCCATTGATACATTTTTCTTATCATACAATATTTTAATTGAGAATGGTGTTTCTATTACCCTTTAATATTTTTAAATCATTATTATTCTATAATTTAGGATATTAAATATTTTATTTTATGTTCTTCCTCTCATAGTGAATAAAAAATTTCAAAGTCTGTATGGATTTCTATTGACTCAACTTCTTTATAGAGTCATAATGATTCATTTTTTGTGGTTTTACAAGATACATTTAATCTATTCTATTAAGATATTATAGGTAATATCTGTTGGTAAATTTAATTTTTTTATTCAAATCATTACATTAATGAATTTATTACAAAAAAAGTATATCATTGTTAAGAATAATTACAGTCCTCTTTAAAAATAGTTTCCCTTGATTGTCTATGATTTACTTTACTGCCAATATTCTACCTTAAAATTAGATACCTTATTATCTGTTATCTCATAATACCATCATATTTTCTTGCTCCACTTTTCAGAATAATTTTTTATTATTCTTTTTAAGATATTGGATATCAACAATGGTGTTTTTAAAAACTATGAAGGGGACCTTATGAATTATTATTTCAAGACAAGTGTCACCTCAATAAAATGTTTTATAATAATGAATATATTTTGAAAACCATAATTATTTAATTGAAATCATTAGAGTTAAATTCCGGTCTAATGGAAATCTATAAGCTATTTCCTTCTATAAAAGACCCTATGATCATTTTGAAAATCATCACCGATATAGTTCATTTTTATTATTACCTATCATTGATACTTCTCATGAATTATATTTCATTGAAAACCAATGTTCAAATATCTAGGTTTCTTTATTAAAATATTAACATACAAAATTATTTAATACTTTATTATGGGATTCTTTATGATATATCCTTCTATTATACTTTGAGACATGATTTTGAATCCCAATTCTTTCTCATAGGTTTTATCATTCTTATGATTTATGTATGGTATCTTTTGCACATGTAGAATATGTACACATGTAGATATTGTGAGTTTTTAGTATATGATGGGAGGAACCAAAAATATATATCCATACAATTAATTAAGAAATATTTCAATCTCTTGAGAAACCATATATGGTTCATGGGTGGTTTTCCTAAGCACATTATGTTATTTGATGTGTGGGAAAAAATTATATATCCCTCTAATTCACTAGGTAATGTTTCTATCTCCTGATATGTTATAGTATTAGAGACTTAACCTGATCCATTATAGGAATTTAACTATTATAATATGATGGTTTTTGGAGTTAACCTTGACCTATTCTTATAATGTCATTCTTTATGTTGTTACTGCATATTTATGAATCCATGATCTTATGATATCATTTCCTTATATCATGTTTCCATTATTATGATCATCCTATTTTTTATTAGGTATTATTTCTATAATTTTTATTCATATTAATTTCTTAAATTCTCATACCCATATCCTTATCTTATGCTCACTTCTGATCTTTTACTTTTTTCACTTATTCTTGAACTTATTTAGAATTCGAACTCACCCATTCTGATTTTTCATTTACCCAAGGTAAATATGTAAAGTAATACATGTTGTATGTCTAGAATATTATCTTGTTTAGAAAATTTATGGGAGATGTTGAAGATTTATTAAGGATTAATTACTTGATTATATTATGGGTGTCACGAGACATCCCCTGGGACCCATGCTTTGAGTACCCTCAGCCCTACTTCCATAGGCCAGAGGCTAGAGAGTAGAACCAAGGAGTAAACCCCTAAAACTGGGAAGGCATTACCTTTATAAAATAAAAACGCACAAAACAGAGTACAAGCTGGAAGCAAAAAACTAAGTAAGATTGTATAACTAAAGAGTGCTGAAAAGTAAAAAGGGGGCGGTAATACAAGCCCAATTGTAAAGTACAAGAAACTAAAAAAAAGGAAAATGGATCCTGGATCGTCCACCAAGAAATCCTACCTAAAGGGTAGGTATAGATAGCCTCCACAGCACTCCACGTCTGTCTGTCTCCTCCGTGTACCCTCACACCGTGTGGTCCACCTTCGGGTACCGTCCAGTCCTAGTACACTCAGCCTTGGTCAGCATTGTCCGTTATCTGTATCCAACACAACGAGGTGTGGGCATAGCCTGTGCAGGGGTGAGTATAACAATACTTAGTAGGGACCCCGAGACCCTCAAGGTCTCAAAAAATCCAACAAGGATAAACCACAAGGTATGAAATCAACAGTTAATCCCACTTAGGTATATGCCCATACATATACCTAAGTTATCAGTTAATCCATCTCAATAAAGAGGAAAACACAAAAGTTACTAACTCATCTCACACAGGTATACAAATTTTGTAGAGAATAAAAGATGATTAGATGTAGCCACTAAATCACCTATTTTGTCGAACCCACATAGGATCCTGGTACATAAATCTGAACTATCGAACCCACACAGGATCCAGGAACAGTAGTCAGAACTGTCGAACCCACACAAGATCCAGGAACAATAGTCAGAGCTTTCGAACCCACACTGGATCCAGGAATAGTAGTCAGAGCTGTTGAACCCACACAGGATTTAGGAAGAGTAGTCAGAGCTGTCGAACCCACATAGGATCCAGGAACAATAGTCAGAGCTGTCGAACCCACATAGGATCCAGGAATAGTAGTCAGAGCTGTTGAACCCACACATGATCTAGGAATAGTAGTCAGATCTATTGAATCGACATAGGATTTAGGAACAATAGTCTGAGTTGTCGATCCCACACAGGATCTAGGAACAGTAGTCAGAGAGCAGCCAACCACAGGGTTTCCACACAAGCACGCTTGATTCTGGGAGGGTCCACTCCTCAAGCCAATTGTTGATATATTAACATACACAAAGTCTCCTTAAGAAAATAACCTAAAGGTCCGCCTCATCATAGGGGTCTCAACGCAACAGACGATGCGTCAATTGGACGCCCGGTCTAAGAGTTATTAGTCTTTTAGTCCCAGGGGCCTGATTGTATTTGTGCATGATCCAACCTGACCGTATCTCAACTATACCCCCAACTCTAGTGGGGTATACTCTAAGGGACCGTCACACCCTAATATTTCTAGCACCGCTGACGGTTTTCCAAATGGATGTTCGTTGCCAAAGATATGGCCGAAGAAATTAAAGGGGTCGCAGTGGGCCTGGGTCCGGTCCAACTTAGTCTGAGACGACCCGTTGGGTTTGGCCCGGCCTGCTGGGCCCAGCCCAACATGCCATGAGTACTGTGAGGGTGCGGACTGATCGTGAGGGAGTGGACCGACCACGAGTCGGTGTAAGGGCGGTTTGGCATGGAGGCACCGCGAGGGGCGCGAAAGGCCGACTCAGCCAGCGCTGTGAGGGGCGAGGCTTAGGCAGCTCAACCCGTATGGCTGAGGCTGGTTCGTCCAGTTCTGCGAGGGGCGCCGATCAGGTGGCTCAGCCGGGAGGCGTTCGGGCAGGCTGGGAGGTGGCCGGGAAGGCTGGCAGGGGCTCTACCGGGGCTGGTTTAGCCAATGGTGGTGTGGGATGCCGATGGGGCGGCGCAGGTTACGGTGGCTGCTGGTAGCGCGACCTTTGTCTTTGACATCTTCTTCGTCTTTTCATTTTGTCGGCATGCCGAAGGACATCACAAAATATATCTATAGAGGGTGTTGGGCCATGTTAATTTGGCCCGCACCCTCTGTATTTAGGGTGATAGAAAATTTTCATTTAGAATTAACCACAACAACCCACCCGTAAAAAGAAAGCATCCCAATTCTTTGTTTTGAAGGAAAGGAAGAAAATGGAACTTAAATTAAATTAAAACCCTACTTTTGTTAATTGTTCAATGATGAAGTCGTGGGAAAAAGATGATGTTGTCATTGTTCGTTGTGTCCTCCACACAATTCTAATCCATGCTCGTGCATTGGTTCGTTGACAACGATGATGAGGGAAGATCGGTCGAAGACGTCCCACGTCTAAGGGGGGTTCCGAGGAAGAAAGTCGAAGATTCTACACACCAGAGTTCTTTCTTGGAAGAACGCGTTCTTCGTTCTTCATTCTTTGTTCTTCATTGGCGAGATCTTTTCTCCCTAAGCTTTCTCTCTTCTCCCAAGTTCCACCAAAACACAAATGCCAACCAAAATAATAGATTGTGATATCCTATTAATCCGTTGGCACAATTTTTAAATTGGATGAATTAATTAAATTGGATCCACCTAATTAATTCATAAGGTTGGAACAATTTAATTTAATGAAGAGGATTTGCACAATTTAATGTTAGGGGAGTTGAAGAGGCTCCCCTACACTTAATGGAAGTTTGAGGGTTTCTCCCATTTAATGGGGAGTTTCAAGGGGTTAAAAACCTAGGTGGCCCCCACCATATTAATCATGAAGAGGAGGTTAGGTTCGGGTGGGCCCCACTACTATAACCTCTCATGGGATGTTAAGGTGTGGTGGTCCCCACCTCTATCTTCCACATGGAGGCTTCAACCAACCAAATAAAAATAAAGCTACAACTTTATTCTTATTTAATTCGTTCATTAAAAACCCAAAAACTATCTTTTATTTCCGACCATCTGCCATCGAGGTGAAAGTATTCTTAAGAGAATATCAGAGCTGTGAGTTCAACGGTGCCCTTGGATTTCAATTCCGAGCACCGGTTCAAAAGTTATAAAAACCCTCTCGTACATTTACTGAACGTACTCGTACAAAACTTCAGAAATTGATTCCGGGCACACTAGGCCTTGGAATCACGCGCCATCAATTTTCATGGACTCATAAAATTCCCATGTATTTAAGAATTTTTTTTCCATTGAAATTATGGGTCTTTACATTCTCCCCACCTCGGGTATTTACATCCCCATAAGCTATAACTCGATCTAAGGGAACAAGTGGGGGTACTGAGCACGCATCTGAGTCTCCCGCTCTCATGTGCTTTCCTGGATGTTCCTGTGCTACCAGTGAATGCACACTAATGGTATCAACCATCCACATAGGACCCGCTCCTGTCGATCCTCAATCTCTATTGGAACCTCCGTAAAAGTCACCCCATCGTCGATATCCAACTCTCTATGGTCGATGATGTGAGAAGGGTCGTGCACGTATCTCCTCAGCTGAGATACGTGGAAGACGTCGTGCACCCGGTGCAACTGAGGTGGAAGAGATAAGCGGTAGGCCACCTCGACAACTCTGATGAGGACCTGAAATGGTCCGATGAATCTTAGATATAACATGTCGCCTTGGCCAAATCTTCATAGACCTCATCGGGGTGAGACCCGTAGAAAGACATTGTCACCATCCTCGAACTCGAGAGGTCTCCGTCTCCTATCAGTGTACGAATTCTGCCTACTTTGTGCAGTCTTCATCTGCTCCTGGATGATCTGCACCTTCTCCGTGGTTTCCCATACTATCTCTAGTCCCACTAGTGCTAACTCCCCTGGGTCAATCAAGCACAGAGGTTATCTGCAAGGTCACCCGTACAACGCCTCAAAAGGTTTCATCTATATGGTGGAGTGATAGATTTTGTTGTAGGAAAACTCCACCAAAGGTAAGTGGTCCTCCTATCTGCGACCGAAGTAGAGGACACAAGGACAAAACATGTCCTCGAGGGTCTGAATGGTTCGCTCAGTCTGACCATCCTTCTGAGGATGGAAGGCGGCGCTCAAATGAAGTTGCATCCCGAAAGCCTCCTACAACCCCTTCCATAACTGAGAAGTAAATCATAAATCACGATCGGAGAAAATCATCAAGGGTATAAAATTTAAACGCAAAATATCCTGCACATAGAGGCATCCCAA
The DNA here is from genome assembly GCA_963277665.1 of Viscum album. NCBI lineage: Eukaryota > Viridiplantae > Streptophyta > Magnoliopsida > Santalales > Viscaceae > Viscum > Viscum album. Next base: position 1,779,183,715 of record OY728165.1, on the reverse strand, counting down.
GCTCTCAATTGTACCCTGCCCTCTGATCGGTAAGAAGTGGGATGAATTGGTGAGTCAGTCGATGATCACACAGATAGAGTCATGTCCCCTAGGGATATGTGAAAGTCCTATCATGAAGTCCATGGATATCCCATACCACTTCCACTATGGGACCTCTAAAGGCTACACTAAGCCTGCTGGTACCTGGTGCTCTGCCTTCACTTGCTGACAAGTGAGGCATTGAGAGACAAACTCCGCTACTCCCTTCTTCATACCTGGACTCTAGTGCTATCGTCTGAGGTCATGATACATCTTCGCCACTCCTAGATTTACCATTAGAGGTAAAGTGTGGAACTCCCTCAACACTTCCTCCTGAAGAGCCACTGGTACCAAGGTATATCCTATGAAGAGGATGACGTGCTCCCGACCTTCAAAAAATCCATCTGGTGCTTGCCTTGTAGATATCTGAGCATGTCGTGTATCGCAGTTAGGGTCCTCATGCCATGCCTCCCTTACTCGCTGAAGAAGTGGGGGAGTGAATGTAAGAGACTGAAGGAAAGCTACTCTATTTCTATCCACAAAGGATATCTGCAAAGTGGCCAGCTGCTCTGTCGCCTCACCTAGCAGCTGTATACCAGATCTTTTGTTGAGCGCATCTGCAATAACGTTCCCCTTCTTAGGAGTATAGACTATCTCAAAGTCATAGTCATGGAGGAACTCAAGACAATGTCATTGTATTAGGTTCAGATCCTTATGAGAGAAGATATACCTGAGACTCTTATGATCAGAGTACATGGTAAAATACTCGCCCATCAGATAGTGCCACCACAGCTTCAAGTCAAAGACCACTGCTTCTAATTCCAGGTTATGGGTTGCGTAGTTTTTTCATGTTATATCAGCTGTCGTGAACCATAAACAATCACTTCTCGCTCCTACATCAAGACACATCTGAGTCTGATACCTGATGCATCACAATAGACTATATACCCAAAAATTTCCTCTGGAAGCCTCAAGATTGGGGCACTATTCAGCCTCTACCTCAGCTTCTTAAATCTCTACTGACATCTCTCCAACCATATAAAGGGTTGTCCCTTCTTCTTCATAGCTAATAGTGGTTCTAAAACTCTATAAAAGTATGGTACAAATCTCTTGTAGTATCTAGCATATCCCAAGAAACTTCGTACCTCCATCACACTCCTGGGTGGCTCCCAAGCAAGTACCGCCTCAATTTTCTTTGGATCCACTGAAACTCCAGCCTCCGAGATGACATGTCCCGGAAAGTGAACTTATCGGATCCAGAACTGGAACTTTGAGAGATTACCATAAAGTTGGTGCTCTCGGAGTGTGTCCAGTACTACCCGCAAATGGTAGGCATGATCCTCCTTAGTATTCAAGTAGATCAGAATGTCATCGATGAAGACTACAACAAAGTGATCGAGGTACGGCTGAAAGATCATGTTCATGAGTCCCATGAACACTGTTGGAGCATTGGTTACACTGAATGGAATAACCAAGAACTCATAGTGGTTGTACCAACATCTGAAGGCTATCTTCTGTACATCCTCATCTCAAACTCTAATCTCGTGATTGCCTAATCTGATGCCTATCTTCGAGAACCACCGCGCTCCCTTCAGCTGATCAAAGAGGTCGTCAATCCTCAGGAGCGGTTACTTGTTCTTCACGATCACCTTGTTTAGGCGACGGTAGTTGACACAAAGCCTCAAGCTCCCATCTGCCTTCTTGGCGAATAGAATTGGGGCTTCCTAGGGAGAAAAACTGGGCCAGATGAATCCCTTCCCCTGTAAGTCCTCTAGTTGTACCCGCAGCTCGCGAAGCTCCGCAGGAGCCATCAGATACGCTGGTGTAGATATCAGTGTCGTCCAAGGGTACAGGTCAATGTAGAAGTCCACCTCTCTATAAGGAGGTAGACCTGTGACATTATCAAGGAAAAAATCCATGTACTGGTCCACCACTACAGGATAGCTCGGACTCTCCACATCAACTGCTCCAAAAGTAAGGCAAGCCAACTGAGGAGTGATCGGCTGTACCCTCCTCCGGGTAAGTCCGTCCTGTTCTGCAAAGGATCCCTTCTCACCGGTGAAGGTAAATCTGGTCTCATCCATGCGGACACACCGCACTTTTTTCTTAATACAGTCTATCTGAGCATGGAATGTAGATAACCAGTCCATACCCAAGATGACATCATAAGGCCTCGACGCTGCTACTAGGAGATCCTATTCAAAGCTCTCACCTCCTAGAGTTATCTAACACTGTTGGAACCAGTGCGTAATCATCAAATCTGCTCCCATAGGAGTCTCTAGGCGTAAGGATCGAGCCAACGACTCTGTCAGAATCTATGAGATCCGAACGAGGGCAGTGGCAATGAAAGAGTGACTGGAACCTGTATCTATAAGAACTGCTGCTAAAGTGGAATAGACATAGATCGTACCTTGAATTATCTCCAGAGCGCTATGATTGTAAGCCTCGTCTGCCTGGAGCTGAGCTCTCCTCTATCCACTTACTCCATGCGGTCAGGGTAGACCTCCTGGTGGTGGTGGCGGTAACACCTCAAAACATCTTTTTCCACCAACTACACGACCAACTCCTCTGCCACATCTGCCTACTCCCTACGGACCGTCTTGATCGAACCTATGTATCTGCCTAGGAGGTACCTCAACTGTCTTCTGATCATCCGAATGGTGGGTTAGATAGTCTTGAGCCTTGTGACCCTGCCCACCGCATGTGAAACACTGCATGTTCCTCATATAACTGGCTCTATCTCGTGTGTCTCGCACAACCAAACCCATGTCCGGAGGTCATCCACCGAATGGCCTGATTTTTTGGGATCTCAGTGACATCTGTCTTCTGCCAGCTGAAGAAGACGCCGCTACGTGACGTCTGGTGGTGGGTCTCGTTGCTGGTGACTGCTCAGCAAGGAAACTCTCCACTAATATGGCTCACTCCAACACCTCTACTTGCGTTGGGATGCTGAGGGAGATCATAAAATCCTTGGTCTCTCGCTTGAGCCCCTGCTCAATGGTCCGATCCTTGAAGAATGGGTCCCATACCATATCTATGGAGTGGCGTGAGAGGTCATTGAACCTCATTGAGTACTGTGCCACCGTCATGCTGCCCTACTGTAGGTGAAGTAGCTCCTGTATCCACACAACATGTAGGGTGGCTAGGACAAAATCCGCCCGAAATAGGCTCTCGAAGTCTACCTAGAGTAGTGTCACCTTGTCATGCACCTGGAGCATCATGCTCCACCATCTTCCTGCTACTTCCTGAAGGAGACTCGCGAAAAGGATCACCATAAGGTCAGCTGGTGTCTCTATCAGTCTAAAGACTCTCACCACAGCCTCCAGCCAATCCTCAGCTACCTATGAGTCCATATCTCCCCTGAACCTAGGAGGCCTCTGGTGCTGGAACATGTGAAATGCGCTCAGGCGGCGTTCACCCTCTACTGCTAGGTCTAGTGGCATTGGTTTCCCAATAGGGAGTGGTACCGCTGGTGTCTCCACTAAAAAAGGTACCTGTACCGAGGCTTCATCGCTTGGTGGGCTATCCATGCGTACAACTCTCGGAACCCTAGCTGGCTATCTGTGTGGAGGAATCCTAAAAAGGAACAGGTGAACCATGGTCAATAAGTTATACCTGGTGATCTGACTCAAGATATCACAAAGAAAACTCTTGAAAACACACACACAATTAGTGTTTTCATGCACTGAGTTGGAAATTAGAAGTCAGGTTCTTGGGGTATGGATACGTCGACCGCCGCACCAACACTGGAATCCTTGTACTGAAAACCACAATTAGTACCTTTAACACTATTGCTTCACAGAAAAGATCAGATTACCATGTTCTGTGGTAGAACTGACTCCTCTGATACCAATTTTTCATGACCCTTCCCCCGAGGGCCGTGTCATGACTACCCCAAGTCTGCCTTCCATAAGACATGGGATAGAGACTAGAACCAAAGGCATAAATCCCTAAAACTGGGAAGGCATTGCCTTTATAACCTGAAAACGCACAAAATAGAGTACAAGCTGGAAGCAAAACACCAAGTAAAACTGTATAACTAAAGAGTGCTGAAAAGTGAAAAGGGGCTGAAAATACAAGCCCAACTGTAAAGTAAAATAAACTAAAAAAATGAAAACGGCTCCTGGATCATCCACTGAGAAATCCTACCTAATGGGTAGGTACAGATATCCTCCACATCACTCTGCGTCCGTCCGTCTCCTCCGTGTACCGTCACACCGTGTGGTCCACCTCCAGGTTTCGTCTAGTCCTAGTACACTCAACCTCGGTTAGCGCTGTCTGTCGTCTGCATCCAACACAATGAGGTGTGGGAATAGCCCATGTAGGGGTGAGTATAACGACACTCAGTTAGGACCCCAAGACCCTCAAGGTATCACAAAATCAAACAAGGATAAACCACAAGGTATGAAATCCACAGTTAATCCCACTTAGTTATATTCCCATACATATACCTAATTTATCAAGTAATCCATATCAATCATGATAAAAACACACAAGTTACTGACTCAGCTCACACTGGTATACAACTTTTGTAGAGAGTTAGAGATGATTATATGTAGCCACTAAATCATTTATTTTGTTGAACCCACGTAGGATCTTGGTACAGAAATCAGAACTGTCAATCCCACACAGGATCCAGGAACAATATTTAGAACTATCGAACCCACACAGGATCCAGGAATAGTAGTTAGAGATGTTAAACCCACACAGGATCCATGAACAATATTCAGAGCTATCAAACCCACACAGGATCCAGGAATAGTAATCAGAGTTGTCGAACCCACACAGGATCCAGGAACAATAGTCAGAGGTGTCGAACCCACATAGGTTCCAGGAACAGTAGTTAGAGTAGTTGAACCCACACTGGATCCAGGAACAGTAGTCAGAGCTGTCGAACCCACATAGGATCTAGGAATTGTAGTCCGAGCTATCAAACCCACAAAGGATCCTGGAATAGTAGTCAGAGCTGTTGAACCCACATAGGATCCAGGAATAGTATTCAAAGCTGTTGAACCCACACATGATCCAGGAATAGTAGTTAGAGAGCAGCCAACCATAGGGTTTCCGCACAAGCACGCTTGATTCTGGGTGGGTCCACTCCTCAAGACAAGTGTCGATACATCAAATTCCATGCAGTCCCATGAAGAAAATAACACAAAGGTCTGCCTCGTCATAGGGGTCTCAACGCAATAGGCGACATGTCAATCAGACGCCCAGTCTGAGAGTTATTAGTCTTTTTGTCCCGAGGGCCCGGTTGAATTCGTGCACGATCCAACCTAACCATATTTCAACTATACCCCAAACTATAGTGGGGTATACTCTAAGGGAAAATCATGCCCCAAGATTTCTGGCGCTGCTGACGGTTCGTCCAACGGACGTCTAGTGCCAAAGATATGGCCGAAGAATGTAAAGGGGTCGCAGTGGGCCCGAGTCCGGTCCGACTTAGTCTGAGCCGACCCGCTGGGCCGGGCCCAGCGGGCCGCGAGTAGTGCAAGGGTGTGGGCCGGTTGCAAGGGTGCAGACCAGCCGCGGGTCGGTGAAAGGGCAGTTCGGCCCGGAGGCGCCGCGGGGGGCGTGAAAGGCCGGCTCGGCCCGGATGGTTGAGCCCAGTTCGGCCAGTGCCGCGAGGGGCGCGGCTCGGGCGGCTTGGCCTGGATTTCCGAGGCCCATTCGACTAGTGTTGCGAGGGGTGAATCTTGGCCAGAGGGTGGTTGAGAGGTGGCCGGGCAGGCCGAGAGGCGGCCGGGCAGTCCGGCAGGGGCTCGGCCAGGGCCGGTTCGGTCGGTGGCAGTGCAGGATGCTGAGGGGGCAGCGCGGGTCACAGAGGCCACGAGTAGCGCAACCTTTGTCTTTTCCACCTTCTTCTCCTTGTCATTTCATTTCCATGCTGAAGGACATCACAAAAGAGATCAACGGAGGGTGTCGGGCCATGTTAGTTTGGCCTGCACCCTCCGCGTTTAGGGTGATAGCAATCGGTCCTTTAGAACAAACCAAAAAAATCTACCCGCAAAAAGAAAACATCCTCATTCTTCATTTTGAAGGAAAGGAAGAACATGGAACTTAAATGAAATTAAACCCCTACTTTTTTCCATTGTTCGACGATGAATTCGCGGGAAGAAGACGGTGTTGTCGTCATTCGTCGTGTCCGCCATGCACTTCCAAGACAAGCTCGTGCGTCGGTTTGTTGACGACGATGAGGAGGGAAGAACGGTTGAAGACGTCCCATGTCAAAGGGGGGTTCCGAGGATGAAAGTCAAAGAGGCTCCACACCGGCATTCTTCGCTGGAAAAACGTGTTCTTTGTTATTCGTTCTTCATTCTTCGTTGGCGAGATCTTTTCTCCCTAAGCTTTCTCTCTTCTCTAAAGTTCCACCAAAAGAAAAATTCCAACCAAAATAATAGATTGTGATATCCTTTTAATCTGTTGGCATAATATTCAAATTGGATGAATTAATTAAATTGGCTTCACCAAATTAATTCATGAGGTTGGCACAATTTAATTTAATGAGGAGGATTGGCAGAATTTAATGTTAGGGGAGTTGAAGAGGCTCCCCTACACTTAATGGAAGTTTGAGGGTTTCTCCCCTTTAATGGGGAATTTCAAGGGGTTAAAAACCCGGGTGGTCCCCACCATATTAATCATGAAGAAGGTTAGGTTCATGTGGGCCCCACCACCATAACCACTCATGGGAGGTTAAGGTGTGGTGGTCCCCACCTCCAACTTCCACATGGAGGCTTCAACCAACCAAATAAAAATAAAGATAAAACTTTATTTTTATTTAATTCTTTCATTAAAACCCCAAAAACTATCTTTTATTTCTGACCATCTGCCATAGAGGTGAAAGTCTTCTTAATAGAATATCGGTGTTGCGAGTTCAATGGTGCCCTCAGATTTCAATTCCGAGCACCGGTTAAAAAAGTTATAAAAACCTACTTGTACGTTTACTAAACATACCTGAACAAAACATCAGAAATTGTTTCTCAGCACACCGGGCCTCGGAATCATGCGCCTTTAATTTTTGTGGACTCATAAAATTACCATGTATTTAAGAAATTTTTCCCACAGAAATTCCAGGTCTTTACAATGGGAAAGTGTTCATTAGTTTAAAAAGAGAATGTTTTTTATTTATTTTTCTACTAATTTTGTAAAACTATAAACCTAAAATATATAGGTTATGTACAATAATGAAATATTTTATTTAACCCATGTTAGTACATGGTCACTTTTTTTGGATTCTATAACCATAGTCATAAAAGTTGAATTTATTGGTACCATTTAAAAGTAATTTTCAAAAAAATTAGTTGAATATTTTTGAAAAAAATTACATTTAAAAATAATCATCAATAATGTGAATTTATATAATATTCATAAAGATATTTCAAAAGAAAAATATGGATTAGAGGATAAAATATAGAAATAGGAGAAGAATAAAGTTTTCAAAATTTAAAAAAATACATTTATTGATAACCACACCATAAAGAGAGTGATAAATATTTAATCTGAAAATATGTAAAGAGTAATTTGAATATAACCAAGAATAAAACATATTTGGATTTCAAAATAAGTAAAGAGAACAACAGAAGGAATAGTGAATAAGGGTATGGAATAAAAAAACACATTTTGGAGAGGTTGGTTACTATTATTAATATCATTAAATTTTTTGAATAATAAAATCCATAAAATTAATTCACTTGAAAAGAAGAAGGAAATGAATTATATTATCATCATAGAGAAGAAGAAAATATTATTTTAAATCATATTTAAAGAGCATTAATTAAGTATCAAGAAAATAGGCTAAGTCAAGAAAACCCCATACAAACATCATATTTTTGATGTAATAATAATTTTAAAGGCATTTTAAAAGAGAGAAATATAAATGCATGGAAAATAAATAGAAAATAGATAATAGTATAATATTTTTTTAAAAATTTACCAAACATATAATAATGAAATTTAAGAGGAATATTTGTAAATAAATGAAATGGTATTGATTTATGATACACTAATACATTTACTCTCTAATTACCTGAAATAACATTAATAAAATGTATCATAAGAAAATCTATATTAATCAAATATTTCATAATATAATTCACATATTTTACCAATTATACTCTCTAATTACAATTACTTATTATAAATAAACTAACTAGTTATAGTTTATTTTCATGATCAAATGCTATCAATTTTTGTTATTTCACACATACTTTAAACTATCAATATTTATTCCCATTCAATGATACAAAGATCATAATTACAATATTATATAAGTTACTAGAATAAATTATTAACAATGATTTATAAATCCATGCTTTTATTCCTTGTTAATTTTATTTCATGATTCGTGAAGATAAAATCGGTGATGAGCTCCTTATGGTAACTGTTGAAGAAAAAAATATAATATATTAATTAAATGTTAAATATTAATAAAATGTTAGAAGAAACTTAAAATAATTATTTAATAACATTTTTCTATTAATTCCAGTTGTTAACTTTCCATAGTCACCTATGATAGAAATTTATAGTATTTTTCACCTAGGTGGTTAAGCTGACCCAAAAAGGAACAATCTATAATCGATGGATGAGTATAGTTAAAAAATAGATTCCTTAGGAATAATTTCATTATTATGTAAGTATAATGAAATTTTTTAGATTTTATTATGGTTTTGAGTAAAATTTTAATAGATTATGATATTTAATAACATTTTAGTAAAAAAATGAAATATGTTTCTTTGTGGGGGTGATAATCAGCATGTACACATGAATAGAATTATAATTTTCCATAAAATGGAAATAATGTAGGAATTGATTTATATTTTCATAATATTAATAATTTTTTAAAAATATTTTTTTTTATTAGTACCCCCTTTTATCCTTTTATGTAATGTGGTTATGAAAAACAGACAATGTCTCTTATAAAGGTGGTGGTCTTTACCTAACACAAGCTATGTTTTCATTTTTCGAATGGTTGGGAGGAAGGTAGAAAATAGTTATCCAAAAAATAAAATAAAATTTTAGTATAATTATAAAATGGATATAAATGTTTCAATATTCATATATTTTATTTAGAGGAATAAGGGGAATAAGTAATAAAAAATAAATAAAAAAGAGTGATTGAGAATTTTATCATAGTGGTTAGAAGAGCACCATTGAAAATTTTATTAAGACTTTGAGACATGGTTTTTGTGAAGAATATAACCTATAGGAAATTTTTATGAGTGTTGATAAGTTATTTGGGTAAATTTTAGTTAAATCTAATATCTATGGGGTGTGTGGAGAAGTGGTGGGTGGTTGGGTGGGGGGGGGGGTGGGGGTGATGACTCCTTTTTTAAGGGAGAGGAGTGAATTTTTTGTAGTAATATTAAAGGAAACATTACTATTAAAAGGTAAAATGGATCAAATAACAAAATATAATATATTTGGGGAGAGGATAAGGTTTATGAAGCCTAAAAGAAATTAAACATGATTCTTTCTCTTTTAATCTCATATTTTTTACTTTTACCAATATTGGTTTTTACGATGGTAACTAATGTTTACCCATGTAATTTACATTTAATTCCTAAAAATAAAATGGTCCTTATTACATAATTTATACCCAATGATTCCAAATATTAAATATGTTTTTTTTCAAATAATTTTTTATAGGTGATAAAAATTAATTCTAATATTATTGCACAAAACACATAAAACTTGTAACATCATGACCATAGTGGAACAAACCGGTTCCCTAAATCGGTCGGTCACATGACCTCAAACATGAATCACCATATTCCAGAGGCTTCTGACTAGTAATGAGGGTCTGATAAGTCATTCATGGGGATACTATACCCTCTTTGATCACATTACTACCCAAATGGAAATAATAAACAATAGTGGAAGCATATATAACCATAAAAATACCAATATCTCATGATAATGAAAATAAGAGATAAAATATCCAACTAAAGTAGGAAACATGTCATGTTAATGTAAGTGTAAAGTGTCTAAAATGAAAACTAAAAATAAAGATATTGACGACTCCCAAGCGAGTCTTGAAGTACGTCCAGTTCCCTAACCCAAGATCTATCACCAAATCATCCATCAAAATCAGACCCTTTTCCCTAAACATATCCTATAACAATAAAGTCTATTCATATACCAATCAGGAAGCCCAAGTAGGGTGTGAGTACGACTCAGTAGGCCACCACTAATGGTGTCTAATAAGATTCCAGTCAACAATAGTGTATGAAGTTATATAAAGAAATATATATATATATATAATGCATAACTAAATAGTTTATCACATTATTGAATATTCACTATTTAACCCAATAATTGAATGATCATGTTTCCATTCATAATACGTTGATTAATTTTCATGTCACCATTCACCATTTAATAAGACATAATTGAACGAACATGTTATCATTCATAATACTTGGCCAAATGTCCATGTTACCATTCACCATTTTATAACACATAATTGGATGATCATGTTACCATTTAAAATACTCGGTCAAATGTCCATGTCACCATTCACCATTTTATAACACATAATGGAATTATCATGTTACCATTCATAGTACCTGGCCAAATACCCATACTAAAAGTCACCATTTAATAACACATAATTGAATGAGCATGTTATCATTCATAATAATTACCCGAATGTCCATCTTAACATTCACCATTTTATAACACATAATTAAATGATCATGTTACCATTAATAATACTTGGATGGATCTCCATGTTACCATTCACCATTTTATAATACATAGTTGACAACATCACAATATTACAAATATCTCAACTATTATTAATTAATTCATCAATTAATTAATCATGCTCACCATTTTGATATCTAATAATTAATATACAATTAATTATCTCAACTCATGACATTAATATCTCATAATAAATATACCATTAATTATATGAAATAATATATCATGATATCTCGTAATTTATTCATTAATTAATTATCTCAAACCAATTATCTCGATATCTTGTAATTAATAAAAAATTAATTATCTCAATAAAAAATCCCTAAATCCCATAATTAGGCCTCTAATTAATTATCCAAATGGAAATCTCCTAAATCTGATAATTTATTCCCCAATTAATTATCTAAATGTTCATCCTTGTAGTCTCATAATTAACTCCAAAATTAATCATTAATTTCAACAATAATCCAATTAATCAGTTGGATTAATTTACTATCCTAATTTTGGAATTTGAATTGCTAAGGAAAACTATAAATTCTAAAAATTACATAAAAATATAAAAACCATGACTATGGGAATTGAATATTAGACCACCAACCTCAATCCATCAATAAATAATCTCCCAAAGGAAATCCACAAAAATTGAGCTGCACATCATCGTAGATCTAGATCAGGATCTCCAAACCCTAAATCATAATTAAAGAACATCAATATCATAAAAATATAGATCTTGATCTAGAATAATATATCTATATCTCACAAAATAGATATATATATTTCCAAAATAGAATATTACATCACTGAGGGAAAGTATAAAGAATGGGTGAAACATAAGAGAAGAACTGGGAGAGGATTAACTAACTTGGGGAGGATCATACCTTCAATTTGGCCTTTAATGCATGAAGAACGGTGTCTGGGAGGGCTTGGAATTCGTCCAGAGAGCTCCCAAAACATAAAATAGGACCTAGGGTCTAAATAGGTGAGTTTCAGGGGATCAGAGGATTTTTAAAATCATTTTCAAGCTTATTTAATTATCGAGCACTATTTTCTGGGAAAGGGTGCATGGTTTTACCTAACCATGCACCAACTATGAGTCTATTATTTTAGGGCTGCATGAGTAATCCTAAGAGGGAACACAATTTTACAAACCATGTGCCGACTATGTGAATACCCATTATCTAAGGTTTCATAGTTTAATGAGATGGGGCACACAGTTTTCACTAACTATTCGCCAACTATGCAAAACCTATTTTCTTCCCATTTTCTCAAAATTCCACCCAAACTCACCCAATTTTATAACCCAAAAAAAAATTATTCAAATAAGGACAAAAGAGTACCTAAAAAAAACTAGATTCAAATCCAAAAAAGGTCATGATCTGAAAATTTCCCCACCTTATAAAAACTCATCCTCAAGCTACACTCCCAAGATTCTCTAAGATTATGAGTAAAAAAGATTTGGAAATTATCCCTGTATATATTATTCACTTTCCAATGTTTCCTCCTACACACATCCATGTTTCCATAATATATATACTATCGACATGGTATTTCCCCACAACTCTTTCTCACTACGATCCAACACTTGTATCAGATTCTCTTTAAAGGATGCATCTATCTCAAGATAAACTCTATCCACATTGATTACACAAGAAGGGTTGGGGTGGTACCACCATAATTGAGACTCATAGAAAATGTCATGCATAACACTATATATGTTTCGAAGAGAAAATTGGTATACCACTGACTAGATTCTATCCACTACCTCAAATGGTCCAACGAACCTGAGAACCAACTTTCACTACTTTTTTATCATGTGGCAAACCAACCTAGTAGACAGCCAAAGGAATACACGATCAACCTTCATGAACTCTTGGTGTCATCTACTTATATCAACATATATCTTCTTACTACTCTAAGCTGTAGACACATATTTCTAAATCATCTGAACTTTCTCTGATGTCTACTGCATGAGACTCATTCCCAACAACTTTGACTCACCAGCCTCCATCTAGCCTTGCGGTGATCTGCATAGCCTACCAAAAAGAGCATCATATGGTGTCATCTATATAGTTTAATGATAAATTTTGTTATAAAAAACCCCACGATGGATAATTTATTTTACTAAGACCCATTGAAGTAAAGAAAACATGCTTGCTGCATATCCTCATACACTTGTATAATACACTCTGACTACCCATATGTCTGTGGGTGAAAATCCATAATCAATAATTACTATGTGCCTGAATAATTCTATAAGTACTTCCAGAAGCATGAAGTGAAGCATGAGTCATGATCTAAAACTATAGTCTGTGAGATTCATCTTATCCTGATGAGGATTTTCATTCTTGTGCTGCTTCCAAGAAACCACTGCCTGAACTTTCTCTGGGTCCAATGACACACCTTCCTCTAAGATTATGTGTCCCAAGAAGTGTACCTAATTAGTCCAGAGCTAGAACTTAGATAGATTGATGTATAGCCGATGATCTCTCTGTGTACCTAGTATTATGTCAAGATATTGGGCATGTACATCATGAGTCTTGGAGTACAACAAGATTTCATAAAAAAATATGATAACAAACTGATATAGGTATGGGTCAAACATTTTTTTCACTAGGGCCATAAACACTGATGGTTCATTCGTTAACCCAAACAGAATTACGATGAACTCATATAGGCCATACCTTCTTCTTAAAGAAGTCCTCCGTATATCAGAAGTCAAAACACTCAACTAATGATACCCAGACATCAGTTCAATCTTCAAGAACACACAATCTTCTATTAATTGGCCAAATAGGTCGTCGATACATGGAGGAGGATACCAGTTCTTCATAGTCATCTAGATCAACTTCCGATAACCAATAGAAAAATGTAGATTCCCATCATCCTTCTTTTCAAATAGCACTGGAGAACCCCAAGGCAATGCACTCAGATGGATAAATACTTTATAATCTAACTCCTCTAGCTGTGTCTTGAGTTCTTGAAGCTCTGTTGGTTCCATTTTGTATGGTGGAATAAAAACTAGATCATCCCCCAACATGATCTCAATAGTGAATTCCACATCTCTCTCAGGTGGCTTCCCTAAGAATTCTTCTGGAAAAACATCCTGAAATAATTCCACCACTGGTGGAAAGATATCATGCTTCAAACTTCCCTCATATAGTAATAAACTAGCAACTTGGGCTATGAGATCTCCTAGTTGTTGAGTAATTCACCCTTGTCGGCCTACTTTGATATCCCACTCTCTACAATGAATGTAATTGTCACCCTTAGGAGACGTAAACATCACTCTCCTATGGTAAAAATCAAGGTGGGATTGGTATGTAATCAACTAACCAGTTCTTGTTTTATTTTCATTGAAACAGGGGATACAAGAAAGCATAGAAAAAGGAACCAAACAAAAACCAATGAAACTGGGCCACAAAACCCTAACCCTTTCATTAAAGAAGTATAAAAAAATGAAGCCCCATCGCGTTATCTCTCACGAACATGAGGCCCTCTACAGGAAAGGATCTGGTTCTAGAGAAGTGGATGAGATGCTCATTGAGGGTCACCTTAGAGGAAAGGAAGTCCACGACCGTATTACCTTCGCTCCAAGTGTGAGAGATCACCGTGTTATTGGTCAGAAGATATTTTCACCTCTTGATTACGTACGTGATAGACCAAGGTAGGTTGTCATTTCCTATAAGAGCATTGAAGAGGATCATGGAGTCAGTCTCAATGATGTAGAGGATGATATTCTGTAGATTTCATAGCTTGAGTCCTATGACCATTACATGTGCCTCAGCTTGGAGTGAATCACCAAGACCATAGGATACCACAAAGTCCACAATGACAGATCCCCGCTTCTAGCCAGTGACCAGTCCATACCCATAATTAGGTCAAATCTTTAAATATCAAGAATATAGATATCCCAGAGAAAATGGTACTCCCCAATCTCAAGAGAACATCCTCTTCAAAAACATATGTCTCTTGACCATACTCTCAATGGTGTATCTATTGTCATTATCCCACACACAAAATCCACCACTAGTCTCAAACTATTAATAAGTTTTGAAGATATAAAGGATTGAGAGGCATCAGTATAAAATAAGGAACTATCTAATGTAAAAGCTAAAATAATAGTACCTATCACTATTGATGGTCCAACCTTGATATCCGCAAGTATAGGCAGCACTGCTTGTAGTTGCACTGCCCCTCTTCCCTGTGATGCAGTCTAAATCCCCAGAGTTGCACCACTCTACTGATATGAGCTATATTTCCTAGAAGCACCATATCCACCACCTCTATGGCCTTGGCCAGTAGAACTCTTTCCGCATGACTAATATGGTAAAAAATATCCCCTCCCCGCACACCGATTCTGTCTAGATCCATTCTCACTAACTGTACGTCTCGAGTTCCAACAAAACCTCTGTATATGCCCCATCTTTTTGCAAGCTCAGTACTGCATGGGTAGTTGGAAATAGTTCTTATAATAATTTCTGGGCCTACTACACTTGTGGCAAGTCACTCTAATAAGGTCCTATGAAATTGATCCCTCTATTTGAGTACTCTGTTTCCCACTGCTCTGGATAACATTTTCATACTGATGCTTCCTACTCTCAGAAGTCATACCCACTAATCATCAAGTTCAAACCACCTATCCTACACTGTAAGGATCCCTTAGGTTCCCCTAAGCTATAAGATCCTAAACCACCACCTCATCAATCTTCTTTAATCAAAAGAGGTTGACTTGGGACATTATATTGCACTTAAGTCTATCCTAAAAGCATCTTGTCGTAGCTGTTTGATCTCCTGCTAACGTTGGATATATTTTTTTCAAATCTATGAAGTGTCCATTATAGTCTATAATGAACATTACCCCCTAAGTTAGTAGCCGGAACTCCACTGCCCTGTCCCACCTCAACGTCTCCAGATAGAAGTTCTCAAGGAAACTTCCCTCATATAGTAATAAACTAGCAACTTGGGCTATGAGATCTCCTAGTTGTTGAGTAATTCACCCTTGCCGACCTACTTTGATATCCCACTCTCTACAGTGAATGTAATTGTCACCCTTAGGAGACGTAAACATCACTCTCCTATGGTAAAAACCAAGGTGGGATTGGAATGTAATCAACTAACCAGTTCTTGTTTTATTTTCATTGAAACAGGGGATACAAGAAAGCATAAAAAAAGGAACCAAACAAAAACCAATGAAACTGGGCCACAAAACTCTAACCCTTTCATTAAAGAAGTATAAAAAAATGAAGCCCCATCGCGTTAGCTCTCACGAACATGAGGCCCTCTACAGGAAAGGATCTGGTTCTAGAGAAGTGGATGAGATGCTCATTAAGGGTCACCTTAGAGGAAAGGAATTCCACGACCGTATTACCTTTGCTCCAAGTGTGAGAGATCACCGTGTTATTGGTCATAAGATATTTGCACCTCTTGATTACGTACGTGATAGACCAAGGTAGGTTGTTATTTCCTATAAGAGCATTGAAGAGGATCATGGAGTCAGTCTCAATGATGTAGAGGATGAGATTCTGTAGATTTCATAGCTTGAGTCCTATGACCATTACATGTGCCTCAGCTTGGAGTGAATCACCAAGACCACAGGATGCCACAAAGTCCATAATGACTGATCCCCGCTTCTAGCCAGTGACCAGTTCGTACCCATAATTAGGTCAAATCTTTAAATATCAAGAATATAGATATCCCAGAGAAAATGGTACTCCCCAATCTCAAGAGAACATCCTCTTCAAAAACAGATGTCTCTTAACCATACTCTCAATGGTGTATCTATTGTCATTATCCCACACACAAAATCCACCACTAGTCTCAAACTATTAATATGTTTTGAAGATATAAAGGATTGAGAGGCATCGGTATAAAATAAGGAACTATCTAATGTAAAAGCTAAAATAATAGTACCTATCACTATTGATGGTCCAACCTTGATATCCGCAAGTGTAGGCAGCACTGCTTGTAGTTGCACTGCCCCTCTTCCCTGTGATGCAGTCTAAATCCCCAGAGTTGCACCACTCTACTGATATGAGCTATATTTCCTAGAAGCACCATATCCACCACCTCTATGGCCTTGTCTAGTAGAACTCTTTCCGCATGACTAATATGGTAAAAAATATCCCCTCCCCGCACACCGATTCTGTCTAGATCCATTCTCACTAACTATATGTCTCGAGTTCCAACAAAACCTCTGTATATGCCCCATCTTCT
The DNA here is from genome assembly GCA_963277665.1 of Viscum album. Classification (NCBI taxonomy): domain Eukaryota; kingdom Viridiplantae; phylum Streptophyta; class Magnoliopsida; order Santalales; family Viscaceae; genus Viscum; species Viscum album. The sequence continues at coordinate 1,779,166,780 of OY728165.1, read as the reverse complement.
GGCAAGCTCAGTACTCCATGGGTAGTTGTAAATAGTTCTTATAATAATTTCTGCGCCTACTACACTTGTGGCAAGTCACTCCAATAAGGTCCTATGCAATTGATCCCTCTATTTGAGTACTCTGCTTCCCACTGCTCTGGATAACATTTTCATACCGATGCTTCCTACTCTCAGAAGTCATACCCACTAATCATCAAGTTGAAACCACCTACCCTACACTGTAAGGATCCCTTAGGTTCCCTTAATCTATAAGATCCTAAACCACCACCTCATCAATCTTCTTTAATCAAAAGAGGTTGACTTGGGACATTATATTGCACTTAAGTCTATCCTAAAAGCATCTTGTCGTAGCTGTCTCATCTCCTGCTAACGTTGGATATTTTTTTTTTCAAATCTATGAAGTGTCCATTATAGTCCATAATGGACATTACCCCCTAAGTTAGAAGCCTGAACTCCACTGCCCTGTCCCACCTCAACGTCTCCGAATAGAAGTTCTCAAGGAAACTATCCCAAAATTCATTCCATAGCATGACATCAGCATGTCCAGTCCATGCATGAATGTCCCACTAGCTGTTTACTGATCCTCATAGCATATAAATGGCCAACTTGACCCTCTTCCCAATAGGGGTATCTAAATGGTCAAGTATTTTTGGGATAGACTCAACCTTGAACTCATCTCCCTCATGTCCACCCTCTCCAGTAAAAGTTGGAGGGTGATGCATCTAAAACTCAACCATCAGGTTAGACATGCTCTTCACAACCCACCCCGGGTCTCTTTCTATGAGTTTCATAAAGGGATCAAATTTTACTCATATCTTATCCCATTCTTCCCCCACTCGGGACTATCAATGACTTAGGTTCCACTATTGGTAGAACATTACCAGCCATATCCTCTTGTCGTCCTCTCAACAAGAATCATCATGAATACATATATCTATAATGAAAAACACACATCTTAAGACTCATAACAAAACTTTAACACATTTATGTAAGATAAAATTCGTAATAAGTCACAACATGTCGTTTCCCCCCATCTCGCCATGCGATCAAAACCGAGGTCATAACACTACTGATGTGGATACTTTTTAATACATCTTTCCACATCTTTTATTGTTTTAATGTATTTTAAATTTAGAAAAGTTTTATTTTAATTAATCAAATGATGTAAATTTTGTACTTAATTAGTAAAATAATGATTTTTTTTCAATTGTGTATCTATTTATTTGTTTTTGTCATTCTTTTTAATAATTTTAAAATTCAACTCATTATTTTGTTTTAACTTTCTTATTCTTTAAAAATTATTTTTTCAATATTTTTATTCATTCATTACTTCATTTCTTTTAATTTTTTAATGAAATAATTCTTTAATTTATTTAGTTCATCTATAAATAAACAATTTGACACTTATTTTTTTATTTAAAATAATTAAATTAGTTTTATATAGTTTAATTACATTTTTTAAATCTTTTAATATTTAGTTTAGTTTTAATTTAATTAAAATTTTGATTTAATTAATTTATTTAATTAATTTATATGTTAATTGATTTTAGCAGACAAACTTTAATTTACAATTCTAAATTAATTTAATTGTTAAAAAATTCTAATATGAATTAAAATAGTTGTTGAATAATTAATAATTAAGTTAATTTAATAAAGATAACATTCTATTTTATAAATTGTAAATTGTTATAAGAACGATAACACAATTTCAACAAGATCAAAATCAACCTCAACAAGATCAAAATCAACAGTAGCGTAGTAGAGATAATTTAACAAAAAACGATAAAAAATAAAAATTGGGCAGCCGCACGACACAATTTCAACACATGTTTTTTCAGATCTAAGAGTAACAGAGATTGAATTTGAAACCCACTGATAAACCAAACCCACTATTCTCGCTACTTTCCAGCGCCGTTGTCGCTGATGTGCCGAGATCCACTAAAGTTTAGCCGTGGATAAAACCCTTACCCGAACCACCTGAGGCCAGACTTTCCGCCCTCTGCAGATCCGAATTGCCACCACAAACTGAGCTGACCCCTCTCCTTCCTCCCACTATCTGCGAGCTGCTCGCAACCTACTGCCCCTGCCTCTCCCCTTTGCTAAATCCACCTCCTTGCACCACCGTCCACCGCGACCCATCAAGACCCACTGCCAGAGCCCCTCTCCCCTGCGCCATCCCAAAACCCCCTTCCCCCTACCTCCTGTTCACACCAGCTGACTTCCCTTGCTCATATATTGATAGTTTCCGCTACTTGTTTTCCTTCTCGTCTATTTGACTGTTCTTCCTGCTCACACATTCACTTCCTCACAAAAAAACCTTCATTCACTTCACAATTAGATCATCACCACCACTATTTTTTGTTTTTGTTTGTTTTTTTATTTGGTCTTAGGAACAAAATTAATCCCTCCCTACGGGTTGACCTTGTCTTACTGCTATACTAGGTAGTAAGTAGGTTATAAATTAAAATTTGTGCACGCTCAGTGACACATGATGTCAAATTTTGGTACCGTTTCCAAAGAACCAACGTTTTCCAAAGTGTTTTTTTTCCAATTTTTCTTTTATTTCAATAAAAAAAAAATCAGAAAACACACACACACACAACATTGATGAACTCTAACAAATCCGATTCAGTGTCACTGTTTGACCCGGTTCAAAAACTTGATGTGGTTGTTGCTAAATTTCAATGTTGGATGAATGAAAGACAACATTAAGACCTTACTGATGTTGATACAACTTATGCTCATGAGATGATGCAGATGATTCAGCAAGCTATGGATAAGGTCAAAGGAAACTAAAGAAGATAATACATTACTACCACCACCAAATGATGTATAACTTTTTGGAATGCAATCGAGAAGGTAGGTGGAAAGATATAGAAGAAAGAAGAAGTTGTAGTTTCCTAACATTGGTATGGGTTTTACCCAGGAGTCAAGGTTAGAAATTCCAGAATTAATTTATAAGGATATTTTCAAGGGATGACAGAAAATGGGATTTTCTTAAATTCATAATGTTGAACATTTATTTGATGATCATTATTTCCCTCATTTTCATACTAATGATTTTAATTTCACCAACAAGTATAATGATTATTTAATGATTAAACAGGGGGGAAAACTAATGAAATCCTATCATTTTCCTTAGAAGATATAGAAATTGATGTCACATTTTTTGAAATGAGGTTGGAGGAGGATGACAACCTCACTCCTACCCTAGACCTTCTTCCAGGATCACTATTCCATCGTGTGGAGTAGATAATTTCTTGGAAACAATTGTATTTTTATTTGATTTTGATTATGTTGAATCTGATCTTAATTGTGTTGCTATCTGGGCAGGTACTGAGGATACATTTCCCTTTTTTGATTTCTTGGAGAGTGAGGAAGTTGAAGTAACACTTGTTGAAGAATTAATGGGACTCCCAATTATGTATGAAGATTCTAGTTTGGGAATTGTTGTTGAAGAAGAGCTGCTAGATATGTGCACAAGTCCATTAGTGGATGTTGACACATTTCTTATTATCAAGGTAGAATTTGTTGATTGGATTATTCTAGAGGAAATGCCATATCCAAGAATTCCAGCATTACTGCATATGCACCCTCAACTCAAGATGTTGCAGAAGAGGGGAAACACCCCTACATCCTATTTTCCCCTCCATCATGCCATAAGAGGTATTCCAATATTAGGGGTGAGGTACTTTCATGAAGTTGCACAAGGGGTACTCCAATGATGGAATTACACTGAAATTGGGATGAACTGTATCCGGTGGTTCTTGAGCAAGAAGCCACATCCCCCATCAGACTAGTGAGAATTGATTGATCCCACACTTCTTTATATTTCTTCGTCTCCTCCCAGATCTCCTTGTGGGGTTTTTATAGTGGAAAAAATATAACCACCTTCTAGGATATATGAACATCCACATTTAGTATTGGGATTCTTCATCTTTAGAAGCCCAAAAAAGACATTATGGGTCCAATTTTTTTTATTTGCGAGATCCAAAAAATAATACCATGGCTGCCAAACAACATGTCATTTATGGGATATAGAAAACAACATTATGGCCCCCAAATGTTCTTTTGTTAGTGGGATCTATAAATCAACATCATGACCCACCATCAATTTTTTCTTTACAGGGCACTGTACAGAGTGGCAGTACGTATAAAGAACTGCTATATGGAAAATATCCCTTCACATAATGAGATTTCCATGAAAAAATAATGCCTCTTTCAAAACTTCACACCCTTTAATAAATTTCAACTCTTTTTTCAGGTTGATTATACCCTTAGAAAATTCATGAAAGCCTTCTCACATTCCATTCCATGCTATGTTTTTAGGACCCGAAAAATGACCCTATCAGAATAGGATTCGATTAGGACAAAGTGGATTTGAATTCGATGAATAATGTGTTCCCATTTGAATTGATTTGAGGTTTGCATGTGGTCCTGTAATAGGGTCCACACCTATGGAAAGGGTGGCATGCCTCATTTTTCATCAACCAAACATGAGAAGGGCTAGCAATATGAGAATGATCCAACATCCTTCATACATATAAAGGGGAATTTTAAGCCCTAATTTTGTGATTTTATGAATCTAAAACATTAAGTGAGGCAAGTATAGAAGGAATGACCATAGTGAATGTTTGAAAAGTGATTTCTAGTATTATATTGTTAGGGATTACTTTTATAGAAGTGGCCTCTCTTGAAGAAGAATGATCCTCTAATTGACAGACCCTTTTGGTGGGTGTCATATACAAAGCTGAATGGGTGTGTATCAATTCATATTCAAATAGAGGTGTCCGTGGGACTATGAAATTCTATTAACAAGGGATTAAAAAAATGTTTAGAGATTCAGATTCCCCCCAAAACATAGTTTTTTTGTGTGGAATGAAAGTGTCTAAATATGGAAGGAGAATTTCATATCAAAATTACACAATAATGGGGAGAAATGTTTACCGACGTAGGTCTGACCCATATGCAGCAAAAGTTAGTTTTTTAATATGATCTCACAAAGGGGTTGAGAACTCGTATTGGACCCTCGTATGCAGATCTAAATCATACATAGGTGAGTGGGGAAATTTTTTAGACTGTAGCTGGACTAGGATATAAGATTCACGCATCACTATGTATCTTGTAAAAGTGAGAATTAAGACACATGTAGTTCTAGGAAAACCGTACAATGTAATTTCATATGGAAAAGATGAACGTGTCTTGTAGTTTTGGGTCATATGCCTTGGAAAATTATCCATGGATACAATGAGTGATAAAATTCTCAGCAGGGAAAAGTCTTCCAACGTGTCTTAGACAAGAACAAGGAGATCAAAAAACCATGATCTTCATGGTTCTTGAATTAGAATAAATGATATGGGACAAAAAAACTATAACTATGGACCATGTTCAAAAGGAAGTTTACAACACTATATTGTTGGGTCTTATAGAGATAGAAGAGGTATCTCTTGAGGATGAATGCGAATTTGGTTGATAGGCCGTTCTTGGGGGAAACTTATATGAAGCCTAACTGGGGTGTATAAATTCATAATCAAACTAAGATATACAATAAAATTTTAAATCCTATTACTGATGGATAAAGGAAGTTTATAGAGATATGAAATTTCCTAGGAGAAGGAGTGTGATATGTGGAAGGAATGTCTTTGAGCACACAAGGATCATTCAGACTGGAATTGTCCATTGAGTGTGAAGTTCCATTCATAGATTTGGATCCTATATAGGGAATGAGACATTTTTTTTTGTAATCTATGGATAGGTTAGGACATAGGATCTGGGCATCGCTATGTATCATTTATAGACATGAATCAAGCCACAAGTAGTTCTGAAAGAAGACAAGTTTGAATAATGAATTCTTCTAAGGCCTATGAGCCATGTAATACTTACGCCTATGAGCCTTATAAGGGTTCCACCTCACCCCTTGAAAGGTGGATTATCAAAAATCAATAAAAACATGAAGGCCTTCGTTCCATTAGATGGATATAGGAAATTAGGGAATCCTATTTGGAAAGAACATTGAGGCATCCCATGACTATCATGATGCATCTCGTATTTATGCAACAAGGTAAGGATTCCATTTATCGTAATGTGTTGATGATGTTGTCATTTTTTCCTATCATACTCTATCACATGAGGCATATCCCATTTTACATGGGGTAAGGGTGCAATTTATCATTGCATATCTTCGACCATGATGGGATGTGAATGTCATAAAGGGGATTGTGTGACTAGAAATAAGTGATGAACCAATGTGAAAGGGGGGCCATGGGGACCCTTTTCCATAAAAAATATCAAGAAATATTTCATAGGGCCACCATAATGATGCTAAAGGGAAATGAAATCATGATGAGTTGATGATGATATTGGACCAAGGATAAGTGACATGGCCATTGATACATATCCCATGAGGATGGTAATCAATACATATCTAGTTATAGGAAATGGTATAGTAGAAGATCTATGTTGGTGGATATGTCCTTTTCGGTGAAGACATTGAAACATCTATCATTTTATACATGAGGAATCCCATGTTTATTACCTAGGGAAAGGATATTGTTTAATATAATTTGGTAAGGATTTTTACCTCAGTTTAATGCCACGTTTTAAGGAATTTTACCATGTAGTTTAATGTCATGTGATCAGGATGGGTATTGTGTGGCTACACAAAATATTTCTTCAGGAACATTACATTGGTGGGGGGATTTGATAAGATTTATGTCCATCATAGTTAAATAATAATCCCCATTGGAGTATAATTGTGTATTGAATAAGTCCCCTCTCACTTGGATGAAGCTTTGGAGGTTTCTCTCCAAGAATTATCAAAGTCCTTAGGACTAACACCATCTCTCCCTCAAGGAATGGCTAGAGGTGAAATTTTTGTTAAAGGATCATGAAATCCATTTTTGGTGGACTTAAAAATGATATAAGGTATGAAATATATTCTCATGTAGTTTCTACAACTCATCTAACTAATTTTGGGATTGTTATATTGTGGAAAACATATCGTAGATGGAAACCTGAATAGTGGGAAATTGATCCTAGTTGGGTAGGATCACCTCCATATGGTGTACCAATTAGTATGGGGTCGCTTGTGTGGTGGGGTAGGTTATATTCTAGTAATCCCACAAGGAATGTAAGATCCTATCTAGGCAAGAATTGTTTTCCTTATCTACCATCTTTTGGAGTATATTTTAGAAGGTCTTATTGAAGGTCTCTATTTGTCCATTAGACATAGCATAATTGCAAGATGAATGGTTGAACATGATTTTTTTCTTTATTTATCACCTTCTAAACTCATTATTGAAAACATTGGTGCCATTATCCATTAGTAAAGTATGAGGGAAATCAAACCTAGTGATGATATTGGCTCTCAAAAATCAGAAAATATTCCTTTCCCTATCTTCTTTAAGGGGCAATGCTTTGACCCACTTGGAGAAAAAGTGATTTTCAGTGAGAATGTACATAAAATACTAGAATATGGTAAGAGGATATAGTCCCAAGTCACCCATTACCCATATAGAAAATTACTAGGAGTATTTGGTAGTGTACACCAGGGGGTTGATGAATAAAGTTGGCATGTACATGTAAGGGATGAAAAATTTTGGTTAATTTTGTGAAATCTTGTGTCATTGTGGTATAGTAGTACCCACGCCTTCATATTTGATGAAAAAGCATGAAACCTGAATGATTATCATTACATGATCTTGTTTTCACTTACTTCATTATAGATTTGGTCTATTCCAAATTAAAACAATTAATAATTACCACATCAAGTCCCCACTTATAGAGGACCTTTTGATGTTTTGTGCCATTATAAAGAACAATATGAATTTCTCATCATTAGATTTTATCATTTGTAGTTCTGTTTGATGGGATTACTACATTTTTAAGGCATTCTATTTTTGGTGTCATCCAATTGGCCACATCACCCTCCGATTCGGTTATAGGATAGACCTTGTTGACATCCTGCATGTTTTTGTGAACAAAAGGCGCCACCATTTGACAGTACACAATGTCGATGGATGTTTTTTCTTGGTCTAGACCTTCCATGGATGTAGCTACATTTTTTTTATGGAAACCTCTTTGGAATTTTTTGATCATGGTATGTGAACCAAATTTAATTTATAAAGGGAATTCCACCATCAATCCTCATACATAGTTAAGTAAAGGGATTGGTTATTCTTTTTTGATATCATAATCACCATAGACCTTATTAAGGACAAACTCCGAATACCCATTATCTTACAGTCATTTACCTGTACCTGAAGTTACATAACTAACCCTATAATGAGGGCCTAATATTCTATTTCATTGTTCATGTACCCTTCTAACAAAATAAAGGACTGGGGTAGATGTAACACCCTAGAATTTTAAAATACGAACATCATATATGATAACATGTATGATACACAACAACAAGCATATAAAAGAATATAAAATCCTGAGATTTTAAGATATATTTACTATTTTAAATAAATTCAATATATTATAAAGATTTTACTACATGAAATAATGATTTAGGTTGCGTTTCACACAATAATAAGTTTCTTCGATAACTTATGTTTCTCACAAGACCAAGTTTTACTAAATACTATTAATATTATTATTTAGAATGAAAATTATCTCCCAGTCATTAAATTGGTCATTATGAATAGGAGTAACTAAATTATGAAAAAATATATGGTTTAACTTATGAGTTAACAATTAATAATAAAGTAATATAAAAACCAATTGAATTTAAAGTAAATGTTTTTTTAAAAAACTATTATTATGCACAAATGATGTTTTATCTTAAGAATTATATTAATTAATATTTTTGGATGATATTAATGGAATTTATATATAATATATTCAATATTATTTTTACATTCTTCCAATATAATTTATATACATAAGAGAAGAACAAATCCAATTTTACATATAAAAAGCTATATTTTTCAAAATGCACTTTTCCCTCCTTTTAACGAAACACTTGTTTTAAAAGTAAATTTTGATAATTTTATGAATTTAATTTAATGAAATTAACTAAAATTTTGAAATATTAATGTTAAAATAACCAAATATTTAATTGTTTTTATTTTTTTGAGAAGTTTCTTTTTTTTATGAGTAATGAAAATTACTTAATTTTAAAAAAATATCTTTTAATTTAAATAATTTATAATGATAAACTATACTTTTAATTGGTATTAAAGTCGAACTAATTTATTTATTCATATATTAATCCAATTTATTCTATTGAAATAAATTTCACATTGATATTTAATATAAAAACATTGCAATTTTATGATTTTTATCTTTAAAAGCTCATTTTGACATGCCTATGGGATTAATTTTAAATTAATTTTTGCCAATTATGTGATTTTAATTTGGAAATATGGACTCTATATTTGGAATAATAATAATTTATAAATTCTAATATGTCAAACATAATTTTTGACAAAATTTACTAGTAAAATAAGTTAAAATAAATTACAATGATTAAAGTAAAAACAAGATTACTTAGTGGTTAATCCTAGAATATAAGGTGTAAAAATTACCCAAAACTAATAAAAAACCCATTTTATAACCATATTTCTACAATAAAACTTATATTATATAGATTTGTTTATTATTGGATCCAATTTTCATTGAAAATATGTGTTTATAATTCTCTCTTTCAAAACATTATAAGTGTGCTATCACCCCACTTATAAAAGGCCTTACCCTATCCCTTGTTATTAATACCTTAAAACCAATTAGGTTCATCCAATAACTTCCCAAATCACTTCTCAAAATACATACCTTGATCTTATAATCCCTAGTTTGGGTGGAAAATAAAATTTTTAATGTTTTTAGTACAAATCTAATGATGATACCTGAAGAATAGGTAATTTTTTTCTAAAAGTGTTTTTATTTTATTCTAAATATTTTTCATTTTATATTATAAAATAATTATATAACAATATAATTATATTATGTATACATATATGTTGTTATTTTAAGATTAATACATAAAAATTCATAGACTAACACTATATGGGTTATGATATCATCATTCGTGTATACGACAGACTCCCACCTCACGAACCGACATCGTTAATTTTTCCATTACCACCTTTCAAGGGTGGGAATAATAACAGTTTTATTGTTTAAATATGATATATATGATATATATTATGTTTCTATTATTTTTTAATTATTATATTACATATAAATTCATGCTTTCCATTTTTTGGGAATACGATAACATCGCTTGTGTGTACAACAAACTACTGCCTCACAAAGTGATGTGAATCATTCATGATTTACATGGAATGTATTAAGGATGAGTTTAATAAAAATATGTGATATATATAAAATTAAAATTATATTTTAGTGACAATATATATATATATATATATATCATTTAATTTCCTTTATTTCAATAAAACAAGAAAAAGGAAAGAACATTCATGCATATGTATGGGCTACCGCCTACATGTATGGTGTATTTTATTTCCAATCAAAATTTTTTATGGATTAATATAAATACATATATATTAAATATATATGATAGTTAAATACTGATTTACATTCTAGATATGATTAAATCATGATTGAAGTAAGAGTAAAAAAATAACAAGTCCAAATATACTCAAAAAACAAGGCAATTAACACCCCAAACAATGAAAATAATAAAATATTATTATTTAATGGGTGAAAATATGTTTTAAAAGAATCATATGTGATATCATAAATTTTAATATTTTTTTAATAAGTTAATAACATGTTTAAAACCACTATACATGAGGTTAAAACATGTTCTACCAAAATAAATCATAAATAAGGGATTTCGTCTCAATTTCATTTCATTGAGGCATAATGTAATATTATGTATGTAGTTTCTTTCATATAGTGTATATAATTACCCTTGAAGATTATTATAATGAATAATTCATTATTCATAATATTTTAAGTTTTAATTTTAATTATTTCTTCTAAGGGGATTTTAATTAATAGTTTTCAAGTGGTAATGAATTTCATAAATCAATTTATTTTCATTTCATTATATTACTTCATTGTTGTCATTAATATTATAAGATTATATGTGTAGTGAATTTATACTATATATTATTATATTTAAAATTATTTTATATTGATTTATAGTTGTTATATATAATTTATTCATTGATTTAATCTCACTTCAATGTTATGATCCTTGTAAGGGTTTGCTTAACAATATCATTTTATTCCGAATTGTTTACACTCGAATATCCATTGAATGAAATTATTTGATCATTTTTAATAAACTATTTAATTTTCTTCTCATCTAGATATTCATGAATATTTTCTTGAAATATTACCTCATTTCAACTCTTTGGTTCTAAAAATGTTTTAGAAAATGTTTTTAAGAAAACCCAACTTTATTTCTCTCTTTGGTCAGACACAAGTTTTCTTCTAAAATAATTTCTTTTTATAATGTTTTTAACCATTCAAAAAACAATTATTAAAGAAATTTTTACCAATTTTTTACTTTTTACCAAATTTATTGAAAGTAATCTTTTAATCTTTTTTCGAACAAGGAACCTTTCTAAACTATTTACAATGAAAATGCAATGTTCTTTTACCTTGTATGGTATATAAAGAATTACGAGCCATCATTTATTTTAAATAATCATTCAAAATATTACAAGGATTTTTTTAAAAAGAAAATTTTTTAAATATGGTTTTGAGATAAAATTATTTTCAAAATGTTTTATGTTTTAAAAAGTTATTTTCATAAGGAAATGTATATTTTTATCAAGAATTTTTTGTAAAGATATTTTTATTTCATCAATGAAAAATACCATTTTTCATACTCTAATGGGTATATTTTTTATTGATACAATTTTTATTCTTCTCTGTATGTATTATAATTATTTTGACCAAGGATATTATTGAAATTAACATACTTGAATCATTTTTATAGTCATTAACATCCCCATGATTTATTCACTTTAATGTTATAATTGGACATTAAATTTAACGTAAATATCCATAACATTTGTTCGGGATATGATTATTTCCAAAAATGTATACCATTTTTACATATGGTGTTTACTTTGAATGTTATTTGATCATCTGGGGAAATATTGATAAATATTTATACTTTACACAATACTAATATTTGATAAGTCACATTTTTTATGAATTAAATCTATTATTTGACATATGAGGAATGATTTAGACCAGTATAACATAGGTTGGTGAATTGTTAATGTAATACCCTTGATGTATCCACAGTCTCACAAGACAATTTAGTTGGCCAAATCAAATAGGTTTTTACCCATTATGTTTTATAACATTTTAGGAATGGTGTTTAATGTAAAGGTTATATGTTCCTGGGAAACATGGTGTCTAATAATTATGAATTTCTTGCCTTTAGAATTTAGTTATTATTATCCATGAGATTTTCACTATAAAAAAAATCTATAGATTCATTTCATTCTTAGTTTATTGATTAAATGGAATGTGTTTCCAATTATTTACCTTACCATATTTATTATGGGATATATAGTTATTTACATGGAATGTGTGTTCAGTTATTTACCTTTCCATATTGATTACCCTCATTGATTCATTATTACTTTTGTTGTGGTGAACCCTTACTGAAAATTTGAACTCACCCTTTTTTCCATTCCCTAATATTAAATGAAGTTTACTATGACTGACATATAGTGATTGTCTATATGGAATTAATTTATTCTTTAAATAGAAAATAAAAATCATAATTTATAATTTGTGTATTCAAAATTAATGTATGAATCATATAAATATCAAGTTTAACAAGACTACTAAACTGATCAGTCATTTAGGATATGAATCCTTTTAAATTATTCCAATGTAATGGATTTAGGAACCATCTCTGGGCTACTGGGTTATAGGTCACTACAGTTTTTATTTGAGGAAGGTTTAGTAGAAACCTTGGGAACTAGCTTTATGAATACATATATTTGGGAACAAAACCCTAAGGTAGAATTTGAATATTAGTATAGAAGAACATCTTAATGTTTTAGTAAGGTATATATTATATTGTTTTTCTTAGAAATACATCTCTTTGTATATACTACATGTGAATGTGGTTATGAAATAGATGTACCTAGGGGTAATAACTCTGAAATGGGATCATCGGGCTTGAGTTGAGTGTAAGGTTGTACATGATAATGGGACTTATTACACACCTAGTTTGACACTCCCAATAGATATTCTTAGGATAATTTACATTTTATTTACAAACCATTATAAAGGATTTGAACAGGTAATGATAATGAATAGCCTAGGTTACAACTATGGTGTCTTAGATTTAGAATAATGTTTCAAGATTTATATATCCTATAAATTATTATATGGTCTTCTCACTATTATATTTTTTTACTTAAACTATAATTTCTGGTATTAGTTAATGTATGGATATTGAAGGAATCATGTGAACATTGAACATTATAGACAAAGATGTGACAATGAGTAAACAAATGAGATGAATATTAGAGTTAAAAATTTCATGTTTATGCCTAATAGTTTTCCTAAAATACAATTAAAAAAATATACCGTAACCAAATACTAGAATCCCCAAATAAGATAAAGATAGAGTTTGTTAAGAGCTCGAGTACTAGATTATTGCATCCCAGTCTTAACTTACATAGATATTACATCATTTTAGATAAATATTAAAAACTTTACAAAAGTAAATGCTTGAGGACCATAATAGTTATGTTTCTTTGGAAACATGGGTCACATTCTTCTAATTTGGTGAAAGATCTTCAATATCCCCAGTAAAGATATTTCCCTTCAGTAATCCTACTTAATTTTTTTTTCATAATTTGGTGAAAGGAAAAATAAGAATGTGTGAGCTCATAAACTCAATAAGGGTAAATAAAGGAGATACATAATCATAAAATGAACATAAGGGTATGATTACATGAGAATAAAATTTGAAGATCATACCCTACATTTCAAAGATCAAATAAATGATTCATTGAATAAATATTGTCAGTTCATAAGACATGAACCACAAGGGAACCAAGAGAATATGCCATAAAATCATAATATATGAATTTGACATAGAATTTGTGGCATACACATAATAATATAAAATCATTCCCTATAATTCTAAGATCATTCTCAAAACCTTTCAGGGAACTTCACGGGGCTACACATACTGGGCAAGACACACCACCATCCCTAGTCCTAGACCTTTCCTTATAATGGAATGGGTTGACTCCACAACCCATATTAGTAGTCAAGGTTCACTACCAAGACCATCTTAGTAGTCAAGGTTCACTCCCAAGACCATATTAGTAGTAAAATCCATTTACTAAACCATGATTAATCCCATTTACTTCCATGCATATCTCATGAGATACAAATCATTACTCAACGCATTGGAGGGATAAATGAGTGCCAACTTTTTCATAATGAAATAATATGTACATTTTCTATAAGATCATAAAAAATTATACAATAACCGATGAAATAGGAAGGGTATCATAAACATGTTAACATATTATAACCTTCACAAAAGGGAAAGTTTTCATAATCATTTCATCAAATCATAACCCATGAAAAGATGCAGGGTTCATAACCTTATAAATAGTGAAAGAAAAATTAGTTTCACAGATATCATGTCATCAAAATATAATCCATTTATAGAAAGAATATGAATGGTACTAATGGATCATATACCCATAAAGGAATGATTAACACAAATGGATGTCATCATAGATGAAAAATAATTTTGAAATATCTTTTTAAAAATATTTCATGACAAAAATATCATTTCTTCTCTTAAAAACTCTTTTTGAAAAATAAAATATTTTTGAAAAACTTTTTATTTGAGAATGGATTTTAAAAATATATGAAAACAATGAAAACCATAAAAAAAATTAAAATAAATTTTCCTTGAAAATGAGTTTAAAATTTCTTTTTTTTTTAAAATTTGTTTTTTCTGAAAACGTGGTTTTTGAATAAAACATATTTTTGACTTAAGAGAGAAATAAGGTTAGATTTTCTTAAAAACACATTCTTAATTAACTTAATTACAAAATTATGGAAAAATGGTAAAAATACATGAATATATCATGAA
Source organism: Viscum album (assembly GCA_963277665.1). NCBI lineage: Eukaryota > Viridiplantae > Streptophyta > Magnoliopsida > Santalales > Viscaceae > Viscum > Viscum album. The sequence continues at coordinate 1,779,151,704 of OY728165.1, read as the reverse complement.
TAACCAGAGGATGGGAAAATTCAAGAGTTTTCCTAAGATATGGATCATATGATTTCATCAATGGAACCATAATCGTAAACAATACCGATAATCAATGATATTATAACAATACACTATTACGACTTTAGTAAATTTTTCTCATAATACACATGACAAAAGAAAATTAAATGAAGCTTAAAATATCATTAAATAATGAAATTCAGGATAAAACATGTCAGTGTTTAGTACATACACCTTGTAAAAGAATGAAGGGGAATAACATAATATGTGCCTCAAAGAGGGTAAATTGAGACATAAATTACCTTATGATTTAGTAAATTTTGAACTGTAAACCCCATGAAAGAGAAATAATGAAATGGATATGTAAATACCCATAAATTTAATTATAAATATAATTAAATATGTTCATGGGTAATATACACACCACTCAAAATAAATGAGGGGTGAATAAGGAATAATTTTCATAGAAATAAAAGTGAGACTAGAAATACCCTTACTACTTGAGAAACTTTTGAATCATTAGATATGTGAAATAATAGCATAAATTGAAAATTTTAATATCATTAAATAATTTAAATTCCTGGTATTTCATTTTATATGTAATTATATACACCACACAACAAGAATAAGTTGTGAATATAGCATATATCTCACAGAAATAAAAGTGAGACGAGAAAACCTTTACCATAAGTCTTTGAATTTCTACATACACATTCAAACCTACTGTATAATAATTATAAGTTTATAATATATTTTTAAAATACCAATATTCAATTATATAACACCCTGTATTATCTTCTTATGACATATTATTAATGTTTTATTAACAATTTTGTGTTAAATTTATGTTTCTGTTAATAAATACTTTGTTTTTCATATATGTTTTGACATGTTATTATTGATCATATTACATAGATCATGATTTAAATATTTCCATAGTTTAATTTTTTTTAATTATCACATATATTAACTATATGATTATTAATAATAATCTATAAAATATAGAAATATTAAATGGAATACACCATTCATGGAGACTGTCGGCAGTACGTACACATGAACATTGTTTCTGTTTTCTTGTCATATTGAATGAATAAAATAAAATTAAATAAATAAATATATATATATATATTATAATTAATGTATAATTACTATTTCATAAATATCATATACAATTACTAAACCCATATTAATACATTCCATATAAAGTTTGAACGAATCACATCACTTTGAGGAGGCGGTAGTGAACATGTCAACAAAAGAAGTTATCATATTCCAAAAAAATGGAAAGCATAAAGATATGTGTTGTATAATAATTAAATAATAATAAATTAATAATAAATATAATATATATCATATAAAAATAGAAATTCCATTATTATTACCAACCTTGAATGGTGGTAACAGAAGAATGAATAACACCAGTTCGTGAGGCACTAGTCCAACGTGCACACAAATGGAAATTAAATATTCCATTTGATGGATGTGTGTATGAGTGTAGGTTAAACCATTAACATGAAAACATATAATTATATTTATAATAATTATTTTATTATTTAATCATGTAATACTAATAATTTATGGGGTGGATAATGAAATAAAACAAAAGTTCTTATCGAAGGATGTTACCCATTTTTTGGGTAATTCCTTTTGGTTTCCATCAAAAGACTAAATTTGTTTGATTTTATCCCAAATTTATGCTTCTAGAATGAGAGTAGGGAAGTTGGGAGATTATTTGAGTTGGGTTTTTATGAGAAAAGGGGAAATATATTTGTGAATAAGTGAGGGGGTGAGTGCCCTTTTATAGTGGAGGAGGAGTGACATTCCTGTAAATATAAAAACGAAAACACTATTGGGAGGTCTCACTTACATAATGTACCTAAAATAATGGTACCTATTTGTGAACATGGATTATATGGGCTATATATGTCTACAAAATGTCTTTTGGACAATTTTTTAGGTCATCTATACATTTAATATTAATGTTTATCCACTAAGTAAACCCGTTTTTCCTTAGTCACAGTAATTAATTGTAATTACTTTCACTAATATTTTTAGTAAAAAATAAGTTGACCTTACTATAAATTATAAATTATTCTTTTTATAAATATGGAATACATTTTTTTGAATTCTAATCATAGAATTTGCAGAAATTAATTTAAAATTAATCCCACATACAAGATGAGACAATAAGTTTCTAAAGTTAATATGTTCAAAAGTTTGAAATATTTTTTGTATCTAATTTCAATGTAAAATTGATTATAATAAACAATATTGTATTAATTTATGAATAATTAATATAAATATTCTTTAAAACTAATTTCAAATATAATTTTACTATATAAATAAATTAGACAAAAATCTAGTTTTTGAATTAAAATTTAGTATTTTTCATTATCCATCAAAAAATGAAACATCTTAAAAAAAATAAAAAATTCACCCTAATATTATTTTTAAATTAAAAATTAAAAAATGAATTTTATTTTATAAAATATAATTTATAAATGTTTCAAAATCTATATTTTAAATAGGCCGTACATTAAAAGGCGTTAAATTTACCTTCTAGAAAAATATATATTTTTATGTGTACAATTTGTTTTATTCTCATATATTATTCATAAAACACATAAGATAAACATTAATTAGTTAAATAAATAATATATATATATATATATATATATATCATTAAAATAATTTATAAATTTTTTAATTAATTTATTGAGGTAAACCATGTTTGATTGGATAAAAATATTTTTCCCACAAAAGATTTCCTATATTATCCAAAAAGTTTTATTTTTATTTCTATTTAATTGGTCACTAAATAATTCTTTTTATATACATGTGTAAACCATATTTTCATAATTTTATAAATATTATTAATAAAAACCATTCCAATATCTAAGTGACATATATATTAATTTTTTTATAATAATATAAATATCACATTGTAGTTTGGTAAAACTCAGTCTTTTGTGTAATAAAACATATCGAATGAGATCATCATTGTGTGTAAAAAAATTAAAACATAGAGTTCCATGTAATAAAAGTTAATATAAGTGTTTTTTTGCAGTGAAATATCAACATGGTGTTTTATAAAAGGCAAAAATAACTTGGTGCTTTCATATAACACAAACAATATTCAGTGTTGTATGAAATGAAAAATATTGAATAATTTAAATTAATTCAAAAAACCAATATTTAAAAAAATATCAGGCAAAAATGGAGAACATTGAGAAAAGAAGGCTCTATTTACATAAAATAAGTCATGTGGAGGGACACATACAGGAAATTGCCTCAATGGAACATGCAAATTATTTATGTGTGGAAAATAAGGTCATAAAGAAAATAATTGATGACGAAAAATGAAGAGTATTATGGAAAGTAATAAATCTCATCCTAAGGATCCATTTATAGTTTTTTTACTCAAATTTGGGGACCCTAGGCAGTACCCAAGTCAATTCCATCTTCTAAGGGTTAAACTCTAGATAATGGAATGATTAAGTGGAAATAAAATGGATGTTGTATTTCTATATTATTATTCTAGTGATAAATTATTGAAACATTATACTAATAGTATTTGGGTTAAAATAATCATGAAACATTTAAGGATTCTGTTAAATTTTAAAATTAATTGTGTATGAATTATAATAATATTTATATATTCCATCATGGTTAATTCTTTTAATATTGATCATATGTTCTAATTCTTAAATACCTCCTTTTGGGTTTAATGTGATGTTAGTTTACCAAGATTACAACCATTTTGGAGAAATTTATGACAAACATATGTTTTAGTGGAAATTATATTTGAGAAATAGTGACTATAAATTCTATAGATATAAGTTAAAAAGAATCTATAACCTTTTTTAATATGATAATTAATTTCATTGTTATAATATTCAAATTAGATTATTAGAATTTTTAAAAATTATTTTGTGTTGAAAACATTAGTGAATAGGTTATTTAATGATTAAATGTATTTCAAGGATTTATATAATTTTTTTTGTGAACTTAATAAGAATTATATTAATATAATATAAAAAAAGGACAACCAATATACATGGTGACAATTGATTATATCGGTCATGGCCATGGGGCTTTAACCCATGACCGAAGAATGATAAGGGTTTCACACCTACCACTGGCCTATGCGATGTCCTGGTTAATGTGTCATTATTTTTACGAGTAGTATTACATTTTAGGTTTTGATATCAATATATTAACTGTATTGGTTTTTAATAAAAACAAGAGATATATCAAAATACTTAACATGATTTTATGGATCTTAAAATCTGTTAAAAGTGATTTTTAGTGTCTTAGGAATAAGAAATTCATTTCTGGTTATTTATTTATCGTAATAAGTGATGAATTGTAATTTTATTTAAGAAAAAATAAATTATGGAATTGTTATTATCAAAAAAATATATCAAATAAGTATATTTCCTTATATTCTTAGGAAGTGAAGGAATTACTCAACTTTAGGAAAAGTGATCTTGATATAAAATGTTATCCTATTACCATCATTTGTAATGATATCAATGAACTTTTTACACCTATTGGATTTAAAACATAAAGAATCCCAATATTCCCTTGATTATTCACTTTATTGTGATAAATGAACTCAACTAATCTATATAAATATTCACACTTTTACTCTATATCATCACATTCCACCAATATCCTTCTACTTAGAAACCTAGATATGTGTTATTTCATGTTACATTTTTACTTATTATTATCTCTGATTAAAGGGATATTTTGTTAAATATTTTACAATTTTGGTTTTTTAATAATGGTATTTTCAAATTTCAAATGCTTGATTTCCTATAGGATGTTTAATTTTCTAAGAAATAATTTATTTTAGGTTGGGAGAATGTAACACCCTACAATTTTAAAATAGGAACATTATATCTGATAAATTGTATGACAGAAAACACCAAGCATAGAAAGTAAAATAAAATCCCAAGGCATTATGATATATTTAATATTTTACATAAATTAATCTATTATATATCTTGAAATTCATACAATACTGAGTTTTCTTTCATTGCACCCAACAATGAGTTTCTTCAATATCTTGCATGACACAAAAGATCATGTTTTACTGAATATTATTACTGTTTTTATTTAAAATGAAAATTATCACCTAGAAATTACATTTAGGATTATTAATAGTATTAAATAACATAAAAAAAATATATGGTTGAATTTATTGGTTACCAATTAATAACAAAGGAATATAAAAACCAATTGAATATAAAGGAAATGTTAAAAAAAAATATTATTAAGAACCAAGGGTGTTTTATATTAATGAATTAAATTAATTACTACTATTGAATGATCTTAATGTAATGTATATATATTATAAATTCAATAAAATATATTTAAATTCGTCCAATATATTTGATAGGCATAATATATAAACAAATCCAATTTTACGCATAAAAAACTCAATTTTTCTAAGGATAGTTTTACCTCCCTTTAATGGATAACATGTTTTAAAACAAAATTTTTTCACTTTAATAATTTTTTTAAAAAGTTATTTTTTAAATAAAAAAATTATCTTAGAGTTATATTTTGATATTTTTTTAGAATTCTCATTTTTTAAGAATAGTGAAAAATACAGAATATTAATTAAATAATGACATTTAATTTAAATAATTTACAATGTTAAAATATATTTTTAATCCATTTTAAAGTAAAAATAGTTCAATTATGTGATATATTAATAAAATTTAGGTTATTTTATGAAATTCCATATTGAAATTGAATATAAAAACTTTGTAAACTTGTGATCTATTTCTTTTTAAAATCATGTTTTCTCGACACATCTATGGGAATAATTTTAAATTAATTTCTACCAATTCTTTTATTTGAATTTTAAAAAATGTATTCCATGTTTGGGATCATTATAATTTATAATTTCTAATAAGTCCAACATAATTTTTAGCTATATTTATTAGTGAAATAAATTAAAAATAGTTATAATGAATAAGGTAAAAATAAGATTACTTAGTGGTTTAACATAGTTTATAAGGTGTAAAAATGACCTAAAACTTTTCCAAAACACATTATATTTAAATATTTTGAAATTTTACCTTATAGGATCGATATTGGACTATTATTGGTACCACGAGACATGATAAAACAAGGGTAGAATTCACACTTTCATAAACTTACAAGTGTGCCACTCACCCAACATATAAAAGGCCTCAAAATCTCCCATATTTATCACTCGTCAAACTAATTTGTATTATATAAGAATATCCGAAATCACTTCCCAAATTCCTTATCATAATCCTAGAAGACTAATTTTTTATAGAAAGAGAACATTTTATGGTTTTAGTGAAAACCTAAGGAGGATACTTGAAGAAGAGGTAATGTTATTCAAAAATAATTTTTTTATTTTAATTCCTTATCCACCTACTTAAATTTTTATTATACTATGATTTTATAATAAATTAAATATATACAATATAATGAGATATTTTTATGTTAATGTTATGACAAACTACCACCTCATGAACTAATGCCGTTCTTTTTTCCATTACCGCCTTTCATAGTTGGGAATAATGATATTTATAATTTATATATGATATATATATGATATTTATGACATTTTTATGCTTATATAATTATTATATCACACATAACTTCATGATTTCCATTTTTTGGGAAAATAAAAACGTTCCCCATGTGTACGGTGGACTACTACCACACGAAGTGACATGATTTTTTCATACTTTACAAGAAATGTGTTAAGATTGAGTTTAATAAAAATATAAGATATATATGACATTTAAATTATAATATATATATATGTATAATTTAATTTTATATATTTTAATATTATAATAAAATGGAAACATCTTTCATGCGTACGTATGACCTACCATCTCAATGAACGTCGAATTTAATTTCTTATCCTGAAAGTTTATAGATTACTATAAATAATTATATACTAAATAAATATAATATTTAAATCATGGTTTAAATTATGTATATTATGTAATCATTATTTAAGTGAGAGGAACAAAGAAATAACAAGTCAAAATATACTCACAAAACATGGGAATTAACTCCTAAAATGATGAAATCAATGAATGATTATTAAGGAACAAGTAATAATATGTTATTAAAGGATCATATATGATATCTTAAATATTAATATGGTTCTTGAATAATTGAAAACCAGTTTAAAAAATTTTAAATGAATTTAAATTATTTTCAACCAAAAGGAAGCATAAGGTAAGGGATTTCGTCTCAATTTCATTTCATTGAGGCATATTGTAATTCTTTACACATATTTTCATATATAAGTTGTATATAATTCCCCAGTAAATTTAATATCATGAATAATTAATTCATAATTTTATTTTAATTTTAAATTTGAATTATTATTTCTAAAGGGATTTGAATTAAGAGTTACTATGTGGTAAATAATTTCAAAACCCAATTTCTTTTCACCAGGTTATATTACTTTTTCAATGTCATTAGTATTATAATATCATGTTTGTAATGATTTTTTAATATCTATTATTTTATGTGGATTTAAATTTGATATCCATAATCAATTTGTTGGTTGATTCTCACTTCAACGTTATAATCTTTGTATGGGTTTTCTTCATAATCTCATTTTACTCAGGATTGGTTACAATTGAATTTCCATTAAAGGAAATTATTTTTCATTTTTCAATAAACCCATTAATTTTCTTCTTCTATGGTCAATTATGATTTTTTTCATGTAATAGTACCATTTGCAAGTCCTTGGTTTTTGAATTTTTTTAGAAAATGTTTTTAAGAAAAACCAACTTAATTTCAATATTTATTCAAAAACCTTTTTTCTTATAAATCCATTTCTTCTGAATATGTTTATAACCATTTTAAAATAATTTATTGAAGAAATTTTTAAAAAAGTCGACTTTTTACTAAATTTCTTGAAGGGAATTCTCATGTTATTCTCATAATAATTCACTTTTACAAAAAAATTTATAATGTTAAATGAATTCTATTTTACCTTGTAGGACATGTACAAAATTACCTGCTATCATTTCATTGAATTATCCTTTGAAAGATTACATGGATATTTTTAAAATAATTTTTTCTTAAATATTATTTTTAATGAAAATGATATTCAAAATGTTTTATATTTTTAAAATTAATTTTCACGATGAAAAGGATATTTTTCTCATGAATATTTTTTAATTTTTTTTATTTCATCCATGAAAGAAACACTAATTATTAATCCAATGGGTATATGTGGTATTTATAACATCCTTATTCTTTGTATGGATTGATTATGGTTATTTTGACCAAGGAGAGTATTTAAATTAACATACTTGAATCATTTTCATATTCATTAACTACCCGATGAGTTATTCACTTTCATGTGATCATTAAACATTACATTTACCCTAAATATCTATATCATTTATAATGAATATGATTATTTACAAAATTATATACCATTTTTACATATGGTGATTAATTTTAATGTTATTTTATTAACTAGAGTAATATTGATAAATCCATTTCACTTACTCAATACAAATATTCGATAAGAAAATTTTTTATAAACTAAATTGATTATTTGATATATGAGGAATGCTTTAGACTGGTATGACCTAGGTTGGGGACTAGTTAATGCAATCCCCCGGATGCATCAGTAGTCTCATGAGAAAAATCAATTGGCAAAATCATATGGTTTTTGTGTAGTAGTTTTAAACCGTCTTTTGAAATGTTTTTACAGTAAAGATTTCAGGTGACTTGGAATCAGGGCATCTAATAATTAAGCATTTCAAACATTCAGAATTTAGTAATTATTTTATATGATATTTTCACTATAAAAAAATGTCACGAATCATCCAGGGATGACCCTGAACTTGTCACCTGAGCTGATCTATGGTATGGCCCGAGAGGCATTCCTGATTCTCCCGGGCTGGCGACAAGCGCTAGGGAATCAAAAGAATACAATGGAAAAGATTTTTCCTAATGGAAATAAATTAAGAAGCAGACTTAAATAGAATAATACAAAATAAAAAGATGATAGAAAAAAGAAAAACTAATCAACAAAATGACTAACCTAACCACGACCAAGAATCCACATAACCCTATGATTCACTCTATTATACTAAAACCCAATGTCGCCTAAGGAGATCCAAACCAAATATGGAACCTATAGTAGAAACTAAAAAAATAATACATTATAGGAATGAGTTTAAGAAATCAAAAGGTAAGACCAATTAATCTATTCCTAATGAAGAACCTTTGAAATAAAATAAACATCAATTTCAAGTTTGAACTACAAAATATAAACATGGGTTTTCCATACTTTTCATTTTAAAACAAACAATGATAATCCATTGCCCTCATGAATTTAAAACAAGACATAAGGAAAGAAGGGAGGGGGAAACAAAAATATAATGTGATAATTTTTCATAAAAGTGAAAAGGAAAGAATGATTTCTCAATTAAAACATCTACCTCAAAATATTTTTAAAAAAACACTCATTTACAATTTTCTAGATAAATATCAAAACCAAGTACACGGAATGTGATCCTACACAATGAGGGTGATGGAACTAACCATACTAGTATCAGAGGAACATGGGAAATCCTAGAAACTCATAGGAGAACCAGAACATACTATACACGTGACTAATCTCGAAGGCATTCCCTACTCAATGATGTTATAACACCCTAATGCCCATCCATCGCCCTACCTCACCTGGTTGAGGGGCCCAATCCCATAGAAATAATAACAAAATATCACTTTACTATGGGCCACTAGCCAATGCATAATCTAAACTAGTGAAACAAATGTTATTAGTAGTCCTCATAGCTATGCTAGGTTCCCATGTATATTTTGAAAGGGGTTTTACCATACCATTCAGAGAACAAGTCACATATACAAAAGCACACACACCACATAGCCTGACACCACCTCATCCAACTCAAGGTTACTCCCATGCTTTAAAATAATTACCATACGAGGGAAGTCCAATACCAGGGACCCTCCCAAATCATGATTAACCAACTAGGTAGAAGACCCAAATCAAGAGGGGTTTTCCAAATTACTAATTCAAAGTTCCCATTGGTCCTTAAAAAACTTTTACAAAACCATAAATTTATAAACAACCACACATGAAAATCAAATTAGTTAATCCAAATTACCATTTAAGTATAAAACATATTTATGAATTCCAAAAAGGGGCATACCATCAATCATTAGATGTGAAAAATCTATTTAAAAACTCTTATCACCATTTTGAACAGAACAATTCATTTAAAAAAACCATGCTTAAAAAATCATTAGCCACATAAAAGAGTTAACGAGGCCCCTTAACTAAACATACAACATACACAACTAACAAAAACTCACCACATGGTAAAATCAATTTTTAAAATCGTGTGGACCTCAAATCATATTTCTAACATGTTTTTCACTTTTTTCATAGTTTAATAAACCAATAATTGTTTTTATAAAACCTTTTCAAGAAACAAACTAAGAATTTTATGTCAAAAACGCACGCGAAACCATCTCTTTAAGCCCAAATACATATCAAGACTATTTCAAATTGTGATTCTCATCATCTTGATTATTTAATAAATTATTCAAACAACTTATAAACAAATTTTATGAAATACAAGAGGCTTTCACACATAATATACCAAATTTTCAGATGGAAACCACATTTCCAACCAACTGCACATAAAACAATTCTAACATTGCGAGTCACTAAATAATTATCATGAATAGTCATAAATATATTAAATTGTTTAATCATAAATTAAAAATGTATGTTTAAGGGTTACCTACCTCAAAAGATGAAGAACACCCCAAAATCAGTGCGAAACGTCAAAATGCACCTCAATCACACCCAAGGGAAGTCAAATCCAACCATAATCATCAAATGGACTGAATATTTTAGGGATAAACCTTAAAAGAACTCAATCCATGAGGGAAAACCAAAATAAGGGTAAAATGAGGATACCAGAGGGGTTTCACACTGAAATAGGATATGGCTAAAGGTCATGGGTCAGTTAGAGAGGAGGGGGGGATGTGGGTGAGGCGAAGCTGGTTGGAGGGGTAGGCAGTTCACCGACGAAGGGTGTAGACTAACTGGGAGGGCACACAGTGGCTAAAAGAGAACTAGTAAGGGGAGTAGCTCAGATGGGAGGGTGGGTGGCGGCATGACAAGTGTCAGTGAGGGGTGAAGCTGGACGAGAGGGAGTTTTTTAGGGAGGGTGGCCTATAATGGGAAGGTGCACAACGAGATGGTGAGGGAGGGGGAGTCACTATGGGGAGAGGAGAGTTGGGGGAAAGAGGAGGGTCCAAAAACCCTAAAAAACAAATAAAATAATAAAAAAAAGAAAATATAGAATAATGATTATGAAATTCTTAATAGTGATAATAATAATATTATTAGAATAATAATTATAATAATACCAATAATGATATCAATAATAATTATCATTTTTTTTTCATTAAGAATATTATCACCATTATTATTAAAAAAATTTCTTTACCTAAAATCTCCATCTATTTTAATTTTCCCATTGAATTTATTTATTTTAAACATGAGGTAACCACATGGACAATGCACAACTCAAGCGACCATGCACGAACCGTGCAATAGCTTCTGTCTGAACCAGAAGCAGCCACACAGGTACCTGGGCTAACTGCATGGCTTCCTAACTGTGCAGTGCCCACATACCAACCTAAATAAGAATAATAGTAATACTAATAATAATATTCCCAATAAAATTATTAATATTACCATTATTATTATTATTATTATTATTAAAGAGACGCTTTTAACTTTCATTTAATTATTCTTTTAAAATCTTAATTTATTTTAAATACTAGGCATGCCGTATATTATCCTAACCATTCCCTACCCATGCGACTGATGATGCTTAGTCCAAAAAACTCATCTTTAAATAAAAATTCATAAATTTAAAAAAAGTCTCCCCAATACCCGGACTGAGCGAGAATAATAATAAAATAAAGAATTTACAAAAGTTGGTGTGTGACAAAAAATATATGGATGCATTTAATTATCAATTTATTTATTAAAATACATGTTTTTTTCATTTATTTATATTTCCATATTGTTTATGCCTTTTCTTTTTATTTATATAGAATATGTGTTTAGTTATATACCTTTATATATCTATTATTCTCATTAATTCATTATTACTTCTCCTATATTTAACCCATACTATGAATTAGATATCACACTTATTTTTTACTTTCACTAGGATTCAATAAATTTTACTACGATTGATATGATAAGATATTATATATAGAATAAATTTAATCTGAAAAAAGAAAAGAAAAAAACTATGTTTTAATTTGTGTATTAAAATGTAATGTATGACTAATGTATGCATATTTTTTACCAAGACTACATTATAGATCAGTATTTTTATATGTGAATCCTTATATCTTATACCAATGAAGTGGTAGAAAGCATTGGGTCTGTGTTTCTAGGGTCAGGGTTGCTACATTAGGATTTCCTTTGCCGGGGAAATGAGAATGACTTGCAACCAAACATTGTTGATTTTGGGGTCTTCCATTATCATCCTTATTAGGATTTTAAATGCACCATCAATATACATATCCCATATCTAGGGACCCTCTTAAATTTATAATACCTCTTCATCAGGTAATTCAGTATCCAATAATGTCATTTCTAACAAGGGATTTTCTGTAAGGAAGTCCACCAATGACTGAACTTTTACCACTTTATATGGAATGAACTAAATAGAAAACTACTATAAGATTACCAACCATCATGATAGACATCTAGTCATCATAGGATGGATGAAAATTTATTTGAGTGGGTTTCAATGGGAGACCAAAGAGACCCCTTGATATTGTAGGCATTGCCTCATTTTATGGATTGAAAATATTAGCACCAGATAACTCTTCTCAATATCTAAAAAACAATTTTATATATTGATCATGGTTCAGATGAATACATAGGGGATATTTTCTCTCTCAGTGTAATTTTTGTGTGTGAGGAAGGCACCAAGTGACCGTCTAGGGATGTCAAATATTAAATGAGCATTCATTCCTTGAAATGAAACATCAGTACTAGAGAGATCAAAAGATATCTCCCGAGACTATAAAAAGCTTCCTGACAATCATCAGTCCACTAATATGTAACCAACTTTTTTATCATCCTGGTGAAGGGAAAACATTTTCCTACAAGGTTTTATATAAATTACCAAATATAGTAAAAATTTCCTTGAAATCCTATCAAATCATTAAGGTTTCGAGGAGGTGACAAGTTAATGATAGAATTTACCTTTTCAGGGTCAACATCGATGCCATGATGGCATGCCACGAAGCTAAGAAATTTCTCCAAGGTAATTCCAAAAACATATTTCATGGGGTTCATTTTTAGGCTATATTGTTACAATTTACCAAATATGGTTTCAAGGTAAGAAAGGTGGTCAGATATTTAATGAGATTTAACTACTAGATCATTAACATAAAATTCAAAAAACTTTTACAAAAATGAATTGAAGATGCAATACATGGTGCACTGGTATGTAGCACTAGAATTATTCAAACCAAATGGAATCCCCTAATATCAATATACTCCTTAAAATTATCTAAAATTGGTTACTTCCTTATCTTCAAGGGTTATTCGAATTTGGTTGTATCCAAAATATCCATCCATGAAGTAAAGGCCTTGATATATAGCCATTGCATCAATGAAAAGTTCTATAATTAGAATCGAGATTTCATATTTCATAAAATACTGATTAAGATATATAAAGTCTCTAAGATCTATGATTTAATAATTATTTTTCATTATAGGGACTATATTTTCCATCCATTTTGGATATGAGGCCTGCTAAATTAATATTTCCTTGATAATATTATCAACTTCAGCTTCATGTTTGGCAGCGAGAGTTAGATTTTTCCTTCTTGATGCATGCTTGTAGCCATGATGGTTCTCTAGAAATCCCAGGTGGTGATTAGACCCCTCAGGATCGAGACCCAAAATTTTTGTGTAATTACATTGGAACACATCCCAATGTATCTTCAGAAAGGAAGTATATATATATGATTCATTTCAATACATGACTGAACTAATCAAGGCAGGTCATGGATCCTGTATTATACCCAGATTTATTTTCCTTATCTTGACAATGGTGGCAAAGATTCCTTCTTAAAATGATGGAGGGGAACACCTGAGGTCCTCCTCTTATTCCTATTCTTCCTCCTTTTGTTCCTCCTATTCAATAGGGGAATAAATTAAGGGATTTTAATTTTCAAAGTGAAGAGAGGAGTTGATATTTTTACATCTATAAGGTGAAGTATCTTTCTGTGACCCAAAAAATATCATGGTTATTGTTTGATTCTCTATAGGGGGAAGAAGGGGTGTAGAAAATATTTCCCCTTTCCCTTATGAGCCTTCACCAATTATCTAATGGTAAATGAACTCTTTGGGGTTGTCTGGATCATTTGTTACAACTGATATCATTGAAGTTGGTGAATATTTATCTAAATTCAGACTTATATTCTCGACATGATTGATGGGTAACATGTACTATTTACTAAGCTATTTGAAAAGGTTGTTCATGGTCATTTTAAGACCATTTAAGGTAGTGACCCACGTAACACCATCAACCATGGGCTGATTACAATCCCTATGATAGAATGATTCATCGATATAATGTGCGTAGAAAGATTTTAATGGGGCCTTATCACTGTGAAATGTCATGATTTTTCCATTAATGTAGTATTTGAGTAATTGATGGTATAATGAGTGGATTTACACATGTTAATTTTATTAAATCCTTCCTAGAAAAACATTGATGGCCGTATCCTGCTGAACAAGAAGAAATTATAATTTATATAAAAGGTCCCCAACCTTATCCGTGGGCTTGATTTACCCATGGTATTTTTCTCACTTTTTTCACAAACTTATAGCATCATAGGGGTAGGTATTAGGTTAGACTCACTATATCCCAACTGAATAAGTGATTGTACTAGAATGAGATTAACTCTCAAGCCATTTTCAATGAATTCCAATAGGACATTGGTACCATTTATCCTTGTAGAAACATAAAAGGGTCTGATGTGTCCCTATATAATGACATATTTATCTTGATCTGTAATGGAGATAATAACATTAAATTATATAGGATCAATATCTATCCTATATAACTCCATGATAAAAAACTAATCTTTAAACTACTAGGGGAATAATAAAGCCTCTATGAGTTCTTCCTTAAGTTAATTTTATAGAATCAAAAAATCCAGGATGAATAACTTGGCTAACACAAGGGATAATTACTTCAAGATATCATACTTTTGGGATATATTCCTACACTTCTTGGCATGAATATTATCTTTCATAGCATCTCTTGGAGATTAATTAATTGATTTAGGTGGATCGTTCCTTTAAACAAGAGTTTAATGTGCTCCTGTCTATAGTGGGTTAGGCCGAACAAGTCTTCCTTCATTCCGTAGGTGATCAGACACTTGTAACCCCTCTGATTAATATTCTAGAATGATCAGTTTATGGAAGATTTTAGAATATTATAGGGGACTTCCACACTCCTATTAGAATCATTAAAGGTCCCTACCATGAACTTCTGTAGAATATATAATTCGGGTAGGCTCGTTTCCTGAATTTTGGTTTTGACCATGATAGTGTATTCCACTTTATCATTGGCTCATGCGACCTCTTCCTCCTATTCCCCTATCACGTTTTAGGAACATAGGTTCATATCTGTACTCTTCATCAGAAAAAGGGTCCATTAAATGAATGACATTAATGAAACCAAAGATTAATTACTCATTCAATAAGGACTCTATCTGGTTGACCAATTTTGGTTGTTCCATTTAGTGAGGTGTTGTGTGTGGTTTTGAAACTAAAGGCATAATGATTGAGAGATTCAAATAAATCCTTAGAATTGGTATAGGTTCATATTCTTTCATTTTTACCCCACCCTTATGACTATGTTTTTTTAAATACTAGATTTTGGAGGACTCCAAAGATGACTGGGTTTGTTATGCCATAGTGGAAGCAGTTTCAGGCATATATAACTACTTAAACTATTCTCAAATGATAGAATGGGTTAAGTTGATTTTCATTCATGTAATAAAATTTACAATCCCATGTATGCCTTTTATAAAAAATTATTTCCACTCACCTCTTTCTTCAGAAGGAGTAGTAGAAAGATTCACTATTTATGATAGAAGTTTCCCCAACATTACTTTCCCAGAGTCTACCATTTTTTTGCAGGTTGTATTTGAAAATGAACCATTCATAAATATTGTTCCCCAGTGTTTTGTGAAAGGGAAAATAATTTAGATAACCGTCAAGACTATCCTTTTCAAGCCTCTCTGGATCTAGAAAGCGGAGTAAATAATTACACATAGCTATAAAGTAGACACATTCTTCCTCATCTAAAAATGAATAAAATTTGTCATTTCACTCCTCAAATTGATTTTTCCTTGGTCCCCACCACTCATACTGAGGATGTGGGTGTTTTTATTAATTGTCAAGGGGTTATACATGAAATGTTTTAGGTTTTGGAGCTAGATCCGGTGTAGAGGATGACCTAAGTGTGACAGATGAAGCCTATTGATTTCCCATTCTCTTCCCCAGGGCTGATGGAATAATTTGAGACTTGACCTTAGTTCACCGTAAAAAATATTCCTTTCTTTATGAAACTGTTTCAAGGTTCCAAAACCCACAGATATATATTTCCACAATGGGAATAATTTGAAACTCTTTATGGAGGTTCTCTATACAGATAGAAATCAAATATTCACAAGGGAAGTTGTAGGTTTAGGGAGTAGGTCAGCCCATTGTACCTAGAAATGAAATATGAGACCCTATAATTGTCCTATTATTTTTAGTTTTAGGGGTCAATAATCTTTTTCCTTTTCAATGTTGAGCTGAATTTAAAGAGAAACTTTCGATGAATATCATTCCACCCAGAAATTTACCAAGATAGAAAACCAATGTACCATATGGAGTCTGGCCCTTACAAGGTTTTCATAATTCATATAAGTTTTACTACTTCTTTTTTACAAGGGTTCCCATCATGGGATCACAAAAGAAAAAATGCATCACATTCTACTTTGGGTCTCTAAAGACATTGAATATTAGACACATATGCATCTCAAAATTATATAGGGGTGGGATTGTGCTCACCCATTTAGGGTAATTCATCCATTATGGTTGTACTAATGTGATCCATTTATCCAAAATTTCCAATAGATCTGAAAATAATTTGATAGTGTTGATAAGGCCTTGTTGAATGTTTGGTTGAATAAGAGCTTTAAATGGGGTTGTAATAGGGAAGGCATGACATGCTGGATCCTCCAATATTTGTGGATAACATTCAGAATGAGAAATTTTTGGACGGTTAACATGAATTAGTTCTAATTATTTCATCAATGGATTTAACTCTTGATATCCTTCCAAGGTTGGGTCCAATTAAACTAGTAGCCTAAGAATAAGGTTGAGTTGATGTTATGGCTCTACTCTCATTAGTATCATGATATCCTCTAATTGATGGGTATTATATTGGAGGGTTTGATAAGGTTTTTCTTGATGAACATACCCATTGGGAATATTTCCCTTGACCATTTCTGTATTTAACTTCTAAATATCCTACATTTTCAGATCATATCGAGAAAGTATTTATTCCAATGTGACTAGTTCAAGTCTAACTAATAAATTCTAGGATGTGTTCAAGACTTTACACTTTTCCTTGATAGAAACACATCAAGGGGTAGTGGTGGAACATGTATTGGAGATTCCATGTTTTTGGAGGGATTTTAATTCCTGGTTTTCACACCTTATTCATTTACTTAATTATGGACCATGTTACGAATGGAACCATCCAATACTTTCTCCTCAACATTGGTGTCATATTTAGTGCCATCCATAGAAGGGATGACCATGAAATTAAATGAAACATATTCCCATGTAGGTGTCATATTGGTCATCAAATTATAGGAGGGATACCACTTATTGGTCCTCTTCCATCTATTCTAGGATACTATTTTAGCTTCTTAGAGAAGAGTGACTTAGAGGGAACCACCACATAACTTTTTTATAGGTGTCCCTTTTGAGGGAAGTAGGTCATAAGGCCATAAGAATAGGACAAACTCATTTATTTATGTTCCCACCAAAAGGGAAAATACTAATTTTCATTAATGAGAAGGTTGAGGTGAAAATGATTCCTACCTTTTGGGCTGGGGTTACCCCATTTTTTCAATGTCATACCTTTAGATGAATTTGTTGGATTTTATGTGAAAATTTGTGTTAAAAATTCCCCAATACATGTGGGTTTGTGTTATTCTCATACTACGGTGTCCACTACTACTTCCACCACTATCTTGACCTTTCAAATCTTTATTCGAGCATAAGTCAGGGGTAATGCATGATTTTCACACAAACCACTTTATTTTGATAGTATCAGTACTACCTGATGGATGTATTACCTTAAGTGATAATCCTTCTTGATGTTCATTCTATCCAAATTCAGGAGTTTATTAATAGATTTATCTCTTTAAGGCGAATAATTCTGAGACTTATTCATATAATATTCATGCTGAGTGAACCATATTTCTTGAACAGGGTTCTTTTTCGATATATTCCCTAGAGAAATGATATTACAGGATGTCACCTATGGTTGATTTTATTGATTGGGGAGTGAGGTGAAATGAAAGGCTATATGTTTTCACCATCAATGGATATGAACATTAGGAGGGGTATTGATTATTATATGAAATAATTTATGAAATTAATTGAGGCATTCAAGTTGAATATCTTTCTGCTACTTCCCCAATTGTTGTTACTGTGCAGTTCTAAGGGCTTCCAAGTTGATTAGGTGACGAAAGTATCCTAATAATTTTACATGGTATGAACACCCATCGTAAGGATACATTTTTCTTTTTGGAGGCGGAGAGTTTTCCATAGGTTCTTTTGGATGTTGTGTATGAACTATTTAGAGTGTACCTATAAAATATTTAACTAGGAAGTTTCTATGGTTCAATAAATGATGTTTAGATTACTTATGGCCAATTTTCTTCTCATAACTAATTTATTTTTTGGATCTTCTACCAGATATTCCTCCACTTACTCAGCTAAATATGGAAACTTCTTGAGTATTTTTCTTAAAAAGTGGGGCTAGTAGGGATCTATTTTGAATGTAAATGATCCACAAGTGGTTTTTAGGATGGTAGTTTCCACTTACCATCCTTTTGATGAGAAAAAATGTAGCATTTCATTGATAGGGTGTTAGGAATGACTTACCCAGTCTTTCATAGTGACTCATAATATGATGGATTTATCATATTCGATATGATAAGGGGAATAAATTATTTCTGAAAGATCTTATGGTCCTAATTAGGGATTCCATATCCCTCATTATAATATTAGATCAGATGATATGTTATATTATGCCCACAAGGAAAGACTTTATGGTAAACATTCTGAGGAGGACCTTCAGAGCTACTGGTAGCAGTGTTGTGGGGAGGAACTTTGCAATTATTACCACCACTTATGTAATTTGGTAACTATAAAAATGATCCTAGGATACCATTGATATATGTTTTATGGAATTAAGAACTCCCGCCTTTAATAGAGTGAGGTACTGATTCTACTCAGAAATTTTGAACCACTCTAGATCGGATTTATTTTTCGATGCTCTCTTGTGTTAAAAAAGAACTACATTTAGCGAATGGAACTTACCATAAATAGAAGGAAGTTTGAATTACTTCCATGTCATTGTCAGATCATGCTGTTGAGTTTTTTGAATTTCAGTAGTGATATACACCTACTACGGAGAGACCCCAAAAATGGATCAGTGATCCCCAGTTGGAATGAGGATGTGCACCCAATCTAGTTTTCTATTTTTCATGGAATATTACTCATGACACTCCTAGATGGAATAATTATGTATGTATTCTCCATAGTGACCCTCCCATTGGGTGAGTTAGTTACCCTACTTGAGGAGGTAGGATCATGGACCTGAATCCTAGGTATTTCCGTTGAAACAATTACTTCATGGAAAGTTTATAGGATGTGGTGTGGAATTAATGTTTGAAATTCCATAATTAATATGAAATTTTGAGAAACATATTTGGTGGGAACATATATATATTCCCATTCTAGTGTTAAAGTAATAATATGAGTCTTCCCCCAATCCGTAGTCGAGGTATGCATACTAGGTGCTCCAATTGTAGTCATATTTTAATGGAAGGATTGACATGAATGAGAATGAATTTGCATCTGATCATAGTTTTACACTATATTTGACTGAAGGGTTTGATAATCACAAGTAGTTATTTTCATCTACTCATTTTCTGTTGCTGTATTTGATTGGTGGAAAATATAAGAATGATTATATATTTGGATATTCTCATTGTGTTCCACCATATTTGATTGGAGAGCTTGATATACATGTGAAAGGATTTGAAAAATATCATATAAAATCTATGTATTTGACTGGAGGGATTGATATGCAAGAGAATTTATTTTCATCTACTCATAGACTGCATCCATATTTGACTGGAGGGGTTGATATACATGAGCATGGATTTTTGTCTGCTCTCTTGTTTCCACAATATTTGATTGGTTGTCTTAATATTCATGAGAAGGGATTTTCTTATGACTGTAGAATATCACCATATTTGACTGGTGGGATTGATATGCATGAAAATGGATTTTAATTTTCTCATTTTTATATCATATTTGACTAAAAGGCTTCTTCATTAGTTACAAGAATATTGGAACGTTCCTGATTGTTTGACTGCTACCCTATGTGGACCACCCTTGGGGCTTGAGTATGAATGAACTATGATGGAGACCATGGGTGGTGTCCTCTTCACACCAAGGATGATGGGACAAATGGTTTTAGTAGTGGTGAATGCAGGAAAGATCCATCAGGTGGGACCCCTATGTTTCTAAGACGAAGTCATTAGAGACCACTTTATTAGCCTCCTTAAGGAAAGGGATAAACTCACTCTCATGTTATGAGGATAGGCTCTGAATTATTTTGAGACTACTACTAGTTACATCATATTCTGGACCACTAGTTGTTATTGATGCAACGATTGATGGGAGTCATGGATTGGGGGGCCTATCATGAAACCTCCAGATTCGAGAGAGTTAAATTGAGGTGATACTCCTAAATCAGTGTATTTGAAACATAGCATTGAAAGATCTCGATTAGTGATAATAACCTTTTATTAGATGAATATCTATATTCTAAAATGGTCAATTCATTCATCTACTCAAACTATTCAGACATTATTTTTATATAAGGGAGTTATTTTAAAATCCCCTAGGTGATATGACATAGAAAAATAAGAAAACTCCATCAAAATATAATATTAATAAAAAATAACATGTGTAATCGATCATTTTGGAACCATGTTTAACATGATTTCATTTTTTGAGAGTTCAAAAGGTGTCTGACATGTCAGCGACATAGTCCTATTGTTTAAGGATTCAAGTTGGGTTCACCTTTTTTGTTTTACGCCTCTTTACAATGGGTTAGTTTCCAATGGGGTTTGTTCGTGGAACTAGAAACACCCAATGGATTTCATATCCATGATGATTCATGAACATACATTCCAAAGGTAGGAATTTATTAGGGAACTTGTCCAATGACACATAGTAAACCACATTGGTTAATAGGATGGGAGGTCTGGCTTATCACACCCTTTTGGGGGAAATTATTTCCTACTCTGGGACTCTCTTGTGGATTTGATTAATGAAACGTTCAAGAATCCTTTATTAAATCCCAAATATATATGACATGTCACTCTTATGTTGATAACTAATCATTAGATTAAATTGAATTTGGAATTATCCATATGTATTTGAGGTTATCCATTAATGGAATACATTATATGCATATTATATATTCTTATACTGTATGTCATCAAGATGCTAGATTTAAGACACATAATGGGTCACTCTAGAATTTACTATCATCCAGGAAGATGATAATTTCTTTAATGTTGGGATTAGTACCCTTAAATGGGATTCTTATATATCTTTTTGAATGGAATTAGAGCCCATGTAGTATGGTTACACTTAATAGAACACCACATATCTATTAAGGTCATGTGAAAAAGAGTAAAACTGACAACTTAACATCATATGGTAAAGAAAACTTGGAGAAAGTTGTACAGTCAAAGGCTGGTGTGAGACAAATATTGAAGCGGTCAGAGTAACTTGGAAGGAATGGGCCACCAGGGTTTGATGAGACCCTAATAGGAATATGAACCAATAGGGATTGTGATAGAAAGACCTGAAAGGAATATATCACTCCAAGTTAAATATGACCCAATTGGGGATATGACATATAGAACATTAGGATGAATTTTGGGTGCTAGGTTTGGACCTCATATAGGATTCTTACTTATCCCATTTTGACATGAATCAAATCCCACATAGCTTTGATAATTGGGGTTTACACCTATGTTGGATGACCAAGGTTCCATCATTCTGAATGTGGACCTTTTAAGGTCTGTCTTATAGATAAAATATCCCTTTCAGTGGTTGGTAACATATTTTTAAGAAACCATGCCTATAGATGACCTCTAAAATAAGGTGAGAGGAAGATATGAATAAAGATTATCTACCAATACAAGAATATGATTGTGTTTATGTTATAATTGTTAATATACTATAATCCCACATGATTAATTCTCAATTTTATAAACAAGTTGAAGTTTATTATCTTACAAAACAGAAAATATCCTTCCTCTACTAATAGATGAGGTTGATGCAACAAAAGAGAGAAATAGTTTTGGCACCTGTCTATTATTTTGTTTTCATAACTCGAGAAGATGAAGAGGATGAGTAGTGTGACCTCTTATTAGGGGATTACACTAGGAGGGTGGTGCTACAACTGATTTTAGTTAGGTTGAGATAAGGATCTATCACTATCTAAAAAGGAGAATCCCTTGGAATTATCTCTATGTTCAGACTGCTTGTTACCATGGGAATGTATGATTGAGAACATTTTGAGGATTTTCCTTGTTAATTAGGTTACCAATAAAACTAAATTTACCAGAGGAATGTATGATTGAGATGGGATGTTGATGTTCTCTATACTTTGATCACATATATCTAGAAGCTTTGTAAGAGGCCTTGGCATGGTGGTTTGTGAAGGGGATCACTTGGGGAATAAAACTTCACAGAAAGGATGTTTATGGAGAAGGCCATTTGGAATGTTTTTAGAGGGGACAATGTGGGTTTTGAAAGAAATGAGAGTGTGAAAATAGAATACCCCAGTATTCCACAATCCACTTAGAATTTTTCCATGTGGGATGGGGTTCCCTTTATGTAGAATTTTTCTATGCAGTTTGTTGGCTCCTTCTGTGTAGCATTTTGCTATGCAGGTTTGGGTTTGATCCGTATAACATTTTTCTACATGGTAAAGTGATCCTTACATATAGTATTTTTCTATGTGGGGTGATGTAACACAAATAGGTAATCCACATAATATTTTCAGAATGGTATCTACAATGGATTTTGGGTATTTTGATGGTTGGGTGTTTTACCTTTCTAGCATAGTGTTATGAGATAAGTTTACCAGGTGAGAATCGATTGCTCCCACACCTGTTCTATATTTTTCATTGTCTCCTCCCAACTCTCACTATGTGGTTTTTAAATAGGAATACATATAACAAAATTCTAGGATATCTAGACATCCACATTGACTATGTAGATTCATCATTTGTGGGATCCCAAAAATGAATTCATGGGCTAAAAAATGATCTTTTTGTTTGTAGGAGATGGAAAATAACATCACGACTCAAAAAAAAAGTTAACATTTTTAATAGATAAAATTATCTTCACATCCTGTAAATAATTTTTTATTTGTGGGATCTATAAAATAGTGTCACAGTTTGTAAATTATTCTTTATTAGTAGGGTGCTGTGTGGATCATTGGTCCTCATTGCGAACTACTATGCAGAAAAGAGAACCTCTTATAAAGTGATTGAATTGTGGAACTAAGCACTCCTTTGTGACTTTTCTACCTTTAATAATGCTCAAATATTTTTTTCTAGGTTGATTCTACCCTTACCAAATTCCTGAAAATATTTTCACAATCCATTCCTTGCTGAGGTTTTAGGACGCAACAATACAATTTCGATAAGATTATCCATATTATTTTAAATGACTTATGATTAAGTTTATTGATTGTGGAATGTATTTAAATTTAATATATTATTTGTTCAATATGAGGTTTTTATATTGACTATGATTCACCACATTCTTATGATGAATTCATTGGACATTGTAATAGAACTATAGGGCTTGCTATATCCCCTCGATGCATCGGTAAGTCTCACGAGACAAACTAGCTGGGGTTTTGGTCTAGGACTTAGCCATTTATATTAGATTTATTGGAAAAAGGCCTTGATAGTTTGGTTATAATGTTTCTCATATTTTATTACCTCATTATTAGATTAGGTATTTATATTCCATGTAGTTATTCATATAGATACAATATCCATGGTTATGTTTCAAACTCATGTGATTATTTATATGGAATTATTTAATCGTCATTTATTATTGAATATTATGGTTAAATTATTATTTAAATGGAATGTGTTTCTACTATATACCTTTACAAATTGATTATGATTATTTATTCATGATTTCTTCTACTGTACGCACACCCTTACTAAGCATTTTATCTCACCCCTTCTATTTGATTTTTTCCTGGTATGAAAAGACATTTTTTAGGATTGATATGTAAGGACATGAAAAAAGGAATAATGGTATTATCAATGAAAATGATATATTTTATTTTTATTCTTTGAAATGTAAATGAGATTCATGTATGTATCTAGTTTTACAAATCTAATAAACTATTCAGTCATTTGGGATACAATTCCTTATTTCTTATTCCAATGTAATAAAGTAACCACTGACTTTGGGATACTAGTGTTATGGTAGTTATAATAATATTTCCTATTTAAATCTCATTTATAAACCTTCATTCATAAAAATTTCATTTAAATAAATTTTATAAAAGGTTTTATATGTAGCATTTATAAAATTTATACAAAATTTTTTATGTTTCTTTTTCTTATTAAAATATTTTTTGTTGATTTATTAACTTTAGGAATCAATTGCCTTTCAAAATTGAATCTTCTATAAACATTATTTACTTGTTTTTATTTTCTAATTTTCATTCTATTAATATTATAAAATATATATTTTCCTTAATTTATAATGGTATATACTAAAGTTATAAAATAAGGTTTATATTTTTCTATAATTTTTGTAATTTATTTATAGTATCCAATATACACTAGTATAATTATTTAGAAAAAATGATAAATTATTGAATCATGAAACATATATTTTATTGTGAGTAAATTTAATATGATGTAAAAAAGGACTTTATAAATCACACAATTGATTAAGTGACTTTTGTTTCTAAAAGTTTCATATTAAATGATGAACCTTATCTTAAAATTTCAAGATAATCCCAAAATAATATTTTAAAAATAGATTATATTATATGAATTTGTAATGTAAAAAAGGTTTATAGTTATAAAAATGTTTTTTAGATCATTCAAGGAAAATAATATGCTAGATTGGTGTAAGGTTTCTTCCTAGAGTTCAAAAATGAGTCTTTTTTATTATCCTATTTTTTCACAATAATATAACATATTTTTCCTTGATTTTAATCATTTGATTCTATTTACAAAACTTAAAAAAATTATAATTATAAAAAGAAAAATTCAGAATTCATGGAAAATCAAACAACATATTGATAGGTAATTTTTTCTTAAAAGTCATAAATGGACCACTAAACATTAGAACTCCTTTTTCCTAGTTCAGGTTTCTAAAGAATATTTCATCAAGGCTTGGTTCTATGCTCCTATATTCTGGGGCCGCTAGTGTTTCAACCTGATTCGAAGGTCTTTGGAGGTTTATAAAGGGAAAGAATTCCCTCGTGCGACTGTAGGGATCAGCCGGCCTGACCTCCAGCTATCCTTCTAGAACGGTGCCTTTCTCAAAGCCATCAGTGATTCTCTTGGTGGATTTCTTTCCACTACTGATAGCACCATTAGTGGTAAGGATACTTTAGTGGTTCATATTTGTGTTGAGATAAACATATTGCTTTCTATTCCAGATAAGTTATTCTTTAGGGTGAATGACTCAATTTTATTGACCCATGACATCGTCTACCCTGTGTTTCCCATATACTATTCTTCATGCCTTATCTAGGGCCACTCCATGAAAGTTTGAAAGAATCAATATTAGGGTTTCCATCATCAAGCTAATATAAGTGAACCAAGAAGCAACCTATCTCTATCCTCATTAGATTTTCTGAGTCCCGGATCTGATCAAGCAGTTCCTCGAGCTGAGTCCTCTTCATCCGTAGTTTCTACGGCGGGCTCCCCTCTACCTTCTCACGATACTCATACTTCCCCATCCATACTTTGGGGATAATATTTATACCTTAAAATAATCCATTATCCCTCAAGTGACACCCAACTGATTCTTTTTGTGTTCTTAATTCGGTTCTTCAATCCCTCCATACTGTTCTCTGAAGGTGCCATGTTGGAAAGTTTTCTAAGGACACCTCCAAGGTTCCTGGGTCCCCCTTATCTCCCCGGTTCATGCGATGTGAATAAGTCTCAAATAGATGGGATCTAGGGAGCCTATCCCTTATCCATGTTGGAAACTGTTCAGAACAAGGTGGTGTCATGTGCCTCACAATCCCGAGATTTAGGTCCCCTAGAACCTTAGAACTCTATAATGAGGGGCCCCAGGATCCAGTACCCACTATGTTTTATGAGTGGGAAGTCCCCAAAGCCCCTCTCTCGTTATCTCACACCATCTTTAGAGTAACCTGTTTTGAGTTCAGGAATTTTTACTATCTTCCATTTGAAGCAATTTCAGTAAAGGGAGTGCTCCTCCTCCCTTCTAAAAGAGAAGATGGTGCTTGGGAACAAATCTAGGCCATATTCCTCCCAATGATACCCATACTGATATGAAACTCCTGCGACATTGGTACAAGGGTTAAAATGGATTAATTTTTCTTGGAGTCTAAGAAAAACATGGCCCAGATAGTCGTAGTCCTTGAACACAAGTAGAACCCTTTCAGTATAAGTGAGTTCACACGCAAACTCAAAATTCATGATTCCATGCATATAGATCCAATCAATAGGAACATATGGATTTTATAGACTAGATAAGTCTCTATCGACTTGATCTAGATGGGATACCATTACATTACGACAATAGTCACAAGTGGAATGAAATATCACTTCATATCATTTGTGTATGGAAGTGTAGATGCGTAAATAAGAGGAATACTTTGGAAATATCTCAAGGTGTTTGACCTAGGGGGATTGACATGAGATATAGGTGGATACTTCAACATCATAATAGATCTAGTGGAGATGAATGTAAGAGGGGTGTTCCCCTAAAATCCTAGCATGGACTTCACCCAGTTCACGGGTGGAAAAGGTATACTGGACATGGTCTATTTAGGCGATCACTTTACCTGGTGTAATAACCAATGGGGCAGAAGAAGATGCTAGATCCACATTGATCGAATCTTATCCAACATCTATTCCCTCACTATGTTTCCAAATTCCAAGATTACCCACCTAGTTTGAGGTATTTACAATCACTCCCTGTTACTACTCTCTTTGTCTCTAATCCAGACCTCTTATATAATATTCAAGTTCCTTGGCCAGTGGAACAGTGACCCGGGTTATCAACAGTGGGTTATGAAGTTATGCGGATTGATGACACAGGTTCATACATGAGTGTTTATTAACAACAAGCTTAGATAGCTCAAACATGGTCTTCAAGTGTGGGGTAAGACTTTACCCCCACCTGATTAGGATATGGATGAACATAAACGCGACATTGAGCGGTTGGAAACCACTCTGGAGTTAGTTTGGGATGACCTGTCCTTCGGTGTTCTCTCAAATAAACAGAATAGGCTAGAGGATATGGACTTATCTCAAGAACATGGGGCAAGGGAGTGTTCAAGAATTAAATGGCTACATGAAGGGGATAAAAACACTGCATAATTATATGCATGAATAAAGGATAGGAGGCATCCTATCATGACCAAAATTTCTCTGGATGATGGAATATTCACATATAATAGAGAGGTCATCGGAGGTATGGATCACACATTCTTCAAAAATGTTCTTGTAGGACTGATTGTGAACATGCCTAATGGTTACCCGCTGGGGGTGAAGAGTTTTGGTGAAGGATTCCTAGTCTCATTTCTAATAATGATAATGAGCTTATGGAAGGGGCGCTTGAGTAAAAGGAGATCCATGCATCCATGATGAACATGAACCCCAAGAGTGTGCCGGGCCTGATCTACTTCCTAGGCTTGTTCTACAAGGGCTCCTAGGAGGTGGTCAAGCGGGATATCATTTCAGTAGTTCAATACTTCTTATGTGGAGGAAGCTTACCACAAGTTTCTTGTCCGATGACCTTTTTTCTCATTCGAATGATTTAGGATCCCTCCTCCATCCTCCACTATAGACTTGTGAGTCTGTGCAATTTTCCTTATAAGATTATTTCAATCATCATAAAAGTGAGGCTTTTTATTAATTTTCCCTAGTGGATCTATATCGAATAATAAAAAATTTTTAAGGGTCACTCTATCCAAGAGTAATAGAGTTGTCTATGTAAATTCTGAGAGATCTGATTAACAAGACTCATGGATCAAATATATCCATTAAGTTGGCTATGAATAAGGCATATTATAGAGTTTAGTGGGGATTCCTCAACTAGGTTATTTCTTGTATGGGTTTCTATTCTGGGGCAAGTTATCTCCTCTTCAGATGCTATAGTTCATCATGGTTGGTGGTGTCATTTATAGGGAAAACTCATGGATTCTTCAAGGCACTGAGAGGGATGTGGCTAGCTGACCCCATTTCCCCAAGCATTTTTATTCTTATGAAAGAAAATCCTAGACTTATGATTAACATTAGTATATCCAATGGTTATAGTCTCTACTACCGAAGGTAATAAAATATTTCTTCTATTTCCCACCTGATGTTTTCTGATGAAACCCTCATTTTTATGAAAATTGATAGGATATCAATGTGTGGAATCAATAGGGACCTTGAAGAGTATTTCCTCTATAGTGGCTAGGTTATTAATAAGGATAATAACAATTTATCTATCTTGAATTAGTGTGCTTTTAGTCGGGTCATGCACCTATGTAACAATATTTTCATGTAGAGAGCTTCCTTCCCAATCAAGTTTCTTGGAACCCCCATTTCACCAGGTAGAATGCACATATGCAACTTTGATAATGTGGTGAGAAAGATCACGATCTGATTCCTCAACTATAGAAACCACTTCCCATCCTTTGGGGGTAGAATTGAATTGGTTAATATTGTCTTTAAATATTATCTGTTTCATGCCCTAGACTTACACTAACATTCCAAAAAGTTCCATAAAAACCATTGATAATGTTCTTGAAGGGTTAAACTAGGTTGTACTATCAGAAAGAAAAATACATTGGGTCTTGTGGGACAAAATGGAAGTACCTATTCATAACAGGGTAATTAACGTCAAGAGTCTTGTTAACACTACAAACTACATGCATGAAAATTTTTCATGGGAAACTATTTAAGAGTATACCCTATGGGGGAAGACCATGTCCTACAACTAGGGAGGATATGTAGACACTTCCATTGCTCAAGGATCTCCCCTCTATTCCAAGATATAATCCATCATCTCAAACCTCCAATAGAACATGCAATGGATTGTAGGGGAGGGTAATATACATTTATAACATCAAAACTAGACAGGAAAAGAGATTGGTTATTCGGGATGCCCGACCCCTACCATTTATTTTAAAAAGGTGAGTCTCCACCCATTATTAATTAGGTTAGTGATGGACTAGAATCAGTAAGATGTGTTTTCTTTAGTTGTAATCAATTTAGAAAAAGATAGATGTGTATTCAGTCCATCCAACTTGTAGAAGTTTAGAAAAAGGACTATCATAGGATAAAGTACAATCTGGACCAACATGACAGATGGAATGATATGGTATGGTGAAACAATATTCACAGAAAATACAATTTTCTCATTTGGAGGATAAAAAACCCAGACAATACCATCAGATGAAAATGTCAAAAGAATGAGTATCATCCTAGCTTCCAGCTGCCAATATAGAATGAATAGGTGGGAATAGAGTATGAAAGACATTTTCTTTGAAGGTGATTAGGCTCATGAGGTGTGGAGTACCTTTGGTGAGTTTATTGCATACCCATATCAAGAGCTACATGAGGTCCATTTCGTGGATCAATGGTTTAAGGGAGAAGATGACAAGGGTCTGAAAAAAATGATGAGAAATGTGGTTCTAGATGCTGGTTGCTGGTGGATATGGAAGGCCAGAACCCACGAAAGATATGAGAGATGTATTTCAACAGGGAGATCCATAATTGAAAGAAAAAAGAGTTTTTTGGTGGACAAGGTGACTCTAATTAGAAACTAGAAGGAAACTCCCTCTCCTTAGTTGCTGTATGATTCCTCTTCAACAGCTCAACCCAACACTTCTAGGATGCAGGGCCAATGGGTGTGGTGGAGTCCTAAAATTATTAGCTTCAATATTAATATAGATTGATCTTTCTTCTTGGGGGATATGCGTGGTGGATGGTTCATTCATGACTATAGAGAAAGTGTTATTCTAGACTTTATAGCGCACTATGACAGTGGAACCACCATGCTGGTAGAGGCCAAAGTAATCTTTACTAGTCTCAACCTCTACACTCAACAGAACATTCTCCTCTCCCAAGTGGAAACAAATTCCATGATCATTCATGATTCCTTGCATGGGAGAGGATATACTCTATGGTAAATTTATTACATCATCATGAATTTCAAATCCCTCCTCAACAACAATGTAAAGGTAACCCATACTTGGTGTGAGGGAAAAAAATTCATAGAACACCTTGCTTATCTAGCGGACCAAGGTTCCAATGTTACTTGCTTATCAAAAATTTCACTCTTTAAGTATGAGGGGGTGAATTTGATTTGAGGGGATACCCCTGGTCTATATTACTTTAGGCCTCCCTACGTCGATCTCCCTATATTTTTATGTCTTTTCCTTGAATAAAAATGATATTATCCAGGATAAGTTATGATAATTATTATTATGATTTGTAAAAATTATAGTTCATTTTATTATTTTTTGTTATTTAACCCATGTTTGTATATCTTAAAAGTATTTTAATAATAAAAATTGAAATTTTATTCATTCCTAAAACATTTCACATTGTATTTAAATATTTTTTATTATAATAGTTTAAAAAATAATAAAAAAGAATCCTTTTTAAATTTTTATGACAATATGAGCATGTTTTCTGAGTTTTTAGAAGTGGATTATCATTTATAATGTTTAAAAAATAATTTTAAATTTTTAAATACAACTTGTATCCTTTAAATAATTTTTTTTGCTAAATGATTGTGTTATTTTTTTCTTATATATTATAAATGAATTGATGATAATTTTAATAATTGTTTTTAATTAATTTTTTTCATTAGTTTGGATTATTTTATGTGTGCTTATAAAACATAAAACTCTCCAAATTAAATAAATTTACTTTTAAAAATTTTATTCACATCACATACTAGATTTATGTGTAGTTTGTTTTTATAATTCACATGTAAATCAACAATTATTTTCTCGATCATTAATATTTTCAGTCCATTTTCTTATTTTTAATCATTTTAAACATATTTATTGAGCTCAAAAATAGTTAATATGTTAGTGATATACTTTATATCATTCAATAAATATTAAACATTAGATGGAAATATAATTTATTCATATAATCCACAAAAGAATCTATGACTGTTCTCTAAAAGTTATATAGTAGCGAAATATCATTTTCTCAATTTTAATAATTTAATGGATTTTTATAGTTTTTAAATTCAAGTAATTGTAACAAAAATACAATCATTCCCTATATATCTTACATCATATTTATTGGGTATAGACTCTTATATGTAAAAATTAATTAATAATAATTATCAATAAATTTCATGAAAATATGAAACCATTTTCTTATCCTTGTGTTTTTGATATATGTTAACATGAAAACTATTATAATTGTGAAAGAAACATTAGATAATTTTAAGAATATCTCTCATTGGATTAATGTATTAATTTATATTATTGGAAACATTTAATTAAAGATTGTTTTTCATAATTTTTATGAAAATTCAAGTTGGTTTTTTCAATTTTTATTATTTTATTCTTATTTACAGATCAATAAAATAAATTATTTATAAAATATTGATTTTTTAACAAAAAAAATTTTTAAAAATGAAAAATTTATTAGTGTTTACTTGATGAGAAAATTAAATATATTTTCGATAGAAAAATTCATAATATAATTTTTTAAAAACATTATCACACCATAAAATGTGAAAAACGATCCTTGAAAAAAATTATTTTAACATCTAGAAACTATTTATTTTAAGTATCTTTATAAAAATGAATATATATTAATTATAAAAAGATTAATAAATATTTTAAATGAAAAATACGATGTAAAAAATACATTTATAGTAAATACCTCTTCAAGAACGGTAAATTTGTTTTGGAATATGAAATGTTTCCTTAATTTAATCACATAATATTAATAATAACAGACATTTGTTTTTGTTGGACTCTATAAAGGTATTAAATAATAAAATAAATTTGTGAGAATACATATTACAATAGAGAAAGTTTATTATATATATATATATTAACAGATCTCCATCTAAAAAAATTAAACATTTTTATATAGGATCCTTGAAAGATGTACTTTTAAATACATTATTACTATAATACCATATAAAACTAAAATCTTAATACATAATATAAAACATATGATTGAAATATAGTATATAAAATGTTAAATAATGCTTCTTACTTATTAAAAAGGTGCATTTTGTGTTGAATTTTTGTTTCATATTCTAGAATTAAATTAAAAAAAAAATATCACCAAATCATTTGTTTTTTTCCATTATGTGCATATTATATTATGAGAAAATAATAATTAGCCTGAAATTAATGTTAACAAAATAATTTATTATAATAATTAGAGTATGTAGTTTTTTCTTTACATGGTGGGTATAAAAAAAATATTTTCTTCAATTTAGTTTTTAGTAAACACGTGGGAAATATGTTTTATTATACATTAATTTTTATTTGACTTAATTTTTTTTCATTTGTAGAAATAATATCGATATATGATATTAATTTTTTTTATCTACATGTAATGGGATGACATAATTGATATATAAATTCACACAAAAAATGAATACTATCAAATTGTAATAAATTTATGACAATTATAACTAAACTTAAGAATAATAACAATGAATCCAATATATACATTGGAAAAAAAGTGTTGAAAAATTCATGTTTATGAATATAATTTAAACTCTCAATAGAACTGTTTCATGTGTCTTTGTGTTGTATATAATTTTTATAAATATAGTGTTTACCATATTTACATCAAAAAAAGTTTATTTAGAAGAACATATAATGTAATTAAGTGTGTTAGATAATGTCATTAGGGAAAATTTTGGTTCTAGAGAAAACATATGTGATCTAGTAGTTGATAACTTACCATACCTTGAATTCATTTTTTGATTCCCTTTATGTAATTACGTATAATAGTTTAGATATTTTTATTTTTCATGGATGATATTCAATAAAATATAATATTGAAATAACAAACACCATTATAATTTTATATATTTACTAGGTATAATGACCATTATATGAAATTTTCAATAAAATATTCAACCAATTGAATTTTAATATTATCACTGGGAATAAGTAACTCAAATATTGGTTCATGTTATACTTGAATTTCAACTCTAATATAATATTATGGTAATATCATATTCTTAAAAGATCTATTTGAATATTGTATACCATAACCTTTTCAATATTACTATAATACACTATCCTGGGAGCCTATTTTCCAGGGCCAAAACTATGATCCTACATGTCCTCAAACACATCCCAAAATTATTAGAGTCTACCAATAAACTGTTTTTGATAAAATAAAACACATGGAAAGTGATTTACCATAAAGTATGAAACTAAACCAATGCACCTTCTAGTCAAATAAACATTTAGATAAAAAAATTTAAAACAAAACATAAAAGTGAAAATATAGGTTCTAGAGATGGAGAATTATTTCCAATCAAAAGAAAACATTCCAAAAAATACAATTTTCCTTAAAATTCAAAAAAAACCTTTTTAATAAAGGAAAATAAAATACCAATTATTCTAGAAACTAATGGAAAATAACTATCTTCCCCATTTCTAAATACCTAATAGAATATACCTTTTTTAACAAATCATTTTCCCTTTTAAAGGATTCCCAAGATCATCTAATGAAAAATTATTATTTTCTACATTCCAATTCCAGATAGATTTATGAAGGTATGAATCCATAATCATATATCTAAACTCACATCTTAGAGAGAGTCTCCTTTCAGCCCTTGTTATCCAATCTATTTCTCACCTTAAACTATGTTCTGTATGCCACTTATCTCCATGTATGTAACTTAGAGGCTTTAATTTTTTTTCCCAACAATATATTTTAAGAAAGACATACACTTGATGTGAAATTTTACGAAATCCATTTCCAACCCATATTCCATAATTCAAACCACTCTATTGAATATATGAAAACCAATTAAGCACACAATTACACACTTTTTATGAAATTGAATCACTTAGTAAAACCATAATTTTCCACTAAAAATTCCTTTTCATATCTATTTATGTCCTATATTTCATCAATAACAACCACATTGAAATTATAAATAAAATTACATATTTCAATTTTAAAAAGATCCATTTGCGTTACATAAAATAAATAAAATTCATATATTTGAAAAAAATCATTTTTGAATTCCAAATTCCATTAAAAAATAACGGTCATAAAAGAACTGAATATTCCTTAAAATAAATTATAAAAAAACCAAATTTTTTAAAATATTCCATAATTTCATAAGAAAAAAATAAAGGTAGTCATAAATTGGTTACAATCAATCAAAAACACAAATAAAAATTTCAAATTTATAGAATATATTAAAACAAACCACCTAATAGCATTATTTGTAGAAATCCACTAAAAAAATGAAAAATGAATCTAATCAATGAAATGAATCCTTCAATACTTAAACATGATGAACACAAATATTCAATTTTTCATCCTAGGAATGAATAAATCAGACATCAGAAATATGCATTTATAGTGAAAATTAGACCTAGGGATATTGTCACAAACTAGCCCAGGTACCCTAGTAACCCGATAACCAAGCTAGTCCTGACATGGCCTGAATCACATTCTTGATCCCCATGGGTTGATGATTAGAACCTAGCATCGTAAAAAATGAATGTGGGAAAAAAATTTCCATAAACACTACAGAAGCAAGATATCAAGACAGTATGCATATAAGAAAAACACCATAGGGAGTAGTGTACTAGAAATAAAATAGGTAAAGCAACCCAATGTACGATAGTAATGTACCAAAAAAATAGGAAGGTGAACGCCCATTTCTTAAAGGATACAACTCTCTAAGTCCAAATATCAATAGTTAGGACCACCTCTAAGTGGTCATTTAACATTGCTCGAACCTGGAACACGATAATCTAAAAACACCCGAAGGAATAGGTAGGTTGTGAGATAAATGCCAAGTAGGGTCTTACCATGGATTATATAATAGATTCCATCATTTAATTAAACAAATAAAGATATTTCAATTTTAAATAAATAGGTTTGGTATTTCAAAATCATATTTAAGCAAATCAGGATTTACATTTCAAATGATGGAAATACTTCAAAAAAATGGCACTTTACACAAATGGATTAACTAAACTCTTTTGTATAAAAAATTTATAGAAATAAGAATTTATTTAAAAAAATTACAAACATTGGCATGCATTTACGTCTCATATATAAAAAAGAGACCAACATGGTCATATGCTAAGATGTACGATATTTATAGATTATGTGAACCTCACACACTCATGTGATAATAACCACAATGTGTATCCATTCCCCTTAACATTAGAAATATTGGACTCATCTTTGTCTCATTGGGGAATATGATGTGCTTAACAATGTTTTTTTAGTGTTGTAAAACATCAAACCAGTGCTAGGGCATTCCCATCCTAGCATGTTTATCCCAAATAACTCACTAAATTCCAAGGATTATATATTCTCTAGAACAAATCAATGATGGTAAATTTATCTTAATACTCCTTAAAATAAAATAAAATCTCATTATCCCATTTCAAAAATATATATTTTCCATTTAAAAACCAAAATGGGGTTTCAATCAAAATATTCCTTTTCCCAAGATAAAACCCTAAGGATTCCATCAAAACTATTTTATGAAAATTTTAAAAATAAGAATTTGAAATCAATTCACCATTCAATTTAACAATTCAATTCCCATAATTAAATTCAAAAATTTAATTGAAACAATTTTTTTCTATTTTATAATTTAAATTCAACAATTTAAAAGTCCAAAATTTTCAATCAATTTTACAATCACAACCCAATTTAGTGTAATTGGGTTTTTAATCAAACAATTTATTGTAATTTTATTTATAATAGTAAATTATTATTTTTTAAAAATATGGAATTTTGGATTAATAAAAATTGGGCATCATGATGAAACAACTTACCTTTCAAGGAAACAGGACGCCCACAATAGAAACCACCCCCAAGAACATAGGAACATAATATCTAGGAACTCATCCTAGAAATAAGATTCAACAACACGAGACTTAGATCCATTAATCCCAAGATCATCTATCAAATTACAAGGTGGAAAAAAGAAAGATACCAAGAGAAAAGGAAAAAACCTACCTAGAAAGTCATACCATAATTGTAACATTGACTAATCACTGAAAGAAACAACCTAGAAGGGTTTTAGGGTGCTAAAATCACTTGGGAATGGCTCTTCGGTTGATAGAAAGGTAGTATAGAGAGGTGGAAATAGAAATGTCATCCAAAATGCTTGTATATAAATAATAATATGGTGTTTACATGATGTGTAACCCAATTACATGTCATGTAGTTGAAAAATATTTTTTTTGAAAAATCCATCACCCTCTAATAACAAAAATTTATTGTTATTTTAGATCTTACATGTCATGTTACCAAAAATACATGACGTGAAAATTCCTAACAAGCTATAGAACCAACATGTTTTATGCTGAGTATATAATAAATACCCGACTTCACCATTATAGGTATTCTCCAAATTCCTTCTCATCCCTACTAAGATAATGAAAAAGGAAATCCATCAAAACATTTGAAAAAGTACCTATCAGAAGGCTCAAGGGATGTTACAATCTCCCCACCATAAAAACATTTTTACCTATAAATACTCTGAAGAAGCTTCCATATCAAAATGGTGTGGCCACTAGTCTCTCATCAGTGCCTTGTGCTCTCATGCCTCATGAATACCATTAACGTGCTGCCATATTACAAAAACCATAGGTATTGACCTCAAATGAAGTAACTTGGTTCCATAATCAACTACAATGACTGGCCATTTAGTCACTGATAAATTAGGTTGAACCTCATGATTAATCTAGCTCTGAAAATGAGATAGATCAGATAGATACATATTTGTGATACATGGAACGTGTTATGTATCAACGTCAGCTGTAGTGGAAGTTCTAAACAACAAGAAACTTTAACACCTAGACAACCACCTCAAAAGGCCCCAAAATGTGAGGAGAAAGTTTCCCTTACATCCTAAGAAATCGATGACCCAACCAGGGTGATATGTTCAAGAACAACTGGTCACTTACTGAAAGCTCCAATGGTCTACAATGAAGATCAACATAATACTTATAACTTCTATTTTCCTTTTAAATTCTCTGATGTATCAATTGGATCATTGATTTTGTCTCTTGAACCAAGCTTGATACAACTGAGGAACATCCCCCAATATCTGACCAAAATAATGGTGATTTTCATGGACGACCATACAAGGCCTCAAAAAGAGAAATTATGATCATGGACTGGTAACTGTTGTAATAAGAAAAGTCAACTAGGCCCAAATGATCATCCCAATCCCCACTAAAGTATATAACACAAGCACATATAATATCATAAAGAATATGTGTATCTCTTTTTTTCTGGTCATCCGACTGTAGATGGTATGTCATGGTCAAATGAACCTGAGATCCCAGTGCCCCCTGAAAGACTCTCAAAAAATGAGAACTGAAATAGGTATCTCTATTAAAAACTATAAAATGTGGAACTACATGAAAATGAAAAATTTATTTCACATTGCTATTTCCTAACTCCTCAACATTGTATATATTAAGAATGGGTAAAAATTGAGCTAACTGGATCATTATTTTGATGACAACCCATATTACATTTTTCTTTCTTCGAGTACATGACAATCCAACCCCAATTTTCATAGATATCTCCTCTCACTTTCACATAGGGGCTGGAATTGGCTGAAGAAAACTCAAATGAATTTGGTTCTCAACCTTGACCTACTTGCATATATAACAACGAGAGGCATATTCATTAGTGCCCCATCTCAATCCTTGCCACCAAAATTGCTTCCACATGTCATAGAACATCTTTATAATTCCTAGGTGCACAACCCATTAGGGATTATAGAAATCTCCCCTCACATATTTCCTTACTGATAATGACACAAAAAAAGTGATTCCAATAAAATAGAATGCCCACTTTGGAGAACGACCACTCAAGAACTGTATCCCCCAATATAAATAGAGTCTCTAAAAATACATAACTCATCATCAGTATGTTGTCCCTGAATAATCATATCACGAAGAGGGTATGTCAACTAAACACTAGACAATGAAACCTAAACCCCTAATTTATAGAATCCAATATGAAACTATGCAAAGAGATCCATCAAGTTTCACTCTTATGAAGATTATTTCACTGTATGTGTTGGATGTTTCCATTTCAAAGCATCAATGACAACATTACCTTTCCTTAGGGTATAGGTGACGTCGTAATCAAAATTCTATAGGTATTCCACCCAACAAATATGGTGGAGATTTAATTTTTTTTGAGAAGATATAACACAATATCTTGTGGTCTTAAAACATGTTAAGACTTTCTCAATAAAGGCAATTCCACCAACTCTTAATCACATTCATCATAGCTATATGTTCATGGTCATGGGTCGGATAATTAATCTCATGTGGCCTAAGATGATGAGAGCCATATGCAAGGACATTATTACCATGAATAAGAATGTATCCGTAACTAGAACCTAATGCATCACAGAAGACCAGTTGGCTATATATTTCCTCCAGAAGAGTCAACATCGGAGCGGTAGTCAAAAGACATTTCAATTCAAAAAAATAATTTTGACATTTTTCATCCCAAGAGAACTTCACTAACATCCTATTTAGAGTGCTCCTTAGAGAACCAAAGTTTGAGAGGTCCTTTAAAAACTGACAATAATGACAACTAATCCCAAGAATCTCCAAATATCAAATACATTTTTTGGTTGTTCCCATGTCATAAAAACCTTCACCTTTTCCGAATCAACTAAAATACCATGTTTTGACACCACTTTCCCCATGAAATTAACTTTCTAAATCTAGAAATAACATTTCTAAGGCATGGAATAAAGTAAGTTATTTCTCAAAAATTCCATAAATACTCTCAGATGATTCACATAATCCAACATCAACTTAGAGTTAAAAAGGATTTCATCTATAAAGGATACCACAAAGGTATCGAGATACTCATGGAAAAACTAGTTCATAAAATACATAAATATTGTCGGAACATTGGTTAGAGAAAAGGGAATGAAAAAGAACTAATAATGGTTTTAACTTCACTAAAATGTAGTTTTATGAATGTTAGATTCTTTTATCCCGAACTAATAGTTTCTATACAAGAGATCAATATTAGAGAACCACTTCACCCATTTAAACTGATCGAACGTATCATAAATCAATGGAAATAGATACTATTTCTTTGTCGTAACTCGATTGAGTTCTTGATAATCAAAACAAAGATGTAGTGAACCAAAAACATTCTTAGAAAAGAGTACAAGAACTTCCAAAGGTGGCATAATTGGGCATATAAAGCCTTTCTATAAAAGATTTTCCAATTGGGTCTTCAACTCATTAATTTTGGATGGTTCTATATGGTAATAAGGAATAGAAATTAGTTGAGTTCCAAGAACTAATTCAATAGAGAACTCTACCTCTATTACCATTGGAAAACTAGAGAAGTTAGAAGGAAACAAGTTGGGAAACTCAACAACCACTGGAGGTAGATCACTACTCAAGTATTACAACACCATATTAATGGAAAATAGATATATCAATTTCCCTAACTCTAGATAAGACGGTCCTAACCTACTCAACCTAGGGTCCCATTCTCCTTGAAAGATATGGTATACATCATTGAGTATAGTAAAGGAAACCCATAGAATATAACATACAATTCAAGATTTATTGAAAATTATCTAATACATATTGAATATGATGTCATGTGGTTTCATGTTGAGGACTATAAAACTCCTAGAATGTTCAACATATGATAAGGAGAAGACACATGTAGGACTACAAATACCCTTCAATCTCTTCTTACCAAGGGGTGTAGTAATATCTTTAATATAAGATAAAATTTCTGTAGGAGGATTTAACATATTAACAATATAGTTTAAAATAAATGAATGATATGCACCATTATAAAATAAAGTGGTTAATAATGACGAAGATATAGAGATGGTACCTATCATGGTTGCTGGACCAATATTTGATTCCTATGTAGACTCTTCCACTACATGAAGAAGATTCTTTCCTGATGCATATGGACGAAACCATTTTATCCTTAAATCCTATGATTTACCCATAATTTTTGAAGGTGTTGATGATCCCTTGAGACTACACAGAGTTGAATAAACATGGAAGAATTTCTGTAATTTTCTTGAATGTCCATAGAAGCCACAATTATTGGGTTCCTTAGTGAAAATACTATTTTAATGCCTTATATTTCCACATTGGTAGAAAATAAAAGGTTCTCTTCTAGGAACTATAGAATTTTTAGATTGATCCTGATATTTAGAAACAACATGTGAATCATCATGATTTTTCTTTATTTTAGAGGAACCCATGCTACTACTAGGTGAGAAAGAAACTTCCGATAATCTTATCTTGCCAACAAGGTCCATTTAGACCATCAACTCTCCACCCAACACATCTGTATAATAAGGAATATTTATTAATAAAACCTGATAATAGATATACTATCAAAGTACTAACTCAAAACATTGATTCCTTATCTTATCATTTGATTATATCTTAGGTGTGAACTTCACTAGCTTAGAAAAATGGTTTTCATACTCTGTCACAGTCCTGTCATCCTTCCCACATTCTAAAAACTAAACAGACTTGGCCAGAACCATAAAATGTTTATAAAACTGGTCAGTGAAAATGGAATTGAAGTATTTCCACTCTAATCTCTCATGTTTCCTTTTCATGACCATCATGTCCCTCCATCTCCTACTCAGTCCTTATAGCACAAAATTTACACACTTTAGCTTTATCTTCTTAGGTGTCTCTATGAACCCAAAAAATGATCGATACCACTCAACCATTCCTCAGACACATGAGGATCATTTGAGCCCTTCAATGCTGGAAGATTCTTGAGAAGGAAATATTGAGAATGATTACGATGATGATCCTTTTTAGGTTCCATAGTTGGAGCCTAAACAAGAATCAATGTTGGTCCTTGTCACATATATTAGACAACACACACTATCACCTCAACCCGACTGGAGTCCACAAGAGGATTTTCTTATTGATGTTCAGTAGAAACTCACTCCTAGATATGATTTAGGTGTCTCCTTAGAGGAATGATGACATAAAACATCAAAATATGATATGTAAGGAATCAAATTAACACTAAAATGGAGAAAAAGGAGAAATTAATCCCAATAGACAAAAATATTTTGATTTCATTATAACAAAATAAAAAGTAGGGAAAAGACTAAAAATAATCCTCATAA
Organism: Viscum album; assembly: GCA_963277665.1. Classification (NCBI taxonomy): domain Eukaryota; kingdom Viridiplantae; phylum Streptophyta; class Magnoliopsida; order Santalales; family Viscaceae; genus Viscum; species Viscum album. The sequence continues at coordinate 1,779,109,619 of OY728165.1, read as the reverse complement.
TGTGTTTCCCAAACCACCCCTAGTGACTTTAGGTTCATTATGGTGAGAGATGGCCTGAAACTCATTTTCAACTACCTCATAAATCATAATAAGATTACAAAAATTCATACCCACTCCAAGACAGGATGCTCAACCAGGATCTCTGATACAAATTTGTGACGAACCAGCCCAGGTACCTTGGTAACCCAACAACTGCGCCGATCCCAGTATGGTGCGAAGGGCATTACCAATCACCATGAGTTAAATATAATCACCTGGAATCATACAAAATGAAAGTGGGAGTGAATTTTTTGCAAACCCTATATAAGTAAGATTACAAGACATAATTCATATAAGAAAAACTCCATAAGGATAAGTCTACTAGAAGTTAAACCAGTACAAAAGCCAAATATTTGGAGAAAAGTACAAAAAAAGGAAGGCAAACAACCCAAGTCCCAAAGGATGAAACTCTCTATCTCCACAAAACAATATATAGAACCACCTAAAAGTGGTGCTTTTCCCTTTCTTGAACCTGGAATATGATAATCTAAAAACACCCAAAGGCACATGCAGGGTGTCATCTAAAATCCCAATAGGGTATCACCAATGATTCCATAATAGATGAAAAAATTTTATTAACCAAATAAAGAGATTTAAATTTTAAACAAACATGTTTAGCATTTAAAAATAATATTTAATAAAATAATTCTTTACATTTAAAATGATGGAAATACTTAATTTTTTTTAAAAAGATGTCTTAAATAAACAATTTTTTTATAAAATAGTTTATATAAATAAAAATTCATGTGAAATATTTTGAAAACATTTTCATGGATTTATATATCATATATAAACAAGCAAGCAATATGGTCATCTTCTAACTGGTGCGATAGTTCTAGGTTATGGGATCCTCACACAATCATGTGACAATAACCATAATGTGCACACATATCCCTCATACCAAGGAAAAGAGTACTCATATATGTCTCACAGAGGAATAATATGTGCTAAAAAAATATTTTTAGTGTTAGAAAACATTAATCCGATGCTAGGGAATTCTCATCCTAGCATGTTTGTCCCAAATAACTCGCTAAGTACCTAAGATAACATGTTTTCTAGTACAAATCAATGATGAGAAATTTAATTTAAAACATCTTAAACTAAAATTAAATTCAATTTCACCATTTAAAAAGTTATAATGTTTTATTTAAAAACCAAAAAGGGTTTTTAATCAAAAAATGAGTTTTCCCAAGATAAAACCATAAGGTTTCTATCAAAACCATTTAAATACATTTTCAAAAAATTGGAATTTGAAATCAATTCACCATTAAATTTCACAATTCAATTCCCAAAATTAAATTAAATAAATTTAATTGAAATAATTTCCATCCTTATTAAAATTTAAATTCAACAATTTTAAACAAAAAAATTTTCTATCAATTTCAAAATCACACCCCAAGTCAATGAAATTGGGGATTTTCTTAATTTCATTCCAAAAATAAATTTCCAAAAACCCGAATTTAATGGAATTGGATTTTTAATAAAAATGATTGAAATTTAATTTATAATAGTAAATGAATTTAAAACAACAAACAAGTAATTTAGGGTTAATAAAATTTGGGCATCATGATAGATTAACCTACCTTTCATGGAAACACAATACCCTCAACGGAAAATACCCACAAGAACATAGATAGATAAGATATAGTAATTCAAAATATAAACAAGATTCAAAAATTCAAGGATTATATCCATAAATCCCAATATGATATATCAAAATACAAGGAGGAAAAGAGAACGAGACTAAGAGATTGGGAGAATGATTACCTAACAAATCACACCGTAATCGCAACAATGATTAATCTCTAAAAAAAATTCTCTATAAGGGTTAGAGGGCTATAAAATTGGTTAGGAATGGATCTTGGGTCTAGATAAAGTATGTTTGTAGATGAGGATATAGAAATTTTATCCAATCTACCTATTTAAAAACAATAAATAGGGATTTACACAACATGTAATCCAATTATACATCATGTAATTTAAAAATCCCAAAATCATCAAAAAACCCATCGTCTTTGAAAAAAATAGATTTATTATTATTTTAGAACTTACATGTTTTATAAAGACATGATAACCCATCAGGATGTATAACAAGTAGGTTTTATGCTAATAATCCAACAAATATCTGACTTCACCATTATAGTTATCCTCCCAATTCCTTCTCATCCCTACCTAAATAATGAAAAATGAAATCCATGAAATGTTTTAAAAAAGTATCTATAAAAAGGGTTTTATAATTTTACACAGATATTCAATAACATCTAGAAACATCAAACACAAACATTAAATTTCACAATGATCTGTTCAATATTTGCATGAATTTTTTTAGTGGTGGAGAATCCCTAAAATCACCACTAAGGAAGCCCAAATTAATCTAAGGTAGAATGAATGAATTATTGGGGGGGGGGGGGGGTTTGGGGAAAATTAATGAAAATAAAAATAAAAATACAACTAATAAACCTTGATACTCATGGTTATCTCACATAATTAGGATAACTATGGGTCTAACCATTATTTCCTCCTTAGGTCAAAAGTCATGACCCATTATTAATCCATAAAAACACAAATGGGAACTTACCTTACCACACCAATTATCTACAATTCAAATTAATAGAGAAATATTAATCCTTCAAAATTTACTAGGTGATGTTATTTATCATAAAATCCATCCATAACTTATGTATCTTAATCTCTCTTCTATGTCTCCACTAAAATCATCTTGTGCTTTTGCAGCACCCAATACAAAAGAATATTCTTTACTTTATGGATACTCTCCCCATGAAGTATAAATTAAATCCACCACCCCAAATGGGACACATTATGGTCTAGCTTCACTTCCTCCCATCTCAAAATTTAAAATGGGTATGGTTGATACCTTGAAAATAGAGAAAAATTGAAAAATTATGAACAATTTTATAACACCATGTGAAGGCCAATATATATGCTACTTCTCTATTAATTAGAATTACCTAAAATGGACCCATATAACAATACATCAACTTTCCTTGTTTCCCAATCCATTTGTGGCCCAATATAAGAGTCACCTTTAAGAACATAAAATCTATAACATCAAACCACAAGGTTTATTTTCGATGAGTAGTGTAATATTTACCCAAAATTTAAGCTTAGATAATATATTTAAATATTAAATTTCCTTTATAAAAAATATATTATACATAGTTTAGTTTCATAAGAGTCCTTTCACAAGTGTCATCTAAATAAAATAGTGACTATAATGGATGACCATACTATAACTTAAACTGTACTATAAGAATTGAAAAATTATTATAGTTACTATACATAAACATATGAAATATAATATGATCATACCATGATATTTCAAAATAAGTAACATAATATAATATCCTATAACAAAAAATATGAATAAAAAAAATCAATTTATCGACATGTTTTAGATGATAGATCAATCTTATATTGCACATTTCCCCCATGATACTGTACATTACAATCTAGAATATTATTGTAAATCAGTGGCTAGTGTCCATAAATATGATATTTTTATCCATATTATATATAAATATGTATTTTAGAAAAATATTTCCATTACTGTGAACTGAATAAGATTCTTCTATAGTTAATAAATGAGTTGATTTTTTTAACATGATCTATAATAACCCAAATGCAGTCACAGTTTTATGGTGATTTTTCTAACCCAAACAAGAAGTCTATAATGATTTCATCCCATTTAAAGTTTAAAAATTATTAGAGTTACAATATCAAATCTAGTCAATGATGCTTCATATTGACCCTGTCACGACCCGCCTTCACCAATAGGAGGGAAGGGTTAGCAGATTGCCAGGCCCTTCTTTCTTTAAGTTGAAGGAGAGATAATGACCCCCGAGACCCGCCTTCAATAGGTCCCGGAGTGGCGACTAGCACCGAGGGTATGGAAATGTCAAACAAATGGAAGGCATTACGCTTTTTATTTTATAGGATCAAGAGATAAGAAGACGAAAACCCAAAAACACCAAGGTAGAAAGAAAAGTAAAGCCTAAAATAAACCATTCCCGCATGCATGTTCCAAAAGTAAAGCCACAAGTACAAAGGGCGACTACAAAGGTAAGTACCAAAGAAGAAAAGAAAACAGCAACTGCAATTTCCCCAAAGTTCTGAGCTAGTACGGTCCTGATCAATCCCCGAAGTCCTCCTGGTAACCTGAAAGCAGTTTTATATATGTAGGGTGAGCATACAAGTACACTCAGTAGGGAAAACCAAAGACTCTCGTGCAGAAGTGGGGGAACGTACTAAAGTCCCGTGAGGAAAAGAGTAAACCAAACACCTAACAAGGCAAACTATCCACCCCAGACCTCACCAAGGAACACTCCCCAAATAACGCAAGTCAAGTAATATATATAATAAGAGCACATAGATGTTTGGGTACCCCACGCCACTTTCCCACTGGTTATTGAGTCATCCTACGCATCGGACCAATCCCGCCATTCTCACCGCAGTCCCACTGCCACACCCGCCCGCACACACCTGGGCCACAACCGCACGCAGTCCCACTGCCGAATCCCGCCTGCACACACCTGGGCCACAACTGTCACACGTAACCATGCCTGCAAACACCTAGGCCAGAACAACCACCACCACGCCTGAAGACTCCTGGGCTAAAGGATCCACTGGCACGCCCGAAGACACCTAGGCCTCATCCCGAAGACACTTGGGAAACCACCTGCCGCACACATCTGTCCAACCACCACACTACCCCGACCAAAGGTTATTTGGATAATAATGGACCTCAGGCCATCACATCCTGCTTGAAGATACTTGGGCTATCCGGGAAAGGGAGCAGAAAAGGAGCTAATCACCAGCCACTATGAATAGTGTTGGAAAAAACACCCTCCTCCATGAAATGGGGGTGTTTGGCACTAAGTTCTCAACTTGGGTGGGGCGCGAATAAGAAACACAAAGCTACAAGTATAGATATAGGTAACAAGCACTCACTCAAAGCTCAGGTTTTTCTAACCAGCCTACAGAACACAACACCACTGCGTTCAAGTCACAAGTCACGACTCTCGCCAACAAAGCCCATCTGTCCCATTCTTGTTTCAAGTTCAATGAAAATGTTTAATTAATTTCAAGCACTACTGGGCAACTCGTAGGCATAGGCACAAGTCCAGGAAGGTAAAAAATCAAGCAACAACCATAACTCCCATACCCGGTTCTCAACAACATAGGATCCCACCCCAATTCGTGATATAACAAGTATCCACCCGGTCTTAAAACTCACAACAACTGAATCCATACCAACAGGGGATCCCATCCCCAATTTCACACAACCATCGAGGGTATAAAAGAACAGGGGATCCCATCCCCTCCCACATCTCCAACAATCGGCCCGAAAGGAAAACAACCAACTAACACCACCAACACAAGTTAGGGATTTTCAGATTTAAACGACTTAACACACTCCATGATTTCAAATTCCGTGTGTTCTAACCGGGAGTTATCACAGAAGGGTTGATCCTGGTGCTTTCAATTTATTCAGCCGGATATACGTGATTAACCAATTCACTTTTCACAGCAGGAGTTTACAACCACAAACAAGCCATTTAAAACATCAGCAGGGTTCATTAGTGAACAAACAATGACCACCAACGGCCTCGATTTTCAGGAGGCATAAGCCAGCACAACTCAACAAGATGGTTATAAAAGAAACATCATCAAAATATAAGACAAAATCAACGATCACAACCCCTCCTTCTTTCTTTATAGAATTTTTTCATTATCTTTAATTAGGTCTGGTTTATCCAATTCTACAGAATCAAAAGCACGCCCACCCCTCATGATACACAAAAGAGAGAGGCAAAGGAGAAATTTCCTACTTGTTGATAGATGATCGACGTTTAGACCAGGCACAGAACTTTACGGATAACAATGTGCCTGATGCACTAGAAGCTGTTTGTGAAAATCCACGATCGAGAAAAGAGAAACCATGGCTAACCCTTAGTTTATAAGATCCGAGGACGGATGAGGTGAAAACCCGAAACCACATAAGGTGCGGGGGTCGTGGGTTGACCACGCAGCTCCACTCGTCACAAAAAGGGGTCGGGTGGTTTAAACCGACTCATGAATTGATTAAGTATTTAACTAAAACTCTTATGCGCATTACGGGTCTTTAAAACATGCTTAAACGAGTCAGAATAGGGTTTAAAACCCTATTTGCGCAAAAGGAGCGCTACTGGAAAGAACTTGACAAGGCCGGGTGACGCCAATCGGTCGCGCTGATCGGTCTCACCGATCGGTCTCACCAATCGGTATTGCCGATCGGTCTCACTGATCGGTCTCACCGAGATTCCACTCCTTTAGGACTCGGATTTTGGCAAAGGGAAGGACCAAGAGAGTCTGGGTCATCACATTAGATACCTCTCAAACTATTCTCGTCCTCGAGAATTTAAACAACCCAGAAGGAAAGGGAGGGTCCGAACAACTACCCCGAAAGATACCTCTCAAGAGTGAACCTCATCGTTAACTAAGAACACCGTCCTATCACGAACCAAGAAACATACCATGCTAAACTGCCGGGGAATGTGGGTTAGGGAGTCTCCTCCCCCATGTCAAGATATTATCCACTTTGGGCGGCACTGACTCGCCCGCATGGGTTTAATCGCATCCACCTTAATACATCTTGATTAGGGGTTGGGTTCTCTCCTTCTCCATAGCCGGGGCTTTTCACACACAAGCAGAGGAAGAAAACCAGTACATTTTATAGCCAAAAGACAAAAAGTTCTATCACAACAGGTACAACAAGGAAAAAAACTCAAAACAACTCCAGGTACTGGGTACGCATCTGTGCTTCTCTCTCCCACGTAGTCTCCTTAAGCCCACCATGTCTCCACAACACATGAAACAAGGGGATGGTTTGCCCGCGAAGCACCTTCTTCTTACGATCCTCGATCACCACTGGTCTCACCACAAAGGTCACGTCGTCCTCGATGTCCAGCTCACCCCAATCAAGGACGTGTGAATCGTCATGCAGGTACTGACGGAGCTGGGACACATGAAAGAAATCATGTATCCTTAGTAGTGGCGGTGGCAACGCTAGCTGGTAAGCCACTTCACCGACCCTCCACAACACTTGGAAGGGTCCGATGAATCTGGGAGAAAGCTTACTCCCCTTGCCGAACCTCCACTGCCCACTCCAAGGGGAGACCTTCAAGAACACGTGGTCCCCAACCTCAAACTCCAAGGGCCTCCTCCTGGTATCCGTATACGACTTCTGTCGGTCCTGGGCCGCCTTCATCCATTCCCGTATGAGATGAACCTTCTCTGTCGTGTTCTGCACCACCTCCGGGCCAAGGATGCCTGCCTCTCCAACCTCGGTCCAACACACAGGCGAACGACATGGCCTCCCATACAAAGCTTCAAATGGGGCCTTGCTAATGGTAGAGTGGTAGCTATTATTATAGGAAAACTCTACCAGAGGCAAGTATTGCACCCATGATCCTCCTGAGTCCAGAACACATGCTCACAACATATCCTCCAAGGTCTGGATGGTGCGCTCTGTTTGTCCATCTGTCTGGGGATGGAAAGAAGTGCTAAGGCGTAACTGGGTGCCAAATGCATACTGAAATACTCTCCAGACTCGCGAGGTAAACCATGCATACCTATCCAAGACTATAGACCTCAGAACTCCATGAAACCGCACCACCTCATCCACGTACTTTCGTGCCAAAGCATCCACAACACTCGACTCCCTAATCGCCAGAAAGTGAGCCGATTTCATCAACCTATCCACTACCACCCAGATGGCGTCGTACCCTCCTTGGACCTTGGGTAGTCCTGTGATTGAATCCATAGAGATGTCATCCCACTTCCACTCGGGGACATCTGGAGGCCGCAGTAGGCCGCCTGGAACTCAGTGTTCAACCTTCACTTGCTGACACACTAAGCACTTGGCCACAAACTCTTCCACCGCTCGCTTAACTCCGGGCCACCAAAACTACCTCTTCAAACCATGGTACATCTTGGAAACTTCTGGGTGTACCGCCAGGGGTGAGTTGTGGAACTCACTGAGAACCTTGCCGCGCATTGACTCCGGGACAAACAACCTTTTCTGGAAAAGCATCCGGTTCTGACCATCATCTGTCCATCCTTCCAGAGCATTGCCCTGGTCAACTTGGGCATGCATCACTTCGTACTCTAGGTCTCCCCACTGAGACTCCTCCACTTGCTGAAACAGGGATGACTGCACTGTCATCTGATATAGGTAGCCTCTGCCGCTATCCATCTTCACATCCAGGTGTAAGGAATCCAACTCCTCCATCGCTTTACAGGCGTCCGCCGACTCTCGAACCGTATCCTTATGCGTCCTCCTACTCAAGGCATCAGCCACCACATTTCCCTTGCCCTCAGTATAAAAGAGATCTCAAAGTCGTAATCCTGTAGGAACTCTACCCATCTCCGATGTCGCAAGTTTAAGTCCCGCTGGGAGAATATATACCTCAAGCTTTTGTGATCCGTGAAGACCACGAAGCGTTCCCCGATGAGGTAGTTCCGCCACAACTTTAGCGCAAAAACGACCGCTGCAAGCTCCAGGTCATGGGTGGCGTAATTACGCTCATGGGAACGTAGCTGCCTGGACCCATAAGAGATCACCCCTTGTCGCTGCATCAGCACGCATCCCAGATCCTGTCCTAAAGCATCACAGAACACCTCATAAGCCGCCCCTTCTTCTGGTAATCTCAGCACTGGGGAACTGAACAACTTATCCATCAGATAGCTGAAGGCTGACTGGAACTGCTCACTCCATACGAAAGCCTGGTCCTTCTTGGTCAGAGCCGTCAAGGGGGCTGCTACTCCGGAGAAGTTGGGTACGAATCTCTGGTAGTAACCTTCCAGCCCAAGAAAACTTCGGACTTCCACCACATTCTTGGATGCTTCCAAAGAAACAACTGCCTCAACCTTTGATGGGTCGACCGCTACCCCCTGCTCGGAAACCACGTGCCCAAGGAAGTGCACTTATCATTTCCAGAACTTGCATTTTGACAACTTCCAATAGAGATGGTGCTATCGGAGGACCTCCAAAACTGTCCTCATGTGCTCTGCATGGTCCTCTTCTGACCTCGAATAGATCAGGATATTGTCGATGAACACAACCACGAACTGATCCAGGTACTCCTGGAAGATAGAGTTCATAAGCCCCATGAACACAGCCAGGGTGTTCGTAACACCGAAGGTCATGACTACGAACTCCAAGTGTCCATATCTTCACCTCAACGCCATCTTCGGGATGTCCACCTTATTCACTCTCAGATGGTGATACCCAGATCGCAGGTCGATCTTTGAGAACCATCCTGCCCCTTTCAGCTGGTCGAAAAGATCATCTATCCTCGGAAGAGGGTAGAGATTATTGATCGTCACCTGATTCAGCCTCCTGTAGTCTATGCACAACCTAAGACCACTATCTGCCTTCTTTGCAAACAAGACCGGAGCACCCCACGTTGATGCACTCGGTCGAACATAACCTCTCTTCATCAGATCGTCAATCTGGATCCGAAACTCCTGTAGCTCTGAAGGTGCCATCCGGTAAGGATCCATCGATATTGGACGAGCACCGGGCTATAGGTTTATCCTGAACTCGATATCACTTCGAGGGGGTAGAGTCGTCACCTCCTCAGGAAAGATGTCCATAAACTCATAGACGATCTCTGGAACTTCCACCATTTCAGCATCTACTGATTCCACTGTCAGCTCAGTCAACAAGGAGAGGAGAGGTTCCTCTCTCTTGTTTCCCTTCGGACTGCTCTGCTCACCGGTGAAGGTAACACGCCGGCCGTCCAAGTCTGAGAACACCACCCTTCTTCGGAAACAGTCGATGACGGCACACACATAAAATTTCCAGTCGATGCCTAGGATGACATCATATGGATGAATCTATAGAAGAAGAAGATCCTTAACCTATTGATGTGGCCCTAACATCAGTCTACATACCCGACAAACGAACAACAAGTCGGTCTGACCTCCGACTGGTTTTCTCAACACCAGGGGTACTGGAAGTCTCTCGCCAACAAATCCCATATGTCCCATTCTTGTTTCAAGTTAAATGAAAATGTTTAATTAAGTTCAAGCACTACTGGGAAACTAGTAGGAATAGGCACAAGTCCAGGAAGGTAAAAAATCAAGCAACAACCATAATGCCCATACCCGGTTCTCAAAAACAAGGGATCCCACCGCAAATCGTGATATAACAAGTATCCACCCAGTCTTAAAACTCACAACCACCGAATCCATACCAACAGGGGATCCCATCCCCAATTTCACAAAACCACTGAGGGTATAAAAGAACAGGGGCTCCCATCCCCTCCCACATCTCCAGAAATCGGCCCGAAAGGAAAACAAACAACTACCACCCCCAACACAAGTCAAGGATTTTCAGATTTAAACGACTTAACACACTCCATGATTTCAAATTCCGTGTGTTCTAACCGGGAGTTATCACAGAAGGGTTGATCCTGGTGCTTTCAATTTTTTCAACCGGATATACGTGATTAACCAATTCACTTTTCACAGCAGGAGTTTACAACCACAAACAAGCCATTTAAAACATCAGCAGGGTTCATTAGTGCACAAACAACGACCACCAACGGCCTTGATTTTCAGGAGGCATAATCCAGCACAACTCAACAAGATGGTTATAAAAGAAACAACATAAAAATATAAGACAACATCAACGATCACAACCCCTACCCTCTTTCTTTATAGAATTTGTTCATTATCTTTAATTAGGTCTGGTTTATCCAATTCTACAGAATCAAAAGCACGCCCACCCCGCATTATACACAAAAGAGAGAGGCAAAGGATAAATTCACTACTTGTTGATAGATGATCGACGTTTAGGCCGGGCGCGGAACATTACGGATAATGATGCGCCTGATGCACCAGAAGCTGTTTGTAAAAAGTCACGATCGAGAAAAGAGAAACCACGGATAACCCTTAGTTTATACGAGCCGAGGACGGTTGAGGTGAAAACGCGAAACCGCATAAGGCGCGGGGGTCGTGGGTTGACCACGCGGCTCCACTCGTCATAAAAAGGGGTTGAGTCATTTAAGCCGACTCATGAATTGATTAAGTATTTAACTAAAACTCTTATGCGCGTTACAGGTCTTTATAACACGCTTAAACGAGTCAGAATAGGGTTTAAAACCCTATTTTCACAAAAGGAGCGCTACTAGAAACAACTTGACAAGGCCGGGTGACGCCGATCGGTCTCACCGATCGGTCGTGCCGATTGGTCTCACTGATCGGTCTCGCCGATCGGTCTCAACGATCGGTCTCGCCGATCGGTCTCACCAATCAGTCTCGCCGATCGGTCTCACCGAGACACCACTCCTTTAGGACCCAGATTTTGGCAACGGGAAAGACCAAGAGAGTCCGGGTCATCATAGACCCTATAGTAATAATAACAATGAGAAACTAATTTAAAAAAATTGTCTTTATCCTTGACCACAAGAACTACTGTCTAATATCATGAAAGATTCTGTTCAATATAGGATACACCACCCAAATAAATTGGTGAAATTCCTCTACCTATTCCTTTATAATATTAAAAGTTAGAACCATTTACACCTTGAAATGGGGAACTAGATCTTCTATAATTGACATCCCTTCAGTGATCATGACACTATTTATTTTTTCCTTCATCCTCTTGAAGTCACCATAAATCTTCTTCCCTATTTTTACCTATTCCACTAATATTGATGTAATGGTGAGGTAATACAACATCACACACTAAATTATTTATATCACCTATAATTTAATATATAAAAATAATCAAACTACCTACACTTATCTTAAACTTCGTTTAGTCATTGAGTTATATATTTTCTACTCATGAAACCTTCCACAAAATTCTCTTTCCCTTCTGTGTATATGTACTTGAAATAAAATCTATGAAGATACAATAATCACATGTTATACCTCAAGTTATGGTAAAATGGTGAGAAAATTTACTTTTAATTATTGTAAATTTTATACACAAAGTGTTTCCCAATATATGGATAATACCTTTATCTCTTCTGGGTTTGAATAACAAAAACTATATCCAAGTCATGTTTATTAAAATTATTCTTATAATGGATAAATTGAATATATCCATACCCAAAATCATTACTCCCCAATATCTGAATTCATCCCAAGACCATCCTATAATACTCAAAATAAAATTTAGAACCACCAGTTGACATAAGAACAATGAGTACCAATTCTAATTAACTATTTAATTCCTTGAATTTCTCATAAAATTACCCACCCTATTCAAATATTTCCCCTTTAAGAGTCAAAGTTATCTTAATATAATCTAACATCATGAATTTATGAATAAACCTCCAATAATATGCAAAAAATGTAATAAAATTATGAATCTTATATGTGTTACTAGATCTTTCCCATAACACAACTTCTATCAGCTTTTAAATATTAATAGCGATAACTTCAATAGAAACAATAATCCTTAAAAATCATCTTTTGAATGTGGAAATGGAATTTAAATAATTTTTCCTAAAGATTATACTCATACAAAATCGCTAAAAAATATTATTTTTCCCCTCATTATCTTCTTTTATAAAAGAATAAATAAGTATAATATCCATAAATACTACAATAAATGTGTTTATATACCTATAGAAAATAAAATTCATCAAGGAAATTAAAACTATAGGATAATTATTAACTATGAATATAATGACATAGAATTACTAATTGACATATTGGAAATATATACTAGTCCATGGAATATAATATTATTTTATCTTTAAATTATTATAACCATATCATAGGTCAATATTAGTAAAAAAGTGATCTAGATTTAGTTAGTTAAACAAATCAGAAATTCATGGTAGGTGATATTTATTATTCAATGTTTCTTGATACAATATTTGACAGTTGATACACAACCTGAAGTTACTATTTGATTTATCTTGTCCAATTAAAATATTAATTCCCACAACATTTCAAGTGGCATATGATAGGATGGTAATGAGATATATTTCACCCCAATCACCAAATAGAAATGGAATTCTATGTCCCTTATAATAAGCTACCTAGAGAAATCCTTAGGGAAATCATATGGATATCAATCAACAAAGTTTGAAATTAAAATCATATTTTTCCATTATATTTCCATAAAAACTAGTCCCACTAAATGACAAGTCATGAATCTAAAATCTCTAGTCATTAAACCCTTGTTACTCTTATTGATATCCCACTATACTTTGAATGTATGGATAGTCCTATCTGGCTATACAAAAATAAACTGTTAACCATAATTGGAATTTTGATCAATTAACTGAAACATCCAATAAATCTATATGATCAAGTTAAACATCTTTATCTCAAGGACTAAAAAGTACAATTATATTTCAAAATTTTCAATCATGATTGAACATAATGGAAACATGAACTCACAAGTTGTACTCTAACCAAGATAAGTACCAATCATTATAAAACAAGGAATCGAACCATTGTTAAACCCAAAAAAATAAAAAATAAACAACTAGAAATATTTGAATTCAAGACCTAGTATAAAAAAATATTGAAACAATAGTCAAAGTTATTAAGATGGTACCTTACACCGTAAATAAATTTACATCCACCATATCATCTTATAAAGTATTTTCAATATAATATAATTCCACATAAATAATATAATGTGTCATATAATCCTCTTAAAAATGAATTATCATAGTTCTATGAGTCCTTGACTCAACCATTCCTTATACAACACTCTAAATTTTTTATCTCTTCGCTTGATTGGATATGCCTGTTATTATTTTACTAAATAACCAGTTAAAATAATTACGTAAGTTTATAAACTTCACACACTAATGAAGTGTGAATTTAAAAACAATATATTTCAGATTGAAACTAGGAGGTTTATCAGTTGTATTTTTTTTTGTCAATTATAGTTTTATTTTTTTATAAAAATGGGAAATAATTATGAGTAATGAGAAGTATAAAGATGAATTTGGTAACTCATTAATGGAAACCATATATGGTAGCACTATAATTATTATAATTTTCATATATATTTTTGGGGTCCAATAAAACATCAAAAGACTAATAAAGGAATCCTTTACTTCTTTTTGGTATGAAAAATAATAAAATTAATACACAAGGATTTTAGAGACTATGAATTTCTGATTGAAAGAGAAATTTATAGTGTGATATAGAATTTGGATTCAATGAATATTTGATGAATATTGATGAGATAATTTAACCATATTATAGAATTCGAAGAGGTTTTAACATTTTTGAATACAATTTAAGAAGATTGGTGTTGATTATAGAAAATATTTTTGAACTACGTAAAATTAATTCTATAATTTTACAAGACAAAAAATATTAAAATAGAGCTAGCAGTTTGTGTAAAAAATATTTTTTAAGGGTACATAATATTAACTTGGTGTGACACATTCTTTTTAATGGAATCTCCATGTTTTCTAAAGAAAAGTAATATTATCTCAAAAACATCTAGTATACTCATTGTCCCTAATGGATTAGTTCACATTTCTTAAAGCAATTTAAGAATTGAATTTTCCCATATTTAGTGTTTAAGAGTAAAATATATTTATCAAAGTTCGTATAAGATAAATATAAATTCCAAATAATAGTAATATAACATTTTAATACTTGAACATGAGTTATCTGGAGTCATATAAGTATGTTCTAAAAAAATTTAAATTTCTTTGTAATAATATTCTTAGAGTTATTGATGCTGTAAATAGTATTAAACTGAAGTCACATAATATTAAATTGAAAAGGTAAAGACTCACCTGAAAATAAATTAAAATCTTCTATAGTGAAATTGGGTTTAAATAGAGTTATATGTAGAGATTTAAACAAAGATTTACATTGATATTTAAGTAGAATATTAAAATTGATATTTTCATAAAAGAATAAGTAAATATTTATATAGATTATTTAAATGGATATTTTGAAAGTGAAATTATTTAAATTCAATGATATTATGACTTGATATTTCTCTAGGATTCAATGTATGATTTTTTTCCATTTTTAAATCTTTGCGGTGATTAATTTTCATAAGACATTCAAACAATCTAATATGATTTTATATTAATAAATTTTCTAAATTCTTTATAATATTCGAGAATAGTAAAAAAAATAGAAGTATCATACTGTAAATAAAAGACCATATTGTGATCTATGGATGTTTAAATGATAATTTTAGTAGAGATTTTAAAGGATGAAATACCATTGAAATTTAAAAAGGAAATTTACTCCAAATATCTATAGAATCATTTAGGACTTATTTGTATATTTGAAAGTTTTATATAACTTTTTCTAAGAGAAAACTGAATAAAATATTTGGATATTATTTTTAGATATACCATTTCCATATTTTAATGATATTTAAGAATGTTAGAAAATAGAAATAAAAAATATTTAAGAATACTTGAAATATTTTAAATCTAGTATAAATTTAAGGGGATAACAGTAGATAGGAGAGAATAATACTATAATATAGTATTTTATTGAAAATATAGAGGCTTATAAATGAAAAAAATGAAAACACTAGAAAAAATAGGGATTATATATAAATATTTAGAGAAATAATTTTAATACAAGAGCAATTTTTCCCCCTCCGATTGAGTGGACACATGGAATTATCATGGATCCTTGAGATAAATTTCTAGAGACTCTATAACACTACTTATAATAGTTCTTAATACGTGATATATAGAATAATATTAAAAACTATGTTATAAAAAGAAAAATATGTTGATCAATATGACATATTTTAGTTAAATATTGGCGAAGAATAATATATTTCCACAACTTTTATTATATGGAAGAAGAATAAGAGAGGGAAAAGAGGTATTATAGTTAAATGATTTATCTAGATTCTAAAGAAGGAATATGACTGGAATATTTTTAATGAAAATTTATTTATTTAGTGTATTTTCACTATTTATGTTTTTCGTAGAAAAATAATCAACTATCAAATTGATAGGTCACTATCATCTTTATTTTAAATAAAAATAGACAATTCTCACATTGAGTGGTTGATATCATATTTTTTTTGTAATATTATAAGTTTAATGACATGGATCTTAACATAAAACCTATTTATTGAAGAGGATTCAAGGAAAATATGTTAGTTATACTATTTTTTAGGTGGATCACGATTCTAAATACTGTCAATGATACCATTATGTCTATAAACTGATGAATATTTCCATAATGTTCAGAAAAAAAGTGATATAAGAAGGAGTTTCCATTGGGTGATTAGTGAGAATGAATTAAACCTTGTAGAGGTAGTGAACCATGATGTAGAGTGAATATGAAAAAATTATAATCTACTGAAAGTGAGTATATTGTATTTTGGTGCATAAAAAAATAATTAGTGTGTAATCCTTAGAATTATCTATTTTTATTGAACCAACTATAATAATTGTTTCGTTGTGTGGTTTACATCTCTGTGATCATGTATATATTCTTGAGATCACCATCACAAGTTAGAGATTGACATTGTTCTTTTAAACAAGATAATATGATCTCTAAAATCAACGAACATGATAAGCATAAATAAATTTAATCAATAGACACCATTAAAAAACTATATTATGGTTAATATATTACTATTTTACTAATAATTATAATTTTAGTGGTCAGTTAAAACATGATGTTTAATTGTCAGTTTTTAGGATTTTTTTCACATATTCATTTTATAATGAGGTTCAATTTTTTTATTATCACCAAGTATTATGGATGGAATATGAATATTATTATATATATATATATTTCATTAATCTATAATAGAATATAAATTTTTAGATAAGTACTTTACTAAGCACAATGAGATAATTTGTGATACAAATACTAAAATGATCATAGTGAGATAAATGTTATGTGAGGTATATAAGAAAACCTCTCATAGTGCTAATACTTTTTATACATATAATATGGTAGATATTATATATGGAAATTAATTTTATGTAAAATATTTTGGTTTATAATCCTTGAATTATAATGGATAATACCTTATATCAATTTAAAAAAATGAGGACTAATAAGAAGAAACAGACAACTAAGGACACACCCATCAAGTTAAGCATGATTAGTTAGGTTGATAATTATGGTACTAAATATTTTTTTGAAGAATCATTCATTTTTTTTAAATTTAGGTTCCCACATAGAGGATGATGTGGATGTTGATTTAATAGAATAAGTGTCAATGACCTCTATTCATCAATATAAATAATGTTAATGTAGTAATCAAGATAATATCTATTCCCTATAAAAGTTAGATTAAATAGGGAATATGTATTATGTAAATTATGAATTCATGATATATATTGATTTATAAAAAAAAGTTAAATAAATAAGAGTTTTAATTGATTAAAACCATTAAAAAAATCAATACAAAGATAAAATAGTAAATTTCTATACCCAATAAACATTCAAATAATTCGAGAGAAAAAATTTCTATAGAGAAGGATTCAAATTCTAGTATTATTCCTCTCAATACACAAAAATATGACTTGATAAAATCTTTTAAGGAATATATATTAGGTCTATATAATGAATATTACTAATTCACATGGAAGGATATTACAATCAATGATAATGAATCAAATATAAAATCCTCAATATAGAAATAAACGATAAAGATATTCTCTTAGGAAGCCTGAAAAGGTGAAACCCAGAATATAAAAGAATTTATAATTGTTATGAAAATATAAATTTCCCAATAAATCCAGAATACACGTATTTATATTGAAGGAATATATAATTTGATTTTTTTTTCGAATCATGTTATGCATAATGAATGTTTGTTTAGAATATAAAGGACTCAAAATAGGGAAAAAAATACATTCTAACAATATCTAAAACAAGGAAATGATACATAAGGTGAAACTATTGTAAGAGGTGTTTTATTTATGATGACAAAAGAAATATTATAAGAACTTATATAAATATAGATACTAATTTCATCACTTGTAAATCCTATAATTCTATGACCCATGGGATGATATTTTTTTTTGAAATAAAATTTATTATATAAAAATATAAATTTTCATCATTATTGAAATGTAATGAAGGAGGTCAATGATGGGTACATTGAGAAATAATAAAGGTTTAATCCTAGTATCCTTTCTATAGGGAACAAAATAAAACATGAATAATACTAAAGGATGTTACTCTAGAAATGATAAAATTGGATAAACATTTTTTGAAAAATTTAACAAGGAAAATCACATTTGATGTGACTATAATGGTTATTGAAGAAGATAAAAACAATGAATTCATTTATGGTTTCACTAATTTTACATAAATTTAATAGATTGATATAGTATTTAGAATCACCCTATGGTAAAATATTCATAAAAGAGGATGGAACTTAAATTCATCAATTAAATAAATATGTTAATGTGATATTTTTCTCAAAATTAATTTGATGACCAAGATAAAAAATATTGATAATTTTCATGAAAAAATATATAATGGAGTTTATATAAGTGGTGTTTCAAAGATTAGTGAGCACTTCTTTGAGTATGTGAATGATTGGTTCACCAATTATAACCATATCCCTCTACTTAGGGATGACTAGGAAATAACCATCTCCCAATGTAAATTATTATTTCTAATAATTAAGAAAATGGTGAATGGTTAATGGAAGATATGATCTATGTGGTTTAGTTGATAAATAAATACATTCCAAAAGTTTATTTTATAATGAACCATTTTATTTAAGGAATAACACGAATTAAAAAAAAGTGCTGAGTAACCACTTTATATAGAAAAGTTAAATTTTTAATTTCACATTATGATGAAGAAGTAAAAATGATATAGTTCTTGATCTATGGATAATTGTTTTTCATTTTTTAACTATTTAATAGAACTTATCCAATTTTTCATGATAAAAAATTGATATAATGTTGAATTTTATGGGGTTAAAAAACACCAAGAAGGAGAAGAAACTAGAAGATAAGAAGTAGAAATGTTTATGAAAATCATGTTTATTTTTTTACAGTCCAATAATGTGGTATAAACTAATGGATTTTATAAGAAATAAAAGATATTGTGTTAAAAATCCCATGGTATTTATCAAAAATATATGCTATAGAAAATAATTGATATATAGAATTAAAATTATTGATATAATTAAACCAGTAATACCAATTATAGGAGGAAATATCATGATTGGGGAATGACATCAGTATTATTATCATGATGTTTGGATGATCTTGAAATGTTTTTCATGATATATATGATTATTTATCATGAAAACTCATCCATGATTATAAAATATTAATGTATTATTTGATAACACAACTCCCTTTTTGATAAATATTTTTGGAGATATATTTATACATGCTTGGAGGGGATATTTTTATAGAGATTCATCTAAAATTGATGATAAGAAAGCTACTCATTTTGAAAAAATTAGAGGTCCTTATGTTTTTGATTTATCAATAAAATAAAAAGAAATGATAGCTGATATTATTAACACCCTTGATTATTTAAGGATTCTTTAAGGATTATTTTGTGTAAGCGTGAGTTGGATCATAATTAATTTTTTTCAAAGAAGTTAATTGTTCAATTTAAAGGAATTTATGGTAAAAAGTGATTAAAATGGAAAATATTTATAGTTTTAGAGATCACTATTATTCATAATACCTAATTTATAGTTAATAGTCATAGAGGAATAGTAACTAATTGTTTTCTAAGTGTTAAATTTACTTTTTATTATTATTGATAAAATACAACTAATGGCTCAAGAGCTTAAGTAGTTACAAGTACTTGAAAGATCCAAAAGATTTTTATGATAACTTCTATGTTGTTTTTAAAGTGTTATGAATGATTTTCATAGAAGACAAGGGAAATTTTTCCCTCTAAATATAGTGAAATAATTATTTGAACAATCATGGAGGATAATAAGTTGAGATACCCCAAATATTTTTTGTGATAAAGGGGGAGATAAAAAAGAGGAGAATCTGGTGAAAAATCCTTTTATTTTTAGAATTAATAGGTATATAAAATGTGACCAATAAATATATTTATTTATTGAGAAGAGTATCATAAATGATGATTTATTATAAAAATGAAAATAAAATATATTTGTGAGGGGAAATTTTTTTACCAGGTGGTTTTTATTTATTCTTTTTATAGATTATAGTTAGATATTTTGTGGAATTATGGAGTCATTATTTTCATTTTCATAGATAAATATAAGGATGATCACTCATTAATGAAAAACTCATATTTTTGGTGTGATAATTACTTCAAATGTGCTATGTATAATTGATGTTTATATATTATTTTAGAATATTATGAGAGGAAACCTTGAAGGCTAGTAGATATTAAAGTGCATAACATTGATACACATGGATTTGGGAGATAAATAATTTTATATGGACATATAATTTTGTAATGTGATGTTTAGTTTAACATTAATTAATTTAAAATTAATATTATAAACTTATTCAATCATATGTTGTATTTTTAAGAGGTGTGATAAGGTTTGAAAAAGTTTGGGAAGGCTGAAGGTATTTTTTGGAAAATTTATGGAGTTACTGAAGATTAATTCATAAATTTCAGAAGCTGCTTAAGATTGAAATAAATATTTAAAAGGTTTTGAAGGTATAAATTGTTTTTAAGGGATATTTAATATTAACTTGGTGAAAATTAGTCTATATAAGAGTTTTTTATAAATAAATGTAATATTAACTCAAAAAATCTAATTATTCTCTCCATCAAGGTTCAAACAGTACTGTGTTTCTTGATTTTATATAAGATTAGAATTTTATAAAGGGAAGTGTGAAATAGTATACTATATTTCTTAAATTTCATGTATAAGTCTGTTAGATATTACATAAGTTTACATTAAAATTTTATAATTCATATAAGGATAATACAGAATCATGAAAGAGTAATTTGTAAAGTCTAAAATTTTGTATAAAAATAGTCAGGGAGTTTTAGAACATCAACATATGAATAATCCAAAATTATGTAAGACTAAATTTGAAAGTTGAAAAATCATATAATATTAAATTTAAGGAATACCTAGTGATATTTAATGAAAATATAAATATATGTGGATATTGAAATAAATATTTCTATAGAGATTTATGTGTAATATTTAAGTAGATATTTTCCTGGATAGAAAAATAGATATTTGTGTGGAAAATGTAGATATATATTTTCCAAGAGAGAATCATAAACTTTAAAGATATAATAAATTTATATTTATGGAATATTCAAAAAAATATTTCTTTCTATTTTTAAATATTGGAGATATATAAATTTCAAAAGTTATTTAAACTTTTAATAAGAGTTGATTTTTCAGAAATAATATTTTAATATTGTTGAAGATCTTTAATGGCACTAAAATAGGAGGTAGTATCACACTGCATTTGAAAGACAACTCCATGATCTATAATGATTAAAATTAAAATTTTAGAGGATATATTGATAGAGTAAATATAATTCAAATTTAAAATGAAATTTAAATCAAAATATATAGTGAATTAATTGAATGTATTTTTTTTCCATTTATATAA
This sequence comes from Viscum album, assembly GCA_963277665.1. Classification (NCBI taxonomy): domain Eukaryota; kingdom Viridiplantae; phylum Streptophyta; class Magnoliopsida; order Santalales; family Viscaceae; genus Viscum; species Viscum album. The sequence continues at coordinate 1,779,088,032 of OY728165.1, read as the reverse complement.
ATTAAAGATGTAGTTTTTCAATAGAAATTTTGTTAAACAATTTACAAAAATTGAGATATTATTTTCATAATTTCCATTATATTTAATGGAACTTAGAATATTTAATTAGTAAGAGATGAAGTGAAAATAATATATTTTAAATATCCTAAAAATTTTGGGGATCATGTAGTAGATTAAAGTATTCAATAACAATTTTTTAGTTTTAAAAATATATTTATGATTTGAAAAAAATAAAATAGAACTAATTGAAATCATAATTTTAGATTATGGGGTGACATTTAGAGTAACAATTAAAACTAAGAGTAACATTTTAGACCATCTTATTGAGTAGATACATGGAATTATCATAGATAATTGAAGAGAAGTTTTGGATACTCTATAAAATAGCTTTTAATAATTCTAGAAAAAATATAGATGGAATTATATTGAAAATTTTAGTACATGATGAAAAATTGATAGAGAAATATTAAATATATAGTTTAAATTGAGGAAACGAAGAATATATTTTCATATTTATTTTGAGAGAAAAATATTAAATGGTAAAAAAGATTAGCGAGAATTATTAAATATACCATGTTGTCATCTAATAATTAAATAAGAATAATCATAGTGAAAAATTATTCTTTATGTGGTGGATTTTGACCCTAATTTATTCATTTAGATAAAAATAATTGACACTCACATCCATAGAATATTATAATCTATATTTTATTGATAAATTCTCAGATGTCACATTGAGGAGCTGATCACATATTATTTTGGAATATTTGAATCATTGTAAAGTGGATCATGATTGAGTATGTATTTTTGGAATAGGATATAAGAAACATAACTTACCTATACAAATCTATATAAAAATCACATTTATACAAATTATTTAATAGAACCTTAAGTCTATTAATTATTCAATACTTCGAAAAAGTAGTAAATAAATATAAATAAGAGGGAGTTCACTTTTGGTGAGTAGTGATCAAGCCTTAAACATTGTAAATAAAATGAGGCCTAACATGAAGTAACTATGAATAAAACTTCAATCCACTAAAAGTGAGTATAATGTAGTTTTTCACAACAAAAAATAATCTATTTGTGATATTTAGACACATCTATTTGTGGTGATCCATATAAAATTCATGTGTTAGTTTATGATTTATATTTCTATAGATGTCAATGTTTTCATTCGGGGGCTATCAAGAGTGAGAGATTGAATGTACAACTTAAAATAAGGGAAAAATATCTGAAAATGGGGAGAACATAATTAAGAGATAAAGTTTTAATTTAGAAAAAATATTATTCACCCCATTTTGGGTGTATATATTCCACATGGTCCCAAATAATTGAATTCAAGTACACTACATTTCGATACTGTAAGTACACCAGTGATTCTATACCTTGGGAATTATGAGAACATGCCTCACTCAACCTTACTTTGAATCCATTCCACTTCTCATTCTGGACGTCAAATGAATTCATTCCCCCACCTATTCAGGGAAGGAATTAAATAAACCATTTAATATTCATTATATCTACCCCACAAAAGATGGACCTCCAAATAATACCATATAGGTATGATTGTTTAAGTGGATAATCATAAAAAAATCTCAAAAAGTGACCTCACCATGTATCCCTATTCATTGGTCATTTTATTTTTAAAAAAATATATTAATTAATTTTCTTACTATGAAAACATTAATGTATATTCTTCTATTGAATAAATTCCCCAATTAAAAATCATAAAACACTCTGGCTCTTTCTAGATTCATCTCATATGGGTTGTATTGGTCACTTAAGATCCATAGAATCCATTTCAATAATGATTTATAATCTTCCATCCAACATCAGTCACATCAACCCACATTCTATCAGTATACTAGAATAAGTAGAATCAAATTTTTACCATTTTGTTATATGGTATCCATATGAAAGTACTAAATATGAATGATTTTGTCTAAATTTTCTTTAACTTTATATATGTATACATCACATAAAAAAACAGTGGTTTATATTTCATTATCCTGTATTACCTATCAGTATATTTCATCATATCCTAGTCAAAACTATGGAAAATCCTCTAGATATCTTGAAAAATGTCTCTTATCTGTTAAGGGTCTATGAAAGAACACTCCAATACACCCTGGCCTTTCCTACATAGAAATAGTTTTCTCTATGGTGGAATATTTTATGAGAGACATATTAATTCACATCAAGATAATATCATTCCTTTAGAATTCATCATTAAAAAAACCAACACTATTATCTAAAACTAAGAGGAATTATATTTCTTTGTATAATTTTGTTTCCGAATATTTTTTTAATGGTTTAATTAAGTTTCATTCAAAATTATTCATTTCAAAATAACTTGATATAATAAAAATATTACATTTTTAAATACATTTTAGTTAAGGAAATCCCTTTTTTCTTTTTAAAACCATATAATGTGATGTAGTCTATACCATTCCTACCATGTTGATTAGACTATTTTCAATTTTATCTGAATATGGATTAACACAAAATAAATAAAATCCAATAACTCCATCATGAACCTTTCATTTACTTGAAAATAACTTAGACATAGAGTTCACCATAAAAGGATGGATATAATTTTTAAAGGTATTTTTATAATTATATCTATCCTAATATCCATGTATACTAGATATACCAAGACAGGACTCTAGAGACATACATTATTACCATTTTATAGCACCCCGACCTAGGCGCACAAATCCCAAGATTCAAGCCAGAACGCCATATGGGCTCAAGAACAAGCCACAATTACTAGAGGATACCAAAAAGAATTGATGTATATAAAAAAACAAATGGGGTATGATTTATCCTCAAATATGAAACAAAAACACATAATCTAGTGTGAAAAACAATAAAAATTAAATCTTTCATAGAAAATTTTAATTGTAAAATTTTTATCATACAAACCATGTGATGTTTTATAAAATAAAGAGAGACATCAAGACTTATGCCCAAACCATCTACCACCATATCCTCATCTATAACTCTGTCATGGAACTAAAAATCACCACTATCAGAGAACAATATATTCTCTCTAATAGCATTATAAACAATCATTATTACATACCCATACAAAGTGAATATGTGGGGTGTGATTTTAAATATATTAGTAATTTTTGAATTCTCAGATGTAAATTTGAGTGTAATTCCAATTTAAATTCCAATAATTCATGATAAATAATGTTTTTAAAATAAATTCAATATATTTATCCCAATTATGCATCCAAATATCATTTTTCCAATTTGTTTCAAAATTTATACTATAAATAATTCTTAATAATTTTCTCGGCTAATACTTCCACTCTAAAACACCAATAATATAAATTACCATTTCCCTTAAATTTTATAAAAAACTTATTTTAATAAACCAAATGAAAATCTTAACATCTTTAAAAAAAATTATTGAAAAAAATTCTTCTATATTTTTATTAGAAACAACCATTTCAAAATATTCAATATAAAATATGCATTTTAAAATATAATTTTATTATTTGAAGGATTACCAAGTTTATAAAATGAATAATTCATAATTTTTATATTCCAATGTTAGTTATATTTATCCTGGAATCAATCCACATTAATATTTTCAAACTAAAATTATGGTCATTATCTGGTTTAGACCCCAAATACACCCAAAAGTTTTCACCTTAATGAATATTACATAAGGTATCCTTCCCCATGAATAAAATAGATGATTAAAAATAATGTCCCACCAAAAAAATTGAATACATGACTTCATGAATTGTGAAACATACCAATAACTATGTTCAAATATACATGCTACATTTCATTAAATAAAAATTAATTTATGAAATCCAATTAAAAACAAAATTTTAAATTCTTTTATAAAATTAAATCTATTTTCAAAATGAAAATTTCCATTGAAAAAATAATTTTCTATTCCAAATAGATCCAATAATTTTTCCTATAAAACCTTATTCCAATTTACAAAAAATATTCCATTTTATCCTTATTAAAAATAACCATTTCAAAAATACAAAATATATTGTATTCTAATATTTTAAAAAAACCTTTTTAAAATTTTCAATTACACTAAAAAATCATTCATTATAAAAAATATAAAATTCTAATAAAAAACAATTATTTTGAAAATACCTATTTTTTCATAAAACAAAAATTTTCACATGAAAGAAACAATAATTTCCAAAATATTATATTTTAAATTCAATATATATATATATATATATATATATATATAAAATTATAGAATTCATAGAAGAGATTGAATCTAAGAACAAAATAGAATCTATTATTGAAATCCAAAAAGCATCCATACCCTAAAGCACACTAAAATGAATGAATCCTTTAATTCCTAAAATTAATTAATACAAATCCCGGTTCTATATACACTAAAGAAACAAGTGTTGTAATAGAACCCTAAATTGATTAAAAATGTGAGATATTGAGAGGGGGATTCAATAATTTAATGAAATATTAAACCATAACCTTATATTACACATCAATGTGATCTATCTTTTAAATGAAATTACTTTTTACTAAAAGAGAAGCCTTAATATAACCCTTGAAAAACCCTAATTTTTTCTAGGGCCATATGAGAAGATTATTAGGGTTTTATTGTGTCAAAATGTGACTTCAAATGAGAAATTATATAATAATCATCAATATTCATGGTAGGATCACGTAGTTTGGTTAACTTTTTATTGAAATATACTTCCCATTGGAACTAAAATCAAGGAACATATTTAGTCTATATGGTTTGAGTAACTGTGCACTTAACCATCCAAATAATTCTTATATGATTTTAGCCTTTCATGGTTATCTTTTCCTATTATTATAACTATTAGTATCCCCATGATTAACTAAAATTACAAACTTCCAACCCATAACCCCTAAAACCTCAAAAAGAAACTTATTTTCTCATGAAAGGGTGATTTAAGGGTGACATATTTGTGTTTATTGATATTAATAACAAAAAATATCATATTAAAATAGTTTAAAATAATTTTATGATAAATATTTGTTTCTTGACCAAAGGTAAAATTTTTGGGAAAATAATTTCATTTAGTATGTTAGGATTTTATGATAATTTAATTCTCTTGAAACTATGACTTTTTCACTCTATGAATTTTGGTTTTATGAATTATTTTATTGTTAATAATTTCAAATAATACTTTAGTTGAATTTAATTTGAATCCCTAGTTTTATTTTTTGTTTTACTTAATCTCAAAGGATATGAACCTCTATATACAATTCAATTATTTAAGTGTAAAAATGTTTTTTAGTACTATTTTTCTAAAATAAGTCTCTATATGGGACCCCAAAACCCTCCATATAACAAGATCATATTATTATACACACAGAAATGAAACTATAATTGGTTCCTCTATAACCATAAATACTAACTTAAATATTTTTAAAAATGATAAAAAATAATTATAGTGGTTTTTATCTTGTTTTAGAATATTAAAAAAATTATATTAGTTATATTATATGAGAATATGTTTCCATGTTTGTTGAATTGTTTTCATCTACTTGTTTTCCTTTTTAATTTCTATAATCCTATTACCATTTAAAATGACAAAGAAAAGTGATAGCTGAATACATGGATTGATCAATATATATATATATATCAAAACATAATTTTTTTATCATTTTTTCCTTATATAAAAGACATTTGTTTATTTTAAATTCAATTTATAAACTAAATATTACTTTATTGTAGAGAATTTATTCAAAAATTTATAGTAGGTTTCTGGTATTGTTGCTTAGGTTGTTTATTTTTCGAACTCCATAATTATTTTAAAAATAATTATTAATGAAGTCTAATATTTCATAATGTTTTTTCTTAGGATAGGTAATGAAATAATCAAGAATTTTCATTTTATCTTCAGCCATTATAGTTATTTTAAAATCATAAAAAATATTTTATTTTCTAATGTTTTATTTGACTTTTATTTTAGGATAATTAGTTAAGAATATTTTTTAATAACACTAGACCATTTTACACATTAAATGGGACGATTAATAAAAAAAGGATAGAAACATAGTGACTTAAATAATCAGGTATCTTGTGGTATACCACTTGGTATATTACTAATTGGATAGAGATTGGAAAAATTCTTATTCTTCTCATGTAAAACTCAGAATAAGTTGAATGAGTACCCAATAACTATTTTCACTCACCTGTTACCTCTTGATTTATTATCATATACCATGTAAGAACACAAAAAATTTAATTCCAATGTTTCCCTATCCCGCCCAAAAATAATTTTCCTCCTAAAACCACAGATAACCTAAAATGACTCCAATACACAAAATGAATCGTGGGAGTAAATATGTATTCACATTGAAATGATAAAAAATTACTAATTACCAATTTTTATACTTTTCATCCATATTTATCACTCCGTTAGTCTACATATTTATTCATCCTTTTATCAATTAATTATCTTTCTATAACTTTATTCATGGTATAATTAAAGTGAGTTTTATTCATTGGGTTTTTTTCTAAAGAAATAATTTTCAACTTATTGATAATTTTTAGTTCTTACTACCACTAAAGTGATAGATATTTATTTTTTCAAAAATAATTAATTTTTTAATGCATTTATTTTATAAAAATGTCAGTTATCTACTCTGAAGGACAATGGATTAATGGAACCCTTAATACATTTATAATAACCGACACATGCATACATGAAATTATTTTCAGTCAAACTCCAATATTGAATTTTATTCATTTTTATTTTTTCCACAGCATAAATAATTTAAATATTATTTTTTATTTAGTTATTTTAATTTTAAAATATGTCCTCATACTCTATATTCACCCTCACATACTAAAAAATTATTTTAGCTACATCATTGGTTTATAAAATTTAATTTGATTGAGGAATTATCAGAATAGATGATCACTCCTTCTAAGAGACAAGGTAATATTAATATAAAATTAATTTGTCATGTTATATTCTTTATGGTACCATATTATGGTTATTAAATAACTTATATATCTAAATTTTTTATATTTATTTTTTTACACTAGTTGGAAAATTTTTATTCATGGTTACTCTATAACTAATGAAATAGAGAACTAATGGACTGCAAATGATATTTCAGATTTTCAACAAGATAGAAAATTATTGAATGATTATAATTTGTTAATATATTGAAATTAATTTAATTATATTTTTCAATGAAAAATTTCCAATTAAATCTATGATTTTTTTTAATATTATAGATGATAGAACAATTTAATTTAATATCATTAGATATGTTATGTTTGAAAAAGGTTTTGAAACTTTCAAAACACATCATAATGTATCTAGTAATATTATGTTTATTCATTTTAAATAAAATTAAATATTAAAAAATAAATTGTCCATATACTCTTAATATAAATTATTTAGAATAAGATAATTTGAGTATTTTTAAGTTTTTATTCACCTATATTAAAAAAATCAAATGAAAATATTTAAAAAATATGATTGTGCGGGGTCTCATTGAACATCACATAACCTATGGGATTATAATAAAATGAATAGATTATATAAAGGATAATTAAGTAAATAAAAATAATATAATTTTATTCATAGAAAATGATAGAATGAATGTTGTAAGTGAATCTAAAATTTCTTACATGGTGAAGAATATGAAAAAATTAATGAGAAATATAAATCCATTTTTTCAATACAAACCCAATATAGATAAGTAGAGTCCACATGATAAAGGGGGAATATCATAATAGATAGAACCATTTTATAGAAAAAGATTAATGTGATTAATAATTGTAATAAAGGTATTAAATTCTCAATAAGTAATTCTACTGATGATTCCATCTCATCCACTAAATCAAATGATGATAACACTAAATCATCCCAGAATCCAATTAATCTCAATAAAATTTTAATTTATAAAACTTAATTTTTATTCTTAAATACTTTTTGATTATAAATATCTTAAAACTAGTAGAGGTCAACTAGAAGATGGATTTTGTGACCTTACTAAAAATTTCAAAGAACATAAAATAATTATGTTGAAGAAAATACTGAGAAGGGATAATTTTCCAAATAATATGAATAATTGAACATTAAAATAAATAATAAAACAAATTATAATCAATTAATTCTAATATAAAATATATTATGGATCCAATACATGAATTTAACTGAGGATAACAAAATCTAGAATCTTTTTTTTATTTTTAAATGTAATGGGACAAATTGTTCTTTGATTAGTTTCAAAAATTTAGAAAGACACTCAAAATGTAAATGATTTATAAGAGAAATACCTCAATAAAAATATATCAATTAATTTGGTAAATATTTGAATAATATTTAATAATTAAATTATAAAAATACTTGTTATGGTGGACCAGATAAAATATCCTTTTTCCTCTAATATTTTTACGAGAAACAGTTATATAATAAAAATATGGGTTCCAAAATCACTTTTATCCATAATTAGTTGGACCTATCGTTTTTGGGTGTTGAAATATTTTATTTTTGAATTATTTATGTAAAAATAAAAAAAAGTTAAATCTAAAGGAGATAAATAGTTTATAGATAGTGGGTTATCATGGAATATTTGTGGTAGCTACATTGAGTAAAATAATTCAGAAAATATTAATGGATTCTATGTCATTTTGGGTTATATATTAATGATAAAAATAATAAATATTGGTACTATAGATTTTAAAAATTCTATAATTATTATGGATATTTTATATATTAATGGGTTTATATATTAATTTCATTGTTTTATTCTATTATGTGATAGTATTTTTAAATTTTAATTGATAATAATGATTTTAGAGTCTCTGATTCCAAAGGAAATATTGTATTTTCAACTTATCATTTTAAATTTTTTTATTAAACAAAATTCTATTCGAAGTCTGGTTATAAAATTAATTAGTGTATTAGTAATTATTCATGTCCTTGATATAAAATAATAACTCATTATATCATGAACACACTTGTCAAAATCATCTAGTACCAACTAGTACATGATTTTCCAATATTTTATTTCCAAAATACATTATGTATTGCATATAAAAAATGGTATACGACAAAAATAATACTTTTAATTAAAAACTAATGTTTTCATCAAAACAATCCTTGATCCTATAAAAGCTCATTTATTCGAACCTACATATTTTTTAAGTGTTGGAATCAAATCATACACTTTTAAAATTTTTCTATGGATATTTAATATTTATTTCGATATTTTATTAGAATATAAAAATAATTATTTTAAATAAATTATTATATTTTCCTAAAATTTGAAAAGGTTGTTTATAAAAATACATCCATTCTGAGAGATCATAAGATAGTGTTTTTAAAATATTATTCTTATGAAATTGTTAACTGAAAGTTGTATAATCATTCACTATCTATTCGTAGAACTCCCCCAAGTATATAGCCATAAAATAATATATTCTATCTATATAATTGATTCAATATTCTCTCTTTACATCTCTCATTATATTTGTGGTGGGGGGGATATTTTTCAATAATCCTTAAACCATTTTCTAATGAAACAATTCCTTAAAATGAATCTATGAAATCTTTGGAAAGCTATATTAAATTTAAAAATTTTAATCTATTTATAATTAATTATATATTATTAAAATCAAATATAAATTAGAACAAATTAACCCTAAAATAGAATAATTTTTTTTTCTTTAGTAATCTAGTAAAAATAAATATTATTAAATCATTAATTAAACAATAATAACTATAGAATAATATATTTACATTAAATTTGATAATAATATTCCTAAATCAAAAAACTAAATTACTGATATTGAATATGACCAAGAATGTTAATCAATTAACGATCCACTGGCATTTAAATAATTTTAAGTTTAGGATGAATCTTCTTTACGTCTATTTCTAAAGACATGGGTTATATCAAAAGATATTGCCTTAGAAAATGATTATCGATGATTTAAAAATTGATAGTCATACCAGAAGGTTAATTTCAAATACGGTTAAACATAGTGCATTAGTGTCACACAAAGAATAGTAAAATATTAATTATTTGATTAATAATGAAAATTGTTTACTCACTATTTTGGATGATCTAATAAAATTATTATAGAAAAGTGTTTGAATTATTGTTGAAAGACTATATGATAATTACATTATTAGAACTAAAAGGATTTTTTTTAGAATTACCAAGGAAATATGGTTTGAAACATCTCTATAATTATAATAAATAGATATAATCTAAAATAGTGAATTGATTAATGTAAAACCATTACGCAAATCACTTGAATTGAGTCTTTTTAAATCTTATTGGTATTTAAACCACCATTAAAAATCATAATATTTTTCAAATAAATGGAAAAAGTGTTTTTCTGAATGGTTTCATTTAAAAAAAATATTTTTTTGAGTAAATATTTTTATTTTAAAGATTAAAAATTATAAATCATGTTTTTATGTTGACAATTTTTTTTTGATGATATACTCTTGGTCAAAGTATAGTGATTAACCAAATTCGTTTTTTGAATTATTTCGAAAGGGGAAAAAGGAATTTACTTTTAAAACATTTTAAATTTTTTTTATATTTTCTTACAAATTATATTGATGATATTAGTTTTTTATCTACCAAATACAATATTTATAATAATTTTTTATATTTAATGAAAAACTAATTTGAGATGAGTTTTATAAAAGAATTATAGCTTTTCAATATTTTTTAAATTTCACAAAATGAGGAATGAATAATTTTAAGAAAAATAAACTATATAAATTAAAAGTTTGGGGTTTTGGAGAAGGAGGAAAATATTTTGTGTTTTTCTAGTTACACAATTATGATAGGTATTATAGTAGTATATATATTTTATAGGAAATCATATATAATATTTTCCATTGATTTGGATAGGTTGGAAAGAGAATATGTGTTGGTAGCATAAATTCATGAATGACACACAATTTCTGGGACTATATAGTTAGGTCATGCAATTTGAGAGGTTAATTAGGGGTACTACACTATTGAATCATTATATATACAACAATTAACTTAGATTATGTACTCTTGGTACTTAGGATTCGTGGTATTTTTTGTACAATCATTGGGACTATATAGTTGAGTTTTATATCCTTTATTAGTGGCCAAAAAATATAATTTTATTTCATAAACCCCATCTTTTAACTCCCATTTTAATCAAAATTCATGATACAGATTCCTTGGGATGTTTTTATTAATATATCCCATTATATTTATTCTAATTTATACTTTTTTTGGTTCTAGTGTGTAATAGAAGATATTTTGTTCATTTTTTCTATTTCACCCTAAATCTATAGTTTTGATAAAGAGGTCTCATCGAGGCATGGGAAATAAAATCAATTTTATGGGGCTTTTCTTATAAGGGCTTGAAGAGGACATGTGGAGAAAGGATCAATATCGTGATATTGTGGATATTATGAAAAATTATGATTTTTTCCTGGTATATTCTCACTGATTTTATTATGTGATAAATCCCACATTCATGAATGTTGGTGTTTGAATAAATTATTTTATTTTTTAAAATAAAATTTCGTTATATTTTTTTTATGATTGTAATAATAAAAATGAGAATTTTGTCTGATTATTTTACTATAAAGAATAAAAATTTATTTTCTTATATTCAAGGGGTTTCCATAAAATTGGTGAATTTTAAAAGTGTAATTAGGAGTGTAATTTTTTTATTGAATTATTTTCTTTCATGTTTTTTACTGATGATATATAGTTTGGAGTGTGAATATTTTTATTATGGGATATTTTTTTGGGAATTTATTTTCATAGAGGGAATTATTATTTTTCTTTTCCATATGTTTCTAGATTTCTGTATTTTATGCTTTTGCATTTAGTTTCATGTTTTTTGAAATTTGGTTCTGCATTGATTTTCATGGTTGATGTAATTTGGTGTGTGCATTGAGTTTTATAGTTTTCATGTTATTGTGTATTGTGTATTTATATTAAAGGGATTTATTTATTGATGTTGATGTCATTGAATTTTTTTAGGTATTATATATGAGTTTGGTAGATTCCCACTTAGGAGTGGGGACCTAGTTGGTTATGATGAGATATTGTTGTGGTAAACTCCAACATGAGTGTGGGAACACCTTTGAGACTGAAATTGTGAGGTTTTGGGGTATTTATTCTAACAACAAGTTGATGATACCAATTATTGGATATTAATAACTTTATACAAGTTCACTCAGAGGTGATTGTGAATATTGATGTTTGTTAGTTGGTTTTGGAAATGAGTTTTTGCTAAGATTTGACCATGATTTTTTAAAGCAAGTTTATAGTTTATACATGAATTTCATATTCCAATTTATAAATTATGGGGGTTTATTTCAATATTATTTTTATATTCAAATTATTTCATATGGTTTTATAAACCTTTTTATGTTTTAAAATTATTTTATAAATGAAATTTTTATCTTGGATAGTTTTTTAGATTGGTGCGGTGTGTGGGCGATTTTGGGTGAAATATAACTGGGTCATATACTCACACACTACATAGAAATCTTGGATTCTATGTAATACTATTTAAAAAGTTTTATGTTTTTAGAATCATTACATCATTAGATTGAATAAATAACAAGGGCTGGATAGTAGAAATTTTAGTGTATAGGTAATTGTTGGTGATGAGTTGAGTTGTTCATACTAAGTTATATTGGTATTGTTCTATCAGTTCATCATTATTATATGCAAGTCCATTAATTTTATTTTTTATGTATGTAATGATTTATAGGTATGAGATTTAAATTTTAGATTTATATACCTGTTTTACTATGAGTTGTATTGTCCGTTTCCTTATTTATCGAACCTTTAACGATTGAGGTATGACACTAAGGGAAAATTGAAATATCAATTATCTGGGTAAGTTTTGTCTATCAATGTGATGTTTGAATGTGAAAAATTGATTCATTTTGGTTTGATAAAGGTTTTAATGGTGTTGTGATTATATGTTTCTACATTGATAAAGAAAGATATAGAAATTCCTAAAATACATATTTAAGGTAAATCCCATGTCTCTGTGGATGTTCGAGAATATGTGGTGTTGGTTGGATATGAAAGGTCTGGTATAGTTTGGTTTTTCTAGGGTACTATTTCTTTGTCACAATGGGCTATTATAATAATTGATTCCCATGAATCATGTAGTTTCATGATAGTAATTTCTTTGTTGTTTCTGCAATTAGGATGGGTTTTTATCACTTGTCCTGCAATCTTACTAATCGCTGGATTAATTTTTTGGAGACTCTTTTTTCTTTGAATCATATTATCACTCACGTTTATAGGGAAGCCAATTCTGTTGCTGATGGTCTGGCTAATAAAGGTGTTAATGGTGTTGATTTTGTTTGGTTTGATCAAATTTCTGATGATATCCTTATTTTTATTAATAGGGACCGTGACAAATCCCCCATTTTTAGACTTTTGTAAGTTTCTTTTGGGGCCTGTTTTTTTTTGGAGTGGCTTGTTTCTTTTTCTTCAGGTTGGCAGTAGAGCTTTGCTGTGTCGAGTTACTGTGGTTTCGCAAATTCTGGGATTCAGTGTGCTGATCTGGAGAAGGCTGGAGTCTGCAGAGTAGCTGGCTTCATTTGGTTTCCCAAATTCTGGGAATCAGTGTGCTGTTTGGAGCGGGCTGGAGGCTTAGTTGCTGGCTTCTTTTGGTGGAAGGATGGATTTTTTGTTGCTGTTTTTTGGCTAATAAAGGCCAGGGCTGATGGAGATTCTTCTGTCGTGGAGATATCTTTCTTGATCCGGATTTGATCTTCTTTGGCGACATTGGTGGCCTCTTCCCATATCCCACCCTTTTTATTGGGTGTTTGTCGGCTTTGGTTTCTTTCTTTTTCACCTTAACCATTTTTTTATGGTTTTGGTGTTTTTTGTTTGTATTTTTCTTGTTCTGTTTTCTTTTCTCTTTAATAAATTTCCATTCTACATGTAAAGGCATTAACGTGTCCTATCATCTATTATACAACTCTAATAAAATTAGAACCTGAATCTTAGTTTATTTACATGTTTAAAAGTTTTACTCAATATTATAGTTCTAGGTATTTCTATTGACATATGTCTGTTTTTTGTACATATGATATATGAGTCATTATCTAATTATAGTTTATCTTAATCACCAATATTGAATTTAAATGATTAAGATTCTATTTAGTGGTATGTGCATGGAAAAAATTAGACATCCCCAAAAGGCTTCACAACTAAGGATAAATAATTTAATTTGTGATAACCTAATTAGGTTAATGTTAGTAGTTTACTTTATAGAAAAATATACATGATTTTTTTATTTAATTATATAAACATGTAGATTTCAGTTTTTATTTTCAAAGGAAGATTCTTTGATTATAGTGATTTTAAATAAATTTTTAAGCAATGTGTCAGATTGAAGAATTTTTTTTCATCTATTATTAATATTTTAAGGTGGAAATTAAGATTTTGTGTTGAACCATCTTTTTATGATTTTTTATTAAAAAATAGAAGGGTAATATATTTTCATATGATATTTATATTTAGTTTCCATTTTGGATAACATAATGGGTTTTACCAAATAATACTTAACTATTTAACCTAGTTTTCAAAAATTATAAATTTTGGTTTTAATGAAAGGTGTTTGAGCATGGTAATTTAAAAAAAAAAATAAATGGTTCAAGAAATTTTAGGGAGAAAAAAGGTCGTTATCAAAGTTTTTTCTCATTTAGCCAAACTTGGGAAAGGGAAGAATTTTATATTCTAATGTATTGAATTTGTTTTTTGAAAGAGAATGAATGAACATATTGTTTTTTTAAAAAAAACTATTTGAATGTTTAGCTTTTGAAATAGGTAGATTTTAGAAAAAATATAGTTGTTTTATAGTGGTTTAGAAAAATTTAGTGTGACCCAATGTTTTGCAGATTGTGTTCTTCTCATTAACAAGATTAGGTAAAATAAGTGTGGTGTGTTTATCCTATGTGAATACGGCTTTCGAAACTATATATTTTTAAAAAATATGTTAATTATATCTGTTTATTTATGTAATAATGTTGTGATTTAAAAATAGAGGTTTTGTTAAAAACCCAATGCATTAGAAGAATTAAAACATGTAATATTTTACAGTAGGTTAGTTTATAAAACTAAATATTCCAAAGAGTTTCAAGTGTGCCTAATGATTTTGTTTGATAAAGTTTGGGTATGTGTTAATGGTTATACAAAATATAATGATAAAGGTTTTATCAATGTGTGGTTTAACAAATGTGGTCTTGGGTATCAAATGTTGTTTTTCTGTAATTGTTTATTTTTATTGATGTTTTCTAATTAAAAATCTAGATTGTAGTAATTCTTTACATGGAATGTTATTTATTGATAATAGGATATGGATTTGGAAAAAAATATTTGACTAAGGATACACCATGTGATATTGAGTTTTAATGAGAATGTATTGACTAGATAATATTTTAGTTTTGGTAATAGATAAGATATGGAAAAATATAAAGGACTCTTATATATTTATTTCTTTTTATTTCAGAGGACCCTTTGGGAAAGGTTATTCAATTTAATTTTTGATGGGTTGATAGATTATTGACTGACTAGATGTGAGTTATGTTATATTTTCTAGTAGCTGGTTCATGTCTGGTATGTCATTGATAGAGTGGTAAACTATTCTGTAGTGCCTTGTTATAATAGACAAGGTATAGTTCAATGAATCAAAGTGGTTTACTTGTTATTTGTTTCTATTTTACAAAGGTTTTAAATAGATTGAGGGATGAATTTATTATTTTTATTTGGAATTATCATATTGGTGTGATGGTATAGTCAGACTACACTATAGAAATATGTTTCATTCCATTTGAGGTGGAATGAAAGATAAGAGATTACAAATTAATTAAAGTTATGTTCAAATATATCAGGTTGTGTGAAGTATGTATCAATGTGTGAGTGGTTGGTTTAGAAAGGAGTTTTTTAAAAAGTGGTATTAATTGGGGTGGTTGAGTATTGATTTTTGGGAAAATGGTTCGGGTTCATGTATATATATAAATGTTTTCTAATTCATGGTTTATAGAACCAAGAAGGTGAATTATTTATTATTTTAGTTCAATATAGCCATGGAATGTCTCTTGGTGTGTGGTATAAAATAAATAGTATTTTTTAATTTTAACTAATATTTTTATATGTAATGACTATAAATAATATTATGAGTTATATTTTTGTTATATCATGTAGTTCCTAGAAAACTTTCTGGATTTTAGTACCCATGATATATTTCATATATGGTTTGAATTTTGTACGAATTTTTTGTATGGTTGATTGTTTTTAGGACCAATATCAATTACAAATTGTTATTTTTATGAATGATGCATAATTTTTAGTAGGTGTCCTATTTGTGGAATATATAGTTGTAGTATGATACCATTGGTTGATCTTGGATGGATTGTTGATGCGGTTTTGAGTTAATAATATGGAAATGGGTGGTTTTATAGACTGTGTACCGTGAATAAATGGAATAATATTTTTTGATGAATAAATCGAATGGTAATTTTAGAGTTGGGATCAATGGGGAATGTAAATTTTGGGTTAGATAAAAAGTATTGGTGGTTTCCATTATAGTCATGTGGTTGTTTTTTATTTTGGGTGGACGAGTTCCCTAAAGGTCATTTGATTAATCTTGTGTTATGAATGTGAGTTTTTTTCTTCATTTTAGTTTTCCATTATTATGGAAAATTTTGAACTCCAAGAGAATATTTTATGTCTATTTTTATAGAAATAAAGAATAATTATTGAGGAATTAGGTGTTCAATCTTTTGGTGATAGTTCAATTGTGTGATCCATTTATATTGAGTTTAAAGTAATGATTTTGTATTTTTAGGCCAAATTTCAGGTTTTAACATTTTGTATTGACATCCAACTAAGGTGTATCATGGATTTATGTGTTTATGGTGGGTTGATACCATACTATATAATCTGTTTTTATGTTTAATAGGATATGATATACAAGAGAATGATGGACATATTTATGATATAGATTTTTGTTAGTGAATAAGAATTATTAATGGTGGGGAGTGCATTGATAATTTTTCCCCCAAAATGGAATTGGTTCCATTGAATGTCCACTAATATTTTTAGGATGAAAAAATTGATGGTGGAGAGTTTTCCTACCGATATTTACTATGTTTTTTTGATGGATTGTGTTATACCTAGTCTTTTAGAGCTAAAAAATGTTTTAGGTGGGTATAATTATAAGGCTTGAGTTTTAAAAAAAGTGTAAAATATTCCAATATTGTTATTTTATAACAATATAAAAATATTTCTTCAAGTATTTGGAAGTGTTAAGGAAAGTCAATGAAGAGTTTGGATAGATTTGGAAAGGTTTAATGCATAGTTTGCGTGCTTAGGGGGTAATACATGGTTAATGCAGGAACTTTGGGATAATATTTTTAGGGAATAAAAAAACTGTGGTTAAATTGGGGTGGTTCATAATATATGTATGTTATATGGGAACATGATTTTAGTTATGTATTTTTCGATAGTTATACGTGAGGGTTCAAACAATCAATGCATGATTTTTAGGACTGTGTATTTGGGTCCTTGATCTAATAAATATGCCCATAAAATTTTATTTCATAATATGTTCCCTCTCCTTTATCAATTAGTTTTTTCTTTAACTCATGAGGAGGTTTAAATTGTGATTTTTTGATGATTTTTGTGGATCTATTAAATGATATATAACCCCTAAAGACATAACCTACATGAAATGCATGACTAAATCCTTTTTCTTAAAATATTATGATAATGCGTTTGATGATGTAGCTATGACACATCAAAAATCCTCCAACTAGGAAATAATTTAAGGAAACATTTCATAATGATGAATCATTTTGGATGAGACATGTGATGAATTCATGTACCAACCATAACATATTTTAATGCCTTTGGGAGGAGATTCATTCATGCAAAGGAAATATCGGATGTGTATGTCTACATGATTCTTAGTGGAACCTCGTTAGAACCAATATCTATTTTATTATTCTTCCTTACCACATCATGGTGCTATCACACCATGGATTAAAGGATAATCCAACTAAAACATCATGAAATTTAGTTATCTTATGGATACCTCTATAGGTGGGAGATCTTTTGGCTACCAATCTATAATACCCTGTAACATAATCAATCAATCATTACATAATTTATAAAAATAGTTTCACTTATATTAAATTTGTAATAGATTTTATGTTTATATTTTTGGATAATATTTTAAAATACAATACATAAAATAATTTAAATTTCCACAAAGGGTACATTTTTTCCACAAAAACAGGTTCCTAAATTTACACTCTTGTTTCATTTATGAAACTCTTGCTTCATCCAAGATATATCACCCTTGAAATTTCTATAATACCTACACATCCTAAAGCCTTTCGAAAATAATTTTATATCATGTATTGATTAAAAAATCTCAATCTTTGAATTAAGATAATGGGTACCTATTTATGAGTTTCAAATTATTGAAAATATATAAGAGAGTTTTCCATTTACATAAAATACATGGGGCTAAAAATAATCTTTTAATTACTCAACACATGAACATAAAAATAAAGAGTATTTATAAAACATTTAGTAAGAAATAATATACTAAAAATTATATTCATGAGAAATACATAGAAAGAACATGATAAATTAGGAATACTTTTCGTGGAAAATAAACCTTTAACCTTTAAAAGATGATAAATATTCCTTACCTTATGAAAACAAAATATTCCCTTTAAAACCCATTTAAATCATTGAAAAATAATATATGTATATTGGTAAATTATCCTTATAATTAAATTTACAATCACACTTTTAAATGTGTAACCATCTTGTTTAATTCAAATATATCTACTTAGAGTTACTTCTATCCAATTAACTCCATCACATTACCCTATACATTAGATATATCAGGATCAACTATTATTATATATATATGATGCTCACTCAGCTTAATATAAAATTTCAAATAACTATATCATGGTCAAAACACAAAAAGTAAAATACATCCTAAAACTCCTAAATTTTTTCATTATAACCTATAAAAAAATAAAATTATATTATATCATAAAATGAGATGAAATTTCTATTTTATTTAAATGAATTTAAAAATTAATAAAAAAAGTGGAATAATATATTACTCACAAACCCATATAAAATTTCAATGGAATATTGATAACAAATAAAGTACATGAATTTGGTAAAATATATCCATTATATATATAATAAAAAACAATATTTTAACAGATTTTGTAAATAAATTCAAAAAATTACTTGTTCGAAACACATTGAAAAGTTTTCTCTTAATAAATTCATAAATGAATTCTAATTTATTTGAAATTTACATTGAAAATTATTTTATTTATAAGTAATACTATTATTTAAACATGTGAAATAACATGTACAAGGATGAAAAGTGTTTAAAACATTTAAAATAATGTTTTAAAGGAAAATCTCTTGCCTTGAGTCCCAACTAACCACATCCATCATTTAATTTCCCAAATAATAAAATTTAATTAATTTTATACTTGTGCACATAAATTTTTAAATATTATTACCTTGTTATTATTACTTTTTATTTATTTAATTACAATATTATATGTAGTTACTAAATCTGTTATGTTTACATCAAACATTTTTAGGTTGTTTGGTTCATAATATAAAAATAACATAATCACATTAACCACTTTCAAAGGATAATTATTCTATTATATATATAGTCATATTTTTTTTATAATTATCATTTTTATAAATTAAATATTATTTTAAAACCCACCATGTATGGAATTCATGGGAAATTAAATAAATTATTTTATAGAGATGGTAGTCCACACATACACAAAAGCAATGTTTCTGTTTTTATAATTAGTGGAAATGAAATACAATACGAAATATTTTATTTTATATAATTAAAATGTTTTTTTAAATTTTATATTTATTCATTAGTTCTATTATAATAAAAAGGCATGTGTAGAGGTAATGAAAAAAAATCAAATCGCTTCATGGAGGTGATAGTCTATAGATATTCCTAAGAGATGATATCATTTACCGAAAGATGGAAGGATAAAAGGTAAGTAGTATATTGTATTTATAGAATCATAATTGTTCAATTAAAATAAATGTAAATTAAATCCATCATTATAACCAGCCCTAATATGTGGTGATGAATAACGAAATACATTTATTCATGGAGATGGTTATCCATACATAAACATAAGTGATGATTTCATTTATCATTGTATGGAAAAGGAGATGAAAAAGGGTTGTTACATAAAAATAATAACACCTAATTATATATAAGAAAATGATGTTATTAAATTAACAAGGTTTAATAGATTTTAAGGATTTAAAAGAATAAATAGAGATGAAGTCACTTGGTTAATATTTATACCTATTCTTTGGAAAACCACATTTGAATTACACATTATGATCTCTAATATTGGAAGTTTGGTTATATCATTACCTATTGAATATGTTGATGTGGGTTATAATGGAATTTTATAATGTATTTTCTATGTTAGAGTGCTCAATGATTGTGAATAAGTGAGGAAATGAGGGTCCCTTTTATAAGTGAGGGTGTAACACTCTTTTAAAGACTCTTAAATTTTATATATTATAAATGTTTTAATCATGGTAAAGTGGAAATAAATAAATATAATTTATAATATATTGTGGTATTTGTTGAAATAATCACATATAATAATATTTAAGATCATGTTTTTTGACCTTAATAAATTTACATACTTTTCAGTTTACCAAGGTGATAACAATTTACCATGGTTACTATTTATTATGACAAAAAAATAAAATTGATATTGTTACATAATTTTAATATGATGAATTGAAATTTTTAATTCATTTTCTAATACTAAATTTAATTAATTAGCAGTATATAATTTTTAAATAAGTTCCCAAAATTCAATGAAATATCATTTTCAGAAAATTACATATTTTAAGCATAAAAACGATTTTATACAAAAAATAATGTGAAGTTCTTATTACCATTGAATTTGTGGGAATATTTTTTATAAAAGGAGAATTATTATACTTTCAAACCAATTAAACACCCAAAGTTTTCTTCTTCAAAAATGATTAAAATCGAAGTACTAAAAATAGATTTTATTTCAATAAAAACATTACTTGGATTTCCATAATTTTCAAACATATATTTATAAGATAAACATTATATTATTTAATGAAATATATTCATTACCACATAAATATTTTTCATATAAAAAATGTTTCCAAAAAATTTATGTCATTCTTGGAACATGATAATATCATTAAAATATTGTATTTGTAAAATTGGAAATTTTCACTACTCAACCAAAAATACACCTTATTATAAAAATCCTTAAAAAATATCTTAAGATTCTTATTAAATTTGGATTTCAATATATATATATATATAATAAAATAATTTTTTTAAAAGTGCTAGAAATTATTCATAATATTCTGGAACAAAAATAAATAAAAACGATTTTGGAAGAAATATATTTTTGATGTATAAAATGTATTTATACCCATTTACTATCTAGTAACCAATAATAGATGGATTTTAATTAATTTTATTAAATATATGATTTATAAATTTAATTTAAATAATATATCAATAATTATTAACTTAATTTACTTGGGTAAAAATACACTGCACACATAAATTAGGTTTAAAAAAAATTCCTTCCCTAATATTATATGATTTTATATAAAATTAAGTTATTATTTAAATTTAATTAATTAGTACATTTTTATTAAAGAAAAATTATATATATTTATATATATATATATATATATATATTTCATAATTTAGTTACTCATATCCATACCTTCTAATAAAAATTCATGGTTATAATGATTTTAGTTAAATAATAATATTTTTATCGTATATCGCAGATTTTTTAACCTCAATATTACATGTGTTACATTAATTAAAACATATTATTATTTTTAAACAAAATTACTAGGGTGTTACATTCCCCATTAACGAATATACATCCTCAAAATTATAATTGTATTCTTTAAAAATGAATTTATCGTAACATAGTAATAAAATAAAATATATACTTTATAATGACCTTTAATTTCTATGTAAACACTAGGAAACTTATTATTTTCAATATTAATGTACCTAAACAAGACTCATATTGGAATATGAGTTCCAAAAATCATACCCTTTATATTTGATTGTTACTTTCTATTGAATTTTTTTAATATTTTAAAAATTATTTTACCCTTGAGATAGAGTTTTTAAGAAAATATACACACTTGATTTATTTCCACAATATAAGTGGGATTTAATCATGTATATGTGATTCATTCAGGTACCCCTTATATTTCATCTCTTAATCCTTGAAGTGAATATTAGATGTTAATTTTTCTTTATTTAAGCACTAAAATAAACACATAATTGATCCTAATATACAGAAAAGGCTGAAAAAATATATATATTTTTTCCATTAATCCAAATGAAAAATGGTTAGTATATGTTAAGATAATATCTAATATAAAGAAATTATAAATTAATATAAAAAAACCAAAAAATATAACCTAAAGTTCATATTAAATAATTACATAAACAACTATCCTTAAAGCTCTTCAAAATATTCCTGACCAAGTTTAAAACCCAACAATTAGAAATATTTGGCCCTATATTATTTCTAGATCAATTTAACATTTTTATTTAAATAACATTAGTCAATAATAAAGTTACATATAAAAACTGTATATTACCTAATCATATCATACAAAAAATTAATGAATATTATCCATAAATAACCTGAACCACCTTAAATCCCCAGTAAAATCATATATGCATCTAAAAGTTAACACAAGATTTAATAAAAAATAAATTACAATATTAGTCAATAATATTTCCATTTTCCTTAATTATATAATTTTCATAACATAATCAACTTTTTGAAAAATAACTTTAATCACTTAATCACTAAATCAATTTTAAAATTCCATCATTATCGATGTGATTAAACATATCTTCCCAAAATGTAATAACCCTATTATCCTAATTAACCATTATTACATCAACATTAGAGATCATCTTAACATTGAAGCTTATCCATAAATTTTATCTTATTTACACAAAATATAAATGATTTATTCCCAAAATAACATTTTCACTAAAAAACTTTTTATAAAAATTTGATAAATATACCCAATACATTTATTAAAATCCAAAAAATGTCTACCATCACATAAAACATCAACAGGATCAAAAGTCCTTTAAATTTATGATTATCCTTAAATTTATTAACTCTTAAATAAAATACCACTACATCGTAACTCTTTAAACCTTATATATAGATATTTTATCCATTCATTGAAATTTATAAACCTTCAACTAAGAAATGTCATCTTATTCCTTAACACTTCCTTCCTAAAATAAAAAAATGAATAATTTTATAGTATCAAAAAATATAAATACAATCATTTTTCATACATTAAATATAAGAAAAGATATTAAAATAAAGAGTAAATTTTATAAGTTACACACAGTTTCATCATCTTCCTCATGTTACATTTTCAAACCTTTATTCATAAAATCTTCATGATCTCTTTCATGAGCTTCCCACTGATGACATTGATTTAAAAAATTTCTATACTCCTAAAATTTGATAGATCTTTATGTTCTGTTGATACTTTTCTCTACGATCTTTATCCCACATTCTTAACATATAAACACTTGAATATTTTTTTACCTTTATAATATATATCACCTAAACATATATGAAACTATATTTTTCATTTATTTATTTTTTTATTAAAATCACCTAGGTTCAGGTTGTTAATCATAAATAGAGATCATTGGTTAGATATAACCATAAGCGTTTTCACTCCAGTACCTCTACCATTTCATTTCATGTAACACCCAAAAATAATTAAATAATAAAATTGTATTTGATTGAGTATGAAACATGTAATAAAGAGCATAAATAACACATGAAATAAATTTCATTAAATATAATCTCTTAGATTGATTACCAAACATGCAACCTAGAGTTAAAACGAACTATAATATAATATACTATTATAATCTAGCTATTAAGTTAGATGATATGAATAGTAATAACTAAATTATAAAAAATATGGCTATCTATTTATTATAAATACAATAAGAATCATCTAAAATAAGAGAAATGTTTTATGAAAAACTGTATTTTTTTCTCTAAAAGATGGTTTAGTCACTCTTTGTACATATAATTTAAAATTAATTTCACGAAATTTTAGGAATATTATATAACAAAATTAACTTCATTATTTATTTCATAATATCAAAATTATCATTGGTTTAATTTTTATAATTTTTCTGCAATATTCCATTTTACAATGAATAGTAAAAAAACTCGAATTTTAATTAAAAGATCCCTTTTTATTTAAATTATTTATAAAATTAAAATTTATTTTTTAATGTTTTTAAATAAAAAGTAGTTAAAATATATATCTATTTTCTCAATTTAGTTAATTATAATATTTTTAATATTGAATTTTGATATAAAAACTTTGTATTTTTTTGAAATTTTTCTTGGAAACCTAATTTCTCATCACGCCTATGAGATTAATTTTGTATTATATTTTAAAAATTATGTGAATTTAAATTTTAAAAACAGATTATATATTTGGAATTAGTATAATTTATTTTTTATAATAATGTAAGTTTAATTTTAGACCAAACTTAATAGTGAAAATAATAATTATTAATTATCATGGTTAAGGGAAAAATGGATTTACTGGAGGTTTAAACAAAAAAAGGTAAGGATTAAAATGACATTAAAACTAATAGAAAATATATTTTATGGATTTATTTTGACCATATAATGTCTAAATCTTGAGAATACTCTATTTTGAACCCCTGTGGCATGTGAAAAATGTAGCTACACCTTTTTATTTTAAAAATTACAAGTGTTCACTCATCTCACTTATAAAAGGTGACCCTCTCTACTATCTTCTTCACACATTCAAACCTTTTTTTGGACAAGACATGAAAAAATAACTTTCAAAATTCTCCCTCTAATGCTAGAAGCTTTATTTAGAGAATAAATCCATACTAGGTAATCTTTTGTGAAAATTTATGGAGGATGATTGAAGAATAAGTAACATTCTTCCATGAAATTTTTTATTTTATTTCTTCCTTAAATTAATTTAATAAATAATAAATTTTTTTGGTAAAATAAAAATAATATCATAAATATTTTTATATGTTTTTATGATAAAGTAATAACCTAGAACCATATGCACTTCTATGAAATGGATTTCAAAATCATCATTCTTGTACACAGAAGACTACCACCTCGTGAATCGATGTCATTCATTCTTCCATTACCACATCTCATGATATGGTATGATGATGTATATAAATTATATATAATATATTTATTCCATAATTATAACATTTTATTAATTATATAATAGATAATTTTTTACTTTCTATTACATAAGGGATACGATAACTTTGCTCATGTGTACGATGGACTATAGCCTCGCAAAGCGATGCGATTCATCTTTCAATAACTCTTTATATGGAATATAATAAGGATAATTTTAATGAATATATATGATATACATGAAATAATTATTAATTTAATGAAAAATTTATCATGATTAAATGATAACATAAAATCTTCTTTTTTACCCTGAAAAATAATATCATCGTTTGTGTATGTGTGGACTATGACCTTTAGAAGCGATGCAAATCCCTTTTCATTACCACACCTCATGAATGATCTATATAAGTATATATAATAAAATAAAGTGGAATATATATATATATATATATATTATTATCATTATTGAATTATAAAATATTACTTACTTCTTTCCATAATGATCATTGGAAAATGGAAACGTTACTCGTGTGTACGTATGACCTTCCATATCCATTGTAACATACATCATATTTCAAAACCTTATTTAATTATTAGGTTTAAAATTAAAATTTATCTATAAATATTATAATATTATCATTATTATTATTTTAGGGATGATGTACCTATATTATATTCACAATAACCTAAACTTTCGTAACAAAGTAAGAATGAGAAAACAAGGCAATTAACAACCAAAACAATAAAAATAATAAAATATTCTTAACAAACAGGAGGTAAGATGATATAAAAGGATCATATATGATATTATAAACATTAAAATGAATAATTAATTAGTAAATAACAAGATCAAAACAATTACATATGATTTTAACTAACATTTATCTGAAAGGAATTGAGAGGTAAATGAATTCTTAAATAAATTTCCATTCATTGGGTTTAACTTATACTTCATCAATTATGTAATCATAAGATTATAAATTTAATAAACAATAATTATTTTATGTTTTAATTTCACATTTTTCTGTGAAGTTACATTTTATATGCATAATTAATTCATTGATTAATCCCCACATCAATGATATGTTCTTTGTATGTGACTTCATCTCAATCTCCCTTCATTGAGGTATATTGAAATGTTATGATCTTAATTTATTTTATATTGTGTATATACTTTCAATTTTACATGAAATAACATGAATTCTAAATAGTTAATTTTATTTTGAGTTTCAATTTGAATTATTTCATCTAGTGGTGTCAGATTATAAAATTATCACGTGCTATAGAATTTCATAACTCAATTTCTTTTCACTAGTATATATTTTTTATTCATGATATTATACATTATATTATTATGTGTGAAATTAATCTTGATTATATTATATTGTATTTATAATTTTTAGGTGGACTTATAGTTGATACATATAATATTTTCATTGATTAACTCTAACTTCATCATTATGGTCATTATAAGTTTTTTATTTCACAACCTCATTCTAATCGGTATTGTTTATTAATGAATATCAGGTAAATGAAATTATTTGAGCATTTCATAAAAAACACATTTTATTTTATTTTTCCTTTGGTTCTTCATGGTATATTTATGTAATAATACTATTTTCTCACTATTTGGTACTTAAGATGACTGTTAAAATGTTTTTTAGAAAATATATCATTATTTATCTCTTTGATCGAAAACGTGTTTCCTTAAAAACCATTTTTTCAAAAAATGTTTTCAATTTTTTTTAAACTTCTAAAGATTATTTGTTAAATAAATTTTTACCTATTTTAATTTTTACAATTTTATTTTAAAGGATTAATGACCTATTTTTAAGAAATTCCCAATATTATTTTACTGAAAAAGTTAATGGAATCTCTCTTTTAATGAGTATGACATGAATAAAATTTTTAGCCATCATGACCACTAAAATGTTTAAAATATTATCTTATATTTTTCAAAGTATGATTCAAATGAAATGAATTTTCAAATGTTTTTTTAATTTTTTTTCAAAAGGTGATTTTCAAAATGAAAAATATATTTTACTAAAGAATTATTTTGAAGATATTTTTATAGTATTTATATTAATCATGGAAAATAACCCTTTTTTCTTAATCTAGTGGTTATATATTTTATTAATACCATCCTTATTATTTTAATGGATATTTTAGGATCATTTTGACAAAGGAAGTTATTAAAATCCACGTTTTTAAATCATTTTTGTAGTCATTAACATTACCTTGAAATATTCATTATCCTATGACCATTAGATAATAAATTTCCTCTAAATATTAATATTATTTATCATGTATATGATTATTTTTAAAACCATATCTCATTTCTATATAATGTGTATTAATTTGGAATTTATTTGTTTGAATAGTGAAATATTGAGAAATCTATAATCTTTACTAAATATAGATATTTGATGATAAGAAACATTGTTCATGAATTAAATATATTATTTGATTTATGAGAAATGATTTGGAAATGCATATACACGTGGGTACCAGTTATAGCTAACCCCTCGATGCATCGGTAATCACATCATCTGAATTAGTAATCTAGCATAAAACCAGTTGTCCAAACCAGATGAGTTTTCACCATGCAGTTTTAAATTAACTCCAGGATAGTTCTTGATGGTAGAGGTATCATATGACTAATAAATCACATATAATAATTAATAATTTCTTTAATTTAAAATTCAGTTAATATTATCTATGATATTTTATCAATGAAAAAAATCTCTAGATGCATTTCATTCTTAGTTATTGATTACACGACATATATGTTTTGTTATTTACCTTTCCATATTGATTATAACTCATAATGTTATCATAGTCATGTTATTAATTAAATGGAATGTGGTTTCATTTATATACCTTTCCATATTGATTATTATCCATGATATTGTTTTCGTTAATATTATCTCTGGATGCACTTCCTTATTAGTTTATTGATCACATGGCATGTGTGTTCAGTTATTTTCATTACAATATTGATTATTTTTATTTATTGATGATTAATTATATTTTAAAAAACCCATAATGATTATTTGAGCTCACCATTATTTTTTTACTTTCCTAGGAATGCATGAAGTGTTCTATTATTGAGATGAAAGGATATTCTATAGGGAGTAATTTATTATAAAAAAATTATTTTTATTTTGTATATTTAAATGTAATAAAAGGTTCATGAATGTATCTAGTTTATTAAGTATACTAAGCTATTGGGTCATTCAGGATTAAATTCCTTATATCTTATACTAATGTAATAAAGTATACACATGTTTTTGTTACTGGGGTCAGTCTTTCTATAGTTGGTATCATATGAATTTAAGAGCCCAAGTAG
The DNA here is from genome assembly GCA_963277665.1 of Viscum album. NCBI lineage: Eukaryota > Viridiplantae > Streptophyta > Magnoliopsida > Santalales > Viscaceae > Viscum > Viscum album. Next base: position 1,779,059,337 of record OY728165.1, on the reverse strand, counting down.
TTTGATCAAGCTGAAATTATTGTCAATTAGTTAAGAGGATGAAATGTAAACAAGTTTCTATTATAAAGATTTTAGAGATAGTCTTATGTTCAGAATACATGTGTCATTGGTTAATTAAAATAGTTTTTTCCTTCAAGTTTTTAGGGTTTAGAAGAAGAGAACCATTAAAAATGGTGATCATTTTTTACTAGAACAATTGGAATATTTTTTAGAGTGATTACTTAGGAGGATATTTGATAAAAATATGAAATACCCACACCAGCCATCCTAGGAGGGATGCAACCATGACTTAGATGAGAATTCAACTCCCTAACAAGCCAGTGTGGGTGGAATGGATGTGAGGGTGTGTAGGGAATGCTCAAAGAGGTGAAAGGGAGAAGCAATGATCCACCATGTGGGGAGGCAAGATGGAGGGTGAGATCACCAACATGGAGTGATGCAACAAATATTATATGCCGACCAGAAAATTTTATTGGATGCTCCATGTGGTACCATGTATTATAAGGGAATGCGGAACCTCTTTCCATTTCAATGAGGGATCACAGGGCCAGGTTCACTATTGAATCATCATTTAATATATGTAAATAAGGAGCACTGTTTGATCAGATTAATCAGGACCATCTATTTCCATGGGGCCATTGCATTGTTCTTTGAGCCATGTTAGAGTATAGTTTCTTGCTAGTATCTTCATACATAGACCTATGTTTGATCAAACTAAATATTAAAGCACCATTTAATCATCTTAAATATCCTAATTTGATCAAAACCATATGAAACATCATTTTAATGTAAAAATTAAGACAAAATCGTGAATATGCAGTGTGGAGAAAATATTTTTTACAAGGAAAGTGATTCTCATTATCACAATGCATGAGGTAAGTCAGAACAAAAAAATTTATGTCCTTCCAAGGCATGATAATCATTACCTATAAAAGGAGGAATTTGTAGAAAAGGATAGTTAATGTTGATCATGAGAGGCTCTCATTTCTATTGAAACATAGCCACCGTGAACATCTAGTTTGTGAATATTAGTTACGTGCATTATTTTTTTGTGTGTGTAAATAAGATGAGAACTTGTGATTCAGTCAAAATTTTCTTGTCACACTCATTTTTTTTCACAAATATGTGAGATCTGTGAAGTAATCTGGATAGTGCAACATGAAACTCTATAGATTTAGTGAAGAATATGGACAACCTGCACTTGTTTTGTGAAATATGAGGCATGAATTCATGAATACAGTGTACTAAATTGATTCTTGCAGAATTTTAAAAGCATACCTAGTTTGTGTGATCTATGTGTGAAGGCCACATACATTATGTGAAGAATAAATAGTACTTCATAAAGTATGTGCACATGGTTTGTGTGAAGGTTTTTCAAGTGTTCGGTTTTTGCATATACTAGTGTTCATATATGAAGGAGAGTGGAAAAAAAGTAGAAAATGGGTGTGAAATAAAACAATGAAGTGTGTGTTCACATAATGTGGTTTTTATGCAGATGAAGTAATGCATTCATAACTTGAAAATACCATTCATTATTTATAAATTCAGTAAGAAGAGTGATGCACATGAAACATATTTTTCATGAATTGGGTGAAGTGATTTGAGACTGGAGACTAAGAATTAATTTAGAAGACTCTTAAATCTTTGTTTTTTAGTATTCAGTGAGGCTGAGTCTTTAGTAGAAGAATGGATACTCACTCTATCGGTGTTTTATTGAGGAATATGACCATATGATGGTGATCAAATTTATTGAGAAAGTCTAACATCAGTGAAAAGGTTCAAGAATTGTACATGATCTAGATTGATCCAAAAAGCTTATGGATTAAGATCAAGAGACCATTCTATTAGTTGTTCATATCTTGCGTTACTCAAGATAGTGGATGTATATTGTGGGACACTAAAGTAAAATAATCCTCTAGTGGGATTATAGAGTAGGATAATAGGATACTGGTAACATTTTGGGATGTAGTTTAATAATCCTCCAATGGGAATCAAGATTCACTTGCGTAGGAGGTAACTTGTGATATTTAGTGGGACTCTAGAGTGGACCACTTTGAGATTCCATTTTTATGTGAATGGGACTTTCCTTGGTTCTAACCATAAAATAATTTGATTTTTTTAAATGAGGTGTATAACTAGTTTAAGTAATGAATTAAATCTTAGCATAGAACCTTGTAAAAAAATTATGTTCTTTGTTTCATTTACATTCTATATTGCATAAATGATGCACTCATTCTAATAGGTGAAAAAGTCTTAAAAGGGTTTATATAAAAGAAAATAATTCAGTAAAACAAGTCACAGTTGATTCAAACCCCTTTTAGTGTGACTAAACGATCAATTGGAATGTTCAATTGGTATGGAAGAAAATTCCACCCCTGGTTGAATCTACATTACATGTCCAATTGTTTTTATTAGTAGTATATGAAGTGAAGATTTGATTTTAAAGAAAATTATAAGGTGCTTCATATGGGAAATCTATGTCTAGTCTTGATGTTAGAAATGTTGAAGTTTTAGTCAATACGTTAAATAAAAATAAAATAGTATAAACAAATCTGAAGAATAATTCAAAGATAAATAAAGATAAAATTAAAAATGAAGGCATTCAGATTGGTCATTGTTTCATGAAATAATATGATTAATTTTATTATGTATCAAGTTCATGATATTTTGAATATTTTATCAATTCTATAGTTAGATATAACTTGAATAATTTTCTCCAATTAGTGTTAACATATATGTTCAGTGTATTCAAGGAACATCAGGATGAAAAATTATATCTATAAGAAGAGGATAATGCTATTGAAGAGAAATTGATTTAGAATTATGGAATATTCAACACTATTATAACACTTTTAATTGAAATGAAAGAAAAAATAACTCTTTGAAAAGAAATATATGATGAAGATATTAAAGAATTTAATATTAATATCTATGAGAACGTTGAATTTTAAATTTTCTTTTATTTTTTCATATATGCAGCCAAATGGTTGAATTATACATCTACGATTGTTAAAGATGTTCCTTTGGATGTTAAATAAGAAATAATTAATGATCTTGGAAGTTTTTCACTAAAGGAAAATCAAATGCATGAAGATTAATTCAAAATATGAAGATTCAGTTAGAATAAAACATTAAATAAATTAAAGATTGGAAAATTTATATTTACATAAAATGTCATTAAGTAGATGTGAAATTGAGAAATATTGACGTGACACAAGATGAGACCTCCCAAGTTACCGAGAAAAGAAGTATTTCAAAGTATTCATCTAATATGAGTCCTATTTTAGAAAAGTTTCTTAAAAGGTTAACTTGATTAATGATAATATCTTGTGTGAATGGTGTAAAATGACTAGAAATTCCCATAAAAAGTGTTTTACATGCTTACCTAGGCAAGAATAATTTTTAAGATGAAATGGAAATCACGTATGAATTCTCATGTTGGGAAAAATAATTCTATACACAAATTGAATCATGGGTATATTCATAAAGAATGGTTAATCACATGGTCAAAATAGTTGGAAGAGGTATGAAATTTATAAAAATCAGAGAAAAATAAAACTAATTTTCAAGAAAATGTGAATAATCCTTTCACATATAAGAAGATAGCTAGGACGAGAAGAAAATATGAACCTTGTTACACTAACTGAGGAGCTTTGAAGAACCACATTATCCCCATATACACATTAATTTTATTTTCATACAGGGAATTCCAAGTAAAGAATTTATTCAGGGGGAGACATAAATTAGATAAAATCTATGACCATCATACAACTAGAATGTTTACCATCCTAGAAGACTATTGGATCCATGATTTTTTTATTACATCTAAAATAATCTCATAAGATGCTTAGAGTTTATTCTTGAATAATTTAAATCATGATGATGAATTATTGAGTGCATATCTTGAGGGAGAGAAGAGTAGTACAACCTCCATATATTTCCATCCCAGTTGATATATTCCGACTATCAAATTTTATGGTGACTTATGAATTGACTAACAGTAGTTGATAAAAATATAGATATTTATGATTGTCATAATTGATGTATATTGATTACATTATACTATTTTAATTTTTAAAAATCAATTATAAATGTGACAGATTGATCACTTGTTGATAAAAGGATATGTAATTTGAAAGGGTAAATACATTATTGTAAATGCATGTTTCTAATATATTTTTTGAGATATCTATTTGAGAATAGTTGAAAATATTTTGAATAGTTTACGATAAAGGGTTTCAATGTTGGTATTATATGATGAAATTCATTAACATCATTGGTGTTAAATCCGATCACTCTTGTTTTCTACCCAGAGAATTGATGACATAGAATTATTTTTTGTTATCTTTAGTTCATTACTAATCTAGTGGTGATTTGATCATTCTTTTGTATATAAAAACTGTACATGTCATAAGATAATATTATGTTTTTAAAATATGATTTTATGGGATGATGAATCCTTTCCATTCTTATATATTTGGATTTATTTCTAATAAGTGGGAGAGTATATCATTGAATTTTAGAATTAAGTAGGTACTAACAAAAAAACCAAAGGGGGGGGGGATTGGAGAACCAAATGGGTTTGCTGAAGTGGAAATTTTTTTTAATTATATAAGAGTATGAAAAGTCAATGAGTTTCTATTTTAATGATTTTAGATATGGTCTTATTTTTAGAATACTTGTGTCATTGGTTAATTGACACAATGTTTTCTTCATGGGTTTAAGTTATGGAAAGTTATAACCATAAAAAATGGTGATTATTTTGTTTGATAATATTTAGAATATTTTGAGAGTTATTACATAGAAATATGTTTAATGAAAAAATGTCCTACCCATACTAGCCAGCAAATGAGGAATCCATCCACTACTAATATGGGTATTAGACTCGCTATCTATCCAGCATGAGTAGAATGGGTGTGTGGGTATGCATGGAACACCCACTAGGGTGAAAGGGAGAAGAGGTTAGCCACAGTACAAGGTGACACAATGGTGAATGAAGCGCCATCATGGAGTGGTGAAAAAAATAATAGATGTGGACCAGTTCTAGCTTCTCTAACCGGTGCCTTATAATATAAGGGTACACAAAATGTCTTTTTTTTAATGTTGGATCACACGGTGTGGTGAAATATTAATCTATCATTTAATATACATAAATACAGATCACCTTTAGATTAGATTTATTAGGACTGTCTATTTACATGAAATTATTGTCTTCTTCCTTAAATCTTATTGGTGGATTACTGATTGATGAGATCTTCATGTTGCATCTCTGTTTGATCAAACTAAATCTTCAAGCTCTATTTCATCATTCTGAAGATAATAAAATTATTTAAACCACATTAATCTCTGTTTTCATGTAAAAACAATAATCGAATCATGAATATGAAATGTGTAGAAAATATTGGTTTATTAAGAAAATTATTCTCATTGTTGTGAAGAAAGATGTATGTTGGTGCACATATATTTAAGGCAGTTTGGGTAAAGCTAATCATTTCCTATAAAATAAGAAGTACATAGAAGAGGATAGTAGATTCCTATCACGAGAGGCTCTTGTTTATGGATAAATAGAGCCATTATGAAAATTTGGTTCACAAAGAGGAGTTCTGCACATTCTCTATCTATGCAAATAAGAATAAAACCAACAAGGTAGTCGATATGTTCTTGCAAAACTAGTTTTATTTTTGTGCTGGCCTGATATCAAAAAATAAACCAAGATAGTGATACATGTGTCTCCCTAGCTTTGGGGAAGAATATTTAGAACTCACACTTTTTGTGTGATTCATGAAGATTGTATACTACTCTGATGCACAAAGAATCTTGAAATCATACATAGTTTGTGTGATCTTTGGGATAAGGATGTGTACATTATGATAAAAAGGAGGTTTAGTGAATATAGTATATACATGTGGTTTGTGTGATGGTTGTGAATGTGTTTATCATGTGAATATACAAGTGTTTGCATAAGAATGAGAGTGCAAAAGAAAATATGAAGTGTTTGTGAAGAATGTGCATGTAAATAAAAAATGAAGTGTGTGTGTTAACATAAGGAAGGTTTCATGCACATGAAATAATGAATTCATAACATTATAATACCATGAATTATTTACACATTAAAGAAGAACATTGATTCACATGAAATATATTTTTCATGAATTGGGTATAGTGATTTGAGAATAAATCCATAACATTATTTTGGAATATTTTTATATCTGAGTTTATCAATTTTTAATGAGGCTGGGTATTTAGTAGAATAAAAAATATTCACCCTAGAAGTGTTGAACTATGGAAACTAACCATATATAGGTGATCATATTTATTGAGAAAGACCAGTATCAGTGCAAAGGTTCAAGAACTGTACACAAGAAAGTGTGATCGAGTAAGACCATGGAGAAAAATCAAGAGATTATTCTATTAGTGAATGATATCTTGTGTAACTCAAGATATTGGAATTCATTAATGGGACTCTTAAGTAGAATAAACATTAAGTGGGACTCCATATGAAAATGGTGGGATGCTAGTGACACTATGGTATGTAGTACAAAGATCCTCATGTGGGAAAGAGGAGTCACTTTTGTAGGTGGTAACTTGTGATCTATAATGGTAATCTAGTGTGGAAGACTATTTGATTTAGTGTTTAACTGAATGGTACTTTCTCTAGTTATAACCACATTCATATAGTGAAGAGTATTTAACCATTTGTATAATCAGTTTCTGCAGGGAAAGAGATCTTAGTACAAAACCTTGTAAAAATATTGTGTGTTGTGTTTCATTTGTATTATGTGTTTCATACATGATCCCCTAATCCCAAATGGTGATAGTGGTTCTAATGGGGTTAAATAAAAGAAAAGAATTTATCAAAACAAGTCACACATGATTTACTGCTCTCTCAGTCTCTCTTGACAATCTATTGGACACTTCAGAAAGTTTTTGTATAATTATTTGGAATTAGATTTAGGAAAAAATATATTAGGGATCATAACCCCTAGATATAATTTGAAAACAAGTATATAAGAACACCCTAATGTTTTGTTTAGTTAGATATTGGGTGGGATTTATTGGAAATACATCATTGTATGCATAATACAAGTAGATGTGGGTCTGGAAAAAAGGACCTAGGGGTAATAATTTCTTAAATGGGTGAATTGGTCATGACTTGATCATCACTCGGTGCATGATAATATTCATAATTGTAATCCTGGTCTGATTCTCTCTAAGGTTATGATTAGTATAATTCACATTTTATTTACAAACCATTATGATGGATTTGAATTTATTATAAAAATTAGTGACCTTGGTTAAGCAAAAAATTTATGAGATAAAAAATATGATGTCTCAATGGAATAGGAAAATATTTCATGTATGGAAAAGATGGGAATAAATAAATTAATTTCCAATAAAATATGAAGAGAAATATAGAATAAAATAAATATTATCCTTGGGATCCATTTATAGTTAATTGTAGTAAATGTAGAGAATATGTTCATTATCTATTAAATTTCATATTCTAAAGGATAACCCTGAGATCAAGGAAAGATTTATGTTAAAAAAAACAGATGAAGTATTTATATATTGGGGTTCAAGAATTAAAATGTAGAAATATTTTTTTTCCAACGGTATTTTGCTAATAATAATTATGAATCAGTTAAGGATTTTGTAAAATTTTGGAAACAAATATCCCTTCATTAACAAAAGAGTTTTGATTTCCACCATGTGTTAATGATTTTAATATTGATCATAATATCAAAGTCTTAATCACATTTTTTTTGATTTTATGTGATTGGAGTCTACTAAGATTAGAGATATTTTGGGAGAAATTTTCAAAAAACCATATGTTTTAACGAAAAATGTATTCAAGGAATCATGCATTATAGTATACAGAAATTAGTTTAAAGTTATTAATATCATTTAGATTTAATATGATCTTTAATGATATTGTAATAATAGTCAAATATGGTTATTAGAATTTATAAAAAAGGGTTATATTGACAACCATAGTACAATGTTATTTAAGGATTAATTTTATTTCAAATATGTACATCATATTTCTAGTGAAATGTTATAGGAATTATATTTATATAGTTTAGAAAAAGTAAATCTCCATTGATGGGTGACAACCTATCATGTATGGTAAGGTCATGGGGCTTAAACCCATGACCAAAGGATGATAAGGGTTTAGGGCCTACCATATGGATACATTATGTCTTTGTTAATATGTCATTGTTTCTAGTTAAAAAATTTCCAAAATAAATATTAATGATGAACTAGTGGTGTTACTTTTGAGGTTTAGAGTTTAATTTGTTGTATTGGATCACTTAAGCGAACCATATCGGTTTTGAAAATGTAGTTAGAAACAAAATGAAAGACTTATCACTCTTTTATTGATTATATGATAAGTTAAAAGATAATTTTAGTTCTTCAAAAATAAAAAATTCATTTTGGATATTCATTTCTTGAAGAAATCAACTAATTAGTCATTTATCGATGCATAATCATTGTATTAAATTATTCATATAAAATAGAAACATATATAGTAATTATATTTCCTTATATTCATAAAGAATAAATAAATTACTAAAATTTAGGAAAGTGATCATGAAATAGAAACATTATTCTATAAAGATCATTTTTTGATGATATCAATGTAATTTTAAACACATATTTTTTTTATGGTTTTGTGTTCATTAACCTTCTCTAGATCACCAACTTTCTTGTGATTAAAAACCTCTATCACTCTCCATTAATCCTTGGGTGTTAAAATTCTCTCTAATGACCATGATTTAATTTCCCACCTATGTTTTAATAAATGGAAACCTACTTATTTGATTATTTTATATGAATTTTCACATCCATTTCAATCTTATTATGAACATGTTTTATTAAATCTTTCTATAATGTTGGCTTTTCAATAATGGTATTTCCAAATGTCAAAACCTTGATTGCCGAGACCATGTTTAAATTGTGAGGACACATTTTAGTTAAGGTTGGTAGAATTTAACACCCCAAAATTATTTTAGAATAACATTTTATTCAATATAAAATGGAACATTTAATGCTAAACTTAAATAAATATTGATATATATTTCTATAAATCAAACATTTTCGATATCTTATAGAACACAAAACCCCGAGTTGAAAAAAACCAGAATATATTATAACCTTATAACCTAATTGTTAAACTATATGGTATTAATAGTACTATATAAATTAGGAAAATTAGGGTTATCTATTGATTTGAAATAGAATATAAATCATCTAAAATAAAAATAAATATTTTCTAGAAAATGCATTTTTTTGTAAAAGATGGTATAGTCGCACTTTGCGCACATAATTAAAAACTAATTCTTACTAATTTTAAAAATATTATTTTATAAAATGAAATTTATTTTTGAAATAATAATAACAATATTATCTTAGCTTTAATTTTTGGGTTGTTTCTGAATTATTTTATTTTTTATTGAATAATGAAAAATACTATTTTTAATTGAAATCCTATTTTTCATTAAATTTAATTATATAGTTAAAATATATTATTAATTGGGATTAAATTAAAATTAGTTCAATTATAAATCTATTAATACATTTTTTTTTAATTTTAATCATTTTCATATTGAATTTTAACATAAAAACATTGCAATATATTGATAATTTTCTCTTTGAAAACATGTTTTCTCGTAACATCTATGAGACTAATTTTAAATTAAATTTTACTAATATTTTGAATATAATTTTGAAAAATAGAATCAATATTTTTAATTGTAATAATTTATATTTTCTAATAATGTCAACATAATTTTTTACCAAACTGAATAGTGAAAACAATGAAAATTAATTACTACGGTTAAGTTTAAAATGGATTTACCGAGGGATTAAACTAAAATGATAATAGATAAAATGACCTATAAACTTGTATAAAATATATATAAGACCATATTTTGACCATATATATTTAATTTATCAATAATACACCATTTGGGACTCTTTTGGTATGTGTAAAACAAGGGTACACCTTTTTTATTCTAAAATTACAACTATGCCACTCACCATACTTATAAATGGTCACACCCTATCCTATATTATTCAAACCATAAAAACATTTTGATTCATCTAGTAACTAAAAATATCACCTCATAACATCCCACCTATCATCATATAATCCTTATTTTGGGTGGAAATTAAACCAATAAGGCTTTGGTGAACATATAAGGAGGATACCTGAAGAAGAGGTAAGATTCTTCAATGAGAAATTTTAATTTATTGATTACTCCACATCCTAAAATTATTATTAAACATAATGATATAATAAAATAATTATATTAAATATACTAAGATGTTCTAATGTTATGGTATTTACCTAAAACCATCTCCACTTCCATCAAATGAGTTTCGAAATCATCATTCGTGTGTACAATGGATTATCGCCTCGAGAACTAATGTCATTCACTCCTCTGCTACCACCTATCACAGTTGGTTATGATTATGGATATACATTATATAAATTATATTTATAAAATAGATTTTCCTATGGAACAATTATATCATATATTACTTTTTAACTTTCTATTCTATATGGGTTACGATAACGTCGCTTTTTTGTAAAGTAGAGTACCACCACACGAAGCGATGCGATTCTTCTTTCAGTAATGATTTTCATAGAATGAAATATGTATAAAATTAATGAATATATTTGATATAAATGAAATAATTACCATATTAATTATATATTTGTAAAAATGAAATGATAATAAATAATTTTATTTTTCTACACTGAAAAATGATAATATCGTTTGTGTACGTGTGGACTACCTCCTTTATGAAGAGATGTGACTTTCTTTTCATCACCAACCCACATGGACTATTTATATAAGTAAATTTAAAGTAATAATATTATATATATACATATATATTATAATCATTATATAAAGATAAAATATTACTTACCTTTTTTCCATAATGATCAATGAAAAATGGTAATGTTACTCATGCGTATGTATAACCTATCGTCTCCATGATCATAACGTAATTCATATTTCATAACCATATTTCATGATTGGGATTAAAAGTAAAATTGATTTAATAATATGATAATTATTTCATTATTATTGTATAGATGATGTAACTATAAAATATGCATTAGAACTAGAACATTCATAACAAAATCATGAATGAGAAAAAAATAAAATTAATAACTAAAATATTTAAAATAATGAAAAATTATTAATGAAATAGTTACAATATATTTTAAAAGAATCATATATGAAATTATAAATATTAACTTGGTTGTAAAATAAGATTATAACATGTTTATAACCAATATAGAATAGGTTAAATCATCTTCATACACAAGGAAGTGCGAGGTATGAGAATTCTAATCTCAATTCCCATTGATTGGGTTAAACTTATACTTCACCGATTTTGTCATGCTAAGATTATGAATATAATGAATTTTTATTATTTTATGTTTTAGTTCCATATATTTTACTTTTATTTACATCTTATATACAAAACCCATTCAATGATTTTTTCCTACTTCAATAATATGATTTTTGTAAGGGACTTCATCTTAATTTCTTTTCATTGAGACATATTGTAATTTTGTGCACCTAATTTATTTTATATAGTGTATTTACTTTATATTTTACATGTAATATCAAGAATCCATCATATTTAATTTTTCTTTTAGATTTAATTGGAAATATTTCATTTAAGGGGATTTGAGTAGAAAATTAGCAAGGGGTAAATAATTTCATAACACAATTTCCATTCATTGGGTTATATTACTTCTTGTTATCATTGATATTCTATGATTATATGGAAATGAATCTTGATTATATTTTTTATTATTTACACTTGTTTATGTTGATTTAATTTCTATTCACACAATCTATTCATTTAATAATTCGTACTTCAACATTGTAGTCATTTTAAGGGTTTAGTTGACAATCTGATTCTAATAGATAATGTTTATCCTTGAATTTTTGTTGGAGGAAATTATTTTACAATTTCCAAATAAAAAAATTAATTTTATTATAATATATTTTCTCATGATGTTTTAAAGTAATAATACTATTTTTACACACTTTTAAACATAAAACTACTGAGGAAGTTTTTCTATGAAGATCAGCCATCATTTTTCTCTTTGGTCGGAAAACCATTTTCTTCCAAAAACTTATTTTTTTAAAATATTATCAAAAATGTTTTTAAAATTTTCCAAATAATTTATTAAATATTTTATTACCAATTTTTAATTTTTATAAATTTTTGTAAAGGAATATTCATGTCATTTTAAAAACAACACCATTTTTGATTTTACTTAAAATATGAATGGAATCATTATTTTAACATGTAATAAATGAACATAATTTCCAAAAGTCATGCCCAATAAAAATTTTCAAAAAATTATTTTATTTATTTAAATGTTTATTTTCAAATAAAATTATTTTAATTTTTTTATGAAGTTTTAGTTTTTAAAGGATATTTTCAAAACAAAAGTATTTTTTCGTCGAGAATGTTTTTAATGATATTTTTATGGTACTTATATTTATCAATTAAAAAAACCTTTATTCTTACTATAATTGGTAAATGTTTTATTTATACCATCCCTTTCCATTATATATATTTTTATAATAATTTTGACCAAGGAAATATTGAAATTCACTTTCTCAATTAATTTTTGATGTAATTACCTTTAGCATAAAATATTCCGTTTCCTATGATCAGTAGACATTAAATTTACCCTATATATCAATATTATTTATCATGGATATGATTATTGATTAAACTATATCTTTTTTATATATATGGTGTCTTAGAATGGAAGTAATTTTTTTGACTAGGGAAATATTGATAAATCCATATTATTTTTTAATTACTGATATTTGATAATAAATACCATTTTTTATAAATGAAAGAGATTTTTTGATATATAAGTTCTGCTTTATCTATGTAGATATGGATGGGGAATAGTTATAGTCATCCCCTCAATGGATCACTATTCTCATTAATAAAATTCATATGCTATTATAAATTATGTTTTCCAAAATAGATTATTTTTACCAAGTAGTTTTAAACTGTCTTGAGGGTAGAACTTGACCATATAGGTATCATGTTTCAGAGACATAACATCCAATAATTAAACATTCAATTCATTTATAATGTAGTTATCATTATTTTTGATATTTTGTTAGTGATATTATCTCTGGATGCATTTCATTATCAGTTATTGATTACATGAAATGCGTGTTTAGTTATTTACCATGCTATATTAATTATTCATTATCCAGTTATGATAGTCCTATTATTAATAAAATGGAATTTATTTTTAGTTATTTACCTTTACATATTTATTATTATACATGATATTTTTAGATTGATATTATCTCTAGATGCATCTACTTCAATGTTTATTGATTACATGTTATGTGTGTTCAGTTATTTTCCTTTACATATTGATTATGATAATTGATTAATGATTAAATCCACTATATTTAACATATATTGAGTATTTTATCTCACCCCTATTTTTTTTCCTTTACCCGGAATACATGAAGTCTATTGCGATTGATATGTAAGGATACTCTAAAGGGGATAATGATATTCTGAAAAAAATTATGTTGTAATTTATTTATTACAATACAATGAAAGACTCAAGTATGTATCTTGTTTACCAAGACTAATAAATCATTTTGTCCATTGGGATGTGATTACTTTTATTTCATTCAAATATAATAATATAGACACAAGATCTGGGATAATAGGGTTAGGGTCTCTATATTTCTTGTTCACAAAATAACTACATTTTTCTTCAAATACATTGAAAAAATAGTTATTTATAGTTCTAGGAATTTAATAAAAACAGAAATGGTTACTGTAATTATATCATAATAAAATATCATACAAAGATTATAAATACAAACATATCCTTAAATAGGTTAGGTTCAATTTTACTATTTTGATTCATCCAAAAAATTTAATTCTTCTTAATATACAAATAACTATGTTTATCTAAACCCTTTCACTAATAAAAACTATAACAAACTATAATATAATCATCCCATAATTACATGATCTATAAAAATTGTTTCACTTTATTACATTTCTAGCATAATTTAGGTTTAGTGTTTAATAAAATTTTTAAAACAATTACATAAAGAAGTAGAAATGTAAACATAGAGTGAAATATTTTCCAAAAAAATAGGCTCTTAAGTCAAAATGAATATTTTATACATGAAACTTATTATTAATTCATTAAATGTCATAATTGTCCTTTCTCTAATCCATATACATACTTAATCCTTATGATATACATTTGAAAAATTTGGATGAGAAAAAGAATCTCTGTAATTGATATAAAAATAGATGGTAACCATTAATTCATTTAAAATTCATGAAAACCAATAATAATGGTTTCCATTTGTATAATAAAATTTGAGATCAAAATAATCATTTACTAACTCATAAAATAAACTTAAAACCCCAATTGTTTTATAAAAAATTTCTTAATAAAGTGTAAGGTAAAAACCATAATAATGCTAGTTTTAGAAAAATAGATAACTCATGAAAAAATTTCATTGAAAAAGAAAACATTTTCCCTTATATTATCATAATAATTATCTACCTTATGAAATTAATGTAGGTTTCTTGGTACATTATCATCACAATCAAACATACAAATGAATTTACCTCAAAATTAATTCAGACATATCTATTATTTTTAACAAATATCCATCTATCTATATCACATTACCAAATGAATTTGAGAGCTATATTAGTAACACCAATCACTAGAGATGTATTGGTATCAGACAAAATCATATGAAATTAAAAAGAAACATATCATATGAAAAACACATAAAATATTTTATTAACATTATTAAACTGATAAAATTTTCCAAAACATCTAATAAGTAAAATAACTTTTAGTAATCTTATAAAATGAGAAGAAACTTCATTTTCATTTGAAAATGTTTAAAACTTACGGAAAATGGGAATAATATATACTTTTAAAAACCCTAAAAAATTTTAAATTAATTTTTTATAATGATTATTGTAAATAATTAATGGAAAATATTTTCATGTAATATTAACAAAACCCATTTTATTCATAAATTTTGTAAATAAATACAAAAAATAAATTTTTAGAAAATGTTGAAGAGATAATTTTTAAAACCATTGAAAATCGTGCCAATTATAGTCAAAATTGAATTGTAATAATATTTTAGTTCTGATTAATTTCATTCTGGAAACATTTAAAATTATATGGATATGGAGGAAAATAGCTAAAAAAAATTTAGAAAAATATTTTAATGAAAAATTCTTCAACTCAAGTACCTATTTATCATGTATGTCTTTTATATTTCTGGATAACAAAATTAAAATAATTTTTTTTACTTTAGTTTGACCATTTTTATAGTCCATTATCTATTTATTGTTCATTTTATTTCATTTATTATAATTTTTATCTTGTTAATAAAATAGTGAAGTTTACATCAGATTTTTTTAGGTTGTTTTGTTCATAATATCAAAATAACTTTGGTGAATTAACAATGTTCAAAGGGGTATTTGATCTATCAAATATAGAATCATATAAATTTTATATTAAAAATTTTTATAGATTAAATAAACGATTAAAACCAACTAATTATGTTTGTATTGAAAAATGAAACACATCATTTCATAAAGGTAGTATTCTGCACGTACACACAAGTGAAATTACCATTTTCAATAAAGTGGAAATTAAATAATGTAAATAATATTTTATTATTTTAGAATATTAAATATGTTATAAAAGAAATATTTATTTATAATTTACAAATTTATTACAATCTATTTGAGTTAGTAATTAAAAATGAATCACATAAATTTCTGGAGGTGGTAGTATACACATACGCACAAGTGACATTATAATTTTTTAATGGATGGAAGGGTAAAAATGAAAGTAATATATTATCTTTAAAGAATAATAAATATGTTATAAATAATATATATATATATATATAATCCATCAATTTAACTATCCATGAGAGGTAGTGATGGAAAATAAAACATATCGCTTCATTGAGAGGGTAGTCCATACGTACACAAGTGTAATACATTAATTTCAAATTATATATAAATTAGAATAAAAAGGTTAATGACATAAAAATAAAAATAATTAGTATATGGATGATATTTTAGATATAATATATTCCATAATATATAATATTTTAAGGATGTAGAATAAGAAATAAATATGAAAACACCCAGTTAGGAGTTATGCCTCTTCTTTTGAAACCATCATTTGAATTACACATTATGATTTCTAGGATTGGTATTTTTCTGATACTAGAACCTATAAAACATGTTTAGGGGATTTATTAAGTTATTTCTTCACATATTATCTAATATTGAGTTCTCAATTAATTTTAATGAGTGAGGAGAGGAGGTTCCCTCATATAAGTGAGGGGAGTGGCAATAATGCATTTAATCATAACATTTAAATATATCAAGTATCGTACTCATGATCAAGAGGAAATAAAATAATATAATTTTTAATATAAGGTAATAAGGTTAGAATAAACCCCATCCAATAAAATTTAATATTATATTCTCTGAATTAATCATAATGTTTTAACAATAATTAACATGTATTACCCTTAACAATGGGGATTACAATTTTCAATCTTCACTATTCATTAAGACTAAAAATGAAATGGATCTTATTAATTAATTTTAATACTATTATTCCAAATTAGAAATAACTTTTCAAATATTTAATTTACATAAGTGGAATAAATTAATTTTATTATAAGTTCTCAAAACACAATTAGAGACTATTTTTAAAAAAATAACCCATTTTAAACATAAAAATAATATCATACCAAAACCATGTATAATGTTGATTCTCATTGTATTAATATTATTATTATTCATAAAATGATATATATTTGAATTTAAAACCAATTAAAAATGAATGGTCCCTTTAAAAACATGCTTAAAAGAAAAGTACCAATACAATTTTTTATTTTAATAAAACAATAACTTTGATTTTTAAAATGTCAAACATATATTTATATATTCAACACTACATTTTTAAATGAATTATATGACTTAGTAAATAATTATTTTTTCAAAAAAATCTAAATCATTCTTGGATCATGATAAAATAAAAAAAATGATAATATTTGGTAAAGTCAATATTTTTCACTCTCCACAAGAAATATTCCTTTTAAAAAAAGCCATTAATTTTATCTAATGTTTATTTTGAAAGTTTTATTTAATTTTTTTATTTTATAATATAAAATTCTAAAAAATTGCTAGAAAATTATCATAATATCCAATAAAAAGACCAAATAATTTTTTTAAATAAAATGTATTTTTGATGTATAAAATGAATTTATACTAATTTTTTATTGAGTAAAATCCAATAGATAAATGTTCATTTATTTAATGAAATATATGATCTATTCATTTCATTGAACTTATTCATACATAATGATTAGATAAATTTCATTTTATAAAAATATTTTATGTGTAATACCCCAAGATTTTAAAAGAAAATCCTTATGTTTGATAATGCATATAAAACACAACATAAAGATTAAAAATATCACAGAATATTAGTTATTTAAATGTGACCATTAATTACATACATTTTATTGAGGATTTGTACAATATTAACTAAAATTTTAAATATTTAAAAATGTTCTTACCCAATACAAATTTATTGGTTAATGCTTAACAAATAGACACTAAAGTTATATAAATGTCATTTTATTCTTCAAAAATTGTTTCCTATACTTTTTGTGAGAGAATATTATAATTAATTTCTAGAACCTATATAACTTTAATTTAATAAAAAGGGTATAATTTTTTTAATTCAAAAAATATAATTTTTTTTAGAATAAATTGTTTAGTTATTCATAAAATGTTCAATTTTTCAATGAATAGTGAAAAAATACTAATTCTTATTTAAAAACGAATTTCAATTTAAAGCTTTAAAAAAGATATTTTTAAAATAGTTTCAATGTCTAATTAAAGATTTTATATTATTAATAATACAACTATGTTTGTTGGAATCAAATTTATGGTTGATTTTCATATAAAACATTTTCGCACTTAAAAATGAATTTTTTTATGAAAAATTGGTATTGTTGAGATTTGTGTTTTCATAGAAACTTAATATCCATCACTTATAGAAATAAAATATGAAAAAATGGTTCAATTTTTTGAATTGGTATTTCATAATTTTTTAAATAGGACCTATTTATGTTTGGTCAATATTAATAGTTACAATAGAAAATTTGTGTTACAATGATAAAGGTAAAATGGGTTAATTTGGGTTAAAACAAATGTGATAAGTCTTAAAATTCTACCAAATATTTGAATATACTTCATTTGAGGAGTTTATTTCATCTATAGTCATCCAGACACTAAATATATGAACTTTTGCTATATAACATTTATTTTTACATTTATATTCTTTATGTAAATGATAATTATAAAAAAATTCACTTTTATTTTTTTTAATATCTATAATATTATGTGAAAGGGGTAAAAGAAAATCTTTTTGGTGAAAAATTATTATATGAGATATTAGTTAATAGTTTTATCATGTTATTTTTTTAATTTTTAATTATAAAATAATTAGAAAAAATAATTACACAATGTTGATGTAGTTATCGTGCAAGCATTAAAAAAAATTAAATGATTTAATTTTTTTAATATTTATATTTATTTGTTTATTTAAATGTCTTCATTACATTTGAAGATAAATATATCATTTTATAGATGTGCGAAATTTTTATATTTGAATTACATTGCTGAAATTTTGTTTCAAAAGTCAAAATATGTGAATAGTTCTTAAAATGATATTAATAGTATATTTTGTAAAATATATTTTATTAAATAGCTGAAAAATAATAAAAATATTGAAATAGAAAAAGCAGGATTATAAATGGCCTTAAATTTTATAACATGACCCTTTATTATTCAATTTTAACCTTATACATAAAATTATAACCCCTTAATATTGAATAATTCATTACCATAATTATGGTTACAATTGGTAAACGAATTGGTAAATCCCAAAGATATGGTTCAAAAAGATATCTTACCCAATAAATTTTTTATTTTATTATTATAATAAGACTATAAATTCATTATATTCAAATCCATGTAATATTGGAACCATTTTACATGAGTTAGACACATATTATATTTTAATATTTCATGTATTTCTAAAAAACACATTAATGATATTTTATAATAAAAAATATTTTATTATATGGTTTAAAATTCATAAAAAATACTAAATTTAGGAAAACATGAATGGAATATGGTAAAAAATATCAACAATGGTATATTTATGGGTCAATTATCTATTTATCGTAACCTTTTTAACCACTAAATAGTAAAAGACATTGATTTCATTGTAACTATCAAAAGGGTTAATAGAGGGATAAAACTAATAGATAAGCGTGAAAAAATAACCAAAACCAAACCATTTTTTTAATTGAAATATTTAGATTAATACAAATATTATATTAAAATTATATTAATCTAGATCCATTTTTCTTTGAAAATTATTTTATGTTAATTTAATTCTTTTTTTTTAATTTCAAGAGTGCCCCACCTCTCACTTATTAAAGAGAACCTCATCTCTTCTCATACTCACACATTTTGAGCCCTATAGATCAGAAAATACTTATCATAATAGATTTTTTAATTCCTTCCCCAAAATTTGTATCATTTTTTCTTTCCAAAATACCATCCTTTTAGATCTTAAGGTGTAATAAAAAATAGGTTTCTCAAAGAAGAGGTAAAACTCTTAACTGGGAATTTTCAATTTTTCATTTTTTTATACCTACAATAAATTCATGGTATCCATTATCAAATAATTTATTAATTATCTTAAATATTATTAATTAGTATTATGGTTATGGTAATAAAAATTATCTTCCTTCTTTACATCCATTGTAAAATGATAACGTCACGCGTGCATTTGTGTAGACTACCATCAGTACGAAGTGATGCAATTGATTTTTAATTAGTGATTTACCTGAATGGTATGAGGATAGTTTTAATAAATATATAAAATTCATATGAAATAAAAAGGATTCATGATAGTTTAATTATTATTAATTTTCATTTGTTCCATCCATTAAAAAGTGAAAACAGATTCATGTGTACATTACAGACTACCATCTCCACAGATGATGTAATTCATTTTTCTATCTATGTACTTTATATAAGTCTCTCTCTATATATATATATTGAATGAATATATATATATATATATATATATATATATATATTATATAATTATTACAATTATTTTGTTTTTGGAACCATGATCATTGTTCAATGACTAAAACAACCAAACTGAAACTCTTGAAAAAAATAGTTAACAACCAATTTTTTATAGGTAATTATTTTTAAATAAGGGATTAAATATTGTTATAGGAAAATTTATGAAATTATTATTATGAAAAAAATTATTTTATTAGTTTATAATAAAATTATATATTTTATACAGGGAGCTAGATCACTTCTAAAAAAATCCAGACTTGAGGTAATGTATTTTCGTCACACTTTTATTTACATATGACACATTCCTTATTAACAAATTATTTATTTTATTTGATTTATATAATTTCCATGGCTATATTTTAAAATTATTGTCATTATAATTATATTGATTTACATATCCATAAATTATTATCTCTCTCATGAGGTTTTAATTTGAAATCTACTAAAGTGGTAAGGATTTTATTTTATAATCTCATGGTTTTCTGAGATAATTTATTATTAAGTTTTCAATGATAAAATTTCATGATCTACCTCTCAATAATCACTATAATTTTATTATTCGATTTTTATTTTTTGATAATAAATTTTTCTCTTCGATTTTCCTAACTTTATATAGTCATGATACAAAAAAATGTTTTTAAGGAAATCAACAATGTTTTACTATTCACCGATTAATCTTATTTTTTATGACATCATTTCTTTTACAATTTTTTCTAGAATATTTTTCTATATTATCAAATAATTGTTTAAATTAATTTTTAACTATGTTTTAATTTCAATAATAAATTTTCAAAATAATCTTCTAGTCATTTTCAAATTGAGATTCATTTGAATTTTTGTTAAAAAAATAAAAGGAAGAATTTTTTTAATGTACAAAACATAATATTTTTTCCAAAAAACATGTATGCATAAGGATTTGAATCTTATTGTGTCATTAATAATTAAATTTATATAACACTAGTATCCAAACTGGTTTCCACATGTCCTTAAGAACACCCCATTGTATACTAGAGGAGAATGAATAACAGAATGGTTTATATTATGATACATAAACTAAAACAAAAGACTCAAAACATTAAACCTGATATAGTGCAAGACAAGAATAAAAAAATAGATAAAATCACCTAGGAGGAGGTCCATGAGAATACTGATCTCTATCTCAGTCTCTATATTTTAAATCCCTAGTACAAACATAATAGTGCAAGAAATAATCTATAGTCATGTGAACATGAGATCTGCTCAGGTACCCTAGTGAAATGGAGGCCTAAGCAGGGTGTGAGATAAAATCCTAGTCAGCCACCACCAACTAGGCCTACAACTATGTCAAGTCTATGAATATAAACTATAATAGTGTGCAGGTACACAATATCACATTCATTGTTGAATAAATAAATACCGGTTGGCTCAGGTTCTAATAGGACACCTGGACAACTCTACTTATGTTGGCATAGGCCGGAATGAACATCTAATATGTAACTATATATATATATATATATATATATATATTATTTTAATATATTTAGTCCACCTATATGGTCTAATTACGTGTGGATTTAGGTAGCCATATACCTGGAATACTAGGTTCTGGATGGATCTGGGTGTTACTTAGACATCCATAACTAGTTTAAATGAGCCTATATGATTGAATAGAGGGTAAATTCCATACATCTAATAATTAATGGGATATATCATGCCTTTCACTCAAGATGTGAGTGTGTTTTCATGGAAACACTAAAAATAGTCGGTGTTCCATTATAAAAACACCCAAAACAAGGGGCATGGTGCATCATTCCCACTATCTGAAGAGTGTCAACGGTGTGAGATGTCATTATCAATGACCAATTTAAGAGAGTGTGGTAACTCCATGATATATATAAGCCTTACCATTTATAAATATCTTATAGTGAGGCATAATTATGTTTATAATAATTTCCATGAGACATTACATGTCATTCATTTTATACAACAAGCATAATTACAATCAAGGTAATCAAAGTTCAATTAAAGCATATACATAAGTATTCCATGATTAGTGTGGACTTTCCAACCTTTAAATTTCATTTCAATAAAAACATTTAAATTATTAATGTAAGGAAAACCATCATTAAAAATTCATTACATTTATAAAAGCCATTTAATTTTTCAAGGCTTGGTAATTTCTAATAAATTCATTCTAACCCACTTGGAAGGTGGTTGTTTATTGAAACAAATAGTCATATGGATGTCCATGTCCATTGATTAAATCTGGTTAATAACATCATCATTGGAAATTCACTAATAATGCCACATATTTAATAGTTCCATTGTTGGAATACTAAATGACTAATGCGATAATGCCAAACATGATTTAAAACATTAATAATCACTTTGTAATTTAGAATACATCACACCTCAACTGATAGGTTTTATTATAAAACATGAATTTTTTTATCAAAAAATTCATTTAGAATAATCAAACATAAAATTCATGAGTAATAAATCAATTCACTAAAAATAAAAATTTTAGAAAGATAGTACACATGGAAAAAAATTAGAAGGTTCAACATAGAACTTAAGAGGTGTTATCATCATTTAAAAAATTACATATACAAGGAAATTCCATTTACCATCCAAGATGAACACATATAAGGAATTATAATAATTTAACAATTTAATTATAAAGGTGAAATTAAAGCCATTACACCCAATATTTTTCCATTAAATAGGTTGGAAACCACAATTTACATAACATCAATCAACAGACGTATAACAAAGTGCGCATTATTATTTAAAAAGAAGAAATAATTTTTAGGGTGACTCATAGTAATGGGTAGTGTGAGGAACAAAAAAACAATTAAAATTTAATTGAAACATTGCGAATAAGCTATATACCACCTAACTTGTACTTATGATGCTATACTCATTTAATATCAAGGTCTGATTTGGTCTTGTTTTAATGACATCAATGAAATGGATATCCTACTTGAAAATAGGGAAAATGATATCACAACATAATCAATTGGTTGAGATAAAACAAAAAATAGAAAGGCTCAATAGGAATGCAGGGCTTAATGATGCTGATTGAATGTCACTGAATATACATGAATCCAACTTTGATAGAGGAGATATTATCATCCCTATGAGGAGGATCTTGAGAGATCCATGGAAGGAGGGAGGAACCTCACATGTTTGGTGGAGAATAAAGAAATAAGAATATGGGTTTAAATATTTATTTAATGTAAAATAGTAATTTCAACCAAAAAAACTAGATTTCACAGTTTGAACATATAGTTTGGCCAAACCATGTGACAACCATGTGGCTCTCATTGGTTAAATACCACACCCTGTATGGTTGTCCTACACAGTCTTCAATAATTGTGCACCAAATATGTGCTGAATACTGTACACACACTACCCATGTGTCACCAAACCTATGGGCTAGGGACATAGTTTGGTGAACCATGCATAGTCTGTGCTAGTCAGTTCTACTCACTTGTAGGTGCTTCATGGTTTGAACTAATGGGCTGAACAGTTTTAGACAAATAGTGTGCCATTACCAATCCCCCCAAACATGAGTTTTCTGGGGCCTGTCAATCCTAAAACTCAATGAATCACCCAAGTAACATCTTGGTCCTTAAACCAAGTCTAAACAAACGTTTTAAGTGTTCCAAACATCTGAATTAAATTTTAATGATTGGTTGAAATAATGTATCATCCACCAAATAGGGAAAAAATATTTTCCTTGGAATTATACATTGTCTTAAAACATAGGTTGTTAAAACATCCCCACCTTATAACTTCTCATACCCATGAATTCATGGGGAAATAAAGAAATTTTTTTGGCCATTTCATGTGGTTTCCTCATATTTTTCCTTATATCAGGAAACACATGTTTACTAGGATTGACATGACACTCCCCACCTTAAGAGTGTCCTATTCATCAAAAGAAGATTTAGACAAGACTCTCATAATCATGCTATGTTATGTTCACCTTAACCACATTGGTGAAACTTCTATAAGTCACGATCCCAAACTTCATAAAATTTGACTTAAAATCCAAAACCAACCTAATTAGAATGCCAAAACACATGATCCGTTTAGAAGGACATCCCTTGCATTGGGATGAATTTGATTCCTTTAACAAACATTTCACTATACTCCAGAGATAACCCAAAAATATATGCAATAGTATTTGTTTCAATGATTCCACCAAAATGAAAAATATCATTATTCCATTTAACAAATCGATGGGTACTGTGTATATGAGCACACACTTCCCCATGGTTTCAAAAAGTAAGACGACATGTCCTTAATACTATCCATAGGTTTTCCACCCTATGAATCCAAGTATCATGTGGTCTATATGTGAGAGTTAATCAATATTGTTATTACCCCATATGACCATTAACATGGATGATGACATACCAAGCCTCCCATCACTGAGGAATAAGATAGGGTTACAAAACCTACAGAGAGAACGAACATTCCATTAGCATGTATAACATGATGAAATCGATAATTACCTGATGCTAAATCCTATAAATAGAGTTTTGGATAACATGACCACCCATCCAAACAAGGCTGTCATTCAGAATAAAAGAGTCCTACTAAGGGAAATTGTACTTGAATAGTGCCATACATTAAGAAGATCATGACATTCAGAAATGAATTTTAAGAACTAATAGTGGTACCTACATTAGGTTATCAACTTATGAATGAATAACTGTAAAACCTATCACTAGGTCATTCCAAATAGATTTCATTAGGCCCAAATCCTACCATTTAAGCCATTGAAAAAAGGAAAAACACCTATAGAAAATGATCAAATTTCAATTCCAATTATACTCAAAGAGATGTTTAAACTACCCTTAAACAAGATTTTAAACTAAGGATACCACCTAAGTATCCATATTTAATTAATTAACTTAATTATAATTCAATCATTAAACATTTAAAATATTTAAATTTGAGTATCGAGTACCAATTATAAAATAAAAGCACACGAGAATAAATAAGATGACCTACGTGGTTCCTGTTAAGTCTACCCAGCTTCATCAGATTGCAACCCAATATAATTTAATTAATTATTAATGTTTCAAAACACCCATAGTGGTTATCTCATAGAAAACATGCACTAAATAGCCTATATGGGTCCTGTTGTTCATTTTAAAATTTAATCATATAGTTAGTCATGACCATGTGATAGAGTCACAATCCTATATAGAGGAACACAATTAATTTTTAATCAAATTTAAACCGGTTTTAAATTTATAAAATTCTAAAAATATATCATATTTATATATATTGGTTCAATTATATGGGTTTGTATCACCAAATATATAAACTGCCCTCACACTTTTTAGACTGCAGACTAGCTCCCATTTAATAGAAACTATTTCACTTTAAAAAAAAATTCTTTAGAATATATCAAAGTTTAACAATTATATATAAATATGTATAAATATCAAAGATGTTTTGAGTACATGAGTTACCTTTTCCAAATTATAATGTGCTCAAACACCTTAAAACCGAAATCGGGATCCTATTTAATCATAACCAACATGATTATCCAATGAAACCAATTATATTAAAATCATAACTAGGCATGTTATCAAAATAAGTAAACACAAAGAAAAATGTTTATCATCATAGAAGAACAATATATAGGAAAGACATGCTAATAATTAGGTAGTATATCATATAATCACTTAATTATGAAAAAACTTTATACACTAAATAAGTCACTCGAGCATGTTACATTAGGATTCATGCTGAAGAAATACCTAAATAGGTACAAAATAAATAATGTCGCTAAAACAACTAACATGATATATAACAACTTGATTAATAATATCACAAGGCACAAAATCACAATGAGCAGGCACAATACAATGTAACTACATGGAATATAATATACATGGCATGTTAATATCTATGTTCTTATAATTATGCATGTAATGATACTTCCTTTCAATACCAGGCCAAGGTAAAAATACCATAAATTCCAAAAATTAGTATGCAGTGAAAATTACACTATTCACTCAAGGTGAAATAATAATCACTATAATAGAGAACAACATGAATAACAATCCCATCCCTATCCACTTGAACATTTTCTCATATGTGGCCTGATCAATCCCAGACATGACTACTTGACAAGAACTGAAACACTCCAAGTCTCCTATCAACAGAACCCTTAACATCATTCCAAAGACTATATAGAGGTATAATAATATTTACAATAATATCTTTTAGGCATTAAATCTCTTTAATCATACTAAACTACAACAATTATAATGAAGGTAATTACAATTAAGTTAAATCATGTACATAATAATGACTTGATCAGTAAGGTCTTTCCATCTTTTATAATTCATTGTAATTAAACCATTTAATACATTCAAGGAAAGAAAACCATCAATAAAAATCAATTGAATTTTAAAAATTCATTAGATTTATAAAGGGTTGGTAATTTATTATCAAGTCATGAAAACCCACTTAGAATTTGGTTGTTGTTTGGAACAAATAGTCACACGGAAGGTCATGACCATTAATTAAATCCATTTAAGAATATTAGTAGTGTAAATGCACTAAGCATGCCATATATTTAACAATAAAATTAAAGGCATAAGAGATTAATAGTTCCATAAGTCCATGCATGATTTAGTACACTAATCACCACTTTTTAAATTACATGAAAACATACCTCAACTGAGGGGATTTATTATAAAACATAATTTTTTTTCAATGAATTAATTTAAAATAACCAAAAATAAAATTTTAGTTTCATAACACAATTCACTAAAAAGTGGAATTTATGTAAGTTACCACACATGGAAAACCATTAAAAGGTTCAACATGGAACTTAAGAGGTTATATCATCTATTGGGAAATTACCTATACATGGAAATTCTATTTAACATCCATGACGAATGATTAACCGGAATTCCTAGAATTTAACAATTCAATTATAAAGGGAAAATTCAATCCAGCACACCCAAGTTGTGTCCATCACTGATGTTGGAATCCTCTATTTACATAACAACAATCAATGAGCATATATATAATGTCCATGCCCTTCAAAGTCCTTTACATTGTGGGAAATCTTGTGTTTGAGTTTCTTGAGAAGTCTAGGTGACTCTTTTTACCACTTTTCAAAATTCCCATTTTTTGAGTTTTCTAATGGTGCCTCATCAGAATAGTACCTCACCCAATGGTTCCTCATCCCAATATTGCCTCATACCAATGTTACCTCATACCAATGGTTCCCTATTCTAATAGTGTCTCACCCTGGTGGTGCCTCTCTAGTAGTGTCTCACACTGGACGTGGCTTTCTGGAAATGTCTCACCCTTGCAGTGGCTAATGGGTAGTGTCTCACCCTTGAAGTCTCACAATGGAGGTGTCTTACTGGCAGTTTCTCACTAGTGGTTTCTTGTTGAAATTTACTCACTAGAGGTGGGTCATTGGAGGTCACTCATCCAGTGGTTCCTCGATAGCGGTGCTTCATTATTAGTGTTTGTAGTTCTTCCTATTTTTACCATTTTACATATTTCTTTGATGTAAAATGGGATTGAGGCCAAATTTAAAAGGTTTTGAGACCAGTTAAATGGCCATAATTTATATTTTTAATTCCCTAAGGCTTCTAAGGTTTTTATATGGTCAAAATTTGTGGTCTTGGAAAGATCCAACTTTAATGGAAAATGAAAATTGTATATAATTATATGACTCTATTTCGATCTTCCTAAAGCTGAGGTATCTTTCCCCTTGTTCATTAATTCTTTATTTATCTTTCCATGAGATGTGTCTAATCCGTCTTTTTATAGGATTTGTGTGGTCAGAGAAAGGAAATTTGTTTATGTTTCCCTAGAAGGTTACCTACCGTACACATTCCCTTTTTTTGGCACAACCAAGAAGCTCCAATCATTCTTCTTCCCAGTAGGATTTTATTAATCTTTCTAAATTGTTTGGGATGGTTATATATATATGTTTCCCCTTAAAAAATAGATGATTATATATTAATAATTATATTCAAATTGGTTTAATAATTAAATATATAGGGGTTTGGGAAAAGTGAAGCATGATCTTGCAGTGTTATAGTTATTATTAATATTGTGATTTTTATTTTATAACTACACACTAAATATAAAGGCCATTGGGGGTTCTTTTTTTCACATAGGATGACTTGAATGTTTTTTGGTTTCATTTAAAATCTTATATATAAAAGATGGTTAACCATGTATATTCGGCTAATAAATGGACTCCACAGGTTCATATAGTTTCTATGATAACCCCTAAATTAATAAGTGGAATTAAATAAGGGATTCCCCATTTAATATGAAAACATGTTTTTACTTGGTGCTGAGGTGATGTGATGTGTGGGTTTGTTGTGGTTTGTGGGTGTGGGGGGAAGTGGATTACATGTGGTTGTACAGTGGGGCTGTGATGGGGGTGGTAGGATTATACAGTAGGGATACAAAATTGGTTGTGATGTAATGTGTTTATTAATATGGTTGTGAGTTGGGGGTTGGTTTTGTTGATATGATGAACTTGAAAAATAAGTATGAAGAAGGAAAATAGTGTTTATGTTTATAGTTTCCAAGAGTCTTTTCATAGAAAACATACAGAAAGATTCACTCCATATCTATAGGTCATGGTATGATGTGGCATCGATGTGAAGTTAGTTAACTTACCAGGGGTCTTCACCTTCTGAATGACTGTTACTGTGTTTCTTGATATGTTTCATTCCTGATAGTTTCTTGAGTGGTAATGGAATAACCAAAAAATTCTTTAATATCATTGGGAATGGATTGGGTCATATTGTTTAATAAGATGAATATGGTTAATGAAATATTAAATGATGGGTGGTGTGATTAAATGTAGTTGATGCTAAATAATTAAATGAAAAGGACTTGAATGTTGAGGGAATATAACGCTTCGATAATTTATCAGGGTTATTCACCTTCTGAAATAACTAGTATAGATACTAATAAATGCATTTAGAGGTGGCAAAAAATGTGAAGGTGTTCTGAATTAGTTTTTTTGTGAACCCATAAGCTAGGTTAGATTGGTTTATACTATACATATATTTTTATATTATTATGATTTCTATATACACCCCAACTATGTTGAGAACTATGTGAAAAACACCCATATCGTCATGCAGGGGGTGTTTTTCCCAACATCCGGTGAGGAGTACAGATGGATGGGTACCCGATCTTTTTTGTTCTCCCTTATTGAAGTGGTAGGTATGGAAAATAATGTCATAGATAGAGGTTTGTTAGGGTTTTAAATGATGGTCGTGATAGCCCAAGCATCTTTTGGTGATATGTGATAGCCTAGTTGTTTACGGGAAAGGTGGTTCATGGTATCCATGTTATATTCAAGATGAGATGTGATGTGCTTTCCCTAGTGTCTTCAAGATGAGATATGATGGGATGTGTTGTGAGGCCCAGGTATGTGTGAGCATGATGTGATGTGAGGCCCAGGTGTGTGCAGGAATGATGTGTCAAAAGGCCTAGGTGTGTGTGTGTGTGATGTTTTTTGAGGCCCAATTGTGTGTGGGCGGTATTTTATGTGGTTTATCAAAGGTATGGGAGTTTCAGGATATATGACATTGAGAGAGAGTGGCATACCATTGGTAAAGTGGTGTTGGGTACTCTACCATTAATTTTATTTACTATATATTATATTACATGGCTTGTTTTTTTTGGTGAGCATGCCTTGGTGTGGTTGGGATAGTTAGTATACCTATTTAGGAGCTGTTTGGTTATGCTACTTTCTCACAAAATCATTAGTATGATTCTTTAACATGTGCATGAGAGAATTTTGTTTTTCTAATGAGTATACTTGTATTCTCACCACATGTATATAAAATATATTTAAGGAATCTAGGAGGATTTCATGGACTGTGTTGGTCATTACTAGCTCGGACCTTTGGATAGCTAATGTGTCACTGCATTAGATTTTCATTTTTGTATCTACTTTGGATACTTTATTGTATTTGTATCAGTTCTACTTTTTTAATGAATGTGGTATGGTTTTTGATTTTTATTTTATATTATTTAATAGAGTTTTTTTGGATTTTATCTCTTGATATTGTTTCTTATAAGGGGTAATACCTCCCATATTTTGAGATTTGTACACCCTTGGTGCTAGTTAGAAACTTGAGGCCTACATGAGGAAGGAATTTGGGGTCATTATCTCTCTCCCCTTCTTTGGAGGGAGGGGGTTGTGATAGAGTGGTATCAAAGCAAGGTTGAGAGATAAGATGGCATTTTGAGTTAGGCATGGTGAATATTGGATGGGGTAGTATGGAAAATTTTCTAGTTGACCTTGGTGCATGACATAGGCTAGAGAGACTAGTTAAGACATGAGATTTTAGGGCCCCTTGTGATCCAGTGCATGGAATCTGAAATTATTGAATAACCAAGTGAGATGGACCTTCTTAAAGGGTAGAGACCTAGGAATGGTACATGAATTATAATCACTTGTGTTTTTGTTTGAATTAATTTTTTTGGGAAATTTAAAATGGATAATATAAATAAAATGAATTAAAATAAATCTTAATGGAAATTACATACTACTGGAGCTTAGTAAATCCTTTATTCCCTTTCGGTTATGGATCCTGGTCATCATTGATGTGTGTCTAGAGAATTTGAAGTTTAGTAGGCTGATCAAATTGATCTCTTTAGGGTTGATCCAGGTAAAGAGTATGATCATTGGTAGAAGCAATTTCATGCTTTCAAGTGACATGATTCAAAGAAGTATGAGGGTAGTCTTTAATATGTGTATATAGAGAGCAGTATTGAAGAGATTGATATTTCTTTCAGTTTCATTTGGGTCCTGATGGGGTACTGGGTTTTTTTGGATGTTAATCAGATGCAGGGATATGTGCGTCAGTGGTGAACGATGTATATTTGAGAGTACAACGAGGTAATAGTTTTATGGTTTTCCTTAGAGTAGGAGTTACAGGTATAGTTCCTTTCATCAGACATGAAGGCTGAGAAGAGGTAGAATATACTCTCCCTTCAGTAGAGGAGTATATCAGTTCAGGTGTTGGGAATCAAGTTCACGGACCTTCAGCATTTTCCCCACATCTTTTCCCAGATGAGGAGTCTCGTGTGAGATGTCTTGAGGAGGAAATTCATCCTTCTACCTAGTATATTGTTACTTCTATAAGGTTTCCAATGTATTTGGATGTTTAATAGAAGGTAGAGGTGATCAAGTGTATTCACTTGTTAAGGTGGTCTACCAAAAGTGGGGATCCAGAAGAGTTCATAAAGAGGTATAGTTGTCAGTGGTAGATCTAAGGCACCCAGGCATTTAAGGTTTCATTTGTCAAGGAGTCAACTTCAGCAGCTTTGTCTCCAGACTTCTAGTGCCAGCGGTTTCGGTGATTCTCTTGGGAGATTTGAACTAGTGTGTTTTGGTTGTGGGTTTTATGGTCATCACCAGTTCTACTATCCATTAGTTACCTGAGATCGATTTGGTGGAGGTGGGAAGGTTCAACACTAGCCTCAACAACAGTTTATAGTAAGACCATTTCAATAGAAAGGGAAACTTGATTTTTCTTTTTCGATGGGAGATAGATCAGGTAGAGGTGACCTTAGGATATTCATCATGTTCAGTGAACATGACCTGATGTTGGCCATAGAGATGGTAGTTAACAGAGAGGCAGAGGATTTGGGTGTTGTTAGTTGCATGTAGTGGAGGCAGTAGCTCTAGAGGGGCTAGAGATCGTCAGAGGTATGATCAGCTTTTTAGTACCCTTGTTGGTGCATTATTTTATTCAATAAATTCAAAATCTTTTATTGAACCCACTCTATCCCATGATCTGGAACTAGACATAGATCGACTTCCTGTTTCATTGGTGTTGAGTACGCCGGTCAGAGTCTAGACTAGCTTGTTTGATGTGTGCCGGGGGTGAAGACTAATGTTATGACCACATCAACCCCATGGGGTATATTTTTTTTCTACAAATGAATCCATATGATTTTATACTCAACATCTATTGGTTGTATTCCATAATTTCTATTATTTAAAGCTTCTGGAGGAGAGTTGTGTTTTTAGATGTGGATAGTTAATGTGTGAATTTTATCGGTGAGAATAATTTCCAAGTAGGAAACTAGAATATGGAGACCCCTCTTTACTTTTTGGATGGTTTGTATATGGAATTAGTGTACACTGAGATGATAGAGGTTCCTTGGGTCCTTGGGTAGTTTCTATATTTTTTTCCAGAAGAGGTTGTGACACTACCCCCCTCAAAATGATGTTGATTTTGGGATAGACTTAAAACCCATTGCTTCTCTAATTTCTATGTCTTTTTATTGGATGAAACATTCTGAGTTGTTGGATTTGGGGATTCAGATAGATGATCTGATTTAGAATGGTTTCATCTATCCTAGTGTGTCCTCATGGTATGCCACAATGTTGTTTGTAAAGAAGGAAGACCGTGCTATGCGGTTGTGTATAGACTACTGAATGCTAAATCAGGTGACAATCAAAAAATGCTTCCCTCTTCCAAGGATATGTGATCTTTTAAACTATCTAATTGGGGAAAATTTGTTTTCTATGATAGACCTGGTGTCAAGATATCTCTAGTTGAGGGCATAGGAGAGTGATATTTTAAAGACTACCTTTAGGTGAAGTTATGGTCACTTCAAGTTTGTAGCCATGCCATTTGGAGTTATGAACAAAACATACATGTTCATTGGGATTATGAACTCCTTGTTTTATGAGTTATTAGATTAGTTTTTTTCCTGTTAATCGATAAAATCTTAATCTACTCAGGTTCATAGGAGGAGAATGATGAGAATCTTAGAACATTTTTGCATGTTTTTAGATGCCACCACCTATATGGAATGTTTTCGAAGTGTAAGTTCTATACATGAGAGTTTCATATCCTCAAGCATGTGGTATCTCAACAGGGTGTGGTAGTAGATCTTTTGAAGGTTTAAGTAGTTATTTCTTGGTAGTAACAAAGAATGTGGAAGAGGTTTGTATTTTCCTTGGTATCACCAACTATTATCAGAGGCTTGTGAGTGATTTATATTGATATGAAGCCCCATTAAAAAATTTGATAAGGAAGGACCATGACATTACATGGAGTGATCAGTTCCATGTAAATTTTGGTTACCTGAAGGGGAATTTTGTTAGTTCCCTAGTACTCGAGTTTCCTGAGTAAGGGGTAATGTTTAAAGTGTTTTTTTGATGCATCCTATTTATGTTTTGGATTAATTATAATGAATTAGAGAGCTAAAATCTATTATATGCTTAGGTAGTTACATCTCCTTGGGTGTAACTATGCCACCGATGACCTGGAATGAGAATCTGTTGCGTTTACACTGAAGTTATGGTGACAAGAACTAATTGGGGTGTGATTTGTGGTTTTCAAAGATCACAAGAGTTTAAGATATATATTTTCCTAGAGTCACTTGAATCTATTACAATAGAGGTGGAGGGAGTTTTTTTTGGATAATTATTTTTAGATCTCTTAAACCATAGAAATGGGGAATGTCCTGGATGATTATTTTATAGAAGGAGTTTTTTTTGGGATTATGTGGACACTTGGATAGTGTTGGAGGAGTTAGTGGCGTGGTACATAGATGTAGGGGTAGATGGAGGTATCGACTATTTGTTTGAGATTAATTTGAAATCTTCTCTGATGTTTTAGGTAGAGGAGTCTTATTCGGGAGGCCTAGAGGCAGAGGTGATGCATGATTGTGTTGGCCATGGTGATTCTCTAGAGGGATGGTAAGAACCAGATGTTGTTTCATGGGTGTTTGTTTGTTCTGATAACGATGCATGAAGAAGTCCTTCATGAGTTTCATAACTCACCATTTTTTGTACACTCAGGAGTTTCGAAGATGTTTCATGGCTTAATGATGCAGTTTTGGTGGCCCAAGATGAAATGGGCAGTGGTTGAGTTTGTGGAAAAGTGCTTAGTCTGCTAGTAGGTAAATGCTGAGCACAATGTTCCTGGTGGGTTTTTTGCAGCCTTTGGATGTTTTCGAGTCAAAATGGGATGAAATATCACTGGATTTTATCATAAGGTTACCCAGATCTCAAGGAGGTTGTGTTGTTATCTGGGTGATCGTGGATCAATTGGCGAAATCAACTCACTTATTAGCAATCAAGGATTCATGCACAATTGATGCATTAGATAAGAAGTACATGGATGAAATTGTTTGGTTTCATAGAGATATGATGTCCATTGGGTTGGATCATGACACAAATTAACCTCAAAAGTTTTGAGGGGATTTCATCATGCTTTTGGCACTAAATTACACCCTAACACTTCATACCACCCTCAAACAAATGGGAAGATGGAACAGAAAATCCATACATTGGAGGATATGTTGTGAGTGTTCGTCCTGGACTTTGGTAGATATTTGGTAAGACACCTATCCTTGGAGAAGTTTTTTATAATAATAGATGTCACTATTCTATTGTGATGAACCTGTTTTGAGGATTTATATAGGAGACCGTGTTGTTCTCTATTATGCTGAATTCAGGTTGGGAAGATAGATTTTCTAGGGCCCAATGTGGTTCAGAGTGAAATAAAGAATGTTCATCTTGTTTGTGCTAGGTTGAAAGATACACAAGTCCAAAAGAAGTATTATAATGATTGCAGAATGAGGAACTTATAGTTCTAAGTTGGATACCATGTGTTTTTGAAGGTTTTCCCTCGATGTGGGAAGTGGAGGTTTGGAAAAAAGAGTAACATTTTTACAGGTTTATTCGTCCCTTTGAGGTGTTGGGTTGAGTTGGCGAGGTGGTGTATCATTTTTAATTTCCAACATGGTTAGTGAGGATCCTTGAAATCTTTTACATCTCTTAGATTCATCAGTATGATCATGATGACTCACATTTCATTGACTAGGGAGAGTTTGATATAGAGGATGCTTTGAAGTTTATGGAGAGGCTAGTAGAGATCCATGATCATTGAGAGAAGGTGTTTCATGGATGAAACATTTATTTGGTTCATGTGTTGTGGAGGAATAGTGTCCTGGAAGAGTGAACTTGGGAGAGAGAGATGCATATCCATGCCCAGTACGGAGAGTTGTTTTAAGTTATTCCTTGTTCTATTATTCTATTTGATGTGATGTTTGAACTTTTTTTATTATGAGATGATCTATTTTTCAATGGTTTTTGATGTGTGTGATGTGTTCTGTGATAAATTCCAGACATATTGAAAGTGGAGGACATAATTCTTAATTGATACACATTAACTATGATGCGATAAAACCGGTGTAGATGAGTTAGTGATACTTATAATGGATAATATCTTGAAATAGAGAAAAAAATTCACTAATTTGTTTGTTCATTATGTATGTTCTTTTTTGGTTGTGAAAATGTGTTTTTGTGGACGTTTGGGTTGACGTGTCAACAACCCTGATGATTTGGTCTGGTTAGAAGATGTCAGAGTGGGAGTTATTTGGTGTAGATGTTTCCACTCTATCTCTAGAACAACACAAGGTGGTTTATCATTAATGTTGATGTGTTTAGTTGTTATCAATGTTTCATGTGTTATGAGATCCTTGAGAGGTATCTCAAGGGATGGTTTTTATTGTTTATACCCTTCCTATATTTCCCTTCCAGTTGGGTTTGAATTCTCGATAGTGATAATAGTTTTATAGGTGTCTAATGTAATGTCTTGGGATATTCCAATCCATTAATTTTTGGGAAATAATGTGTTTGAGGTGTCATAGTAATTCAAGGTGACTATTTTAAACACTTTTCAAAATTCCTAGTTTTTTGAGTTTTCCAATGGGGCATCATCCCAAAGGCACCCCTCAAAATAGTGGCTCATCCCAATAGGGCCTCATCCTAATAGTTCCTCCTTACAATGGTGTCTCATCCTAGAAGTGTATTGCTAGTGGAATCTCACCCTGGCGGTGGCTCTCTAGCGGTGTCTAACCCTGGCGATGGCTCATTGGTGGTGTCTCACCCTAGCAGTCACTCATTGTTGGGGGCTCGCTATCGGTCACTCACTAGTGGTGGCTCACTAATGGTCACTCAACCGCTCACTGGTGGTCTTTCATTTGGCGGTGTCTCATCTAGAGGTACATCGTTTGAGGTTCCTAATGAGCAGTGTTTCCGGTTCTTCTAGTTTTTCCCATTTACGCCTATATTTGACATGAATTTTATTTAAGGTTTAATTTAAATCTTTTTGAGACCGATAAAAAACCATAAATTATATATTTAATTCCCTAAGGGTCTGTAGGTTTTTAAATGGTCAAAATGTTTGGTCTTATCCATATATTCCATTAATGGTAGATCAAAACTGAATCTAATCCTGTGAATGTGTTTCGATCTTCCTAAATCTAGTATATATTTCTCCCTGTTCTTTCTTTCTTTCTTTCTCTTTCTATGAGATGCACCTAATTCCCCTTTCCAAATTATTTGTGTGGATAGGATAAGGTATTTGGTTCCTATTTCCCTACAGGGTTACCTGCTATATGCGAGCCCTTATTTTTTGTGCAACCAGAAGGTGCTGATCATTCTTCTCCCATATAGGATTTCTTATATCTTTATAAACTATGCATCATATAGGATGGAAATATTGATGTTCCCCTTTATGAAGATATTTGATTCCAAATCAATCAAGATAATGAAATTGGATTAAAAATTTAATATATAAGTGTTTGAGAAATTTCACACATGATCTTACTATGTTATTATAATTATTGATATTGTGATTTTTATGGGATAACTACTCACTAAAAATGATGTCCATTAGGGAGTCCTTGTTGGCACATAGTATGGATTTTATGTTGTTTGGTTTTTTTAAATTCTTATATATAAAATATAGTTACCCAATTATATTCTTCTAATAAAATGGATTCCCCAGGATTGTACAGTTTTCATGACAACCCCTAAATTAATATGTGGAATTAAATAATGGATTCATTATTTAATATGAAAACGTGTTTTTCCTTTGTGTTGAGGTGATGTGATATGTGATTTTGTTGTGGTTTGTGTGTATGGGGATGTAGAAGACATGTGGTTGTACAATGGGGATATGATGGGGGTGGTGTGATTATGCAGTAGGGATATGAAATTGGTGGTGATGTAATGTGTTGCTGGATGTGGCTATTAGTTGGGTGTTGGTTCTGTTAATATAATGATTGACACAAATGATTATGAATAAAAAAAGTAGAGTCTATATAGGTAATTGATGAGATTATTTTAATTGATAACATATAGAAAGATTCACCCCATATCTATAGGTCATGGTATGACGTGTCATCAATGTAAAGTATGTTAATTTTCAAGGGATCTTCACCAATTGAATGACTTTTACTATTTTAACTGATTTGTTTTTTGCTTGATATTTTCCCAAGTAGTGATAGAATAAATAAATAATGGTTTAATAAGTTGGTAATGGATTGGGTTTGTTTTGTTAATGAGATAAAGGTGGTTAATTAAATATTAATTGATGGGTAGTGAGACTAAATATGTTTGATGCTAAAAAATGAATAAAATGGGTGTTGAACATAGAGGGAATGTGAAGACTATTTAATTTATTAGGGTTCTTTACCTTCTTAAATGACTAATGTAGATATTAATAAATGTATTTAGAGGTGTCAGAAAAAGTGACAGTGTTGTTAGTTGGTTTGATTGTTTGTGAACCCCTTGGTTGGGATAGAGTATTTGATATTATACATATGTTTTTATATTATTGTGATTTCTATATGAATCCCACCCATGTTGATAAATATGTGCCGAACATCTACATCATCATGTGGGGGGTATTTTTCCCAACATCTAGTGGGGAGTAGGGATGGTTGGGTACATAGTATTTTCTACTCTCCCTTACCAGTGTGGTAGGTATGACACATTCTCAAATGACCAGAGGTATTTTAGTGCTTTAGATGATGGTTGTGATGGACAATGTGTCTTCAAGTGAGATGTGATAGCCCAAGTTTTTTTTGGGAAATGTGGTTCATGATATCCTAGGTGTCTTCGATATGATATGTGATGTGATTTTCTAGTTGTCTTGGGGATGAGATATGATGGGATGTGTTGTGAGGCCTAGGTGTGTGTAGGCATGATGTGTTGTGAGGCCTTGGTGAGTGTGGGTATGATGTGCTATGAGGCACAGGTGGGTGGGGGGGGGGAATTTTATATAGTATACAGAAGGGATGGTAGGGAAAGGATGTATTTCATTGGGTGATAGAGGCATACCATTGGGAAAGTTGTGTGATTACCCTATCATCAATGTGCTTTACTCTATATTATATTACTTTTATTGAATAATTTGGTGAGTGTTCCTTGGTGAGTTTGGGATTGTTAGTATACCAATTTAGGTGTTTTTTGTTTCATATAATTTATTATAGGATTTTTAGTATGCTTATTTCACATGTGCATGGGATAATTTGGTTCTCTTTTTGAGTATACTCATATTCTCACCTTATATATATAAAACTTTTTTCAGGTTTTCTAGAGAATTTGGTAATCTTTTGTTTTGGGTATTTAATTTGAAGACTTTATTATATTTGTATCAGTTATAATTTTTGTATTCTTGTTGGATGGTTTTGGATATCCCTCTTATATTATTCCTTATAGTATTTTTTGATTCTATCTTATGATCATGTTTCTTATAAAGGGAGGTGCCTCTTATATTGTGAGATTTTTATACCCTTGGTGCTCATCAGAAACTCTAGGCCTACAGAAGGCGGGGCTTAGGGTCATTATCTCTCTCCCATAATTTTTGTTTCTTTGGAGGGAGGGGTCATGATAGTATAATAAGGTATGTTTGATTATTTAAAATGAATAAATCAGTTTTAGTGTGATGTACAATAAGGTCAGAATTCAGTACAATGACAATATTTAAAAGTCGACAGAAACATTAGAAATATGATATAGGCCTCCTAATTACTACTTTGGATGCTATAATATTCCAGTATCAATGTTTGATTCAATCTAGTTTGGAAGAAATCTAATAAACTAACATCTAATAGAAAAATATAGAAAATTATCTCACACCACAATTACTTGGTCTAGAATAAATTAAATTGGGAAAGGGTTAAGATTAACATAGAGATTACAAATGTTGATCCAACGTTATTGAAAATGCTCAAATATGACTTCATACAAAAGATATATCATCATCCCTAGGAGGATAATCTAGAGAGATCCACAAAAGAGGGAAGAGCCTCCCATGGCTGGATGAGAAGAAAGAAAGAAGAAAATTGGTTTAATGTTTCACTAAGGAAGAAATGGTAATTTCACTCAAAAAAATTGTGTTGCATAGTATGGTAAAACTGTGTGCCAATCTTATATAACCTACTTCTTAAGAACAACAACCTGAACTATTATCCGACATGATTTTATCTAACAATTTTCCAATTGTGCACTAAAAAGTTGATGCACACTACCTAAGTGGCACTATGTGTTCATATGGGCACACAGTTTGGGGAACTATGAAAAGCCTATGTGAGTCACTTATTCTCACCTGTAGGTTCCACATGGTTTTCATTGGTGATCTACATGGTTTCAGACAAACCATTCACCCTTAACAATACAACCAATCTTATGTTTTTTAAATACTGGCACTCCTAATACTCAAAGAAGTTCCTAGATAAACTCTAGAAACATAAAAAATGTCTAGAAACAATGCTTTATGCTTTCCAACTATTATAATTATGTTCCAAATCTTGTTTCAAAGAATGGACCATCCACCAAATGTAAAAAAATCCATATTCTTCCTTGGATCAAAACATAGGTCATTACACTTATATTAACAATTTTCATGGTTATTTTCATAGAAAATAATTTCATTATAATTTTTTAAATATTTTTATTTTAAATAAGTGATTTCTGAATTAATATTTTATTTTTCTCAAGAAAAAGTGTAGTGATATTTTAAAGGTACTCACACCCATTATAAGACCCTTTGATGTTAATTATGATTTACGGAGGATATGTTCTAATGATAAAATCCTTATTTTTACACTATATAGTTTATGATTTGGATTATGATATTTTTATGAAACACTTATATTTTACATGGTTTATTTCAGGATGAAATGATGAAATATTTATGAAACCCATTACCGTTCTGAATGATATATTATGATGATGAATGTTTTATGATTTTATGGAACACATTTGTATGAAATTAATTATTTCATGGTTGGGAAAGATAATTATACATCCGTAAAATTCATTGGGTATATTTTTAAATATCATGAAACAATTATGGGATACATGTTGATGTTCTTGATCCAAGAATGTAAACATATAAGGATGCCTGATCCACTATGGGAAATAGTGGATGATACATGATCAATTATGACATATGAATAAGAATTTATACCTAATCAACTAAAATTTGATGATATCAATAGTTAATATTGACATATGGAATGGATTCTATAACAATAATGGTGGAACACTTTTATGACATTATTATCAAAGGATCTTATGGTTTAGGATTGATTTATGATGATATTTCATTATAACGAATCACAACTTTTGAAATGAAGATGTTTTATGCCATGAATCATGATTTTTATCCATCAGAGATTGGGTATCATGTTTATAAGTTATGATATTTAGATATTACCCTTATACCTTTCTTATTATTTTTATGATCTTTGATTTATATCACCCATGATAACCTTTACTGAGAATCTATGCTCTCCCTTTCCTATGTTTTCATTCCTGAGGTTATAAATAAATGTTTTAAGCAGGATATGTATAGAAGGGAAAAAAATGAGAATAAATTTATGAGATAAGTTGAATAATACACCAAAATAAGATGTTCATGTATCTATTCTCCAATAAAAAAGAAAAACTATTGTTTTGGAATTTGATCATAATGTTATGTATTGAATATTCATATCAAATGATGTGATATTTTGGTATGAAATACTTAGTTCAAAATTTTTGGTATCAGGGAATGGTTCAGTAAATAATTTTAGATTTGTATTAGATAAATTTTGTGAAAAAATGGGGATAAGACAATAAATAAGATAACATCGTAGTGTTTTTATTAGACTAATATTACATTATTAGGGTATATAAATTTTTATATGTATGGATTTATGAGTAACTAATTTTGGTTAGAGATAAATTTTAAATTAATATTATAAGAATATGAGATCAAATATTTCTGATTTTTGGGATTCAAAAATTTTCAAGAATGTTTTAAACAATTTGGAGGATTTTTAAGGAATAATATATGTTGAACCTTTTATGTCATGATTGAATTTTAGAGATTAATTATTTATTTTTGGGTTTATAAATTTTGGGAATTATTTTGTGCCAACTATATTGGTCTTGGTAAATATTTGAATATATGAGTAATATATTTTTATCCCTTATTTTCAACTATGTGACCCTTTACAAGTTGATTTAAGATCTCTAGGCTTGAAAAATTCATCTTGAATATTCATCATTTGGAGAAAAATATGATTTAGTAGAAATTGATTAAATGATAAAATTGTACTTATAAAGTAAGTATATTTCCTTATGTTATTAGTCTTAATGGTAAAGTAATTCCTTAAAATAGAGAAAAGGATCTAAAAAAATGTTATCCTAATACATTTATTTATGATTAATTGACTATCTTTTTCAATCCCCATTGGTTTATGGTTTTGTAGTTATTGACATTCCCATTATCATTCACTTTCATGAGATCAATGATCAAACATTATATTTTTATTCCATATCTATATTTTATCTTCGTACTAATGTTCTCATATTTTTAAACATAGTTATATGATATTTAAGATGACAGTTTTATTTCCCTTTCCCTCTTTTCAAGAGAAAATTTTAATAACCATTTTTATGATATGTTTTTTCAAAAAATATATTATTAAATGTAAAACACTTGATTACTAAGATAACGTTAAAATAAAAAGGAAAAAATTTATTAAATTTGGGAGATTGTAACACTATAATATTTTAAAATAATAACATTTTGTTCAATATCGTATATGACACACAAAACTGTGATTAAAAGAACAATGAAATATTATTTTTTAATATGAGAATCATACATAGATATTTGATTGGATGGTATGAATAGGATTAATTAAATTCAAAAATACATATAAAATTTTATAATAAATACAAATTCATTTTTTAATTATTATTAAATATAAACATAATTTTTAGTAATATCATATTATTCTTCAAAAAAATGTTTTTTACAAAACAGTGTTTGTGTTTTCTTCTAAGAGAATATTATAATTAATTTCTGAAAATTTTAGAAAATATATTTGATAAAAATGATATAATTTCTAAAATAAAAACAACTAAATTATATTATATTGTTTTTTGGTTCTTTTTTTGTAATGATTTATTTTCTAGAAAATAGTGAAAAATATTGATTTTTCTTGAAAACACAATTTTTTTT
Organism: Viscum album; assembly: GCA_963277665.1. NCBI lineage: Eukaryota > Viridiplantae > Streptophyta > Magnoliopsida > Santalales > Viscaceae > Viscum > Viscum album. Next base: position 1,779,016,702 of record OY728165.1, on the reverse strand, counting down.
TCAAGAATTTAAAAGTTTCCATATTTCAAAAATAATATCATTGAAATAATAGTTATATTATAATACATATAAATAATTTTTTTAAATTAAAATCAATATAATGGTTTAATTTCTTTTAAAATTATTATTATATGTAAAAAATGAATTTTTCTAAATAACTGTTTTTATTGCGATTTAGGTTTTAATGTTAATTTAACATCTAAATGTTCTAGTAAAAAAATCACAAAAAATGGATTCCATATTTAGAATAATAAGGTTAAAATTTGGTAAATAAGGGCCTTTTTTAGATAATATTAATAGTAACCATTATAAATTTTTGTTACTATAGTTAAGGTAAAATGGGTTAATTAGGGTTTAAAATAATATGAAAAGGATTAAAATTCATTAAAAAACATTACTTTATTTATTTTTATGAGTCTATTTGATCCATTATCATAAAAAAACTCTAAAATATGACCTTTATTGATGTTTTAATTTGATTTTCACCTTTATATTGTTAAAGTAAAAAATAATGTAAAAACTGTCACTTTATTTATTTTAATATCTATAATTTTATTTGAAAGGGGGAAAAATTATGTTTAGATATATAGGTTTATATTTGATATTAGTTAATTTTTTATCAGGTTAATTTATACTTATTTTTTAGCTTTGAAAAAAGTTCCTTAAATGTTTAGGCTACTCTGAAACAATTCTTGTGCAAGAATTAAAAAATCTCGTAAACGATTTAAAAGACTATAAAAGTAATATTTTTTGAGTAAAATAATGTGTAACATGAATTTATAAGATACATAAAACATATTATAGTAGTTTTAAGTTTTCATATTAGAATTTAATTTTTTATGTTGTTTTGAATGTCCAATTATTTGAATAGTTCTTTAAATGACATTAATAGTATTTTATGTAAAATTTATTTTATTAAACTATGTAAAACTAATATAAATCCAGAAATATTAGAAGTTGTATGATAAGTGTAATAAATATCATCCCGTATAAATTTATTATCCAAATTTTAGGTTATATGTATAATTGTAAACAATAATTATTGAAAAAGTCATTACCGGGCATCAGGTTAAATTTGCTTAACCAATGGGTTAAAAAATAATAAGGTTTATAAAGATTTTTGAACGTGTAAAAAATTTATTTGGTGATTATTTTAAAACCATATCTTCCTTATCTTAGAATCCATGTCATTTTGGAACTGTTTTAGAAGAGTTAGACACATATAATATTGTAATATTTCATGTATTTCCAAATATAAAATTAATGATATTTTGTAATAGAAAATAATTTATTAAATGATATAAAATTTATAAAAACCATATCATAAAACATGTTTATTATATATTGTTTAAAATATATACTATGGATCATTTATGGGTGAATTTGATTTTATTGTTACTTTGTAAAGACCCCGAATTTCCATGTAATTGTTTTAATTAAATGGGAATTTTACGAGTCCGCGAAAATGGACGGTGCATGATTCCGAGGCCCAAAGTTTCCATAATGAATTTTTGAACATTATTTCAGGTACGTTTAGTGAACATGTGAGTGGGTTTTTCTAACTTTTACACCGGTGCTCGGAATTGAAATCTGAGGGCACCGTTGAACTCACAACGCCAATTTTCACTTAAAAATACTTTCACCTCGATGGTAGTTGGTCGAGGGAGGATGTTAGTTTTTTGGGATTTTCCAGGAATTAATAAAATAAAATAAACACACATTTTATTCTATTTTGTTGTAACCTACCACTTATGAAATTTGGGAAGTGGGGACTACCGGACCATAATCTCCCATGAGAGGTTATGTTGGTGGGGGCCACCCAAAGCTAACCTCGCATGAGAGGTTATGGTGGTGGGGACCACCCGAGGCCTAAAACTCTTCAACTCACTCATTAATGTGGAGGAACCTCTTGAGCTTACTCCACATTAATTGTGCCAACCCTCCTATACATTAATTGTGCCAACCCTCCTCCACATTAAATTGTGTCAACCCTCCCACACTTCATTATGCCAACGTAAATTAATTGGATTGACCCTTTTTAAATATTAAGTAACAGCATCATTGGAATTTAGGAAGGTTCTTAATAAATAAAACTTCATCAATTCCATGATCGTTACATACCTCTCCCCCTCTCTTATATATGTGGAACTTGGGAGGAGGATTTTGGAAGACTTCACTAAGCGACGAAGCGCTGGTATAGTGTCGTGACACCCAACACTTGGAGGATTATGATCTACAATGAAGAACAAAATCTCCAATGAAGAACACACTCTCCAAAGAAGAACTCTCCACCGACGAAGAACACTGACCTCCTTCTACCTTATTCCTTGGAACTTCTCCCGACATGGGATGTCCTTATCTATGGAGAATTGACGACCGTACTACCTTGTTGCGCCAACGTCATCAAGCGAAAAAGGTAGGGGGTTTATTTTTGTGATAATACTTTTCCCATAATCTTACTTTGGTTTCATTTGTAGTTTGGTAATGAAACGTTCTGGGAAGTTGTAAGGTTGACATTCTTCTTTCTTGTAGAGCCATATGCTACCACTCTAAACATGGAGGGTGTGGGCCAATCTAACATGGCCAGATCCCCTCCGCCGTTTTTCTTTGTGGTTTTATTCGGAATGAAGTAAGATGATGAAGGTGATGATGGAAATGATGCCACCACCCACGGCCAACGCAACTCGCGCCACCCCCGCGGTTCTCCAACCTTCCAGCCAAACCAACCGCGTCGACCTCCGGCTGCATCACCCGCTAGCTGGGCCACCCCGGCTCGTGACCGCCCGCCGGCCAAACCGTCCCACGCTTATAACGACCCATACTTTACATACATTGTTATTACATCAAAATTGAATCACACTTATTACAAAATATATCAAAACCAGGAAAGGACCGTATAGGTAGAATGTATTTAGAAACTGGGAAACATAAACAACTCGTTCATAAATCATCTACACGGTCTCCATTTTATTTTATAATATCTAAAGTCCATTTTGGCATATCCTACTTAATAACATTATTCCTGACCTAGGGAAAAGAAAACATACAAAAAGGTGAGCTCAAATGCTCAGTAAGGGTAAAAAAAAGAAATATCAATCAAATCATATTCATAAGAACATAACATTTTGGAAAACTTAACCTACAAAAGAGATCATAATATCACAACATGGGATAAATCATAGTGGTGAAATGTAATCCCAATAATCATAACTTAAAACATGAAACTTTTTTTCATACACACATAATCATAGAGAATCATTTCTTAGTAGTCAAGACTCATTTCCAAGACTATCTTAGCAGACAAAATCCATTTCTAAACTGAGTTCACTCCTCGTTTTAGTCCTGTTTCACCGAACCAGATTAACCTGCCATTCCAGCCATGTCTATCTCATGAGATATAAATCTTTACCCAATGCATTTGAGGGAGATATAGGTCCCACCCATCTCATAATGATACCATTTTTATGTGTGCCAAAAGATCATAAATCATACATCATAGCAAAACCCATGTCATAAAAATGGGATTCTTAAACATCATGCCATTATAAATCATATAAAATAAAAGGACATCATAAAAATAATTCCATCATAATAAAATCAATGTAAAAATATGTATATAAACAAACCCCAATATTATCTAAGATGAAAAATAATTTTTATAAGACACTTGAACTCCATTCTTGAGGAAAATATCCTTTCGAATTCAAAAACATTTTTTTTCTTTCTTAACATGTCATAAAATTTTAAACTGAAAGAAGTTAATTAAAAATAAACTTGAAAACTTGTAAAGGAAGATTCATGGAAATAATGTTCTAAAAATCCATTCATGCTGTACAAGTTAAAGAAAAACATTCTTCTCATACTTTGGCCGGAAAAGTCAAAAAAGTAACTCGTACTAAAAACGACAAAAGATTCCTTTCATATATTTTACTAAAAACTTACCAATGGGTAAAATTGGATTTAAGGAATTGTAGGAGGATAGAAATAATATTACATATTTAGGAAACATGGATGTGGATGATAAATATTCCCAGTAAATTCTAAAGTATAAACAATCTCGGATAAAATGAGATTGCGAGATTTTCCCTTACCTTAGGTCTGATTTGCTTCGTCAGTGTCCGAACATCCTGTATAATGATTTGAATAATTTCATTGACTTATTCCAGAATCATACTCATTTTTATGATATCATATATGGTCATATTCATAGCTTCTTATTAGTAATATTTCATTGCTACTTGTTATTCAAGTGTTTATTACTTTTTGTTCTTATGCGTGTTTTGTCGAATAAATTCTTATTCTTCTTTTTAGGTTATAGATACCTCATTTATAGAATTTTATTTGTTTAATATATATATAATATTTATTAATTAAATTCATTTATATAATCATTATGGAATGAAGATCATGTAGAACGAGTCACATCACATCGTGGAGACAGTAGGTCGTACGTACTTACGAGCGATGACATCATTCCCATGATCGTGGAATTGTATTGGAGTGTATGTATACTATTTCAGAATCAATATCAATTTAAAATAATCATATATAGTTATTCTTTACACCATTATACCCATCAAATTACGGTGGTGGTGGAAAACAGATTACACCACGACGTGGAGGCGGTATTCCGTACGTACGCACGCGCGGTGATTTCGTTTTCCGTAGGATGGATAGAAGGTGAAATAGGGATGTTTCATATTTATAATAACACATCAGTATATTATTGATTCTGATGTTATTACTTCATAATGAAACAAATAAAGAAGAACAAGTAGAATAAGAAATAAAGTTGAAAGAATCGGTAACCGACATTACCTCTTCTTTGAAGTGCCTCTTCTTAACCTTCTCTTAGGGCACTAAAGATGGTATTTGAAGAAGACCAAGACCTCTAGGATGTTTCTAGGGAAGTTGATAAGGAAAATTGATAGGGGTTGGCCGAGATTTAAGGCTCAAAGTGGTGTGAGGAGGAGAGGGAGGAGGTGCCCTTTTATAAGGGAGGAGAGGGGCACCATTGGAAAAACTTAAAATATTATTTTATAATAAAGTCATATTCGGTTTTTAAAAGCTCCAAATTGATTTATTTTGAAGCTAATATGGGGATGGGTCGAAATCCTCACAACCAATAGATTTTAGACAAGTTTAGGTTACTATTTTAACCTTATTATTTAGATTTAACTCTAAGTTAAATAATTTAACTTTTACCGTGTCTTCTTGTTTTCTTACACTATATGGTTAATAAAATTACTATAACAGGACAAAAGAAACCAAAGTGGTTAATTATTAATATATATAACTTTATATAAGTCATTTGGCCGAACCTTATATTTTTAAGAATAAAATAACAATTAATAATATAATATTTTTTTAAAAACTATTTTATGTCAATTTTGACACTATTTGGTAATTGATTTTTTGTAAAAATCATAACATCATTATTAGTTATAACAAAGTTAATTAAATCAATAATAAAATGCCATATTAACCTAGAAAATTAGTGGAATTTGTAAAAAGTCTCAAATTACATTTATTTGGGTATTTATAACATCAATTATGTTAATATTTCATTAATAAGGTAATTACTGCATTATCATTGTGTCATAAATAAATTAAATTATTTAATGTCTAAAAATAAAAAATAAAATACCATTATGTAGGAAATATTTTTAGATTTCTAATGAATATTTTTAGTTGGATTTATCTTTTTTATCACCCTATATTAAAAATGTTTTATTTATTAAACATTTATTTCAACAATTTTAACTCCTCTTTAAATAAAATAATATTAAATGTACTAATCTAACACAAGTGGACCTAAATGGTCATATTTTATTCCTAAGGTTGTTTTTGGTCGAATTAAACTTATCCAATAGAATTAGGACATGTGTCAAGGTGATAATAATATCATTTTTACACTTAATTATCCTATTTACTTTTAACCGTGGTAAAAAAAGTAAAAAGTTACTATTCACCAAAAAATATTTTTATCTTATTGAAACAAATTTTACTCCTTGACATTAACCGTGTCTCTCAGATTTTCGAAATTTCACTCACAGAAGCGGTAAAATTAAGTTTTATGTAAATTTTCAAATTCTCCTTTGAGGTGGGTAAAAGACGGTGAAAAGTTCAATAAATTTTTTATGTATCTAAAATTATTATATAATGACTCCAAATTAAATTGAAAATATATAGGTATTATGTATCAATTTTTACCTAAAATAAATTTAAATAAAATAAAAAATTATTTAAATAAAAAGTCGGTTTTTAAATATTAACCCAATGTTTTCACTATTCATCAAAAAATGAAAGTTTCCAGAAATATACCAAAAATTCACCCTAGGCTAATTTAGATATTCTGAATCAAAAAATGAAGTCCATTTTTAAAGATAAAATTTATAAAATTTCAAAAAGTGGGTATTACTATTCATAACAGCTAGTTTATATAATATTCTAATAACATATCGTTGTTTAGCGAAACTCGGTATTGTGTACAACACACACTATCGTGGAAGGATGAGATTTTGTGTAAATAAAGCCAAGAAAATGTTGTGTGTAGTGAAAGATTCCTTTATATAACATTATACATAAAAACAAAATATTTCTCATAAAATCTCAGGTGTTACATTCTACCCCCCTTAAAATTAATTTTGCCCTTGAAATTCGTCACTTTGTAATAAACAGATGAGGATACCTCTCCCTCATCATCTCCTCAAGTTCCCATGTAGCTTCTTATAATTGGTGGTTCATCCATAAAACTTTCACCAAGCGAGTGGTCCTGTTCTGTAGGAATTTTTTACTATGATCCAGAATCTCTATCGGCTATTCTTCATAAGAAAGATCATGCTCCAGCGGTACAACTTCTGAGCTGAGTATATGTGAGGGATCGAGTATGTACTTTCTCAGGAGAGATACATGGAACACATTGTGAACTTGAGAGAGATTCGGTGGAAGTTCCAATCAGTAAGATACCTTCCCAACACGATCCAGTATTTCGAAAGGACTGATATACCTAGGGATCAACTTTCCCTTCTTTCCAAATCTCATTACTCTCTTCCAAGGAGATATTCGTAAGAACACTTTATAACCCACTTTAAACTCTAGGTCTTTTCTTCGGTTGTCAGCATAACTTTTTTGTCGACTCTGAGCTTCTCTTTTCTGTTGTTGAATAGATCTGGCATTTTCTACCATCTCATCAACAAGATCAGGTCTTAATAGCTTTCTTTCCCCAACTTCCTCCCAGCAAGTTGGAGTTCTGCATTTCTTTCCATAGAGAGCTTTATAAGGAGCCATCTGAATACTGGAGTGAAAGATATTATTATAAGAAAATTCCACTAAAGGTAGGTGTTGATCCCAACCACCTTTGAAATACATAGAGAAAGCTCTCAACATATCTTCTAGAGTTTGAATTGCCCACTCAGACTAACCGCCTATCTGAGGATGATAAGCAGTCCTAAAACTCAACTCTATATCCAAAGTATGATGAAGACTTCTCCAAAACATTGAGGTAAATCTCGGATCCCGATCAGATATAATGGAAAGTGGTACTCCATGCAATCTTACCACTTCCTTTACATATATCCTGGCAAGATGATCAAGAGAGAAATCCTCTCTAATAGCAATGAAGTTTGCCGACTTTGTAAGACGATCATCTATGACCCAGATAACATTATTGCCTTTGGATGTTTTTTGGAAGTCCAGTGACAAATTCCATAGTGATGTTTTCCCATTTCCATTCAAGTATAGGTAATGGTTGTAACATCCCCTTAGACTTATGTCTCTCAGCTTTAACTTGCTGAAAAACCAAGCATCGAGAGACATATTCAGCAACATCTCTTTTCATGCCATCCCACCAGAAGTACTCTTTCAGGTCCCTATACATCTTTGTGCTTCCAGGATGAATATATAATGAAGAACTATGAGCCTAATACAGTACCTCCTTATTTAGTTCTGAGATGGGAGGAACACAAACCTGATTCCTGAACCTTATTAACCCATCACAATCAAGGTTGAATTCAAGAACATTTCTCACCTTCTTTTGTAACTCTAAATCTTCTTTCTGTGCCTCTTTAATCTTCACATGTATAGATGGTTGAACATTCATTTGAGAAAGATAATATTTTACCCCTTCCATTATAATTCCAAGATCCATCCTTTGTAAATCCATAAATATTGGATCTTTTGTGATCCTCATAATGGATAAGCTAGCATGGTCATGTCGACTTAATGTGTCTGCCACCTTGTTTGCTTTCCCAGGCTGATAATGAATTTAGCAGTCGTAATCCTTAATCAGATCCAACCATCTTTTTTGGTGCATATTCAGTTCCTTTTGTGTGAAAATATACTTTAAACTTTTATGATCAGTATAAATATCACACCTTTCACCATAAAGATAATGCCTCCAAATCTTTAATGAAAAGATTACCGCAGCTAACTCCAAATCATGAGTTAGGTAATTATGCCCATGAGTTTTCAGCTGTCGTCAGGCATAAGCTATCACCATATCATTTTTCATAATAACACACCCAAATCTATTCTTGGATGCATCACTATAGATCACAAACCTTTCTCCACTACAAGGCAGTGTGAGCACAGGTGCACTGGATAACCTTCTTTTTAACACTTTGAAATTTTCTTCACACTCCTATGTCCGAATGAACTTAACTCCTTTTCGAGTCAAACTGGTGAGTGGATTAGATAATCATGAAAAATATTTCACAAAACATTGATAATATCTATCCAAACCAAGAAAACATTGGATCTCAGTTACTGTTGTTGGTCTCGACCATCTTTCGATAACCTCTATTTTTGCTGGATCCACAGATATCCCCTATTTTGAGATATGTGACCCAAGAATGAAAATTTTTGAAGCCAAAATCCACACTTGGTAAATTTTTCATAAATATTTTCCTTTCTCAGGGTCTTTAATACAATTCTCAAGTGTTCTTCATGTTCTTCCTTGCTCTTTGAATAGATAAGAATATCATCTATAAAGACTACCACAAATTGATCAAGATAGTCTCTAAAGACTCTATACATTAGATCCATGAAGATAGAAGGGGCATTAGTAAGACCAAATGACATCACTATAAATTCATAGTTTCCATACCTTGTACAGAAAGCTGTATTTGGTATATCCTCCCTTTTGACCCTTAATCGATGATACCCTGAATGAATATCAATCTTGGAAAAGTATTGAGCTCCGCGTAGTTGGTCAAATAAGTCATCAATGCATGGAAGATGATATTTGTTCTTGATATAGATCTTGTTATGTTCTCGATAATGAATGTAGAGTCTCATTGATACATCTGTCTTCTTAAAAAATAGAACATGTGCACCTGAAGGTGACACACTAGGGAATATGAATCCCTTATCAAGATTCTCTTGGAGTTTCTTCTTCAATTCCTTCAACTCAATTGGGGCTATTCTATATGGTGTCTTTGAAATAGGCAAAGCACCTGGTACAAGTTCTATTGAAATCTCAACTTCACGATTTGGTGGAAGACCCAACAATTCCTCCAGAAATACATCATCAAACTCCCGTATAATAGGCATATTCTAAATCCTGAGTTTCTAACTAACCATTTGAGATAAATAACCTTCATTTAGTGGAATCAAGACCCATAATATGGAAGAAATTTCCAATTGAAGGTTATGTTAATCCTTGCATCGATAGACGATCATAGATTGATCTGGAATATGAAATGCGACTTCCCTTATTTAGAAACTGATATGAGATCCATATAAAGAAATCCAATCCATGCCAAGAATCACATCAAATTCCACTATAGGAAGTATCACAAGATTTACAGGAAGAACTTTCCCACAAACTTCAATCGGAGAAGAATTGTAAACTTTTAATGTGACTGTTGTGCCATTAGGGGTTGTCACAGCTAACTCAACATCTAATTTTTGAGGTAATACGATGATACCCTTAGAAAATTCTACAGAAATAAAAGAGTGGGTGGATCCAGAATCAAATAAAACATTTTCTACTTTAGATTGGATGGTAGGTGTACCTTTCACCACTTTGTTATCGTACTCCACATCACTGATAGAAATTGCATGTTACTTTCCTTTGTATTTAGCCTTAAGAGTTTTTTTGACGTCGATCATCATAAAAAACCCTTGGATTAGGGCATTGATTAGCATAATTCCCCATTTCATTGCACTTGTAACATTGAAGTATAGGAGGTTCACTCTGTGTATCCTTTTCTTTGTTCGTATCACTAGACATCTTATTCCCATCATTGTGGCATTCAAATGCCCTATGACTTTCTTTTCCACATTTGAAACATTTACTTGTCCCATTAAGAAAACTCCCTCCATGTTTCTTTCCACACTTTGAGCACAAGGGAAGACTCATATTCTTTTTAGTGTGCTCTTTATATATTCCTTTGATTTCCATTTTCCTCTTCTTATCAAATGCATATGACTAATGGGTTACTCCAATCTCCATCTCAACCTTGAGAGCACATCGAACGATTTCCTCGTAGAAATTGAAGTTTCTTATGGCTAATACCCTTCGAAGGATTGGTTTTAAGCCACTAAAGAATTGATCGATCTTAATCTCAGGTTGGATAATAATCCCAGAATCATATCTTGCAAGTCTTGTAAAATTTGCTTCATAGGTACCAACAGATTCATCATCCTTTTGCTTTAGTTCAAGAAACTCCTTCTCCATCTTTGTTCAAATAATACGAAGGAAGTACTTATTAAAAAATAAGTTATTGAACTCGTCCCATTCCATGGACTCGATTTCATCTCTTGGACTCATATTCTTGATAAGATTCCACCATTGATCAGCTTCACCTTCCAAATTATAAACTACTAAGATGACTTTATCATGTTCAGAACATTGAAGAACTGAAAATATCTTTTCAGTGGTACTGATCCATTGTTTAGCCACTAATGGGTCAGTAGACCCGCGGGTGGACGCTGCCTCATGAAGGATTCAATAGAATTTTGCTCCTTCTTTTGCTCATTTGGAAGTCCTGCATGATTCATAGCTTCAAAAAGTTGTGTGATCATGTCTACAAGATTTTTCATTCTAGCTCCCGTAACGTTTGGTTGCTCAGGGGGACAATTATTGCTTTGCCCATCGCATTTAGCATTAACACTGTTCCTTAGGGTTCCATCCATTGACAAAAACCAATAAACATAATGTGAGAAACACTAATCATAATATTATAACCACATAATCAAGAATAAAATTTCACACTTTAGGTCTTATCATAGGTGATTCATGGCCATTTCTAAAACACTAAGATTGTGTTCTATGCTTAGACTTATTCTTAGGGTTCTTACTAAGGCTTTCACATCCTAGTTTCCAATGGTTGACTATAAACTCCCTCTGATACCAACTATAACGACCCATACTTTACATAAATTGTTATTACTTAAAAATTGAAGTACACTTATTACAACATATATCAAAACCATGAAAGGACTGTATAGGTATACTGTCTTTAGAAACTGGGAAACATAAACAATTGGTTCATAAATCATCTACATTGTCTCCCTTTTATTTTATCTTATCTAGAGTCCCATTTGGTATATCTGACATAATACCCTTCTTCCTGACCTGGGGAAAAGAAAACATAGAAAAGGGTAAGCTCAAATGCTCATTAAGGGTAAACAAAAGAAATATCAATCATATCATATTCATAAAAACATAACATTTTGGAAATATTAACCTGTAAAAGAGATCATAATATCACAACATGGGATAAATAATAGTGGTGAAATATAATCCCAATAATCATAACTTAAAACATGAAACTTTGTGGCATACACACATAATCATATAGAATCATTTCTTAGTAGTCAAGACTCATTTCCAAGACTATCTTAGTAGACAAAGTCCATTTCTGAACCGAGTTCACTCCTCATTTCAGTTCTTGTTTCACTGAATCAGATTAACCTATCGTTCCAGCCATGCCTATCTCATGAGAAACAAATATTTACCCAATGTATTGGAGGGCGATATAGGTCCCACCCATCTCATAATTATATCATTCTTATGTGTTCCAGAAGATCATAAATCATACATCAATAGCATAAACCATGTAATAAAAATGGGATTCTTAAACATCATTCCATCATAAATCATATAAGAGAAAAGGAATTCATAAAAATAATTCCATTATAATCAAATAAATGTAAAAATAGGTATAGAAATAGAACCCTATATTATCTTATATGGAAAATAATTTTGATAAAACACTTGAACTCCATTCTTGAGGAAAATATCCTTTCTACTTCAAAAACATTTTTTTCTTTCTTAACATGTCATAAAATTTTAAACTAAAAGAAGATAATTAAAAATAAACTTGAAAACTTGTAAAGTAAGAGTCAGGGAAACAATGTTCTTGAAATCCATTCATGCCGTATAAGTTAAGGAAAAACATTCTTCTCGTACTTTGGCTGGAAAAGTCAAAAAAAGTACCTCGTACTAAAAACGACAAAAGATTCCTTTCATATCTTTTACTAAAAACTTACCAATAGGTAAAATTGGATTTAAAAAATTGTTAGAAGATACAAATAATATTAAATATTGAGGAAACATGTATGTGTACGATAAATATTCCCCAGTAAATTCTGAACTATAAATAATCTCGAATAAAATGGGATTGCGAGATTTTCCCTTACCTTAGGTCCGATTTTCTTAGTAAGTGTCTGAAACTCTTGTATAATGATTTAAATAATGTCATTGACTTATTCCAGAGTCATACTCATTGTTATGATATCATATATGGTCATATTTTTAGTTTCTTATCAGTAATATTTCATTACTACTTGTTATTCGGGTGTTTATTGCTTTTTGTTCTTATGCATGTTTTGTCGAATAAATTATTATTATTATTTTTAGGTTACAGATACCTCATTTCCAGAATGGTATTAGGGTAATATTTATAATATTTATTCATTCAATTAATTTATATAATCATTATGCAATGAAGATAATGTAGAGTGAGTCTCATCACATCGTGGAGACAGTAGGCCGTACATACGCACGAGCGATGATATCATTCCCTTGATCGTGGAATTGTATTGGAGTGTATGTATACTATTTCAGAATCAATATATTTTTAAAATAATTATATATAGTTTTTCTTTACACCATTATACCCATCCAAGTATGGTGGTGGTGGAAAACAGATTACACCACGGTGTGGAGATGGTATTCCGTACGTACGCACACACAGTGATTTCGTTTTCCGTAGGATGGATAGAATGCGAAATAGGGTTGTTTCATATTTATAATAACATATCAGTATCTGAGTGATAATTATATTATTACTTCATAATGAAACAACTAAATAATAATAAGTAGAAGAAGAAATAAAGTTGAAAGAATCGTTAACAGACATTACCGCTTCTTTGATGCGCCTCTTCTTAACCTCCTCTTAGGGCACTAAAGATGGTCTTTGAAGAAGACCAGGACATCTAGGATGTTTCTAGGGAATTTGATAATGGAAATTGGCAGGGTTTTTCCAAGCTTGAAGGCTCAAAGTGGTGTGAGGAGGAGAGGGTGGAGGTGCCATTTTATAAGGGGGGAGAGGGGCACCTTTGGAAAAACTTAAAATATTATTTTATAATAAAGTCATATTCAGTTTTTAATAGCTCCAAATTGATTTATTTAGAATATAAGGTGGGTATGGGTGGAAATACTCTGAAACAATAGATTTTAGACAAGTTTAGGTTACTATTTTAACCTTATCATTTAGATTTAACTCTAAGTTAAATATTTTAACTTTTACCGTGTCTTCTTGTTTTCTTACACTATATGGTTAATAAACATACTATAACAAGCCAAAAAAACCCCAAGTGGTTTATTGTTAATATATATAACCTTATCTAAGTCATTTTGCCAAACCGTAGATTTTTAGGAATAAAATAACATTTAATAATATAATATTTGTTTAAAAACTATTTTATGTCAATTTTGACACTATTTGGTAATTGTTTTTTGTGAAAATCATAACATAATTATTAGTTCGAACAATGTTAATTAAATCAATACTAACATGTCATATTAACCTATAAAATTAGTGGAATTTGTAAAAAGTCTCAAATTACATTTTTTTGGGTATTTATAACATCAATTATGTTAATATTTCATTAATAAGGTAATTACTACATCATCATTGTGTCATAAATAAATTATCTTATTTAATGTATAAAAATTACAAATAAAATGGAATTATGTAGGAGATAGTTTTATATTTCTAATGAATATTTATAGTCTAGTTTTTCTTATTTATAACCCTATATTAAATATGTTTTAGTTATTAAACATTGATTTTAACTATTTTAACTCCTCTTTAAATATAATAATATTAAATGTCCTAATCTAATCCAAGTGGACCTAAATGGTCATATTTTATTCCTAAGGTTTTTTTGGTCTAATTAGACTTATCCAATAGAATTAGGATATGTGTTAGAGTGATAATAATATCATTTTTACCCTTAATTACCCTACTTACTTTTAACCGTGGTAAAAAAAGTAAAAAGTTACTATTCACCAAAAATTATTTTTATCTTATTGAACCAAAATTTACTCCTTGACATTAACCGTGTCTCTCAAATTTTCAAAATTTCACTCACAGAAGCGGTAAAATTAAGATTTATGTAAATTTTCAAATTCTCCTAGGAGGTGGGTAAAAGACGGTGAAAAGTTCAATAAAATTTTTATATATATAAAATTATTATAGAATGACTCCAATGAATTAAATTGAAAATATATATGTATTATGTATCAATTTTTACCTAAAATAAATTTAAATAAAATAAATAATTATTTAAATAAAAAGTCGGTTTTTAAATAGTAACCTAGTGTTTTCACAATTCATCAAAAATTGATAGTTTTTAGAAAAATACCAAAAAATCACCCTAGGCTAATTTCGATATTCTGAATCCAAAAATGAAATCCATTTTGAAAGATAAAATTTATAAAATTTTAAAAAGTGGTTATTACCATTTATAAAGGCTAGTTTATATAATATTTTAATAACATATTGTTATTTAGCGAAACTCGATATTGTGTACAACACACACTATCGTGGAAGGTCACGATTGCGTGCAAATAAAGCCAAGAAAATGTTGTGTGTAGTGAAATATTCCTTTATATAACATTATACAAAAAAACAAAAAATTTCTCATAAAATATCGGGTGTTACAGCGCTCCTTGCGGCGCCCCGACCAAACCACTCCGCGCCCCTAGCAGCGCCCCGACCGAACTGAACCGCGCCCCTCGCTGCACCCCGGTCGGACCGGCCCCCACCCCTCACAACGCCCCAGTCGAAATGGACCACGCCCCTCGCAGCACCCCGACAGAAACGGCCCACGCCCCTCGCGACGCCCCGGATGAACCGGCCTGCGCCCCTCACGGCGCCTCGGCTGAACTGGCCCGCGTCCCTCGTGGCGCCCCGGCCGAACCGGCCCACCACCCCTCGTGGTGCCCGGGCCGAACCATCCCGGGCCCCTCGTGGACCGCTGGCTGAACCGTCCTGCACCCCTCGTGGTGCCTCATTCGAACCGGCCCCGTACCCTCACGACACCACCACGGCCAAGCCGCCCCGTGGCCCCCGCAGCCCCTCGCGGCCCTCACGGCCTACTGGACCTCCCATCAGACCGAGCCGCATCACAGGCTGGGCCGGACCCAAGCCCACTAGGACCATTTACGCTCTTTTGGCCATAACTTTGGAACCATAAGTTCATTTGATGAACCGTCAAAGGTGCTGGGAATATTGGAGCGAGACGGTCCCTTTGAGTATACTTCACTTGAGTATTGGTTTGTAATGGGAAACGGTCAGGTTGTATCGAGCATGAATCCAATCGGGCCCCTAGGACTAAAATACTAATAACTCACAGACCATGCACTCGATTGATGTGCCGTCTATTGTGTTGAGACCCCTATGATGCGACAGAACATTGAGATACTTCTTCATGTGACTTCGTGATAGTTGGAGTATCGACCAGTAGCTCATGGAGTGGATCCTCCCGGAGACTAGTGAGCATAGTGCGGAGACCTAGTAGCTGGTTGAGACCTGACAAATGCTGACTGTTTCAACTCGGAGTGACTCGACTAGCCTGGTGGGGAGCGCCTTGATGTCGCGGCAGACCCACAGTTGGGAGCGCTTTGGTGTTGCGGCAGACCCACGATACTTGACATGAGGAGTACCTCAACATGCTACGAGGGGGAGTGCGCTTGGTGACACGGCAGACCCACGGTGGGAAGCGTGTTTGGTGATGCGGCACATCCACGGTACTCGACAGGTGGCATAACTCAGCAGTCTAAGGTTAATGGGAAGTGCACTTAGTGTCGCAGCAGGCCCACTATACTCGATAGAGTATGAGTTCTCTAGTATCTGAGGTTTCGACAATGTGACTGGGGATTTCACTTGATACTACCACCTAGAATAAAATAGTGGTTTGAGCTAAGCCAGTTTTTCTGTGTTTTTCTCATGATTGAGATGGATCACTTGATAACTTAGGTATATGTATGGGCATATACCTAAGTAGGGTTATATGTTTATTTTATTCTTTGTTTTTATCCTTGATTGATATTGTGAGACCTAGAGGGTCTCAGGGTCCCTACTGAGTATCATTATACTCACCCCTGTACGGGCTGTGCCCGCACTTCGTTGTGTTGGATGCAGATGACAGACAATGCTGACGGAGGATGAGAGTACCAAGATTGGATGGTACCATGAGGGGGACCATACGATGTGTCTGTACCCGGAGGAGACAGACAGACGTGGAGTGTTGAGGAGGAGATCTGTACCTACCCTTCAGGTAGGAACCTCATAGGGTGATCCAGTAGCTATATTTTCTCTTTCTTTAGTTGTATTTAATTTCCGTTGTACTTGAACCTTTACTGATGGGCTTGTATTCTAGACCCTTTTTCTTTCAGCACTCTTTTGTTATAAAGTTTACATGGTGTTTTGTCCAGCTATGTGCTTTATTATGTGTGTGTTTATAGGTTATAAAGGAAATTCCTTCCCAATTTTGGTGGTTTACGCCTTTGGTGCTAGTCACTAGCCCCTGGCCGATGGAAGGCGAGCTTGGGGTAGTCATGACACGGGCCTCAGGGGACAGGTCGTGATAAATTGGCATTAGAGGAGTCAGTTCTACCCTAGAACATAAGAATATGATCTTTCTTTTAATTGCAATAGTGTTAAGTGTAGTGAGTGCAGTTTTCAGTTCAGGGAGTCCAGTGTCGGTGTGGCGGCAGACATATCCATACACCCGGACCCTGACTTCTCTTTCCCAACTCAGTGCATGAAAACATTGATTGCGAGTGTGTTTTCAAGAGTCTTATTTGTGAACTCTTTAATTCAGCTCACCATGTATACCTTTTTAATCGTAGAGCACATGTTTCTTTTTAGGATGCATCGACGCAGACAACAGGCAAGAGTTTCGACAGTTCTATGCACTGATAGCCCATCGAGCAATGAAGCCTCGGTGTAGAGCCCTCTTCCAGTAGAGGCACCAGTAGAGGAAAAATTGGTACCATTACCCGTTGGGCCACCAATTCCACCAGCCATAGCAGTAGACGGTGTATGGTGCTTGAGCGTGATGCATGAGTTCCAGTGCTAGAGGCCACTCAAGTTCAGGGGAGAGATGGACCCACAGGTAGCTGAGGATTGGCTGGAGGCTGTGGTGATAATTTTACGACTGGTAGGGACACCAGCCGATCTCATTGTGATTATTGCTTCCAGGCTTCTACAGGCAGTAGTAGGTATATGGTTGAGCATGATTCTATAGGTTCACGATGAGGTGACGCTTCTCTGGGAAAACTTTGAGAGCCGATTTCGGGTGGAGTTTGTTCTAGTGACTCTTCATGTAGTGTGCATACAGGAGGTACTTCATCTGCAGCAGGGAAGTATGACTGTGGCTCAGTACTCAGCTAGTTTCACTGACCTCTCATGCTACTCCACTGATATGGTCTGAGACCCATTCTTTAGGGCCTATACCTTCGAACAGGGACTTAGGCAGGAGATCAGGGCTTCAGTGATCTCACTCAGCATCCCGACGCAGACAGGGGTGTTAGAGAGAGCCCTCTTGGTAGAGAGTTTTCTTGCTGAGTAGTCACCAGCAGCGAGACCCACCAACAGTCTTCACATAGCAGAGTCTTCTTCAGCTGGCTGCAGACAGACATCACCAAGGTCCAAGAGGACTAGACCTATAGGTGGACGCCCGTATGACTCAGGATTGGTTGTGCAGGGCACCTGAAGTGAATCATGTCATACCAGGAGCGGGCAGTGTTCCGCATGCGACGGGCATGGTCACATGGATCGTGACTATCCGACCAGTCATACAGATGATCATCAGATAGTCGAAGGACCACCCAGGTAGAGATAGAGGTTCGAATGAGGAGGTCCACAGGGAGCAGGCAGACGTGGCAGAGGAGCTGGCCATGCAGCTAGCGGTGGGAGACGATTCAATATGTTGTCACCACCACCACCAGGAGGTCCACCCCAATCACCCGGAGCAGGTGGATGGGGGAGATCTCAGCTCCAGCCAGCTGAAGCCTATGATCACAACACTTCGGAGATGATACAAGGTATGATCTGTGTCTACTCCACCTTTTCTGCAGTACTTGTAGACACAGGTGCCAGTCATTCTTTTATTACCACTTCCCTCGTTCAGAGCTCGATGTTTCTGACAGATCCATTGGCTCAATCCTTATAAATAGAGACTCATACAGGAGTGGATTCAATGATTACGCTCTGGTGTCGGCAGTGCAAGATTACTCTAGGAGGCGAGAGAATCGGTTGGGATCTCTTAGTAGCGGATTCGAGGCCTTATGATATCATTTTGGGTATAGAATGTCTATCTACAGTCTATGCTCAGATTGACTGTATTAGGTGCAAAGTGTGGTGTGTCCACATGGATGGGACCAGTTTGACCTTCACTGGCAAGAAGGGAGCCTTTTAAGTGTAGGATGGACTTACCAGGAAAAGGTTGCAGCCAATTACTCATCAGTTAGCTAGCCATAGCCTTAGAGAGGTTGAAGTGGGGAGTCTGAGTTATCCTGTAGTGGTGTACAAGTACACATATGTTTTCCCTAATGATGTCCCAGGTCTAACTCTTCACTGAGAGGTGGAATTTTACATTGACTTGTACCCCGGGACGACACCGATATCTACACCAGCATATCATATGGATCCCATGGATCTTCGTGAGCTGAGGGTATAGTTAGAGGACTTGCAGGGGAAGGGATTCATTTATCCCAATGTTTCTCCTTGGACAGCCTCGATATTGTTCACCAAGAAGGTGGATGGGAGTTTCAGACATTGTGTCGACTATCGGCTCCTATACTAGGTGACCGTGAAGAATAAGTATCCACTCTCGAGGATTGATGACCTCTTTGACTAGTTGAAAGGAGCATGATGGTTCTCAAAGATAGAACTCAATTCAGGCCATCACCAACTCAGAGTACAAGATAATGATGT
This sequence comes from Viscum album, assembly GCA_963277665.1. Taxonomy (NCBI): domain Eukaryota; kingdom Viridiplantae; phylum Streptophyta; class Magnoliopsida; order Santalales; family Viscaceae; genus Viscum; species Viscum album. The sequence continues at coordinate 1,778,997,242 of OY728165.1, read as the reverse complement.
GCAGAAGACAACCTTCAGATGTCCGTATGACCACTATGAGTTTTTGGTTATGCCATTCGGCATAACCAACACTCTAGCAGTGTTCATGGGACTCATGAACAAGATCTTTTAGATGTACCTTGATCTCTTCGTATTAGTCTTCATCAACAACATTATGGTATACTCATCTACTGAGGAGGAGCATTCCTATCATTTGTGGGTAGTACTGGACACACTCCAAGAGCACCAACTTTATGGTAATCCCTTGAAGTTCTAGTTCTATATCAGAGAAGTTCACTTTCTAGGACATGTCATCTTAGAGGCTAGAGTTTCAATGGATCTTGCAATGATTGAGGTGGTACTTGCTTGGGAGCCACCCAGAAGTGTGACGGAGGTATGGAGTTTCCCAGGTTTTGCTGGATATTACCATAGGTTTATGAAATATTTCTCCATATTTGCAGCACCACTATCATCCTTGATGAAGAAGGGGAAACCCTTTTTTTGGTTGGAGAAATACCAGTGGAGTTTTCAGGATATGAGGAATAAGCTGACTAGTGCCCCCATCTTGAGGATTTCAGAGGAGGGTGTAGGGTACGTAGTTTACTGCGACACATTAGGGACTAGACTCGAATGTTTCTTGATGCAAGAGTGAGCAGTGATCGCATATGGATCTCAACAGCTGATACATCATGACCAAAACTACACTACCCATGACTGGAGTTAGCAGCAGTGGTCTTTTCCTTGAAGATGTGGAAGCACTATCTGATGGGTGAAAGTTTTACCGTGTACTCTGATAATAAGAGTCTCAGGTATATCTTCTCTCAGAAGCTACTGAACCTGAGATAATGAAGTTGGATTGAGTTTCTCCAGGACTATGACTTCGAGATATATTATACTCCAGGGAAGGGAAATGTTATTGCAGATGCACTCAGTAAGAGATCTAGTATACAGATTCTAGGCGAGGCTATGGAGCAGCTGGCTTATTTGCAGATATCCTTCATGAGTAAAGATGGAGCAGCTTTTCATCATTCTCTTATAGTAACTCCCCCACATCTTCAGCGAGTCAGGGAGGCTCGATGTGGGGACGATGAATGTGAGGCACGACATGATAAGATATCCACAGGACATGAACCTGATAGATTTTCTAAACGTGGGGAGAACTTCATCCTCTTTAGAATATGTACCATGGTACTAGTGTCTCTTTGGGAGGAAGTGTTGATGGAGTTACACACATCCCCTCTAGTGGTACATCCAGAAGTGGAAAAGACGTACCAAGATCTTCCCCGACGACACTAGTGGAAAAATATATGGTATATGCTACCACAGAGAAGGTACAAGTCATCTAGGAGCAGATGAAGAGTGCGCAGAGCAGGCAAAAGTCGTATGCAGATAAGAGATGGAGACCTCTAGAGTTCAAGGATGGCGACCACGTCTTTCTACGGGTCTCACCTCGACTAAGTTTGTGGAGATTTGGATGAGGTGGAAAGTTATCTCCGAGGTTCATCAGTCCTTTTCAGGTCCTCAGTAGAGTTGGAGAGGTGGTTTACCACTTAGCTCTTCCACCTCAGTTGTACCGGGTGCATGACATCTTCCACGCATCCCAGCTAAGGAGATACGCACATGGCCCTTCTCACATCATCGACCATGGCGAGCTGGACATCGACGATGGTGAGAATTTTATCGAGGTTCGAGTAGAGATTAAGGATCAACAAGAGTGTGTCCTTCATGGATGGTCTATACCTCTGGTGCGTGTTCACTGGTAGCACGAGAACCTCCAGAAGATCAAATAGGAGTGGGAGGCTCAGATGTGTGCTCAGTACCCCCACTTGTTCCCTTAGTTTGAGTTGTGTCTTATGGGGATGTAGAGCCTAATGAGGTGATAATTTAAAGACCTATAATTTACATGTAATTTGTATTAATTAAATAGGAATTTTACAAGTCTGTGAAAATTAACGGCGCATGATTCCGAGACCCATAGTGCCCAGAATGCATTTCTAAACTTTATTTCAGGTACGTTCAGTAAACATGCGAGTGGGGTTTTATAACTTTTAAACCGGTGCTCGGAATTGAAATCCAAGGGCACCGTTGAACTCGAAGCACCAATTTTCACTTAAAGATTCTTTCACTTCGACGGCAGTTGGCTGAGGGTGGAAGTTAGTTTTTGGGTTTTTTGTGGAATTAATAAAATAAAATAAACACACATTTTAATTTATTTTGTTGTAACCACCCACTTGTGGAAGTTGGAAAGTGGGGACCACCATACCTTAACCTCCCATGAGAGGTTATCATGGTGGGGACCACCCAAACCTAACCTCCCATGAGAGGTTATGGTGGTGGGGACCACCCGAGGCCTAAAACTCTTCAACTCCCTTATTAATGTGGAGGAGCCTCTTGAGATTCCTCCACATTAATTGTGACAACCCTCCTCTACATTAATTGTTCCAACCCTCCTCCACATTAAATTGTTCCAACACTCCCCCACTTTATTATGCCAAAGTAAATTAATTGGATTGAACGATTTTAAATATTAAGTAACAGTGTCGTTGGAACTTAGGAAGGTTCCTAATAAATGAACCTTCATAAATTCCATGATCGTTACATACCTCTCCCCCTCTCCTATATATATGGAGCTTAGGAGGAGGATTTGGGATGGCTTCACCAAGAGAAAAAGCACTGGTAAAGTGTTGCGACGTCCAACACTTGGAGGATTACGCACTCCAACAGAGAACACATTCTCCAACGAAGAACACAATCTCCAATAAAGAACGCTCCACCAACGAAGAATGCCTACCTCCTACGACCTTCTTCCTCGGGACTTCTGCTGATGTGGGACATCCACATCTACAGGGAATCATTGACCGTACTACCTTCTTGCGCCAACATCATCAAGAGAACAAGGTATGTGGTTTATTTGCGTGATGATACCTTTCCCATAATCTTACTTTAGTTTCATTTGCAGTTTGGGAATGAAACGTTGAGGGAAGTTATAAGCTTGATGTTATTCTTTCTTGTTGAGCCATATGATACCACTCGAAATGCGGAGGGTGTGGTCCAAACTAACATGGCCCGACCCCCTCCGTTGTTCTTATTTGTGGTGTTCTTCGGAATAAAGGAAGACGACGAAGGTGATGAAGGCAACAGTGCCGACACCCGCGACCACTGCGACTCGCACCGCCCCCACGACACTCAGGCCTCCCGGCCGAACAGGCCAGCCACCCGCTGGTCATGCCACTCGCCGACCGAGCCACCCCAGCTCACGACCACCCGCCGACCGAACCCACCCGCACCCCTCACGACGCCCCGTAAGAACATACTGGAACCCCTCACGGTGAGCTGGATGAACTGGCCCGTACCCCTCACAGTGCCCCAACCAAACCGGCCCATGCCCCTCACGGCGCCCTAGCTAAACTGGCCCACGCCCCTCGTGGTGCCCCGGCCGAACTGGCCCACGCCCCTCCCCGCACCCCGGCCGAACCGGATGGTACCCCTCACGGCGCTTCGACCGAACTGGCCCTGCACCCTCGCGACACCCCCACGACCGAGCTGCCCCGTGGCCCCCACGGGGCCTGTGACCCTTCGAGACCTTCTAGAACTCTCAACAGACCGGGTCGGGCAGGTCCGACCGATTCGGATCAGATCCAGGCCCAAAACGAGCCTTTAGGCTCTTTTAGCCATAACTTGGGCACCAGACATCCATTTGACGAACCGTTAGTGGTGCTATAAATCTTGGAGTGAGATGGTCTGTTTTAGTATACTTAAATGGAGTTTTGGTTTGGGATGAGAAATAGTTAGGTTGGATCGAGCACGAATCCAACTGGGCCCCCGAGACTAAAAGACTAATAACTCACAGACCGAGTGTTCGATTGACGCACCGTCTATTGAGTTGAGGCCTTTCTGACGTGGCAGACCTTTGAGATAATTATTCGTGGGAATTCGTGACAGTTGGAGTATTGACCAGTAGCTTGTGGAGTGGATCCTCCCACAGATGAGCGAGCGTAGTGAGGAGACCTAGTAACTGGCTGAGACCTGACGACTGCTGGCCGTTTCAACTTGGAGTGACTCGACTAGCCTAGTGGGGAGCACCTTGGTGTCGTGGCAGACCCACAGTGGGGAGCACCATGGTGTTGTGGCAGACCCTTGATACTCGACAAGAGGAGTACCTCATCTGGCTACGAGGGGGAGCATGCTTGGTGACGCGGCAGACCCACGGTGGGGAGCGCACTTGGTGATGCGGCAGATCCATGGTACTCGACAGGAGGAGTACCTCAACAGTCCAAAGTTAGTGGGAAGTGTGATTGGTGATGCAGAAGAACCTCTGTACTCGGTAGAGGAGGAGTTGTCCAGTAGATGAGGTTTCGACAACGTGACTGGGGATGTTACTTGACACTACCCCTAGAATAAAATCCTGGTTTGAACTAAGTTAGTTTTTTCTATGTTTTCCTCATGATTGAGATAGATCACTTGATAACTTAGGTATATGTATGGGCATATAACTATGTAGGGTTATCTATTGATTTCATTCTTTGTTTTTATATTTGAAGGATTTTGTGAGACCTAGAGGGTCTTGGGGTCCCAACTGAGTATCGTTATACTCACCCCTACATGGGCTATGGTTAAACTTCGTTGTGTTGGATACAGACAACAGATAACATTGATGGAGGCTGAGAGTACCAGGACTGGACAATAACCGAAGGTGGACCATACGGTGTTTCGGTACCTGGAGGAGACAGACGAACATGGAGTACTGAGGAGGCAATATGTACCTACTCTTTAGGTAGGAACCTCAGAGGACGATCCAGTAGCTGTATTTTCTTTTTCTTCAGTTGTATTGCATTTCAGTTGTACTTGTACCTTTACTGTTGGGCTTGTATTCTAGCCCCTTTTACTTTCATCACTCTTTTGTTATACAGTTTACTTGGTATTTTGTCCAGCTGTTTGCTTGCTTGTGTGTGTGTTTACAAGTCATAAAGGCAATGCCTTCCCAGTTTTAGGGGATTACACCTTTGATGCTTATCGCTAGCCCCTGACCTATGGAAGGTGGGCTTAGGGTAGTCACGACACGGGCCCTGAGGGATGGGTTGTGACATACTTTTTATATTCCTAAAGAGTAAAAAAAATTAATATGATGGTAACTGTCAAAAGGTTTAATTCAGGAGTAACACTAAGGGATAAATGTGAAAAATTAACAAAACATGTACAAATTTATTTCAGTAGGGTTATTTAAACTAATAATATTATTATATAATATTAATATAAAAATTTATCAATTTTGCATTGAATATTAATTTCTATTAATTTAACACCTTATGTAACTCCAAGAGTGCTCGTCCCCACACTTATAAAAGAAAACCTCATCTCATCTAACGCTCACACATATTGAGCCACATATATATGAAAATAAATGACATAATAATATCCTATATTCATAAAATAATTTATATATATTCTTATCCTTCCAATATAAAATATTTTAAGGCTTAAGGTGCAATCTAAAATGGGTTTTGTCAGTGAATATATATAACTCTTAACTTAGAGTTTTCAATTTTATTTCTTCTTCTAACTCATATAAATTCATTTTATACACTAAAAAATAATGGTTTTAGAATATTCAATAATATTAATTTTTATTATGAGAATTTATAAACCATTATCCACCTTCTTTTCATCTATTGGAAAATGATATCATCCCTGATGCGTATGTGTGGAATACCACCTCCACAAAGTGATGTGATTAATTTTTCATTTCATCTTTACAAGGATGGTAATAATGAAAATTTTAATTAATATATATGATATATATTATAATATTATTATTCTGTAAAGGTGAATTATTATTTACCATTCCTTAATTCCATACTTTGAATAGTTAAAATAGCATTCCAATGTACGTACTATATAACATCACAATAAATGGTATAATTAATTTTTCTATTTCAACATTTCATGGATGAATTTATATATATATAGAGAGTTTATATGTTATATATATCATTATAAAAATAAAGGTTAATATTGGACCATGATCAATGTTTAAGGACCAGAACTGTAACACCCCAATCTTCCACGGTACGTTTCCCTTTGAATAATGCAGTAGCTTGTGTTGTACGCAACTTAAAGTTTTAACACACCACATCCAATCAAACTAGCCGTTAAGAATAGTAATAACCATTTTTTCAAATTTTATAATTATTTTTGAAAATGGACTTCATTTTTGGATTCAGAATATCAAAATTAGCTTAGGGTGAATTTTTGGTATTTTTCTGAAAACATTCAATTTTTGATGAATAGTGAAAAACACTGCGTTATCGTTTAAAAATGCATTTTTATTTAAATAATTAGTTATTTTATTTAAAATTATTTTAGGTCAGAATAGATAAATAATACCTATATATGTTCAATATAATTAATTTTATTCATTTTATAATATGTTTAGATATATAAAATTTTATTGAACCATTTACCGTCTTTTACCCACCATTTAAGAGTATTTGAACATTTGCATAAAACATAATTTTACCGCTTATGTGAGTTGAATTTAAAAAATCTGATAGACACGGTTAATATCAACAAGTAAAATGTGGTTCAATAAGATGAAAATATTTTGTTGTGAATAGTAACTTCTGACTTTTATTTATAGCGATTAAAAGTAAATAGGGTAATTAAAGGTAAAAATGATATTATAATTACACTAACACATGTCTTAATTCTATTGAATAAGTTAAATTCGACCAAAAACAACCTTATAAATAAAATATGACCCATTTGGTCCACATGGATTAGATTAGGACATTTATTATTATTTTATTTAAAGAAGAGTTAAAAGTGTTAAATTCAAAGTTTAATAACTAAACCATTTTTAATATAAGGTTACACACAATATAAATTCGACAATAAATATTAATTATAAATATAAAAATATTCATACTTAATTTTATATTAATTATAATTTTTAGAGATTAAATAATTTAATTTATGTTTGACACAATGATGATGCAGTGATTACCTTATTAATGAAATATTAAAATAATTGATATTATAAATATAAAAAAAAAATTTAATTTAGACTTCTTATTAATCCAACTAATTTTATAGGTTAATATGATATTTTATGATTGATTAAATAAATTTTATTCGACGTGATAAAGTTTCTATGACTTTCTAAATTCAAATACTAAATAATGTCAAAATTGACATAATTGAGTTTTTAAAACAAATACTACATTATAAATTGATATAGTATTCCTAAAAATATAAGGATCTGCCAAAGTACATATATAAGGTTATATATATTAATAAAAAACCACTTGGGGTTCTCTTGGTAGTTTATAGTAAGTTTATTAACCATATAATATAAAAATATAAAGAGACATGGTAAATGTCAAACTATTTAACTAAGAGTTAAATCTCAAAGATAAGGTTAATATGATAACCTAAACCTATATAAAACCTATTGGTCGAGAGGTTTTTGACCCATACCCTCCTTATAATCTAAATAAATCATTTTTGAGCCATTAAAAACCAAAAATTATTTTATTATAAAATAATATTTCAGGATTTTCCTAAAGTGACCCTCACCTCTCTTAAAAAGGGTACTTCCCCATATCTTAATTTTACACCTCCAAAGACTTTTGGATCGGACAATACCTTCAAAAATATCCTCAAAACTTCCCTAAAATAAACCTAGAGTCTTTACATTGATCATAAAGCCTACCTAAAGAGCCCTTTCGATCAACTCAAAAAGAATCACCCGAAGAAGAGGTAATAATTTCACCACCCTCTTTCAAGTTAATTTCTTCTTCCACTTCCTCTTTCGTTGTTGTTTCAATACTAAAATAATAACTCCAGAAAATTCTACATAATGTGATGTTATTATAAATATGGTAAAACCATATTCATTATTCTATCCATCCTATAAATGACAAAGTCATCATACGTGCGTACGTACGGCTTACCGTCTCTACATCATGGTGTAGTTTGTTATTCAAGCACTTAATTATATTGGATGGGTATAATAATGAGTATAAATGATTTAAATAATAAATATAACATGTTAATTATTCTTTATATATGATATACCATCCAATTAATTACGATTTCACCATCAATATAATGATATTGTTGCTCGTGCGTACGTACAGATTACCGTCTCCAAGAACGCGATGAGATTCATTCCTCATCGTAATCATTGAAGAATAATTTTCATTTGATGATTAAAAATAATTTTTATGAACATAATATAATTATGTATATGAATAAAATAAATCCTATCCATAACAAACATGGCTTACATAACCAAGCATATAAAGGAAAACGAATCAGTTAACACCCGAAACGATGATACTACTTAAATATTTTTAACAAAGCAATATTAGATGATCATATATGATATAATATTTTTGTATATAGTTCTTTTATAATTTAATAACATTATTTTAACTATTATACATGAGTTTGACATACTATCGACTAAGTAAAAGTAGAAGGTAATGGCTAATTCTACAATCTCTTTACTTATCTAAGGTTGTTAATACGTAAGTACCTACTATGACCTCTTTATCATCCGCATCCGTGTTTTATTAAAAATGTAATTAAAAAAATTATTAATATTTACTAGAATATGGTTTAAAGTCATTTATCCCCTTATTTGACCATATATGTTTTGAAAATAATCTTTCTGTCATTTTCCAAACAAGGTACTTTATGACCTTTTCGACAAAATTTAGGTAAAAATGTCTTTCTTTAACTTATACAGTGGGCGCAGCTATTTTCCACCGTTATAATGTCGTCGAAGCTTCCCATAAAATATTATAAGAATATTTTCAAAATAAATGTTTTCTTTTATAATTATATTACTTTTGAATGATTTCAAAATATAAAGAGATATTTATCTAAAAAAGTTTTGTTTTCTTCTATGTCAACATCCTTTGATAGATTTTAAGCTTGTTTGAAGTTGATTTATTATGATACAAAAGTTTCATATTGTATTGAAGGTTTTTTTATATATTTGACTGTGAATGTGTTATTTTTACACCATTCATGGTTTATGGATAACATATTGACATTTCGTATGCTATTTTAAATAGGAATTTTTATGTTATGTTTAAACATTTTCATATGATGGATGGATTTTACTTAGTAAGTGATGGGTGGATCCCGCTATAGCTACTAGAGGCATTGGTAGGTCTCATGAGACAAACTAGTGTCTTGGATTAAGGCCTTAACAAAATCTTACTTTTAGTATTGGACAAGTCCTTGACTATGTGGTTATAAAGTCCGACATTATGCATTCTATCATTATGAAATTAGTTATTGATATTAAATGTGATTATTGGACTAGTAGAATATCCATGTGAATAAGTAAATGGAATTATTTGATTTATATTTTCCATATTATGCATAATTTATCTTCAAAAGTCTTATGTTTTAGTCTTATATATTTCCTTAAATTTTTATGCATATTTATAAAAGTTTCGGCTATATTGTTATCCTTACAGAGCATCGGAGATCACCCCTTTCTATGTTTTATTTTTCCCAAGATGCGAAGAAGTATATTATGACTGACCTACAGGGATAGTCTAAGGGATAATCTAAGGGATATGAATGTGGTCAATGGAGAAAATTTGTTTTTGTTTTTCATTTTATAATTTAAAGAAAAACTTAGTAATGTATCTAGTACTTCCAAGTCTACTAAACAGATCAGTCATTCGGGATTTGATCCCTTATGATCAAGCCAATGTTATATAATAATGCACCAACTCTGGGTAACTGGGTTTGGGGCATTACAGTTGGTATCAGATAAATATTAGTATACACCTTGGAAGCTAGATTTAGAAAAACACTGATTAGAGAACATTACCCTAAGATAGACTTTGAGGATTAGTATAGAAAAACATTCTAGAAATTTCGTAATGTAGAGATTTTGTGAGTTTTTCAAAAAATATATCCCTGTCAGGATACAAGCAGGCAGAGGATGCTCCGCACATATGTACCTAGGCGTAAAAATTGAAAACACCGCTTTGAGCTAGACTCGAATGAGAACTGGTATATGAAAATAGGACTTGCTGCACTCTTGGTTACGACACTCCCATGGGATATGCTTAGGATAATTAAAATTTTTTTACATACCATTAAGAAGGATTTTTTAGTGTATACATCCTCAAAGAAAACATTTTTATGATTTTTTATTATATCTATTGACGATACTATCCGTCACAGAGTCTAACGAATGAAAAGGGAAATACGTGGAACACAAAGTGATTCAACCTTTGACGAAACATCAAAAATTGACAAAGGCATGAAAAAGGATTGCTCTGAACATGGGCCGTGCAAGTTCCATTATGGTCGTGCAAGTATACCTTTACGCCACATTTTGGGCGCTCAGGTAACCTGCGTGCCCTATTTGATTTTCTCCCAGGGTCTTCAGTAGCCTATAAGTACCCCTTGTGGCCCCCCCATTTCGAGGACGAAAAATCCAGAAACATAGATTTCATATCTCGGCACCCTAGTCTCTTCTTGAAGTCTTCCGAACACTTCTAAGGTAATTTCCTACCTAGAATGGAATACCCAAAGAGGGGGAACAAGACCTAAGTGTTGAAATTCATCAACACCTGTGCGCCTAAGTGTCCAGCCCTTATGGGAAATGGTCACACTTGCAAGCCGCCTTATCCCTTCAACAGAACCTACACGCCACCCTTTCAGAAGCCTTTAGAGATGATACAAAGGGCTTTAGTAAAGGCTCACAAAAGTATTACCCTACGGGTTGACCGTCGCGCAAGTACACATGTGTCGCGTAGGTATACCTGTGCGACCAGGACCTGCGCGCCCTAACAGGACCTGCACACCTACTTCCTTTTGGGTGCCCCTCCTGCCTATTCAACTCTTTTCTTCAAATCCACCTCTCCTCTTAAAGATTTAGCCTTCAGAATCCTCTTCAAAGCCATTTATGGAATGATTCCTTGGTTGGATTCCTTATCTGAAAGGAATTATGTGGAACATCTCTCAAAACCTAGTGATTTACATATCTTCATGTCACTAAGGTGAGAGATTTAATTCAGTCAACCTCATCCTTTAAAGATGAGAAGATATTTAACCTGGTCCTCCTTTTCACGAGTAAGCCCCAGTCATAGTCCCCCAACCTGGGCCTCCTTTTCAGGAGTAATCCCCAGTCCAAGTTCCCAAATTTGGGCATCCTCCTTAAGAGTAAGCCCCAAGTTCCCAAATATGGGAATCCTCATTAGGATTAAGCCACAAATCCCAAATTTCCTTTAACCTGGGCCTCCTTCTCAGGAGTAAGCCCCAGTTCCCAAGTCCCTTTAACTTGGGCCTCCTTCTCTGGAGTAAATCCTAGTTCTCAAGTACCTTTAACCTGGGCCTCCTTCTCAGGATTAAACACCAGTTCTCAAGCCCATTTAACCTTGGCGTCCTTATCAAGAATAAGACCGAGTCATAATTTCTCTTAACCAGTCTTAACATCTTTTGATTTGGGCTTCCTTCTTAGGAATAAAACCCAATCATAGGTCCCCTCCTAATTTAGGCATCCTCTTCAGAAGTAAGCCCTAAGTTAGAGTATCCAAATCTCCATAAATCACATATACCTTAATTGAACTTGTTCCCAGGATTCTTCTCTAAAGTAAGTCCTGATCTTTATCAATTTGGGCAATAATATATATATAAGCCCCATATCATTCCTTATGACAACATCTTTCATGGAACAAATTTTCAGGTTTACTGATACCTCTTTTTTCTCACACCGATCATGACTCACGTGAGCTTCGAGTGTAAAAGTAACCATGACACATCTCTTTGAGATGTTAATCATATATAATCCCCACAATTCCCAACCGAACAACGTGGACTTTGATATCTACCTTAAAAGTGGAGTACGTAGGAAGCCTTTATGAGGTTCAATCCCATCACCCATTAATTATCATCCGTCCCATATGACATTAAACAATATCTTAATTCTCGAACTACATGAGTTCTGATTCCTTTTCTAACAAGGATACATAGGTATCCCATCAGCGGGTACGATCCCAACTCTAAAATACTCCATGTCCTTCTGAACGACAATAAACTTCAAGTGCCCCACTGAGTGGATTTAAAACCAGTATGGTTATCAAAATAAACAAGAGATATTTATATAATGTGTTAAAGGATACCATTGACTAAGAATCTCTAACAAATACAGATGATTCTCTATCGATGAAGAACCTAAAATACATATAAATTATTCTCTAAATCTCATACATATTAATCATTGATTGTCAGATCTTAAGGAAAGATCATTTTCATACTTGGTAGTGTAATAAGGATTCACGAACATAACTTAAATCTAAAAAAAGAGTCTTAGAGTAGACAATAATTCCCCCCAAATAGGTATGATGAGTCCTACCTCCCATCCTATCGACCAATGCAAATTCTTAAGCCTCATCGGTCCACAACATATGAGAACCTACCTTTGGAATGTAGGTCCAAATGGATATAGAATCATTGGATGTTTCCGATTCTATGAACAAACCTGTTAGAAACCGATTTGAATGTTTGAACCTTAAGAAATCAAGGTCATCCCTATTTCTAGAGGAATCAAAAAATGGTGAACCCGACGTGAATCCTTAACCGAGATAAAATGATGTTTTACTTATTTTTAGGCCCCTATTTAAACTCAATGAGAGGGCTAACAAAACAATCAATAACATATCTGATTATCCAAAACATGTAGTGTCCGAACTTATCTTGATTATGTATGTTATATCAAATAGGCACTCGTTTCAAAGATTTATCTACGTTATAGAAATGGATTCACTATAGTTCACACTTGTGAATGCCTCTGCTGTGAATACCTCTACTATAAATGCCTCTACTACTACTCTTGCCAGATAATCATCCATTCTGAGGACGAAATCACCTACTCTGCATCTTCAATGCTAGGTATCAAATGCACTGGTTAAGGAATACCGTCAACACGGTACCATTCTGACTTTGGAGGCTGCTCGACAAGCCCTCAAAGTCAATAATTCACCCTGGTCGTCCAGACAACGACGACCAGCAATCAAGAAAAAGGTGGTTCCAACAACCGTCTCCAATCATTTTGGGTCATTATCCCCAGAACGCAATCACCAGTCCCTCCCATATTATGAATAGGTGAATGATAAGGTCACTGAAGGCCTTAATTCAAGGGTACAAGAGTCCTTACCGAAGGCTTCCACCAACAATCGCCGCCAAACTCGTGCGGTAGTGCGCCCCCAACATGATGAGGTTGTTGTATCTAGGAATTCAGCTCAGGTTCCTCGAACCCAAGCAGGAAAGACACTCCACCAGAGGCGACGACCGTTCAACAGTGAGCAGGTTCTTATCTTTGTAATTTCTGGAGAAGTCCACCAACCTAACTTGGTGGAAAGCCACGAGAGGGCACACACACACCTATCCATTTTAATTCCGCTGTCCAGTAGACTCATCTGGCAGTGACACACCAATCCCACTAGGGAATTCTAGCAGAGTATTATAGGTAGGCATATACACCTGTTTATAACTCATCATCTACTCAGAAGGCTCGTTTGATAACAACCAAAGAAGGTCACAAATCTGATATAGTGGAAACTGATAAATAGGAACATACACCTGTTTATAATCAAAAAATTTATCAGCAGTCTCATCTACCATTATTTAAGGGAAATCATCAACCATACTTGATGAAGAATACACAGTAGGCATATACACCTGCCAATGTTAATCAAGCCTGCAAACAGTCTTGTTTGGTAGCACTCGGAGAAGTCAGTCAGAAAGCCCCAACAACAAAATTGGAGCAGACTCAACTATCTTCCCCCACACGTAAGTACTGTCAGAACTCACTGGCAAGAAAAGGAGGATAGGAGTAGGAACACACACTTACTCCAGGCATAGAATGGATGTATATTCCCATTCTGGCAGCTGAAGTCACCAAACACATTCCAAAAATGATGGAGTAGAAGCAAATCCGTGCTCATATTCTGGGTCCCTGCCAGGATATTATAACAGCTTCAGCAGCATCACAGGTAAATAAATGAAAATCTATCCCTACCAGTGGAGTGACACATCAACAGTTTACTTTGGAACAGACACACACCTCTATTCCAGTCCAACAGGGCTGTGGGTGCATAATCCCCCATGTCATACGGACAACCAAGTCAGGCACATACACCTGATTTGAGTGGAGATAATCAGCCTAACCTAACTATTTCTTCTAAGAAGGCATACACCTACCCATAACAACCACTTTTTTCAACAAGTGGTTCATAAATTGAGTAAGAAGGCGTCCAAGAAAAAGACCCATCCAGCATAGTCAAGAAATCAAGAGCCAATCTGTAATAAGGCCTTGCTCGATTCTGGAATTCTTGATACACTCAGACAATTATCTGTTGCAACTCAAGATTCTACTCTCTCATTTCCAAATAGCGGGGACATTAATTCTGAAGGAGTTCATCTAACACTTCCTCATGATGTTTTTCTTCAATACAGTTCGGTCGATCTCAAAGTATCATCTTCATATGTGAGTCACGATAACCCTCTATGTGGCTAAAAGATCAAGGAGAAAAATGTTTCATCTTTTGCTATAACTCACCATGGTGGTCCTCCCCATGATGATGAATTTAGCTGCGAAAGGCCTCTCCATAGTAGTAATTCGCATTGCCTGGAAAATTTTTCAAAGGAAAATGTAGTAACAAGAAATCCCTCTTATCTTAAGGCACTTGAAAATGTGTAGCCAGTCATGTCTGATGCTTTACCAATATCAGGTGAAATACTTTCTGAACTAGAAGATATCCCAGGGTATAGGTCATTTTCTAAACCACCCCTGAGTCATGCATCTTCTAATTTTGTTAATGAATTCTCTAAAAATATTGTTGAATCTGATGAAGAAACAAAGAAGCACCAGCTTTGGTCTAATCAGGTAGGATAATCTTCATCGAATGATAAAGAGGAAATACCGAATATGAGGAAACAACTGATGAAAGGTGAAGTACCAATCATGTTTTGGCCTTTGGCTGACACTCAGTATGACATTCCAGATATGTTGAAGGAAGATTTTATTCACAATATTCATCTTTTCATGTGGAAAACTCTTTGTCAATTGAAAAAGAAAATATTATCTTATAATGAATATTAAAATCATGTCATGATAATAGAAGGGTTACAATGCCAAATTGAATTGGCCTCTCTCTCAGTTTCTCAACATCCGAAGGCTAAAAAGCAGCAGAGAGCCCTTCAATGTTTATGCCTTGGCGCATTAAAAAGGTTGCGCCAGTTAATTTCCAATTCCCCATCTAGTATTCATATTAGGGGAAGGCGTTTCCATGGAGCACTACATTTCACTGTACTCTCCAGCCAACAAAGCCTACCAAAAATGGTCTCAAGCAATGTTATTGCCAATGGCCATCCAAAGCCAATTGGATTTGTTTGTAATCAATGGGTCGCTCAAGAACAAGATTCAACTAGTTCTTCTCAAAGTCAGGAGTACATTGAACAAGTTGTCGAATTACTCTTGCATCAGGCATATGAGAATATCAAACAGGCTTCTCGTTTAGAGCGAGCACATCATCATGTGACAGAACTGTCTGAAATCATTTAACGGTAATTTCAACCAGGTGGTTTGACTGGATGTAGGTTGATGCATACGACCAATTTCCGGACTAAAGTCTAAAAGATCAGAAGAGATTTTAAGAAAGTCTCAGATGTAGCAGCTCAAGAACCTCCACAGCTTGCCAGATTGGGGACTCTTTTAGCCCAACCCTCGGAATCAACAAATAGGATTTGAGCAGGAACAGCCCCAGTCCAGTGGACTGGGGACTTTTTCAAATCCTCAATCTCTTCATTAGAGAAAATCAGTCTTCTCTTGATTAGGGAATAAGGACCAAGTGGAACGAATAGCCTAATTATCAGGAGATCCTCTCCAAGTTGCAGTTCGTCAAGAAGTTATTAAGGGATCAACTCAACAGAAGGCAGTGTCTCATTAGGGACATGGAAGAAGACAATATCGCAGAAATTCTGATAGAAGAGATGCAATGCATTACGCATCAATAAATGTCATCAATGCCATTATTACTAATCCTCCAGAACATGAGGCTCACTCAGAGGGATCAGATGAGGAAGTTCCTACTCAAGAGGTTGTACACACAGACACAAATGAAGAAGGTGTGCATACAAGAAATCAAAGGCTTACCCAAAATCTAGGTATTCCTTCAAATAACCAACTTACCCCTATCCAAAAGGTGTCTAACAAGGGGAAAGGAAATAATCAGGTTACATAACCTTCCTCTAAATAAGGCCAATCACTCTCACTAGAGAAAATTTTCACACAACAAGAGGAAGAAATGAAGGAATTAAGGGTGATGAATGCAAAACTACTTCAAGGTAGTCTTCCTCCTAAGCATGCTGATGTCAGTCAGCCAAGGGAATTTGTTGTGGCTACTGAGATGGATCAAGATTATCCTCCTTTACCAGTACACCCTCACAGGTCTAATCCTATGGGTCAGGTGTAACAACAACCGGTGGTGTTATCCTCAGTTGCAATACCATCCACCATACCTATCCAAGTTACAGTTATTGCACCTGTTCAGGTCCAAGCTCAACCGGATGTTTCTCAAAAGTTAATAACTACCATTGAGTCATTAACAGTTCGGTTGGAAGATATGGAGGGAAATCTTTCACAGATTCAACCGGAGAAGAGAGCTTACCCTGAATGGGTTGATGCAATTCCTCCCCCATCAATTTTTTCAAGTACCACATTCCCAATAATTAATGGTTCAGGAGACCCAGATAAACACTTAACACATTTTGTTTCTTGTTGCGATCCTATGATGGGAACCCCTCAGCAACAAGAATCATTTAATATTAGGTGTTTTGTACAGTCATTACAAGGGCCTGATATTGTTTGGTATACAAGCTTGCAATACCGGTGAATTACTGGATGGGAGGATCTCTGTCAACCATTCCTTCTTCAATTCAACTCAACTTTGCCAAAGGAAATAGTTTTTGATCTTAAAAATTGTAAGCAAAGGGATAATGAAAGGGTTTCATATTTCATTGCTCGCTGGAATGGATTAACATATTATTTAAGCGTAGAACTCCCTCAAGAAGAGTTGTTTCCAGTCTGTGTGGAAAATTTTTGTGATGAATTACGCACACCATTGATCCCTGTGAAATACACAGGAGGGTTTCGAGACGTTACATCAATCGCTCAGCAGATCGAAGACTCTCTTACAAAGACTAAGGACAAAACTTGTTTAATTCCATCAGGTCTAGTAAGGAGAATGGGTAAAGTAGAGACTTCTATAGTTACACTTAAACAATCACCTGTACCTGCTTCTACTTTAGAACCTTCATCTTATCGAATGGATCCACCTCCAGAGCGAAAACAAAAGAGGCCATTTCATTTATATGATAAAATAGATCAAAGGTAGAAACAATTTGAGGATTTGAAGAGCAAAGTTTACTCTTTCCGAAATGAACAAGTTCCTGCTTACTTCATTTTGGATCTGGAAAATAATTGTGTTCAATTGACAAGGCCCTAAAGGCCTAATAAGGAATGACATGAAGACCATCCCAATTATTTCCCATTTCATCAGATGTTGGGGCATCCCATTTAGGTGTGTTTTGTCTTCAAAGTCCTCCTACAAAAGATGGTGGACTCGGGACAAGTCAGACTGAAAGGTTCTTCAGATCAGGTAGCATGTGTTACTGCTACAAATCTAGAGGAAGATGGTGAGTGTCAAGAAGTCAAAAACAAAAATGCACAAAAATATGATGATTGGATGGTCAAAAAAATGATCAACCGAACTCATGCCATTTTTTTAACGAAATTAAAGAAACCAATTGAGTTTTTTGCTATGAATGCCACAGTAAAACCCTCTTCATTAGAGGGAAAATACTCGAAGAAATGACATAATTTAAAGAAATAGTAACAATTAGAAGAAGATGAGATCGTGTCGAAGCCCAAGTTGTCTTTGACTCTGGTATATTTTATGCCATCTACTTCAAAGCCACGGGCACCACCCTACCAAACGGCATAGCCTAAATGGGATAATCAGGAAGAATTTTCATCAGATGAAGAGTTGATCTTTGGTTCTGTTAACATGATTAATTTAACAGATACTTATGCCAGTCACAGCTTTGATCTTGATGAGCCTGAGTTACCTATATCAAACAGAGGAATTAGAGGGAGTTCCAGAAGTCTGGGATACAGATGAAGACGTGGATACCCCGGAATCCACTATTCCAATTCTACCCCTGCTAGAACATTTATGCAGCAGAAACCCGTGGTAGAGCCCTTTAACCGGCTCAACAAGAACAATAAAATTCTTCCATGGAAGGCAGATTCAGTCCTAGTACAGTTATTCTAGAGGATCAGTTAGAGGTTCTAGATTATTCCTCTCATCAATTAAATAGACCTATTCGGTCTTATATTCTGAATCCAGGAGTATTTCCTACTCCTACCCTGATACATGATGAATCTACTTCCAAAGAATAAACTTCTAAGGCACCTACGAAACCACATGTTACTGTTGGGAAATGCAGACCCTTGGATCAAAAATATGATGTCTTGAAACATTTGGCCCAAGTACCGGCCATGTTATCAATTCTGTATGCCTTGAATCTATCCAAGCATCTTCGATAGGCACTCACTGATGCTTTGTAAAGTCCTCAGGAATTTACAACTGAAATTGTTGCAGCTGAAGTCTACCATGTAGAGAATGATCCTACAGAATGACATGCAGTGATATCTTTCACAGATGAAGATGAGGATGATGTTGTGCATGGACACATTAGACCTTTGTATTTATCTGGAATGGTCAATGGTGTGGACATACGAAGAGATTTCATTGATAATGGTTCAGGAGTCAACCTCATCCCCATTCGTACACTTCATCGATTGGGCCTCACAAAATCTGATTTATCTCTTTCTACTTTGATGTTGCAAGGATATGATAAAAATGAACAAGAACCACTGGGAAAGATTACACTTAGAACTCAGTTTGGAGACCTTTATCCAATTTAGATTTCATGTTTGTTGATCACAATACAGCCTTCAATGTTTTTCTTGGAAGACCTTGGCAACATCAACATGTGGTTATCCCTTCATCATACCATCAATGCCTCAAATATTGTTTCAATGGTAAAATTAGTACCTTTCATGGTGATAAGGCCCCATTCAAAACATGTGAATCTCAATATATTGAGGTAGAATTCTATCACATGGAGGGTAAGGAGAAATCCACAACAAGGGAGGTTACCAAGGTTAATCCTCCATATGGGTTAGAAAAGATTCCAGTAAACCCATTCACACATGTGAGTATAGATTATGTGTTTCCTATCAGTCAAATTGACAGGATAGACCCAAATCCAAATACTCTTATGGAAACTTCCATAATGTCAGTTATGGAAATCAAGCCAGAAAACTTGGGAGAAAGTGGTGATTCATCAAGAAATGATGGAAGCTCAAATGGAGATGTCTTCATTTCATACGCTGAAATCCAGCAAGTCTATACTTCTCCAACTAGACCAGAAGAAGTTATAGTAATATCAGAGGTGAACGATGATGTTGATTCTCAATCCATCATCTCCTCTTTATTACCCAAGGAAGACCCTTCATCATCAACATGGTAAGAAATGGAATCCTCTTCTTCATGATGTTAAAATTTTAACATCTCTCATGATCATGGAAATTATACTTCATCATCTATTATGAAAGTAGAAACAGAAGAAGTAAAACATGTTGAAGAAGAAGAGAAAGATCTCAGGGATGCTCCTCCAACATTTGAAGAGGGTATCTCCACTACTGTTGATGGACTCAGAGAAATAAATCTGGGTACAAAAGAAGATCCACTCCCCACATTAATTAGTGCGATCATTACTCTTGAAGAGAAAAAAAAATTATATTTCATTTTTAAAGAAAAATCGAGATATATTTGCTTGGAATTATACAGAAATTCTAGGGCTTGATCCAGATGTTTCTACTCATTGTTTGGGATTGCCATAAGAACTTCAACGATTTAAGCAAGCCGCAAGAAGAACACACCCAAATTATGCTTCTAAAATTGAAACTGAAGTTGATAACCTTATCAAAGATAAATTCTTTAGAGAATTTCAATATCCTAAATGGTTTTCTAATATTGTCCCTGTGAAAAAAAAGAATGTACAAATTAGAGTTTTCATTGATTTCAGAGATCTTAATCGGCATTGTCCTAAGGATGATTTTCTAGTTCTGATTACAAAACTCTTGATTGATGCAACAACAGGCTATGAAGAACTTTCCTTCATGGATGGATGTTCTGAATATAATCAAATCCGAATAGCTTCAGAAGATGAAGAATCTACAGCTTTCAGATCCCCTCAAGGTGTGTTTTGCTATCGGGTAATGCCCTTTGGCCAGAAGAATGCAGGTGAGACATATCAACGTGCCATGCACCATACCATCAAACCCTTTTTAGAGACATTTGTTGAATGTTTCTAATCACTTGGATGATTTGGAAATCATATTCCACACACATCAACAACATAATTTGAAGATGAACCCCTTGAAATGTGCTTTTGGGGTAACCTCAAGAAAATTTCTCAGCTTTTTTGTACGCCATCATGGTATCAAAGTCGATCATGAGAAGGAAAATTAAATCCTTGGTATGTCAACTCCTAGAAATTTGAAATAATTGAGAGGAATTCAAGGACACTTGGCCTATATTCGGAGTTTCATCACCAATTTGACAGGCAGAAGTTTACCCTTCACCAAATTGAGGAAGAAGAGAGTTACTTACCAGTGGACTAAAGAATGTCAAGAAGCATTCAATATTCTCAAGAAATATATCTTGAGTCCACCAATATTAATGCCACCTATTTAAGGAAGACCACTTATTCTTTATGTGACAACCTTAGAGTGATCATTGGGAGCCTTCCATGCTCAAAAGAATGATACTGGGAATGAAAATAGCCTTTACTATCTCAGTCACACTATGCTTGAAGAAGAAAACCGATATTCAAGTATTGAAAAGTGATGCCTAGCGTTAATCTTTGCAGTTCAGAAGTTGAGACACTACCTGAAGCATCATGAGGTCCATTTGGTATCTCACAATAAACCACTCAAATATATCCTTAGTCATCCAATGCTTACAGGACGTCTGACAAGGTGGGCAGTTATTTTACAGCAATTTGATATTCAGTATGTGTCTCAAAACGCAATAAAGGGCCATGCTCTAGCTGATTTCCTTGCTGAACATCCTTCAGTAGAAGATACATCTTTAGATATTGAACTTCTTGATGAAGAATTCTTCTCTATTCAAGATAGTCTCCAAACATGGGAAATGTACTTTGATGGTGCTTCCAGAATTCCAACAGGTAGGAAAATGGAAGATCCTAAATTCAACAAAGTTGGTTTAGGGATTGTTCTCATTTCTCCATAAATGACAGTGCTACCCTATTCTTTCTCATTGTTGGTAGGTGGGATATATAATGAAGCAAAATACCAAGCTCTCATCACATGATTGGAGTTTGCACTTCAGGAACAAGTGAATCACATAAAGGTGAAAGCTGATTCAGACCTGGTATTCAAACAAGTCAATGGGGTTTACACCATCAGAAAAGAAGAGTTAATCAATTTATATGATTATGTCAGAGAGTTAATGGTGGAATTACCTTCGGAACCGACATTTTATTATGTTCTGTGATCAAAAAATGCTCAAGCTGATACATTGGCTAATATAGTCACAGCTCTGGCAGATCCAAATCGGGATGAAACAATCATCAGTATTTCCCACCATCGTACAATTTCACCTTATGTTCAAATCAGAACAGAGGAAATCAATGAAATTAGTGCCATTCCTGAACCATATGGTCATCCTACAGGATGGATGACACCTATCAGGGAATACATTTAAAATGGAACACTTCCACCTGATAGAGCTGGGAAAGAACAAATCCGGCGACGTGTGGTAAATTTTACTCTTTATGATAGCCTAGATCACCTAGAGAAAATTCTCTACAAAAGAGGTTTTGATGGAGTTCTCTTCAGATGCATTGATGGTGAAGATACAATGGCTGTCATAAAAGAAGTGCATGCAGGAGTCTGTGGTGCCCATCCGTCTGGACATAGAATATCTGATCAAATTCAAAGGCTTGGATACTTTTGGCCTTCAATGACACAAGATTGTGTTGATTTCACAAAGAAGTGTCATTCTTTACAAGTACATGCCAAATTCATTCATCAACCCCCAGAATTGCTTCATACAACTAAATACTCATGGCCATTTTACACATGGGTAATGGATGTAGTGGGACCATATCCTTCAGCTACATCTAAGCAGTTTAATTACATTCTTAATGTTACTGACTTCTTTTCCAAATGGGAAGAGGAAATACCTCTCAATGAAGTTAGTTCTAAAAGCATTGATAGCTTCATCAAGTCTACCATCATTACCAGATTTTGTGTCCCTCATACCATATTGATGGACAATGGCACCATCTTCTATTCATACGATGTAAGGAAGTTGTATCAAGAATACAACAACAAATCCAACCCTTCCTCTCGGTATCATGCAGTGGCCAATGGCCAAATAGAATCCTTCAAAAAGACTCTTTCAAATATACTACAAAAGATGGTGGATAAAGATAATAAATCATGGCCAGATAAACTCTTTCATGCTTTATGGGATTATCAGACCACCACCGGCACTGAAACACGGTTAACTCCATATTTATTGGTATATGGAACAAGAGAAGTCTTGCCCATTGAGGTTCAATTACCCTCACTCAGGGTATCTATTTGTGATTAGTCATCTACGTATGAACAATATCAAAAGTGATTGGATGAATTGGGATGATTAGATGAGAAAATATTCTGCACCTTGCACCACTTGGAAGTCTATCAGAATCGAATAGCATGAGGTTTCAACAAAAAAGTCCGTCTTCATTCATTAATTTAGGGAGAATTGGTATTGGTTCTTAGAACACCAATGATACCAGGAAAGAAACCTCTCAAGCATGAGCCAAAGTGGGAAGGACCTTACTCAATACATAAGGTCTACTCCAATAAAGCTTATTATTTAATCTCAATGGATAGAGAACTCATTATGACTCCAACCAATGCAAGATTCTTGAATAAGTATTTTTTGTAACACAAATACCCTCTTCATCCAACATGACGTTAAACAGTGTTTTCCTTGCTGTAAGACTTTAAACTGCATAGTCCCTTACGTCCAACATGACGTTAATTTGTGAAGTCCTAGCTACATGACGCTAAACTGTACAAAAGTCCCTTACGTCCAGCAAGACATTAAACTGCATAATCGACGGTCCATGCATATGACCTTAAAAAATTCGCACCATCTTCCAACATGACATTAAACTATGCCATCGTCCAACATGACATTAAACTGTGAAAAAGTCCATAATACATCCAACATGACGTTAAACTGTGTCCTCTTTTTTCCTTACTGCATGACATTAAACTACACAGTCCCCTTTTTGTCTAACATGACGTTAAACTATATTGTCCCCATCTTCTTAGCTACAAGACGCTAAACTATACATCACCCTTATTGTCCAACATGACGTAAAATTATGTTCACGTCCAACATGACGTTAAAATGTGTCCCTATATTTGTCCTACATGATGTTAAAATATACTGCTCATTCATCCTACATGACGTAAAACTGAACAAAGTACCTTAATACGTCTTACATGAAGTTAAACTATATTTTGTCCCTACTACATGAAAATAAAATGTGCAGCACCAATAGTCCTCACTGCAAGAATTTAAAATGCATAGTCCCTTCATATGTCCTACATAACATTAAACTGTGCATCTTTAAGGTTGTTTCTACCTCTTTTTTCTCACACCGAGTATGACTCACGTGATCTTAGAGTAAACTTCAACCATAACACCCTCTCTGGGCCGCTAACCATGTGTGAGTCCTGACACTTTATTTTTTTGGGTCATTGTCCTCAAGAACAACTTGATCACCAATTCATTCTTCAATCAAACTATACAGGCTTTGATCCTTGACTTCTAGGCTAGGTATATAGGCAACCTCCAGAGGTTCAAGCCCAAAATCATTCTCTTCACATCGGTTAACCTTCATCTCATACGATGTTGATTTGTGAAACCGCACCCAGAACCAATATTTTTTACATTTTTCCACCATCGTCCTTACTATATGACGTTAAACTATTCACAATTTTGTTCTGTATGACAATAAACTACAACATTCTTTGACACCCTCACCTGTGAGGGAATCATTATTTACATTGTTCTCCAATCATGTTATATTCTACAGACTATGTGCATACATGTCAATGCTTAAACCTTTTATCTTGGGTCAAACCATCATTGCACTAAAGTCCCCCTTCACCCTTCACTTGTACGAACCAAATCTGTACAAATGGTATTTGAATAACTATGTGTGTCTTGATTCCCATCCTTATGGGATACATTGGAACGTTCGAGTATCCCTCAAATCCAGCCCCAAGTCATTGGGCCTAACCCCAAATTTTACTTTCAGTCCTTTGGCTGAAAAGTCCCCATGTGAAAACATGAATGTGGTATGAAAACCCTAGTTTTCATTCACATAATGTTTATAAAACACACACTGTGTATTCCTTATAATGGTCTGAGCTCTATGACCCTAAGCTAAGATCTCCTACACTCTCGTCCCACATGACGTTAAACTGTATTTCAAGAAGTACGTATGGCTTGATTTCTATCCTTATGGGATACATTGTGAAGTCTAACACCTCAATTCAGGACCCATCCACAACATTATTATGGTTAGCATTGGTCTGTGTATCTCTACATGCAGTAAACAATGCCCATTTTGAGGTGTCATACTTCTAACCTTAAATACTTCTAGATCTCCATAACCCTTTTCTTGACTTCTGGTCACAAAATGATTGATACTCAAGAGTTCTTTTGCTTGACCATGCAACACGTGCCCTTAGGTAGCCTTGCATAAACAATCTACATAACAGACATGTCAGCCAAAAGATGCTATTATTTGACTATGCAGCCAATTCCCTTAGGTGGCCCTCCATAATTCAACCCCCTAATGGGTTTGTTAAATAGTGGTACCTTCATTCTTGGGAGGAAAACCTCTTTTTTCCTTATTTTTATTAATGAAAATATGTAGGGATCCACAAAAATAGCCATCCATAACATATTTGTCCCATACCATTTTTCATGATATGAAAGTATTCAAGTCTATGGTTTATATTTCCCTTCCCTACGTTTGGGTCAGACCTTCGTAGGAGTGACATTCATCGAAATCTTAGAAAATATTGATTGGAAATATCCTCTCCATATTCAATTACCTCTCTCCATACAGCAGACTCTATGCTTTGGAAAATTTGAATCTCCATAAACTTTCACTTGATTTTTAGCAGTAGAAAAGAAAATTTCTGAGAGTTCTTTTTCCTGACTATTCAGCACGTGCCCTTAGGCATCCTTGCATAAGTAGTCTACATAACAGACCTGCCAGCCAAAAGATTCTATTATTTTACTATGAATCCAATTCCCTTAAGCGGTTCTGCATAATTCAACCCCCTAATGGGTTTGTTAAATAGTGGTAACTTCATTCTTGGGAAACACTTCTTCTAATTCCTTTTAGCCCTTTTTTCAAATCATTCCTCAGATTCAAAATTTCTTAAGTCATAGTTTACATGTTTTCCCACATACTTGAGTGTGTTAATATGTTTTTAGATAAATTATCAAGGAATTGAGTCAATTTTAATCCATTTGTTCAAATCTATTCCGACCTTAAACATTAACCTTTTTATGTATGATGTGCATGACTTCAAACTGCTCAAAAAAGAAAAGGGAACTTAGAAAAAAATTCAAGTCCCAGCTCACTAAACATATATTTCGTACGATTTAGGTAATATTGAGCAATTAAAAAGATTCAAGGTTTGTAGGGATATTTTTATAATCCTTGTAAAAATCAAACAATGCTTACTAGGCCCATTGGATTAAGTAAAAAAGATTTAAAGCAGGTAGCAAATGAAAGAAAGCAAAAATTATTGAAGATGAAAGTATTCTTCATTGATACACAAGATTTATAAGGACATCCACATATTGGAGTCTCTTCTCTTTTCCTAGAATTACAAAATGATGTCAACATAACTATTCACTTGATTCACGACATCCCGAGCTTCATCAGCAACCACCTGGAATTCATTCATTCAACTAGATACAATAAGAGATGCAGTGATACCAGCTCTTCTTAGAACAATTGTAAAAGAATGTTGTTGAGATCGGTTTGAGGAATTTTTTTGCTGATCAAACATTGACTCTGTTTCTGTCCAAGAGACTTGGAAGATGGATACGTGGATTTTAGAATGGTTCATTGGAAGTAAAGATCCATTTGGAGAGAGTACTCTTTTCAGATATTGTTCTAATGACATGATAATCTTCTCTCCACCAATCGGAAGTGGAAAACATATCAGCCCATGGGTTTTCCATTTTTATATCTACAAGGAAATGGTATGGAAGAAAAACTTGAAAGTTCACACCAATGTTTCTACTCTTAATGCACAACATAACCGAAATAGAGGGGCAGCAGTGCAACTTCATCTCGGGAATATAGTTTTTTGCCTCTAGAATGTTGGATTCTTGCAGATGACCATGCCTATACAGAGGCAAGTAGATGCTCGGTGGAAAATTATGATGATACTTATTCAAGTACATGGCCAAATTTGGGAGAGTGTTGTCACAGATATCACAATAATCATGGCCAATAATGTTCATATTATCATCAATCCGCTTTCTCTCTAGTACATCAGCCATTACAATTATTCTAGGAGCCATTGAATCTTCACAAAGGTCAAATAAATTAACTTTCAAGTATGTTAATTTGTCATAAAATTTGTGATGAAATTAGAGAAAATGGCTAAGACATTAAGGCGCACAAGTCCAATGTTGGCGCGCAGGTGTAACTGTGTCATGCAGGTTTTGGCACGCAGGTATCACTGCGTAAGTCTAAATACCTCTACAATAGTGCGACATGAACAGAAGCAATAAAACCTTGGAAAATCAGCAACCTCTGCGACGAGAGAAACCTGCGTGGGGAGAGCTCAAATTGTTCAAATCTGGGTGCTTTGCGCGAGAATGGCTGCATATTTATAGGCCAGGCCGCACCCCTATACACTGAACCCTGCACGCCTCTCACCTAAGCGCCCCTATCTATGCACTCAAAACCTGCGCACCACAATTACTTGGTTTTCTTCTTTACCTCAGAGTCACATCCTCCTTTCTTTTAGATCCAAATATGAGGGGGGACTTTTGTGGATGATACTTTACGTCACAAAGTCTAACGAATGAAAAAGGAAATACATGGAACACAAAGTGATTCATCCCTTGAAGAAACATCCAAAATCGACAAAGTCATGAACAAGGATTGCTTTGAACATGGGCAGCGCAAGTTCCATTATGGTCACATAGGAATACCTGTGCACCACATTTTGGGAATGCAGGTGACCTACGCACCCTATTTGATTTTCTCCTAGGGTCTTCAGTAGCCTATAAATACCCCTTGTAGACCCCCCATTTCGAGGATGAAAAATCCATAAAATCATATTTCAGCTCTCGATGCCCTAGTCTCTTCTTGAAGTCTTCCGAACACTTATAAGGTAATTTATTACCTAGAATGGAAGATCTAAAGAGGGGGAACAAGGCCTAAGTGTTGAAATTCATCAACACCTGTGTGCCTAAGTGTCAAACCCTTATGGGAAATGGTCACACTTGTGCTCCGCCTTATCCCTTCAACAGAACCTGCACGCCACCCTTTTAGAAGCCTTTAGAGATGATACTAAGGGATTGAGAAAAGGCTCACCCAAGTATTTCCCTATGGGTTAACCGTTTCACAAGTACACATGTGTCGCGCAGGTATACCTGCATGACCAGGACCTACGCGCCCAAATAGGACCTGCACGCCTACTTCCTTTTGGGTGCCCCTCCTACCTATTCAAATCTTTTCTTCAAATCCACTTCTCCTCTTCAAGATTTAGCCTATATAATCCTCTTCAAATCCATTATATAATGATTCCTTGGTTGACTTTACTATATGAAAGGAATTATGTGGAACATCTCTCAAAACCTAGTGATTTACATATCTTCATGCCACTAAGGTGAGAGATTTCATTCATTCAACCTCATTCTTTAAAGATGATAAGATCTTTAACCTAGGCCTCCTTTTGAGAAGTAATACCCAGTCATAGTCCCCTAACCTAGGCCTCTTTTTCAGGAGTAATCCCCAGTCCAAGTTCCATAATTTGGGCATCCTACTTAGGAGTGAGCCCCAAGTTCCCAAATATGGGCATCCTACTTAGGAGTAAGCCCCATAATCCCAAATTCCCTTTAACTTGGGCCTCCTTCTCAAGAGTAATCCACAGTTCCCATGTCCCTTTAACCTGGGAATCCTTTTGAGGAGTAAACCCCAGTTCTCAAGTCCCTTTAACCTGTGCCTTTTTTTCAGGAGTAAACCCCAATTCTCAAGTCCCTTTAACCTGGGCCTCCTTCTCCGGAATAAGCCCCCGTCATAATTTCTATTAACCAGCCTTAACATCTTTTGATTTGGGCTTCCTTCTCAGGAATAAAACCCAATGACAAGTCCCCTACTAATTTGGGCATCCTCCTCAGGAGTAAGCCCCAAGTTAGAGTATCCAAATCTCCATAAAACACATATACCTTTATGGACCTTGTTCCTAGGATTCTTCTCTAAAGTAAGTCCCGATCTTTATCTATTTTGGAAATAATACATATATACACCCCATATCATTCCTTGTGACCGCATGTTTCATGGCACAAATTGTCAGGTTTACTGATACCTCTTGTTTCTCACACCGATCATGACTCACATGAGCTTAGAGTTTAAAAGTAACCACGACACATATCTTTGGGCTGTTAATCATATGTAATCCCAACAATTCCCAACCGAACTACATGGACTTTGGTCTCTAACTTAAAAGTAGAGTATGTAGGAAGCCTTTATGAGGTTCAAGCCCATCACCCATTAATTATCATCCGTCCTATATGATGTTAAACAATACCTTAATTCTTGAACTACGTGGGTTATGATTCCTTTTATAACAAGGATATGTAGGTAGCCCATCTGCGGGTATGATCCCAACTCTGAAATACTCCATGTCCTTATGAATGAAAATAAACTTCAAGTGCCCCGCTGAGTGGCTTTAAAACCAGTATGGATATCAGAATGACCAAGAGAAATTTATATAATGTGTTGAAGGATACAATTGACTATGAATTTATAAAAAATACAGATGATTCTTTATCAATGAAGAAACTCAAATACTTATAAAATATTCTCTAAATCTTATAGATATTAATAATTGATTGTTAGATCTTAAGGAAAGCTCATTTTCATACTGGGTAGTGTAATAAGGATTTACGAACATAAATTAAATCTACAAAGAGAGTCCCAGAGTAGACAATAATTCCCCTAAATAGGTGTGATGAGTCCGACCTCCCCTCCTCTCGACCAATAAAAATTCTTAAGCCTCATAGGTCTACAACTAATGAGCACCTACCTTTGGAAAGTAGGTCCAAATGGATATAGAATCATTAGATGTTTTCAGTTCTATGAACAAACCCATTAGAAATCGATTGGAATGTTTGAACCGTAAGAAAACAAGGTCATCCCCATTTCCAGAAGAAATAATATCCATAAACAGTTCAATTTATGTTAAGTGTTTTACAGGTTTGTAATTATGTATTTCAATTAATAAACTAATCTACTATATTCCATTGTTTAGAAATGGGGCCTAGTGGAAGTAATGAAAACCATATCAATGCACGTAATCCATTTAGGGATTTCCCACTAACTCAACATAATTACAGTGGAGCTAGTGATGTAACTAGTGCTGATCAGCTTATCACCATACTAGGACAACTAACTCAGGTTATGTATAATAACCTTACTTGTATGGAGCAACCTGATCCAAAATGCAGATGATCAATGTTAGAACGATTCATGAGAAAAAAACCACCAACATTAAATGGGAGTTGAAATCTAGTAGTACTATAGCAATGGATAAACTTGTTAGAGAAAATATTTCATGCTCTGGGGAGTAGGGAAAGGGAAAAAGTTGTGATGACATTTTATCGCCTCACGAGAGATGCAGATCAATGGTGGTAACTAATCCAAAACACTAAGGAAGATGAAGAAGTATCAAAAATGTAATGGAGGGAGTTTAAATTGATTTTCTTGGAAAAATAACTTTCTTTATGACCATCAAGAGGACATGGAATGAAAATTTCTGATTTTGAGGCAAAAGGAGGATGAGAATGTTGCAAAGTATGAGACTAACTTTACAAGGTTACCAAGTCATGAAACATATTATATATGTAACCCATGGAGTAATATTGATCAATTATTTGATGGGTTAAAATGATTTCTATGTCGAGCATTCATCTCACAATCCTTCTCATCGTATGAATATATTGTCTCATGCGCTGTGAATATAGAAAAGGAATTCTCTAAGTATTGTGACATTAAATCAAAGAAAGAGAAAAAATGATCTTCTAAACACTATATAAATAGAAATAAGGGGAAGAAGGGTAAAGTTTAATATCCATCCTATAGTAAATGTGGGAATAAACACCCCGATACTTTCTTGAAGGGAATGAGAGTTTGTTACAAGTGTGGTGTAAAAGGCCACAAAGTTCGTGATTACAAGGGGAAGAAAGAGGCGGTCAATGATGAATGCTACAATTGTAGAGAAAAGTGGAATTATGAAAATGAATTTCATAAGCACCAAGGGAACTTATCTAAGAGAATACCCAGGGAGAAATACCCTGATTATATGATCACTACTACAATGTTTGAAGCTTCAAAAGATGTGGTAGTATGTAATTTAATGGGGTTTTCAAGTTTAGCCAATGATTTATTTGATTTTGGATCATCACATTGTTTCATATCTTCCCATTTTTATAATAAAGTTAGATATTTTCAATTTGAATTAACAAGGGAGTTGTCAGTCAAAACACCTAAGGGAAGTATCATCGCAACAAATTTTTGGGAATCTGTTCCCATTAGGGATTAAAAATGTTCTTTATCTGGTGATCTCATCATCATACCCAGGATTGAATTTGATATTATCCTTGAAATGGATTGGCTTTCAGACCATGATGTAAAAATTTATTGTAAGAAGAAGGAGGTTACAATTTTCAATGATGATAAGGTGTACCTTATATTTAGAGTAGAAACATCACCACCTTATTCATATCTAGATCCACCCCCAGTAGCTATACTAAATTCAATTATTGGGGAAGAAGATAATGAAATAATTATGGGTGAGGAAAATAATGTTAGAATAGAGTAAATACTTATTATGTAAGAATTTGTTGATGTGTATCCAGAGGATTTACCTGGAAATCCTTCAGAACGAGAAATTGAGTTTTCCATTGATTTAATTCATGGTTCAAGGCCTATATCGAAGACCCATTATAGAATGGAAACTTCGGAATTAGTGGAACTAAAGTAACAACTAGAGGAATTGAGTAGTAAGGTATTTATTCACCCTAGTGTTTCTCCATGGGGATCCATCATCCTTTTTGTTAAGAAGAAAGATAGATCTATGAAGTTGTGCATTTATACAGGGAGATCAATGCTATAATAATAAAGAACAAGTATCCCCTACCTCGCATTGTTGATTTATTCGACCAACTTCATGGAGATCCATATTTTTTAAATATTGAACTTCAATTTAGATATCATCAGTTGTGTGTGGAGAAATACAAAATTCCGAAAATAGCATTTTGAACCAGGTACTGGCATTACAAGTTTACAGTAATGCCTTTTGGATAGACTAATGAACCCTCCATCTTTATGGATATAATGAATAAATTTTTCAAGGGATGTATGGATGACTTTTTAGTGGTATTTATTGATGATATCTTTGTATACTAAAAAATCTATGAAGATCATGAAAATCACTTACGCACTATTCTAAAAACCCTCATAAGAAATAAATTATATGGGAAGTTTAGCAAGTGTGAACTCTAGCATCATGAGATTTCTTTTTTTGGCCATATTTTCTCTAAGGATGTAATATTTTTTGATCCTTCAAAGTCTAAGACAATCCAATAATTTCCAACAAAGACGAGTATACTTGAGGTACACAGTTTTATTGGTTTAACAGGATATTATCGACGTTTCGTCCACAATTTTTTCCTGATTGGATAACCCATTAACCAAGCTCACACGTAAAGGGGTTAAATTTGACTGGATAAAATAGTGTGAAGAATGTTTTGAAGAACTGAAGAGAATATTAGTCAATTCTTCTATCTTGACTCTACCATTAGGGAATGATGGGTTTTCTATTTATAGTGATGCTTAAAAGAAAGGAATTGGTTGTGTCTTTATGAATAATGATAGATTTATTGCCTATGCATCACAACATCTAAAAAATCATGAGAAAAACTATCCTACTCATGATCTTGAGTTAGAAGCTGCAATCATTTCTCTGAAAATATGGAGACACTATCTCTATGGTAAAAAAAATGTGAGATTTATGATGAGCGCAAGAGTTTGAATTATATTTTCTTACATAAAGATCTAAACATAATGCAAAGACGATGGATTGAACTACTCAAGGACTATGATTGCACTATACACTACCACACGGGGAAGGAAAATAAGGTAAAAAATGCTTTGAGTAGAAATAATCATGGAATTTTGAACAAGATGATAGTTGAAAGGGTTCTTATTTTCATGGATCTAGTAAAGATGGATATGGTAATAGCCATAGAAGGTGAAATATCAATACTTTTTCAAATGGTTTCCAAACCATATTTACTAGAAAGGATTAAGAGTTCTCAGAAAAATGATGAGAATTTTCAAAAGAAGATTGATTTTGTGAATGATGGGAGACTGAGTGACTTCATATATGAAGATGGAATGTTGAAATTTCGGAAGAGACTTTGTGTTCCTAACATACCTGATCTAAAAAGGGAATTGTTGGATGATGCTCATAGATCCAATTTCTCTATACACCCTTGGATCACCAACATGTATAGGGATTTGAAGAACATTTTTGGTGGGAAAAAATGAAGAGGGAGATTTTTGATTTTGTTTTAAGATGTATGGTTTGTCAATAAGTGAAATCTGGACGGAAAAAACGTAAATGAGTCATGGAAACTCTTCCCATACTTGAGTAGAAATGGGATAATATTATGATGGACTTTGTCATGGGGATACCAAAGACTCCTAGAAGGAATAGTGGAATATGGGTCATTGTTGATCGTCTTACCGAGTAAGCACATTTTTTTTGCTATAAGAGAAGATTTACCACTTGAACGTCTGGAAATACTATATATTAATGAAGTTGTAAAACATGATGGAGTACCCCTATCTATTGTTTCTGATCGTTATACATGCTTTACATGAAGATTATAGAAAATTATTCAGAAGGCCTTGGATACTAAACTTCGTTTGAGCACTGCCTACCACCCACAAACTAATGGAAATTAAAAACGGACTATTCAAACCTTAAAAGATAAGTTGAGATATTGCTCACTTTACTTTAAAGGTATGTAGGATCAATATTTACCTCTAGCAGAATTATCCTATAATAATAGCCTCCATTCAAGTATTCATATGGCACCATATGAATTGTAATATGGAAAGAGATGTCGCACACCAAATTTTTGGGATGATGTTGGTGAAAGAAAACTCGTAGGCCCAGAACATGTTGACAAAACAATAGAAAAAGTGAATATTATCCAAAACCACATCAAAGCAGCCCAAAGTAGGAAAAAGAGCTATGAGGATAACTGAGGGAAGGATTTGGAATTTCAAGTAGGAGACCATGTTTTCTTGAAGGTATCTCTATGGAAGGGTGTTATATGTTTCAGTAAGAATGGTAAATTGAGTCCCAAGTACATCAGACCATTCAAAATTCTATAATGAATTGGACATATAACTTATCATTTGGTAATTCCTCCAAGTATCTCCAAAGTTCATGATGTGTTCTATATATCATTATTGAGAAAATACATGCCTGACCTAACGCATGTACTCACCTACGAGGAAATTGAATTGGAACCTGATCTGTCTTATTATGAAGAGACTTTCAAAATTCATGATACCGGAGCACAAGTGCTGTGAAACCAGATGACTCATTTGGTAAAAGTTCTATGGAGAAACCATAAGATGGAAGAGGCAATGTGGTAACCTGAAGAAATTATGATGAAGAACCACCTGAATATTTTTATGCATTAATAATCTAGAAATTCAGAGGAAGAATTTATTTTAAGGAGGGGAGAATGTAACACACCAAACTTCCACAATACATTTCCCCTTGAATAATGCAGCAGCTTGCGTAGTACGCAACTTGGAGTTTTAACACACCACGACCAATCAAACTAGCCGTTATGAATAGTAATACCCACTTTTTAAAATTTTATAAATCTTATCTTTTAAAATGGACTTAATTTTTGGATTCAGAATATCAAAATTATCTTAGGGTAAATTTTTGGTATTTTTCTGAAAACCTTCATTTTTTGATGAATAGTGAAAAACAATACGTTATTGATTAAAACCGAATTTTAATTTAAATAATTTTTTATTTTATTTTAATTTATTTTATGTCAAAATAGATACATAATACCTAAATATGTTTAATGTAATTAATTTGAGTCATTTTATAATAAGTTTAGATATATAAATGTTATTGATCTTTTTACCATATTTTACCCACCTTCTAGGAGCATTTAAAAATTTGCATAAAACTAAATTTTTCTGGTTCTATGCATTGAATTAAAAATATCCTAGAGACATAGTTAATATTAGTAGGTAAAATGCGGTTCAATAAGATGAAAATATTTTTTTGGTGAATAGTAACTTTTGACTTTTAATTACCATGGTTAAAAGTAAATAGGGCAATTAAAGGTAAAAATGATATTATAATAACCCTAAAACCTGTTATAATTCTATTTGATAAGTGTAATTCGACCAAAAAAACCTTAGGAATAAAATAATATCCTTTTGTTCCACTTGGATTAGATTAAGACATTTATAATTATTTTATTTAAGAAGAGTTAAAAGTGTTAAATTTAATGTTTAATAACTAAACCATTTTTAATATAGGGTTACACATAATATAAATTCGACTATAAATATTAATTATAAATCTATAAATATTTCCTATATAATGGTATTTTTATTGATAATTTTTATACATTAAATAATTTAATTTATTTATGACATAATGATGATGCAGTAATTACATTATTAATGAAATATTAAAATAATAGATATTATAAATATCTAATAAATGTTAATTGACAGTTATGATGAATACCACTATTTTTATAGGTTAATATTACATGTTATTATAGTTTAAATACATTTTGTTCGATGTGATAACGTTTTTATGGCTTTCAAAAATTCAAATACTAAATAGTGTCAAAATCGACATAATTGAGTTTTTTAATAAAATAATATACTATTAATTAATATAATATTACTAAAAATATAATGTTCTGCCAAAGTACTTAGATAAGGTTATATATATTAATAATGAGACACTTGGGGTCTCTTGGCAGTTTATTGTATGTTTATAAACCATATAATATAAAAATAAAAAGAGACATGGTAAATGTCAAACTATTTAACAAAGTGTTAAATATAAAAAACAAGGTTAATATGGTGCCTAAACCTATCTAAAACCTATTGGTTGAGAGGTTTATGACCCATCCCCACTTTATCCTCGAAATAAATCATTTTGGAGCCATTATAAACCGAAAATTATTTTATTATAAAATAATATTTCAAGATTTTCCTAAATTGACCCTCACCTCTCTTATAAAAGGGTACTTCTCCTTATATTAATTTCACACATCCAAAGCCTTTTAGATGGGCCAAGACTGGACCAAATATCCTCCCAACATCCCTCAAATCAATATAGAGTCCTCACTTTGATCAGAATTCCAACCTAAGGATCACTTTTGATCAACTCAAAAGGAAACACCCGAAGAAGAGGTAATAATTTCACCACCCTCTTTCATGTTCTTTTATTCTTCCACATCATCTTTCTTTGTTGTTTTCATACCAAAATAATAACTCCAGTACCTTCTGCATACTATGACATTATTATAAACATGGTAAAACCATATTTTTTAATCTATCCATCCTATAAATGACAAAGTCACCATACTTGCGTACGTATGGATTACCGTCTCCACGTCGTGGTGTAGTTTGTTATTCAAACACTTCATTATTTTGGATGGGTATAATAATAAGTATAAATGATGTAAATAATAAATATAACATATTAATGATTCTTTATATATGATATAACATCCAATTACATATGATTTCACTATCAATATAATGATATTGTCGCTCGTGCGTACGTACGGATTACCGTCTCCACGAATGCGGTGAGATTCATTCCCCATTGCAATCATTCAAGAATAATTTTCATTTTATAATTAAAAATAATGCTTATAAACATAATATAATTCTGTATATGAATCAAATACTTCCTATCTATAATAAACATGGCTTACATAACAAAGAATATAAATGAAAACGAATCAGTTAACACCCGAAATGATGATACTACTGAAATATTATTAACAAAGAAATATTAGAGGATCAAATATGATATCATATTTATCTATCTAGTTCTTTTTTAATGTAATGACAATGTTTTAATTATTATAAATGAGTTTAATATACCACCTACTAAGGAAAAGTACAAGGTAAGGGTTAATTCTACAATCTCTTTACTTATCCGAGGTTGTTAATACGTAAAAATCTAATGAGACCTCTTTATCATCCACATCCATGTTTTATTAAAAATGTAATTCAAAACATTATTACTATTTACTAGACTATGAGTTAAAGTCATTTATAACCTTATTTAACCATATATGTTTTGATAGGAATCTTTCCGTCATTTTCCAAACAAGGTACTTTATGACATTTTTGACAAAATTAAGGTAAGAATGAATTTTTTTAACTGATACGGCTGGTGAAGATATTTTCTGCCGTTATAACATCATAAAAGAATCCCATAAAATCTTATAAGAATATTTTCAAAAAAATGTTATCTTTTATAATTATATGACATTAAAATTATTTTAAAATAGAAAGAGATATTTCTATATAAAATTTTTGATTTCATCTATGTCAACATCCTTTGATGGATTTTAAACTTGTTTGATGTTGATTTATTATGATACTAAACTTCCATATTGTATTGAAGGTTCTGTAATATGCTTGACTATAGATGTGTTATTTTTACACCATTCATGTTTGAGAATAATGTATTGACCTTTCTTATGCTAGTTTTAATATGAATGTTTATGTAATGTTTAAACCTTATCATATGAGGAATGCATTGGGATTAGTAAGTGATGGGTGGATCCCGTTATAGATCCTCAATGAATCGGTAGGTATCATTAGGCAAAGTAGTGTCTTGGCACAAGTCCTTGACAAAATCTTATTGGATGTCTTGGAACAAGGCCTTGACTCTATTGTTATGAAGTCTGGCATTATGCATTCCATCATTATGAAATTGGATATTGATATTGCATGAGATTATTTGACTAGTAGAATATCCATGTGAATAAGTAAATGGAATTATTGGATTTATACTGGCCTTATTATGCATAGGTTTATGTTTAAAAGTCTTTTGTTTTTGTCTTATACATTTCCTTAAATGTTTATGCTTATTTATGAAAGTTTCTGCTATATTTTTATCCTTACTAAGCATCTGAGCTCACCCCTTTCTATGTTTTATTTTTCCTAGTATACAAAGAAGAATATTATGACTGGCCTGTATGGATAGTCTAAGGGATATGAATGTGGTCAATGGAGACAATTTTGGTGTTGTTTTTCATTTTATAATATAATGTAAAACTTATTAATGTATCTAGTACTTCCAAGGCTACTATAATGATTGGTCTTTCGATATTTTATTCCTTATGATCATGCCAATATTATGTAATAAAGCAATGAATCTAGGTAAATGGGGTCGGGGCATTACAAGAACTACTGAAATGAAACTCTCATGAAAAAATAAATAGTTAATACACTAAGCCGACAATTTTAATAGGGAATTTTTTATATATGGGTGTTGAAATGTTATAATAGAATCATATATGATTTTTTATGTTTTAAAATAATTCTTTTATATAGGTATAACAAATTTAAATTTACTATACAAGGGGTTTGATCACATTTTAATTAAGTCAAACTTAGAGAAATGGATTTCCATCTCACTTTTATTTACGTGAGAAACATTCCATATTCACCACATATTTATTTAATATAGTATACATAAATAAGATGAATTTATTAAATGATTCATTTCATAAAAATTATTTTTATTTACATATTTATCTAAGTGTATCTCTCTCAATAGTATTTGTGTGGAAAGTTACCAATGTGAAAGGGGTTTTATTTTACAATATCACTATTTACAAGGGTTTTTTATGATTAAATTTTAAATAATTAATTTTCATGATATAACTCTAAATTATATCATGAATTTTATTATCTTCTAGTTATTTATGATGAATATATTTTTTCCTTTCATTTTCCTCAGTTTACGTACTCAAGTGATTAAAAGAACGTTTTTAAGGGAAATAATATGTTTTATTATTCAGCCAAGAATATATTGTTTCATATCTATGTTTACATTAATATTTTCCAGTAATATTTTTAACCATTATCCTATTATTTTAGAAATTATTTTTGCCCATTTTTTCACTTGTATTAAAAAATTTCAAAAGCTTTTTCCTGCCATTTTCTAAATGAGGTACTTTTTACTACATAATAAAAAAGTGAAATAAATAAATCTTTTAACATACAATACATGAATCAAATCTCCCAACGCAATGAATTTTCAATTATTAGATGCATACTTTACACATTTTCAAGGTTATTTTAAAATTAATTTATTTCTATAGTATTTTTGAGAAATTATTATTTGATATAAGTTATTTCAAAATGAAATGTGTATTTTCCTCATGAAATACTCCAGTGATCTTTTAAAGGAAATTTCATCCATCATAACATCAACTAATGTTAAATATGTTTTACTAGGGATATTAACCAATTATACCATCTTTATTATTTTTATGGATAGTTTATGATTATGATGATGTTATTTTTATGAAACTCATTTATTTTCCATGATTTATGATACCATGTAATTATGAAATGTTTATGAAATCCATTTCCTTTCCATGAATTATGTTATAATAATATAAGGAATGTTTTATGATGTTATGGAACACATACATATGATTCTAAATATATAATGGGTGACATCAGAATTATATATCTGTCCAATGTATTTGGTAGATTTTTATATATTGTGATATGATTATGAGATAAGAGTTAAAATTCTCGATCCAATATGGGAAACATATAGGAATTCTTGAACCACTATGGGAAACATATATAGATTCTTGATCCACTATGGGAAACAAGTGATGATTATTGATCTGTTATGATATGGTAAATATGTATTGATGTATGATATACTATGATTTTATAGTCTTGGTATTGAACATTGAAATATGAAATGGTTTCTATACCTATGATAGTTCCACTATTTTAATACAAGATTAAGATTTTAAATTATGGTTCATGACTGATCTATCCTAATTTATCACCCTTATGAATCATGACTTTTGAAATGATAATGTTTTGTTCTATGACTCATGATTTTGATCCAAGAAATATTGTATATGAAATTTTTATGTTATGAACATGAACTCACACCCTTATGTTTTTCTTATTTTTTTATGATTGTTGATCAATATTTCCCATGTTTAACCATACTGAGTTTCAGAGATCAAAAATTATTATATTTCTATTCTACATGTTATAATGAATGTTTTAAAATATTGTATTTCAAGAAGGGTACAAAAGTGAGAATAAAATTATGAAAGATTTTAAAGAATATAGCTAAATAATTTGTTCATTCATCTAGTCTTAAAAGTAAATAAACAATTATGGTTTTGAAATGGATATTAATGTTAGGTACTGAATATCCATCTTAAATGATGTCATATTATGTTTGATTAGTATGGGATGATATATCACACAAAAAAATAATTTTCTAAAAAACAATATTCTTTAATTTTGTTTAAATTCATATAAAATTGGGTTCTTATTTCAAATGAATTTTTATGTATTTATTAATTAAGTAAATATTATATTTATATATTTCATAATGCAATTAATTTTATTAATAATCACCAATCTAGTTAATATGTCATATTGATCATATTTAAATAATAATATTTTTAAATTATATCAAAATTCTTTTATACTCAATATTTCATGTTTTATATCCAATAAAACATATTATACTTTTTGAAATAAAATAATGTGGTGTTACATGATGAGAAATCTTTGTTGATCAAATTCAATTTTTTTTTGAAGGAAATGAAGATGATGAAGATTATATTCGGTAAAATTTTTGTGATTTCAATAGTTTCTTCATTTACAGTTTTTACATATACTTCATATTTTTTTCATTGAAGATCCTCAAAAATGGATTTAGTCACTTTCTCTGAATTTATTATTTTTTACTAAAACCAAATTATTCCATTAAATAGTATTAGAGAAGTTCCAATGTATAGATTTATGAAATATTGCATAAAATGGAAAAGAGAACAAAAAAATAATAATATCATTTTAGAATTATATTAATTTTGTATAAAACACAATACCTTGATTTAAAATAGGTTAATGTAAGGGTTATGGGATGTTTCCATTATATAGATACCCAATTCTATCATGTAAAGTTCTAGGAAAATTAATTTTATGTAGACAATATCTACATATATGTCATTGTGATCTAACCTCATGTAGATGGTTTTGTGTAAGGGTATGGTCAACTTAACCTAACACATTGGTGTTTTACACACACGTCCTCCAATACTATCATTATGATGAAGGGATTTGTGTGTTGCTCACCCAAAAAAACCATTACTCAGAATATTCTATTTATGGGCCACCCAATATCACCCTTACAAATAATGGTGGTATATAAGCGTAAGTTAATTTGCCATTATGTGAAATGGTTCAATGTAAAGTTGAATAAAATTACAATTATATGGAAAGGATTTATTATTTAAATATACTAAAAAATTTAAAGGTAATATTTTATAATGTTTTATTATAATTTATAAATGAATTATGAATTATAATAAAATATATTAATGGACAATTAATTAATTAATTAATAGTTAATTAGGTAATTAATTTTAATGGGCTTATAATTAAGTAATAAATGTTAAGAAAACATTTAAAATTAAATATTCTTTAAATAATATTGTTTTTATATCTAAAATACCTTTTAAAAAAATCATATGGATGTCTTATGATCTAGAAAAAAATTTCATTATAATAAATTTTAAAGTGTTTATAAATT
This sequence comes from Viscum album, assembly GCA_963277665.1. Classification (NCBI taxonomy): domain Eukaryota; kingdom Viridiplantae; phylum Streptophyta; class Magnoliopsida; order Santalales; family Viscaceae; genus Viscum; species Viscum album. Next base: position 1,778,955,835 of record OY728165.1, on the reverse strand, counting down.
TCATAAATAAGGTGAAGATATAAAAAATTTTATATTTAATTTATGAATAGTACATAATTACTTAATTTGAATTTATGAAATTAAGTAAATTTATATGGTATTTTTTTAACCCATATCAAAAGAATTTTGAGGATTAATTTGATAAATTATTAATTTATTATTAAATATGTGATATTAAAATTGTTTAAAAGGTTTACATAATATAAATTGGATTATAAAGTTTATATATTTAATTAAATGTCATATATTTAAAATGAAAATTCCTAATAATTAATAATATCAAAGAGTTCACATTAGAATTAATATAATGGGTTTGTATTCAAGATTAATGATTTTTTATAATATTATGTAGAAAATTTTAAAATTTGTATTAGCAATAGTTATTTATGAATTCTTCATAAATCGTAGTCTCATTTTTAAATAATTGAATTCATAATTATTTAAAATATACTACTTACATTTTTCATATGTATAAATTTTTTATATTATGAAGTTCAATTATTTAGTTTAAGATGTTACAAAAATTCTTCAAAATATCACATATTAAAAAAAGTTTGTTACACGTTATTTGTAATAATGTATTTAGTTTTCCATCTACCATAACCTAAGTTTTTTATTTAAGTTATGAGCTTGAACTTAGTTGTTGAATAATATTTGGGTATATTAGGTGTTAGAATCATTATGAATTGAATTTTATCTTGATTAATGTCTCTCTAGGGGGACATATTTGTGGTTAGACTACCTACCATCATGAAGGCTTATTCTTTATCCTGAATGATGAATGGATTTGGCTATCTATCACATAAATATTAATCATATAGTGATTTTCAATCTCATATAAATATATAATTAATAATAATAATTCAAGTAATTAATGAATATGATTCATCTAAAAGTGTGTGGATATGTTTGACTTTTAATTTTGGGTTGGTAACACAATATATGTGTTTTTTGAAGGGTATCACATTTACATTTTTTGAATATATTGATTTGGTGTATGGAATAAGATTCCAATTTAAATCAATAGAATCATGAAAATAAGGGGAATATAGTAATATAAGATACCGAGATAAAATCCCCTTATAACACTATTTGTTTGAATCCATCCATAGAGGCATTTTTTAAGAACTCGATCATCCAATGAGGTAGGTCATGTAATGAGTGGGTTACCCTAGATTTTTTTTGTGGAAATAAAGGATGTATGTGTGGAACATTAGACTCACAATACTAGATATGGTGCTAAAAAACTATATTTAAACATTGTATTTGATAAAAATGAAACTAAACATATCTTTTTTTTTCATTATTTTTATAATATATGCATGAAATCTTTTAAATGAACATAAAATCCCAAGACTATAAAATTTAGTATCATTAAGGATCATCTATAAAGGAATATTATTTTACGATACTTATGAACATTTTCACAAAATAGAACCATAATTATAATACCTTGATATTTTATTTTACATTCATTTGAATGAATATTATATTCAATAGAATGTACCATACACAAAGGTAATTTTAAAAAACCATGAAATAAAATATAAATATTATTATTTAAATATTACTATTATAACATAGTTATTGGATTGGAGAGTATGAATAAGGATAACCAAAATAATAAATAAAATTATAAATTTTTTTCTAATAAAAAATTATTTATAAATTAATAGAAATTAAGTAATATATTTTGATGAATAAAAATGAAATCATAAAAGTTTAAGAGTATTGAAAGCTTAAAAGAGGAATTATTCTATAAAATAGGTTTTTTAAATTTATATTTTTTATTTAAAAGATAATTTTTTTAATCTTATAAATTTAAATTGATAAAATGGACTTAATTTTTGAAATAATTATTTAAAAATATTCTTAATTTTTTTTTTAATTTTTCTAAAGTGATTTATTTTTGTATGAATAGAGTAAAATGACAATTGAATAATTATAGTCACTTTTAGGGAATTATGATTATGTAATAATTACTTGAATGTTAATTAATTTTTTCTATAAAACAAATATATATGTAAGAATCATTATAATAATGTTGAAATTATTATTTTAAACATAGAAATATATGTTTGAAATTATAAAAATTTAAGTAATGATTTTATTTAAATAAACACTATTTTTTTACTTGTATTATAATAATTTTTCAAAATGTACCATTTTGGTTTAAATATGTTCTAATTTCAAATAAGTTTTGTTTTATAAAAATTAATCTGATTAATTTAATGGGAATAAAATATATGAAATTAATTTTTATGATTGAAATGGTTATTTTTATAAAAATGGGGTTTCATGGTGTTTTTATATCCTATTCAACAACAGTATGAGGCAACCTTTCTTAAAGGCCTTCAGTGACAGGAAGCTTCAGTTCTAGGAAACATGGAATTGCTCATGAAATAGGGTGAATAAATGGTTGTATACATTCTAAATATTAAGGCGATGCAAGAAGGGGATGTAACTATATTGGAATATTGCTTCGAGTGGAAAATATGAAAGTAAAAGGCGAGTGAATTGATAATCAGGACCACATATTGGTCAGAGTATTCAACATGAGAAAGATTAAAAAGGTACAATACATGTAATCATAGGACTACTTGGCATATCATTATTGTTGACCTCACCTGGTTTGATAATCCCAATCATGTATTTATATGTTTTGATAAACCCAATTATGTGTTCATATATTATGCTATTCTCAATTACTGTTGATCTACATTTTAATTCTTTCAAATCAGTGATCAAGTTAATAATAATGTTTAAATAATCTCTAATGTATGTTAATATCGATTATCCTTGTTTATACAACCTTTGAAACAATTCTAAGTCAATTAGATGTGGTTTGCATAAGACACAGAGCTACCGATAGCCAGAGCTACCGATAGCCAGAGCTACCGATAGCCAGAGCTACCGATAGCCAGAGCTACCGATAGCCAGAGCTACTGATAGCCAGAGCTACCGATAGCCAGAGCTACCGATAGCCAGAGCTACCGATAGCCAGAGATACCGATAGCCAGAGCTACCGATAGCCAGAGCCACTGATAGCCAGATCCATCGATAGCTAGAGCTACCGATGCACAGAGCTACCGATGGACAGAGAGCTACCGATGCACAGAGCTACTGATGGATAGAGAGCTACCGATGCACAGAGCTACCGATGGACAGAGAGCTACCGATGCACAGAGCTACCGATAAGAGCCACCGATAAGAGTTTGAAGAGCTACCGATGGAAGATCCTACACCGAGTCAACCGTACACGTCTACAAACAAACAGCTACCTATAATGAACTGCGGAGTCAAATCCTATATCCTCGACACTATATCCTCGACACTATTTGTTTATTACACTAACAATTACATTTGTTACTTTTGATGCATTTAATGTTATTAAATGATTTATGTTGCAATTTCAGGAAACCGTACCAAGTACGATCGAAAATTATAATCATTCCTTCTTCTCAGAAAGAAAAAACAAAAAAATAAACAGAGGCATAAAAGAAGACATCATGTAGTTATCAATGTGGGTGTGTGACAAGAGACTTGAAGAGATCGAGCACATAGAACACACTGGAGATCAAGCTCAAAACGTGCCAAGAACAACTGGAGAACTTGCACTCACGAGACTACTACCAGACTCCAGAATATAGAGAATACATCGAGCAATCTATGCTAAAGAAGAACTACACAAAACTCTTCATTCGTTGAGCCGATAAGCAAGATGAACCTGGAAGTCAAGGAAACAGCTGATACTCTGTTTTCCAGACAAAAACCAGAAGAAGACTCAGAAGGAGTCAAGAGCTGCACGAAGATCACTAGTGCCATTTCTAAACTCTAAATCTTTATCTCTGTGATTTACTTTTGACATTACGAGCAGTGTGTGTTATCTGTTGTATTTTACACACACACTGTCTCTTGAAACTTAACTGGAGGATTTGTAAATCCTCACTCACTATCTTTTCATTCTTTTTCCCACTGTGGATAGTGGTAGAGGTCGTGTGTGACCTGGACAGCTGGTTGCTGTTATTTTGATTCCCACGAATAACAGTGGTAGAGGTCTTGGACCTGGACAGTTGTAAACTGTTGAACCTCGATCCAGGGTGTGGATCATCTTTATATAAACTTTTGAGAGGACTAAGTCTCAGCTTGAGACTGAACCTCTTGGTTAACTCCTCTGTGTTTTTAGTTAAAGTTTATATCCATACAGTACATATTTATTTCATATTCCGCTTCTATTACTTTGAAATATAATTTATCTTCAAAGCTACTTTGATAGTTAAACTCGCAAGTGTTTATATTTATTATAAACCAGTAAGTTAGTTTCAAAAGTTAATTTAATCATAAGATTATGTCGATTGAGAATTAATCAATCTTTGAGAAACTAATTGAACCTTTATAATCTGTATAAATTCACTACAGTTTAATTTGTTTTTGAAATTGGGGGATTTTAATAGAAATTGTTTTTAGCAGAAATTTTAATTGGAACTCAATTCACCCCCCTATTGAGTGTCCACTCCGACCAAAATTTGGTATCAGAGGGTGGTTAATATCTTCTAAAGTACTCTGTTTTCAACTGTGATATTAGTTGTATTTTAAAGCTCTTAAAATTTCTGTTATTTCTAAATTTTTATCTCTTTAAATTTTGTTTATAATGGATAATAGACTTGAGGGTGCTGCTACTAACCGGCCTCCTTTCTTTAATGGAAATAACTATGCTTAGTGGAAACTTAAAATGAAAATTCATCTAGAAAGCATGAGTTTTGATATTTCGACTACTATTGAATCTGAATACAAAATTCCCACTACTGGTAGATCTACTTGGGATGAACCTACAAAGGCTGCTTACAATAATAATTATAAATCTATGAATGCTCTGTACTATGCTCTAGGAGATGAAGAATTCAACAGAATTTCTGCATACAAAACTGCTTTTGAAATTTGGGATACCTTGGCTGTTTCTCACGAAGGAACAACTAATGTTAAAGAAATGAGATTAAACACTTATACTATTAAATATGATAATTTAAAAATGAATCCTGATGAACCTATTTCTGACATGTATCTCAGGTTCAATGAGATAGTAAACACAATGAGCTCACTCGGAAAGATTGTTCCTGCAAAAGAACAAATTATGAGAATACCGAGATGTTTGCCAGATATATGGAGAGGTACATCCGTTTCAATTAGAGAATCTTGTGACATTGGAGCACTACCTATCAAGGAGTTAATTGGTAAGCTGATGATGTATGAATAAGAGCTTAAAGTAAATAAAGAAGAAGATGAGCAACCCAAAAGAAAATCTGTAGCGTTTAAAACTACTGCCTTTAAGAGTAAAGACAAGGATAAACTACAAATGGAGACTGAGAGTTCAACGAGTGAAAATTCAGAATCTAACAATGATGCCGAGATGGCTCAAATAACCAGGAGATTCAAGAAGTTTTATAGGAAAAAGAAATTATTTAGGAAAACAAATTACAAAGGAAAGTATGATCAACAAGGCAAATGGAAAAAGGATTGGAAGAAGGATGATAGGACTGATGAAGTTGTCTGCTACGAATGAAAGTGAAAAGGACATATCAAAGAAGACTGTCCAAAGTTAAAATTAAAAAAGAAATATGATTAAAAAGACAAGAAGTACAAGAAATCCATGAAGGCTACCTGGAGTGCTTCAGAAGACAGCACTAGTGAAGCCGAATCTTCGGACTCTGAAAGGAATCGAGCCAACATGTGTTTGATGACAAATACTTCTGAGGAGACCTGCTTGAAGAGCTATCACAAGAAGATATGGTATTTAGACAGTGGGTGCTCAAGACACATGACTGGAGATTATTCTTGGTTCAAGATCTTAATAAAGGTTGATGGAGGTCATGTCACCTTTTGTGACAACTCTAAAGGAAAAATCATCAGCCTAGGCCAGATTGGTAACATTGACTCAGTATTAATTTCTAAAGTTTTATTCTTTGATGGACTTAAATATAACTTTCTTAGTATATCTCAATTATGTGACGATGGTTTCAATGTTAATTTTGAAAATGATTCATGTGATGTTTTTAACTCCAAAAATTCTTTAGTATTTTCTGCTCTAAGGAATGAAAATGTTTATGATGTTGATTTAAATTCTTTAGCCAAACAAAATATTTCTTGTTTGAATGATTTTCATAAAGAATCTTGGCTATCTCACAGAAGATTAGGACACTGCAACATTCACTCACTTAGAAAACTGGATTGGAAAAACTTAGTTAGAGACTTACCTAAGTTAGAATTCCCAAATGACAAAGTGTGTAATCCCTGTCAAAAGGGAAAACATCACAAAGTTTCTTTTAAATCAAAGAAAGAAGTCTCAACTTCTCAACCACTTGAGTTGGTTCACATGGATTTGTTTGGACCATCAAGAGTTTCTAGTTTAAATGGGAAGCATTATGTCTATGTCCTTGTAGATGAATTTTCTAGATATAATTGGGTATACTTTCTAGCTCACAAAAGTGAAGCTTGTCCTTACTTTGTTAAATATTCCAATTCTGTAGAGAACCTTAGTGGACTTAAGATTAAAACCCTAAGAAGTGATCATGGTCGTGAGTTTGAAAATCATGAGTTTGAATCTTACTGATCACACAATGGCTATAGTCACAATTTATCTGCCCCTAGGACACCCCAACAAAATGGTGTAGTAGAAAGAAGAAACCGAACCCTTCAAGAAATAGCTAGAACCATGCTCAATGAATATGAACTGCCTATTTACTTTTGGGCTGAAGCTGTTAATACAGCTTGTTATGTTATCAATAGAGTCTTGGTCAGACCTGTTCTTAAGAGGACTCCTTATGAGTTGTGGAACCATAGGAATCCTAAGGTTAACTACTTCAGAGTTTTTGGCTGTAAAGTCTTTATTCTCAATATCAAAGACAATCTTGACAAATTTGCATCCAAGAGTGATGAAGGAATTTTTCTGGGCTACTCTTTTTCAAGTAAAGCTTATAGAGTTTTCAATAAGAGAACCAAATGTGTGGAATAATCTGTTCACATCAAATTCGATGAAACTGATCCACATGAGCCTAAAACCTCTCTTGAGAATCTTAAAGAAGATTTTTCTATTCGGGACCTCAATGATAAATCTAAAGAACCTGTTATAAAAACATCCAGTTCTGGACTTTTTCCAGAATTTGCTTCTGTTGAACCTGAACCTATAGATGAACCTGAAGTTTCTAGTCCAACCTTTACCAAATCGTCTAAGATTATAAAGAATCATCCTTTAGATGCTGTTGTTGGTAATCTTGATAGAGGAACACAAACTAGAGCTTCTCTAAGGAACCAGGTTGAACATCAAGCTTTTCTGTCACAACTAGAACCCAAAAATATCAATGATGCTATCAATGATGAATTCTGGGTAATAGCCATGCAAGAAGAGTTAAATCAATTTGAAAGAAACAAAGTCTGGAAATTAGTTGGCAGACCCAAGGACACCTTGACAATAGGCACAAAATGGGTTTTTAGAAATAAAGTTGATGAATCAGGAAACATAGTTAGAAACAAAGCTAGACTAGTTGCACAGGGATATAGTCAAGAAGAGGTTATAGACTATGGAGAAACTTTTTCACCTGTAGCTCGACTGGAAGCTATTAGGATCTTACTTGCATATGCATCACATCTGAATTTCAAGTTATATCAAATGGATGTCAAAAGTTCATTTCTAACTAGTTTTATAATTGAAGATGTTTTTGTGGAACAACCACCTGGATTTACAAACCCTCATTTTCCAAATCAAGTTTTTAAACATTCTAAAGCTTTATATGGTTTAAAATAAGCTCTAAGATCTTGGTATGATAGACTCAACAATTTTCTTATTTCAAAAGGTTTTACTAAAGGGATTTCTGATCAAACTCTTTTTATCAAAAGAATTTCTAAAGATGTTTTAGTTGTACAAATCTATGTTGATGATATTATATTTGGATCTTCTAAACACTCTTTATGTACTGATTTTTCAAAAATTATGCAAAATGAATTTGAAATGAGCTTAATGGGAGAGATTAAGTATTTTCTTGGTTTTAAAATTTTTCAAACTAGAGATGGAATTATTTTAAATCAAAGCAAATATACAAAAGATCATTTAAAACGTTTTGGATTGGATAGTATTAAGGAAAAAGATATGCCTATGAGTACTACCTATAAGTTGGATATAGATGAAGCTGGGAAACCAGTGGATAAAACCAATTACAGAGGTATGAATGTGAGCTTACTTTATCTTACTGCTAGTCAACCAGACATTATGTTTAGTGTATTTATGTGCACTAGATTTCAAGCTAATCCTAAAGAATCACACTTACTGGCTGTTAAAAGGATTTTTAAATATCTTAAGCATACTGTAAATTTAGGTTTGTTTTATCCAAAAGGACAATCATTTGACCTAACTAGCTATTCAGATGCTGAATTTGCTGGATGTAAGTTAGAAAGGAAGAGCACATCTGGAAAATGTCATTTACTTGGAAGATCCCTAGTGTCATGATGTAGTAAGAAACAGAACTCAGTTGCATTGTCTACTGCCGAAGCAGAGTATATAGCTGCTGGTAGTTGCTGTGCACAAATTCTGTGGATGAGACACACTTTATTGGACTATGGATTTAAGTTTAAACATGTTTCAATTAACTGTGACGACACTAGTGCAATAAAAATATCTAAGAACCCTGTATCTCACTCTAGAACCAAACACATAGATGTAAGACATCATTTTCTGAGAGATCATTATCAAAAAGGTGATATTACTCTTTAATTTATTGGCACTGAACATCAATTGGCCGATATTTTCACTAAACCTTTAAGTTATGATAGGTTAAGTTACATTAGGCATGAGATGGGGATGTTTAATTCTCACCGATGTTGAAATTCTCACCGATGTTGAAATTCTCACCGATGTTGAAATTCTCACCGATGTTTAATTCTTACCGATGTTGAAATTCTCACCGATGCTGAAATTCTCACCGATGATCAATTCTCACCGATGCAATGTCTTAAAACTTCTGTCTGCCGCCAAGAATATGAATCATTTTATTTTTATTTTATTTTACTTTATTCATTTATTTATGATTCCTACATGATAAAACTAAGCCTAAGCCGCTTCTCACTCCACCGGACCCAAAACCTTTCACCTTTTCGAATCTTAGCTCCCTAATCGACTGAGAACCCTAAACCCGCGATGGAAAAAACCAAGATTCCTGCCAGCAGAGATGACAGTGTGAAGCCTAAAACAAAGAAGCAGAAAGTGCAGAAAGAAGCTAGTGGAAGTAATGTCAGAACTAGGTCGGGAAAGTGACCACTAAACCCTCATTTGAAGAATAGATATATTGTGATTGAAAAGGAGCTATGCGTAGATTGGCTGCTACCAAGAAAGTCGTTGGTGCTTGAAATTATATAAGATCAGAGATGGGTAGATTTTTTTTCAAATAACAATGGTCCATACTACCCGAAGTTATAGAAACAGTTCTACGAATTCGTAAGCTTCGAGAAGTCTGAGAATGAGAATTGGGTAAGTTCTTTTTTAAATGGAAAAGAAATGTCGTTTTCTTCAGTAGAGTGGGCTGAATGTTTAAAAGTCCCACATGAAGGTGTATCAGGGTATGTCTCAAGATCAATTCCACCTACCAGTAACATCTTTGACTATGAGACCGCTTTAAAAGAACTAACGGGTAATGGAAGTTAAAGGAAAGTGGCTGCTACTGAATTGGATGGAGAGAACAGATTGCTTTTCAAATTTGTTCAAAATGTTTTGATACCGAGGAGAGGAGATTTTTCTAATCTGAGATATCAAGATATTTATCTTCTGCATCTGTTAAGACATGGTGTGAAAGTTAATCTGTGAAGACTGCTGTTGAGTCAAATGGAAGACATGATTAGGCCGAAATCAAAGACTAATGATTTATTCTTTTCCAAAATGATCTCTGTGATGATAAAAGTTAAAGGGATAGCTGAGTCTCAAGATGAGACAATTGTAGTTAAGAATAACTTCTGTATCACTACTACAGTTTGTAAGTACATGAAAATCAATTGGAACCTGTGGAAAGGAGAATGGGTCAGTGATGACCAGAAGGTGTATGATAAATTTAATCCTGTGGATTATCCTTTGAGGGAAAAGGATAAACAAGATCCAGGTTTAGGACCTGATGAAGAGGAACCCAAGTACAGTGATGAGTCAGAAGAAGGAGAAGAGGAAGAAACTCCTATGGATATTGGAGGAGATCCAGACTTGCCCCCAAGTCCTGTTACTGAGTTTGTATACTCAAGAAAAGGAAAAGTAGAGGAAGTGTTATCTATTCATGAAGAAGACCAGCCAGTTCCTCAGCAAGAAGGAGAAGAAGAGAATGTATCCGAATCATCTGATTCTGCTAGGCTGAGTCTGAGTCCATTGATTGGAAACTCAGTTGTGCCTACTGCTGAAGTAGAAAAAGAAAGAGAAGAAGCAGTACCTTTTTCAGAAAATCTCTTTATTACTACTGAAATGGAAGTTGTTATGGAAGATTATGATGAATAAAGACCAGTAGAGAATGTAGTTGTTGTACATAAGAATGAACCCATTGAGGGGGAGCATCATTCCAATCTTGGAAATGTTACCGTGACTGTTGAGGTTGAAGACTGGATAGAAGACCCAGGTTTTATAGTCTATGGTTTGGATTATCCTGATTTGGATAATGAAGTATCTTGGAATAAACCACAGATCAGCTATGACATCAATTTTGAGTTATTACCTGCCGATGTGGTCCGAGTACATGATTTAGATGTGCTGATAGAAAATCTCAAAGTCAGTTTTGTAGAAGAAGTAATGACAATGGAATCTTTTTTAGTATCCTCGATTCAATCAGTCATGAATGATTCTGTAGTCAGTTTAGCTTCTGCAAGAGTATCTACTACAGTTGCTCCTACTGATTCTGTTACAAAGTGTGATCTCGAATCCCTAAAGCATGAGATGAAAGAATCATTCAGTGCCTCAGTTACTGAGATGAAGCACTGTTTTAGTGAAGAAATGAAGTTGTTAGAACAATATTTTGAGTTTCTCTTGGTTTCAATCTGTCAACTTTTATGGGTGAGCTGATAGAAGCAGTCAAAGAGTGCCAGACCCAATCTTCTAGAATAGAAGCAGATCTTGAATCCTTAAAGAAGTCTGTTACTGCTTTAGATTCTTACATGAGCTCAAAGCCTCAATCTGATAAGGATTTATCCTATGTGAAAAGTGTTGTAAGCCAAATGGTCTCAGTATTTGAAGATTTCAAATCATCTATAAAGGATCATGTTAAAAATCAGGACTCTCAACTGCAAACTCTGATTAGTGGTTTGACCAAAAGTTTCAAAGAAACTGTATCTTTCTCAGCTAGTCCTCTAGCTTCAAAACCTGTATTTGATTTGAATCAATTACGAGCTATGATGAAGGAGGAGCTTGGTTATATTTTAACCAGTGGATCTGTGGACTCATCAGATCTATGCCGAGTAGTGCTCTCTACAAGAGATTCAGTCAGGGAAATAGTGAAAATCATCCACGACCATATAAAAGAGGCCTCTTCCTCTCAGGAGGAAATCAAGAATAAGGTGGATTATTATTTCCAAAGGATTTTTACCAAGAAACAACTCAACCATCATTTCAAGCTGATGTTGGAAAACATGAAGTTACCCCCTATAACTCAAGCCTTCCAAGAACAAGTGAGCAAACTAAGGCAGATGAATCCTGACTTAGAAAAATTCATGGAGAACAAAGATGATTTTATATCTGCTATGGAAAGAGGAGGAGGAATCATTATGGATTTCAGAATTCTGTTGCTGCCCTTTTTGCATGTTGATGCCAGACCAGTTATTGTCCCTCCTACCTTACCTGCCTCTGCCTCTCCTGAGTCTCCCGTCCAGATGAATCCTGCTCAGGCCATTAGAAGCCTCACACCTATGATCACTCAACAAACTTCCCCATACAGGCCAGACACTATATCAGTGGCTCAGCCTCCTATGATCATTTCTGGAATTCCAAAGCCCTCACCCACATCCTCACCTCCTGCATCCTTTTCTGATCCACAAGGAAGATCTCATGTTGAAGATCAGGATTTCTAAAGTGGCCAGGCTGTTTGATAGGATTTTTTTTGTTTTCTATTCTGTTTATGTAAGTTTAGTCTAGTCTAATACAAATGCTTTTCTTTACACTATCTCTGTTTATCAGTTTTTTATATCTGCTTTCCCACTTTTTGATTATCACAAAGGGGGAGAAAAATATAAAGGGGGAGAAAATATAAAGAGAGGGGGAGAAATATCAAAGGGGAGAAATTTTAGCCTTTGATACTATTTCTTAGATTTCCTTCTTTGGTACCAATTCTTTCAAAGCTTATCTCTGATACTACTGTATTTAATACTAACTATGATAGTTTTTGATCTATCTCATTCTATTACTATTTATTCTATTTCTTCTGATACTGCTTTCTTTGAGAAATTAGAATATAAATGTTATATTCTCTTATACTATATTCTCACTATTTTTGGTCATATCATAAGTTGTGATTATCAAAAAGGGGGAGATTTTTGACCTCACCTAGTTTGATAATCCCAATCATGTATTTATATGTTTGGATAATCCGAATTATGTGTTCATATATTATGTTATTCTCAATTACTGTTTATCTACATTTTAATTCTTTCAAATCAGTGATCAAGTTAATAATAATGTTTAAATAATCTCTGATGTATGTTAATCTCGATTATCCTTGTTTATACAACCTTTGAAACAATTCTAAGTCAATTAGATGTGGTTTGCATAAGACACAGAGCTACCGATATCCAGAGCTACCGATAGCCAGAGCTACCGATAGCCAGAGCTACCGATAGCCAGAGCTACCGATAGCCAGAGCTACGGATAGCCAGAGCTACCGATAGCCAGAGCTACCGATAGCCAGAGCTACCGATAGCCAGAGCTACCGATAGCCAGAGCTACCGATAGCCAGAGCTACCGATAGCCAGAGCCACCGATAGCCAGAGCTACTGATGCACAGAGCTACCGATGCACAGAGCTACCGATGGACAGAGAGCTACCGATGCACAGAGCTACCGATGGATAGAGAGCTACCGATGCACAGAGCTACCGATGGACAGAGAGATACTGATGCACAGAGCTACCGATAAGAGCTACCGATAAGAGCCACTGATAAGAGTTTGAAGAGCTACCGATGGAAGATCCTACACCGAGTCAACCGTACACGTCTACAAACAAATGGCTACCTATAATTAACTGCGGAGTCAAATCCTATATCCTCGACACTATATCCTCGACACTATTTGTTTATTACATTAACAGTTAGATTTGTTACTTTTGATGCATTTAATGTTATTAAATGATTTATGTTGCCATTTCAGGAAACCATACCAAGTACGATCGAAAAGTATAATCATTCCTTCTTCTCAGAAAGAAAATACAAAAAAATAAACAGAGGCATAAAAGAAGACATCGTGTAGTTATCAAAGTGGGTGTGTGACAAGAGACTTGAAGAGATCGATCACACATAAAACACTGGCGATCAAGCTCAAAATGTGCCAAGAACAACTGGAGAACTTTCACTCACAAGACTACTACTAGCCTCCAGAACATAGAGCATACATCGAGCAATCTATGCTAAAGAAGAACTACACAAAACTCTTCATTCGTTGAGCCGATAAGCAAGCTGATCCTGGAAGTCAAGGAAACAGCTGATACTCTGTTTTCCAGACAAAAACCAGAATAAGACTCAGAAGGAGTCAAGAGCTGCACGAAGATCACTAGAGCTATTTCTAAACTCTAAATCTTTATCTCTATGATTTACTTTTTACATTACGAGCAGTGTGTGTTATCTGTTGTATTTTACACACACACTGTCTCCTGAACCTTAACAGGAGGATTTGTAAATCCTCACTCACTATATTTTCATTATTTTTCCCACTGTGGATAGTGGTAGAGGTCGTGTGTGACCTGGACAGCTGGTTGCTGTTGTTTTGATTCCCACGAATAACAGTGGTAGAGGTCTTGGACCTGGACAGTTGTAAACTGTTGAACCCCGATCCAGGGTGTGGATCATCTTTATATAAAAATTTGAGAGGACTAAGTATCGGCTTGAGACTGAACCTCTTGGTTAACTCCTCTGTGTTTTTAGTTAAAGTTTATATCCTTACAGTACATATTTATTTCATATTCTTCTGCTATTACTTTGAAATATAATTTATCTTCAAAGCTACTTTGATAGTTAAACTCGCAAGTGTTTATATTTATTATAAACCAGTAAGTTAGTCTCAAAAGTTAATTTAATCATAAGATTAAGTCGACTGAGAATTAATCAATCTTTGAGAAACTAATTGAACCTTTATAATCTGTATAAATTCACTACAGTTTAATTTGTTTTTGAAATTGGGGGATTTTAATAAAAAAAATTTTAGCAGAAATTTTAATTGGAACTCAATTCACCCCCCTCTTGAGTGTCCACTCCGACCAACAATTATGAAGACATCTTAAGCACAACAATGACACTCAAGAAAATTATATTTCTTAAACATTGTTTAGGGATACTGATTCCAATCAGATCAAACTATTCTTCAACAAGTCTATAGTCTCTTTTTTTTGTTTTAACTAGTTAACTATAAGGGTTATCACTCTTCCCTTAAAAGTGTTTGAAAATAAAAAAGTTAAATTTGATTTCATTGTGTTTTATTAAAATATATTAAAATTATTTTCAATAAATTATAAAATTTAAAAATTTAAAAATGTATTTTATATTTGTAATTAAGAGGTCAAAATTTATTATTGTGTCAAATTTTATTTTCTATTATAATGAATAATAATCATTTTAAAATGTTGTCAAAATGGGAAAGGGTAAAATAGGTTAATTAATGATAAAATCATGTTATAAGGTGATAAAAAATCTTCTTAAATCTTATTATATGTTATTATTTTAAAAATATTAACACATTATATTAAAAATGGTTTTGATTTAGTGCCACTTTACCATGAACAATACATTATATTATTTTAAAACACTGAAAAATTATATGTGTTCCACTCCCCACATTTATAAAAGGGATCCTCCTCTATTATATTATTTACATACTTTGAAGAATTTATCTCAAAAAATACAAACCCAAAAAACATCTCAAAATCTTAAACCAATTATTACGTGTCTTGTTCTCACAAAAATACCCATCTAGAATGGTTAAGGTGTAAGTCAAAGGATATTTCCCAAAGAATAGGCATAACTCTTAACTGAGTGTTTTCAAGTTTATTTCTTATTCAACCTCATTAAAATATTCTATAACATTACTGATATAATAACATAAGAATCATCCATATTGTAAAATAATATTCTATCAATTGAATAATATTTTTTTAAATACTTTTCAATCCAATGTAAAATGAAATCATCGCTCATGCTTACGTGCGTGCTACCACCTCCATGAATCAAAGTGATTTTTTCCTAACTAACTAATATTGTTGGTTAAAATGTTAGAATAAATTAATATATATGATATTTAGGACATAATTATTATTTTATAAATATAATAAATTATTTACCATCTTGACCATCTATCTATTGGAAAATGATAATGTTGGTCATGTGTACCTGTAGACTACCACCTCCATTAATTGATGTGATTAATTTTTTAATTATTAACAATTATATATTTTCATAAATATTAAAATAATTAATAAATATAATATTTATAAAATAATTCGGGTTAATTAAAAAAAATATTATATAATTTATTTATTTTTCGTGGAGAATGAAAATTAAAGTTCCATTCATGCATATATACGGACTATTATAACCATTAATAAATGTGGTTAATTTTTCATAAACAACACAAAAGAATGTAATTTTTTTTTCAATGTGTAAAATCATGATTATTTTATTATTAATATCCAGAATATTATGTAAAAATGACCCCTTTCTACCATAATCAACTTAATGAATTATTTTTTGATTATGAACTAAACATCCTCAAAACATCTGACTTGAACATAACTAGTTTAGTGATTAAAAAAAATATTATAATAAATGAAATAAAAGTATAATTATAATTTATTTAAAATTAACAAATATCTTAATAACATATAAAACTAATATAATTTTTCTTTTCAAGATTCAGATAATGCACAATGCTATATGAGTCTTAAGGTAAGGGATTTATCATGTCAATTTCTTTTCTCTAAGACTCATTCCATTTTCAACACATGATCTTCTTTGTGGTATATAAATATAAATATGAATGTATAATATAACACATTTAATGAAATTAATGTTACTTGTAAATAATTTATAAGTTATCCCCTACAATATCCTCTTAATTCAAAAGTTGTTACAGTCATAAAGTATTGTTATTTGAAACCTTCCTTTAAAGTTTTCTCTTTAAAATAATTATACTCTTTTTCCATGTTATTTTAAATGATTGAATAATGTTATTAAATATATATAATATAAATTTAAAGGTCATTTTGAATTAATTTTGATGTTATTTACAACTGTTTCAAAATGAGTGTTTTGATTGATTTCTATATGGGTCATTGTTAACTCTTTTTATCGAAGTACAAATTTTTTTCAAACATATATGAAATTAGTGGAGTTTCAAAATATTATGAGAATTATTCTTTAATAATATTCCTCTAAATTTATTTTATTTTATTTAAAACAATATTTTATTTTGTTATTTTCAGAGAATTTTTCATTTTTAATAGTTCTTAATGGAAAAGGTTATTTCTCTAAATTTTAATGTAAAGATTGAAAGTGATTTTATATATGTGTTTAAATTGATTGATTATAATATTTTATGATGAAGATGAACTATTATATGTGTTTTATGTATGTTTAGGTCCTTTTATATTTATCATGTTGGAGAGGGAGCTTGATATATCTCTCTAATTCTTTAGTTATTGATTTTTTTCTATGGGGAATATATATTGAAATTAACCATTTCCAAGAGAGATTATAAGATAGATATTAATATGATTTCCCAAGATAATTACATTTACTTTATATGTTCTAAAATTATTTTACATTTTTTCTGATTTGACATGGAAATCTAATGGTATTATTTTTAAATTAAATTTTGGGTCCCTTTAATGGGTGAAAGTTATATTTTTCACAAAAATGTTATCATCAGTGATCATATTTTAAAATAAACCCTCATGTTTATGATTTTTCATTAATGAATTATTAATAGTTTTTATGAAATATTTATGAAAATAAATTGATTTCAAGTATTCCTAATTATTTATTTCAACATAATGTTTTTTGTTAAAAAATATTATTATGGGGTTTCTTTGATTTTCAAATGGTTTAACAAGTTTATTTTATTTTTTATATCTGAAAATTAAACTTGTTTTTTTATTCATATATTTTCAAAAAAGGGATTATGTATGAGTAGGAACTATAAAAATTATATTTTTATGCAATGAGTATTTGAATTAAGAAAACACATTTTAAATTAGACATGATTTTAAATTTTAATATCATGTATTTGTGAATAAAAAATACATTGAGAGGAAGTGTCCACTTTCTTATTATTGGTGTTTGATTTTTAGGTTTTTTTCCTAATTAAATAAGACTCTAAACCAAAAATATCAAGTTGTTTTATGAAAATTAATTCATTTATATTAGACCTATAATTATGGTATGATTAAGATAATATATTTTATAGTTGGTATTAAAGAAATGTTTTAAATACATTTATAGTTAATGATTTATTTGTGAATAAGTTAAATTTAATCTATAATATTAAAGGTTAGTATATCATAGGGAATTGTATATATTTATGTATAAATCAAAAGAGTTGAATAGAATAAGACATGATTAACGATAAATTGTATTTATATTCCATCAAAGGTGGATTATTGCAATTATTATATATACTCACACGAACTATTTTTATTTTTGTAATTTTTTTGAACTAAAAGGATCCATGTAAACAATGGGTGAGAAGGACACTATTCTGGTTTTCTGAAAGAGAAACCAATTATGATATAAGCTAAAGTAGAAGTAATTTTGGTTATTCCATATTAGCTATCTCAGTATATTTTTTACAATATAAACCCCAGTCTGTTTCTCGACACATGAAATATGAGAGAAAATGAGTTTCAATACGTTCATATGATAAAGACCAAAATAGAAAATGGATTCAATTTAGTACATTTAAATAATGTGGGAATAAGTAGTCATGGAAATTTCACAACATAAAAAGAATATCTGCTAACTGTTTAAAGTATGGAAATTATGAAAATATATATCCTAGGGTGATATATTGGGAATGAAATAATGAAGATTTTACAGATAAAATTTTAGTGTTGTAAATTGAAATAATTGTTAATGATGAGGAAAGTGTTGACAATATATGAAAGGTATGCATTATTTTTACAGTTTTTCTTATGTATAATGTATTATACTTGATTATATTGATATTGATGAAAATAAATTGTTAAAATGTTATGAAGAAAGTTAAATAATGTAAGTGTCTAGACATGGGGCTTAGGGAGTTTAGATATAATGGTATTTCATTTAAGAATTAATAAATATTAAGGATTGTTATTTTTTTAAATTAATTTATACTATTTTGACATTTTATATGATGGGTGTACATTAGGATAATTCTTTTTAATAAATCATTGAGGTATATGTCACCCTTATTTTTAAATTTTCTTTTAGTTAAAAGGTTTTCTAAGGAGGAATTATTTTTTATTTTTTAGATATGAGTTGAATGGTACTAATTAAATTTAGCGATAATATGATCCTTGAGGACAAGGTAATTAGGGATTTTATTTTTGGGAAAATATGTTTTTTATATAGATTACCATATTATAGAAGTGTGATTTGGTAAAAAGTGATTAATTCTATTTTTTTAGAAGTTCATTATATTGGGAACACAATATGACTAAGGTAAACAAAATATTATTATATAATATAGGGTCTTATTTGAGTAATAAAGAATGTGTTTAATTATAAAATAACACATGAATTTGTTTTGTGGTTTTGTGGTGATATTCATAATTTTTGGAAGATTGTTATGATTTTGGAGAATATATGGTTAGATAATATTTTTTTGTATATGACTTTATGAATCAATAAGGCTATTTAGAGATAAAGGATAAATTGATCGTGGAAGAATATATAAACAAATATTTTTTATCTTTGGATTTAAATTTTGTGTCTATCATATTTTTAAGAGAAAGGTTATTTATTTATAGAAATGTTTAAGTTTATATTTAGATGATTTCATTGTGTCATTTGAGATTAGAGTTTATCATTTGGATATTATATAAATATGTCTTAACCAATTGTTTCCAGAATTTTATGAATAAATGATAAAAAATTTTCTTTTTTATATTACGATCCATTATAAGTTTATTTTAGTTCTTTATTAATGAAAAATTAACCATTATAATTTATATGTGAAGAATCATAGGTGAAAGCTGCTTGAAACACAACCAAATGGTGATATTGTGGAATGAAATCAAATAAGTATATTTTATCATATTCTACATATCAATGGTAAAATAATTACTCAACTCAATAAAGAGTAATATAAATCTATTGAACCTTATATTGAAGACATTTCTCAGTTATGAAGGTAGGATTTTAGAAACCTTTTCAAAAATATAATTCTTATAATGGTATATACATTATTGAATAAATATTTATGAAATGATAAGTTTACTATTATTCACATAGACATTAAAGTTATTTTCAATATTAAATGTTCTTTATTTTAATTAAAATAAATTTCATTCCTCTTAAGTATATTTTTCTTCCAAACAATATATCTGACTGTAAATTTTTTAAAACTCATTTTATCTGAAATAAGATAAAATTTTTGAGGAAATAATTTTATTATGTAGTTTGAATATAACACAGACAAATTTAATTTATATTTTTATGTTAACATTATGTTTGATAAAATATACCACATTCAAAGTTGATCTGTAATGAACCATGATATATATCAAAATATTATTATTTGAATAAGATCATTATAACATAGTCGTTAGACTAATGTGTATAAACTAGATTAACTTAATTATGAAATATATATTGAATAGTATTCCTAATAAAATTTTATTGATTAATTATTATGAAATAATTACACAATTTATAATGATAATAATTAAATAATAAAAGTTTAATAAAAATTAATGTTTATAAGGTTTATTTTTCTATGAAAAAAGATTTCCTTTATATTTTATTAATTTAAAAGGTAAACTTTCTATATTAAGTGATTTTAATTAGAAAAATGGAAGGAATTTTTGAAACTATCATGTAAAAATAATCTTATGTAGATTTTTTGTTTTTCTGAAAAATAGTTGTATTTTTGTTGTATAGTTAAAAAAAAAAACTTTAAAAATACTTTCAATTTAATTACATTATCAAGATATAAGAATGAATTTAATGTTTATAAATTTTTTTGGAAAAAATATGTAATTATTAAGCAACATAGTTCTTGAAAAATAGTTCTTTTAAAATCATAATTTTGGACATACAAATCAATGTTTGAAAATATTCAAATTTAAGTATTATTTTAATTAAAATAAAAATAATTTATGATACTTTTATTTAGAATAAGATTTCATAAGGTACCATTTGGTTATAAATATTCTTGAAAGTAGAATATGTATTATTTGATTAAAAATAATAAAATTAACCCAATGTGAATTAGAATTATAAATTATTTTTGCATAAGATAATTTGTGTGCCTAAAATATGTATTTTTATAAAAAGTGTTTTTCAAGGAATTTCAGGAAGTAATTTCTAAATTTATTTATACCTCTAATAAAAAAATATTCCTAAAAAATTGATTACATATTTGGATTCATGATGGTAAAATTTACTAATGAGTCGAATTGTATATTTCCTCATACTGGATAGTAGCTCGATAAAATATTTTCACCGAGGTAAAGGGTGAAATAGGTTCATTAAGGTTAAAATCTTGGGATAAGGTAAAAAAATATAATTCCATAAATGTTAATAATCCCAAAATTATGTGTTTAATAACAAGGAAATAAATTTATTATAATCTAATAATCTATTAGGTTTATAGTTTTACATAATGAGTAATACCATTACAAATCTATAAGGATCACTTTCACACCATTTCCCTTTCCCCACAAAACATGTTTTTTATAAATACAAACTTGTTTCATTAAATATAATTCACATAATTAGATATATAACTTTATTAACATTATTACTCACCATTAAACCTTGGGAAAAGAATTAAAAAATTTTGGATGATAAAAAAACATCATCAAGGGGAAAAAAAAGTAAATCGATAAACATTTTGGTAATCATGAAAAATAAACATAAAAAATTATCATCACATTATAAAATGTAAGTTCAAATATCCATTTATATTTCAATTAAATAATATTATTTACCTAATACAATTCATAAAAATTTACATATATAATAATGAATAGAAATTCATTTCAATGAAGTTTTCTTCTGAAACATGAAAAATCTTGAATATTTTTCCTTAAAAAACAATTCATTCACCTTTAAAAAGGATATTAATTTCATTAAAATGATAAAATCATATTATTACCATTTGAAATAAAATTATTTCTTTAAAAATAATAAAAATCATAACATTTAGGTACCATGTTTCTTTATCCTTACATTCACCCTTATAAGAACCATTATAATAGATTCACCAAGATAATTCTTATATCTCTTAGGATTAACAAATCACTGGAAAACTCCCTCACTTCACTGAATTCATTAGAATGATTTATCAAGATCTTCCTTCATTTTGATTTATTTCAGGATCACATTTCATTCATATATATTTTATAGGAACCATGTAATGAAAAGAAAGATAAAATCATTTATTTTCATCATTATAAAATCATAAATTATGATTTAGAATACATAATAAGAAAAAATTTCTGATTCATTTAAAACAAATAGAAATATACATTTTCATTGAAAACCCTTAAAATGTAAATTTTACTAGAAGAAAAAAGATAATATTTTATTTGATAACCATGAAAGATTTTAGTGGGGTATTTTTAATTAATAATGGTCATGATGGAAAGAAAATGTGTTCATTCCATATATATTAAAAACTATATTTTTACATTGATAGAAAGTGTTAAAATTTACTCATATAAAAAAACATTAAACACACTTCTTTTTTAATACATTTTAAATAATGTATAAATTAGTTTAAAATGACCCATATTACTATTTTATGTGTGACTAAAAAAATTAATAAAACAATTTAATGAATATAGATATATAGAAGAATGAATTTAAAACATTTAAAGAATTATTTAAAAGGAAAATCCATTAACACTTTGGTAACATTTGAATCAAAATATCATTGAAGGGAAAAAAATTAAAATATTTACAACCCACTTGAATTTTTGTAAATGAATTATAAGTAAATATATATGGTATTATATAATCCAGCTAAAATAAAACATGGTGTGAACATTATGTGAGACTCAATGTAATGAAATTGAGATGATAAATAACTTACCTTGAGTTTGAAATCGTTTCATTTGTAATTTATTACTTGAATAATAAAATTTAATTAAATTTATACTTTATTAAGAGAAATTTTCATGTCCATTCCATTATAGTTATCCCTTTAACATAATTTATTACCACATTGTATTACATTACATAAACACCTATGTTTACATTATGCGTCTGAGGAAATTTAGGTTATAATCCAAATTTTTTTAGTAGGTTGATCTTGGACAATGGGGACATTGTTACATCATTAAAATAGTATTAATAATGAAATAATTATTATATATATAAATTTAATAAAATTTTAATAGAATATATATAATATAATATGTAAAAACGAGTCAAATCACCTCATGGAGGTCGTAATCCACAAGTATGCGTGGATGACATTATCAATTTTAAAGATATGGGAATGTAAGAAATGAGATTATATATGATCATTATAGAATTATAATTATTTAATTAATGTAATATATATAAATTAAATCCATAATTATAACCATCCAAGAAAATTTATTTGGATGCATAATTTTAAACATTTTTAATGGTTTTAATGGATTTTTTATCTTAATTCTTATTGTTTTAGATGTGTTATTGAAAAGTGGGAGTTTATAATCATGGAATTAAATTTGATTTAAATTAATTAATGTTATTTAGTTCCAAGTGTTGATTGAGTTTTTGAAATTTTGTTTATTATGTTTCAAATAGTTTCTAACATGTTTAATAATTTCTAGGAGTACATCTACCAAAATAATTGGCTAGTCCCTAAGAAAGTCCCCAACTAAGGACCAAAAACCACTTAGACTACACAAGAAGGGTCAAATTGGAATGAAACCCGTTGGAAGGCTAGCTTGAGACCAAAGTGCATAGGGTATCTGCCCCATGTACGAGGAGCACTTGGATGGTTATTATTGTTGGTACATTGATTGTCCAAGAATAGAGCACCAACACATGGGGGGTCTCAATGCAACATTGGGAGGAAAGAGTCATCGGCATGGGGCTATGAAACATAATGATAGGGGGTCCTCCATCCACACCTGACATTATTACTGATATGAATAGCATGTATCCACTTCTATATTTCAATGTGGGACACTGAAAACTATGTATTGTTCAAATTTTCATTAAAACATGGTAATTTCACAAAATCTATCGCACAACTCGACTCAGACACCCATATTATAGAGACCCGAAGCTTTCCGTACAATTAGATTACATTACTTTTGTGGAATACTTATTACATAACACAAACACACACACAAGGACCGTAATAGTTTAGTGTCTTTGGAAACTCGGAACTTAATCTTCTAATCATGGTGAAAGATCTTCAACATATCCCATAAAGATCTTCCCTTTTTTTTCTTACCTAAAAACTTTCTTTATATCCTGTGGAAAATAAAACATAAAAGGGTGAGCTCAAATGCTCAGTAAGGGTAAAAAAAATAAATATCAATCACATCATATTCATAAGAACATAACATTTTGGAAATCTTAACCTGCAAAAGAGATCATAATATCATAACATGGGATAAATCATAGTTGTGAAATGTAATCCCAATAATCATAACTTAAAACATGAAACTTTTTGGCGTACACACATAGTCATAGACAATCATTTCTTATTAGTCAAGACTCATTTACAAGACTATCTTAGTGGACAAAGTCCATTTCTGAACCGAGTTCACTCCTCGTTTCAGTCCTGTTTCACAGAACCGGTTTAACCTGCCGTTCCAGCCATGTCTATCTCATGAGATATAAAATCTTTACCCAATGCATTGGAGGGAGATATAGGTCCCACCCATCCCATAATGATACCATTCTTATGTGTGCCACAAAATCTTAAATCATACATCATTGCATAACCCATGTAATAAAAATGGGATTCTTAAACAACATGACATCATAAAATAATTCTTATAAGATAAAGGAATTCATAAAAATAATTCCATCACAATATAATCAAATCAATGTAATAATAGGGATAGAAACAGAACCCTATATTATCTTAGATGGAAAATAATTTTGAAAAAACACTTGAACTCCGTTCTTGAGGAAAATATCCTTTCTACTTCAAAAACATTTTCCTTTCTTAACATGTCATAAAATTTTAAACTAAAAGGAGTTGATTAAAAATAAACTTGAAAACATGTAAAGTAAGCTTCTTGGAAATAATGTTTTAAAAATCCATTCATGCCGTATAAGTTAAAAAAAACATTCTTCTCGTACTTTTGTCGGAAAAGTCAAAAAGTACCTCGTACAAAAAATGACAAAAGATTCCTTTCATATCTTTTACTAAAAACTCACCGAAGGGTAAAATTGGATTTAAAAAATTATAGGTGGATGGAAACAATATTTCATATTGAGGAAACATGGATGTGGATGATAAAATACACCCCAGTAAATACCAAAGTATAAACAATCTCGGATAAAAATGAGATTGTGATATTTCCCTTACCTTAGGTCTGATTTTCTTCTAAGTGTCCAAACCTCATGTATAATGATTTAAATAATGTTATTGACTTATTACAGAATCATACTTATTGTTATGATATCATATATGGTCATATTCATAGCTTCTTATTAGTAATATTTCATTACTACTTGTTATTCAGGTGTTTATTAATTTTTGTTCTTATGCGTGTTTTGTCGAATAAATTCTTATTCTTCTCTTTAGGTTATAGATACCTCATTTACAGAATGTTATTAGTGTAATATATATCATATTCATTCATTCAATTCATTTATATAATCATTATGCAATGAAGATCATGTAGAACGAGTCACATCACATCATGGAGACGGTATTCCGTACGTACGCACAGGCGAAGATATTGTTCCCATGATCGTGGAATTGTATTGGAGTGTATGTATACTATTTCAGAATCAATATCGATTTACAATAATCATAAATATTTATTATTGACACCATTATACCCATCCAAGTAAGGTGGTTGGGGAAAATATATTACACCACGGCGTGGAGACGGTATTCCGTACGTACGCACGCGTGGTGATTTCTTTTTCCGTAGGATGGATAGATGGTGAAATAGGGTTGTTTCATAATTATAATAACATATCCATATATGAGTGATACTTATGTTATTACTTCATAATGAAACAACTAAAGAAGAAGAAGTGGAAGAAGAAATAAAGATGAAAGAATCGGTAATGGACATTACCTCTTCTTTGAAGTGCTTCTTTGAGACCTCCTTTTAGGGAACTAAAATAGGTCTTTGAAGAAGACCAGAACCTCTAGGATGTTTCTAGGGAAGTGTAGAGGATAAATTGGAAGGGGTTGGATGGGCTTGGAGGCTCAATGTGGTGTGAGGAAGAGTGGGAGGATGTGCCCTTTCATAAGGGAGGAGAGAGACTCCTTTGAAAAAACTAAAAATATTATTTTATTATAATGTCAAGTTCGGTTTAAACAAATCCAAATTGATTTATTTCGAAGATAAGGTGGGGATGGGTCGAAATACTCTCATCCAATAGAATTTATACAAGTTTAGGTTCCTATTTTTACCTTATCATTTATATTTAACTTTAAGTTAGATAATTTTACTTTTAGCGTGTCTTTTTGTGTTCTTACACTATAAGGTTAATACACTTACTATAAGAAGCCAAACGAACCCCATGTTCTTTATTATTAATATATATAACCTTATATAAATTATTTGGCCAAAACTTAGATTTTTAGGAATAAAATAACAATTAATAATATAATATTTGTTTTAAAAACTATTTTATGTCAATTTTGACACTATTTAGTAATTGATTTTTGTGAAAATCATAACAGAATGATTAGTTCGAAAAAAGTTAGTTAAATCTATACTAACATGTCATATTAACCTATAAAATTAGTGTAATTCATAAAAAGTCTCGAAATTACATTTATTTGGGTATTTATAACATCAATTATGTCAATATTTCATTAATAAGATAATTACTGCATCATCTTTGTGTCATAAATAAATTAAATTATTTAATCTCTAAAAATTACAAATAAAATATCATTATGTATGAAATATTTTTATATTTATAATGAATATTTATAGTCGAATTTATCTTATGTATAACCATATATTACAAATGATTTACTTATTAAACTATTTTAACCCTTCTTTAAATAAATTAATAATAAATGTCCCAATCTAATCCAAGTGGGCCTAAATGGTCATATTTTTTTTCTAAGGTTGTTTTTGGTCGAATTATACTTATCCAATAGAATTAAGACATGTGTTAGGGTAATAATAATATCATTTTTACCCTTAATTACCCTATTTACTTTTAACTATGGTAAAAATAATAAAAAGTTATTATGTACCAAAAATTATTTTCATCTCATTGAACCACATTTTACTTACTGACATCAACCGTGTCTCTCAGATTTTTGAAATTCCACTCACAGAAGCGGTAAAATTATGTTTTATGAAAAATTCAATTTTTTAACTACCACTTAGTGGTTCCACTATTCATCAAAAAATGAAAGTTTCCAGAAAAATACCAAAAATTAGGCCTAAGATGTATTTGATATTATGAAATCAAAAATGATGTCTATTTTACCAAATTTAAAACATATCAGTGGCATTAATTAATTTAAAAAGTAATTCCTATTGTCAAAACAAATAACGTGTTCTTAAGAGATAATAACTATCAATAGATTGACACTTGTTTATGTCTGGTTTAAATGTGAAATTAAATCCAATGACCAACATTGTATTAAATTGTAAGAATATATTATAAATATACATTAAAACCACTCAAATTAATAATTTATCACTATTAATTATTTCGATTAAAAAGGTTGTTTTTAATTAAAATTTAGTAATTTTCACTATTCATCAGAAAATGAAAGTTTTCTGAAAAGTACCAAAATTTCACCCTAAGCTAATTTCGACATTCCGAATCCAAAAATGAAGTCCATTTTGAAAACTAAAATTTACAAAATTTCAGAAAGTGGTTATTACTATTCATAACGGCTGGTTTTAATAATATTTTAGTAGCATATTGTTGTTTAGTGAGACTCGTTATTGCGTACTACACAAGCTATCTAGGAAGGTCACGATTGCATGTAATGAAAGGCAAGTCAAGGATGCGTCTTGTGCAAGCTCCTTTTGGTGTAGCATACAACACGAGACATTAATGAAATCAAAAAGAATATTTTTCATAAAATCTCAGGGTGTTACATTCTACCCCCCTTAAAATGAATTTTTCCCTCGAAATTCGTCGGGGTTATAAATGGTTCAATACTCAAAATTTTCTTTAATAGAAACCCACATCATAAAAAGGAATACCAAAAGTTGGCTTTAAAAACTAAAGTATGAAACGTAACGGTTACCCAAACAAACTAATCACTGGGTTTCCACATAGGTAAAAATATGTATATGGAAGAGAAATATAACCATCATGTTCTGATGGAGAGTGGTAGAGAACATGGCTTTGGAAAAGCCCGCAATCAAAAATCCATAGATTTGTGATTATCTAAGGTACCATATGAATCATCAGATATAAGAGCACTATGACAACATTTTTGGTTTCCAAGATCATTTCCCTAAAGTTGATGAAATTGGAATTAGAAGAAATACTTTCGTGATTTTGGTATAGTCTCACCGTTGGTCGTTATTTAGACAATTTCCACTTCATCTCTTAAATAAATGAAGTTGAATTTTTCATTCGTGATATGTTAGCAGATCATGTGATAGAATGATGGGTCATTCCATCTGTCTCAAACAAAAGGTTAGAAAAGTTATCAAAAAATACATAAGTCTATCTATATTGAGATTAATCATATATGGTTCCTAAAATGGACTTATAATTCATATATCATACTGCTTAATATAATAAAACTAGTTTCTACTAAACAAGGACTTCCTGTAGGCCAGTGGTAGGCGATAAAGGCCAGTCGCACTTCGGTTGTGGGTTCGATTCCCACGACCTTGTGCAACGCGATGGGCTGTCACCCGTCCTGCAGGTTGTCCTTTTTCTAAAACTATATTACTATAACATCCCATCAACAATATCGAAAAAAATTCTATCCTTAAACAATACTAACTTCTGTCCAACATAATCCATTCCAATCTGTAGGCTTATCTAGAATACTTTAGTCCAAGCTCATAGTATAAAGAAAATGATTACTTGAAATGTCACATAACAATCACGTGAATGCCATCATTTATCCCCAATATATCATAAGATATATCTTGTTGGTCAAATTACAATAATGTGAATACCTTAATCATGTATTTTCTTGAAGAATGAATACCCATTAATTGAACCATAGTGAAAACATGAATGGAGTTAAAAGTTAACACTTTCCACATACCAAAATCCTCAAAATTCTATATACTCAAACCATGATATCACTTAGTCCTTATATCAATCAAGTGCTCATGAATATTTTCAAATATCTCATTTTCTCGTTTTCCCTTCATTATGTGCATATCATCTTTTTTTCCAAAAATATCTCAATCACTTTCCATGGTTACCGGTACCATAAAATTATTGAAAGCCACAGTAGACCAATACATAAATATTCCAATATTCCACGATACTATATACATCATTATTTTAGAATCCCATTACATAAACACTTTTCCATTCCACCACATCATTGTCATATTCAGCATCGCCAATGGTGATCGCATGTGACTTCCCTTTGTCCTTTGACTTAAGTGGTTGCTCATGTCAATCATCACCAACCCTTGGATTAGGGCATTTATTATCATAATACCCCATTTCCTTGCACTTGAAGCACTGAAGTGTAGTAGGTTCATTCTGTGTATCCCTTCCTTTGTTTGCATCATTAGACATCTTCTTCCCATCATTGCAGCATTCAAATGCCTGATGAACTTCCTTTCCACATTTGAAACATTTACTTGTCCCTTTAAGACAATCTACACCATGCTTCTTTCCACACTTTGAGCATAAGGAAACATTCATCTTCTTTTAACCATTATTATGAGATTTCTCCTTGAACTCCATATTTTATTTCTTGTCAAAACCATGAGATGGATAAGTAACACCAACTTCCATTTCTACCTTGATAGCCCGACACACAATTTCTTCATAGATACTGAAGTCACTTATAACTAATTCCCTTCGAAGATTTTGTTTTAAGCCACTGAAGAATCGATCAACTTTACTTTCAGGTTGGATGATAAATACAGATGCATACCTTGAAAGCCTTGTAAAATTCGCTTTATATATACCAACAGATTCATCCTTCTTTTTTCTTTAGTTCAAGAAAATCCTTCTCTATCTTTGTTCAAAGAATACGAGGGAAGTACTTATTGAAAAATAAGTTCTTGAACTCGTCCCATTCCATGGACTCAATTTCATCTCTTTGCCTCGTATTCTTGATAAGATTCCACCATTGATAAACTTCACCTTCCAAACGATATACTGTTAATATGACTTTATCATATTCAGAACATTGAAGAACTGAAAATATCTTTTTAGTGGTACTGATCCGTTGTTCAACAACAAGTGGATCAGAAGACCCACTGAAAGAAGGTGGACGTTGCCTCATGAAGAACTCAATAGAATATTGTTCCCTTATCTGCTCATTTAGAAGTCCAGAATGATTTACAACGTGTGTAAGTATAGTAATAAGATTTTTCACTCCATCTCACATGACATTTGATTGTTCAGGAGGACAATCATTGCATTGTCCATTTCATTGATCAACACGGTTCCTTTGGGTTCCAGCCATCGTCTAAAACCCAAAAAGAATAGTGTGAGAGGAAAAAATAATGCTAGGGAAAACAACATAATAAAAGGGGGAGTACCCTCAATATATAACATCTTAGGTTAAATTCTAAGATCCTTAGAGGAATTCTAGGACTATAACCTATACGTATACTTAACCTTAGAGACATCCCTAGACATACCTTAGAAATATCTCTAGGGATCTCACTAAAGTTCTCACATCCTAGTTTCCAAAGGTTGACAAAACCTTTCCTCTAATACCAACTGTAGAGAACCGAAGCTTGACGTATAAGGACATTACATTACTTTTTCAGAATACTTATTACACAACAAAAACACACACAAGGACCGTAATATTTTAGTGTCTTTGGAAACTTGGAACTTAATCTTCTAATCATGGTGAAAGATCTTCAACATATCCCATAAAGATCTTATATTTTTTCTCTTACCTAAATCCTTTATTTATATCCTGGGGAAAAAAACATAAAAGGGTGAGCTCAAATGCTCAGTAAGGGTAATAAAAATAAATATCAATCACATCATATTCATGAGAACATAACATTTTGGAAATCTTAACCTACAAAAGAGATCATAATATCATAACATGGGATAAATCATAGTAGTGAAATGTAATCCCAATAATCATAACTTAAAACATGAAACATTTTGGCGTACACACATAATCATAGAGAATAATTTCTTATTAGTCAAAACTCATTGCCAAGACTATCTTAGTGGACAAAGTCCATTTCTGAACCGAGTTCTCTCCTCGTTTCAGTCCTGTTTCACTGAACCGGTTTAACCTTCCATTCCAGCCATGTCAATCTCATGAGATATAAAATCTTTACACAATTCATTGGAGGGATATATAGGTCCCACCCATCTCATAATGATACCATTCTTATGTGTGCCACAAAATCTTAAAGCATACATCATTTCATAACCCATATAATAAAAATGGGATTCTTAAACAACATGACATCATAAAAAAATTCATATAAGATAAAGGAATTCATAAAAAAAATTCCATCACAACATAATCAAATCAATGTAATAATATGGATAGAAACAGAACCCTATATTATCTTAGATGGAAAATAATTTTGATAAAACACTTGAACTCCGTTCTTGAGGAAAATATCCTTTCTACTTCAAAAACATTTTCTTTTCTTTACATGTCATACAATTTTAGAATAAAAGAAGTTGAATAAAAATAAACATGAAAACATGTAAAGGAATATTCTAGGAAATAATGTTTTAAAAATCCATTCATTCCGTATAAGTTAAAAAGACATTCTTCTCATACTTTTGTCGGAAAAGTCAAAAAGTACCTCGTATGAAAAATGACAAAAGATTCCATTCATATCTTTTACTAAAAACTCACCGAAGGGTAAAATTGGATTTAAACAATTATAGGTGGATGGAAACAATATTACATATTGAGGAAATGTGGATGTGTATGATAAAATACACCCCAGTAAATACCAAAGTATAAACAATCTCGGATAAAAATGAGATTGTGATATTTCCCTTACCTTAGGTCCAATTTGCTTCGTAAGTGTTTGAACCTCCTGTATAATGATTTAAATAATTTTATTGACTTATTCCAGAAACATACTTATTGTTATGATATCATATATGGTCATATTTTTAGCTTCTTATTAGTAATATTTCATTACTACTTGTTATTCGGGTGTTTATTATTTTTTGTTCTTATGCGTATTTTGTCGAATAAATTCTTATTCTTATCTTTAGGTTATAGATACCTCATTTACAGAATGGTGTTAGTGTAATATATATCTTATTAATTAATTCAATTCATTTATATAATCATTATGCAATGAAGATCATGTAGAACGAGTCACATCACATCGTGGAGACGGTATTCCGTACATACGCACGAGCGAAGATATTGTTCCCATGATCGTAGAATTGTATTGGATTGTATGTATACTATTTCAGAATCAATATAGCTTTACAATAATCATAAATAGTTATTATTTACACCATTATACCCATCCAAGTAAGGTGGTGGGGGAAAATAGATTACACCACGGTGTGGAGACGGTATTCCGTGCGTACGCATGCGCGGTGATTTCTTTTTCCGTAGGATGGATAGATGGTGAAATAGGGTTGTTTCATACTTATAATAACATATAAGTATATGAGTGATACTGATGTTATTACTTCATAATGAAAAAACTAATTAAGAATAAGTGGAAGAAGAAATAAAGATGAAAGAATCAGTAACGGACATTACCTCTTCTTTGAAGTGCTTCTTTGAGACCTCCTTCTAGGGCACTAAAATAGGGCTTTGAAGAAGACCAGAACCTCTAAGATGTTTCTAGGGAAGTGGAGAGGAGAAATTGGCAGGGTTTGGCCGATCTTGAAGATTCAAATTGGTGTGAGGAAGAGGGGGACAAGGTGCCCTTTTATAAGGGAGGAGAGGGGCTCCTTTGGAAAAACTAAAAATATTATTGTATTATAAAGTCAAGTTCGGTTTTAAATAGCTTAAAATTGATTTATTTAGAAGATAAGGTGGGTATGGGTCGAAAGACTCTCATCCAATAGAATTTAGACAAGTTTAGGTTCCTATTTTAACCTTATCATTTATATTTAACTTTAAGTTAGATAATTTTACTTTTAGCGTGTCTTTTTGTGTTCTTGCACTATAAGGTTAATAAACTTACTATAAGAAGCCAAACGAACCCCAAGCTTTTTATTATTAATATATATAACCTTATATAAGTTATTTGGCCGAACCTTATATTTTTAAGAATAAAATAACAATTAATAATATAATATTTTTTTTTAAAATTTATTTTATGTCAATTTTGACACTATTTAGTAATTGATTTTTTGAAAATCATAAATAAATTATTAGTTTGAAAAAAGTTAATTAAATATATACTAACATGTAATATTAACCTATAAAATTAGTTTAATTCTTAAAAAGTCTCAAAATTACATTTATTTGGGTATTTATAACATCAATTATGTCAATATTTCATTAATAAGATAATTACTGCATCATCTTTGTGTCATAAATAAATTAAATTATTTAATGTCTAAAAATTACAAATAAAATAGAATTATTTAGGAAACATATTTATCTTTCTAATGAATATTTATAGTCGAATTTATCTTATGTATAACCCTATAATACAAATGATTTACTTATTAAACTATTTTAACCCTTCTTTAAATAAATTAATAATAAATGTCCCAATCTAATCCAAGTGGGCCTAAATGGTCATATTTTATTCCTAAGGTTGTTTTTGGTCATATTACACTTATCCAATAGAATTAGGACATGTGTTAGGGTACTAATAATATCATTTTTAACCTTAATTACCATATTTACTTTTAACAGTGGTAAAAAAAGTAAAAAGTTACTATTCATAAAAAATTATTTTCATCTCATTGAACCACATTTTACTTATTGACATCAACCGTGTCTCTTGGATTTTTGAAATTCCACTCACTGAAGTGGTAAAATTATGTTTTATGAAAAATTCATTTTTTTAACTACCACTTAGTGGTTTCACTATTCATCAAAAAATGAAAGTTTCTAGAAAAATACGAAAAATTAGGCCTAAGCTATATTTGATATTATGAACTCAAAAATGATGTCTATTTTACCAAATTCAAAACATCTAAGTTGCATTAATTAATTTAAAAATTAATTCCCGTTGTCAAAATAAATAGCGTGTTCTTAAGAGATAATAACTATCAAAAGATTGACACTTGTTTATGTCTGGTTTAAATGTGAAATTACATCTAATGACCAACATTGTATTAAATTGTAAAAGTACATTATAAATATACTTTTAAACCACTCAAATTAATAATTTATCACTATTAATTATTTCGATTAAAAAGGTTGTTTTTAATTAAAATTTAGTAATTTTCACTATTTATCAGAAAATGAAAGTTATCCGAAAATTACCAAAATTTCACCCTAAGCTAATTTTGATATTCCGAATTCAAAAATGAAGTCCATTTCGAAAAATAAAATTTACAAAATTTCAAAAAGTGGTTATTACTATTCATAACGGCTAGTTTTAATAATATTTTAATCGAATATTCTTGTTTAGTGAAACTCATTATTGCGTACTACACACGCTATCGAGGAAGATGGCGATTGCGTGTAATGCAAGGAAAGTCAAGGATGCGTGTTGTGCAAGCTCCTTTTGGTGTAGCGTACAACACAAGACATTAATGAAATCAAAAATAATATTTTTCATAAAATCTCGGGGTGTTACACATATCCATCGAGCCCTACCATCTTCAGTCACCACTACTACACCTCTCTCACCAGAATACCACTAAAACTCTCGGTGACCTCCATGTTTTCATTTATATGAGCTCAACTCAATCTCTACTCCCACTTCCAAGACCCGTGATCACCATATATCACATAGACATCTTGACTGAATGACATGAAATCCATCTCAAGTATTATCTAGTCGTGTGAATGCTGGATGACATGACGTAGCTCCGCTGCTTCCTTGATAACCACTACCTCACTTCTTCATCATCGATGCCTCGCCCTTGACACATGGAATGACCCACACCCATCCCATATATCCATGATTGATGTGCAATACCCATGACCTCATGGATTTTAGTCCACGATGAACTAAATCACCCAAGATCAATGAGTTATTTCATATTCAAACACACTGAATCAGTTGTAATTTAAAAGGGAAATATCAATTCAATATTAGAAGATACCTATTTATATTTTAGTAGAACCACTTTCAAGACTCCTCCATTGAATATAAAATGATGTAGTCACTACCATTTAAAGGTAATCGACACTATAAAGTGTGAATCCTTGAATCTCAGGCTTCTAAATTTCCATTTCTATTCAATTATTATTATTATTATTATTTTTTAATTTTAAATGTAATTTTATTTTTATTTTTTAAATAAAATCATTAATTTTAATTTTTTTTATTCAAGTTTTCATTCCGTGCATATTTATTTTTCTTCTTTTTCTTATTTTTCTATTTTTATATTCTTATAGTAATCCCCTTATTATTATTTTAACATTATCTATAAAAACTATATTTTTATTTTATTTTATTTCTCCATCTCTCTTTATTTTTTTCTATTTTATTCTTCCATTTAATTTTATTATTCTATTCTTCCTCATTCAACCTAGTGATTTCTGAAACTAGAAAATGAGGGCCTAACCTGTGTCTTGGTGTAGGGGGGGGGGTGATTAATGTGTTCATTAAATCTTACATAAAGTTAATTTTATAATTGTCGTAGATATGAGTGGAATTCATGGGTGTGGTGAATGTACACCATGAAATTAAACTCAACATATTTCTATTATTTTTAAACTTATTTTTTCAGCATCCATTGGATAGCTCTTCAAGTGACAGAGTTATGCCAATCAAGGGACAAAATTACTTTAGTGGAGCCAGGTCTAGGAAGATGGCACACCCTAGACCATAGAATTTCATCAACCTCGATTACAGGATACATAGAAATTTAAAATTCTTGAAGGAATTCAAGGTTTCACAATTTCTAAATAAAATAATAGTAATTTATAAAGAGATTTCAGGAATGGATTATCAAACAATATTAAAAAAATTAAATCGGAATAATGATTGAATAAAAAACTGACCCTAAGATGAATTTCTTTCTTCCATAACTCATTGTATTTAGTATTTTATGTTATTATAAGTTTAAATTTCCATATTTCATGCCATTTTAATATCGATTGATAATAATCAAAACCAAAAACCTTTTCCATTGATTTAATAAAATAAAAAAACAAAAAAGAAATAGTTTAGGATAATTAGATTAAGTAGGTAAAAAAACTAAGAAGATCCAAAATTGAGAATACCCTAATCATCCAATATACCATACTAGTAAAAAGATTCCTAATTTTTTTCTACACCCTAATAACCATGCGATACAATCCATCATAAGTGGATATATACAAGAAAACACATCACTTCTTGGATGTAGTTGTACACTTGTAAGAATGAATAATGTTTTAAATAAAAAAAATTATGTAAAAAGAGAAGAATAAGGGTTGTAAAATAATAATAATAACAAATCATTATATTAGAGATACAAATGTTATTATATCATCATGTATTACTAATATTTTATGGAGTTAGAATACGAAATATAACAATAATTTTTGGCTAAGAGTTATAACTTTTTTTTGTAAAACATCAATTGAATTACACCTTAATCCTTCTAGGATAGTATTTTGATATAACCATATCCTATTGGTCATGTTTAGGAAGAATTGGAAGGGATTTTGGAAGTTCTTGGTCTAACTACATTGCTAAATAGGTGTGAATAAGATAGGATAAGTGGTGTGCTTTTGTTTAGTATTAGTTTTATAATGGTGTTGTCGATTATTACTTAAATATTCTATATGAATCTTTATGATACCCTTAAAATTAAATAAATTGGTATTCTTCGTTTATTTATAATGTATAATTTCATTATGTAAGTGTTTGAGTTACAATTTGTGATATTGATGTCATTGACGAGCTAGTTTTAGTAAATTTAATGAGCAAGGAGTGGAATCTTATTAATGTGTTAGATATTACAAAATAAAACAATGAAAAAATAATTATATAATTCTTATTCCAAAATCACTAGTAATTATTTTTTCTTATTTACCAACGATACAAATTTATTAATTTTTTTATGTAGGTATTCAAACCGCCCTTAACAATAAGAAGTTATAACTTATAAGAGACTATGGTTAAGAAAGTGATTCCTTTGGAATAATATAATTATTGAAGATATATAATGATATTATTTAATTTTTTTATGTGATTAATATGGTTATAATATTTTTTCATAAATTTGAAATGTCTTGACTAAAAAGAAAAACATTTTACATTCATAGAGGTGGTAGTCTAGACGCATGCCTGAGTGAAATGATCATTTTACCTAGATAGGGTGGAAGATTGGGAATGGTTTATGATTTAATATATTCATAAAGGATATAAATATAATATAAATATTATAATTATACCTATATAACTATCTGTGCAATTAAATTATGGAATATAAATATTTTTTTTCATAGATTTTGTAGTCTGTACGTACGCAGTTGACCTCTTTATTTTTGAAATGTTATGGGATGAAGGTTGAAAATGGATATTTAAATAGTATGATAATATTTCATCATATCACTAAAACTTATTTTTATCATTATATCATGAATAATATTGGTTTTATGGGTAAAATGTAGGAAAATTAATAGAGTTCCATAGAGTACATTTCCTATTCCTTTGGGTGTTCTTCCATGAGTAACTCCATAATGCTCTTTATATAAGTATTTTGGAAATAACAAGGATTATAATATATTTGTGGATAGTTTAAAAGATATTTTTGGAGATCTTTAATCAAACTATTTCTTTAGAATGAGTGGAGAAATGGTGTGTACTTGAGCTCTTTCAAAAGGTGAAGGGAATTCCATTATTATAACTTTTAAATTTTGATATAAATGGAGAAAATTTATATATGTAATATAAAGAAATATTTAGAAATGATGGATTGGAGTTTGAGTTAAGGTTCATAATATATAAAAAAATCATTTTATCATATACATGTTTTTTACTCTTTTACTCTTAGATATTGCACATTTAATTGTTTTAGTTTTAACCTAGGAATTTTTTTTTACTAATGTAAAAGATTTTTCATTCCTAAAAATAAAAAAGAAATCATTAAATATATTATACCTAATGACTAAAAATATGATATAAATTTAATCAATTTAAATTTCTATGCATAAATAAAGTTAATTTTAAAATTAGCCCAGTAACACTTAAATACCTGTATTTTGAAAAGTCTATTTTTTGAACACATATTTCATTTAGGATAATTTTTTTTATTTTTATGATATTAATTGGTTAATTATTAATTTAATTTGATTTATGAGGGTTTAAAATAAATCTAAAACAAAATTTCACCTAGAAAAAAAATAAATTAAAATAAAAAGGAAAAAAGAGTTTTTTTATTAGAAATATATTGGGTAATTTCCAAAATGATAAAAATGGGGTTTCAAAATTAAAAATAGTATTTTTCAATGAATAATTTCAATATATAAATACATTTTTATCATGAAATATGTATTATATTTTTTTTATTATATACTTACTTCTTGATATAATCATTAATACTATGGTTGTAGTTTGAAGTGTATATTTCACTATTCATTTAAAAACAATTATTTAATAAATATACCAAAATTTCACATGAAGATAATTTTGAAATTCTAGATTAAAAAATGAATTATTATATTTAAAATTAAAATTTTATAA
Source organism: Viscum album (assembly GCA_963277665.1). Taxonomy (NCBI): domain Eukaryota; kingdom Viridiplantae; phylum Streptophyta; class Magnoliopsida; order Santalales; family Viscaceae; genus Viscum; species Viscum album. The sequence continues at coordinate 1,778,917,326 of OY728165.1, read as the reverse complement.
AATACAACTTTATCATTTAAAATAAAAATTTAAATACAAATGAAAATAAATTTTATTCGAAAATGGCCTTCTTAAACTTTCTGTCTTCTAAATATTATATCATAATTACTTGTAATTTAATGAATGATATTATATATATATATATATTTCAATATATTTAAATAATAACATATTAAGTATTTAAAAAATTTCAATTTAAATTATAAATACTTTAAATTGTAATTTTAGAATGAACAACCTTTTTAAATATTAAATTATATTAATTATATATACTCTAAAAGTATGAAATATTTATGGGCTAATATCATTCTATTTTATAGTGGTTTAATTATTATTATAATTTATTTATTAATATTTATATAATATGTCATGTATTTTTTTAATTTTATATTTCATGTGGTGAAAACTATAGAACACATTATATTTATTTAAAGGAAAGATATATATAAAACCTGGGATATTATAGGGTGAAAGTAGATCATCCTTAGGTTGGTAATTTCATATTCAGATTCCCTAGAAGGTATTTTGTAATCTAATTCATGGTTACTATTTGGATTTTAACTAGTTAAGAGACCCAAATAAAATTAGGATACTAAACAAATAGAGTTGAGTGTATCCATATGATGGATCAGAAAATGGTTTTCTTCTAAAATATAAAAGATTCAAATATTATATAATTCGTATGATACCATGCCAAAAAAGATAAGTGGTGAGAGGAACTCCATAATAGACTAATTACATTGTAAAATGTATATTATAGACAACTAATGGATATTATGTCTTATATAAAGGGTTTTACAATATAGTGAGATCCCATTTAATAAAATACAGTATTAAATGACAATAAATCATAATAAACATTTGGTAAAAGCTTCAGCTGTAGAATAATTGTATCATTTTCACCAAAAAACTTTGAGAATGATCACTAAATAAGAGAATCATTATTTTTTTCAACTCTTAAGACTTATAGATTATGAATGTTTCTTTAGTAATGATATTTTATGTGTTAGATAAACACATTAAAAATCAACCAAGTACTAAAATTGTTAAATATGAGAATCTATATTCTCAAGGAAGCATAAAGTGATTCTAATATGGATTCAAGGGGATGTTGATTAGAAATTATTTAAGTAATATTAGTTTCATATACTTAATATTATTTATTATAAAAATTATATTCAATATGATTTGTAATGTAAATGTTTTTTTGATTAAGGGTTTCATTAAGGCTTCTTCTTGTTAAAAAAATCTTTTTATTTTATTATATGGAAGTGTTCCGACCTGATGAATGAGTTCAATAATGTTAAAATGTTCTTCCAAAATTGTTAAGGAAATATGACCAACAGATATGATTTATATGTTCTATTGCTTTACAGACAATACAAATGGGTAAAATATCATACTAAAATAAGAATGTTTAGTTTTAAAGGTCTAAAAAGTTTCTTTATATGGAAATAAAATGTAAAATAAACATATATTTATCATAATTAAAGCGTAATAATTATGTAGGATGAGATTATAAAGAATACCTAAATCTTTTTTTAGACTCCATGAAAAACCCATGTCTATTTTGGATGTTTTCGAAATAAATTCATTAATTTTAGAGGGTACATGTTATGAAATATATATTTTACTAATATTTTATATAAACTAAAGTTAAAAATATAGGAATTAATTGAATTAGATGGTAATTTATATTTAAGAGTCTAATTAAATAGTAGCTGAATAATTGATTTAAATGTAATGTAACTTTTCAAGCTTAGATGAACTGTAGTAAACGATTTTTACCTTCATCCCATTTCTATTATATGATAAGTTAAATTTTTATTTACTAATTTTTTATCTGGGGTATAGTGTTTACCCAAAAATTTTGTTAAAATATAATGAAATTTTCTCCCACCACCCATTAGTGAAATATATTAATGATTTATTATTTTTAAAATAGAATTCATGAAACACATTTAATATCATATATGAATTTATTTATTTATTTAATATAACCACTAAGTAGAAATAAGAAATATTTCTAACCTAGGTTTTTTTTTATATTTGAAAGAAATATATTCTTAAAAGAATATATAGTCTACAAGACTAGTGAGAATATGTTTGAAATTATAGTTGTTCAATGTTAAAGAATAAAAATTATACCAGTCTATGATTATAGTGTTTTCACTAAATATTCTAGGAAGTTTAGGATATGTGATGATAAAGAAATGTAAAGTGTTAAATCTAGTTATCATGAATAATTAGAAGTTAGTTTTTCACAAGTATCATACCAGTTAAATAATACTGTGAATTTTCACTTGATATAAGCACATTAAAATTTATTCCAATAGTGATTAGGGTTTTTAGATAATGAAAAATTTAACATTTATATTTAGTTACCATAATAAAGTTACTACCACTTTACCCTAAATGAGTTTTATAGTTTTTGTAAACAACAATTTAAGTAGTTACAATATTTTTTTAGATGGTTTAATTGAAATGGTTACATGAATGATTATCATGATCTCCTCCTTATAAAGGTACCCCTTCTAGGATGCTAATGAATAATGGAAGATAATGACCCCTGGATCATACCTTCAGTAGGACCCGAGTTGGTGACTATCATTGAGGGTATAGAAATCTAAATAAGGTAGGCACTAACAACTATAATATATTATAAGATCATGAGATAAGATATCAATGAAAAATAAACTCCATGAAATAATATAATAAAGGAAACAAAAATCATCCCAAAATTCATGTATAATTGAATCAAATATAGATAAAATTATCCAAATAACACATGAAACGAAAAGCTAAGGCAATGACATAGCAATAGTTAGAGTGTTTGATTGAGAAATGTGTAGCATAGTCCATGTATTATTCATGGAAACTTTTTAAATTGTTTTATATATTTAGGGTGAGTATAAAATTATGATTAGTATGAAAAACAAAAGCCTCTCATGCACTTGTGAAAATAGAATACTAGAACACCAATAGAAGAAAAACAGAACTAATGACATGTAAATATGTTGATTAACTAACTCCAACCTCACTATGCGTCACTCACTAATCAAAGAAACCCAATAATTATAACATAATAAGTAGAATATCAATGAAATTTACCCTGAACTAGTTTCAAAATACTTTTATGCTCACAAAGCCCAATATCATATGTCAGGGAGCTCCCACCTCTTCTATATGACATCACATAACCTCCCATCCCAGTCATAGACACCTAGGCTATCACATCACATCACATATAACCTGAAGAAACCTATTCCATAACATTAAATTATATATCATCTCATAGACATGGAATATGGTATCTGGAACCTGAAGGATATCGAACTCATTCCCTTACCCAACCATGCATGTCCCCCACTACATTGTATCATATCACATTTAATCCCAAAAAAAATTCACCTGAATTCACCTGGGTTATCACAACACATCCAATATCATATTAATAGATAAATTTTTACTTCTTTACATCACATAAAATTCATATCAATGTCACATAGAATAGGGAGTGGGGATGTATGGGAAACCAACCATCAATTCTCACCACCAGGATGTGGGAAAAAATATCTCCAAATGATTAGTTGTCGGCACAAGGTTCATGATATTGGGGGGGGGGGTGTGAAAATATAATATCGTAAGGGAATATAATACATGTAATATAATAACAAAAATGGCCAACCTATGGATTAATAACATGGAACTAACCAACTCCCAAAATTTTTCCCAATCCTCACCAGACTACCACGTTTGATTCCAAAACTAAATGGAAAGCACCACACAACAAATCAGAAGACACAAGCCACTTTTAATATCTTTCTCTATTTTATCTATCATCCATATTTCATATTTCTAACTAATACCATTAAAAATTTCCACGTAATTACATTATTTCTAACTGATTTGTTTCATTATTCAAACCTATTACTTTATATTTAGAATTATATATTTAGATAAAAAATCCAAATTTAATTAATCCATTATTCAATTCAAAACTGCTAATAAAACCAAAAAATTCAATTTCAATTTAAAAATTATAAATTATTTCCATAATACTCAGTAAAATATCAGAACACAACACCAAAAAAAAATCCAAATTTCCATGCAAACAAGACCACACATAACCACTATTTCACAGCCACAACCACCTTCCACATCAAAAAATATCTTCACATGTCAGATCCCCTTATTATCAAATATCCATAACAATTTCCATACATCACAACTAAACATTATGACTCCAAAGCATGACCAAATAAAAAGAAATCACCCCTTCTTGATACAAACACACATAAAAAATTCACATGAAACAAAACATTTCACATTATCATATAAAATCTTCCATAATTTTCACTGGGCTTCTTATTTTTCTAACTTCTTAACTTTAAGGAAATTCTCACAAAATCCATATATACAGGTGAAACAAACTAATATCTAAGTACAAGTGATGTACCATTTGTTCAAGATGGTTTCACAACAATCTCTCATCATGGTCTTCACAATGCATTTCAATTTAGCATAAATAAAGGCTCTCAGCATCCATACATGTGTTACATCCATACCATAATTGAAGAAGGAACTATTTTAGGAGGCTCATAGTTCTTCATTATCTATTAAACAAGGACTTATGAAGATGTATAGAGTTATCAAAGAGTAATATTTGTCGGATAACATGAAAAGTGATATTTTAGAATATTTATCTTGGTTCTCAATATGTCATTAAATTAAGTATGATGGAAAATATTATAAGGAAATGTTACAATCATTACACATTTTTTAAAAGGTTGGGGCTGAAGCCTCATTTATTATTAAAGCAAATAAATTACCTCTTTAACTGGGTAGAGGGAGACCTATAACATAGCACGAAGGCCCAGTGGGCATTTATCCCATTACATGGCCCACATGCCCATTTTTTTGGCCCAATGCCGATTCTATGAATTGTACTGCTACAATACCTACATTGCTACAGTACTGCACAATACCTACCACTTCTACAGTACTTTTACAACCATTACACATACTATAATGGAAATGGGAAAACATCACTATGGATGTTTTCATTAGACACACACCACATCTAAAGGGAATAATAATAAATGGGTTGTATTATATCACATTATAAAGTTAGCAGACATCATCACTATCAAATAAGATTTATTTTTGGATCAGCTTTCTAGGATATAAATTACGTAAGTAGTAATGATTCTTGGAGTACCACATTATATTGAATTGTATCAAGATTTTAGGTTTGACTCAATGTTTTGGAGAAGTATTCAAAAATATCATGATATAGATATGAGTTTTATAACTATGTATCATCCTTATAATGATGATCAGTATAATAAACAAAATTAAAACCTTATAGGTTATGTTGATATATTTTTCTATGGATTTCAAAGGTTGTTGGGATTAACACCTTTTTCTAGTTGATTTATAATTAAAAAAAATATTTCAATAAAAATATAGATAAATCCTTAGGAATACCACTATAGATATATGTCACAAAATACATCGGGGTTTCATCCATACTAACACCGGATCTGGCCCATGGCATGAATCGAAGGGTTTTTCATTTACCCAAGTGATATCAACTAGTTCTTAGGAATAAAACATTAAATTTTTAAATTTTCTCACCCATAAAAGATAACCATGAACATTTAACATTACTAAAACATCATCACATAACCATAACCAAAATAGATATCACAAACACATGTAAAAAATTTACAACATCAAAAAAAAAAAAAAATCCCAAATGGGGAAGGTAACCAACCACATGATCTAACCTCAATGAAACAATAGGGACGTCAACCTCATTCCACAACCACTAACATCTTCAAAAAATAGGAACCACTAGAAACTAGATCCACCATCAACACCATAGAACATCTTTCTTTTACCATGTTCAAACATAACAAGATCTATATACACCTAAGGGTGTATATAGTGTGTGATCCAAAGACCAGTAGGATATCACCCATATTGAAGGATTCCATGCCAAACATTATAAAACAAATCATGATGATATTTTAAAAATAAGATGGTATTTTTTTACTAAATCATTTAAAACTAAATATTTTCAAGAAAATAATTATTTGAGATTGAAATTGAAGCAAATTACAACATATTCCAATGAAAAGAACAAGAACACAAGAGCACCACAGGTAATCTATAAGGGCACAAGAAATAGTGGGACCCTTGTAACCTCATATCTCAATGAAACATTTTATAATAACCACAACCCACAACGTCCTCATACATGAGACACTAGAGGGGAACACATCCTATGGCATAGTAGTCTCTAATAATTATAATCATAGTTAGTGTTGTAGCATAAATACTTATAGAATGAACTATCCCTCAGACCTCCCAATCAAACTGGAATACTAGTCCTAGTACACACACCTAGTCACCTTGGATTCCCCTTATGCTCAATTTCATCATCTCATATCATATAAACTGCCTCTTTCACACAAACACACAAAATACCATGAAAACACATGAATACCACTATTTTTTAAAGAATAACATCTTTCAAATCCATATTCTCACCGAATAGGTTTTAAAACATGCTTCATACCCCTTATAAAATTATTAGAACACATTTTGATGAAAAAAAATAAAGAACACATTAATCCTAAACAAATTTATTTGGAAAACATATCTCCACCCATACAACATTTTAAAACTTTTGAAAATACATTTTTAACCACTTAAACTCTTTATATATCACATTAAAGAAGCACATGAAGAATAATAAAATCATCTAATAATGATAATGCATGGAATCACCTATCTCATGGATGGAAACTTCTAGAATCCAGTGGAAAACCAAAACCGCACCATAAGAGGAACCTATAAAGGCTTGATAAAACCATAAAAACTATGATTAAACCCAAATAAAAATGGTTGAACCCATTTTAGGTAAACCAACCCACTCGGGAGAGAAGAACCAAAGAAGGAAGAATAAGGAATCCAAGAGGAATAAGAAAACCAAGGAATAAGGGGTTTACTTGATGATTCTTTGAAGATACACACTAAAACACCCATTATTTGAGGTTTCAAGCAATCTAAAAGGTGGGAAGGTGGAATCATGGGATGAAAATATAGAGTAGGGGAAAAATAGGGTGGATTTGGGTTAAAATTAAGGGAGGGTAGAATGGTAAATTCAAAATTTTAAATTACTTTGAAATGATGCACAATTTTTCAAACGTTGTGTACACTATGCATACCTCTATTTACAATGAAGAATTATGTTGCACAATTCCTAGGGGAGGGTGAATGACCATGCGTTGAATTTTTCACCTCAGAAAAAACCAATGGTCTGGGTGCATGGTTAGCCACACACCCATGAAGAAGTTCGTGCAGCATGGACAATACCACTGTCCTGGGAACACAATCTCTCTAGGGCTGGAACATGATTTCTACAAATTGTATTCCAATAATGTTCTTTTAGGTAAAAAATTTCCATTTTCCACCAGAAACACCTTTAAAAGCTATATACCAAGTTAGAAATGAAATTATAAATAAAAATCCTCAAAATAAGAGCATAAATTTTAGAGTTCTCACTACCATGAAAACATTCCACCCTCAGAATGTTAACTCAAAGTATAATAAAAGAATAAAAATGAGTACTACTCATCAACCGAATATTACTTCTCCCACGTCCCATGTTCTTCATCTTCCCACTTATAATTATGTCAGAAAAATGGTATGTAATTTCAATATATCAATTTCTTTTGGGAATGAAAAATACGTATTGGTCTCTCAAATATAAAAAAATTAGATTCTAGATCCATTTCCTCCCAATTCAGTACATGAGATAGATAAGGAATTCTACTTTTTCAGCCATGAGACATGGACAATGTTATAGATTAACATAAAATAAAATGATAAATTATACTAGTATGGCCCTTACCGACTCTCTTGGTAAAATGAAAAGGCCCAACACACCTCAACATTAGCTCCCCTTTAATAACAAAATGATAGTGAACCAAACATGGAGGCACATTTAGAATGACTTGATCACCAAAATAGAATTCAAAAGCCTATAATTGGTGATTGGAATAAGAATTATGAAAACAATGTGTTTTTAAAAAATATTTTTGAATCAAACACACTTTATCAGATGTATCTTCTAGAAGTCTTGGTACTAACAATGAAGTCTCACCCACCTTTTCCCAGCATAACAAATACCGTCATGGCTGATAATAGAATGCCTCAAAGGGAGCCATACAAATTGAGGATTGGTAAATATTATTATAATAAAATTCCAAACACCCCAAATTTATATCCTAAGATCTTACAAAAAACAAAAAACACGATCCAATAATGTATTCTATGATCCAATTCACTGACATGGTCTATCCGTATGTTTTGGGATGGTACGCCATGATCAACTTTAGCCACGACCCCATTTCCTTTTGAAGGACTTACAAGAACCAAGAGATAAAACAAGGGTATCTATTTGAAATTATAGATGAAGGAATACCATGAAGCCTCACTATCTCATAAACATATAATCTACCAAACTCCACCACCTTGGTTGTATTCTTGGTCAGAATTAAATGGGAAGATTTGGTTATACAGGCAATCACTACCCAAATGGAATTCCTCCTTTGGGGTGTATGAGAAAAAACAATAATAAAGTTTATTGAGTCCTAATCCAACTTTCAGGTTGGAATGGGTAATAGATGAAGTAAACCTAAGGGTTGTTGGATCTCTTATTTAACCTACTAACATGTATAACATTGAGATAAACATTCAACACTATCCTGTATCATTCTAGTCCACCAGAATTGACGACACACATCATAAAACACATAGGTTGTCCCAAGATAAATTACCCATTTAGAATAGTGGAAATCCTGAATCACCACCTTCCACAATGAAAATGGTACCACCAAACAACCCTTAGTGAAAATAACCCCATATAAGGACAAATAAAATTCACTAGGCTCCCCTCTATTTAGAAAATGTATAGACTACTGTAATAACTCATTTCCTATATACTCTTTCCAAATAAACTCTATGTGGGAGGGAAACAGTTGAACACTAGCGAAGAATTCACCTCCACTATTATCCCTAGTCTCTAGATACATTTGGGGAAAAAATACCATTCAAAGTCCACCCATCACAGGACTCTTTCAAAGTATGAAATGGAACATTCCTACTAAAAGCATCTTTTACCACATTACCCTTTCATGAGGAATAAAAAATATTAAAATTGAACCCCCGTAGATACTCCAACCCATGACATGAACACAAATTTATATCCTTTTGAGATAAAATGTAAGCCAATATATTATGATACGAATAGACTAAAAAATTCACCCCGAAGAGGTAATGACAACATATATTTAGAGCATGCATCCTTTCCTCAAATTATAAGTCATGGGTTGGATAATTCGTTTCATGTTGTCAGTAATGAAAAGAACTATATTACCCCACATGCTCATCATGATTCAACACGAACCCATCACCTATAATTGAGGCATCATATTAGACCAGTTTTTACTTTATGAATTCCAAAAAGATCAAAACCAGGCCTGTGTTCAACCCCATCTTAATATCTTAAAGGTATTCCAAAAACTATGGACTCCATTAAAAATATACTCCTTTCCAAGTACACATAGTCATGGGAAAAGAAAGTTAATATAAATATCAAAAGAACCACTTTTAATACACTGATAAGTGTAAAATATCCAGGTTTTGAAGACATTCCTCGTCCACCATAGGAGGAAATCGACCCTTAGAGGCACAATATTATTTCTCCAACATGAGGGACCCTCTCTATAAATGAAGGCTATCCAACTTGGAAGAGGGGGGGGGGATCTAGAACATCTTGAATGAGGATCACATTCACCCTGTAAAACCTAATTAATCCCAACATATTCCACCGAACTCACCTGCAATTGATTCCAATTGATGTCTTTATGAAAATTGAACAGCCAATCCATACCAAGGTTCATGTTAAAGAAATATATTTCTAGAAATATGAAATCCCATTGCATATTAACCCCTAATATGGTGAGATCACATTTTAGAAACCTAAAACCTACTCCTGTATATTTCTAACTTGCGTCCCCAAGTCCATCAAATATAACCTGAGATTATTTGATAATTTTAAAAAATACACATGATGCATAAAAATAAATGAAAAAGATATACATGTGGAAAAAAAATCTGTATCTACAGATGATGCAATAAAAATCATACCTCGAACCTTTGTGAGTATGTATTATACTGATGCTTGACCCATTCTATTAAGATTCCTCATATCTACCTATAAATAAGAATGATCAACGGCTTGTGAATCTAACTTATATTGAATATGATAGTATGAAGATCTATCTTTGTTTCTATGGTTCAAAACCGAGAACCCACTATCCTTGATGGTTTTGACAGGGTTGACATTCCTATAGAGGATGTGGAACTTTCACCACCCAAAAACTGGTGTGCCACTTTTCAAAATCACTGAATGTTCCCAACAGTTCAACATTGATGGTAGGGTCTAGGGGGATTTGAACACGTCAAACAAATATGCCCTTGCTTTCCACACTAATGGAACAGAACTGATCTAGCATCTGATGCCATAGAAAAAAAAATAGTTGGGTTTGATGACCTGAATTAAAACCTCACCTCTTTTTTTCTTGTCTAATTTACTCTTATTTTCATAAAAACTACCACTTCCCTATCCCACTACCTAATCCATCCCATAAAAACTAAAATTTCCACTCTGATCAATTTATACCATAAATTCATGATCAACCACCCCCCATTCATATTTAACGTGAACAAGTAGAACATAGATTTTATATCCAGTAATGACCCCATTTCCAACCATTGATCATCCTATTACACATTGGATACTACATTAGGTAAAAATTGAACTAACACAGTGTAGCGGTTTGAGTACTTCAGCATGGTATGATCCCCCTATTAGAGATGTAAAACTCTTAGGTTTTAGATAAGGCCATGGTCTTTGGGAAATTCATCTCATTAAAGATGAACTTGAAGTCCTTCCAATCCATCTGCTTGTACTTTCCATATTGAACCACTATGTTACATCACCACTAATTAAGAAACTCATAAATAAATGAATAACACATCACCATGACTTCATTAGGTATTTTAAGAATCCCCAACATCTTTTCGATTATCAAAATCTAGTCCCATGATTCTTGGGGATCCCCGCTAACCTGAAAGGTTTGAGGATTTTAATTGAAAAACTGGTGACTCTTTTCGTTTCTTGGACTTATGTAGGCATCCATGACCTAAGTGGGACTAAGTACTTCTCCCTGATTCAAATCATAGACATACCAAACCACTTCTTCTATTAGTCTATTATCAAACCGTGAGGGATAAATATCTTAAACCTCTTACTATGGTTGCACAAGAAGTATCTGGGGAGGTATCATGCTATAAAAACTAATAAAAGTAAAGTTACCATCAATACTATCATCAATACAACCTTCAACAAAATTTCAGAAATAACAAAAAATTCTAAATACTTCCATAAATCAAAACAAAAATGTAAAAATATGAACAAAAAGCCAAGCCTCCTACCCCCGGCAAGTGTCCATGGATATGCTATACCCTGTACGTCTCACCTGGAGGAGAAGTAAAAAAATTCCAAACAACCCATGGTGATAGAAGGTTTTTCATGGGGTGATTTGGTTAGAGACCCCACTCAGAACTAGAACAACATGCCCTAATAATCCTAACTCCTCTCTATCCAAACTCTTCCTAAATAACATGACCCAACTAAAGAATCATACCTAAATTTGATACCATTTTATTTTGAATTGGTGTGATGTTCCATCCATCCGGACACCCAACCTGGCCCGTAGCCTGGCTCGAAGGCATTTCTCATCCCCATGGGCTAGAAACTATTTCCTGGGAATCAAACATTACATTTGGTAATGATTTAATTGATTAGAAAAAACCATAAAAATTGAAAAATATTAAAACATCATCACATAACCATAACATAAATAGGTATCACTAAAACATGTGACAAATTTTACAACTTTAAATGTAAAACCAAAATACCAAAATGAGGAATGGAACCAACTACAATACCTAAACTCTATGAAACAAGAGGGCCCTGACCAACATGCCACCTCCTTCAACACCTACAAAAAAGTGGAACCACTAGAAAATGGATCCCCCATAACCACCACATAATATTATTCCTTTTCCTAGTTCAAACATGAAGAGAAAATTCATACAACCATGGTTTTATTCAGGGTGTGATAAAAATCCAACAATAATATCACCCATATATAATGATTCCATGCCAAAACATTATAATACAAATAAGCCTATTATTTTTAGAAAAAAAACGATGGGAATCAGTTTTAATTAAAAATTTAAATGTTTTTTTTCAAGAAACTATTATTTAAAAAATAAATGTAAGGAAGGTCAACTATATCCCAATGGTAAATTAAAAATCACAAGATAACCACAGGTAATCCCTATTTTAATTAGAAATAGTGTGACCGTAGGAATGTCATATCTTGGTGAAACAAGTTATAACAACCATAACCCACAACATCATCAAGAATGGGCTGCTAGAGGTGAAAACAACACAAATTATAGTGGTACCCAATCATAAGATGTTTATTTAGTTTTTTAGTGTTAATTATAAAAGAAGGAACAAGGCCCTGACCTCACCGATACGATTAGATTATTGTCTTAGTCCACCTCATATTCACTGAGGATTACCTTTGTAGTCAATTCAATAGTCTCATATCATATAAACCACATATTTCCCAAAAAAACCCATAATACCATGAACAGACATGAATGAAAACCATTTTTCATAATCAAAACCACATTCAAATCCACACACACAACAAATACATTTGAAAACATTCTTCTCACAACTTATATAATTCGTAGAACACATTTAGTATCACAATAATGAAAACACACATGAAACCAATCCAATTTCACTTTAAAAAACATCTCTCAACCAAAATTCATCTTGAAATATTTTGAAAAAACATTTATCACCCCTCAAAGAATCCATTGACCACATTAAATAAGCACATCAAGTATAATAAAAGCATCTAATATTGCAAAAGAATGGTTTCACCAACCTCAATCTTGGAAAAACTGTGAATCTAATGAAAATAAACCGCACCATAAGAGGACCCTCTAAATGGAATAAAAATACATAAGAATATTTTATTAAACCCAAAGAACCATGGTTCAACACTTTTTAGTTCAAACAACCCACTAGCTAGAGTAAAACTTGAGAAGGAAGAAGAATAAATCTAAGAAGAAGAAGAAACCCATGGAAGAAGTGGATTACTAGATGATTACTTGAAGATAAACCCCAAAACAAACATGATTTGAGGGTCCAAGTGATACAAGAGTAGAGAAGGATGCAACTATGGATATAAATCTTGAGTGGGGAGAAAGGGGGTGGATTTGGGTAATGTCAAAGGAGGTTAAAGAGGTAAATTCAACATTTTGATTGATCTGGAAAGGCCATAATGCATGGATTTATTGTTTTCCAGACCATATAGATATTGTGAGTCCATATATTTCAAAATAGAAACAAGGATTCATGGTTCCTAGGGAGGCTTCATGCGCAAGCGGTAAATAGTGTGCTAGAGACAGAAGAATTGGCCTGGGGGAATAGTTAGCATCACACCTGTATTGTAGGTTGTTCATCCTAGATAGTCTCACTATCCAGGGTGGATAATCTCTCTTACGATAGTGCATGTTCTCTACCAACTGTATGCCAACCATGTTCCACCTAATATTGGGTCCCAAAAATAAAGTTTTCTCTATAAACACCCATAAAAGATAAGGGATCAAGATATGACTAAAAATAAAAGATAAAATAACTCAAAAGAAGATTATGGGAGTAGAAAAAGGTTTAAAACACCAACATATTGGGGTAAAGTTGGAGAAAAAAATATATTTGGTCATGGGATAACAAATTAAATGGAAGAGAATGTTAGATCCATTTAGTAACATAGTAGGGAAGTGTAAATTCTATATAAATTGTTTACTAAAAATTGTTGGCGTGATATGTAATTTGATGTTATTGATAAGGTGTTTCTAATAATATATCCATAAAGGAAGATAATGAGATTTTAAATGATGGAAAAATAAGCCCTAGGTATATTGGATCCTTTAAAAGTATTGATCATATCAGGATAAAATCTTATCAATTGGTGCTTCCATTGAACCGCTCTCAAGTTCATGATGTGTTCCTTGTATCTCTCCTTAAGATGTACATACATGATCTCTCAGGTGTACTAAACATTGAGCTCATACCATTATAACATGGTCTTTCCTATAATAGAAAAATAGTGTAAAATATGGTTTATAGATAGAAATTAAAATGAAATAAGACCACACACCTAGTCAATGCTTTGTAGAAAAAACCATTTGAAGAATCTATAGGGGGCCTAAGTATATGATGAGGCTAAAGAACCATAATTTCATTATATCAAAGTGTTGAATTTAAATTTTTAAATTCATTTCAATGTGGTTAGAATGTAACAACCCATGTTTTTAGGAAATATATTTTTTAAAAAAATTTAATTTTTTCGATAGATTGTGTTACACACAACACCAAGTTTTAAGGAACCACAATATATTATTAATATTATTATATAAACATGATTGTTATAACCTAGTAAGTGTGCATGGTAGAATTATTTGGAATAAAAAAAATTTAAAAATTAATTACAATGGATTTTTATAAATAATACATATTTAAAAAATTATATAATTTTTTGTAATTTCCTTATATGTTCTGAAAATAATATTTTTTCAAAAAATAATTTTTATTATTTTTTTTGAAAAAACAATAAAAGTAATTTTTTGAACATTTAAAAAACATAATTCAAAGAATAAAATTCATTTCTGAAATCTTCATGTTAAAATTATGTTTGAGTGATATTTAAAAAATTTTCTATAAAGATTAAATTTTTAATGAATAGTAAAAAATATAGATTTTTATGAGAAAATTTCTTTTAATTTAAATCATTTACAAGATCATTTTTATTTTAATAATATTTTAAAAGTAAAATTAGTAAAAATGAATATTTATTAATCCAATTAAGTACTTTTGAATAAAGTTTGTGACAAATGTTTTTATCTAAACATTCTTCACTTATTTAAAAAATTTCATTGGAAAACTGCTTTTTCATCACGTTTGTGGGTTTAATTTTGAATTAAAAATTTACACTTATATGAATGGAATTTTGAAAAAAGGATTCCATATTTTTAATTGGAATAATTAATATTATAAAATAAATCAACCATAATATATGGTCAATATAAATAGTAATAATAGTAAAAATTAATTACACTTGTTAATGTTAAAACATGCCCACTAGCGGTTAAACTAAAAATATAACGAAAAAATTATATAGATACTTTTTCAACTAATATTTTATGGATTAATTTAATATATATATCATATAAATTTCTATAATTATTTATTTTTGAGCCTTATTTCATGTGTCAAATTTGTGTACAAATTTTTTTTTTCAAAAAATATAATCGTGTCCTTTCACCCACTTATAAAATGACACCTCCTATACTCTAATCATTCAACTCCCAAAACCATTTGGTTCATCCAATACCTATATATATACATTAATTAATTATATCTACACATTCTAGAGTTTTTAGTTTTAGTTGGAGACCCTCAAATTATGTCACTAGGTGTAAACCGCAGGGGGGTTTATCAAATAAGAAAAGGATTTAACATATATAAAGGAATTCATGACATATGATATTGGATTTCTAGTCACTATTTCATTTCTATGAGTCATATTTAATTTTCAAAATTAATGTATTTTTTCTGTTGTGTATTCTTCCCATTTATTTAATTTATGATTCTTATCTTGATAATTATTAGATATACATATCCAAATAATATTTTATCTTTAATGGGACTTGAGATTCAAAATATACCAAAGTAGGAAAGGTTTAACATTTCAATTTAATTTTTTATTAGGATTATTATTGGTTAAGATTCTAATGATGGAATATTATTAACTACCTCTCATAAAACAAATTAATTTTCTTTATATATGGTTATTATTTTAAATTACATTTTCATTTAATTTCTCTCTCTTTATTTATATAATATTCCAAAAGTGTATTTGTAAGGGAAAACTGAATTTATTTCTCTCTTTAAATGAAAAAAAATTTCTTCCATGTTCATGTTTTCTAAATATGTTTTAAAGAATGTTTTCACTATTCTGCAATGATTTTCTGATGAGAGTTTTACCCATGGTTGAGTGTTTACAAAATTATTTAAAATGAATCTTCTTGTCATTTTATTAACAAGGATTTATTTTCTTTTAACAAAAATGTGAAATGAATATTCATTTTAATGTGTTAAACATGAAAAATATTTTTTTACTTCATGAACACTCAATTATTTAAGGCCTCCATTAAATATTTACATGTTTATTTTTGAATAAGATATTTTCTTTATTATTTGGGAAATTATTATATTTTAAAGAAGTGTTCTCAAAATAGAAAGGTTGTTTTCCCCAATAATGTTTAAATTATATTTATAAGTAATTTATTTTCATCAATAAAAATAGCAACTGGTGTTGTTTATTTTTTTCTAGGGATATGATCTAATTATACCATTCATGTTCTTTCTCTATTTGGTTTATAATTATTATAAAGAGACTTTTATGAAGCTCATTTCTTTTCCATGGGTTATGATATGATGAAAGGATGAGATAATTATGAAACCCATTTCCTTTTTATAGGTTATAAAATGATGAAATGATTATTCAACCCACTCACATTATATGGTTTATTATGTGATGAATGTTTTATAATCTTGTGGAACAAACATTATGGATTATGTGATGGGTGGGACCTATATCTACATCTAATGTATTAGGTTATATAGTTATATGAGCTCAAAATGTACATGGGAGGTTATACCAATCCCAAATGAGGGTATACAATAGGTTATACCAAGCCCATAATAGGGTAAAAATGAGTTCATAACAAGAATAAAGTAGGTACATGGGTGTTTAACCTAAGACTACATGTTACAAATGTCTTAGTGGGTGTCCTTAACATGATATTTTTAATGCTCATTTGTATGTCACAAATCAATGTCTTACTCTGATGTTGTGTCCTCATGGATTATTTTCATTGATTCATTTATGATAAATGTGTTATAAACTACCACGATTTATTCTATGATTCAAATATAAAATCTATGATAGGCAAGAAATGTTTTTTTTAAAAATATTCTCATGTTATCGTACCCTTGTGATCATTTTATGTTGATATCTCCCATGTTTACCCTTACTAGGCATTATAGATCACCCTTAATTATGTCTAATTTTCCCAGGTTATGAGGAAATATTGTATAGAGGGTATTTCTATTAATATTTATGTCTTGGAAGATCATTATGAGATATTTTGATGTTCATCCATGAAATAAGAGGACTGGGAATCTAGTCAAAAAGAAAACTAAAACATTATGGTCCTCAGGGATGTATTGGTAAAATGTATTGAATAATCATATATTAATATGTAATATCTATGCATGAAAATCCAAGATCAATATAATTTAGATATAGGAGTCTTATTCATGCTCAATATTGTGTGGAAAGACTTCATCATAAACAATGACTGTAATCATTCATTTATAATTTTTTTTGGATAATTTAAAATATTTGAATAAACAATACCCTCTATTATCGATATTATTGTCCATTTATTTTATTTATGAAATTATTTTTACTATAAAATATTTTTTATATGTTTAATGTATCATTTAATTTTCATTTATACTATACTTATAGTTTTACTTTTATAATCTTTGAAAGCCAACTACTTGGAACAAAAGAAATCATAGTAAAATTCAAGCATACAACTTCAAATTAATATAAAATATAAACTATAAAAACAATATAATTGAAACATAAAACAAATTATAAAGAAATAAAAAAATAGTAAAAAATAAAAAAAATTAATTAATATAAGAAAGAGAAGTTAATTTAGATAATAGAAACATTATTGAGTAAAAAAATAATATTTACTAATTTAAAAATATATTCATATAAAATATATTATAAAGAGAATATAAATGAAATTTTAGACATTTACCAAACATATAAATAATAATTAAAATTTAAAAAAATGGAAAAAAATTAATAAATAGAAATGTATGTTTTTAAGAGAATAATATTTTTTGCTATGAAAATTACTTTTCTTTAATTGATTTTATGAAATTATATTTATTTTCAATTATTATTTTTATTATCTACTATGTGTGTTAAATATAATTTAATGTTTATTTATAATTTAATATTTATATGCCTTTAAAATCACCTACTTGAAGAATGATTAGGATTCATGTAGGTGACTTTGAAAGCGTATAAATTGTGAAGTATAAATATAATCTAAATGAAATTAGAAAAACTGTCTAAAAATATAAAAATAATTAAAAATAAATAAATCATAAATATAATAAACATAAAATAATTTATATGTCCAAAAATGTATTTCTTGAAAACATAACATTTACACTTTTAAAAAATAATGGTCATAATTCTTATTTAGTATTATATTATTAATTACATTATTATTTGGTAATATAATTTATGTTATTTTAATTAATGTTTTGTAATTACATTATTACTAAATAATAATTATATTAATTTAATATATAAAGTATTTAAAATGATAACTATTATTAATGATCTAGAAAATATAATAATAAATTAAATATTCATGAGATTTGTAATATATAAAATTCAATTAATAATAATAATGTTATTATAAATTTAAATTAATTTATAATAATCATAATAATCACGTTTATTTGTATATATATATGTATATATATAAACACAAACAAAAACAAATATTTTAAATATACATACATATATATATATATATATATATATATATATGTTTTCATGTTTAAGTGTAATTTATTAATTTATTTGTCTCTAAGAAAAGGTACTATAGACCTAAACACCTTAGCCCATAATTTCTAGAAAAGGCATAAAGAGCCCTCACTCCATTGTCTTAGGTGAAAAAAGTCCAATGGTGTTAAGGGGCTTCATGACTTTTTTACATTACTTTCTTAAAATTTAACTAGAATTATTTTATTAATTTTTTTAAACCTTATTTATAAACTCAACATAAATCTAATATCTATATTTTTAATATTTGAATTGAAAAATTAGTGCTACTGTTTCATTTGTTAAGTATTTTTAATGGTTTCTATGAGTATGTATTTTATCATATTAAAAGGATTTTTTGATTTTATCATTCATTAATATTGGCTATAATTATATATATATATATATTAATTTCATTAAGTGTAATGATAATTTACCTCTCAAAGTATAAATTTGAGTTATCCATAAGAGTTTTCCATTATGGAGTGTTATAGTTTATGATGAAATGTTAATTTTATCATAAGTAACACTATTTTATAGAGATATAGAATAAGAAAATGACATACCAAAAGGTCATTTATACACTAGATTACCTACCAAGTATACCACATGAGTTTCATATAGATATAGTTTTTGTAATAGGGATGAATTGATCATATTGGAGTCCCTATAAATGATATTAGAGAGATACCTATCATGGGAACCATCATACATTTATAACCTAAAACTAAAAGACCACATATAAATAAGCCAATTAGGGGGTGTTTGTGTATGTTGTTGAATATGTCATTGGTTTGAGCTTAACCATGATGAGATGTTTCATCCCATATGACCAGTATAACATTTTGGCCCTCAATTGAGATATAATGTGTAGTGTGAAGACACACCTATAAATTACATATAATTAGTGTATCTATTAGGTTGAGTGACATGTAATGTTACATATAATACATGTATCTACTGGGTTGAGTGACATGTAATGTTATCATCCATGCATATGAATAATATGTGATTTATTAATCATACATGTTAATCTATACATTGAGCATCGAGAGAAAATGAGTAGGATATGTGGGATTGAAATAATATTTGAACCACAGTCACTCAATATCATGAAAAAATGTAAAAATATGAGAATTCACAATTTTATATGATTCAGATTGATAAAAAAGGTATATAGATTGATTTTTTTGTTTGGTATCCTAGAAGATAACAGTATAGATTCATTTTCATTGATATGGTTCTATAAGATTCTCTTTTCTTACATGTATAGATCCCAAGATTTGTATTTGTTCTCAATTATATAATGTCTTGTGGGGTAAAAGTTTGTGGTTTAATGGATGGGTATTATGTTTGAAATAGATAGATACATTAATAGAGTTTTAGATTTAATCCAAAAAATAGTTTTGGATAGATATTCATATGGTATTTCTTATAATGTAAAATAAGGATTCGTTAATAATAATTTTCAAAAAAGTGTTTTCAAAAATATCTAAACATATTTTTGGACATGATTTAAAAATTTATTTTATACAATATAATTTAAGGTGAAATGGAACAATGTTTATGAGGCATCATTGAAAGTGATATATTAAAATAGATATATAACATTAAGCCACAACATGCATAGCTAAACCATTTTTCATGGAAAATTATGCCACTAATTTCAAATTTAAAATTTTCCCACAAAGAAAATAATAAAGTTCAAAGTGGCGGAGGGTTCGGGGCTTGTTCGTTTGTCCCACGCCCTCCGTGAAAGCATTATATAAAGTGGTTAATAAACAATTAATCACAAAGATAAATTTTAATCATGTTCAAAACTTCTATGACTTATAATGCTTCAAGAATGTGGTGAGGAAATATTTCTCACGAATTTAAAAATAAACAACTCCGACCTCGAGATGTGTTGGGCGATGCTATCATTGTGGAGGGAGAGGAGACTTCAATGGATTGATTCATTGGCGTTCGTCGATCCTGGATCGTTGTCACCCAATCATCCTTTCTAATTTAGTGGAAGATTTCGTAGAACCTTTCTAGAGGTTCCTCACAGCCATGTCCATAACCCCAACCTGAGCTCCATTCATATAGAGGGGGATGAGGAGTAACATAATGAAATAATTAATGAGGTTCATTAATTAATGAACATTTAACTTCCTAATGACGTGGTTACACAACTGAACTATCAAGCCATTAAATGGATTGAATACCCATTGGTCCCACCACCACTGCTCAACAGGAGGTATGAAAATTAAAATAACAATTTCTTTGTTATTTTATTACATATTTTAAAGTTGAAAAACTAATTTTTTCACCCAAACAACTGCGGTCAAAGTTAAACCTCCCATAAGAGAATCCCAGCGTAGCAGATTCAATGGTTCCCTTATATTTTTAATCCAATCACTGGTTCAAAATATAGAAAATGCCACCAACACGATTACTGAACAAACCGTAAAAAGTTCAAAATTCCGTTCCAGGCACATTGGGCCTCAGAATCACACACCATCAATTTTGACAGAGTCATAATAATCTAAAATAATTTTAAAAAAACAAACATAGAATTTCTGGGTCTTTACATTTACCCCATGTTAAGGATTTTTTTCCATGAAAGCAACAAAAAAACTAAGGAAATAAATGGGGGTACTAAGAATGCATATAAGCCTCCCACTCCGATGTGCTCTCCAGGAGATTACCACGATACCAATGAACTTGCACTAGAGAAATTGATTGCCCATGAAGGACCCACTCTTGTCCATCCTCTATCTCCACCAGGAAATCCTCAAACGTCACCCCGTCATCTATTTCCGGCACGCCCTAGTCGATAACGTGCTATGGATCATGCACATACCTCCTCAGCTATAACACATGAAAAACATTATGTACCCCAGGAATCTATGGGGGAAGATCTAGATGGTATGCCACCTCACCTACTCTGTCGAGGATTTGGAAAGGTCCAATGAACCTAAGAGATAGCTTGACACCCTGGCCATACTTTCGTAATCCTCTTCGAGGTGAAAACCATAAGAAGACAAGGTATCTATCCTCATAATCTAAAGGTATCCATCTCCTGTTGTAATAAGACTTCTTCCTGATCTGTGTAGTCTCCGACCTCTTTTCGGTGATCTTCTCCTTTTCCATGGTAGCATGTACCAAATCTGGACCTAAAAGTGTTGACTCCTCTGAGTTTGTCTAGCATAGAGGGGATCAGAAAGGTTTCCTGTACATGACCTCAAACGGTGCCATGCTGATGGTATAGTGTTAACTGTTGTTGTAAGAAAAATCCACCAAGTGAAATTGATCCTCCAAACTATGGCCAAAATAAAGGACACAAGCATGAAGAATGTATTCAAGTGCCTGTATGGTCCAATTCATCTGATCATATGTCTGATGATGGAAGGTTGTTCTTAAGCATAGATGTGTCCCAAACACATCCTATAATTCCTTCCACAAGCGGGATTTTAAATGAGCATCATGATATGAGATTATCGTCGATGGAACCCCATGAAGTCGTACAATCTCATGTACGTAGAGGCGTCCTAATATCTCTACTGATCCCTACTCTTGTATCGGTAGGATGTGGTCCGACTTGGTGAGCCGGTCAATGATCACCCATATGGAATCATAGACCCTGGACGTATGTGGTATCCCCATCACGAAGTCCATGAATATACCATCCCACTTCCACTCCAGTGCCTCAAGTGGCTGAGCTAAGCCTGATGGTACCTGATGCTCGACCTTCAATTGATGACAAGTGAGACATCATGATATGAACTTCGCCACCACTTTCTTTATCCTTGGCCACCAGTAATGATGGTGGAGGTCTTTGTAAATCTTTTTCAGTTCAGGATATACCACCAATGGTGATGTGTGGAACCCCTCAACACCTCCTCTCGTAGCATCACTGGTACCATGGTGCGCCCTCTGAATAGAACGACGTGCTCCCCACCTTCAGAAAATCTTTCAAGAGACCGTCCTGAGGATATCTGACCACATAGTGCCTCAAAGTCTGCATCCCCAAGCTGAGCCTCCTAGACCTTCTGAAGAAATGGGGGAGTAAAAATCATATATTAGAGGTAAGATGATCCATATCTATCCACAACATATATCTACAATGTGTCTAGATACTCTATCGCCTCACTCAACAACTATAGAACACGCATCCTGTTGAGTGCGTCTGCTACTACTTTACCCTTCCTAGGAGTGTAGACTATCTCAATGTTGTAGTCCTAGAGGAAGTCTAGCCATAGTCACTATCTCTGGTTTATATCCTTCTGTGAGAAATATCCTTGAGACTCTTTTGATCAGAGTGAATAGTAAACCGTTCACCCATCAAGTAGTGACACCACATCTTTAGCGCAAATACCACTACTGATAACTCCAGGTAATGGGTAGCATAGTTTTACTCATGTTGTCCCAACTACCGTGAGCCGTAGGCAATCACTGATTTCTTCTGTATCAGGACACAACGTAGTCCGGTCCCCGATGCGTCGCAGTAGACTATATACCCAACACCCTCTTTTGGAAGACTGAAGATGGGGGTATCCGTCAGCCTCTTCTTTAGCTACTGGAAACTTTACTGGAATCTCCCCATCCACACGAAGGGATGTACCTTCTCTGTTAAAGCTGACAAGGGTGTCACAACTCTAGAAAAGTCATGTAAGAATCTCTAGTAGTACCCATATAATCCAGGAAACTCCACACATCGGTCACACTCCTAAGTGGCTCCCAAGCAATCACTACCTCTATCTTTTCCGAATCCAATAGAACTCGAGCCTTAGAGATAACGTGCCTTAGGAAGTGGACTTCCCATATCCAAAATGGGCACATCAAGAGCATTCCATAAATCTGGGGCTCTCAGAGTGTATCCAGAACTATCTGTAGGTGCATGGCGTGCTCCTCCTCTAACACAAAGTATATCAAGATGTTATCAATGAAGAACACTCTAAAGCAATCAAGGTAAGGCTGAAAGATCATATTCATGATCCCTATGAACACTGCAGAAGCATTGGTCATGCCTAAGGGAATTACCAAGAAGTCATAATGACCATACAGACAATTGAATGTTGTCTCTGGTACATCCTCATATCATAACCTGAGCTGATGATAGCATAATCTGAGGTATATCTTCAAAAACCATAGAGCTCCCTTCAGCTGGTCAAAGAGACCATCAATCCTCAAAAGTGAATACTTTTTCTTAATGGTCACCTATTTCAGGAGCTTATAGTCCACATAAAGCCTCATACTCCCATCTTCCTTCTTGGAAAACAAAATTAGGGATTACCATAGAGAAACACTGGGCCATATAAACCCCTTCCTCTGCAAGTCCTTTAACTATACCCTCAACTCATGAAGCACTACGGAAGCCATATGATATGCTAGAGTAGATATCAGTGTCGTCCCAGGGTACATGCCGATGTTGAAGTCTACATCTCTGCGAGGAGTAAGTCCAGAAATATCATCAGGAAAAACATCAACTTACTGGTCCACCACTAACGAATAACTTAGGCACCTCACGTCAACTGATCCAAAGGTAAGGCTAGCCAACTGATGAGTGATTCAATACACCCTCCTCCGAGAAAGTCCATATGGTTCTACAAAGGTTCCCTTATCTCCGGTGAAGGAAAAAATGATGAGTGATTGGTTGCACCCTCTTCTGAGAAATTCCATCCTATCCTGAAAAGGTTCACATCTCACTGATGAAGGAAAACCTGATCCCATATTCACAGAAACACCGCACATTGTGAATAAAATAGTCGATCTGAGCATGGATTATGGATATCCAGTCCATACCCAAGATGAATTCATAAGTACTTGACATTTCAACTAGAAGATCTCAGCCGAAGCTGTCTCCTCCTAGAGTGAGCTCACACTGTTTGAACTAGTGTGTAATTGTCAAATATTCTCATGTTGGATTCTTTAATCATAAGGATCGATCCAACAACACTACTGAAATATCTTAGCATCGAACGAGTGTCGTGGAAATAAAAGAGTGACTGGAATATGTGTCTATATAAACTAAATCTAGGGTGAAATAGACATAGATCGTACCTTTAATCATCTATGGAGCACTTTTATCATAGGACTCTACTGCCTGAGGCTGTGTTTTCCCCTGTCCACCTGCTTCCTATGGTGTGGCCAGACCACCTAGGGGTGGTGGTAGCAGAATCTCAAACTGTCGTCCACTACTTAGTGGACGACCTGCTCTTCTGCCACATCCACCACCATGCGGACCCCCTATCTCGAACCTCATTCACTACCTTAGCGTTCCCTTGGTCATTTTTTGATCATCTATGTGGGAAATCAGATAGTCTCGAGCCATGTGTCCCTATCTTCTGCGAGTGTAACAGGCTTTATCCCTCAGAAGACCTCCTCTACCTTGTGAGCTCTTCACCTACGACCCTGCGTTTTGAAGTTATCCTCTAGAAGGTCTAGCCCACTTGGACCTATATGTCATTTACCTACTACATGCTGTATATGACTCTTCTACTTGTCATCTAGTGGTGACTCTCACCATTAGTGCCTATTCAAATAAAAATCTCTCAACCAATAATTCTCGCTCGAGAACTCCAACTTGCGTCAGGATATTGAGGGATATCATCAATTATCTTATCTCCCTCCAAAGACCATGATCAAAGGTTCGAACCATGAATAATTGGTCTCATACAATGTCAGTGGAGTTGTATGAGTGGACAGTGAATCTCACTGAGTACTAGGCCACTGATAGGCTACCTTACTGTAAGTGCAGTTGCTCCATGATACACACTAAGCGTAAACTCACTGGTATGAACTCCACACTGAAGAGGGCCTCAAAGTCCAACTAGGAGAGTGTATCCAATTCATGCATCTATAGTGTCATACTCCACCATCTCCCTAGTGTTCCCTAGAAGAGGCTAGAAGTTAGGATCACTATCTGATCTGTTGGCATCTCAACTAAGCGAAACACTCATGCCACAACCTCTAGAAAGTCCTCACCTTCTTGAGGATCTGTATCACCTCGAAACCATGGAGGCCTCTGTCTTTGGAACTCATGCAATGCGTTCAGTCAATGTGCATGGTATGCCAGTGGTGATGGTGGTAACTATTTCCCTATGAGTGGTGGTGCAGCTGGTACACCAACCAAAGATGCCGACATAGTAAGTGGACCCTGCACTGAAGCCTCATCACTTGGTGGGCCATCATTGGGTACTCTCTCTGGAATCTTGGATGGCTATATATACAACGACATCCTAAAATGAAACAGGTGCACCAAAATAAATAATTTATACCTGGTGAGATGACTCTAAATAGATTAAAAGTAAAACATTTCCAAAACACAAACACTCAGTGTTTTTGTGCACCGAGTTAGAAATAATAATTCATGGTCCTGGTGTATGGTTATGTCAGCTGACGCACCAACACTAGACTCCCCAAACTAAAAACCACACTCAAAACACATAACACTATTGCTCCATTATAAATATCAATCCCTAGTTCTTCAGTAGAACCGACTCCTCTAATACCAATTTGTCACGACCCGTCCCCTGGGGCCCATGCTGTGACTACCCCAAGATCACCTTCCAAAGGCTAGGGGTTGGCGACTAGAACCAGAAAGGCATATCCCTAAAATGGGAAAGCATTTCCTTTAAATATATACAAACACACTGTCCAGGAACACAACAAGATGTAACCACAAAGTAAAAATTCTGTACTAAAAGTGTGTACTTAAAGTAAAGGGGTTGGAATACAAGCGCAACTAAATGATACAATATGATAGTAAATAGAAAATAACTCTTGAGATCATCCTCCATGTATCCTACCAGAAGGGTTGGTATAACTCATCTCCACAACTCTCCACATCAGCCAATCACCTTTGTGTACCACCGGGTCCTAGAACCTATAGTCTTAGCTGAGCTAATCGTTGTCTATACAAGACACAACAAGGTGCGGGCTAAAGCGACCGAAACTTTTTTTACATTAATATTACATCATTTTAATGATAAGAAACATAATAGTATTACACATAGATGATACAAAGGTTTAGTGTCTTCAAAAAATTAGTACCATACATAACAATTACAACATCCAACATAAAAATTTATTTAATTCCTTTTTCTCTAAATTCTTATTCGAACATGACCTCTCTTTAGTACATGTAGACACCTGTGGATATATCTCAAAAGGGGTGAGCTAAAATTATACTAAGAGGATAGATAAGAACAATATAACAATGGATGATCATAACCATAACAAAGAAAAGAATCATGAACATGAGAGGAAAAAATTATAAGAGACATAAAATAAGACAATGTATAAAAAAATAAACATCATGTCATACTAGATAACTACAAAAAATAGTTGTGAGCAATGATAGAATAATGTTCACCCATCATTTCACTTTAACTCACGAGGTTCATCAATTTACCCAATGCATTAGAGCGCTGTATAATTCTGGGCGCACCCGTCACATCATAATATTTTAATTATCATGCTTGACACATAGAACATATATCAATCATAACAATGGAAGATGGCTTTAAACTCATAAGAACACATTCATAAACTTTGGGTTCCCA
The DNA here is from genome assembly GCA_963277665.1 of Viscum album. NCBI lineage: Eukaryota > Viridiplantae > Streptophyta > Magnoliopsida > Santalales > Viscaceae > Viscum > Viscum album. The sequence goes on along the minus strand of OY728165.1, from coordinate 1,778,889,842 downwards.
AAAGAAATAGGGAGTAACATACATGTTGCAAGAACTGTCAACATTGAATGAGAAATAAAATGTGTGTTCTTAAAAGAAAAGTTCTTTTGGAAAACATTTTGATTGAGTTAAACAACAGTGAAAAAAATGTATATCTCAGAAAAGGAAATAAAATGAAGTGAAAATTATTTTTAAGGAGTAACCATATCTGAAAATAAGTGAAAGAGGTAGAACCTGAAGGATGAAAGTTGGGTTTGAGAAATTCCCCTTACCTTGTATCTGAATGCTTTCTTTACTTTAATGTCCTGTATAACCACATTATATTCATTAATTAAAAATTTAAGAATCTTTTGTACATAAATATTTTCATTATGGTTTCATTAAGTTATTTTTTGTGCCTTTGGATGAGTTATATAGTTTAAAAACATTGTTCAAGAATGTTCATTTTTATGGTTTTCTTAAGCGGTTCACATGTATTCATAAATTGATGTTCGGGTAGACCATGGGTAAACATATATAACTGATATTACATTTAATTAATTAAATTATAGACTTTTAAAATATCTTATAGTTTATTATAATATATACCATGTGGATGAATCATTAAATAATAATTAAATGATGATTGTTTGGGTTAATTTGGGCAATTTTTCAACCACAACAATCTTGTTTTGTTTAATCATTTTGTAACATATACATAAGATAGATCTAGAATATTAAATAGGATATAAAAAAATAACATGTTTTGTTTCAACCATAAAAATGGTTTCATGACCAGATCGAAAAGTAGTAATGGAAGAAGAAAACATGTCATTCTTGAAGGTGATTTATTAAAACCTCACGAACAACGTTCTCTTTTAGAAAATAAAAAAAGTGGAGAAGGGGGTTGGATGATATAATATCCCATTAGTATCATTAAATTAAATTATATTTATAATATTTGAGTTACCATATCATGTGGATGAAGATAGTTGGTAAGATATTATGAAATGAACTAGAAAATGAAATGAATCTAAAGGAAAGAGGGAGTGAGAGAGAGGAATTCCCTCTTATATTCTCCTATTGAGATTCTCATTAAAAAAGCTAGTCTTGGTATTATGATGAGACCAGGAGATCTTGGACATGTGGGAGGGGATAGGTAAGAAGTTTGGGAATAGTTTAGACAAGGCTTGATGCTTGATAGGTGTGAGGAAATGAGGGTATGAAGGGTTGTATTTTATATTGGAGGGGAGAGGGGATTTCTCCATATAAAATTCATTAGTTTATTATTTTCCCACAAGAAAAGGAATTGTGTGACTTCAATGACCATGAATAGTAAGGAGGGCATGTGAGTTTGAGATTTTGCTGCTTACATAACTTGTGATGTCAGTAATAGTGGGTTTAAATTATAATGTATTTACACTGTAAATTAATGTATTTTAATATTCACAAAAAATTTAAGTATTTCAGAAAAATCACAAAAAATCACCCTAAAAATTTTATGACATGTATAATCCAAAAATGAAGTCCATTTTTCAAAAATAATTTTAAAATAAGATTAATTTTATTTTCAATGAAAATCATAATTTTTATTAAAAACCCAGTTTTAAAACATTCATTTACTTATTCCAAAATATAGGTACATCATACTTTAACTTGAATATTATATTTATATTATCATATTAAAGGGTACTATTCATTAGGGTATGTCACTATTCATAGGGGTATGTTACTATTCATAAAGGTAGGTCACTATTAACAAAAAATATGTTTTTCTTATCAGACTCCAAATAACTTACTGATCACAACTGTGTATGTTGGATTTTCAAAATTCCAAACACATGAGTGAAAAACTTATGGTTAAAAGTCACATAGCACTTATGAGTCATTTATGTTGTTATTTAATGTGATTATATGAAATATTTATCAGAAAGCAATTTCCATTTATAAAACATTGGTTCATTACATTCTCCACCCCTTATGAAATTTCTCCCTTGAAATTTTGTTCAACATAAACAGGTGAGGGTACTTTCCCTTCATTGCCTCTTTCGGTTCCCAAGTAGCTTCTTCAAACTTATGGTTCCTCCATAATAATTTGACAAGGTGGGTTGTTTTGTTGCGTAGAACCTTGTCTCTTCTATCCAAAATTTTCACTGGCTTCTCCTCATACGAGAGATCATATTCTAGTTGTACCACCTCTAAGTTCAGTACATGTGAAAGATCATGTATGTACTTCCTCAGGATTGATATGTGAAACACATCATGAACATAATCCATATTTGGTGGAAGTGGAAACCGATAGGCCACAACTCCTATACGGTCAGGGATCTCAAAGAGGACAATGTTCCTTGGGATTAACTTCACTTTATTTCCAAACCACATGACTCTCTTCCATGTAGATATTTTAAAGAAGACTTTATCCCCAATGTCGAACTCCAAGTCCCTTCAACGATTATCATCATAGCTCTTTAGAAAACTCTGAGCAGCTTTGATGTGTTTTTGGATGACTTGAACCTTCTCTATCATCTCTTGCACATGATTGGGTCCAAGTAGCTTTCTTTATCCAACTTAACCCCAACAGGTTGGAGTTTACATCGATTTGCCTATAGAGCTTCATATGGAGGCATTTGAATACTTGAGTGGAATCTATTATTGTATGAGAACTCAACCAATGGGATATTATGATCCCATTCACCTTTGAATTCTAGATATCAGTCTCTTATCATATCGTCAAGCATTTGAATAGTTCTTTCAAACAGACCATCAGTTTGGGGGGGATAGGCCATGCTAAAATTTAATTCAGCATTCAAATAATGGTGAAGACTCCTCCAAAATTTAGATGTGAAATTTGGATGATGATTAGAGACAATAAATAGTGGAACACCATGCAGTCCCACCACTTTCATCACATATATCTTTGCAAGTTGTTCAAGTGAGAGGAATTACCAAATAGTGATAAAATGGGAAGTATTGGAGTGTTAGTCAACCACAACCCATATTCCATTATTTCCCTTAGACATCTTCATGAGGCCTATGATAATGTACACAGTGACATTATCCCATTTCCACATGGGTATAGGGAATGCCTGCATTATCCCATTGGACATTTTTCGCTCTTCTTTAACATGCTAACATAACAAGAACCTTGAAATATATTCTGCAATCTCTTTCTCCATGTAATCCCACCAGAAGTGTTCTTGGAGATCACGGTACATCTTAGTACTCCCAGGATGGATAGATAATGGTGAGCTATGCGCATTGTCTAATATATCCTTCTTTATCCTGGGTGATGAAGGCACACAAAGCTACATTCCAAACTGAATCACACCTTCATCATCGATATGGAACTCTTGCATCTTCCCTTTATTTACTGCATTCACCCTCTTTTTTATCTCTATATCATCCCTTTGTGCTTCTTTAATCATCTATTGGATGGATGGTTGCACAATCATCTGGGAAATGTAGGATATATCCCCTGCCCTTATGATTTCTAAATCCATCCTTCTCATATCCAAGAAGATAGGGTCTTTCTCAATCCGTAACATGGATAGAGTACCATGTTCTTTTTTGCTTAGAGTTTCAGCTACCTTTTTCCCTTTCCAGGATAATAGTGAATAGAGAAATCATAATCCTTGATTAGATACAACCATCTCCGTTGATGCATGTTGATATCCTTTTTTCTAAATATATAATTTAGGGTCTTGTGGTCAGCGTACATGTCACACTTCTCACCAGAAAGGTAGTGCTGCCAGATTTTTAAGGCAAAAATCACGGCTACCAGCTCTAGATCATGCGTCTGATAGTTCTACTCAGGGATCATTAAATATCATGTGGCATATGCTATCACATTATAATTTTTCATGAGTACACAACCCAAGCCTTTCTTTGAATCATCACTGTATATCACAAAACATTCTCCAATTTTTGGTAGTGTGAGTATAGGTGCAGTGATCAAACTTTTCTTTATCTCCTTGAAACTTCCCTCACATTCTTCTGTCCAGACATACTTTACACATTTCCATGTTAATTAGTTTACAGGCTTGACCATCATGAGAAGTTTCTCACAAAATGTCCATAGTAACCAACTAATCAAAGAAAACTTCATATTTCTGTGACACTAAAGGGCCTAGGCCATTCCTAAACCACCTTTTTTTAAGGGTACACTAAAATTATCTCACTTGTGATCACATGTCCCAAGAACGTGACTTGATTCATCTTAAATTCACACTTTCTGAACATGTCGTACTACTTATCCTTTCTCAATGTCACTAACACAAGTCTTAGATGTTTTTCAGGTTCCTCCTTTATCTTAGAGTACATGATAATATCATCATTAAACATTACCAGAAATATTTCAAGGTAATTTTAGAATACACTATTCATAAAATCCATGAAGATTTGAGGGGAATTAGTAAGTTCAAAGGGAATCACTAGAAACTCATACTGACCATACCTTGTACGGAAGGTACTCTTCTGAAAATATTCCTTCTTCACCTTTAGCTGATGATATCCCGAATGAATATCCACCTTTGAGAAGTATTGATATCTTCATAACTAATCGAGCAAGTCATCAATCCTTGGAAGAGGATACATTTTCTTTATGGTGATCATGTTGAGTAAATGGTAATCGATACACAACCACATTGTTCCATCCTTCTTCTTCACAAAGAGCATCGGCGCACCCCAAGGTGATGCACTAGGGTGTATGAACCCTTTGTCCAGATGTTCTTGTAGTTGCTTTTTTAATTATTTATGTTCGATAGGATCCATCCTATAGGGACAATTTGAGATAGGAGTAGCTCCGGGTATGAGTTTTATTGAGAACTCAACCTCATGATCAGGGGGAATTTTGGGTAACTCTTTAAGAAATACATCACCATATTCACTCACGATGGGAATTCAAGTAAGGCTAGTACTATCCTTTTACTCAACCATTTGGGTGAGGGTGTGCTTCGTCATAGGGAATCCACACCCACATCATTGATGGATTTTCAAATGAGATTCATGATCTTCCTTTCATTTGTAGAGGAGTATGGGATTGTTTGGAATATGAAACGATATGTCCATTTCCCGACAGTAGATACGTGCTCTATATAATGAGAGCCAATCCATTCCCATTATAGTATCGAATTCCTCCATGGGAAGTATTACCAGATTTAATGGAAGAATATTCCCATATACACCAATATGAGAAGTGTCAAACAGTTGGGTTCTGATGATTTCACAACTTTGTGTTTTTACAAGTATTTCTACTTCAAGGTTTCAGGGCTTCGATTATATAGTCCTAGAAAACATTCAAGATATAAATAAATGCATAGAACCAGAATCAAATAAGACTTTTTACATTCTTGAGTGAATAGGAAGTGTACCTTATACAAATTCATTATATTTCTCCACATATGCAGTAGTGATGGAATATTCCTTCCCTTGTTTATTTGGATTTTTTTTGTTGTTGAGGCTGATTATCATTGAGAACTCGATGTTTAGTGAACTTGATTGCATAGTCCCCTTGCTCCCTACAGTTGTAGCATTGAACGATTGATGGTTTTCTCCTTTCTTCCATCACATTATCCTACATTTTCATGTATTTTTGACACATGGTATCTTTCTTTTACACACATTAAGCACTTCCTCGTCCCTTTGAGTCCGTAACCATGGTGAAAATTACCACATTTTGGCAAGTGGGTCATTTAGTTTTCTTCCCACCTTTTTCATTAGATCCACCATCTTGAAATTCCATCTTTCGTTTCTTATCACCATAGCCATGGGACCATTCTACAAACTCCATCTCCACTTTGAGAGCACATTGAACAAGTTCTTCATAACTCCCCACGTTTTGAATTTCAATATCCTTTCGAAGGTGAGGTTTTAATTCACTAAAGAATCTATATATTTTTATGTCATTGTTGATAACAAAATCCGAAGAGTACCTTGTAATCCTTGTGAAATTCGCATCATAGGCTGTGAAAGATTCTCATTTTATATTGAGCTCTAATAATTCTCTCTCTGTCATTGTGAAAAGAGTTCTTGGGAAATACTTATTAAGAAACATTATCTTAAAGTCTCCCCATTCAATTTCTCCAATTTACTCCCATGGCATGGTGTTCTTAATCAAAGACCAACTTTGATCGGCCTCTCCATTTAGAAGATAAACAGATAGTGTCACATTCTATATCTGAGAACAGTGAAGCACATAAAATATCTTCTCCATGGAGTTGACCCACTACTCCATAACTAGTGGATCGAAAGATCCACTGAATGTAAATGATCATTGCCTCATAAAACACTGGATAGCCCGCTGCTCCCTATATGGTGAAGGAGGACGTTACCCATTAATATGGTTATTGTTCATAAATTGAGATATTTGGGTAAGAATTTCCGTGATGTTTTGAACTCTACCTCCCAAATCATTGGGGATGTTGTTCGGGAAATCGTTGCATTGTCCCTCACATGATTTGTTTCCTAGGTTTCTCCTAGATCCCACCTTTTTCTAAAATAAAATGGTTAAAAGTAAACATAAGTCAAAAAGTTCTAAATAACTTATTCATTTTTTTGAGCATAACATATAGTATCCCTATGTAATTCTTCTTGTTTTCATATTTGTTCTTAGTCTCATTCTAGGGGTTTTCTCTAAGGTTCACTAATCCTAATTCCTAAATTAACTAAACCTTTCCTTTTATACCCACTAACGCAACTGAGCCTTTTCATACATAAATATTACATCATTTTGAAGATAATAAACATAATAATATTACACAAAGAGGATCAAAAGGTTTACTGTCTTCAGAAAACTAGGACCATACATAACAATTACAACATCAAGCATAAACATTTATTTAATTCCTTATTCTCTAGCTTTTTTTAGTACTTGACCTCTCCTTAGTACATGTAGCCACCTAAAGATATACATCAAAAGGGGTGGGATAAAATCCCAGTAATAGGATATATAAGAACAATATAACAATTGGTTATCATAATAAAAACATAGGAAAATAATCATGAACATGAGAGGAAACATTTATAAGAGACTTGAAATGTGGCAATGCATAAAAAAAGAAACATCATGTCTTAGTTGTTAAATACCATACATAATTGTGAATAAATATATCATCATGTTAAACCATAATTTTAATTTAACTCATGAGGTTTATCACATTACCCAATGCATTGGAGCAATTTATAATTCCAGGCGCACCTGTCACATTTAAACATTCATATTGCGCTATATAATTCTGGGCACACCCATCACATCATAAAATTTTCATTATCATGATTGCCATATATAACATATATCAATCATAACCATCGAAATTAATGGGTTTCAACTCATAAGAACACATTCATAAACTTTGAGTTCCAATAAGAAAGAGGAAATAACTTACATGTTATAAGAACCGTCAACCTTGAATGAGAAGTAAAAGGTGCGTTCTTAAAAGAGGAGTTCTTTTAGAAAAAGTATTCATTGAAATAAACACCAGTGAAAACCATGTATATCCTATAAAATAAAATAAAATGATGAAAAAATTATTTTTAATGAGTTACCATATCAAAAAAAGTTATAAAATAGGGAGAACCCGAAGGATGAAAGTTGGGTTCAGGAATTTCCCCTTACCTTGTATCCAAATGCTTTATTCACATTAATGTCCTATATAACCACATTATATTCATTAATTGACAATTCCAGAACCTTGTGTACATGAATATAGTTCATTAAGGTTTTATTAATTTATTTTATGTGCCTTGGGATGATTTAATGAGTTTTAAAACATAGTTCGAGAATGTTTGTTTTTAGGGTTTTCTTGAGCGGTTCACTTGTATTCATAAATTGAAGTTCGGGTAGAACATGGGTAACCATAAAAAATTGATATTACATGTTATTAATTATCTTCCAATAGTTTTAATGATCTTATAATTGATTATATTATATACCATGTGGATGAATTATTAGATAAGAATTAAATGATGATTGTTTGGGTTAATTTGGGCGGTTTTTAACCACAACGATCTTGTTTTGTTTAATCATTTAGTAACATGTACATAAATTAGATCTAGGATATTAAATAGGATATAATACATATAACATGTTATGGTTCAACCATAAAAATGGTTTCACGTATATATCTGAAATTATAAATGGAAGAAGAAAATATGTCGTTCTTTAAGGTGATAAATTAACACCTCACGGACAACATTCTATTTTATAAAATAAAAAGAAGAGGAGAAGGGGGTTGGATGATATAATATCCCATTAGTATCGTAAAATTATAATATAATTATAATACCAGAGTTACCATACCATTTGGGTGAAGATATGTAGGGAGAGATTAATAAATGAACTTGAAATTGAAAGGAATTTAAAAGGAAAAAAGAGAGAGATGAATTACCTCTTGATTCCTCCTCTTGAGATCATCATTAAAAAAGATAGGATTGGACTATTTATGAGACTAAGAGATCTTGGACATGGGGGAGGGGATAAGTAAGATGTTTGGGTAGAGTTTAGGCCAAGATTCAAGCATGAGAGGTTTGAATAAATGAGGGTGTGAAGGGTGGTATTTATTGTGGAGGGGAGATGGGATTTCTAAATATAAAATCAATTAGTTTATTATTTCCCCACAAGATAAGGAATAATGAGTCTTTCATGACCAATAATAGTAAAAAGGGAGAGTGTGTTCTAGATTTTTGTGTTTACATCACTTGTAATGTCAGTAATAGTTTGTTTAAATTATAATGTATTTATATAGTAAATTAATATATTTTACTATTCACCAAAAAGTCATGTTTTTCAGAAAAATTCAAAAAATTCACCCTAACCATTTTCTGACATGTAGAATCAAAAAATAAAGTTCATTTTTCAAAAATAATTTTCTAAATATGAATAATTTAATTTTTAATTACAATCTTAATTTATTATTAAAAACCAAGTTTTAAAACATTCATTTACATAATCCAAAATATAGGTACATCATACTTTTACATGAATATTATTTTTATACTATCATAGTTAAGGTTACTATTAATTAGGGTATATCACTATTAATAGGGGTATGTTACTATTCATAAGGGTAGGTTACTATTCAACAAAAAAATAGGTTTTTCTTACAGGACTCCAAATAACTTACAGATCACAACCGTGTATGTCAGATTTTCAAAATTCCAAACAGAGGAGTGACAAACTTATGTTAAAAGGCCACATAGCACTTAGTAGTTCATATGTTGTGATTTCATGTGATTATATAAAATATTTATAAGAAAGTAATTTTCATTTATGAAACATTAGGTTGTTACACGAGTGAAGCCCGTGTAGGGGTGAGTATAACAATACTCAGTAGGGACCTCGATATCCCCAAAGGTCTCTCAGAATTACACAAAGGAAAAACAAAAAGAATGAACTCAATCACACAGCACAAAGAAAAAGGCTCATATCAATCTAGGTATAATTTAAGTACAAAAGTATATATGATTAGTCGTAAAGCTTGATCATATTTTTCTTTTCAATGGTTTTTTGGCTTATCCACACAAGATCGCTCGGTGATTATTCACACAGGATCACTAGATTAGGATTCATAGGGGATCACTAGGTTCTGATCCACATAGGATCGCTTGGTGCTAATCCACACAGGATCGCTAGGTGCTGATCCACACATGATCGCTAGGTGCTGATCCAAAGAGGATCGCTAGGTGGTGATCCATAAGGGATCATTAGGTGGTGATACACACAATATTGATAGGTGGTGATCCACACAAGATCACTAGATGTTGATCCACAGAGGATCGATATTCATTCTTCATTTCTCAGCTAGTCACCAGATTCCCATACATAGTACGCTTGATTCTAGAAGGATTCATTCCTCAATGCATCAGCCATATTTAAACTGGAAATAAATCCCTCTATGAAGTAACCCAATGATCTATCATGTCATAAGGGTTCCAACGCAATAGACGACACACCAATCGGACACCTGGACTTGGAGTTATAAGCATTTTAGTGCTGAGGGCTCGGTTGGATTTGTGTACGAACCAACCCGGCCGTACTCAAATTTTTTCCAAAACTCATGTGGAGTATCTTAAATGTACCATCTTGTTCCAAGGATTCCAGAGGTGTAGACAGTTAATCAAACATATGTCTAGTTTGCGAGATACGTCCTTTTCAGCTTATCTGGGATGAAACGGGTCGGGGTCCGGTCTGACCCGGTCAGACCGACCCAACCCGCTCTGCCCGGGGCTGACCCGACCCAGTTCGGGTCGACCCAGCCCAGTTCAGGTCTGACCCAGACTGACCAGACTTGGTTCGGGTTGAACCACCCCAGTTTGGGTCCGACCCAGCCCAGACCGAACTGACTGGGCCAGATTGAGTGGGCTGGGCCACGAGCTCAAACCACTAGGTTGCAGACCAGCCCATCCCACCTCAGGTGGGCACGACACTGCAGGAGACCCAGCCGAGGTGGCTGGCATGGTCCACCTTCCGGGAGGCAGACCCCCTCCCGAACGTCTTTGCCATTCGGGTAATGAACCAGCAGCACCACGTGGGGACGACTCTGCTGGAAGTAGGACCCACTAGGCACAGGTCCCATTCCCTGCAGATTCAAAGCTGCGACTACTTCCCATGGCGCACGACATCACACCACTCTTTGCCAAAGTAGTAGGCCAAGAGCTGGCCACATTTTTTGGTCCACTATGGCACTGTGTGACGAGGCCTCTTTCTTTGGCTGGTGAGCACTGACCACCGCCTTCCCCTACCTGCACCGTTCTCCAGCGCCACCACGCCGGTGCCGCATCGGCAGTTCTTCTATGGGGCTCTGGAAATGATCCGGTGCTCCATTTTCACTCTCGTCTGCGCCTATGGGTCTCCCGGGATGCCGCTGTCATAACATGTCCCTCTGATTCACGTTGCCGTTAAATTCAAAATTCACCCGTGAAGAACACAACAAAGTTCAACGTGGCAGAGGGTTTGGGCCTTATTCGTTTGACCTTCTCCCTTCTCGTTAGCATTATATAAAAATGTTTTTAAACAAATCATCACAAAGATAAATTTTAATCCCATCTAGAACTTATGCGATTCATCACGCTTCAAGAAAGTGGGGAGGAAACAATTCTCATGAATTTTGAAATAAACAACCCCTATCTCAAGATGCGTTGGGTGATGCTTTGATTATGGAGGGAGAGGAGTCCTTGATGTATGGAGTCATTGGCGTTCAATGATACCGGATCGTTGCCTCCCAAGCTTTCGTTCTCAGTTAGTAGATGATGCTTCAGAACTTCGCTAGAGGTTCTTCATAGCCTTGTCCATAACCCTAACTCGAGATCCATTTAAATAGAGGGGGAGTGTTAGTAAAAAAACAAAATAATTAATGAGGTTTATTAATTAATGAACCTCTAAATTTCTAATGGCATCGTAATGAAACTAAAGAGTCAAGACATTAAATGGCTTGAAAACCCATTGGTCCCACCACAACTGCTCAACAAAAGGTAGGAAAAATAAAATAATAATTTCTATGTTATTTTATTATTACTTTTAAAGTCGCAAAAACTAAATTTTTCACCCAAACAACTACATTATAAGTTAAACCTTCCTTAATAAAATCCCGGTTCTGTGGATTCAATTTTTCCCTAAGATTTTTAATCTGAGCACTAATTCAATAGATAGAAAATTCCGCACGTGCATTTACTGAATGTACCTTAAATAAAGTTCAAAATTATATTCCGAGCACACCGTGCCTCATAATCACGCACTGCCAATTTTCACATACTTGTAATAATAACAAATAATTAAAAAAAATTACATCGAATTTCATGGTATTTACAAATATTATCACTAGTTCTCTTACATGTTGTGATGAATTTTACACCATTAAATATTTTAATGATTCAATCATTTTTTTGGGAAAATTATAACACTGAATCCATCAATGTGTTCACTAACACATAGAAAATTATACTAGTGCCCATTAATAAATGAAATTACATGTGAATTTGACATGTCAATATAAGTAAATTTTTCATTATTAACTTTTTTCTGAAATAGGTTGTTTTAATTATTTTATATTGATTCACGGTGAGTTTATAAACCTAATTGTTTCTATGAGTTTACCATTAATTATAGGATTTTTTTTATTATATTTTGTACTTTGAAACCATTTCATATATGTGGTTGGAAGTGGCTGTGAAACATTAACTAAAAGGAATATAATACTGTTTTAATAATATGATATAATATATTGGTGTCTTCCATAACTACCAATAAATTCACGGAGGTCTATGACATAAATTTTTATTTTATCACTAAATTTGTTTTTTTATAAACACCACGAAAAAATTATCATTGGTTTAGACACATATAGTAGTGAGTTGATAGTGCGTAGTGATTATAGAAACTATCCTTAATTAGATATTGGTGATTTAGACCATAAATAATTACAAAAAAAATTATCAGGTAATAATTTCCTTATAGATACAATTCCTCCAGAAATATTAAATACAAATATATTCACAAGGTATAGATTTAAATAATTTCAGTACTCAAGAAAACAAAACAAAAAGAAAAAAATTACATACATTATACTAAACTAAATATATATATATATATAATATTTGTTAAAGAAAGTTTCTACTGAATAAGTATATATATGTTCTCATGAAAAATAAAATGCATCAAAATGGGAATTGAATAGCAATGATACTCCCATAAATTAGCCTAGTTCCCCTATATGATGTATTTTGCTAATTTCATATTGGTTAACAACCTCTACTATATATAATTTCTATAAGAAGTTAAATTTTTAATAAAAATTAGTTTTAATTTGTTAATTATTATAAAAAATATTGACAATAATTATCGTAATAACATAAAAATAATTCAATAAATTTAATATATTCATTACTGTCATAGTTAATCTTATCAAGGATAACATTAATGTGAATATCCCTCTATTCATGATACATGATGAAAAGTAATATCATCTCACTAACTAACTATCCTAATATCTTCCCATATGAGCCTATCAAATATGTTATAGGCATGCCAAACATATCAAATGGCACAACTAATTTAAAATTTCATAGCCTCAAAACATTTGATGTATTCATGTTCATTTTTTTTTCTTTTTTTTATCTAAATCTATTCGATAAATATGTTAAATAATTAGTAAAAAATATAATAAATTATTTTTTCCCATTAGGAATTATATATCACTAACTGTCACCATACAATTCCACCATAAAATTGACTATGGTTCCCTATTCCCAATCAAATACCACTCCTTAGGTACTGTATAATATTCCTCTAACATTCCTTAAGTAGATTGAGATACACTATCAATAAATAGAATACCTGATAAATATGGGAGGATAGGAAATGAAACCACATGAATAAAATGGGATAATTTAGAAAGTATGGAGAATACCTCATATTGGTGAGAGAATATTATATTGGTCATTCAAAATCATAGTAGTTGTGGAAGATTGGATCATATTACTAAATAATTATTATATCAGCATTCCTTCATCAAATAAGAATATAAAAATTTGGAAGAGATATTCTATATAAAAAATTAAATTATTTGGAAATTTTATATATAGACTAACTATATTATTATATTATATATAAACAAATAAATGATATGTGAATATAGGACTAAACATTTAATAAATTAATTCATATTTGAATATATTATAATCTTACTCTACCATTGATATGATAATATCGCCTTTACACTCCATTGAATGACTAACTGTTTCAACATCCTCATAGAATTATAGATCAATGCCTCATGATTTTTGGGGTTTTATATCCTAAACAATACATTAACTTCATCACATATATTATAAAATTCTCTCAACTTTACATGAATTATAACACTACATACATTATTTACTCTATCATTCACACAACATAATATCATATGTATTGAAGAAAAATATATGTATTGTTTTTATTAGGGTCACACAAAGAAATCAAACAAGACATATTAATATATTTAAATTGTGAAAAAGCATTCCATATACTCTAATAAATATCAATCCACTTGAATTTGACTAGAAAAACTAAAAAAAATCCAATATAATTTAATTTTATAATGGTAACCATCTTTCTCTATAATCCCACATCTGAGAATTTAATGAATACGAGAATTTTTTTGATCAAACCTTATTTACAAAAGACTGTAAGAAACATTATGAAATTAACATTATAAAAATAAAATCTTCTAAGTTGTTTTTAATTTCATCATGCCAAATGTTTTAAATCATCTATCACTATAGACCAATTATCATTAATCAAGATCTACCTGTGAGAATGTATAATACTTTTACCCACATTTGAAAATTTTAATAATGAATTATTAGTATGATATTAATTATGATAGTACATGATGTGAATAATAATCAATAATGTTTTCGTTAATGGAAGTTGTATTTATTTATAATTTCGTGTTCAGAACTGAATTCCATTCTTTGTTTACATCATCAATTGTTCAATTTAAGGATACACAATATTAGTATTGAGTAGCACATATCTATGTTGATGTAAAGACTAATTGTCAATGAAATTGATGATATTTTCCAATATTCATGTCCAAACATTAGAATGTTTACTAATTTACTGTAGGGAGATTTTTTTTTACTTTAAAACCAATACATAGACCAATATTGAATTATGACTCAATATTACCAATATAACTTCAAAAAATTGAATGAAAATGTTCATCAATATAACCATTAGTAACATAACCTTCAAGTCGAGATTTATTTCTTTCAAAACATTTTAAATAATCCTGAAATGTAATATAAATGAAATATAGAAGAATAAACCACACATGTACAATTTTTGAATAATTTAATGTAATAATCATAAAAAACTAAGATGAAAATACCTCTCAATGGGATATATACGCCGATAATGTAGGAGAACTAAAAATTTAAATTCCTAATTCAAATGCACATTCAGATGAATTATAACATTATAAAACATTATGGGAAATGTATCTCTAAATGAAAGAGTAATTACAATCTATTCATGTATTTTGTCAAGATTAATGGGGTTTAAATTTTTGTCACAAAGATAAATACCTAATAAAGAAAACTCAATTAAAAATAATGTTATTTAATCAGTTACCAATTGATGCAATAAAAAAGTACCAATTTAATAATCAAAATATAAGAATCATATTTTTATAGTTAATATATATTATTATGCTCCATGTAATATAATCCTATAATGTTACATGAAAATACACGAGGTAAATTCACATATTTTTGTCTTCAATGATAAACAATTCATTGTTTATTTTTGGATAAAAAAACTAATGAAAAGAACATTACATTATCATTTTCACATAAATTATTATTTATATTCATTTATTCAAAGTTCTTAAAATCATTAAAATGATTTTTTGATTTTTCATACTTAAAAAATAAAAAAAAATTATCATACATTTTTTTCAATGTGAATTATTTCATGATTATAACCAAAAAAATGAAATTCCCAATAAAAAAGTTTCAAAATTAATAATTTATTTATTCTACTATCGTATATCAAATGTGTCTAGTGATATTTGAATTATTTTCCATGAAACCTTCAAATGATTCTTTTTCCCGGATCTTATATCGACATTTGATACTTATCACATGACTTATAAACATGATAAATTTGTTGGTGGTGGCCTCAACTAATTTTTTCAATCAAATCCACACATGATAAACCAAAATCAATAAGATTAATCCAAGAATTTATGATTACCCTATGAAACACAAGTTTCTGGCATTTTCAAAATATTCTAGCCTTTTTTAGAGATGTCTCAGGCATGATTTAAGGTACTATTTTACCTTATTTTAATAAATTTTTGTTTGGGTGTTATCTTGGGAAGTTTTTGGCTGAAATTGTTAAAATATTAAAGGAGAGGCTATACATGGTTGCCGTATAGTTCTCTCAAACCATTTACCCTGCTAAAAAAACCTTTCAAACCCAAATAATGTTAATTTTCATAAATGACACATGGTTTGTCATAATGTGCATCCTATTTGGAGAAACCATTCCCCCTAGAAGAGGTACATGATTAAAGAACATTGTATGAAAACCATGAGCCCCTACCAAGGAAACCATTCATGTGGTTCTAATTAACCTGAAAATTGGTTCTACAATTACCCAAACTGTTGGATTAACCCAAAATAGACCCCAACTCATCCTTAACATTTTATTCTCATTTTTGGGAAATCCTAAATTAATTATAATACCTCCTTAACTCTATTCTTTGTGAATTAAAGGCTGGATTGATAGATGTGAACCTCTCTAGGTATGTATTTTCTTCCAATTTTTATATTTCTCTATCATACTCCTCATTACAGATAAAAGAGGAATATTTATTCACTATTAGTTCTAGATCAAGACCTTGGTTTGATGCATCTTTATTTTATTGATCTTGGATTAAGGATTCAGATCTAGATCTCATTATTTATTATGTTATTGATCATTCTACTTAATTTGGGGATTTAAATTGGGTGATAACCTATCAATTAATTAAGGTAGGTGGTCTATTATTAAAATCTCAAAGTCTTGATTTCAGTTATGTTTATGTAATTCTATTATTTATATTCTATAATTAGAAATTGAATATATTAAATTGAATAAGTAATTTTTTATATTAATTAATTAAGGTATTGTCTATTGGAATAATTAATTGTTTAATTTATTATGGGGAATTGAGAATTTTTAAATTGAATATTTAATTATTTAATTAATTAATGTGATATTGAGATTGTGAAATTTATTTCATCAATTGACTTTTGAATCAATTAATGAGATGTTGAGATTGTGAAATTGAATTGGACTAATTTATTGTTAAATTAATTAATGAGATATTGGGATTTTGGAATTTAGTATAATTAATTATTTAATTAATTATGAGTATATTGAGATAGTTGATTTGGATTAATTAATTGTTAGATTAATTAATGGGAATTATTGTGATTATGAAATTAATTGAATTTTATTAATTAATTGTTGAATTAATAAAGAGATTATTTTATTGTGAAATGTGATAAGATAGTTAATTTTGACTTACCTTTAATGATGGGGTATATGTGGTAAATGTGTGATTGTGATATTCATATCTGGGACCTGGTCTGCTGCCTCAAAAACTAATAGTGAAAAATTGATTGATAAACTTTTGTGGGACACAGTGTACTACTTCTAAATCTGACAATGATAAATTGATTGGTAAACTTGTGTGGGACATGGTATGATTATTCAAAAGACCATAGTGATAAAGTTTCTAATAAATGGATATGGGACACATAAAACTACTTTAAAAGGCCATGGGGTTCTAGGAATGGAAACTTAGGCCCAAAATGTTGGTTTCGGGACATGGTTCAAATTTTTTATTTTATGTATTGAAATAAACTGTTTAATTACTTCCCCAGTGTTACAATGTATTGTGAATTTAATTTTTGACATGGTTCAGACTCTGAAACGGGCTGAAGTAGGTATTGAGAGTTTGGGTGTCGTCGAGAACAAGGGGGTTCTGTGGTCAAATAAAGAGAAATTGAAAAAATGTAAACTATTTACTTTATTACATTTAGTTACTCTTTATACAACTACACACACTATTTTAACTATATATTTTTTAGACACTGTTTTTTGTTTCCTATTTAGTTGTACTCACACCCTATTTGGGATGCCTGATCAACACTATAATTGATTTTATGGTTTTGGGACAGGTTAAGTGAAATGGCCCTATGTTAGATGGATGAATCGGGATAAATCATGGATAAGGGAAGTAGATATGGTTAGAGACCATCTGGAGAGTTTTTAGTGTCATTATTTAATCTATATTTTTTTATATTGACCCATGACACATATTGTCATGAAATAATTACTGGTTAGTTTTGGATATTGTATTTACAATTTTGGTAATCATGTGATATTAGTATTTTTCTAGTTATGGATATATTTGTTAGTTTTTTTTGTTTTCTCAAATTTTCTTTTACTTTGATAAAGAGGGTATATACTACCAATGATTGATATTATATCCTCACTAATAGTTGATAGCCTCTGCTATACAGGGAGGTGTGATTGTGGTCACATAGAGAACAAGCTTGAGGCACAAGTGTTTGGCACCCATGTTTGGGTTTTACAATGTGTTATTAGAGGTTATTTTCATTTCCTTTATTTCGTCTTATTTTGGAAAGTTAGATAGGATAATATGATTAGTCAGGCCTTGGTTAAGAGAACAATCATTAGATTAGAAAACCCTTGTATGGGGGTAAAATCCAAGTACCTAGGGTGGGATTATTTTTATTGAGGTGTGTGGTCACAGATGATGCTATTTTACATCAAGTAATACACTTATTTTGTAACGTTATTATTGTTTTTATGATTTTATTATATTTTAATCATGGCCTGGTATGGCATGTGTAACACCCCATTATTGTGTGATTTTTTAAATTAATTTAATATTTTGATATTTTTTCATTTCACAAAACAGTGAAAATATTTTTTTCACTAATTCAGACTGTACTCAAAAAAGGAATTATCGAGGAGTATGTTATATGAAACCCCAACTTGGTATATGTTACATGGAAGAACAAGGTTAATATACAATACATGTAATATTGACCTTCCTCGATGGATTGCGTAACACGCAAGACTGAGTGTTACCTAACTACAATCTATTAAAAAAAATTTATAATGGGATATAACATAGCTGTTAAGTTTATGGATAACAATAGTATTCACTAAATTATAAAAATATGTGGTTTAAAAAATATAATATTAATTCATAGGTTACTAATTAATTGGAAATGAATATGAAAACCGATTGAATATAATAAAAAATATTATTATTGTCACAAATCTATTTTATCCTAGTAAATCAAATTAATTATAATTGGTATGTGATATTAATGTAATTAATATGTTATAAACTCAATAAAATATAATTTATATTTATACAATAGATTTTATAGACATAATATAAGAAGAAACCTAGTTCTATGTTAAAAAACATACAATTTTATAAATGTTGTTTTACTTCCTTTTAATGGAGAACCCATTTTAAATCCCAATTTTGGATCTTTTATAGATTTAATATTCCAAAATAAACATTATATTTGAATTCTAAACATAAAATTTAGTTTAGGATAAATTTATGATATTTTTCTGTAAGGTTTCATTTGTTAATGAATTGTAAAAAATAATAGATTTATTCAAAACTGTTTTTCATATAATTTATTTATAAATATAAATTCTATTTTTAATTTATATAATAGTTAATTTTGATAATATTTTTTTTAATTAATCCAATTTCTTTCATTGGAAAAAATTTCAAATTGAAATTGGATATAAAAAACTTAGTAAACATTTGGATGTTTTTACATAAAAAACTACATTGTCATCCCATCAGCGGGATTAATTTCAAATTATATTCTAACACTAATGTGAAAAAATTGATTCTATATTTGAAATAAGAATAATTTATAATGTTAGATAAGGTAAATTTTTACCAAAAATTATTATTGAATGAGATTAAAATTAATGACATCAGTTAAGAAGAAAATTATGTTAGTAAAGTATTAATCCTTAAATATAAGACCTAAAACAACCTAGAAACTAGTCCAACACCCATTTTATAGATGTTATTTGGCCACACATCTTTTATTATTTATTTTTGTTCACTTGGTATGACTTTTTTCTGGGTAAAAACAGGGGTACACCTAAATTGTTTTTAGAAATGCCAAGTGCGTCCTTTCCCTTCCCTAAAAAAGACCACCCTATCTGCCCACTTCCAAAAAAATCTCAAGACACTTGGATCACCTAAAATATGCTCCAATAATCATGAAAATTCCATAGATTCCACCTATAAGCCTTTCCTTGGGCATAAGGCAACTCAATAAATCATTTTGGCACAAACCAATAACAGTTACTCGATTAAGAGGTAATGACTTCTCTCAAGATCCCTTATTTTATTTTCCTTCTCCACCCATCCAATATATTTATAACATTATTGTATTAGAAAATGGTATAATAATTATACTAGGATTGTTTATTATAATGGTTTTAACATCTCTTACACACTACTCCATCTTATGGGTATCAAACATATTGTTTACATGTATGATGAACTACTGCCTCACTAAATAATGATTGTTCATTTATCCTATATGCCCTATAATTGAAGAAATTAAAATGGAAAATATATTTATATATGTCATATATTATATTTATTTTTTATTAAATATTATTTGTTAATTTTCCAAAACATATATTTTTTACATTCCATCAGTTTTTAATTACGATAATTTTGTTTGAGGAAGTGTGGAATACCGCCCCTTCAAAGTGATGCGATTCATTCACACACTACATAGATTGTATTAAGGATTGGTTTATTGAAATTATATGATATATATAAAATTATAATCCTACTTTAATTATTTTATATAATTAAACAATTATATTCCATTTTCATTATTTCTTTCAATATAAAAATATAAATGGAAGCAACGTTCATGCGTACGTACGACTTATCGTCTCCATAGACGGTGTATACCATTTGGTACTTATATATTCTATATATTTTTATAAAATAAATATAATGTATATACATGATATTTAAATTATTTTTTACATTCATAAATCGTGATATAATTATAAGGAAAAAAGATATAACAAATTAAGACACATGTGAAGTACAAAGCAAATATTACCTGAAGTGAAACCTTAACATAAGATCGTTAATAAGAGGGTAATATAAGATCATAATACAACCATATATGGTATTATATATAATAATTTTCTTCTGTAAAATATTTATAATAAATATATATTTATTATACCGAAATATTGTATGATTATTAAGAGAGTCAAGACACAAGGTAAGGGGATTTCTTCTCACCTGTTATTTCTGTGAGTTTCATGCTATGTTCATCACTCTTTACTTTTTTGTGGTCTATGTAGTAACCATGGTTTACATAAATTTATATTATAATATAATTTATTGTGATTAAAAAGTCAATTTTGTGATCTTTATTTCAAGGGGTCTATGTTTCAAATGTTACCAAATCAGTAAAAAATGTTAAGTCTCAATTTTCCTTTTTTGAGAGTCATGTTTTGTTAGGAACGTAACCTATTTTTCAAGGTTTATATAATTATATTTTAACTATTATATCATGAATATCTTCATTTTAATGATATTTTAATATTCATGTAATTTACTTTTCATACATGGATAATATGATCCAAATTTACCATGTTATTAGTGTTTTTTGAAAAAATATCATCGCTTTTATAGATTATTTATATTTATTCTTACATTTATGAAAGCTTATTATAAATCTATCAAGAACACTCATGGATTTACTAATATTATATATACTCACGATATATAGATGTTTTAGTACCATTTCAACTTTTTTGTACTTAAGATAATGTTTTAAGTAAAATCGAACTATCTCTCTCTTCAGTTAGAAATCTATTGTATTCAAAAACCATGTTTTAGAAAATATTTTAAAAAATATTTTTTCTAAAGATCATTTGAGATTATTTTAATGAAAAAATGATTTCAATTTTTTTTTTTATTTTTTTCAGTGTTCTCTTTATATGATTTCATGGTATTCCCAAATAAATGGGTTTAAAAATGTTTACAAGATTTATTTATAATATTTCAATGTTATATTCATAGAAATGGTTTTCAAATCATTTTCAAGAATTATTTATAATTTTTAAAAAATGTCTTCAAAGAAAAAGGTTTTTAAAATTTTTTTAATCTTATTTTATATGTTTTCAAGGAATATGGTTTTCAAAATGATTTAAACTATTCCTTAAAAGTTTTTGAAGGTATTTTTAAAAAAAATTATTTTAAAATGGTTTTATGAATTAAAAATAAATTTTAAAAGAAGAAAGTATATTTTCTTCAAGAAATTTTTTTGAAATATATTTCAAAATTATTTTCTATCTAGGATGACATCTATTGATGTTGGTCATCCCATTATTGGAAATGATCTAATGGTTCAATTCATATCCATTCAATGAATGGGTAATTTTAAATGTCTTTGTCCTTGTGAAACCTGTTTCTCTTTCACATGTAATATGTTTATGAATTTTTTTTCTCTTTTATAGGTTACTATTTTGATAAAATGATTATAAAACCTATATCATTTTAAACCGGTTATGATTTGTTTACATGTCTATATTACCCATTTAATTTTATGGGTTATGATATGATTGTCTATGATTTTATTGAACATGTATGTATGATTTCATTTTGAGATGGGTAGGACCTATAATTATTTCCAATGAATTAGGTAAAGATTTATATCTCATGATATAGACTAATATAATATTGGGAATGAACCTTGAAGACCATGATATCCATGAGAGTGAGCCATGACTACCAAGATAGTATGTGGAGTGAAATCATGCTACTAAGATTTCAACAGAAGCGAACCATGACATCCAAGATTGTATGAGGAGTGAACTCATGATACTAAGATGGCCATGGGAGTGAACCATAACTCCCATGAAGGTATGGGGAGTGAACCCATACAACCAAGATGGTGTTGGCTATAATTGCTCAACTATTATGGAAATCTTATTATATACTTCTGTTTTGTTCCATGATTTCATGCTTTATTCCTAGGGTATTTTTTTATAGATTATGCTCTTTATTTCGTTATGATTCATGTCTTATGAACTGTGATGAATTTTGACTTGACTCATGTTTATAATATTTTTTATGTAGGGTATGGTCTTATGTTTTCTTGATCACGTTCTCATACCCTTATTCTCTATATTATTCTTACATGCCTCTTTTATTGACCCTTACTTAGAATATGTTCTCACCCCATTTTATGTTTCCTTCCCCAGGTTATGAAGATATATTTTTTGTATGATATGTTTGGGTGGTGGTAGTATTATAAAATCCAGTGCTAGATAATATAGCACGTTAATGTACTAATGATTATGTTTCCATGTTTCTAATGGCACTCGACCAATTACTGTCTTTGGGAATCTATTTGTATAATTTTCAAGTATTACATAGATGTTATATAATAATTAATTGTTTAGAAAGATAGGGTTGCTATAGTTTGTATCAGAAAAAACTTTTATTTAACATTTGGATGATAGGATACCAGAACCTTAGTGAGAACCCTATGTACATGTCTATGGATAAGTTTATAAATAAGTAAAATCATAGGAAAATGTCCTCAAATTTTGGAAAAGGATACAGTGTGTGGTTTCTATGAAATACATCCTTGTGTAGATACTAAAAGTTGATGTGTCTTTGGAAGAAATATATATAGGGATAATATATTTGACAATATGTTCTGGGCCAGACTCAGGATAATATAGTACATGACAACGGGCCTTGTTGCACACCTAGTTTGACACTCCCGGGGGGATATGATTTTGGATTTCAAAAACACTTCATGAACCATTATGAAAGATTTAAATATATTTCAGCTATGAATAACATAGGATGAACCTTTGATGCCATAGATTAAAAAAGGTGTCATTATTTAAACATCCAATATGTAATTCTTTTCATGACTATATAGTTTTATGCTATGATAAGTAATGCTCACACAATGCTTCTAGTTTTAGCCAATGGCAGGAATCCCAAGGAACTAGATTAAGGTATAATGTGAGGAATAATTTTATGATGAGTACTGAAGTGGAAGGATCAATGTAGTGAAATATGTAGTGAACATTTATAATTAGGTATTCACTGAACCCGATTAACAAGGTTTACCTAAACCAACTCTTAGATATACCACGGAAGAGAAAGAAGGGGTTTATTGAATGTTCAGGTAATTGAGTCCATGGAGAAAATAATATTTAGTTTCCTTTTTTTTTCAAAATTTTTGGAAGAATCTCCTAAGTTAATGTATTAAAGGAATAAAAAGATGTTTTGACTATGGAAAAGGAGGGAACAAACCAAGTTACTGCAACGAAAAAAATGAAGAGTTTGATTGACATTAGGTAAGGTAATGATTTAATTCCTAAGGTATTATAATTTAATGACTAATTTAAATGTGGTAATTATTTGTGTTATAATAATTGTTGTCCTATGTGGAAGGCTCATGAAGAGAATTAGCAAGGTGGTATAAGTGATAGTTTTTCTGCTGATAATGAAGAAAATGAAAATGACATGTGAAAGGTATGTGATGTTATACTAGTATTGTTTACATTAATCATGAAAAGAATAATTAAATTGAGGATGAGAAAATTAAGACAAGATTCATATTTCATATTCTAGTAATGTTTTTTAATGAATATGTTGATAGAACTTGTGAAATGGTTTAAGAATAATGTTGTATTAATGAATTATATATGTTTTGGAATTGAAATAATATGTTTTAGGAATCAAGAAATATATCATTATTTATATTATAAGTTTTAATTTAGGATTGAAATTGATATTTTTAATGGTTATGAATAAATATAAAAGTGATATTTTTATTAAGGGTAGGTATACATTAATGTGATAAATATGTTGATAAAATTATGGGTCTCTTGGATTTATATATGATTGATTTGGATAAAGTAAATTTGATAGAACTTATTATCTGGGAATTGATTGTTTAAAAATTGGTCTATTTCATCAAGGATTATGTTTAAAACTAATTGGGTTTAATTAATATATCTAGAAATCATTGGAATAAGGAAACATGCATGTTTTAGAAATATATTTATTGTAATAAAGGTTATTACCATGTTTCAAGAGAATATATGATGCGGGTTTTCACACGTTTGGAACGTGAAAACCTAATAATACATTATGATATAAAAGGGAAATAAATGTTAAGATTATTTCATGACACTTTTTATATTGTTTTGGGATTTCATCTTTGAGAAGGGTTATAATGTCAACCATTTATGAAATGTTTAATTTAAACATCAGAGGAAGTATTTATGCATGTAGATTGTATTGGAAAATATGGTTAAAAGGCTATTTAGTGTTTAACCTTATTTAAGGGATGTATATATTATATATTTTAAAAACTATATTATAATATTTTCTAAGAAAGATATTATGTATGTCTGGTGATAACCAATCAAGTCCGGCAAGGTCGCGGGTCATGAACCCATGACCGAAGGATGATAAGGGTTTCACACCTAGCACTGGACTACGCAATTTCCTAGTTAATGTAAAATTATTTTTATGGAATAAATATTAATTATGAATTAGTCGTTTTATTTTTATGTTTTTAAATTAATTCATATTGATTTTTACAAGACAATTTGTTAGACTTTTTATTCTTTTTATGGGACTTAAGATCCGTTAAAAGTGTTTTTTTGTACTTTATGCATCAAATTTAATTTCAATACATTCATTACTTAATGTAATGAATTTATTATAATTTTATCAAAGAAAAAAAAAGAATATAATTTATTTTATAGAAATATATATTGAATTACTCAGCATTCTAAAAGTGAAAAAAATGAATGTTGTCCAAAAACATTAATTTTTTTTTGAATTGGTGGCTATTCAAATCAACATAGATTTATGAATTTGAGGCCCTAAAATTTTCTTTGATCATAATAATGTTTGTGATTGAGGACTTAAATAACTCCCTATAGATATTTATTATTTTCCTCCATGTCTAATATTCACTCCCAACCTATGTTCTCCTATGTTGAAACCCAATTATATGTTACTTTGGGTAACTGTTATGGATCTAAATTTCCCTTTTTAAAGGATGTTTTAGTATTTATTTTTGAAAAATGGGTTTCTATGAATTAAACATGAAAGTATAAAATATTTTTTAACCCAGATAAATTTGGGCGGAGAAATTCATTTTAAAGAGGGTATAATGTAACTCCCCCTGAGATTTTGTAATTTTATTCCAATTAATTTATTCTTTTGATATTTTTTAGTTAACAATGAACTAAAAATAGTTTTTTTCAATAATTGAAACATAACTTTTACATAGAACCAGCTAGGAATATGTTATATTCAACAGTGAATTTCCATACATTACATGGCACAACAAGGTTAAAATACATTACACAACATATTTAATTTCCTCGACGGATTGCGTAATGTGCAAGACCAAGTGTTACCAAAATATAATATAATAATAAAAATATTATTATAATGGAATATAACATATTAGTTAAGTTGATGGATATGAATAGTATTATCTAAATTATGAAAATATGTGGTTCAAAAAAATATAATATGAATTAATAGGTTACAAATTAATTAGAAATGAATATGAAAATTGATTGAATATAAAAGAAAATATTATTATTTTAATAAAGATATTTTAACCTAGTAAATTAAATTAATTAAAATTGGAAAATTATATTAATTTGACATATATATTATATATTAAATAAAATATTTTTATATTCATCCAATAGATTCAATATACATAAGATAAAAACAAACCCAATTCTATACTTAAAAATATATATTTTTATAAATGTGATCTTACCACCTTTTAATGGAGAACCCATTTTAAATCAAAATTTTGGAAATTTTATATATTTAATATTCCAAAATAAAATTTATATTTTAATGAGAAACATAAAAATTAGGTTAGGATAATTTTTTGGTATTTTTTATAAGATTTCATTTATTAATGAGTAGTTAAAATACGAGATTTTAATTCAAAACGGCTTCTTTATCTAATTTATTTATAAGGTTAAATTATATTTTTAATTGGTTTAATAGTATATTTAGATAATATTGTTTTAAAATAATCCAATTTAGGTCATTTTAACCAATTTAACATTGAAATTTGATATAAAAAACTTACCAAATTTTGGATATTTTTACTTTAAAAACCAACAGTGTTATCCAATCAATATGAATAATTTTAAACTAATTTCTGAACATTTTGTTATTATAATTTCAGAAAATTTACTTTATATTTTTAATTATAATAATTTATAATTTATATTAAGTTAAAATTTGATTTTGACCAAAATTATTAGTGAATGTGATTAAAATTAATTACACCAGTTAAGAGGAAACATTGATTAATAAAGTACTAAACCATAAATATAAGACCCAAAACGACCTAGAATCTAATAGAAAACCTATTTTATAGAACGTATTCTTCCATTAAACTTCAATTATTTATATTTTTATGTTTTTATGAGTTTGGAAAGGTAAAAACGTGGTTACAACTAATTTGTTTTAAAAAAGGCAAAGTGTGTCCATTCTATTCTGTATAAAAGTCCACCACATATACCCACTTAAAAAACCTATCAAGCCCATTATCTTGACCAAAATTTGATAAAATAATCTCAAAACTTCGCTACCTTTGGTAGAAGGCCACTCAAGTTATAATGTTTCACAAACCATGACGATTTACCCGATTAAGAGGCAACGTCTTCTCTAAATCTCATATCTTTTATTTTCCTTCTCCACCCCTCCAATATCTTTATTAAATTATTGTTTAAAAAAAAAATTATACCATATATACTAGGAAGTTTTATGATATGGTTTATACCTTCAATTACACACACCTACATCTAATGGGTTTTGAACATACTCTTTACGTGTACGACAAACTACCGCCTCACTAAACGATGATTGTTCATTTCTCCTCTATCACCTCTCATGGTATACACTATGATTGAAACAATATTTGTATATGTTATATATTGTATTTATTATTTATCTAATATTATTTATTCCCTTTATAACACATATATTTATCCTTTCGATTTGGTGTAATTATGATAATTTCGTTTGAGGAAGTGTGGATTACCGCTCCTCAAAGTGATGAGATTCATTCACCCACTACATGGAATGTATTAAGGATAGTATTTGTAAAATTATATGATATATTTAATATTATAATGGTAATTTAATGATATTATATACACAAAAACTTATAATTAATTTTATTTATTTCTTTCAATATGGAAATAAACACGGGAACAACGTTCATGTGTACGTATGACTTACCATCTTCATGAACAATGTATTCCATTTGGTACTTATATATTATATAGAATATTATAATGTATGTATAATAGATATATATTATATTTATATCATGGTTTACATTCTATAATCATGGAATAAGTATAAGTACCAATAATCTTACAATGTAAGACACATGCAATGAACAAAGTGAATATTACCCGAACTGAAACCTTAACATTAGATTGTTAAAAAAAGGGTAATATAAAGTCATAATATAACCATATAATGTATTATATATTAAAATATTCTTATTTAAAAGATGTATAATAAACATATATTTATTATACAAGAATATTTTAAGAGTACAAAGAGAGTCAGGACACAAGGTAAGGGGATTTCATCTCACTTTTTATTTCTGTGAGATACATTCTATATTCACCACAATTTACTTTTTTCTTTTGTATGTAATTACCATGATTATATTAAATTTAACTTATAATTAAATTTAAGGGGACTCAAATGCACATTATATTATCTTTATTTCATGGGGTCTATGTTTCAAAATTTAACAAATCAATAAAATTATTAGGTTTCAATTATCCTTCTTTGAGATTCATGTTTTGTTATGGATGTAAAAAATTTTTATAGGTTTATATAATTAAATTTAACTAGTTTTATCATGAATTCAGAAAATTTCATGATATTTTATGCTTCATGAAATTTCCTTTTCTTACATGGAGAATATGATCCCAAGTTACCAAGTTATAAGAGTTTATTAAAACAGTCTCATCATAATTTGAGATTATTTTTGTTTATGCTTCCTTTGATGAATGATTATGATAAATCTCTCAATAACACTCATGAGTTTACTTAGCCTCTATTTATTAGATATATATCAAGGTATTAGTACCATTTTTTCACTCTTTGGTACTTTGGATAACATTTTTTAGAAAATTATTACCATCTCTCTCTTTGGTCAGAAATCTATTATATTGAAAAACCATGCTATCAAAAATGTATCAAATAATGTACTTCAAAATATCCTTAGATATAAATTTTAAGGGAAATTATTTTATTATTTTATTACTTTCAGTGTTTTCTTTATAGTTTTTCAATCTATTTTCAAATAAATGGTTTTCAAAGTGATTTAAATATTTATTTATAAGATGTCAAAGTTATGTAAATGAAATAGTTTTAAAAAGGTTTTAAAGCATTATAAATAAGTTTTCAAAAATATTTTTAAATAGAATGGTTTTCTAATTGTTTTAAATTTTATTTTATAATTTTTCATGGAAGAGGGATTTCAAAATGATTTTGAGTATTATTGACAAAATTTAAAGGTATTTTCAAAGAAAATGATTTTCAAATGGTTTTATGTATTAAAATATTTTTTTAATGAATAAATGAAATTTTACTCATGAAACATTATTGAAATATATTTAAAAATTATTTTCCATATATGTTGGCATACATTTATCTTACTAATGATTTTATAAAAAATAATCTAAAGGTTCTTTTCTTATAATTTCTATGAATGGGTTATGCTAAGCATACTGGTCTTTATGAAACCCATTTCTCTTTCATGGGTCAATGTTAATGAAATACATTTCTCTTTTCACCGGTTATTACATCAATTAAATGATTATGAAACCTGTATAATTTTACAATGGCTATGATATGCTAAAATTTCTATAATATCCATTTCATTTCATAGGTTATGATTTGATTGTTTATGATTTTGTGGCACATGTATGTATGATTTCATTATGATATTGGTGGGACCTATATCTCCAGCCAATGCATTGGGTAATGATTTATATTTCATTAGATAGACTAATATAGTCTTGGGAATGAACCATGACTACCAAGGTAGCCATGAGAGTGAACCATGACTACCAATATATTATGTGGAGTGAACATTTTTTACTAAGATAGCCATGGGAGTAATCCATGACTACCAAGATGGTATGATGAGTGAAATCATGGTACTAAGCTATCCATGGGAGTGAACCATGAATACCAAGATAGTATGAGGAGTGAACCCATACTACTAAGATGTAATTGGAGGTGATGAATTGGATACTATATAAATCATATTATATACTTATGTGTCATCCATGATTCCATGCTTTGTTCTTATGTTATGATTTAATGTATAATGTTATTTATTTTCTTATGATTGATGCCTTCTAAAATTACAATATTTATTCCATGACCCATGCTTATGATATTTCATATGCAGTGTGTGATATTTTGTTTTCATGATCATGTTATCATACCCTTATGCTCATGATTATGCTTACATGTCTCCCTTGTTTACCTTTTTTGAGCATATGAGCTCACCCATTTTTATATTTCCTTCATCAGGATGTGAAGATATATATTTTTTGTATGATATATATAAGAAGGGTGATAGTATTGGAGAACCTAGTGTGGGATAATGTTTCTCACTCTTGTAATAATGTTTATCTTTCCATGTTTCCAAGGGCACTAGACCAATTAAATTCTTTTGGTGTATCTTTGTATAATGTTTAAGTATTACTCAAAAGTTAAGTAATGTTAATGTTTTGAAAAGTGAGGTTCTCTATAGCCTGAGAGTTGAGTATGTTTTCATAATTCTAGAAGATCAAGATTATTTTGTGACATGCTTAATTTTAGGCATGCATGGGAAAATGAGTTTTGGATAAGTAATGAAAAATGAAATGTTTACCATTCTTGTGTAATTGAAATAAAAAAGGTGCATATTGGGAAATTTAAATTGTAAAGTGTTATAGAATATGAATAAATGAATATCTAATCAGAACTTGAATAATGATAATGATATTACCAATTGATAACCATGGCATAAATGTTGGATGGTTAAGGGTAGTGATAGTGCCTCAGTTTTGATCGTGTGGATGGGTTTGGGGGAAATGAATTTTTGTGCCTTATTGTGAATATATCTTACATTAACAATGTCAAATTTGTGTTTTGTTTCCTGAGACGTGTTTTAGGAATTTTAGATATATGCTCCATTGAAAAAAGTCATTGATAGGACGATAAGAGGATATGGATGGAAATGATGCTGCAATAGTGGAACATGAGGCACTGATAGTGTCGGGTGAGGAAGTCAAAATAGAAGTTCTGAGATAACTTTTCATGTTTTATAAAATCCATGGAAGGAGACCCAAGGTGGGTTTGGAAAATAAT
This sequence comes from Viscum album, assembly GCA_963277665.1. NCBI lineage: Eukaryota > Viridiplantae > Streptophyta > Magnoliopsida > Santalales > Viscaceae > Viscum > Viscum album. The sequence continues at coordinate 1,778,858,820 of OY728165.1, read as the reverse complement.
GTCTAATATGACATGCTATTTTTAGTTATAACACACTCTGATGTTTACCTGAGAGGGTAGACCTGAGGTAGTTGGGTTTCAGATTGAGTATATCTTGATATATTTGACCACGTAGAGATTCCTAATGAGAAAATAGTTATGTTAGCTACTTACATGTTACGTGGTCAACCTAAATGATTGTGGGACATCTAGGATTGAGATAGATAACTAGAGACTATTGAGTTGAATGACTTTGAATATAATTTCTTGGATCACTTTTTTACTAACATTCTTATCCTGGAGAGACTAGAAGAGTTCATATGGTTGACACAGGGAAGCATTTTTGTGATAGACTATGTTGGATGATAGAGATATTTTAAACACTTTTCATCATCATTAAAAGGGGAAGAGGCTACTATGGAAAAACGGTTTCTAGATGGGCATAAATGTGAAATTAAATCCCCGGTGAATATATTTAGGCTACCAAAGTTTTTACAAGTGCTGAATCATGATCTCATATCAAAGGGGAAACTGAAGGAGGCTTCCATTGGAGGATATGTGGTTTCTACTAGGTGTTCAAGAGGTACAATATCCATGGTAAAGAAGTTTAAATATGAGAATGTTTGAAAGATTGTTAGAAAGAACCATATTTAGGGGAAGGGTCAATTACATAGGAACTTGATCATGTGATATGCCACTGATGTGGTAGCTTGGGATAGATTTAGTGACAATACCCGCGACCACTAGTAGAGTATCAAGGTTGTTGATGGATGGCACATTTATAGAGTTTCTGTAGGAACCCATGATAGATGGGTAGAAATTATGAACATATGCATAACTAGATTACTAGAAGGGGTTATTCTACACCGTATCAGTATAGGAGTTATATTTCCACTATCTATAGTGGGAGAGGAAGTGGATGTTGAGCTTATGGACAAGAGGTCCCATATTAGAAGAGTGTTACAACTCAAGCGACGTAGATTGCATCACAAGGAAGAGGGGAATGATTGTTTCAATCCATTTATCTTTTACTTGTTGATAATTATGTTGGACCATCTATAGTAAGAGGTAATATTCTGATAACTTATAGGCTATATAGTGCCTTATTTGATAATGGTGCCTCTAACTATTTTATATATACACAACCTTTTAATGTTTTGAGACTAGTGGTGGAGTTTTAGAGTGGGGTAATAATGATAGACACACCTTTGAGTGTACAGTCAAGAGACATATTTTTTGTGAAAAGGGTGTTTTCTCATGGTTTGAGAGATTCATTTTCTTTAGAGTATTTATATTCTTAACATGTCAGGTTTTAATCTAATTTTGGGTATGGAATAGTTAGTATAATACAAATCTCACATTTATTATTAGAAAATAATGGTGAATTTTATGTCTTATATGGGTGATAATTATGTTCCTTGAAGAGAGTGGGATATCCAGAAAGTTCATGTTGGGCCAGTTCCTTAGAAACCAGGAGAGCTAACCACCCAGGTTGCAAGTCTATTTCTAGAGGATGGGCATGTTATGCATGATTTATTTCCATGAAAAGTGGAATGGTTTTATGATATGTATCCTAAAAACTTATCAGGGTGACCACCTGATAGAGATGTGGAATTTATGACTGAGCTCATATTGGGTGATGAGACAGTTGCTATTCCACCGTAGAAGATCACATCAATGGATCTTTGAGAGATCAAAAATCGGATAGAAAATTTGCTGGATAAGGGGGGTTATCCATCTGTGTATGTCACCTTGGGGTTCACCAGTTTTTTTGATAATAAGTCCATTGAGACTCTACGCTTAATTATTGACTACCAGAAATTCAACCAGATGTTAGTAAAGAACTGGGTTCCTCTTATGTGTATTGATTATCTATTTGACTAGTTGACATGGGCTCGTGTATTCCCTAAGACGGACATGAGATTAGGGTTTCATCAGTTGATATTTATACCTTATGAGATACATAATACTTCTTTTAGAAGAATGAGTGGCCCTTATGAGTGTATTTGTGATGTTGTTCAGGATAATGAATGCACTAGCAGGGTATATTGCCTATATGAACAAAATATTTCTATTGTAATTGGATCCATTTGTTGATAAAATATTGGTTTACTCCATGTATAATTAAGATCATTCCCAAAATATCTAAGTCATATTGAGTACACTGATTTAGCATTATCTATGATATATACTATCTATGTTTCATATTTATCTGGATTAAGTACACTTAATGGGTATCATCATCTCATAGGTTGATGTGTATGTAAACTTAGAGAACATTCAAGTTGTTTCATGGGTGATTCCCAATTATTTTTTCAATATCCATAAACTTCGAAGTTAGTAGACTATTATAAAAGATTCATCCATAACCTTTATCGATTGGTAGCACTACTTTTAGGATAGATTAAAAAGGAAAAAAATAATGAATGTCCAGAAGCATGCAAGAATTTATTCCGAGAGTTGAAGAAGAATTTGAAAATGATACCAATATTGATCTTACTCGATCCAGGTGTTAAGTATTCATTATTTTTTGATGCTTCTGGAATAGGGATTAGAGTAGTGTTGATGTAGGTGGATATAGTTATAGTGTATGGGTCTTAGGAACTGAGGCCACATGAATGGAACTAGCCTACTCACAACCTCAAATTAGATTCACTAGTTTATCCCTTATATTGATGGCGGGATTATCTCTTTGGTTAGAAGTTTACTATTTATACAGATCAAAAGAGAATAAATTATGTCTTTTCAAATTGATATTTAAATTTTTGATAGTGGATTTTGTTTGTGTTTATGATGTCATTTGATTTAGAGCTAATATATATTCCTAGGAAGGGAAAAAGTATTTTTTATTCTTTATGATGGAAAACTGATGCTTGAGAAGTTCAGGAGGCTAGTTATGATTGGAGGATGATGGATTTATTAGACAAGATGCATGTTGTGGATAAAGAGGGCCAGGATCATATGACTATAGTATCATTTTCTGTTGATTATACAATCTTGATTCAGTTAAGGGAAAGGCAGTATCAGGATCCAAAATTTTTTTCCTTGAGGGAAATCTTTGAAGGTGTTGTGTCACCATTATATTAGAGCATAGATTGGGATGAGATCATCTATGTCAGGAATTAGGTTGTTGAGCATGTGAGAACATGAGAGAAGATGATGCATGTATTTCTTAACTTGAATTTGGCGATGCATCCCGATGTGAACAAAATGTTTGAGGACCTTCACTGAAAGGTTTGTGGCTAGACAAGAAAAATGATATAGTAGGGTTCTTGACACAATGCTACACATTCCAACAGGTGGAGGATAAACATTAATGTCCTAATTATTTACTATAGTCATTTACTATTCTATAATTTAAGTGGGATGATGTTTCCATGGATTTTGTGGTGGGTAGCCCTAGTGTGACTTAGAATAATGATAATATTTTGGTGGTTGTGGACAGAATGGAGAAATAATGGAATTTCATAACTGTAAAAAAGACTTTCTTAGTGGGGTAGATGAGAGAGTTTTATGTTTGGGAGATAGTGAAACTACATGGGGTGACAAAAACTATAGCTTTAGGCCATGATTCATGTTATACATCACAATTATAGTAGGGCTTATAGAAGGAACATGGAAATAAGGTTTTTATAAGTATGTCATTCCACCCACAGATAGATGGCTGGTCTGAGCGTACTATATATTTGCATGAGGATATGCTTCAGGCATGTGTCCTAGACTTTCAAGGGTCATGGGAGAAGAACCTATATTTAGTGACATTCTCCTATAATAATAATTATTTGAAAATTGTATAGATTTAACCGCACAAGGTTTTCATGGTAGGCCATGTACATCCCCTCTATGCTTGATGAAGGTAGGCGAGTCAGAGTTGTTGGGACCAAGTCTCGTGTAAGATATGTCAGGGCATGTTCAAAAAATTCAAAAACATATGGATATGACTCAGAAAAGATATAATTCATATTATTATAGATTTATAAGACCCATAGAGTTTATAGGGGTGAATGTGTATTCCTTCGAGTGCCACATTGAATCTGTCACTACATGATATAGAGATAGGGAAAGTTAGCACCCAGGTTTGTGGATTGTTTGATGTTGTTGAGAGGATCATGGAGCTAGCCTATTGATGGGTTGTTCCACAAAAATAAACTTCTATGAATGATGTTTTTCATGTTTCATATCTTTTCTGGTATCACCCCAACCCTTCTCATGTGATCATTTTGGATGATTTTGAGATTGCGATACATATGTATTCTGAGGAGAATCTGATAAGTGTGTTGAATCACAGAGAGAAAGTGTTACAAGGAAAGGTTGTGTTGTTAGTTTCCATATTGTGGAAACATGGGTGGGTTCATAAGGAATCATGGAAGGGAGAAGTATATATACAATCTTACTATCCAGATCTCTCTGACTAAAAATATAAGAGATTCTTGGGAGCACATCTCAAGGATGTTCTATTATGTTGTTAGAAGATTGTAATATTCTAACCTTTTCTAGAGATGTCTAAGGCCTGTATTCGGGTACAATTTTTTCATTATTTTTAATAAATTCTGTTTGGGTGTTACCATGGGATTTGTTTTGGTGAATTTGGAAAAAATCTGAAAGAGGAGAGGTTGTTCATAGTTTTATCATTGTTTTCCCAAATAGTGTGACCATCCTAGAAAGTAGTTCGAACCCAAATAATGGTGATCTTCACATCAAGTACATGGTTTTTCAAACCATAAAAACTATTAGGAGAAACCATAAACCCCTAATATAGGATAAATGTTAAGGCGGATGGTTTTTGAAACCATGTTACCATTCCTAGGAAATTGTGCATGTTGTTTAAATTAACCTAAAAATTGGTTTTAAAATTACCCAAACCCCTAGATTAACCCAAAATCAACCCCAACTCAGACCTAAACTTTTTATCTCATTTTTGGAACCTTTTGTGTGGATTAAAATCCCTACTAACCTCTGTTCATGATGAATCAAAGGCTGGATTATTATATTTTCACCTTCTTAGGTATGTATTTTACTCCAATTGATGTATATTTATATATATCTCTCTCACACTGCTCTTTATAGATAAAAGAGGGATTTTTATCTACTATTGGGTCTAGATCTAGATCTAGGTTTGATGTATCTTGAGTTTTTCGATCTAGGATCTAGGATTTAGTTAAATATCTTGTTTTTCACCATGTTCTGGATCATTCTGCTTAAATTGGGGATTTTTATTAGGTGATCACTCATTAATGAAATGAGGCAGGGTGTCTATTATTAAAATCCCAGAGTACTGATTTAAATTAGGCGTACATAATTTTAGAATGTATTTTGGATGATTAAAAATAGGATTTATAAAATTGAATTAATTAATATGGTAAATTAATTAATTAAGGGATTGTGAATTGGAATAATTAATTATTGAATTTACTATGAGATATTGATATTTTTGAATTGGAATATTTAATTTCTTAATTAATTAATTAGATATTTATAGTATTAAATTAATTTTATTAATTTGTTGTTGAATTAATTAATGAGATGTTGAGATTTTGAAATTGAATAGTATAAATTTGTTGTTGAATTAATTAATGAGATATTGGGATTGCAGAATTTGGTATAATTAATTACTGAATTAATTGAGAAATTGAGATTGCTAAATTGGATTAATTAATTGTTTCATTATTTTATAGGAATTCTTGTGATTAACCAAAATATTGATTTGGATAAATTAATTGTTGAATTAATTTATAAATAATTTGATTTTGAAATGTCATAATAATTTTAATTTTAAAAAACCTTGAATGATTTTGTATATTTGATATATGTTTCATTGTAATATTCATTTGTGGGAAATTATTTGCTACTTCCAATTCCCAATGTGATAAATTGATTGATAAAAGTGTGTGGGATAAGGTCTGCTTCTTCGAAATCCCATAGTGATAAATTAATTGATAAACATGTGTGGAAAAAGTTATTCTACTTTAAAATCCTATAGTGATAAATTCTTTGATAAATGAGTGTGGGATATAAACTACTACTTAAAAATCCTACTTGGTCATTGGCTTGTTGACCTAGACAAAATTTTTTGGTATTTGACCATGTTTTCATTTTTCTATAATATTATTTGAAATGAATGAGATAATGAAAGACTATTTGTTATAATTAATTTTGAATTTAACTTTTATCATGGTTTAGACTTCGGAATGGGGAGAATTAGGTATTGATAGTTTAGGAGTCCCTGAAAACCTGAGGGTTATGTTGTTAACTAAAGAGTAATTGAATAAATGTAAACTATTTATATTATTTATTTTATTTATTATTTATAAAACAAATTCCAATATTTTGAATGGTTATTATTTTAAACACCATAGGTGGGGGCCTAATGAGTTTTACTCACACCCTACTTGGGATGACTGATCGCTACCCGAATATATTTCTCAGATGTATGACATGTTAAGGGAAAGGGAACTATGTATATGGTTTGGCCGAGATGGTTCATGGATGAGGGAACTATATGTGGTTTGGAAACCACATGGGAGTTTTCAGTTTATTTGTTTATATAGGAGTTTTCAACATAACACTTCACATATATTGGCAAGACTTAAATATTGTTTAGTTCTGGATATTTAATTTTCTGTTTTGGTCATCATGTGATATTGGTATCATTTTCTTTATGGTTATATCTATTGGTTTTTGATAATTTCTTTTCATATGTTGTGATACTTTGATAAAGAAGGTATAGTCTCCCAATGATCAATATTAGACCATCAGTACTAGTCTATATCCTCTGGTATACATGGAGGTACACTAGAGGTGACGTAGTGAACCGACTCAGTCAAACGGTGTGTGGAACCTGGGTCGAGACATTAAAATATGGTAGTGTTCTTTGATCCAATTAAAAGATATAAAATGGTCATTTATAACTAGTGTGAGTGACCCAACATGGAAAACATTATAATCCTAGAAAATAACTAATCATCCCCGTTATAGAAACACAAATATTGAGAAATTTAGTTTTTGACGCATCTTATGTATCTACACCGTTATCCCATAACTCATAAAATTATTCTATAAGAGGTTGATGGTATAAATTGATTCTATTTATAGTCATTTAATTTCTGAAAATTATCATAAAATAATGATATAAGTTTATTCTATACATATCCATAAAATCATATTGTAAGGGATTAAAATAATTTTCCCAATACTATAACCTCTACTCTGAGTCCTAAATGGATTTAACCTATATATATAAAATCCCAATTGCATATTCTTAAGTAATGAACAAAAATTTAGGTATAAAGAATAAAAATATTTTAATACTTTTTAATCTCATGGATGTCATATAAACTTTTCATTTGTGTTTTTCAAAGTAGAAAATATTATTTTATCTTCTATTATACAATACAAGAAAAATATAATTAATATTTATTTTAATGAAATATAATGTAAATAGTTTTCATTAGTTTTATTTTTACTCTTATTTTTAGTATATTAAATTATAAATTTATCATATTTCATCAATTTCTATCATGATTTATAAAATCATTTATACTATTCTCTATTTTAATCTTCTCCCTGATACATTATTCTATCGTTCTGACATGCATGTATCTTTGTATAATTGAGATCGAGTTGGTTAAATTAATTATTTATCTCATAATATTAATATGGATTATTATCTTGATCAAATTCATCATTCAAAAAATACAATAATAAGGATGATTACTTTCCTTTAGTTCCACATAAGAATACGATATAGTACTATATCACTAGGAATAAAAATTTTATATATTTGAAACATCATTCACACTAAACATGATTCCCATCTTCCAGAAATTCATAAAAATCATTTGACTGCTCCTTTAACTTCTCTATAATATTCATCTATGGAAACTTTTACAATTATATGTTATAATTTTCAGCATTATCTTCATAATGCAAAAAAATTGATAATTAGGTTCTGAATTTCATTTTACACTATTAGGTTAATTGGTTATTAATTTTGATGATTCTCACACACCTAAATTTATATAATGCTTAATTTATCATTCCAAATCCATATTATATATCCAATTGAATTTTTTTAATTATTAAGTTCTCATAAACTTTATTTACTTTCAATCATCATAAAAAATAAAAATCAGGATATGAGAATTTTATTCTTCCATATATGGATCCTTTTAAAATTGAAAAATATTAAAAAACCCTAAACCTTTAACAAATTAATATGTATATTGGGGTAAATGAATCCATATTTTAAATAATTTTACTCTATAGATAAATATAAGTATAAAAAACAACAATAATTAATTAAATAAAAGAATGATAAAAATAGAACAAATGGTTTTTTGAATAAAAAACATTAATATCAGAAAATAGTACAAGAATTAATGAAATTAAATTAAGAATGAATCCGTAAATAATATATATTCATAATAAATTTGTATTATGATTTTATGTTTTGTGATATAAATATATCATATAACACATTGAAAAATATAACACATCACATAAACAAAAATCACATTTTATTTTTTAAATTAATATCTGATTTTTTTCAGTGAATCATAAATTAATATCTATATTGGTTTTATAAAATTTTCTTTCTTTATTTAGTTACATGTTTTGAAACTATTTCACTAAATATATTAGTTATATTTATAAAGGCTAAGTATTATAAATAAATACAATTATATAATGTGAGATAAATATAAATATTGAAATTAATATACAATGATATTAAATGAATACTGAATCATCAAAAATAATTCATATGTGTAATTTTTCAATCAATTAATTGATAAAAAAGAAAAACTAGTGATGTAATATATATATATATTATTTATATATATTTTATGAACATGTATATAAATTCTATATATATAAAAAGGAACATATATGTGTTATATAAATGTATATATATACATATCTTTTATAAATATGTTATAAATAAATACATCTATAAGTTTTTTATACATGTATATATAATGATTTGAGACATGTGTATGTACAATATACAAAGAAGACATATAGAAATGCATATGTTATGCAAACAAACAAAACGTTAATATGATAAATATGTTTTCTAACTACTATCACCATATTGTATTTTTTTAGTTCAGTTGTAATTTGTTTTAGGATTGTATACTGTTGTCTAGAAAAAAATAATCCAATTATGAGCATATAATTAAGCATAATTGATTGATTTATTATTTAGTTTTTTTTATAAAATTAACATAAATAAGTTTAGGATAAAATATTCCTCAAGGTATATATTAAATTTAAAAATAAAAATGCACAACATTAAATATTAGGAAACATGATTACCATAAAAATATTATTTCCTATTATAAAATTAAAAAAACATAAAAAATACAAAAAAACGAAATAAAATACGGATCCTAGTGGGTTAATTTTTTTCCAATAAAATCCACATAAAAAACAAACAATGGTGATTATATAAAAATTATATTCAAAATATACATGAATAAAAATGATTAAAACAATATGTGAAGGAATACATAATTAGTGAACAATTTACATGAGAATTGGATAATGAAATAATTGTAGGATCATAATTTTTTTGATAGTATGATAAGAATAATATAAGTGGGGGTGAATTTTAGTTTATAAAAAACTATAGATTTTCATCCTTATAGACATATAAATGAATCGGTATTTTTAAAATTAGATTAGCCCAAAATAAAAGAATTTTAATTTTAAACCATTAATATAACCATAAGATAAAATCAAAGTACAAATTAGAGTAACTAAATTTTATTCTAATTATTTCAAATTACTGATGTAATTCACATGAATAGTGGATATAGAAATAAACTTTATTACAAAAACTGATGTATAAAATAATGTTTATAATTGAATAAATTATCAAGGACATTATAAAACTCATTTTTTGAAAAAAGTTAATGGTAAGTCTATAGACCTAATCAAAGATATCCTCAAATTTAAACCTATCAAAAGGTATATAATTCATACATTTAAAATATAGAAACTATATTATAAACTATGGAATCCATAAATTTCCTTGATTGAAAATCCCACCACTACTCTAACTAGTATCTTGATTTTCCCCACTATACAACCAGTATATCGGTTTACACAGTTACTTTAGCAGTACCTCATTAAAACTTTAGCACATAACTGATAGGTCAATGCATCCACTACCACAAGTAGTAGATCAGTATTTCCATGCTTCATAACTAGTATCTCATTTAGACGAATACATTAATAAATGCAATAATCATTCAAAATAAAGGGATAAAAAGCATAATCTGTAGAAAAAAAGTCAGAATGGAAAACCATTGCATGTACATAAATTAATAAGTATTTTATAAATTCAATCGATCACTTCCCTGGTAGTTTTCCTGAAATATTTTCAAAAATTCATATCATCTGATACATGACATTCAACTATATTTTTCAGAAATTCACCAATGGTCAGATTTTGAAAATATCTCGGTCATTTTTCATAGTATCAATAATATCTCATTGTTTATCTTTTGATGGATTTTTTTCTATATCTATTGATAGGTTGGTTCAACACTGCTATATTTCTTTTAATGAAAACTATAGACCTTCCAAGTTATAAAATTCAATGGATTATTTGATTTTCATAAATTAGTTTCAATGGTATTTTTAAACCTTATGTTATTGGTATTTCATTATGTGATTTTATATAACATAAAACATCAATGATAAATATAATAATCCTATGTTTTGTCTTCTATATAGATGATGTTTTTCATTGTTTTTAAATAAGATAATTTATTATAGTCACTCAAAAAATATTTCTTTTAAAAAATAAAAATAGTTAGATAAAGAGTAAATATATTTGAAAATACTTCATGTATTACTCATTCATATCCCCTTTTAATATATTTTTTTTACACCTTTATATAATATTATACATAGGGTGAAAAATATCCCCCATTAGAATTTTTTTACTTATTTAAAATAAATCTCACCCTTAGAAAATATTGCTCAAGTTATAATAAATTAAGAGATAATAATTATTAGATCATTCACCCCCTTTGAAAAATATTTTATCAAAAAGATTTTATTTTCATAACTTTATCCCCTATGTGGTTTTTGAAAATAATGAAACATAAAAGGTTTTTACTAAAAAAAAGATCCCTTTGATAGGTATATAAAATAATAGAAATGGTAAATCAAGCATTAGATGGTAAAAATTCAAGTAATTAATTCAATGAATTGAAAAAATATTAAGTCAAATTAAAATATTGATGTAAAAATTGTATTTGAAAATTTTTGAGAGAAAAATTTGAAATTAAATGAATTAAGAAATTTATAAAGAAAATACTTCTTAATATATTTTAATATCAGCTTCTTCAATTTATTTAATACATCTATTTTTGGAATATGTGACCTTTTTTAATGTGGAATTTATATTATTTCCCAAGAATATTTTCTAAAATGATTCTTCCGAGATACTTCAACTTCTAGTCCTACTCTAAAAGTTTTTAGTACAAGGATAGAATTTTTTGAGTTCATTCCTCATCTTTCTAGTTTTGATCAAAAAACTTATGATTATAATATTTAAACTATTGTTTTTTATGTTTTTAAGGACCCTTTATATCTTCAATTTATGAAACAATCCATTCAATTTTTCATTATAGATCTTTAATAATGTCATAAAAAATTATTGATCCATCCCAATTGATTGAATTATTTTGGTGAAGTGAAATAGAATTATCCCCAAAATAGTTTATATCTTTCATAGGGATATGGAGGAATTTTTTAAAATTTAAATCCTCTATTAATAAATATACAATTCAATAATTACATATTTTACCTCTTCTTTTACCTTTTCAATCTATTCTTACAAGTAAATCCGAACTATAATATTCTAAACATAAAATATATGACTCTGAATCACTACCATTATTGTACATGGTTAAGGTATTTAGATAATGTCATATGTCCTATTTAATTATATTAATAATGAAAAATATAATTTTTATTGACATATATTTTGGTAATTGAGTCTCCTAGTTTTGATGAACTTTATTTCATATTCTTCCTATTCAAAGTTTTAGAAACAACTTATTGATCTTTCTATACATTTCCATTTTATGATGAGGAATAGTCAATGAATTTTTTTTTTATGATTCTTGAAATTTATATCATTTATAGTTCTCCTAGAACTGTATGAAGAAATTCAACTAAATCTATCTTCAAAAACTAATTTCTAAAGAAAATTATTCAATAATAAAAATGTCACAGAAGTAGATGTATGAATAGAAGATTAAAGAGGAGATAGATCTTATACTGCTACATTATTTAATTGAATATTTTATTCCTCTACAAATGTCCCTCCAAATTCATCATCTTTCATGAAATATTCTTTAGTTTCATCTTTTGTAACATGAACAAATGATTTTTGAAATTTAGTATACTGAATTTCATTTTCCTTAACAACTAGAAGTTGATTATTAGATGGAGGAGTAATAGGAAGCTCAAATGTAGGGGAATATGATTTATTGACCTCACTAGGATTTAGATCTAGATTCTTTTCAATAATTGATTTTAAAAAATGGGAATATTATTTATATGAAATTTTATAAGAAACTCTTTTTCCCTTCAAACATTAACATCCTCTTCAATAGAACTTCATGAACCATATTCTCTTTGATCGTTACAATTTGAAGAAAAGATCATTCTATCTAATATTTTTCCATATTTAAGGAATATTTAATATCCCAATATTTTAGTTTATATTTACTAATTGAATTAAAATTATGTTCAACAGTTTATATCACATGAAACCCCTAACATAAAAGAAACACAAAATAATATTTATTAAATATAACTATTATAAACTATACATAAATATTTAGTTAATAAAAATAATCAATAAAATGAAGAAATTTAATATCCATCAAATTTCAATTACTAGGACTGAAATAATAAAAAAAATCAAATTTTCTTTAAAGTTACTATTCATAAAAAATGGAGTTTATTTAATGTTGTGTATGGTTATTACAATTAATTTCTAACACAATTGTAAATATTATTTGAGAAAATTAATATCATTTTTAAAATAATCATATCAAAATTATCAAAGGGTTATTTTTTTATTTTTATGAAAATATTTTTTTTAGTTAATAGTAAAAATACTGGTTTTATTGAATATTATCTTTTCTTTATAAGTATTTATAAAGATAAATTTTGTCTTTAATTGGTTTTCAAAATATATTAGTTCTTTTTTATTAAACATTATCCCATTAATTTCATTTTAATTGAAATTATTCTTTATTTTACGAAAAAATATACTTAAAAATATATTTGTTTAAAAAACCATATTTCATCATATTTATTGGGTTCTAATATAAATTTTTATTATAAATCCACTTTAAGGACAAGTGGGAAACCATGGTTCACAAAAAAACCAATACGTACTGAAAGAGCTCACAAAATGGTTAAACACAAGACTAATATTCTTTGAGTTATACACTCTATATAATTCCTAGTGCAGAGTACTAACCTAAGTGTCTGGATCCACTCGGATAAGTTCTTCAAGGTGAGTAACCATTTAGTCACTCTATGTTTAGTGGGTTTATTTTTAATTTTTTTGGAAGCATATATAATGTTTATATTATAAAATTGATTCAATATTTTTAATTGGGATTTAAATTTTTTTAAATAGATTCCTTTTATTTTAGGTCATTATTAATACAAACCATAAAAAATATTTGTTAACATAGTAATTGTAAGTTGTGTTTATAAGGGTTTAGACCAATGTGATATGGACTTAGAATAATTAAAAAATATTATTTATTTCACTTAATGATTATATTTCATCAATAATTATCCAAAAATTCTAAAATGTGACCCTTTTTTAATAATTTAGCTTTGATTATGATTTTTATATTATTTTAATTAAATAATAAATACAAAATGTTGATTTCCATACTTTAATATGGCTAATATTTTATTCTTGGGAAAAGTGTTAATTTTTCTTGTAAATTCTTATTTTAGTTATGAATAATTTTTTTACAACATATATTTATTTTATTTTTGTTGTTATTAAATAATTACCTTAAATACATAAAAACATCGACAATGTTCTTGTGCAATAAGTAAGAAAAAATACAGTAACTGATTTCAAAAAGATTAAAAGTACTATAATTTGGATAAATTATTTAATGACACAATTTTAAGATAAAAATAAAATATTAGTAATTTTTGAAAAGTTTATATTTTAATTCCATTACTACCTCTATTTCTTTTGTGAAAAATTAAATGAATAGTTTAAAAATTGACAACAATGATATTTTATGATTTTTTTAATTTTTTATTTTAAAGTTATATTTTTTAAATAAGAAAATATTGATTTTAAGTGGTCTAATATACCATCCGTAGATTATTTATGATCCAAATTTTAACTTATATGTTAATTTATAACCCATTATATTTGAAAATGTTGTTCCTATGGTTATGGTAAAATTTTATAATGAAGTAGTTAATCAAAAAGATAAGATTTAAATTGATAAATAAAACCCTAAAAATTTTATTTTTTTATATTAACTTCATATCCTCATTATATTTCAATCTAGGTCATTTTGAACAATTTTACGGTAGTTAGAGACATATTATGTTACAATACTTCATATATTTCCAATAGTGCCCCACCCATAACTTATAAAAGGAGACCTCCTTTTCAAATTTATTAAAAACTATTGGGAAATTTATCTTAACAAAACAATACCATTATCTTGACCTAGAATCCCTATACATGTTCCAGATATTATTATATTTAAAAAATCTTAAATTTAGGATTCTTAATAGGAGATCTAAAAGTTATTTTCCAAAGAAGATGTAATCATCATAAGCAAACATTTTCATTTTTCTTCATAGTATAAATCATTAATTTATGTAATAAAATTACAATATAATAAAAGAATTTCTTCCATAAACTTGTATGTTATTATTTTTATGGAATAATATTTATTTATCTCTTTCTATATAAAATTAGAAATAAAACCATTACTCATGTGCACAAAAAACTACCACTACACATATCGAGTCATAATTATGGAGAAAATTAATACATATAGTAATTATACAATAATGAAGATTCTATAAATTTAATATATAACATACCTCCTTAGCGTAATACCCATTAAAAAATGATAACATCACTTGTGCGTTTATATAGACTACAAAATCCATGAAGCGATGTGATTCATTTTTCATGTCTGATTTTTAAATATGATTCTAAAGAAACACACATTTATATATATAGTGAATATGTGTAATTTTTATATAATTATTTTATTTTTGAGTATTATATAATTTTTATCAAGTCAAAATAATCAGATTCTCTATAACAAAACATGCATGAGAAAACAAAGCGTTTTACCCCCAATACAGTGATAATAGTGAATGATTTTTAACGACTGCGAGATAAGATGTTATAATAGGATCATATACGATATTATAAATATGAATGAATATTTGATACAAATTAATAAATAGTTAACAACCATTATTCACGAGGATAATATATATTCAACATATTTTAAGTGCGAAGTAAGGGGTTTGTTAAAACAATTTCTCTTCAATGATTTATACTACAAACTAATTGATTATGTTATGGCAAGATTATGAAAAAATTCCATTTAATTATTTTATTTTTTATCAATAGTTTTTATGGTTATATGTTTTTTACACATAATCAATTCATAAATTAATTATAACTCTATTGATATAATCATTATAATGGATTTCATTGAAATTTTCACTTTATTGAGATGAATTTAGACTATGAAAATATTTTATTTTATTTGGTATATTTAACATCACTTTGATATATTTGAAAATAATATCTATTTTTGATGGTAATTAATGTTTTCATTCCAATATACACTTTCATGGGGTAACGATTTATATTTTACTATGGAGGTAAGAATTTATTTTATAATCTCATTTTTTGGGACAACTTATATTTTTGTTGAAGGAATATTATATTATATACCTCATAAACACAGTTTATTTTATTATAATTTGGATATTTCTGGATTTTGATAGTTTTTGTTGAACATTCCCTATTTTTAAAACATGAATCAAGAAAAGAAATATTTAACAGAAAAGTGGATCTTATTTCTCATTTTTATTGGGTATATTTTTGTTCAAAGACTATAATTTTAAAAATTATTTTATATCTTTTTTATTTAATTATATTATTTATTAAAAATGTTTCATACTATTCTTTAAATTGGAAAATTTTTAAGGGAATCATTATATTTTTATTTGAGTGGATAATTTTAAACTATCATTACAAAATATAAAAATTGTTTTATAATGTATACCACACTAGCATATTTTACCACCGCCAAAACAATTTTACACAATTTATATTATTCTAGATGTTTCTAATGGTTAAAAAAAATATAATTAAAATATAATTAAAATATTTTTTTCAATATTGACTTCTTTTAAAAAAATATGTGATTTAACTATGAAATCTAATTTTATAATGAAATAACGATCATATATCATCTTTTGATTGATTTTGTTGTCATAAAAATTATCTTAAAACATTTAATTTATTGTGATCAACTTTTATTATACAATAAATTTCTATACCATATCCACATCCCTTTTATCATTTGTATTCTAATTTAATAAGACATATTCAGTTTATACGAATGGTGTTTTACTATGAATTTAATTTGATTTATTATGAAAATGTTTATATAACATATTCTATTCTAAATAGTAATATGTATTGATAAGTCATATTGTTTAGGAATTGAATTGATCATTAAATATACGAGGAATAAATTGTACATGCCGAGATGTGTAGGGAGTAGGATTATATATCCCATCAATGTGTCAAAATGTATCATGAGTCAAACCAGTTAAAAATCCTTAGTAAATGGTTTTTAGTGTATAAAACCCCATTAATTTAACTGTTTAGACATAAGGCCTTGATGGTAATATGACACGATGTCTATGATCATGAAGTCCAAAATTACTCTCTTAACTTAATTGATATTTTAGTTACTATTATTCATAATATTTTTACTTTGATATTTTCATTATAGGTAATTATTTATCATGTTTTTGACTAAATTACATGCGTTTTAATTTATTTACCTTACCATATTTATTCTTCCTTATTTACTCATGATGTCTTCTATTATATGTAACATTAAATTTGAATTTGAGATCATTTTTTACTTTCACCATGATATGAAAAAGGAATCATTGAATGATTTAAATTATTCATAGTGTATGTTTTCATTGTGTTTTTCATTTTATCTTCAATTTAAAATTGAAATCATGTATGTATTTATTTATTCATGACTACTAAACTAATTGATCCTTAGAGACGTGATCCATTTTTTCTCATGAAAAATTTAAAGAATATTCACCAGATCTGGTTTAATGTAGTTAGGTTTATTATAGATGGTATCCGAGCATGTTTAGTAGATTCATAGGGAACTATATTGAGGAAAAAATTGATTAGGAAACATATCTCTTTGACCTAATTTGGGGATATATCCATTTGTTTTTAAATATCATGAAAGTTTTTTAAAGTAGAGATTATGTGGGTTTTATAAAATAAATCACTAAATGTATACAACATGTGTACATTGTTTTTTTATGGATTCATCTTGGGTTATTATCCTAAAAATGTGTTGGTTGAGTATATCTCAACCATCATTCATGTGCATAGTGAATGGTCCCTTACTGTGCTCCTAGTTTGACAGTCCTGGGGGGATAATCTTGGGTAATTTCAAAATTTCCTTATGAACCATTATGATGAATTGGTGTATAGAAACAATGGAAACCTATGATATTTCTTAGTGATATGGGAGAAAACATGTGTTTTATGGGATGATAATTCTAAGGATGATAATATGTTTAGAAGAATAGATACCACTTTTGAGGTTTTATGTGGTGGTAGTTTTAGATAATTAAGGATATTTTAGGAGATGTTTATGGGAGTACAACTATTTAGATTAGTATGTGTTTTAGTGAAAAAGAATATTTCATGAAGAATGATTTTATATTTTGTTGATATATGTTGATTGATATATATAAATGTCCTTTTTAATTTGATATTTGATTTTAATTTGTGTTTTCGGATAAAATGGTTATTATTTTTTTGTAATATGTGTTTTATACTGTAAATAACAGTGGGATTGAAAGGTGATATGGTAACTAAATTATTAATTTTATTTATGAAAAATTTATCTATATTTATAACATTATATGATTTTGGTTGTGGAGTTTTTTCAGTTAAGATGGGATTTTATTTATAGAATAAATGTTGAGTTTTCTTTTAAGGAACTTATAGTTTTATTAAGTTTCAATAGTGATTGAAGTGATTTAATGGAAAAATTAGTATATTTTTGAGATAATATAATATATTATAAAAAATTTTGGTATTTGAATTTATTAGGGATTATTTTTGATTTTAGGTAAATATTAAATTGATCTCGAAAGAATATATAATAAAATCTTTCAGTTTTTTGGGTTTTCAACTCAGTTGGTAATATTTTTAATGATTTTTATGTATAGTTACTTATACAATAATTTAAGATAAACACTGGGTATCATTTTTGAGGCTTCAGCGATTAATTTATTATTTAAACATATACATGTTTATTCTTATTGGGTATTATTTTGGCTTGTGGTAACCATTTCAGTGTTAGGCTTGAGGAACATATTTTAATAATTTTTTGGATATTATAATTGATTAAAATTTTATTTTAGTTCTTCAGGTGTAAAAGTTCATCAAGATCATGCTGATTTACAATAAATGATGATATCATTTTCTATAATGAGAATAATACAATTAAGTGAATTTTATGGTATTTTCTATCTTAATGGTAAGGAAATTTCTTAAACATGAGATAAATCTATCAAATAATGTGTGTGGAATAAAAACTCAACTACCATGGTATGTTTTAAAAAATTAATTTTCCATTATGATTATTATAAAGGCGAATGCATAAAAATTTTATTAGTTATAACCTGAAAATTAATGTTCATCATAATATCTATATATGATTTTGTAACTATCTTATGTTATGTTTAGAGAATGAATCAAAAAAATGAGGTTAGTTTTTTAAAGGAGAGAATATAAAACCCATAGATTTTAGTTTGTATTTTATTTCTTAATCAGAACTATATTTCATAACGTATACAACACACAATAATGAGTTAAAAAATCAAATAATTTTAATTAAATGAAACTGTTATAACATAGTTGTTAGGTTGGCGAGGATGAATATGAGTAAAAAAATTATGAAATATATATAGAAATTATTTAATTAATAAAAATACCAAATTAAATCAATAAATTTAACATTCATATTATTTTTATTACTATTAAAATAGTAAAAATAAACTCATTTTAAGCTGTAAAGTTGCTTTTCATCAAAAATGATTTTTTTATTATTTTATAAGTGGATATTATAATTAATTTCTACTAAATTTATATATTTCATTTCATATAATTATGATCATTTCTAAAATAATCATATAAAAATTACCTAATGGTGAAACATTATAATTTTTATAAAAATAATGTTTTTTCATTAAATAGTGAAAAATACTATTTTTATTGAAAACTATATTTTATTTTTAGGTATTTACAATGATTCTTTGTTAATTTGATTTAGAATTTTATTATTTTAAATTGGTTAAAAATAATCCAATTAAAATAATATTAATAGACTTATTCTTAATTTTGATACAAAAGAGTTTTTATACTTAAAAATACATTTTTCTGAAAAATATTTATTCATAATGTTTTACAGGGTTATTCTTTAATTTATTACTAAAACATATACGAATTTAATTTTTAAAAATTTATTACATATTTGGAATTATTAATATTTAATTTAGTTAATAATTTCCTTTTATATTTATTCATTGTAAATAGTAACCATCATAAATAGATTGTATCTTTGTAATGAGTAAATGTGTTAATTTAAATAAAAAATATTGTGATAATGATTTGAATTCTAAATAAAACATTATTTTATTTCATTCTATTAGTATATTTCATCAATAATCACCCAAAAATTGAAAATATTACCTTTTTCCATTTATCTTCATTGATAACCTTTATATTTTTTTTTGTATAAAATAAATACAAAATACCACATTAAATAATTTAATATCTGTATTATATTGTGATGAGGATAAAAAGATTTAATCTTTATTTAGAAATTTTTATTTTAAATACGAATGAATTATTTTTATTATGTTAATTTATTTTTAATTTTTTTGATTAAATAATTATCTTGAATACTTATGCAACACAGACATAGTTCATATTAAAGGAGTAGAAAAAACAAGTTAGTGTTTATAAAATTAAAAGTAATATAATTTAAATAAATATTGTTTTACATGAATTTTTTAGATTAATATTAGAAATTATTAATGTTTTAAAAGTCTTTATTCTTATTATAATAATATCTTCAGGACTTTAATGTCAAATTAAATTAATTCTGTCAAAAATGGAATTAATGATATTTTCTGAAAATTAATATTTTATTAAATTTTTAAAAAATCATAAATATATATAAAGATTATAATTGGGATGGTATAGGGTATAAAATATAATCACCTAATCATTTTTTAGATAATTTTTACTTATAAGTAAATTTAAAACCCTTTAAGATTGAAGAAGTTGTTACCAAGACTGAGGGTAAAAATGGTTAATATATGGGTTAATCCAAATGATATAATTTAAAATGATATCTAAACCTCAATAAAAATTTTAGAAGATTATATGATGAACATATAATCATAATTATTTAAATTAATTAAATTTTAAAACCATATTACATGAGTTATATATGTTTCATATTATAATATTTGATGTATTTCCAAAAGTTCCTCTCCCGTCACTTATAAAAGGACATCATATTTCCTCAATAATTTAAACATATTTATACACATAGTTAGAAAAAAACCTGAAAAATCTCTCCCTATAATCCTCATACATTATATATATATTTTTATCTTCCCAATAGACCACCCCTAGTGTCATGAAAATGAGATATAAAAGGTATCTTTCAAAGAAGAGGTAATCATATTAACTGAACACTTTATTTTTTAATCTTATAGGAACACTTCAATATTGTCCTAAAAATTAAAATATTAACAATTTATCTCCTATAAAATGAGATTTTATTATTCTTATAGAATACTATTTATTCATATTTTTATCCATCAAATGAGAAACAAAACCATCGCTTGTACGTATGGTGAACTACCTCATCACAGAACGATGCAATTTGTTTTCCATCACCTTCTCAAATATCCAGTAATAATTATTGAATTAATATATATATATATATATATATATATATATGAAATTTATAAAATATTAATTATTCGGAAAATTTAATATATCATCTACCACTTTACCCTTCCACCCACTAACAAATTATAACCATGCTCATGTATATGTGTAGACTACCACATCCACAAAGCTATGCGATTCATTTTTCATATATTATTTTCATTAAATGAATATAAATATGCATATAGTGATTATTTATAATTTTTATATCATGATTAAAATTTTATATTTGAAAAATAATGATCATGTAACATGAACAAGAACATCAATAATAAAATATGCATGAGAAAACGATTCATTTAACAGTAGAAATAATGATAACAATGAAATATTTTTAACGAATGGGTGTTAAGATATAATAAAATAACCACATAGAATAATATAAATATGAATATGATTTTATAAATTAATAAAAAACATAAGATCATTATATTTAAGGTTAAATCTTGTTTAGCTAATTTGAAGCGTGAGGTATGGTTTTTATTAACTCAATTTTGATCCATTGAGTTATACAACAACTTCATTGATTATGTTATGTAAATATTATGTGTGAAATGAAATTTTATTTTTTATATTGTATTTACTAATTTTTGAGATAATTTTTTTACACATATTCATTTAATCAATTAATTATCACTCATATGATATGAAATTTGTAAGGTATTTTGTCTTAATTTCCACTCCATAGAGATATATTTGGTATTTTGCACCTATTTTTTCAGTGGTGATTAACCTAATACATTGATTTATTTAATTTCAATATACATATTTTTCATGGTAATTAAAGTTTCAATTGATGTTTATACATTCAATGGGTTATAATTTATATTTTTCTAAATAGGTAAGAATTTATTTTATAATCTAAATTTTTGGGATTGATAATATTTTCATTGAAGTTATATTATAATTTATCCTTAATAAAATCTATTTATTTTTTTATCCTGAAGATATTTAATTATATTCTTCTTTTTATTTTTCACTTTCCACCTATTTTTCACATGAATAAATAAAATAAATCATTAAATAAAATTCTTATCTAATTTCTCTTTTTTATCATGTATATGTTTCTTCAAGGTCCATATATTTCAAAATTTCTTTTAAAAAAGTCTATTTTTTTACGTGAAACATTTATTAAGAAAATTTTATATTAACCTTTAATTTTTAAATGGGTTCAAAGGAATGTTTCAAATGATTTATGAAAAAGTCAATTTTGGATTTTTTACCCAAAGTAAAAAAAGGAATGTTTTTAACATAAATGAAATCTATAGATTTTCCTACTACTATTACCATTGTACAATATTTAACCTATTATACACATTTCCAATGTTTTTAAAAAGATAAATTTTTATTGAACATTTATTTTATATATTTTTATTCCATTTTCATTTATTCCCTAAAATACTTAAATTAACTATAAATATACTTTTTGATGAATCTATGGTCATATAACATATCTTGATTGATTTTGTGGCCATTTAATTTTTCTTGAAATAGTCACCTTATAATTATCCATTATTGTATATTTCATTTATCATTTATATCCATATTCATTGTATTGTGGTTATGTTAATTTTTTAAAATCTATACAGTCTCTACATACTATTTTTTTCTATGAAATTTATTTGATTAAATTAGTAAATATTGATATTATATATTCATTACTCAATATAGATATTTGTTTACAAGCATTACTTTTTTATGAATTGACATTTTTATTTAATATAAGTTGAATGCATTAGACATGAAGTGAGGGGTGGGTCCTAGAATTATATTGTCCCTTGATGAATCATCATATATAATAAGAAAAAAATTATATAGCCTTAGTAAATAGTTTTTGGTTTATACATAACCTTAAATAAAAATTTCTCGGCACATGCCCTTGCTGGTAAGATATCATGAAGTCTAAGATCATGAAATCCAATGTTATTCATTTTCCTTCATTAAAAATTTATTTATCATTATCCATGTGATTATCACAATAATATTTTCAATAGATTCATTTCATGACCATTTTATTGATTAAATAACATGTTTTTTCTTTTATTTACACTTCCAAATTTGTTATTAATTATTTACTCATGATGGATTTTAGTGTAAGAAACCTTTACAGAGTAGTTGAACACATAATTAATTTTATTTTCATTCTCTTTGGATAGGGATAAAGAATCATTGAATGAGTTCAAGGATTCAATTTTTTTACTATTACTGTATTTTTTATTTTATTTCAAATTTAAATTGGGATTCATGTATGTATTTGGTTCTTTAGGAATATCAGAATAACCGATCTATTGCAATGTTTTACATTTTTTATTATATTAATGTAATAAAGTTGACAAAATCTTTGGGTTACTGGATTTTTGATTATTTAAATGTACTTCTTATTTATCTTATCCTCTTATAGAATATCTTTATATTCATATTTTACAACTTTTGATTCAACCTCTTGCAGTCCCAATAGGGTTTTATGACATCACTTTGTTTTTTTCTTGTCTTCCTCGGGTTTCATCTTCAAATATCTACTATGGGTATCAAAAATATTTCTTTAGCATGTCATCTAAACCAAATTTATTTTTCTGAACTTGTGATGCAGTTTCCTTCTTTTCTTCATTCTCAATTGAAGCATACATAGTGATTTTAGGCTTTATTGAAGCTGCCTTATCTTTAATAAGAACTTTATATTATTTTCTATATTCTTAAAATTATGCTTCATTATATTTATCTCATTATTAATGTAATTTTTGAATATATATATATATGAGTTTATATATGACTTATCAAAAAACCAATGATCCCAAAAATCATAATCTAATCTCATCATTGACACAGATTTATCATTAATAAATTTTTTTTTCTTATTATGGGAAGTGATTTCTTTTCAACATCAACTTATTTAAATAATTTGAAAAAAAATTAACTCATTATAATTTAAAAAATTAATACATTCCTCTTGAGTTAGCCATTATTTATGGATTCTATGTAATACAATATGAACGTGGAAACATTATGATATAAAAATTTCACTATGAAATTGAACATATATATACATGATTTTGATTGCATCCTGATCACATTGTATTTATAAAAGTAAAGATATAATTGATTGGAAAATAATATATAAATTATAATTCAGATAAAGTTTCTTATGAACAACATCATAAACTATAAAAATATGGGTTTAAACATAAAATTTAACAACTTCACCATAAAAATTATGAAAATTATGAGAGGAAATCAAAGAATCATCTTTATAAGAAACATTTAGAATCTTTACAATAATCTCAAATATCATTCTAAAATTTTAAATGAAAAGAAAAAATTAAATATTTTTGACAAATTCTTCCATTGTGAACTATACTGAACTATAAACCTCTCTTATAAAAAGTGGGTAATATTGTTCACTCTCTTATTTAGTTGTGTCTAACTTTCTCAAGACATGAAAATCAAGAACATATTTCAGCATGAAATCACATTTCTCCAAAAAATCAGAATCATTCAGACATTCATGATGGATTTCTATAGATAATATACATTTTGTGGTAACCACTATTATAATATGAAGATGGTAGAAAATTTAAAAATTGGAAAAATCATTTGAAAAACCATAAGATATTTTCATTATACAGTAGTAAATATGTCCAATGACACTGTGGTCTATTCCTTTATATATTTATTTTCTGAAAATGAGTCATTACTATAGATTAATTTGATCTAATGGTTCATATTGAATCCCTCCAACCCATATTATTTTTTTATCATTTTTAAATATTTAATTAATTTCTCCAAAAAAATTATGCTTTGAGAATTTAGATCATAATTTAAAATTTAGAAAATTAAACAGGAAGAATTTTTAAATTAAGATAAAAATTAAATATAGATAAATATAAAATATTTTGAAATAAAAATAAAATTAAAATAATCATTAGTTTATATTATAAGCTGAGTACTTGTAAATAAAAAATATTATGAAAATAAAATAATTTTTTATTATTTTTAGAAAATATAATGAACAATGAAATTTAATGTAAATATGTTTAGAATTTAGCAACAATTAATGAATGGATTGTTCTTCTTATCTTAAACATTGTTCCAATTTTTTTTTACATAAATATTAAAATTAAGTAAAAAATTGTAAATTTTTTAGATTTATCTAGAAAAATCAACAAATACTCTTCCAGAAAAAGTATTAAATTTGAAAAAAAACCTTAATGTAACAAATTTACCTAAATATAAATACTAAATTAAGAAGTTCATTGATTATAGGATTATACCTCATAATTCACAACATGTTGTAATATTAAAAATTAAATCATTGAGAAATAGATCACTTTGGGTTTAGTGGAATTAGAAAATAGAATGTATGGAAACCAAAATTCACTATATCTATTAAGTTTTTAAGTAGTGTGTAATGTTTAAATTAAATCTCTATGATTTCCAAATTATATAACTATTTTAAAGGATGAGTTATTATTCCAATGTTATCCTATATAGAATAATACACAAAAGTGTGGTTTTTTCATAACAAAAAATATCTTCCTATAGACTAATCTTTTTGTTATTTTATAATTAATATAAATGTATTAATGATTGGTCTTATTTTTCAATACACCATTTCAAATTATTTTCTTCTAGTTAAGAACTTAGTCAACAACCACTATAGAAATTGATCTCAAATTTTTATTTGGAAATATCATTCTTATCACGAACGAAGGTCACTCTATAATGAACCATCCCAGGTCAACATGAAATATCACTTGAGATGGACCTCTATAAGTTTGAGAGCAATAAAAAAATTTTCATAGATAACCTAAAGGAAAATAACCAACAAAGTACATTATTGAATAAGTGTGCACATTCATGATACATTGAACATAAAACCAATTATATTAAACCTATAGTGTAATAAGAAAACATCTACACAAGGCTCCATGCGACAAACCATCCCCACCATCCCAATTAATAAATAAGGTGATAACATCCAAGAGAATCCAGTGAACAACATGATAAATATCTCTTTAAATGGTCCCTATAAAACCTTATCATAAAAACCCTAAAATAAAAATGTAGGTTGTGATCATAGACCCTATTAGGAATCCACCGTAGAATCTATACAATAATTAACACATGAAATCATTAGTTTTATCTTTAAAAACAAACCTCTTTATAAATAAATTTATAATAAAAAAATTATTTTAAAACTAACTTTGGTTTTATTAATGGAATCTCATATACTCAAAATATATGAATATGAAAAGGACATGAAATATGGTATAAAGTGAATTTGTAAAATTATTTACTCAAACACCATAATATAAGAATTTCAGCCATAAAACACGGTAAATCGCCATAACATTTAAAACCAATAACAAGTTCTATATAGCCTATATAAATATGTACTCAGACACATAAAAAACACTAGAAAAAAAATAATATGAGTCCTACCAGGATTATTTTCTTTTATAGTCTACAAATATCTCTATATAAACCCCTGACTACACCATAATGTTTAATGTTTTCATATGTCCACACCTGGTGAACCCATGGTTCTTAGTTTTCTATTTTACCAAAACATTTAAATAAACCAATCTCAATTATTCATTAAAAAATCAATGAAAATCATTATTTCTTAAATCCTTGAAAACCTAGTGTAGATTCAAAATCATCTTTGAGGTATTTTCTCAAACACATAAAGTGTATAAACTAATTTTAAAGAAATCCTTATTTTTTACACTCCAAATGAATTTAATAAGAAAATTTATCTTGGAAACCAAGTAAATAAATTTTAAATACTAAACCAAATAAATTAAAAATAATATTAAGTAATTATTAGGTTAGAAAAATTTTATTGATACACTTACCTTAGATAAGATCAACGATCACTCATCATGGAATCCACTAACTGAGAGTCAATGCTTCAAATTGTTAAAATGGGATCAAAGTACAACATTCAAAAAAGTAAATACCTAGAACCATAAAATATATGATGATACACTAATCATGAAATTGAT
This sequence comes from Viscum album, assembly GCA_963277665.1. NCBI lineage: Eukaryota > Viridiplantae > Streptophyta > Magnoliopsida > Santalales > Viscaceae > Viscum > Viscum album. The sequence goes on along the minus strand of OY728165.1, from coordinate 1,778,831,475 downwards.
AGAAGGGAGGAATGGTGGATCTATGATCGAACTTATATTATACTCGTCAAAAGACAATCAATGCATGAGCTGATGCTTTAATACGCAAATAAACAAGGATGAGAGAGAAAAATTCATCTTAATAAGGTATCTATAGTGTTTATTTTTAAATAAAATGTTTTTATTATTAAATACTATTTTCAATAGCATAAAAGATATTAATAATTGAGCTTAATATAATAATAATATATTTTTATTTAAATGTTATCGTTATAATATAGCCTTTAGAATGGAAGGTTTGAACATGATTAACTGAATTATGAAAATATGGTTTAAAAATGTATATGTACATTAATGAAGTATATATAATATAATAAATATAATTTATAACATTCATCATATGTGTTTTCTTGACATGATATAAAAATTAATGAACTTTACATATAAAAATCTTCATTTTTCTAAATGCAGTTTTTCCGCCTTTTGATGATGCAATTCTTTTAAAAATAAATTTTTTACACTTTTATAAATAATATATGAGAAAATAATATTCATTTTTAAATATTAATTTCAAATTTATATTAGGGAGAATTTTTTGTATTTTTTGGACGAGTTTCATTTTTTTGATGAATAGCGAACAATACAACATCTTAATTGAAAATTGATTTTTCATCTAAATATTTATAATTATAAATTATATTTTAAATTAGATTAAAAGTAAAATTAGATAAATTATACATATATTAAACCAATTTAATTTATTTTAATATTTTTTATATTGAATATGACTATAACAACATCTCAATCCTTTGAACATTTTCACATTAAAAACGCCCTTTCACGCCTTATCTATGGGATTAATTTAAAATTAATTTTAGCTGCTTATTATTTTTGAATTTTTGAAAATTGATTATATATTTGTAATAATAAGGTTCAAATTCAGTAAGTAGTTCCCTTTTATTTATTTACAATATGAATATTAAACATTGTAATTTTTATTACCACAGTTAAGAGTTAATCATTTAATTAATAGTAAAAATAATATTATAAGTATTAAAAAATGACCCTAAAGAATGCCCTAATTTTATTATATGATTAATTTTTGTCTATAATCATTAAAGGATGGGTTATGTTACTATTTATGGAGATTTTGATTAGAATATAACCATTATAATATTTTATTCAATGAAAAGACAAACTTTTCATACTTTTGTTTTTTACATGTTAAATATTTTAATATGTGGTTTACTAGGGAATATATATAACTATAATTTTTTTTAAAATATAAAATAATTATATTTATCATGGATATTAATTTTTAATATATAGTGGTGACATAAATATATTGAGGGCTTCCACAATCAAAATGATGTAATTGTTTAATTATTGGAAATATCAAATAAATGATATAAAAAATATAAAAATAAATATAATGTGAGAAACGTAATGATATAATATAATTTTATTGATTAAATTTACATATTATGGTTGTATTAAAATAGTTTTTTCAAGTATATATTGTTTTACACATATTTTTAATATTCCATGTAATGAATAGTGTCAAAATAAAGAATAATGATATTTTAAAATAAATAATATTTTATCAAATTGTATGAAATTTAAAAATAAATTAAATCCATCTACGTGATTGGATTAGGGTTTAAAATTTCATAAATGATTCATTTATTGTTTTTTTTTTAATTTATAGTATCCATATTGACGGTCAATGAGTAAAAAATCTTATTTTCAAAGTAGGAGTTGAAGGGGTTAAATAAGGATTAAAACCAAATGATAAAGGTATAACAATGAAATAAACCTATAATAAAATATATTAGATGAACAATATTCAAACCTTATCAACCTAGGATCTAATTTGAGTTTCTTAATGGACACACTGCAATGATAATAATTTATATATTATTTAAATCAATTATAGTAACAAAATGTCATTGTGTGTGTATTTTAATATCTTTTATGTGCCCACATTGGTAAAAAATAAAGTTATTAATAATTATAAATGACTACATTTACCTTAATGATTTTTTTATTATATTAATTTATTTTTAAGTTTTATAAATAATTAAAATACAATAAATGTTTTTAAATACTAATACAATATTTATTTATTTAAGAGAAAAATAAAATAAATGATTTTAAAAATATAAATTTTGAAATAATTAGAATGTGAAAACCTGTAAAAATAACTATGTATGTGTATATATATATATATATGATATTTTATAGTTTTTTAGATAATTATATTCAAATTGTAACTTTTCCATGTTGTATTTAAAGACGAATTAATTGAATAATATCAAATTTAATAATAATTATTTTTTATTGAATTAATATATTATTAAATTATTTAAAAATAAAAAAATATTTAATTATATCAAATGGGATAATATATGGTCATGAATGTATTCCAAAAAACATTTATTTTCCATTTATATTTCATTGGATCTAGAATAGAATTTTTATATATTAATATTTTTAGGATTTCTGAAAGTTCCCCTCACCTCAATTATAAAAGCGAATGTCCTCCCTCAATTATTTAAACAACATTGAGACTTATAGATTGAAAAATATATACCCATTTATCTTATAAAGATACTTAGTTATGTAATATAGGTTTTGGTCATTCCTAAATATCAAACCTAAATCCCTTATGAAGAGATAAAAGGTAGACTGTTGAAGTAGAGGTAATCTTTTTTATCGACACTTTCAATTTTTATTTCTTCTTATACTTTCTATAATTTTTCTGTTTTTTATAAAGAAATAAATATAGTATCATGTTCAAAGATTTATGTTATTATTATTATTGTTTAAACACTCTCCATATTTAATCTATCCTAATAAAAACAAGAGCATTGTGTGTGCGTACATACAACTTACCGTCTCCATGACACGGTGTAACCTGTTTTTCATCACCAATTTACTTTGATTGATATAATGATGTAAATAACTGTTATATATAATGAATATTAAATTATATTAATTCTTGAAAATGTAGTATACCATACAAATCCTTACCCTTTCACCATTATGGGAACGATACCATCAGTCAAGCGTAGGTACGACATACCATCTCGACAACACAATGTGATTCATTTTATTTGTTCACCATTTATGAATGATTATAAAATTATAAGAAATGAATAAATATAATATATATAAAGTTAATATAGATCCATGTATGAAATAACTATATCCAATTCACATGAACTTAGGCTTATATGACAAAACATGCATAGAAAAATAAAGTAGTTAACTCCCAAAATAAGTCTAATAACGAAATATTATTAACAATAATGTGATAAGATAATATTAGTGGATTGTTAGTGACATAATAAATATGTATATGTTTCAAGTATAAATAAATAACATGAATTAAATCATTATACATGATATAATATCATCTTCAACTAGTGGAAATTGTAAGGTAATGGATTTTCAGCTCAGTTTTACTTCTATGTGATTTATGATTTACTCACCACTTATTTAATTTGTGTTGTGTATATACTGAAAAATTAATATAATATCATGAATATCCATATATTTATTGTATTTAATGTTTCATTTTATTTTATGGGTTATAAAATTCAGCTGATTACAAAGTGGAAAGTTTTTATTTCATAATTTCGTCATTTTCAGGATTGTTTATATTTACGTATCCTTAGCGGAATAATTTTATTACATGTTTATGTTTTCCAAAAAACATTTAAAAATGATGGTAACATTATCTTGATATCTTTTATTGTAATTTTACACATTTTTATTTTTTTGAAATTATTTTTAAAGAAATATTTCTTTCATTTTCAAAACAATTCTTGTTTGTATTTTTTTCAAAATGATAAAGTAAACTTTTTTTGACATGAAAACAATTTCCACCCTTCACGAACACTAAATGTTTTTAAAGAAAATTTTATTTTTTACAATTTTTTTCAATGAATATTTTTTTAAAAGAATTGTAATATTTTTGTTTTAAAAATTGAATTTCATTGTAAAAAATTATATTTTTCCCATGAATTTCTTTAAATATAATTTTATTCAATGACGACGTCAAATAATTATTATATTAATGATATACTGGGGATTTGTTATATCAATATCATTCTTATTATTTCATTGGAAGGTTTATGATTAGATTGACTATGGATGTACTATTTTGGTACCATTCTCCTTATTAATCTAAATGGTTTATGGATATGTATATTATTTGGGGAAAATAATCAAATCTTTTATTCCAGTTTTTCAATATGAATATTTTTGTAGTTTATGTTTTTAACATTTCTTATGAGGAAATAATTAAACTTATTATGTGATGGGAAGGGTTAGATATAGCCCCTCGATGCATCAGTGGGTGTACTATGACAAACTAAAATGGGGTTTGGCTGAGGCATTACAAATTTTGGTGGACTTATAGACCATGGAATTGACAGATTATTTTATATGTCTAGAATTATTAATTCCATCATAATGAGATTATTTATTGATATTATATATGATTTGAAAACTGATAGAGTATCCATGGGTAAGTTTCATTTCATGAGATTATTTATATGGAATTATTTGATCTATTTTTAATATTTCTATAGTATGGTAAAGTTATTGATTAAATGGAATGTATTTCAATAAATTAACTTTCCATAAAAGTTTATGCATATTTATTATAACTTCCTATGTATGTATACCCTTACTAAGCATCTGATATCACCCTTTTTTATTGGCTTTATTTTTCCCTAGGATTCAAAAGAGTTTATTATGACTGATATATAGGGTGAGCTAGTAGAATAGTGGCATTCTCAAGGACTTTTTTTTTATTTTAAATTTAAAATGTAATTTGAATTTAAAATATGTATCTAGTTTACCATGAATATTAAACTATTCAGTATTTTGGGTTGTGATTCCTTGTATATAATTATAATTTAATTAATTAAATAACCATATCCGTAATAGTAGACTTTGGGTCTTTACCGTTGGATTCTGAGAAAGTTTAGTAGAAACCATGGTTACTAGATTGGGGATCAAATAGATTAGGGAAGAAAATTCTATGAGAAAATTTGGAAATATATCCAAATAAACTAAGATTATGATTTAGAGATTTATTATATATATATTTTTTATTTATGTTATGTGATTCATTATTTATGAGATTATACATAATTTATAAAAATGGTACAATCTATTCTAGTTTTGGATTTTTTTAGAAATGACACCAAGTGGAAGGAAGGAAAACCATATCAATGAATATAGTGATTATTCTCATAGGTATGATAATGAAGCTAGATATGGATATTTAGATGATTATGAATGAATTTTAACTATATTTGGGCAGTTTTATTAGGTTATAAGTAATAACCATGCATATATGGAGAAGGATTTTGGTCCACATGATTGTGTTATAATGTTAGAATGATTTATGTGTCTGTATCATCCATCAATAAATAGAACATTGAATCCTTTTTTAGGTTGGGAAATGAATTAGTTTTTTTAGAGAAGATATTTATAGAATTTGGATATTATGATAAGAAGAAGTTTTTCATGGAAGTGGTGGTAAAGGATTCAAAATACTAAGGACAACGAAAATATAAAAAATATCGAATGGGTGTATTTTAAAGAAATTTTATTGGAGAAATATTTTTCTAGAGAACAATAGGAAAATATGGGGAGTCAATTCTTGAGTATGAGACAAAATGATGTTAGGAATATTTCAACGTATGAATCCAATAATATAATGTTAAAAAGGCATGATACAAACTACATAACTATTCAAGAGAGCACGATTAACCATTTTTTCGATTGGATTATGTGAATTCATCATAGGGAACTAATCTACAAGATTTATCATCATATGAAGATATAATATCGTGTTATATAAAGATATAGAAATAGTTGTCCAAGATTTTTGATGTTGAATAGAGGTAAGAGAATAATTTAATGGTAGGGAAAAATATGTATAAAGGGAATATGGGAAAGAAATATTTTTCCACATGTGATAATTGTTGAAGGAAACACCCTAGTACTTTCTTGAAGGGAATCAGAGTTTGATACTAGTGTGGAGAGAAATACCACCATGGTCATGATTACAATGAAATGAATCAATTCACACAATAATTCAACTATAAGGATATGAGGCACTATACAAATGAATTATAATGACACATTATTTCTATATATAGATATTAAATCTAAATAGAATAATATTTATTATATAATATAACAAAACCACACTAGAACAATATATGTTTAGGGTCTTCAGTAACATGGAAAAATAGAAAACGGATTCATAAAACATCTACACCATCTATGATTATTTTTTAAAAAACATATCAATTTTTTTACACATCTTACTTAATACCATTCTTCAAATCCAGAGGAAACTAAAAAAAGGGTGTGATTCGATTATTTGTAATGGAAATCATGATAGGTAACCTATTCATAAAGGTTATAAGAACATGAAAATAAGATTTTAAAAGAATATCCTTCATATCTAGGATCATAATACTGAGTTATGGAATAAATCATAGAAACTCAAAAGATATGAATTATAAAAAATATAATTAATGAGAGTATAACATAGAACCTGAAGTTATTAACTACACATAAATATATAAAATCATTTTCATATTAGTCAAGGATCACTTGTAACGTCATCATAGTAGACAATGTTCCTTAATGAACCATGTTCACACATCATTCCAACCCAGTATTACTGAATCAGGTTTTTTCTTTTTCCAGTCCTATATTATGGGAAAGGATTAGATCCCATTATTGTCCTATATACTTAATGAGATATAATTCATTACCCATTGCATTGGAGGGAGATAAATTCCTAACATATCACATCATTAAAACCATTCATATATGTGTCTCATGAATACAAATAATTCATCATATCACAAAACACGAACATAAATCAATATCATATACATTTCATCAAAACATGACCCATGTAACATAAATAACATTCATAAATATCAATCCATCATAAAAAAAACATTTAAAAAAGATTAGAATAATATCATTGGATCATATACCTATTAAAACATAAGAAACATCAAATAATATTGTATTAGATGGAAAATGATTTTGAAATATCACTTGAAATAATTATTGAGGAAAATATCCTTTCCATTCTAAAAATATTTTTTATACCCACAAAATTACAAAGGAAAACATTTTTATTGAAAATACCATTATAATATTATAAAGAAATATTCAATACATAAAGGCTTTATAAAATCAAAAAAATATTTTCATTCCCTATAAGTAAAAAAAATACCTCTTTTAAATTTCTAGAAATGTCATAAATAAGTTTTTTTGGAAAATGACAGAAATATTCCTTTCAAATAGTTTAGAAAAAATTATGGCATGTGAAAAAATAAATTTTAAAATTATATAAGAATAATAAAAATATTTATGACAGTAATTTTAAGAAACACGGACATGGAATAGAAATATTCCCCACCATATACTTACATATAAGTAATCCAGAATAATAATTAGATTTTGAAAATAACCCTTATTTTAAGGCTAATTTCCTTCATGCAAATATGAAAATACTATATAATGGTTTAAATAAGGTTATTAATTTTTAAATGATATATATTAATATATATGATATCATATATTATCCTCTTATATCATCTTATCACACATTTTTTTAATAATATTTAATTATCACCCTTCGTTCAGGTGCTAACTACTTCATTTTCCTATGCATGTTTTTTCATATAAGTCCTCGTTCTTGTGCATAGGATATTGTTCCACCATATGAATAATAATATTGAGGAAATACATATAATAGTTATTAATTATATACATATATATAATCATTCATTAATTTTGAACATGGAAAATGAATCACCTCTCATTGTGAAGATGGAAGGGCATGTGTAAGCATGAGCGATGGTATCATTTCTTTAATAATTAAATTATAAGGAAGTGAATGGTATATTAATTTTTTCAGAATAAATATAATGTTATAATTATCAAACAGACACACACATATATTATTTCCAAAATTATACATAAAGAATTAATGTGGTGATGAAAAAATGATTACACCGTAGTGTAGAGATGGTAAGCCATACGTACACGCACATGATGCTTTTGTTTTTCATAGGACAGATAAAAGATATAATATGGTTATTCTATAATAATAATAAATATCATAATATAGGTTATACTAGATTAATTACTATATAATTGGAAGAACCCATGAAGAGTAAGAATAAGAATAAATAAACACAAAGGAGTCAGTAAATATGATTACATATTCTTTAGTGAACTTCCTTTAGATTTCTTCTTAGAGACACTAGGGTTGTTATTTTGAGAATAGAAACACATAAATAATATGTAAATGGTTTTTAGAAGAGAAATTTTCAGGTTATGGTTAATCTTAAAGGCCCAATGTTATGTGAATATTTTTGGGATGAGGTGCCCTCCTATAATTGTGGTGAAGGGAACTTTTGGAATTTCTAAAATATATTAATTTTTTCAAAAAGTCAATCTAAATAAAAATACCTAAAAAGGTAAGGTATTATAATAAAATTAGATATAATTATCTAATATAATTAAACATTAAATTTTAGATAAGTCTTGGTATTATTTTAGTCCATAACATTTTTATTATTCCATTGTTAACCTATTTTATATTCACCTAAGGCAATAAATTTTTCAATATGAAAAGGTTGTAAGTTTTACTTATGTGATGTCAGTTAGACCAAAAATGAAAAATTATAACATTTTATAATATATGAAAATTATTATATATTTTTATATATGGTTTATGTTCTTTAAATAATTTAATAAAATATTATTTTGATAAAATTTCTTTAGTGTTGACTTTGACACTATTCATTACTTAGACATTTAAAAATATAAATATAAAAATTTATCTTCAAAAGAAATATTTTATTTTATCCCTAAGATGTCATTTTAATTTATAAATTTCATTAATCACATTAATTATGTCAAATTATATTTATTTTAATATTTTTAATTTCATTTATTTAATATTTCTAATAATAATATTATTACTGTATCTGTTTTGTGTAAATATTTAATATGTATATTTATTCGCTAATTATAAATAATAAAATACCATGATAAATATAAATATTCTATATTTTATAATAATATTGATAGTTGAATATATATTTTTGGGAACTCTATTATAAAAACCATATATTTTTTAAAACAAAAACAATACATCTATAAATTTTAATTAGCTAAAATATTTTAAATATCATAATCTCATCAAGTGGCCCAATAAGTCATAAAAAAATTATATAATAAAAATATTTATATTAAATTAAATATTTTTATTTTTATTTGTTCATAACATACCTTTTCCCCATGTGGACATATAATGTATATTTAAGAAAAAAAAGTGACATTTTATCACTTTCTCTGATTTAAGTATTATATAATTAATTTTCATGAAACAATTTATATTAAACAAATTAAATTCAGTCCTTAGGTATTTAGGGTATAATTATTTTCATCCAATAAAAGTTGGGCATGTTTTAAGGTCATTTTATATTCTTTATAATTTTATTTTTAATACAACTTACCAAATTTACCCTTTATAGTGGTAATAAAATTTATCGAGCTTACTATTAATATTGGAGAAAAATAAAAGGACCCCATTAACTGAATATGGATCTTTTGAATAAAAATTTAGCATCCATTTTTCAAAATTTAAAGCACATGATTTGTAGAATTTAATTTGAAATAAATTTAGTAAAACGCCATAGAAAATATTTTTTTCAGAAAAATTCTGTCTCAATATATAAAATGTTTTCATTCATGTATAAAATCATTTTGAAAATATAATATTTTTATTTTTAATAAAATTTAACTAATTAAAATTTAAATCTAATCCAAATCATAATTTTCTCTTCTATAGACTTTAAAAGAAAATATATTTTTCAATAAAAATCATTATTTCTACAATTCGTTAAAATATAAAATGTTTTCAGAAAATTATAAAAAAATCATTTTAAGATGATTTTGATTTTATGAATGAAAAAATGAAACTAATTTTATGAAATATGATTTTAAGAAATGAATAAAAATTAATATTCTCCCATAAAAAGAAGGTAAACTCATATTTGTTTAAAACATATTTTTGGAAGAATAATGTGATTTTACTAAAAATTATGTTATTGTTTTCTAAAACAGACAAAAATATTCATGTTGAGTTAGAAATTTATATATAATTTATAAATTAGTTACTCATATAAATACCATCCATCCTAATTAATATATTATAACGGAAATAAAATATTATTCATTTTGTTTAAACTCACGGCTGTGTGCAATACAAGCTGTTGAACAATTAAAATTATTTAAAGAGAAATATTTATTAAAATATAAAGGTGTTATATTCTAATGCCTTTAAATTAATTTTGGCCTAAAAATTAATCATATGGATATAATCCCATGTGGATTCCTTTTCCTCATTACATCATCAGGTTCCCACATAGCCTCCCCAAATAGATGGTTTGTCCATCAATATAACTACCATACGGTTTATTTCACTTTAATACATGATTTATTACATACATGCACACATAATACGACCCAAAATTCCAATAAGTATAGTGTATTTGGTAATTATTTACACATAATAATATCCTGAATATGGGATATAACAACATTATTGAAAACTTATTTAACAAACTTTTAAAATTCTATGTCTTTTAAAACTGCATGGGATAACCTGGGGATATATATAAGAAATGGGTGATCTGTAAAGCCTAATAAGGGAATAAAAATGGAATTAATTAGAGAAGGAAATAAATTTTATACAATAGGCCTATAAATGGGTCATTAATAGAGTGATAATCCTTAAAATAAACAATGTGGCATGATATAGCATGATAACATAAGGTTAACATGAGAAATGTGGAAACAACATAAAACACTGCATCATAAACATAGGTCAAGGCTAACTTCCAAGACATCACGATATAAAAAGTCCCATAAAGGAAGAAGTGTCACTATGTAACCCAACATGATGTCTCAAAAGACTAAACATTACCCAATGCTTTGGAGTACTATATAATTTCGGGCACTCCAGTCACATTCATTTCATTCACATCCTTATGTGTGTCCCATAGATCATACAACATTGATTCATTCACCATCATATTGTATCAAATTATCAAGGGGCATATAATACATAAATTTTAGTTTCAATTAAAATAATTATATGTCTATAAAGGTGAACATTATTATTATAAATGGATTTGGTATTCACTACACAATTTTTTTCACGGAAAAATCATGGTCACATTTCGGAAGCATAACGACATCACCTAAAAATTTGTAAAATGGGTTGATGAGATAAAAATTGGTATCTAATAATTTGAAAATTAATTGGGACGTAATATTAAATTGTATATACAGATCCCAACATTTTTAATTTAAAAATAGAAGGAATAAGATAATATAGAAAAAATAAAGAGGAGAATGAGAGGATCCCTTACAAAATTTCATCATAGTAACAAGTGTAAAAAATGTTCATAGGAGGAATTAATGAGAGTGAAAAGGATATACCATATTTTAAAAACGAAATATACAGTAAGTGTATATGGAAGAATATATCCCAACATGAATTAATGTAAATTATGATATGTAACAAGAAAGAGGTGCTTGGATGGAAATGATAAGAGATAAGTACCTTATATTAGTGTGTTACTCTAAATGTGTGGGAGAGGATTCTTGAGAGCTTGGGGGTTCCTTGGGAGGACTCTAAAGTGGGGAAGGTAGATTAAGTATGTTCTCTAAGGATTTTTAATGAAGATAATTGGGAGTCTAGGTGGGTTTATATGATAAATGAGTGGTGATTTCTTTAATATTTCTCAAACTCAGGTTTTAGACTCTATGTAATAAAATAAACAAAACCACAAACCTTAGGATGTTTTTCCAATGTATTCTACCAAATAGATTTTTTTTTATTATTTATTATGTCCAAGTGTATAACATGATAAAATAATACCCTTTCTTATGTGGAAGTCATACTATTAAAGAAATGATTATTAAACCATATAATATATTAATGGTTTTGGAGGATTCATAAATTCTTTATAAAATTAATAAAATAAAAAAAATCACATAATTTTAAATTTAAAACACATATTTTGTCATGAATTCCTTTTATAGTATTCATTACATCAATTTTGGGTAATTATGATGTCATAATACATACTGTATATTAATACAATATTTAATTCATACTTAAAACTTCGATTGTCATAGTATATAATAAAAACATCACTATAGTAAAATTTTTAGTATATTATTAAAAAGATAATATTAACTTTATAAAAATAATTTTCTTAACATGCGAATATTTTACTTTCAAAATAATATTAGACATTTTCAAAAAAATTCAAAGTATTTTAACAAATATTATTTTCAAACCCTTATAAAAATTACATTTTAATTCCCAAAAATTAGATGACAATTTATATTAAATAGATATTATTTAATAATAAAATTTTATTAATATATTATTTAGTTTAAAAAATAAATTAATTCATCAAAATAAATTCCTTAACTGAATTGAATTATTACTCAAAAATATGTTTTTTTATTGTATAAAATAAAAAAAATCATTTATAAAGTAACTATGAATTCAATACTCTATACAAAATAATGTACATATTGATTTTTCTGGGCTGTTGATACATACCCATTTTATACATCAGCTAATTCCCTAAGAGTAGGGTGTGTGATAATGAGACTTTCTTGGGGTAGTTCACTAAACATGGTTTGGGCCATGATCGTGATGAGTTTGAGCATCTCCCATAACCTGTATCACACATTTGTTGTTGTTAGACCATAGCTTGGTATTGGTCAAGGGAAAATCCCATCTAATATATCTCCCTTGTAAGCATCGATAAATGGTCTTCATAGGGTACGATCCTACTATTTGAGGCCATAACATCCTTTTTTGTGTCAATTAGATTTATCAAAACCCTATATTTATTATAATATTATTATCACTATTCAATAACTATTTTATCAATGGAAATAATACATAATGGTCTTTGAAATATAATTTGATATAATTAAACAGAACAAGTTAATGTGTTTTCTATAACCATATTATGTAATACAACATGTAATTAAATCATAAGAAAAATTTTATTTTTAAAATCATGTCTTTTTATAATCATCCCCCCTTTAGAAATTTCCCACTAAATTTTTTATATACCAACCCTAAAAAAGATGAAGGATATTTTTTCCATCACTTCCTCTAGTTCCCATGTCACTTCTTCAAACATTTTCGTTCTCTAGAACACCTTGACCTGGTACATTGTCTTATTTTGTAGAACTTTTCTATACAATCTATGATCTTTTCTATCTGCTCCTCATATGACAGATCATTCTCCAATGGTACAACCTATAGATTGAGTACACATGAGTGTTTGGCTATTCACTTCTTCAATAGAGATACATAGAGTATATCACATACTTATGATAGGTTAGGTGGGAGTGCTAGTTGATAGGCCACTGCTCTGATGTGATCAAGGATCTTAAAGATGCCAATGTAAGTTAAACTAAGATTTCCCTTTTCCGATATCTCATGATCCTCTTCCATCAAGATATTTTGAGGAACACCATGTATCAAACCTTAAACTCTAGGTCTTATCAATGAGAATCTTCATAATGCTTCTATTGGCTTTGTGATTCATTAATGTGCTTCTAAATGAGTTTTACCTTTTATACCATTTCTTTGACCATATTAAGTCCTCATTTATTATATTCACTGACTTTATCCTAGAATGCCATTGTTCTGCATCTTTTCCCATAAAGGGATTCATATAGAGCCATTTGAATTCTCAAGTAGTAAATGTAGTAATAAAGACCCGAATATCCCATGTATTTTTTTTAAAATACATTGGAATATTACGAGTCCGCAGTTTCTGATAGCACTTGATCTTGAGGCCCGGTGTGCCCAGTATCAATTTCTAATGTTTTGTTCGGGTACATTCAGTAAACGTATGTCTTGAATTTTATAACTTATGAATCGGGGCTTAGAATTGAAATCCGAGGGCATTGTTGAACTCGCAACATCGACAATTGCTTATTGAGACCTTCACTGCAGTTGCGCTTTTTCGAGAGTGGAAGATAGTTTTTGGAGTTATTTAATAAAGCTAAATAAAAATAAGGTGATAATTTATTTTTATTTCTTGGTGGTTGTATGCTCCAAGAGGAGGTTAGTGGTGGGGGCCACCACACCATAACCTCCCATGAGAGGTTATAGAGGGGGACCCCACCTACGCATAACCTCCCTTGGGAGGATTATTAGGTGGGGAACACACAAGCCTTAAACCTCATCTAAACCCCCAATTAATTTGGTGAAACTTTTGACCTTCCCCCTACATTTAATGAGCCAACTCCTCCAATTTAATTAAGTACAGTAACTTAATTAATTTGGAATCATTTTCAATTCTTGAATTCATTATGCCAACATTATAATATGTGATGTATTATTATAGTGGGGGGGTTGGAATAATCCTTGTTGGGAGAATTAAGGAGAGGAAGAGCCTTTGAGAGAATTGGGAGGACATCATCCTCTCAACGAAGAACGTGAAGAATGCCTGTCACCACCGAAGAATGACGAGCACCGTCTTCTCCCTCTTCAACCAAAGAAAGTAGAGGAAACACTGCCACCCAAGAAGAATGCCAAAAACGTCATCTTGACTTTTCTTCCCCAAATCCTTTCTCCTTGACTTCTTCGTCTTCTATCCGACATCAATGGAATGAAGTCCTCTTCCCGCGACTTCGTCAACAAACGACAATCGAGGTAGGGTGTTTTGAATTGTCTTGTACTCATTTTTCATTGTACAAATTTCTGGAATGAGAATCGAATGATATCACCATACTGAGGAGGGTTCGGACCGCATGAACACGAACCAACCCTCCCATTTTGTTAGTTCTTATTTGATGATGAAAGCACGACAAAGAAGCGATAGTGAACAAAGGACATGCTACCCGCAACCTCTATAAACCACACTGCTATCCAAGCGGTGCCCGACCTGTGCCCCACACGCTGCTCCGCGGCCCTGCTGACGGCCCGCTGCTCCTCACCGACGCGCTGCTCACGTTCTGGCGCGCCGCCCGGACCTATCGGCGGCCTACCCCACGCCCCCCGGCTTCCTGCCGCGCTGCCCGATGCACCCCGCGGTGCCCTGTCGCCAGGCCCGGTGCCCTACCGTGCTGCCCGGTGCACCTTGTGGCACCCTGCTGCCCTGCCCAGCGACCCCCTGCACCCTGCCGCGCTACTCAGTGCACCCCCGCGTGCTGTCCGACGCCCTGATCGGCACCCCCGGTGCTACCCGGCACCCCTGCGCGCAGCCCGGTGCCCCGACGTCCTGCCCAGCACCCCCGCGGCCTGTTGTACCCTACCTGGTGCACCCACGGCCTACCTGCTGTCCAGTCGGCCTGCCCACGCCCCACGTGGCCTACCCGCTCACCACCCGACCACCGGACTCCTGAGCTGACCCATGATGTCCCCCGCGGTGGCACTGGCTGAACCAGCCCCGTCTTCCAGGCCGAGTCACTGAGCCGCCTACGTGGCGACTACCGGGCCGAACAGCCCTTACGGTCCACTGGGCCAGGCCCATTGGACCAGGTTAAAGATTAGCGGGATGACCTACCCATTGGGCTAAGTCATACCCAGTGAGTCTGACCAGGTCGACCAAGACTGGGTCAGCCCAGACTGGGTTGGGCCGAGTGAGTCTGACCGGGTCGGACAGGACCCAGGCCCATTACAAACCCTTTGCATGCTTTGGCCATATCTTTAGCACCAGACGTCCGTTTAATGAACCATTAGTGGTGCTTGTATTCTTGGAGCTTAACCATCCCTTTATGTATACCACACTATAGTTTGAGGTATAGTTGTGATACGGTCAGGTTGGTTCGTACACGAAACCAATCGGGCCCCCAGGACTAAAAGGCTAATAACTCATAGAATGGGCATCCGATTGACGTGTCGTCTATTTCTTTGAGACCCCTATGATGTGTTGGTCCTTTTTGATACTTACACGTGAGAATTCGTGACACTTGATGTATCAACCAGTAGCTTGTGGAGCAGATCCTCTTGGATATGAGCAGACAGAGTGCAGAGACCTAGTAGCTGACAAACTTGACGACTGCTTGACTGATTCGACTTGGAATGATTCGACTAGCCCAGTGGATTGAGCACCCGATATTTGGAGGCACACCCACAGAGGATGGAGCACCTGGTAGTTGGAAGAATACCTACGGTACTCGAGAAGAGGAGTACCTCAGTAGGCTGTTAGGGGGAGTGCCTGGTATTTGGTGGCAGACACACAATGGACGGAGCACACGGTATTTGGCAGCAGACCCACGATACTCGACAGGAGGAGTACCTCAGCAGTCTAAGGTTACTGAGAAGCGTCTTAGTGTCGCGACAGGTCTATTGTACATGATAGAGGAGGATTTTTCAAGCAGTCGTGGTGTCGATAATAAAAATCGTAGATTGAGCTGAGTCAATGACCTTTGTGTTTTCCTCATAATTGACATGGGTTACTAGATAACTTAGGTATATGTATGGGAATATACCAAAGTAATGGTTACCCATTGATTCATACATTGTGGTTTATCCTTGTTGGATTTTGTGAGACCTTGATAGTCTCAGGGTCCCTATTGAGTATCATTATACTCACCCCTGCACTGGCTATGCCCGCACCTCGTTGTGTTGGATGCAAATAAAGAACATCGCTGACCGAGAAGGAGTGTACGAGGACTGGACAGTACTCGGAGTTGGACCTCATGACGATTCAGTACCCGGAGGAGATGGATGAACATGGAGTGCTGAAGAGGCTATCTATACCTACCCTTCAGGTAGGATCCGTGGTGGGCGATCCACGAGATTTTAGACACCTTCCAGTTGTTTGTCTTTTAGTTGTAACTTTTTTTCTTTTTCTTGTACTTTACTATTGTGCTTGTATTTCCGACCCCTTTTACTTTTAGTACACATGTTATAAAACTTATTATTAGTGTATTCTTCAACTTGTACTCTATTGGGGTGTGTTTATGATTTACAAAAACCAATTCCTTCCTAGTTTTAGGGAATTACGCATGTGGTGCTAGTCACCAGCCCCTGGCCTATGGAAGGTGGGCTTAGGGTAGTCACGATACGGGCCCCGGGGGATGGGTCGTGACAAATTGGTATCAGAGGAGTCAATTCTACCTTAGAACTTAGGACTCTGATATTTTTTTTTCTGTGAAGCAATAGTGTTAAGGGTACTGAGTATGGTTTTAAGTTCTGGGAGACCAGTGTTGGTGCGGTGGCCGATGTATCCATACACCAGGACTCTGACTACTGATTCCTGACTTAGTAAATGAAAACACTGATTGAGTGTGTGTTTTCAAATGTTTTCTTTAAGTAAGCTCCACCCAGGTCAGCTCATCAAGTATAGTCTTTTAACCGTGTCACATCTGTTTGTTTTAGGATGCCTCCCCTCGGATGACTAGTTAGGGCCTCAAGAGTCATACGTACTGACATACCGCCGAGCGAAGAGGCCTCAGTACTGGGCCCTCTTGCAGTTGAGTCACCACGGAGGCACCAGCAGTACTACTCCTTGTTTAGCCACCGATTACACCAGAACTAGAAACAGAGAGTGCACGCCGCTTGAGCGTGTTGCACGAGTTCCAGCGCCTGAGGCCACTCAGGTTAAGGGGAGATGTGGACCCACATGTGGATGAGGATTGGCTGGAGGCTATGGTGAGAGTCTTCAGACTGGTAGGGACACCATCTGACTATATGGTGATCCTTGCTGCCAGCCTGTTTCAGGCAGCAACAGGTAAATGGTGGAGCCTGATTCTCGAGATGCATGACAAGGCGACACTTCTACGGGAAGACTTTGAGAGCATGTTCTGGGTGGAGTTTGTACCATCCACCCTTCGAGCGGTGCGGATACATGAGATACTTCATCTACAGTAGGGCAGCATGAGTGTATCTCAGTACTTAGCGTGGTTCACCAACCACTCACACTACTACACTGATATGGTACGAGACACAATCTTCTGAGCCCAGACCATTGAGTAGGGACTTAGGCGAGAGATCAGAGATTTAGTTATCTCCCATAGCATCCCAACTCAGATGGGGGTATTGGAGAGAGCCCCCCCCCCTAGTGGAGATTTTTCATGCTAAGAAGTCCCAAGCAGCGAGACCCACCACTAGTTGACTTGCAGGAGAGTCTTCTACAGCTGGCAGTAAAAAGATGACACATAGGACCAAGAGGACAAGACCCGCAGGTGGTCGACTGCACAACTTAGGATCAGTTGTACGGGGCACCCATAGTGGAGACAGAGTTAGACATTCCAGGAGAGGATAGTTTTACTCATGCGGCGGGCTTTTTCACATGGCTCGTGACTTTCCGACTAGCCGTATTGATGATTAGAAGAATGTTGAGGGTCCTCCCCGGCTTAGGCAGAGATTCAATTGAGGTGGTCCACAGGGTGAAGGTGGACATGGAAGAGGATCTCTCCGTGCAACTGGTGGTGGAAGATGATGCAAGGTGCTACTGCCACCACCACCAGGAGGTCCACCCCCACCGCAGGGAGTGGGTGGACAAGGCCAAGCACAACTCCAGGCAGTTGAGGCCTATGATCACAGAACTATGGAGATAATTTGAGGTATGATTTGTGTCTATTACACCTTAGATAAAGTTCTTATAGACACAAGTGCCTATCACTCTTTAATTTCCACTTCCCTCATTCGGATCTCGAAGATTCTGATAGAGCCGTTGGCTCGATCCTTATGGATAGAGACTCCTACAAAAGCAGAATCAACAATTACACACTAGTTACAATAGTGTGAGATTACTATAGGAGGCGAGAGCTTCGTCTGGGATCTCCTCATAGCAGCTTCAAAAACTTATGATGTCATCTTGGGTATGGACTGGTTATCTACATTCCATGCTCAGATCGACTGTATTAGGCGGAAAGTGTGGTGTGTCCTCACGGATGGGACCAGGTTTTCCTTCACTGGATAGAAGGGAACCTTTGCAACATAGGAAATACTTACTCAGAAGAGGGAGTATCCGACCACTCACTAGTTGGCTTGCCATACCATCGGAGTAGTTGATGTGGAGAGATTGACTTATCCTGTAGTGGTGTACCAGTACGCGGATGTTTTACATGATGATGTTCCAGGACTACCTCCTCGTAGAGAGGTGGACTTCTATATTGACCTGTACCCCAGGAAGACATCAATATCTTCTCCAGCGTATCAGATGGATCCCGTTGAGCTTCACGAGATGAGGGTACAACTAGAGTACCTGTAGGGAAAGGGATTCATTTGGCCCAATGTTTCTCCCTGGGTAGCCCCAATTCTGTTCACCAAGAAGGAGGATGAGATCATGAGGCTCTGTGTCGACTACCCTCGCATGAACCCGGTGACTATGAAGAACAAGTACCCACTCCCAAGGATTTAAGACCTCTTTGATCACCTGAAGGGGGAACAATGGTTCTTGAAGATAGACCTTAGATCAGGATATCACCAGCTCAGTGTTAGAGAAGAGGATTTGCTGAAGATGGCCTTCAGGTGTCGTTACGACCACTACGAGTTCTTGGTTATGCCCTTCAGTGTAACCAATGCTCCATTAGTATTCATGAGTCTCATGAATAGGATCTTCTAGAAATACCTCCATCGCTTTGTTGTAGTCTTCACCAATGACATAATGATCTACTCGACTACTGAGGAGGAGCATGCCTACCATTTTCAGGTAGTACTGGACACACTTCGAGAGCACCAGCTTTATGGTAAGCTCTCATAGTGCAAGTTTTGGATTTGAGTGTTTCACTTCTTGGGACACATCATCTCGGAGGCTGATGTTTTGGTGGATCCAGCGATGATTGAGGCAATTCTTTCTTGGGATCCACCCAGGAGTGTAATGGCGGTTCAGAGTTTCCTGGGCATGGCTGGATACCATTGGAGATTCGTCCCAGACTTTTACAGAGTTGCAGCACCACTTTCTGCATTGATGATGAAGGGGAAACCCTTCATGTGGTCAGAGATATGCTAGTAGAGCTTTCAGGAGCTATGACAGAGGCTGACTAGCACCCCCATCTTGAGTCTTCCAGAGGAAGGCGTAGGGTATATAGTATACTGCGACACATTAGGTACCAGTCTTAGGTGTGTCCTAATGCAGGAGTGAACTGTGATTGCGTATGGTTCTCGGTAGTTGAGACAACATGAGCAGAACTATGCTAATCATGGCCTTGAGTTTTTAGCAGTGGTATTTTCCATGAAGATGTTGTGGCACTATCTAATGGGAGAACATTTTACAGTGTAATTTGATCACAAGACTCTTAGATATATCTTCTCTCAAAAGGACCTTAACTTGAGACAGTGACGATGACTTGAGTTACTCCAGGATTATGACTTTGAGATAGTCTATACTCATGGGAAGGGGAACGTAGTAGAAGATGCGCTCAGTAGGAGGAATGGTATTCAGTGGCTAGGAGAGGTGATAGAGCAGCTACCTGCCTTACAAGTATCTTTTGTGGATAGGGATGGAGTAGCCTATCTACAATATCTCATAGTCACTCCCCCACTTCTTCAGCGAGTCAGGGAGGCCCAACATAGGGACACTGACTACGAGACACGACATGTTCAGATATCCACAGGGTAGGCACCTGATGGACTTTATGAAGGCGGGGAGCACGTCATCCTCTTTAGAGGATGTACCATGGTACCAGTTTCACTTGAGGAGGAGGTGTTGAGGGAGTTCCACACTTCCCCTCTAGTAGTACATCCAGGTGTGGTGAAGAGGTACATGGACCTTCAACGATGGCATTGGTGGCCAGGTATGAAGAATGCAATAGTATTGTTTGTCTCACAAAGCCTCACTTTTCAGCAAGTGAAGGTAGAGCACCAGGTACCATCAGGCTTGGTACGACCCTTAGACGTCCCAGAGTGGAAGTGGGATGGGATATCCATGTACATTGTGATGGGTATTCCACGTACATCCAGGAGTCATGATTCGATATGGGTGATCATCGACCGACTCACCAAGTTGGTCCACTTCCTACCGATCAGAGAGCAGGGCTCAATTGAGAGAGTAGAATGCCTCTATGTGCAGGAGATAATGAGTTTTCATTGATTAACTTTATCTATTGTCTCTAACCATGACACACACTTCACTTCTAGGATATGGAAGGGGAAACATGAGGCTTTCGGGACATAGCTACGTATGAGCACCGCCTTCCATCCGCAGACAGATGGTTAGACCAAGAAGACGATCCAGACCCTCGAGGTCATGCTTCATGCCCGTGTCCACGAATTTGGTTGCAGCTGGGAGGATCACTTTCATTTGGTGGAGTTTTCCTACAAAAATAGTTATCACTCCACCATAGGTATGGAAACTTTTGAGGCCTTGTATGGTCGACCTTTCAAATCACCACTATGATGGATAGACCCAGGGGAGTCAGCACTCGTGGGACCATAGATGGTATGGGCTACCACTGAGAAGGTTCATATCATCCAGGAGCAGATGAGGACTGCACAGAGCAGGAATAATTCATTTACTGACAAGAGACGGAGACCTCTAGAGTTTGAGGATGGCGACCACGTCTTCCTACTGGTCTCATCTCGATGAGGTCTACGGAGATTGGCCAAGGTGGAAAGCTATCTCTGAGGTTCATTGGACCTTTCCGGGTCCTTAGCAGAGTAGGAAAGGTGTCTTACTGCTTGGATATTCCACCTCAGTTGCACCGGGTGCACGACGTCTTCCACGTATCTTAGTTGAGGATATACGTCCACGACCCTTACCACATCATCGACCATGGAGAGCTAGACATCGATGATGGGGTGACGTTCACGGAGGATCCAGTAGAGATTGAGGATCGACAGGAGCGGGTCCTACATGTACGGTCGATACCTCTGGTGTGCGTTCAGTGGTAGCATGAGAAACTTCAATACAGCACATGGGCGCGGGAGGCTCATATGCCTGCTCAGTACCCACATTTGTTCCATTAGATCGAGTTGTATCTTACATGGACGTAAATACCTGAGGTGGGGAGAATGTAAAGACCTGGATTTCCCATGGGTTTTTTTTATAAATTACAAGGGAATTTCACGAGTCCACAGTTTCTGATGGCGCTTGATTCTGAGGCCCAATGTGCCCGGAATCAATTTCTGATGTTTTGTTCGGGTAAATTCAGTAAACGTACGATCAGAAATTTATAACTTCTGAAATGGTGCTCAGAATCATAATCTGAGGGCACCGTTGAACTCACAACGTCATCAATTTATTAATGAGACATTCACCGCAGTTGTTCTTTATCGAGAGTGGAAGATAGTTTTTGGAGTTCTTTAATTATGTTAAATAAAAATAAGGCGATATTTTTTATCCTTGGTGGTTGTAAGCTCCAAGAGGAGGTTAGGGGTGGGGGACACCACACCATAACCTCCCATGAGAGGATATGGTGGTGAGGCCCACCCACGCATAACCTCTTTGGGAGGATTATTAGGTGGGGCCTACACGATCCTTAAACCACCTCTAAACCCCCAATTAATTTGGTGAAACTCTTCACCTCCCCCCTTAATTTATTGAGACAACTCCTACAATTTAATTAAGTAACTTAATTAATTTGGAATAATTTTGAATTCTTGAATTCATTATGCCAACATTATAATATGTGATGTATTTCTACGGTGGGGGGTTGGCATAATCCTTGTTGGGAGAATTAAGGAGAGGAAGAGCCTTTGGGAGAATTGAGAGGACTTCATCTTCTAAAAGAAGAACATGAAGAACGCCTGTGACCACTGAAGAATGATGAAAAACATCTTCTCCCTATTTAACCAGAGTAAGTAGAGGAAACACCGCCACCCAAGAAGAACACCGATGATGTCATCTCGACTTGTCTTCCCCAAATCCTTCCTCCCCAACAAGTTCTTCTTCTACTCGACGTCAATGGAATGACGTCTGCTTCGTGCGACCTCATCAATGAGCGACAATTGAGGTAGGGGGTTTTGAATTGTTTTGTACTCATTCTTCATCGTAAAAATTTCTGGAATGAGAACCGAATGATATCATTATAATGAGGAGGGTTCGGACCGTATGAACATGGCCCGAACCTCCCATTTGGTTAGTTCTTCTTTGATGATGATGGAATGAAAAAGAGGTGACAAAGAACAATGTATGTGCTACCCAAGGCCTCTGCAAACCAGACCGTTGGCCAGGCGGCGCCCGACTCGTGCCCCATGCGCTACTCCACAGCCCTGCAAACGGCCCACCGCACTGCACCGGTTCGCTACCCGAGTTGTGTCGGCGCGTTGCCCGCGCCCCGCCGGTGCGCTGGCCGCACCCCGACGCACCGTCCGAGCCTGCCGGTGGCCTGCCCGATGACCCACGATGTCCTACTGTGCTTCCCGGCACACCCCGCGCCTCCCTGCGTCCTTGCCCGGTGCCCCTGACGCCCTACCGCACTACCTGGCATACCTCATGGTGCCCTGCCGCCCTGCCCAACGCCCCCGGTGCCCTTCCTCTCTACCCGGCGTTCCCCCAACCGTTGTCTGCTGCCCTGCCCGACACCCCCACAGAGCCCGAAACCCCCGTGCGCAGCCCAGCGCCCCGATGTCCTGCCCGACAGCCCCGCAGCCTGCCCCACGACCTGCCACACCTTTCCCGATGCACCCACAGCCTGCTCGGTGTCTAGCCGGCCTTCCTGTGCCCTATACGGCCTGCCCGCTCGCCACCCGGCCACCGGCATCCTAAGACGACACACAGTGTCCCCCACGGTGTCGCTGGCCGAACCAGACCAGTCTTCTAGGCCGAGTCACCATGCTGCCTACATGGAGACTATCAGGCCGAACCGCCCTTGCGGTCCACTGGGCCGAGTCCAGCGGACCAGGTTAAAGCTTAGCCAACTGACCTACCCATTGGGCTGGGTCAGACCCAGTGAGTCTAACCGGGTCAACCCAGACCGGGTCGGACCAGACTCGGGCCCATTACAGACCCTTCTCTTGCTTTGGCCATAGCTTTAGCACTAGACGCCCGTTTGACGAACCATCAGTGGCGCCGATATTCTTGGAGCTCAACCGTCCCTTTGAGTATACACCACTAGAGTTTGGGGTATAGTTGTGATACGATCATGTTGGTTTGTACACGAAACCAACCAGGCCCCTCGGGACTAAAAGGAAAATCACTCACAGATCGGGTGTTCGATTGAGGCGTTGTCTATTGCGTTGAGACCCCTATGACATGGCGGTCCTTTGAGATACTTTCACGTGAGACTTCGTGACCCTTGGAGTATCGACCAATAGCTCATGGAGCGGATCCTCCCGGAGACGAGAAAACAGAGTGCAGAGACCTAGTAGCAGACAGACCTAACGACTTCTTGACCGATTAGACTCAGATTGATTAGACTAGCCCAATAGACAGAGCGCCTGGTATTTGGCGGCAGAACCATAGTGGAAGTAGCACCTAGTAGTTGGCAGTAGACCCGTGGTACTCGACAGGAGGAGTACCTATGTAGCCTATTATGGGGATCACTCGATATTTGGCGGCAGAACCACAGCGGACAGGGCACCCGTTATTTACCAGCAGACCCGCGGTACTTGAGAGGAGGAGTACCTCAACAATCTAAGGTTAGTGAGAAGCACCTCATTGTCACGACAGGTCCATTGTACACGATATAGGAGGAGTTCTCTAGTAGCTGTGGTTTTGATAATATAAATCCTATTTTGAGGTGAGTCAATGACCTTTGTGTTTTCCTCATGATTGAGACGGGTTACTAGATAACTTAGGTATATGTATGGGCATATACCTAAGTAATGGTTATCCATTGATTCATACTTTCTGGATTATCTTTGTTGGATTTTGTGAGACCTTGAGGGTCTCGTGGTCCCTACTGAATATTGTTATACTCACTCATACACGGGTTATGCACACACATCATTGTGTTTGATGCAGACAATGACCATCGCTAACCGAGGAGGAGTGTACGAGGACTGGACGATACACGGAGGTGGACCTCACAATGAGTCGGTACCTAGAGGAGACAGACTGAAGTGGAGTACTGAGGAGTCTATCTGTACATACCCTTCAGGTAGGATCCATGGTGGACGATCCAGGAGCTTCTAGACACCTTCCATCTATTTGCCTTTTAGTTGTACATGTTTGTCTTTTCCTTGTACTTTACAATTGGGCTTGTATTTCTGGCCCCTTTTACTTTCTGTACACTTGTTATAAAGCATTTTCTTAGTGTTTGCTTCTGCCTATTCTCTGGTTGTGTGTGTTTACGATTTACAAAAGGTAATGCCTTCCTAGTTTTTGGAAATTACGCCATTGTGCTAGTCGCCAACCCCTGGCCTATAGAAGGCGGGCTTGGGGTAGTCATGATTTGGGCCCCAAGGGACGGGTCGTGACATTAGTTTTATGGAAACTGAACCAGAGGAGGATGTTGGTCCCATCGTCTTTGAAATTCATAGGGCATGCTCTCAACATGTCTTCAATTGTCTCAATAGTTTTCTTAGGCTTGCCCTTAATTTAAGGATGAGAGTCCATAGTAATGTTTATCTTAGTGTTTAGAGTTTGATGGAGAATTTTCCATAACATGGAGGTGAGACTCAGATATTCATCAGATATTATAAATAGTGGGGCTTTTTATTGCCACACCACTTCTCTAATGTATATGCCGACTATTTGATCCGTGTGAAATCCTCTCAAATCTCAATAAATTGCAATTTCTTTCTAAGATAATATTCAATAACCAATATACCATAAATAACTCATGAAATCATTAACATACTAGTGGAATAGTCCATGGTGATTTCTTTTCATTTCCATGTTGGTATTGGTAATGGTTGCATCATCCCCTTGGATTTTTCCTTTATACATTCCCTTATCGACAGACTAGACATCTTAATATATATTATGTGATATCCTTCTTTATATTATCCCACCAATAGTGTTATTGGGTATCTCAATACATCTTTTTTCTTCTTGGGTGGATAAAAATGGTTGAGATATGTTCATCATCTAATAACTGGTTCGTTAACTCTATATTTGATGGTACACATAGTCTTGACCCAAATCTCAAAACTATTTCTTCATTAACATTGAACTCCAAGGATTTCCATTTTCTTATAGTTTTTACTTTATTTGGAATTCCTGCGTCATTTTGTTTGAGAATTATTCATCCTCTCTAGATGGGATGATTATGCAATCATTTTGGAAATGAATTTCTAATATTCCTTTCTTTATGATTCCCATGTCAATCATTTTAAAAACCAAAAAGATTGGATAATTATTAATTATCATAAATGAAAAAAAATTTAGATCCTTTCTACATAGAGAATATAATAATTTATTTTTCTTCCAATTATAGTAGTGGATTGAGTATTAATATCTCTTTCTCAGCTCAAACCATCTTTGATGGTGAATATTAAGCTCTTTTGGTGTGAATATATACATGAGGATTTTTTTATCTGTATATATTTAACACTTCTCCCAAAAGTGTTAATTCAACCATATTTTCAAGGATAAGATCACTAAACCCAACTCTAGATCATCTATTGGGTTATTCTATTCATGAAATTTTAACTACCTTGAATCATAAGCTATGACTTTGTCATTCGGCATTAACACACAGCCCATACCCTTCTTTTAATCATCACTAAATACCATGAATATTTATCCACCTATGGGTAGTGTGAGCATAGGTTTAGTAATAAGCCTCTATTAGAACATTTAGAACCTGTATTAACCATAATCATTCCATGAAAACATGACTCCCTTCTTAGTTATCTTCGTTAGGGGGTTTGAAAATTGGGATAAATTTTTCAAAAATCAGAGATTATACCAAGCTGATCAATTGAAAATAAAGATATCTATCTATGATTTCAGACTTGGACATCATTAAATTTCTTTTCTTCTTAAAGGCTTCACAAATATCCCATTTCGTGTGATTATATTCCCCAAGAATTAGATATACTTCAACCACAACTCATATTTTTTGTACTTGGCCTAATGCTTCTTCTTCTATAAGCTGTTTAGAAAAGTGATCATATTCTCCTCATGATAATCATTCATTTTTTCATTATATGAGATTATAATCATAAAATACAACCACAAATTTTTTAAGGTAATCTCTAAAGATGCTATTCATCATGTCCATGAAGACTACTAGAGCATTAATGAGTCCTTATGGAATTAACATGAACACATAGGGCCTGCACATTGTACAAAAATAAGTCATGGGGATATACACCTTATTCACCTAAACATGGTAGTATCCCAACCATAGATCCACCTTGGGGAAGTATTGTGATTGACATAACTGACCAAATAAATCATCAATCTATGACAGATGATAATTTTTCATTATCATGACCTGTTGAGTTTGTGATAATCTATGCAAAGGTGCATTGACCCATAATTCTTCTTGATGAAGAGTACTGGTTCACCCCATGGTGAAGCACATGGGTGTATGGACCCTTTAGCCAGATCCTCCTAGATTTGTTTCTTCAGTTACTCATGTTATATAATAGAAATTATATATAGATTCTTAGGTATTGGAGACACCCCATATATAAGGTTGATTGAATATTCAACGTCTCTGATAGGATGAAGACCAAAATATTTCTTGAGAAACACATCAGACTATTCCATCAAAATGGGTATGTATTCAAGGTTGATTATTTACTTTGACTCAATCATTTGATCTAAATATACTTTCTCATTTGGAAATAATATCTATTATTGAGATGTTGTTGCTCAAGAATATTCATCCTCCTCCTTGAAATTGTACATAATTAGGGGTTGATTCCCAATATAGAGAGTGATTTCCTTATAAAGAAAATATATGTTGGATCTATATAGGGAAAGACAATGCATGCCAAGAGCTGCTTAAAATTACAAAAACCAGAGTATGAAAAGGTACACAAGTTATTTTAACCCACAAATTTTGACAAGGGATTAATTATATACATCAGATTAAATAATTCCCCATTTTTCATTTTCATTGATATATCTACTTCCATTCTTTGTGGTGGTGTTTGAATAGTTCTACTAAAATTTCAAGAAATGAAGGAATTTATAGAACCAAAATAAAAATGTATGATTCAAATTATTGAATAAATATCTATTTTAGATTTAAATACTTCATTTTCAGGATCCTTCTCACCAGCTGTTATGGAAAAAGATCACCCTTCATTCCTTGGAGGTTGTTGGTTGTACCTAAAAACCCTTATATTAGTTTATTAGTTTGGAAGGTTCCCTAGTTAATTATATTTTATACAATGAATAACGCACTTATAATTGAATAGATAATTCATTTACTGCATAAAATTAGTTGGTTTATCCTTTCAGTAATCACTAGCTTGGTTCCCTTACTTCCTGTAACTAAAGCATTTCCTTATACACCTTAAAAAAATATAGGGGTATTTCTTTTTGCGGCTTTGATAAGTGGGATATAGAAATTTCATTGAACTATTAGATTTATCCATTAGTCTTCTAAAAGTAAACTCTACATTCAACTTCTTATCTCTATTATACTCTTGGGATTCACCAATCTCTATTTCAACATTGAGTGAGAATTAAGAAATTTACACATAGCTATCAAAATCTCAGATACCCTTGTATTTCAGAATACTAGGTTTTAGGCAACCAAAGAAGCAGTAAACTTTAATTTAGGGGTAATGAAAAATATAGAGGTGTATATATCAATTACTATGAATTTTAACTTGAAAACCCCGATAGATTCATCATCATTTTTGTATGAGGTCATGAAAATTCCTTTCCATTTTCAGATAGAGAGTGCGAGGAAAATAATTATAAAAAAACATTTTCCAAAATTCCTTCCATCAAATAAATTTGATATTTTCATTAGGATTAAAATATATATCATTATCCTCTATACAATAAATATCCATTAGAACCTTACGTTTCTTGAAACAATGAAGGATGGGGGATATCTTCTCAATGGGTTTGATCCATTATTCTGCGATTAATGGGTCATATAATCCATTGAAAGGCAAAAGTATTTGTATCATAAATCTCTTAATTGTAGCTTGATCATTTGGGGGGGGGGGTTTACTCCCCTCATATTCTAGGTTTATATTCAAAACCTAAGTCATCCAAGATAGTATCCTAAAGAAGTTCACGATTCATACTCCCATTTGGTTGGGATCTCATTTGGGTAGTCCCCACATTTCCCATCACATTGGTTATTTAACCGATTCCTTTTATTTCTGACCATTTTCCAGAATGAAATAAAAATTAAGGATGATTTATTTTAAATTATTAAAAACTTAAAGAGGGAACATAATGAAATTAATGAGTTAACTTATAAACTATATGTATTTATTTAAATTATTAGTTTCTAGGCATCAATCAATGTTATCCATGATCTATTTCCGAACATAAATTATTATAAGAATTTTTTCCCTTAATAATGGTTCCTAACAAGGTTATGAATTTACCAAATAATATCCCTAGAGAGTTTCAATCCAGTTGAGAAATAAGGCCCATTATCATACTCTAGATCGTAGTTGAATATAAATCAACATGGTGTTTTCTAGTTTTACCCCTATGTACATTCATTCTAGAGCCACATCCACTTTTAGTACCATAACATGGATGTATTTTGTTGATAACCCACATACTTCAAGATTACCAAAATTTTGGGATGTTTTCTTATACTTAGTTTTATCCTTAATTCACTCTCTTGAGTTTTCTAATCTTAATCCAAAAAATAATTATTCATTTCCATCGATATTTACAATGAAAAAAAATGTTATTTATTTCACATTAACAATTGATATATTAAATAAAAGTAAAAATAATACAAAAAAATATATTTAAAATTATAGTGTATTTGGAATTAGATATATATAATAAAATCATGGACATGGAATACAAATACATTATTAATAACATCCTTAACATGCTTCTAAAATTCCTTGGATTTTTAAGCTACATATGATAACTTGGGGACATACATAAGAAATGGGTGATCTATAAATCCCATTAAGATAAAAAACCTGGAATTAAATTGATATATAAGTAGTTGTTATACCACTTTAATAATAATGGTTTATATAAGGAGTGATAATAATAAACATGAACATTGCAGTATGATATAACATGATAACATTAGAAAAAAATGGGAAATGAGAAAATAACTTAAAACACTACAGCATAAATATAGGTCATGGATAGAAACCAAGAAATCATGATAAAAAAAGTACCATAAAGTGATAAGGTTCATTACCTATCCAAAAAATTTTGTGTCAAGAGACTAAACATTACCAGATGCATTGGAGTGCTATATAATTCAAGGCTCACCTTTCACTTTCACATCCTTCTCATGCTTATGTGTGCCACATAGATCATACAACATGGATTCATTTATAATCATATTTTATTCCTTGATAAAGGGGTGTGGAAAGAATACCTGAAATTATAATTTCATAGAATTATAAGTGTAAAAAGGTGAAAACCCATGGTAGGGAATGGTTATAGTATTCACTAGAAATTTTTTTGGCATGGAAAAATCGCAGTGATGTTTCAGTAGCCTAAAAAATCACTTAAAAATTCCTAAAATGGGTGGCTGAGAGATAATAGGGTATCCCATAATTTGAAAAAAAGAGTAGTCATATGGTCATGGAAATACGTATCCCAAAATTTTAATTATAAAATATAAGGTTATAATATAATCAAGAAACTACAGTAAAGAGGAGAGTGAGTGGATCCCTTATAAATTTCAGCATGGTAATAGTTGTACAAAAAAGTTCATGGGAGGGAATAATGAGAGTGAAAGGGGTTACCCATAATTTATAAAAAAATGTATATTAAGGGGGGTATGGAATAATATATCCCAACCTGAACAAATGAAAATTAAGAGACGTAACATAAAATAGGTGCTCGAGTGAAAATGAGATGAAAGAAATCCCTTACATGAGTGTGCAACTCCAAATCATTTGGAGGAGATTCATGAGAGATTGGGGGTGAATTATAAGGAATCAATTAAGGTTAGGGAAGAGTAATAATGTTCTATAAGTATTTTTAGTGAAGATAAATGATAGTTTGGGTGAGTTTATATTGGAAATAAGTGGGTATTTCTTTAATATTTCTCAAACTGAGTTTTTCGACAATATATAATAAAATAACAGAAACCAACAACCAAACCAAGAATTGTTCCCACGGTTTCTTCCAAATTTTAATGGTGTTAATTATTTTATAAGTTAAACATCTGAACATCATAAAATAATACCATTTTTTGTGTGATTGAGTTACACTTTTAAATAAAAGATTATAAAACCATAAAATATATTAATGGGTTTGAAGGATTTATAAAGGATTAATAAAATTAAACAAATAAAAATAACATAAAATTCTTTTAAAGGTGAAAAATATATTTGTCATGGATTAATTTTAAAGTATTTATCATCACTTTTGGTTCATTATGATGTCATAATACACACCATATATTTATGTAGTATTCAATTTTTACCCAAAAATTCGACTGTTTCAGAAAATTATGAAAATTCACCATTGGATAATTTTGAAATTCGGATTCCAAAAGTATTATTTATTTCATAAATATTTTTATTAATATATGAATTATTAATTTTAAAATAGTAATCCACAGTTATTAATAAATGCTATTTTTTTGAAAAAATCTATTTTCGAACCCTTATAAAAATTAATTTTGAGCTCACAAAAATTATATTATTATTTATATTTAATAAAATGTATTTAATAATAACATTTAATTAATATATTCTTCAATTAAAAAAATATATTAATTAATCAAAATAAATTATAAATTGTGTTTGAATATTACTAAAAAAGTACAATTTCTATTTTATTTTATTAAGAATTAAATTCATTTATAAAGTAGCAAGGTAATAATTATTCTATTAATAATAATTTAAATAATAATTTTTGATAGGTTATTGATACATATACTTAATATAGACCATAAAAAACCCTATAGGTTAGGTGAGAGATGGGAAGAAATTCATGGGAGAGTTCAGTGAACATGGTTTTGGTCGTGATCTCGATGAGCTTTAATTTCAATCATAAATGGTTTCTCTATTACATAAGTCGTTGGGTTTCAACAAGTGATTAGTCAAGGGAAATGCCCAGTGATGCTATATCCCATGGATGATCCAATTAATTGGATTTATTGGGAATGATCCTACAGGTTGAGGAAATCACTTCATTTGTTTGTATTAGTTGGATTTGTCAAAACACTATATGTATACTAATAATATAATCACAATTCAATGACTATATTATTAAAGGTAATGATTATAAATGGTCTATTAAATCCAATTTGGTATAATAATAAAAAATAAGTGCATGTGTTTTCGATAACCATATTTAAAAATAAGGCATTTAATTAAATCATAAGTGGAATTTTATTTATAAATATTCAGGTCATTACAATAAAAAATTAAACAAGATAGTGGTCTTATTTCATAGAAATTTATCTCTATGATATGGAATCTCTATCAGTTGTCCTATATAAGAAATAACATACTCCAGTGGTACAAATTTTATGTTTTGTGCATGTAAAGGATCATGTATATACTTTATCAAGAGAGATACCTGGAACACATCATGAAAATCAGAGAGATTTGGTGGAAGCACCAATCTATAAGATACCTTACC
The DNA here is from genome assembly GCA_963277665.1 of Viscum album. Taxonomy (NCBI): domain Eukaryota; kingdom Viridiplantae; phylum Streptophyta; class Magnoliopsida; order Santalales; family Viscaceae; genus Viscum; species Viscum album. The sequence continues at coordinate 1,778,798,812 of OY728165.1, read as the reverse complement.
AACACAATTAAGAAATGAAAAAAAGACTGATATAACTATGTAATAGATTTCCCAACCTTCCAAATATCATTACACACTTATAGAGAGATATTATTATAAATATACTATCACACAAATAAAAATGTATGTCTTTTCATCTATTTTATGCATAACATTTTTGTCGACTCTGAGGTACTCTTATCTGATGTTTAATAGATCAGACGTTCTTGGTGATCTAATCAACTAGATCAGGTCTCAATAGTCTTCTTTCCCCAACTTAATTCGAACATTTTTGAGTTATAAACTTCTTACCATAGAGTGATTCATAAGGATCCATCTGAATACTGGAGTGAAATCTATTATTGTTAGAACATTATACCAAAGGTAGCTATTGATCCTAACCACCTCTGAAATTCATAGAAAAGATCTCAATAAGTAATCTATAGTTTTAATTGTCATCTCAGACTGACCATGGTTATGGGGATATTAAGAACTACTGAAACATAACTATTTATCCAGAGCCTGCTAAGGACATGTCTAGAACATTGAGGTAATCCTCAAGTCCTGATCAAATATAATAGAAAGTGGTAATACATGAAATCTCACAACTTTATTAATATATATTATGGAAAGATGATCCAGAGGGGAATATTATATGAATGCAATAATATGTGATGACTTATAAGGTGGTCAACTATAACCCACATAAAATTATGGGTTATATATGTTTTGTGAATTCCGATGATAAAATCCATGGTGGTGTTTTCCCATTTACAGTATGGTGTTGGAAATGGATGTAACATCCCATTAAACTTAAATCTCTCATCCTTAAATTACTGAATACCAAAAACTTATAATCATATTTTTCAATATATTTATTCATTCTATCCAACCAAAAATATTATTCTATATCCCTATACATCATTGTGATTCCAATAGGAATAGGGATTGATGAATGGTGAGACTCATCGAAGAACTTCCTTAATTTTAGTATGGGAGGAATAAAAACATTTTTTTAAAAAATTATTATTTCATCCCAGTAAAATTTTAACTCATAATCATTTATCACCTTCTTTTCCAACACTACATCATTGTTCTGCACCTTATGAATCTTTACCTGTATAAGTGGTTGAAAATTCATTTCATCTAGATAATATGTCCCCCCTTACTTTAACATTTCAGTATCCATCCTCTGAAAATCCATAAATATTGGATCTTTTGTGATCCTCATAAAAGGTAGGATTGAACAGTCCTTTCGACTGAAGGAATATTCCACATCATTCAATTTCCCAGGATTGTAATTTAATGAGAATTTGTAATCATTAAGAAACTCCAACCATCTTATTTGGCTCATACTCCCCTCATTTGGAGTGAAAATATACTTTAAACATTTATGATCAATATATACATCACACATTTCTCCATAAAGATAATTCAACCATTAATTTAAATAAAATACTACTACAACAAACTCAAAATAATGAGTTAGAAATTTTTTCTCATTTATTTTCAATTCTCACGAGGGATAAGATATCACCATATCAATTTTATGAGAACAAAACCCATCCCTTTCTTTGATTCATCACTATAGATCACAAATTGTTCTTCACTATAGGGAAGTGTGAGCATAGGTTCATGGACTAACCTTACTTTATGATCCATGCAATCTTTTTTACATTCATCCATCCATATGAACATAACTTCTTTTAGATTCAACTTGGAGAGTGTATAAGAGAATCATGATAACTCGTTCAAAATAATATTGATAATATTTGTCTATACCATGATAACTTCGTATCTCAGTTACAAATATTGGTCTAGGACAAATTTTATAACTTCTATCCTTAATGGAACCATATATATTTCCTCTTGCGAGATTATGTTAACTAAAAATAAAACCTTTTGGAGCTAAATATACCCTTGGTAAATTTTTCGTATTGAGTCTCTCTTCGTAGGGTCTTTAATACAATCATCAAGTGATCTTCATGTTCTTCCTTTGTCTTTTAATAAACAAGAATATCATATATAATGATTACCACCAACTGGTCATCATATACTATAAAGACTATATTAATAAAATCCTTGAAGATAATGGGGGAATTAGTAAGAGAAAAAGGAATCACTATAATTTTCGAGTGTTCATAATTTTTTAGGAATTCAGTATTGGGTATATCATTCTTCTTAACTCTCAATTTATGATATCAAGAATAAATATCAATGTTGTAAAAGTATTGAGACACACTTAGTTGATCAAATAATTCATCAATAAAGGGGAGAGTTTATTTTTCTCTTAATAGTTATCTTGTTAAGTTCTTTTTAATCAATGTATATTTTCATTGATCTATCATTTTTCATAACAAAAAGAAATTGTTCACCCCAAGGTGACACACAGGAACGTATGAATCCCTTGTGAATATTATATTGGATTTTATTCTTCATTTATTATAACAAAATTGGGTCCATTCTATTAGAATTATATGAAATAGTAATATCACCTCATATGATTTCTTTTGAAAAATAACCTTTATGATTTAGTGTAAGACAAAAGAATTATTCCAGAAAGGAATAAAAAAACTACCATAAAATAGGTACATCCTTAATAGTGAGTTTATAAACAGCCATATGAGATAGGTAAACATAAGTTATTGGAATTAAGACCCAAAATATGGAATTAATGTAACACAACAATCTTCTATCGTATGTTTTCCTATGAATAATACAATAGTTTGGGATGTACACAACTTCGAGTTCTAGCACACCACGACCAATCAAACTAGTCGTTATGAATAGTAACACCCAATTTTTGAAATTTTATAAATTTTATTTTTCAAAATGGACTTCATTTTTTGATTCAAAATATCAAAATTAGTTTAGGTTGAATATTTGGTATTTTTCTAAAAACATTCAATTTTTGATGAATAATGAAAAACACTACATTATTGTTTAAAACCGCCTTTTTATTTAAATAATTATTTATTTTATTTAAATTTATTTTAAGTCAAAATTGATACATAATACCTATATTATTTCAATTTAATTCACTGGATTGGTTTTATAATAATAATAGATGTATAAAATTTTATTGAACTTTTTAACGTCTTTTACACACCTACTAGGCACATTTGAAAACTTGCATAAAACGTTATTTTACACTTCTAAGAATTGAATATTAAAAATACAAGATCCATGGTTGATATTAGTAAGTAAAATTTGCTTGAATAAGATGAAAATAATTTTTTTTGAAAAATAACTTTTCACTTTTATTTATCATGATTAAAAGTAAATAGGGTAATTAATGGTAAAAATGATATTATTATTACCATAACACATGTACTAATTCTATTGGATAAGTGTATTTCGACAAAAAGAAAACTTAGGAATAATATATGATCTTATTTGATCCAATTGGATTAGCTTAGGACATTTATTATTATTTAATTTAAAGAAGTGTTAAAAGTGTTAACATTAAATTTTCATAACTAATTTTTTTTAATATTGGGTTATATATAAGATATATTCAACTATAAATATTCATTAAAAATATAAATATATTTAATACATCATTGTATTTTATTTATAATTTTTATAAATTATATAATTAAATTTATTTATGACACAATAATGATGCCATAATTACCTTAATAATGAAAGGATAAAATAATTGATATTATAAATATTAAAATAAATGTAAATTTATACTTTTAATGCATTAAAAGAATTTTGTAGGTTAATATGACATGTTAGGGTTGATTAAATAATTTATTTTGAAGTAATAACATTGTATAACTTTATTAAAAACACAATACCAAAAAGTTTCAAAATTGTCATAAATGTGTTTTTTAAACAAATACTATATTATTAAATGATATAATATTCCTAAAAATATAAGGTTCAGAAAAAGGACTTATATAATGATAAATATGTCATTAATGAACCACTTGGGGTTCTCTTCATATTTTATATTATGTTTATTAACCATGTAATATTAAAATACAAGAAGACATTGTAAAAGTTAAACTGTTAAACTAAGAGTTAAATATAAAAGATAAGGTTAATATGGTGACCTAAAACTATGTAAAACCTATTTTTGAGAGACTTTCAACCCAAACCAACCTTATCATCGAAATAAATCCTTTTTGAACCATTATAAACAAAATATGACTATATAATAATGTAATATATCGTGCTTTTCCTAAAGTTACATTCACCTCTCTTATAAAAGGGAACTTCCCCTTCTATCAAAATCACACCTCCAAAGCCATTTGGCTCATCCTAACCCATATAAAATATCCTCTAAACTACCCTCAACTAATCCTAATGGCCTTACATTGATAAAAAATCCTACTTATAGAGCCCTTTTGATCAAATCAAAAGGAATCACCTGAAGAAGAGGTAATTATTTCATCACCTATTTCAAAGCTCTATTCTTCATCCACCTCCAATTTCATTGTTGTTTCCATACGAAAATAATAAATCCAGTACCTTCTACATAATGTGATTTCATTATAAATATTTTAAAACCATATTCATTATTATATCCATCCAATGAAATAAAAATTCACCAAACGTGCATACGTTCGACTTACCGCCTCCACGTCGTGGTGTATTTTTCTATTAAACACATTATTATTTGGATGGGTATAACAGTGAGTATAATTGATGTAAATAATAAATATAACATGTTAATGGTTCTCTATATATGTTATACCATCTAGTTACATACGATTTCACTATCAATATGATGATATTGTCGCTCATGCATACATACGGATTACCATCTCTACGTACGCGGTAAGATTCATTCACCATCGTAATCATTTAAGAACAATTTTTATTTTATAATTAAAAATAATTTTTAAAAACATAATATATGTCTGTATATGAATCAAAACATCCTATCTATAACAAACATGACTTACGTAACAAAACATATAAAGGAAAATGAATCAGTTAACACTCGAAACAATGATACTACTAAAATATTATAAAAAAATCAATATTAGAAGATCATATATGATATCATATTTATGTATATGGTCCCTATATAATTTCATTAAAATTATTTTACAACTATATAGGTGTTTAGTATGCCCTCTATAAATGAAAAATTTCAAGTTATGGGTTATTTATAAAATCTCATCATTATCTAAGGTTGTTTATATGTGAGTATCTACTAGGACCTCTTTGTCATCCACATCTGTGTTTCTTAAAAATGTATTAAAAAACTTTTTTTATTTCTTAGACTATGAATAAAAGTAATTTATACCTTTTTTTACTTTTTATAAAATGTTTATAAAGTCATCATTCCATCCTTTCCCAAACAATGTACTTTACGACCATTTCAAAAATTAAGGTAAGAATGTTTTTTAACTAATATGGAAGGTGTGGCTATTTTCCACCATTATGAAAACATAGAAGATTCCCTTAAAATAATATAAGAATATTTTCCAAATAAATGTTTTATTTTATAATTATGTGACTTTAAAATGATTTTAAAATAGAAAGAGATATTTCTCTCAAATAGTTTTTATTTCATCTATGTAAACATACTTTGATGGATTTTACACTTGTTTGAAGTTGATTTATTATGATACAATATTCAATATTATATTAAAGGTTTTTTGATATGTTTTACTGTAGTTGTGTTATTTTTATACCATTCATGTTTTATGTTTAATGTATTAACATTTCATATGCTAGTTTCAATACTAATGTTTATGTTATGTTTCAATATTTTCATATATGGAATGCAATAGACTTAGTAAGTGACGGGGGGAGACCGCTATAACTCCTCGATGAATGGGTAGGTCTCTTGAGACAAACCAGTGTATTGGCACACGACCTTGAAAAAATATTATTTGTAGTCATGGAATGAGTCCTTGACTATGTGGTTACGATTTCTGGCATTAAGCATTCCATCATTATGAAATTGGCTATTGATATTGCATGTAATTATTCGAATAGTAAAATATCCATGTGAATAAGTAAATGGAATTATTTGAATTATCTTTTCCATATCATGATAAATTTTATATTTAAAAGGCTTGTGTTTTAGTTTTATACATTTCCTTAAATGTTCATGATTATTTATGAATGTTTTTGCTATATAATTATCCTTACTGAGCATTTGAGCTCACCCCTTTATTTGTTTTATTTTTCATAGGATGAAAAGAAGTAAATTATGATTAACTTTCAGGGATAGGCTAAATGATATGAGTTTATTCAAAGGGGAAACAATGTTGTTTTTTTATTTCATGATGTAATGTAAAACTCATGTATGTATCTAGTACTTCTAAAGCTACTAAAATAATTGGAATTTATAGACTTGATCTCTTGTGATAATTCCATTGTTATTTAATAATTCCCAACTCTGGGTAAGAAGGGTTAAGGAATTGAAATTGGTATAAGAGGATGTTTACTACCAACCATGGAATCTATATTTAGAAAAACTCTTATTAGAGAACATTACCCTAAGATAGAATTTAAGTATTAGTATAGAGGAACATCCTAGAATTTTGGTAATGTAAAATTTTTGTGTATTTTCCAAAAAATACATCCATGTTTGGATACGATCAGGTTGAGGTGGCTCTGGAACAGATGTACCTAGGAGTGAAAACTCCAACAAGGAGTTTTAGGCCTGACCCATGGTATCCTGGTATACGACAACATGCCTTGCTGGACTCTTGGTTTTGACACTCCTGGTGGACATTCTTAGGATAATTCACATTTTCATTAAAAACCATTACGAAAGATTTATGAGTAAATACCTCCTCAATGAGAACCTCTTTTTTGATTTTGGATTATATCCCTAAACTGTTCAATTTATGTTATGTTTTTTACAAGTTTTGAATAATGTATTAGGATTCATAAACTAATATAGTGTAAGCCATTGTTTATAAATGGAGCCTAGTGGAAGGAATGGAAATCATATAAATGAATGTAATCTATATAGGGACTTCCCAACTACTCAAGATAATTATAGTGGAGGTGGTGATGAAACTGGTGATAACTAGCTTAGCACCATAATGGGACAAATCACTCAGGTTATGAATAATAACCTTTCCCATATGGATCACCTTGATCCACAACATGTAGGATCAATGTTATATTTCTTCATAAGCCAGAAACCACCAAAATTCAATAGGGTATACAAATCCATTTATAGTCAAGCAATGGATAAGTTCTATTTAGAAAATATATCATGCTTTTGGGAGTAGAAAAAGGGAAAAAGTTATCATGGAAGTTTATCGCCTCATAGGACATGTAGATCAATGGTGGTAATTAATTCCAAACACAAAGGAGAATGACGAATTATCATGTATTTAATGGAAATTTTTTGAAGAGATGTTATTTTAAAAATACTTTCCTCGTAACAATAGAGCGGATATGGAAAGGAAATTTATGAGTCTAAGGGAAACAAGGATGATAATGTCGCATTATATAAGGCTAACTTTACATGGTTAGAAAGACATGATAAAAATTATATATGTAACCCAAGGAGAAATATTGATCGATTATTTGATGGTTTAAAACCATATCTCCATTGAGCATTAGTCTCAAAATCCTTCTCATTGTACAAAGATATAGTCTCATGTTCTATCAAGACAGAAAATGAATTCTCAAAGTCTTATGACTATAAATCAAACCAGGAGAAGAAGAGATATGCTGAACACTCTAGAAATTGAAATAAGGGGAAGAAGGTGAATGTTGAATTTCCATCCTGTAGTAAATTTGGGAATAAAAAACTTGGTACTTGCCTGAAGATAATGGGATACTGTTACAAGTGTGTTGAAAAAGGCTACAAAGATCCTGATTGCAAAGGGAAGAAAGATTTTATTAATGTTGAATGCTACAATTATAGATAAATGGGGAATTATGAAAATGAATGTCCTAAGATCCATGGAAACTTACCTCAGAAAAGGCCATGGGAGCAAGGCCAAGATTATGTTATCACTATTGTTGAGTTTGATTCTTAGAATGACATGATGGTAGGTAATTTAATGGTTTTTTAATATTTATCCAATTCTTTATTTGATTCTAGATCATCGCATTGTTTCATATCTTCCGAGTTTTCTAAGAAAATTAGATATTTCCAATTTAATTTAACAAGGTAGTTGTTAATAAAAATCATAAGGGAAGTATCATTATAATAATGTTTTGTTAATTATTTCCCATTAGGGCATATAGACATGATTTATCTACTGATCTCATCATTATACCCATGATTTAATTTTATATAATCCTCATTTTGGATTGGCTTTCAGACCATGATACAAAAATTTATTTTAAGAAGAAGAAGGTTACAATTTTCGATGATGATAAAGAGTACCTTATCTTTAGAGTAGAAACATCACCATATGATTCTTATCGAGATCCACCCCTAGTAGCTATACAAAATTCAATTATTCGGGGAGGAATAGAATGCAATAACTATGTGTAAGGAAAGGAATGTCCAAATAGATGATTTACCTATTATGAAAGAATATGTTGATGTGTTTCCAGAGTATTTACCAAGACAACCACCAAAATGAGAAATTGAGTTTTCAATTGATTTAATTCCTGGTTCAAGGATCATATTAAAGACCCCTTATATAATTTCCACTGTGTAATGAGTGGAACTAAAGAAAAAAAAGAGAAATTGAGTAATAAAGGATTTATTCTCCCTAGTGTTTCTCTACGGGGAGCCCTTGTTCATTTTGTTGAAAAGAAACATGGATCCATGAGGTTGTGCATTGACTGTAGTGGGATCAATCCTATAACATTACATTACTAGTATCCCCTACCTCTCATTGATGATTTATTTGATCAACTTCATAGAGCTCAATATTTTTCAAATATTGACGTTCGATCTGGATACCATCAGTTGTGCATGAAAAAGGAACACATTCTAAAGACATCATTTCAAACCAAGTATGGGCGTCATAGGTTTACAGTAATGCCTTATGGTCTGACTGATGCACCCTTTGTTTTCATGGATCTAATGAATAGAGTTTTAAAAGAATATCTTGATGAATTTGTAGTGGTATTGGTTGATGATATCTTGGTATACTCCAAAAGTGACAAATATCATGAAAATCACATGCACACTATTCTAATGACTCTTAGAATAAATAAATTACATGGGAATTTTAGAATGTGTGAAATATGGCATTAAAAGATTTATTTTCTTGTCCATATTGTCTCTAAGGATGGAATCTCTGTTGATCCTTCTAAGAAAAGAGCAATATTAGAATGGCCAACATGGGAGAGTAAAACTGAGGTAGATAGTTTTATTGGTTTAGCAAGCTATTATTGGAGTTTCTTTCATAATTTTTGCCTGATTGTCTTATCCATTAACAAATATCACATGTAAAGGGGTTAAATTTGTTTGGACAGAAGTGTGTGAATAATGTTTTGAAAAATTGAAGAGAATATTAATCAATTCCCCTATATTGACTCTACCATCAGGGAATGATGGGTTTGTTATTTATAGTGACGCTTCAAAGAAAGGACTTGGATGAATCCTTATGCAGAATGATATAGTTATTTCCAATGCATCAGAAGAGCTAAAAATTCATGAACAAAACTATCCTACTCATGATATTGAATTAGCAGCTGTAATATTCGATTTGAAGATATGAAGACACTATCTAAATTGTGAAAAATTTGATATATATACCGATCACAAGAGTTTAAAGTATATTTTATCACAGAAAAAACTCAATATTAGGCAAATGCGATGGCTTGAACTACACAAAGATTATTATTACACTATACACTACCACCTGGGGAAGGAAAATAAGGTAGAAGATGCTTTGAGCAGAAAAATCATTATGTTTTTAAAAAGATGAGAGTTCAAAGGGATCCTATGTTTGTGGATCTAGAAAATATGGATATGGGAATAATCAGGGTAGGTGAAACATCAAATATTTTGAAAATGGTTTCCAAACTAGGTTTACTAGAAAGGATAAAAATTTCTCAGATTGATGATGAGGATTTTCAAAAGAAAATTAAAGATATGATTGTCAGAGGATTGATCGACATCGTATATGAATATGGAATTTTTAAATTTGGGAAAAGGATTTGTGTTCCTGATATACCTGATCTAAAAATGGGAATTATTGGATGATGTTCATAGCTCCAATTTCTCTATACACCATAGTAGTTGAATGATGTTTTTTGGTTGGACAACATGAAGTGGTATATTTTTGATTATGTGTCAAGATTTATGGTTTTTCAACAAGTGAAAGCTGGAAGGAAACATCCTATAACAGTTATGAAACCTCTTCCCATACCTGAGTTGAAATGGTATGATATTACGAAGGACTTTTTCATGGGACAACCAAAGACTCTTAGAAGAAATGATGCAATATGGGTCATTGTTGATCATATTACACTGATAGAACATTTTATTGTAATATGAGAAGATTTTCCACTTGAACGTTTAGAAAGACTATATATTAATGAAGTTGTAAGACTTCCTGGTATACCCCTATCAATTTTTTTGTGACCGTGATCCAGATTTTACATCATGATTTTGGAAAATTCTTCTAAATCTCTAGATACTGAACTTCGTTTAAGCACTGCCTACCACCCTCAAACTGACAGAAAATCAGAATGAAGTATAACCTTATAAGACATGTTAAGATCTTGATAAATTTCCTTTCATGGTATGTGGGATTAGAATTTACCTATGGTAGAACTCTAAAACAACAATATCTTCCATTCAAGTATTCAGATGACACCATATGTATCGTTATATGGAATGAGATGTCACACACCAACTTGTTGGGATGCTGTTGGTGAAAGAATACTCGTAGGCCTAGAACTTGTTGAGGAAACAATTGAAAAAAGTGAATATTATCCAAACCCATATCAAAGAAGATCAAAGTACAAAAATGACACTACAACAGAAATTGGATTTAGGGGCGGTTTTGGGAACCGCTGCGAAACATTTTTTTACGCTGTCGACCCATCCCCCCCACCCTGACCCTACTTCTCCCCGCTTCCCTCACTTCCCCCATAAAACTGACCCCCCACAAACCTGGCGACCCCGTGACCCTAACGACCCCGACCCCCCGCGACCCTGACGACCTCGTGACCCCGACGACCCCGCGACCCCGGTGACCCCATCCCCCCGCGACCCTAGGATTCCCCAATTTTCCTCTTTTTATATTATTTTTGGTTTTAATTAGTTTTTTGGATGTCATATGGTAGTTTGAGGTGAATTTTGGTCTTGTGAATACCTCATTGTTTTGGGTTTTTTTACATGAAGGTTGTGTGTGCCTATGATTTTGATTTGTGGAGGTTGGTTCTAAATGGGCTGGGAATGAGAATTCATATGAAATAATTCTCACATAACTAATATAAAAAATTATATTATTGAGAACATGAGGGTTTTGATCTTTTTGAGGTTTCTGTGACATGAAGACAATGCAGTTGAGGTTCTAGTTGGACCATGTTGAGCATTGCAACCTGGGTAAAAAATAAAGGTTGTTATTATATTGTTTTTTTGGGTTTGTGTTTCACTTTATCTTTCATATTTGGGATCTATAATAGAATTTAATTTCAGGGATATTTTTAGGGATTGTGGGATTTTGGTGGAATTTAGGTTATTGGTTGTATTTTTTCACGAGGTGTATGTTTTGTCTAAATTTCACCATTCTAGATTATCACTAAATGGTGCATAGATATATTCTATGACTATATCTATTTGGGGTTTTTTGTTTCCTATTTATTGTTTTAATATGATTGAAGATGATGAGGATATTTTATAGAATAGTTTAATCCTCTTAGTTGTGTTTTTTGTTTGGATTTAATTCTCTCAGATACCCCCAAGTTGATTTCCCACCCAACCACCTCTTGAATTGAGGTATCATGGGGTTATAGCATTTTAAATTTTATACTTATACTAATTAGATTCTATGGAAATAACTTGTCTTTAAAGGGTTTATTTTTACACCCCATGAAATAGTTTTCTATTTTTTTAAGGATTTTAATGCAATTTTTTAGTTTACCCATTTTTAGTGATTGAATTCTGGGAGTGGTGTTGTCTAGATAACTTTAACATGCTTTGGTCTAGAAGAACCATGGGTGTGGTGTCACCTGTAGCTAGTGAAATATATAAATAACCTCTTAAACACCCATATTAGAAGGAATTTTGATGTAGGGGTTTCCCTATATGAAATAGAGGGAGGGTCAACTCAGTTTTTGGGGAGACATAGTGGTGGTTGGTTATAGTGGATTCATGGGGGGATAAAATAGGGAGGCTTCTATAGTATTGCTAACTTCGTACATACATTTTGGTTATAGTGGCTTCATGGGGGGATAAAATCGGGGGGCTTCTATAATATCATTAGCTTCCTACTTACAGAATCAACTAAACAGTATTTGGATCCCAACATAACTGTAAAAAACTAAGCTGTGATAAAATGTGTTTGGAGTTAATTTTTTTCTATCATCATGGGGATATAGGAGAATATTGATAAAGTGGAGTTTCTTCTCCAACTCTTTTATAGATTGTACATAGTTGGGTTCAATTAATGGAACTTATATGCTGCTCTCCATCATTTTCTCAGTTCCTAAGAGAAATACATAGTCCAAGAATGTAGCCTCCTCTTATTCAATAAGTCTAACCATCAAGACAAAGATATAGAGGATTCCATTAATTAGTGGCATAATTTTTCTATTGAAGAAGCATGGACTCATGATTGAATAGCTATGATGATAGAAAAACCACAAGAACATGAGGCTCAAATGGAAACGGTGTAGGTGTAGCTACTATCTACAGACATAAGGATTGAGCCCATTATATTAAGGAGTATAAAACTAACCTCTCATGTTAATAAGACACATCCATTGGCTAAATAGAAATATATTAAACAAATGATCCTTCAATATTTGATTAGCAATTATCATCAAGAATTTGATTATTTTTTAGATTTGGATGATTTTAGTATATTATTGTTGTTTTTATCATTTTTATTTTCCTGTAACATCGAAACGTGACTCCATAATATGAATCCTCTTCTCATTTGTTTTTATTAATGAATGAAGATTTTTATATTCTTAATTGTCATCCATTCCATAAATTTTGTTTTAGCTTGATTAACACTTCATAATAACCTATGATATTTTTGGAGGAAACATCATTAAAATAATCTAAAACCAATTGAACATTGAGTTGGAAATGCATAAAGTCTAATATGGTTCTCAAAAATGATTGGGTCAAAAATATTTCCTCGGGTTCATGGATCATGTATGGGTATAAGCATAAGTACAATAACTGTAACACTTTATTTAGTCTATTTGGATGAATTATTTCATTTTGATCATGGATCATAGATGGATATAGACATAACTACCATCAAATTAAAACTATAGTTAGTTCATTTGGATGAATTAGTTCCTCCTTTATATCGATAATGGATGGTTATATGCATAACTACCATCACTATAACACTTTTTTAGTCCATTTGGATAAAATAGTTCACTCAACATGATAAGGATTACAAAGGGGTAGATTTAGAGTTGGGATTCCAATGTTTAAAAGGGTTTGATCACCCCCAAATTCATTCTTCACACATTTCATAAATATACATATGGACTGATAAACTGGGGATGAGAGAACAAGTGAATGCTTAAAAAATTTCATAGTCAAAAGGGCCTAGAGAGTACAACCTGATTTCTTCTATATTAATATTATGAACCCCAGAAGATTTAAGTCATTTATATTATCACCTTAAATTTTTCTTGATCCTCATATTGGGGAGGCATAGTTCACAAGGAATTGAATTCTTATTAGGTTTCCATTTATGTTTTTTCAACCTAATAGGATTTCTTGCATTTTTCAATTCCTAATTCTTAACTTAGATTAGGGTAGCTTCATAACCAGTTAGTGGAGACTTAATTTTTACCTCGGTTTCTCTTTACAATTGTTCATCAAGATGAGTTGTGTGTCTATTTAATTATATAGTTTTAGTTAATTCATGTTGTAATGATATAGATGATGTTTAAGGTTAGAAAAATTTGACCCAAGTGCACATTGTTTAAGTTTATGATGTGTGGACCATAAGCTGGGGTTGCCTACATGAAGATATGTTACACGTTAACCTAATATGAATAGGTAAAATATGGTATGATGAATACGGATTATCTCATAATTAATTATAACTCAATAAAACTAATGACCATTGTTGTTGATAATAGTGGGTTTTCACTCTTTGAGATTGTCTTAGTGCTTGGTTGGGTGATATCAAGAGGAAAATATATGCACTCTCAAATCATAAATGGAAGCAGTGTCATAAGGGATGTCCCACTTTTACTACCTAGGTTGAAGGAGTTAGATACGGTCTTGGAACATGGGTCATTTAGTGTATGGTCATGAAGCCCATACCATTTTCTTTGTGATTTAGAGTCACACAATCAAGACCAATTAAGGGTTACATCCTGCTATTTCTATGCTTCTTCATCAAGATTGGAAACATTATTATTTTCCTCATGAACTGTGATTTGAAGCAAGTTATTCTTATGTTAATTTTTGTTATCTAATATTATATTTTGATGCTATAAAGGATTTCAAAAGTCAATGGTTGAAAATTTGTAGATTTGGGAGAAACATGATAGGAATAATGTTTAGCATAACTTTTAGTATTGACTATGTGGTAATTGTGTAATATGGCATTGTTAGCACACTATTTCTCTTTACCAAAGAAACTTACCCTATCCCAAACACTAGAGGGTTCATATCCAACTCAGGGGCTCATATTTATTATATTATGTTTCTGTAATCTTACACTATCTTATATATGAATCTCTTTCTCTATTTAATAGTAACTATATGTTTTAATTTTTTTTATTTTGTAGGCACATTTTGATATACATAGATAAAAGATGGATCACATTACCGAGGAACACACCTTAGTATGTTAAGGATTTGAATGAGTTTTTAGATTTTGAAATTTCTAATCTATCAATTGAAGGGAGAATAAGATGTCTATGTCCTAAATATAAATTTAGAAAATGGTTGAAGAGAGAAGATGTTTATAAACATTTAATAATGAAGAAATTACCTGGTCCATATTTGTTTTGGGTTTGTCATGGAGAATATAATGTTACAGAAAGATTGAGCACTGATGTTAATCCACAGAATGGGGTCCCAGGATCGTGGACAACGAAAAATGAAATGAAAAACCTCATAAATGATGCATTCGGCACTGCAAGACACCACTATCAGCGTCAAAACATATTAGAACAACCAGAAGAGGGAGATACAAATTGCAACATGAAAAGTGATGTTTTAAGGACTTTAACACAAGCATATCAAGATTGTAACATATCATTGGATCCTCCTCTTGATTCTGTGGAGCCAAATGTAAGAGAAAACATCACTGAGGAAAATTTGTTTCATGATTTAGTGGAAGATGGAAATCAAGAGTTGTATAGTGTGTGTTTGGAATATTCAAAGCTTTATTTTCTGCTGAAGTTTTACCATATCAAATGTCTATGTGGAATTACAAATAAGGTAATGTCCATGATATTGGAATTGATTTGTGATGCATTTCCTGAAGCAAAAATACCAGACTCTTTTTATGATATGAAAAAAGTTTTTAACAATCTTGGTCTGAATTATACAAAAATACTTGTGCATCCCAAGGATTGTATTCTTTATTGAGGAAGAGGATTCAAGTAGATAGAATGACAAGAAATGTTCTTATTCTAGATGGTAGTAAAAGGGTGATGTTGGAAGTCTGAATGAACATAATTTCATAGAGAATAATAAAAGGAACACACCTTCAAAGGTTTTGCATTACTTTCCATTGAAGCCTTGTTTGAAAAGATTACTCATGTCATTGAAAACCACCGAACACATGAAGTGGCATTCTGTAGATAAAAACAATGATGGGTTAACGAGACATCCATGAGATTCCCAATCATGGAAGACATTTGATTCATTACATCTAGATTTCTTAGATGATCCTAGGAATGTTCAATTGGGATTGACTGCCAATGGATTCAACCCATTTGGGACTTTGAGTACCAGTTATAGCATTTGGACAATTGTTTTGATCCCTTATAATCTTCCTCCATAGATGTGTATGTAACAAACATCTTTTATCATTTGAACTTTTATTCTTGGAAAACAAATTCCATGGAAATGATATTGATGCATACTTTCAGCCTTTTATTGAAGAATTTAAGTAGTTATGGAGCAATGGTGTTGATACATTTGATTCTTCTTCTAAAACAATGTTCAAAATGCATGCTGCTTTAATGTGGACCATTAGTAACTTCCCTGGGCATGAGAATTTATCTGGTTGGAACACTTACACGGATTTGGCTTGTCCCATTTGTAACATTTATTTTGATCCCAAATGGCTACCTCACAGTAGAAAATGGTGCTTTTTCTACCATCGAAGATTTCTTGAAGCATCTCATAGATTTCCGCTGAATAGATCAAGATTTGATGGTTTTATTGATCATAGACCACCTCTAAAGCTGTTAAATGGTTATAAAATATTGACACAGCTTGAAATGTTGAAATAGAATTTGGGAAGGTTCATCATTTTCATGATAGTGGAAAATGGGTCTAAAGTGTATCTTTAGGTGAAATTAGAACGCAACAATGGAAGAAAAAAATTATATTCTTCAAACTCTCGTATTAGGAATTTAATTTGTTGCGGCATAATCTTGATGAGATACTTATTGAGAATAATGTCTATGATAATTTTATTTTCACATTACTTAATGAGCATGGAAAGTCGAAGGATCATCTCAATGCTCACAAATACTTACAAGTAATGAACATAAAACGTGATCTCTGGCCAGATGAGAATGAAAAGAATGCTCTTGCCATTTTTTCAATGAAAAATAGAGATAAAGATACATTCCTTCGAATTTTAAAGAATGTGAAGGTATCTGATGGGTATTCGAGTAATATCTCGAGGTGTGTTGACTTGAAGAATTGTATGTTACATGGATTGAAAAGTCACAATTCACATATTTTGTTACAATAGTTACTAACATTGACATTGCGTACATTATTACTTGAAAAATTTACTTCTTTTGTACTCCAATTTTGCACATTTTCAGGCAATTATGTGAGAAATATCTACATCCATTTCAGCTTGACAGCCTCCAGGAGAGGTTTTTATTGACCTTTTGTGTAATGGAGATGGTCTTTACTCCATCGTTTTTTTTCACGATGCATTTAACTATGCATTTGGCTGAGGAAGCTATATTAGGAGTCCCCATTCATTATCTATGGATGAATCCAATTGAGATGTATTATATTTATATGTTTTTCATTTAAGTAAAAAAAATTTCCATTTAAATAAATGAATAATATTATTATTTTATTTCACAGATATCTTGGTCATTTGAAAGCATACGTGAGAAATAAAGCTCAACAAGAAGGCTCTATTGCTGAAGGCTATTTGGCTGAAGAGTGTCTTACCTTTTTTTCTAGATATTTGGATGATATTGAGACACGATTTAATCGATTTGGACATGTTGACGACACATCAACTCAATCTCAAATGCATCAGAAATAAAAAATATTTCCTGCTATTGGCTGATTAGTTGGGAGGACGACAAATGTGACACTGATAGAATTGGAATTATTATAGGCACATAGATATGTGCTACTGAATAGTGAAATTGCAGACCCATTTATTGAAGAGTTGAGGATATAAACAAAGAGATGATTGAGAGGACCAACACTAAATGAGAAAGATATAATGAAAGATGTGAATAAAGAGCTTGTAGAATGGTTTTTATGATGTGTAAGTTCATAAATATTGAAATAAATACGAATATTAGTTTGACACATATATTTTGTAAATATATTAAATTATATTTATTTTTTCAGATCATGAATAATGATACCTGAGCAGACTTGTCAGAATATTTGATGTTTCTTGCTATAGACCCTATAAAATAAGTTAGAAAGTTTGACGCTTATAATGTAAATGGCTTTAGATTTCGTACAGTTGATCGAGAAGTGGGGTTGAAAACACACAGTAGTGGTATATTTACATTTTCTGAAGTGGGATACTATGGAAATCTACATGATATTATTGAATTAAACTACCATGATCATTTTTATGTTGTTTTATTCAAATTAAAATGGGTCGATATTATCAGAGGTCTTAAAAGAGATTCGTTGGAATTTACTTCTATAAACTTCTCTCGATTGATGGATGTTGGTGATCATGAACTTCATGTTCCATATATCTTAGCATCGCAAGAAAAAATTGCAAAATTATGTGAATAATGTTGTGGATGAAGGGTGGAGTGTATTTTTTCTTGTAATACAAAGATATTTGTTTGATATGGGTGATGAAGTGGAAGATTTGACCTCTGAAATTGAATTTCATTATCAATAGGAAGAAGAATTATTTATCCATAATGATATTGAAAATATTAGTCTAGCAAGGTCAAATGAAGTGGATGAATCATTGGAGCAAGAAACCGACATGATTGAAGGGGAAAATGATTGTATGTACAATTATCTATTCATTCAACAACCACTTGTTTCATCTTTGCAGTCATTCGTTATCGTTGATATATATATTTTGTCTATTAGTACTGGTCATCTATTATCATTTTTAATATTTTTATCTGCATAATTTTTTGAAATATATATTCTGAACTAAATTTTATTTGATGAAATGATTGGAATGCCAAGGAGAATTGTTACACTATTTCATCTAGTTATGCGACCGATGACGATCCATCCGTCTCCCTCCCCATGACATTTGAGGCACCACCTGCCTAAACCCCTATACCATCTCCCCTTAAACCATCTTTCACACCATCTGTGGGTGTCCCATTAGAGGCTAAGTCATCGAATCACCCTTTTGAAGCCTCAGTAGTGGGGCAGGGACACGCCCCTTCCAATTCATCACGAACATACTGGAGTGTCACTGTCATAGGTACAAATTTTAATTAAATTAATTTATTGCATTTTGTTTATACTAATTATTTTCTCATTGAAGATGAAAAAACACAACCGTGGAGAAAAAATTAAAATGTTCAGATGTTTGGAATATGAATGGCGAGAAGATAGTCATGCCATTTTATTCTTATGGGGTCCCTATGGATGATGTTGCGGGGTTACTTGGCTAGATTCTAGGCTAGCTAGTAGCAGAGCCAATTTCCCATCCTATTTCTTATAATGATTGGAGATATATGACTCCAAGATGGAAAAATGAATTTTTTGATTCCCAAATAATCGTAATTTTATTACATTATGGTTTAATTGAATGTCATGTTACTAATATGTTAAAAATGAATTTCTGTATACATATGCTCTTCATCTTTACAGTTTCTAATGTGATAGCACCGAAGTGGAAGTTGAAAAATCTTGGTAAGAAATGGAAATATTTTAAATAAAGATTGTGGTGTGATGTCAACGATTTTTCATTGACCGTGCAACAAATGTATGAGAAGCCACCTAGGGGGGTACCGAAAGAACAATGAAAGTTTTTTTGACAGACATCGTGATGAGAAGTGGATGGTATTGAAATATATATTATTATATTATCATCATTTTACATTTATACATTTATATGAAGAGGATATGACATTGAATACATTACTGTTAAATTGAATTTTGTTTATTTCCGGATCTCTCAAGACAGAATACATCAAACCGGGCTAAGAAAGTCATCCCTCATACTACGGGATAAAAAAGAATTTCTAGAAGACGAAGGACATTGGTAATCAATTAATTAGATTAAATATTTATAATAAAATATTATATGTTTAATATATTTAATTGTTGATTTATCTTTTCTTAATGTAGTCACAGAGTTTTGGGCACGTAGCATCCCGAACTAAACTGTGGTTGGGTGTTCACAAAAAATCAGATGGAAGTTTTGTTAATGTGCCTGCCAAAGATGGTGGGGGTATGAAGTAAATTTTATATTATAATAACTTATTATCTATTTTTACTATGTTAATATATATTGATATTTTATTTATAGGTAAAAATCAAAGAACTATGGGATGCTAATCCTGGGCAGTCCTACTCAGTCTCCCAGGATGACCCAGTTGCTAAAGTACTTGGGAAGGAGCATCCTCGGAGAGTGCTCAAGATGAGTTTCAGACCCAAACCATATGAGGTCTTTGGAATTCCACCTAGGATACCAGTTGCAGCTACTCCTGGATATGGTCAGTCCATACCCAAAGATGATCAGAGGGAGATTTCTTCTCTACGAACCAGAGTTCAAGATCAGGGGGCTCAGATATCCGCTTTGTAGAAAGCGATGACTGATATACATCAACAGATGAGTATATATGCCCCCGGTGGTAATGCATTGACTGGTGATCAGTAGGTAAATCATAAAAAATCAAAATCATTTATTTTGAGAACATTAATTGGTTTTAAGTTTTAATATCAATATGCACCAGTATTTAATTTTCAATATAATGTTCTTACAGGTGACAACAAAAAGTGGAGATGGAGGTGGAGAGGGTGAAGATGCATCATCAGACCATGAGTAGTTGTATTTTTGATGTGTTGAAAAAATATGGGAACAATTGGTTTGTATATGTAACATGTGTGGCACATAATTTCCACCAAACATTTTCATGTCCTATCATTTTCATGATTTCTCATGTTTCCTTTTATGTATTTTATTGATATATGATGTTTCCTTTTATGTCTTTATTTCTTGAGTGTGGTATAAATCATTCCAGTTAGGCCTGTGTTTTAATTGGTAGTCGAGATTTTGGATGACTAGAGGTTAAACCCATTATTGATGTGTTGAACAAATTGGGTCATTTCATAGAAATCTAGGGGATAGTGTTGTGGAATCTTTGGTGAGGCAGAATGTGTAGATAGTGAATCTTCATGCGTTGTTAATGGTTATCATATTCTGTTCATGATGATAAAATGTGGTCATACCCTATATAATACCTAGGTTCCTCTTAATGGGAGATGGTATTAAACTGTATAAAACCGAGATTCATTGTACGATGTGTATTGGATGATCTAAAAGTCTTACACTATATAAAAATTGGATTCCTCTTACAATAATTCTGATATATTCAAAAACATTACCTCATATAAAACATGGAAGCATCACATTATGTGAGATGAAAAAAATAATTTTCTTCAAGACATGAAATTAAATTTTTTATCATGGTCTTGGTTTTATGATCTTACACTATGTGCAATCATATTTAGGATTTCGTCATGGGTTGAAGGGCCTACTCACATAGATCTTTGATTCATAGCTAATGGAAAAGTCAATGACTAAGGATCAAAGGATAATGGTCCTTGGAATAGGGTGCAACTCATAGTTCATAAATCTTGGGGTTAGAGGATAAAATGCATCAAAAATTGGGTAAGAAATTTTAAGGATCAAGGGGGGGGGGGGGGGGAATGGGAACTTCTCCCAATTAAAATAGATGCACAATTTGGCCTCTTTCCAAGAGGTGTCTAGGTCACATGGATTGGATGGTCCATCCCAATGGTTTGAAAACCCATGTGGTGGCCATGAACTACATCTATCCAAGGGGTTTTGGCCATATATCCCATGGTTTTAAAGATATATTTATCAGTTATTTGAGATATTTTTTATTTTCATCAATATTATACTATTTTATATACTAAATTTCAATAAATAATTCTATGAGAAATTCATTTTTAAAATGAAAATATATGGAATCTTCATGATGCACTGTTAGGATACAAAGGCTTTTGATTATTTTTAAAGAAGGTATTGTTTTCAATGAAGGTTATGACATCATGGTGATTTTTAAAAATGGGATTTTCTAATGATATCTCAAATGATGTTTGAATTTAGGTCATGGTTCCCTTTTTGTGGAAATAGTGTGATGGTTGTAATAGAAATAAAATCCTTTGGGAATGTTTTAGTTTTTTAAAGGGGAAAACCCATGTTTTACAGGGTAGTTTCAATATGAATTCAATGAGTATATTGATTTTTTGTTATGTCCATGACATAGTTTATAAATGTTTGATGGTACTGGGACGAATTGAAGGGTCATAGGGGTTAGTGAGATAGAACCCATAACAATTACATTGGTATGTTATCATGATAATGAAATTAACTAAGTGATGAATGAGATTAGTTGAAGATATATTATAAAGGGGTGTTTGGCATGATGTGAAAATGCGGTAAATGGGACTATGGTGAATGTTTTCAATGGAATATGGCTTTTAATTGAAATTCATAAGTTATTTAACGTATGTAATGT
Organism: Viscum album; assembly: GCA_963277665.1. Lineage (NCBI taxonomy): Eukaryota > Viridiplantae > Streptophyta > Magnoliopsida > Santalales > Viscaceae > Viscum > Viscum album. The sequence continues at coordinate 1,778,776,627 of OY728165.1, read as the reverse complement.
TTTAATATGTTAAATGGGTTAATATAAGGGAATTTATGAATATGCTTAATGGGTTAGGCATAAGAACGGAAATGGGCTCAATGGGACATGTAGGGAAAATGGTAATTATGTTAGTGGGTTGTGGAATTATATAAATTCCCATGTTAATTGTTTTGAATTGTGGTTGATTTTATGTATTGGTTAAATATGTTTTTGGTATGTTGGTGTGGGATAAAGGACTAAGGCTACTCCCATAGGTAGGGTTGGACTGATGCTCTAACCTACCCCTATATGGATAAGCATGTGCGCATGGATTTTTAGTGTGGTGTATTGAATCAGATTTTACACCCATGGTTCGAGTTAGACTAAGGCTCTAAACTCCTCCCAAAAATGAATGGGTTAGGGAATGGGATGGATCTATATTCCCCTAATAGTTAGATTCCACCTAGATTGAGGATTCAAGGTTAGGGTAATGTGTTATTGTGATGTGGTTATCCCAAGTGATATATGGACTCGAATTACCCCTTATGCATGGTAGTTGATCGGATTAGTCCATAGTGTAAATGATTTAAATTCATAACCCATTGAACATAAGATGATGATGAATTTAGTAATGAAGATATCATAAGTGATGGATTGGAAATAATAATGAAAATGGATTAAATGAATATTGAGTCTAATGGGTATGCTTTGTGTTATGGTTAACTAAATTCCTTATAGTTAAATGTCTGTCACCCTTTATGTCTTGGATTAGACTCCCAGTTTTACCTAATTTAGTTTCGTTTTTAGTCAATTATAGGGAATTTAATGGGGAAATGGATATAAGATAATTACTTAAATGTTTTCCTCGTTACTTGTTTATTTATTTCACTTGTTACTTGCATACACCTTGTACAAACTAGCTATTTCTATCGACACCATTGATCGTCACCTACTATGTTGTACTCACACACTTCTCAGGCTTCCATGGAACTTGGGGAAACGAGAATATACTACTTGTTTCAGGTATAGATTCTGGATGGGAACCTGGTGTTCATTATTATTGGGAGGACATGTTAGATCATAGAGGTCCAGAACGATTTGGGACCCGGATCTTGTTTTAGATTCTTTTGTTAGTTTTGGAAATGGTTTATATTTTATGACTATTTGATATGTAGCGTATTTTTTAGATTTTTTTATAGAATATGTACATGGTCACTTATTGGATTTAGTTTCATGGTTTCCATTATTATTTATGTTTGTTATTTTATCAATTATTGTTACTTCTATTGTGGTTTCACACTGATAAGTTGGTATAGTCTCCTCATAGTTTTCATTAGAGCCATGCTGCTATTCAGTAGCCTCTGGCATATGGGGAGGAACTCATGGCATCAGTTATAGTGGATTTCAGGTTAGGGACATTACAAAGTGGTATTAGAGTAGGTATTTTGTATTGCTATTTAAGGTATGGTAGAAATGATACTATGATCTTTTTGGGTCATGGTAATGAGTTCGTTCATAGGTTCTTGCAACCCCACATACGAAGGAGGAATCCTGGTTTTCAAGGGTGGTAATTAGTATTTAGTTTTGTGATTTTATGGTTGATTGTTATTTCCAGCTCAAGTGGTGCACCTAGATGTGATGTTATTGATTTATTGGGTTTTATCTCTTATCCGAGTGCAGCAAGAGAGAGTGTGTGATTTCATGCATCATGTTAGGCACATAAGATAAATAAGACATCCATATGTTTCATGTGATTGACTTGTGAATGACATGATTCTAAACCAAATGGCTATGAAATTGGAACTGAATACAATATTTGAATGTTGAAATGTGGGTTAAATTGTTGTTTTTAATGTGAATTTAAATATTAAAATAGGGAACTAAATGATTTTACACAAGGAAGTGTTGGCATCATCAAGAGATCATGTCAACTAGATTCATCATTTTTAATAATAGAAAATACATGATCTTCTCAATACATATATCCATTTATGATGTTCCACTATATTTTATAAGCATCACGACCATAAATATTTTAATAGTTGTCTCCATTATTTTTTAAATTTTGTGTGCATTAATCTGTTAGGATATTGGTATTTCTTGTTTGATTTGTTTTTCAGGTCAGTAGTGTAGTGGAAGCAGAATATTTTTTTTTCTGGTCAGCTTTTTGCGGTGGTTTTAACCGCTACGCAACATATATAGGTGAACATTAGCGGCGGTTTAACTGCAACTAAACGTAAGTATTTTTTACATTTAGCGGCGATTTTAACCGCCGATACAGAGTCACATCAACCACGTGCATTCCGAGGTGGTTCTCGTGACTTTAGCGGTGGTTTTAAGGCCTCTGGATTTTATTTTATTAGCAGTGGTTATAACCGCCGCTAATAAAATATAATCCCGGGCTCGTAAAAATCGCCGCTAAACATAGTAAAACCACCGTGAAATGAGGTAGCTACAACGTTTCTGTTAAACTACCGCTAAATGGAAATAACCATAGCTAATAGTTTTCTGACACCAAATTTAGTGGCGGTTTCTGTAAACTGCCCCAAAACCAAGTAGTGGAGCTTTAAACCACCACTACACAAAAAATTACCACTACTAAATGGCGGTTTTCTTGTAGTGTGATATATGCCAATAACTGAAGGAAGTATTTAGAATTTCAAATATAAGATCATGTTTTCTTGAATGTATCTCCATGGAAGGGTGTTATATGATTTAGTAAGAAGTGTAAATTGAGTCTCAGGTACATCAGACCTTTTGAAATTCTAGAATGAATTGGAGTTGTATCTTATCGTTTGGAAATTCTTCCAAGTCTCTCCAAATTTCATCTTGTGTTCCACATATCACTATTGGGAAAACACATGCCTGACCCAACATATGTACTCACCTATGAAGAATTAGAACTAGAACCTGATCTGTCTTACTATGAAGATCCAATCATGATTTTTGATACCAGTGAACAAGTGTTGAGAAATTAGACGACTCACCTGGTATAAGTTCTTTGGAGAAACCATAATATGGAAGAGGTAAGGTGGGAACCTATGGAACTTTTGATGAAAAACAACCCAAATCTTTTTATGTAGTAGTATTCTTATAATTTCAATGATGAAATCATTTTAAGGAGGGAAGAATGTAATACCTCAAGCTTCCATGATACGTTTCCATATGAATAATACAATAGATTGTGTTGTACGCAACATTGAGTTCTAGTACACCACTACTAATCAAAATAGCCATTATGAATAGTAATAACCACTTTGTGATATTTTATAAATTTTATTTGTCAAAATGGACTTCATTTTTTGATTCGGAATATCAAAATTATCTTAGGGTGAATTTTTGGTATTTTTCTGAAAACATTCAATTTTGGATGAATAGTGAAAAACACCACGTTATTGTTTAAAACTGACTGTTTATTTAAATAATTATTTATTTTAATTAAATTTATTTTATGTCAAAACAGAAACATAATACCTATATTAGTTCAATGTAATTTATTGGAGTGATTTTATAATAAGATTAGATGAATAAAAGTTTATTGAACTTTTTAACGTCTTTTGCCCACCTACTAGGCACATTTGCAAATTTGCATAAAACATAATCTTAATGATTCTATGAATTGAATTTAAAAAATACAAGAGACAAGGTTGATATCATTATGTAAAATTTGGTTCAATAAGATTAAAATATTTTTTGGTGAATAGTATTTTTTGACTTTTATTTACGATGGTTAAAAATAAATAGGGTAATTAAAGGTAATAATGATATTATTATTACCCTAAAACAAGTCATAATTATATTTTATAAGTTTATTTCGACCAAAATAAACCTTAGGAAAAAAATATTATCTTATTTGATCAACTTTAATTAGATTAGGACATTTATTATTATTTAATTTAATGAAGAGTTAAAAGTGTTAAAATCAAATGTTCATATATAAAACATTTTTTATATACAGTTATACATAATATAAATTCGACTATAAATATTAATTAAAAAGATAAAAATATTTCCTACATAATAGTATTTTATTTATAATTTTTAGACTTTAAATAATTAAATTTATTTATGACACAAAGATGATGCAATAATTAACTTATTAAGGAACGGTTAAAATAATTGAGATTATAAATGTAAAAAAATTAAATTGATACATTTAATGAATTTAAAGAATTATATTGTTTAATATAACATGTAAGGGTTGATGGAATAAGTTTTTTTTGAAGTAATAATGTTTCTATGACTTTAACAAAAACAAAATACCAAATAGTGTCAAAATTGACATAAATGAGTTTTTAAAACAAATACTATATTATTAGATGATATAATATTCCTAAAAATATTAGGTTCATCCAAAGGACTTATATAATGATAAATATGTCATTAATGAACCACTTTAAATTCTCTTGGCATTTTATATTTTGTTTATTAACCATGTAATATAAAAATATAAGATAACATTGTAAAAGTTATACTATTTAACTAGGAGTCTAAAATAAAAGATAAGGTTAATATCGTGACTTAAACCACACTAAAACCAATTGGTTGAGAGGTTTTCGACCCACCCCCACCTTAGCCTCTAAATAAATGCTTTTGGATCCATTATAAACCGAATATTACTATATAATAACATAATATTTGATGCTTTTCCTAAAGTGACCTTCAACTCTCTTATAAAAGGGTTATTGACGCTCCTTTATGTCACAGAGTCCAACGAATGGGAAAAAAGAATACCTTAAGCACAAATAGGGTCACCCTTTGAAGGAAACAAAAATTGACAAAGGCATGGACTAGGAACACATTTGGAGGAAGTCGCGCAACTTTCCTGTGTGCCGAGCATGTCACTTGAGTGCCACCTATGGGTCGTGAAACTCACTTGCACGCCTTATTCTAGTTTTTCACCCAAGGTGCTCGGTGGCCTATAAATAGCCCATGTGGGCACCCTATTTTTGGGAAATTTTTTCCAAAACTCAGATTCAAGATCTGGTCACCCAAGTCTCCAACTCAACACTTTCTAAAGCTTCTAAGGTAACTTTTTACCTAGAATGGAAGATTTGAAGGAGTGGGATAAGGCCTAAGTGGTTAGAATTCTTCAACAATTTCACGCCTAAGTGTCCAGACCTCCTTAAAGATGGAAACACTTGCACGCCTCCCTACCCTTTCAATGAAACTTACATGCATTTCTTTTGGAAACATCTTAGGATAATACTAAAGGATTGAGTTAAGTCTCGCTGAAGTATTACACTATAGATTCCTCGTCACCCAGGTGAACCTATGATTTGCAAGTACAGTTGTGCGGCTGAGACTTGCGCGGCCAACACTTGCGTGCCAAATTTATTTCTGTTACTCTCACCCATTCACCTCTCCTTTTCAAGATATTATCCCTCGAACACCTTTTCAAAGCCATTTATGGCATGGTTTTTTTGGTTGGATTCCTTATCTGAAAGGAATTTTGTGAGAACCTCTCCCAAAAATTCATGACTTACAAGCTTTATGTCACCATGGATAGATGTTTCCTCTATAACATCATCCATTAAAATGAGATGATCTTTTGATTCTGGGCCTCCTTATCAAGAGTAATCCCCAGTCACAAGTCCCCTTAACCTGGGCCTCCTTCTCAAGAGTAATCCCCAGTTACAAGTCCTCTTAACCTGGGCCTCCTTCTAAGGTGTAAGCCACAGTCACAAGTCCCATTAACCCGGGCATCATTCTCAAGAGTAAGCCCTAGTCAGAAGTCCCCTTAACCAGGCCTCCTACTCAGGAATAAGCCCCAATAATAAGTTTCCTTAACCTAGTCCTCCTTCTCCTAAGTAAGCCCCAGTCATAAGTTTCTTTTGATTTGGGCCTCCTTCTCAGGAATAAGCCCCAATCATAAGTCCCATTTAATTTAGGAATCCTCATTAGGAGTAAGCCCCAGGTTAAAACTTCAAAGCTCCATAAATTACAAATCCCTTTATGGACCCTGTTCCTAGGGATTTGTTCCTATGTCCTGATCTTCATCTACAAGGGCCGTCATACATACGTAAGCCCCACATATTTTCTTGTGACTGTATCTTTGATGGAACAATCATCAGGTTTACTGATACCTATTGTTTCTCACACCGAGCATGACTCACGTGATCTTAGAGTGTAAATGTAATCATGCCATCTCTTTTGGGCCGTTAACCATTCATAAGTCCCATATTTATTTACCCGAACTACGTGGACATTGATATCTTCCTTAAAAGTAGAGTACATAGGAAGCCTTTCTAAGGTTCAAGCTCATCATTCATTAATTATTTTTCGTCCCATATGACGTTAATCTATATCCTTCTTATTGAACTATGTGGGTTCTAAATCCATTTTTAATGAGGATACGTAGGTCGCCCATCTGTAGGTATGATCCCAACTCTGAAATAATCCCTATTTTTTTGAAGGACAATAAATTTCAAGTGCCCCATAGAGTGGCTTTAAAACCAATATGGTCATTATAATGACCAAGAGATTTCTATATAATGTATTGAAGGATACTATTGACTAAAAATCTCTAATACATAAGGATGATTCTCCATCGATGAATAACCTCAAATACATATGAAAGATTCTCTAAATCCCATACATATCAACCATTTATTGCTAAATCTAAAAGAATACTCATTTTCATACTTGGTGAATTAATAAGGATTCATTAACATAATGTAAATCCATAAGAGAGTCTCGGAGTAGGTAATAATTCCCCCCAAAAAGGTGTGATGAGCCTGACCTCCCATAGTTTTGACCAATTCAAATTCTTAATCCTCATTGGTTCACAACAAATGAGCATCTACCTTTGGAAAGTAGGTACAAATTGATATAGAATCATTGGATGTTTCCATTTCTATGAATAAACCCTATAGAAACCAATTGGAATGTTTGAACCTTAAACAAAAAAGGTCATCCCCATTTCCAGAGGAAATAAAAAGTGGTGAACCCGATGTGAATCCTTAACCAAGATAAAATGATGTTTTACTTATTTGTTAGGCCCCTATTAAACTAAATATGAGGGCCAACAAAGAAGTCAATAACACATGCGCTCATCCAAAAGATGTAGTCTGGCCAGAAATATCTTGATTATGTATTCTATATCAAACAAGAAATCTTTTTTAAGATCTATCTGCAACATAGAATGGCTTCTTTTAAGTTCACACCTGTGAATGCCTCGACCGCTACTCCTGTGGGATCCTCGTCTGCTTTTAGGACGACATTACCTACTCAACATCTTTAAAACTGGGTCTCTAATGCATTGGAGAGGGAATAACGTCAACAAGGTACCATCACGACTCTAGAGGCTACTCGAAAAGCCCTCCAAGTTAACAACTCACCCTGGTTGTCCAAACAGCAACGACCAGTGGTCAAGATGCAGGCGGTTCCAACCACTATCTCCAACTATTTCGGGTTGTTATCCCCAGAACGCAACAACCCATCCCTCCCATATTATAGGGAGGTAAATGAAGATATGACTGAAGGACTTAGTTCAAGAAGACAAGAGTGTTTCCTAAGAACTCCCACCACAATCACCACCAGACTTGTGCGGTAGTGCACCCTCAACATGATGAGGGTATCACCTCTAGGCGTTCAGATCAGGTTCCTCAGACTCGAGCACACCAGATGAACCTTAAGAGGCGAAATTCTTCCAACAAGGAGTAGGTTATTACCTCTACCCCCTCCGAAGAGGTCCATCAATCTAACTTGATGGAAAGAAATGAACTAGCATATACACCCGTCCATCCTAATTTCACTACCCAACAGACTCATATGGCAGCAACACACCAATCCCACCAGGAAATTCTGATGAAGTAATATAGGTAGGCACATACACCTATTTATAATTCATTATCCAGTCAGTAGGCTTGTCTGACTGCATCGATAGAAGCTCACCAACTAAATGTGGTGACCACCTGTAAACATGCACATACACCTGCTTATACTCATCAATTCTGTCAGCAGTCTCATCTTCCATTATTGAAGGAAGTCCATCAATCATATTTTGTGGAGAACAAACAACATTCACATACACCTGAAATTCATCAAACAAACCAACAGTATCGTTTTGTAGCACCCGGAGATATCAATTGGAAAGCTTCAATGACAAACAGGAGGCAGCCACAACTTTCTGCCCCCACACATGAGTATTGTCATAATTTACTGATTGGAAAAGAAGGACATGAGTAGTAAAACCCACCTATTCCAAACACAAGATGGACATATATTACCATTCCGGAAGCTGATGTCACCAAGCACATTCTAACAATGGTGAAAGAGCAGAAGAAAATCCATGCCCATATTCTGGATACCTGTCAGAATATTATAACAACTTCAGTGACATCACAAGGAAAGAAACACAAATCTATCCTTACCAGTAGAGTGAATCATCAAAATTTCACCCTGGAGAATATAATAACCTCTGTTCGAGTCCAAGAGGGTCATGGGGCATACTCCCCCATATCATACATACAACCTAGTCTGGAATATACACCCGATTTAAATGGAGATAATCAGCCTAACCTGCCCATTAATCCTACTCAGGCACATACACCTGCCCATAATAACCACTTTGATCAACAAGTGGTTTCCAAAGTGATTAAGAATATTTAAAATAAAAATACACATCCAACATAGTTAAAAAATCAAGATCCAATTTTCAATAAGGCCTTGCCCAATGATGGAGTTCTTGAAGCCCTCAGATAATTATCTGTTGCAGCTCAAGATTCTACTCTCTCATTTCCAAATTCTGGAAATAACATTAATAATTCTGAAGGGCTTCATCAGACACTTCCTCATGAAGGCTTCCTTCATGAAAATTCAGTCAATTTCGACACGCCATCTTCAGATGATAGCCATGATAACCCTCTGTATGTCTGGAAGACCAAGGAGCAAAATGTTTCATCTTTTTTTGTGACCCTCCATGGTGGTCCTCCCCATGATGATGAATTTAACTGTGAAATTTCCATCTGCATTATTAATTCACATTGCTTGGAAAATTCATTAATGGACAATGCATTAATGAGAAAGACCTCTTATCATAAGGCACCTGTAAATGAGAATCTGATCATGTCTGATGCCTTACCACTAACAGGTGAAATACTTTCTTAATCAGGAGATATCTCATGGTGTAGGTCATTCTTCGAACCACCCCTAGGTCATTCATATCCGTATTTAACAAATTAATTCTCTACCAATCTTGTTGAATTTGATGAAGCAACAAAGAAGCACCCGATTTGGTCCAATCAGGTAGAAGAATCTTCATCAAATGAAAAAGTTGAAGTGTTGAATATGAGAAAACAACTAGAAAAAGGTGAAATACCGTTCATGTTTTGACCTTTGTCTGACTCTCAGTATGATATTCCAGAAACATTAACAGAAGATTGTATTCACGATATTCATCTCAACATATGGAAATTTTTTTGTCACTTTAAAGGGAAAATATTACCTTAAGATGAATATCAAAATAATGTTAAGGTAATAGAAGGGTTGCAACACCAAACTGACTTGGAATCTCACTCAGTTTCCCGACATCCAATGGTTGAAAAGTAGTAGAGAACCCTTCAGTGTGAATTCCTTGGCGCATTAAAAAGTTTGGACCAGTTAATTACCAATTCCCCATCTTGTATTTATATCAGGGGATGGGGTGTTCATGGAGAATTGCATTTCACTGTGCTCTCTAGTCAACAATGCCCTCCAAAAGTGGTCTCATGCAATATTATTTCCCATGGATGGCCAAATCGAACTAGTTTTGTGTGTAATCAAAGGCTTTCTTAAGAACAAACCTCAACTAGTTCTTCCCAAAGTCAAGTATATAATGAAAAAGTGGTCTAATTACTATTGTATCAAGCAAATGATACTATCGAACATGATTCTCATTTAGAGAATGGACATCATCAGGTAACAGAAGTATCAGAAATAATCCAATGGTCATCTGAGCCAGGTGATTTGAGTAGATGTAAGATGATGCATCCGACTGATTTCCAGACTAAAATCCACAAAATCTGAATAGCTTTTAAGAAAGTTTCAGATGTAGCAGCTCAAGTGACACTTCGTCTTGCCAGGCTGATGACTCTTTTAATCTAACCCTCAGGATAAACAAACAAGATTCAAGGAGTTGATCAGGAAAGACAAGAACAGCCCCAGTCCATTGGACTGGGGGCATTTTCAAATTCTCAATCTCTTTCTCAGCAAATGTACGTCTTCTCTCAATTAGGGAAGAAGCTACAAGGGGAACACAAAGCTGAATTATCAAGAAATTCCCTTCAAATTAAGGTTCATCAAGAAGTTATTGAGGGATTAACCAAAAAATGCAATGTCTCATAAATAAAATGGAAGAAGAAAGTATCGTTGAAATGATGACAGAAGGGTTGCAATGAATTATGCATCGATAAATTTCACCAATGCCATTGTCACTGATCCCCCAGAACATGAGTTTCACTTAGAGGAATCAAATTAAGAAGTTCTTTTTCAATAGGCTGTATAAACAGAAACAAATGAAGAAGGATTGCGTACCCAAAATGAACAGCTTACCCAAAATCTAGGTATTCTTTCAAATAACCCACTCCCCCTCTCCTAAAGGCGTCCAACAAGGGGAATGGAAAAAAGTCAGGTTACATTCCACCCTACCTCTAGAGAAGGTAATCACTCTCATTAGAGGAAATATTTTGAAAACAAGAAGAAGAAATGAAGCAGATAAAGAGGTTTAATGTAGAACTACTTCATGGTAGTATTCCTCCTAATCATGATGGAGTTAATCAATCAAGGGAATTTGTTTTATCTACTGAGATAGATCAAGAATATCCCCCTTTACAAGTACACCCTCACAGGTCCAATCTTATGGGTCATATGTGATATCAACTGACAATAATACTATCAGTGATAGTACCGGTCGCCACACCCATCCAAACATCAGTTATTGAACCTTCATAGAATCTAATTCAACCAGATGATTCTCAAACATTAATGACTACCATTGAGTCATTAACATCTCGGTTGGAAGCTATGGAAGAACAATGTGAACCAGTTCAACTCGAGAAGATATCTTACCCTAAATGGGTGGATGCGATTCCTCCCCCATCAAATTGTGTGAGTACTATATTCCCAATTTTTAATGGTTCAGGAAATCCAGAACAACACTTAACACATTTTTTTTCTCATTGTGATCCTATGATGGGAACTCCTCAACAAAAAGAAGCAGTTAAGCTATGGTGTTTTGTGTAGTCATTATAAGGACCTTCTTTTGTCTCGTATACAAGTTTTTAATCTCAGTTAATTATTGGGTGGGAGGATCTCTGTAAAAAATTCCTTCTTCAATTTAGCTCAACATTACCAATGATGACAGTTTTTGATCTTACCAATTGTATGCAATGGAAAAATGAAAGAGTTTCAGATTTCATGGCTCATTGGAAGGGATTAACAAATTAATTATGTTTAGCACTCCCTCAAGAAGTGCTGCAGCCAATATCTATGGAAAATCTACGTGATGAATTACGCACACCATTGATCACTGTGAAATACACAGGAGAGTTTCAAGACCTTACTTCAATCACTCAGAAGATAGAAGACTCTTTTATAAAGACAAAGGCTAAAACTCATGTAATTCCATTAGTTCCAGGAAGGAGAACATGGAAAGCAGATACCACTATAGTTACACATAAACAAGCACCTATACTTACTTCCACTTCAAAAACTTCATCATATTGAAGGGATACACCTCCCGAGCGTCAAAAAAATGGCTACCTCGACAGGATGATTACAAATATCGAAGGCGGAAATAGTTTGAGGATTTAAAGAAAAATGTTTATTCTTTTTGGAATGAACAAGTTCATGGTTACTTCATATCGGCTCTCAAAAACAATCTGGTTCAGTTGCCAAGGTCCAAAAGGCCAATCAAGGAAGGAGATGAGGGCCTCCCAAACTATTTCCCGTTTTATCAGATGTTGGGGTACCCCATTCAAGAGTGTTTTGTCTTCAAAGACCTCCTACAAAAGATGGTGGACTTTGGACATGTAAAACTGAAAGGTTCTTCATCCTCGGTAGCATTTGTTACTGCTACTGATCCAAAGGAAAAAGGTGAGTGGCATGAAGTCAAAAGAAAAAATGCTCAGAAATATGATGATTGGATGGTCAAGAAAATGGTCAACCGAACTCATTCCATTTTATAAACACAATAGAATCAACCAATTGTGACTTCTTCTATGTCTTCCACAGAAAAAACCCCCTTCATAAGAATGAAAATCCTCAAATAAGCGGCGTAATTTGAAGAAAGAAGAGTAGTTAGAAGAAGACGAGCTCATGTCAAAGCCTAAATTGTCTTTAACTTTGGCAAGTTTTATGCCGTCTACTTCAAAAGCTCGGGCACCCCCCGTCAAATGGCATAGCTTGAACAGGTTCATCAGGTAGAATCTTAATTAGATGAAGAATTGATCTTTGGTTCTATTAACACGACTCATTTAATGGATCCCTATGCCAATGACAGTTTCGATTATGTTGAGCCTAAGTTCCCTGTATCTAATAGAGAAATTAGAGGAAGAGACAGAGGTCTAGGATATAGAGTAATATGTGGATATTCTAGAAGCCACTATTTCAATCTTACCCCTACTAGAACTGTGTATGAAGCAAAAACTTGTGGAAAAGACCTTCAGGAGGCTAAACAGGAATAAAAATGTTCTTCCACACATAGCAGATTCGGTCCTGACACTGTTATTTTGGAGGACTAGTTAGAAGTCACACCTTCTTCCTCTTAGCAAATAGATTGACCTAGTCAGTCTAATCTACTAATGCCAGGAGTGTTTACAATTCCTACCCCGATACGAGATGCATCTACTGCCAAAGCATCAACTGCAAAGGAACCTACAAAACCACATTTTCATGATGGGAAACGTAGACCTTTGGAAAAAAATTATGATGTCTTTAACCATTTGGCCCATGTACCGGCCAAGTTATCAATTTTGGATGCCTTGAATCTTTCAAAAGATCTTAGGGATGCACTTATTGAGGCTTTGTCAAGTCCTAAAAAATTCGAAACTAAAATTGTTGCGACTGAAGTAAACCATATGGAGAATGATTATGCAGAATTCCATTCAGTGATATCTTTTATAGATGAAGATGAAGATGATGTTGTAAATGAAAATATCAGACCTTTGTATTTATCTAGCAAAGTCAATGACATAGACATCTGATGAGCTTTTATTTATAATGTCCTAGGAGACAATCTCATTCCTATTCGTACACTTTATCGATTGGGCCTCACAGAATCTGATTTATCTTCTTCTAATTTGATGTTTCAAGGATATGATAAGAATGAACAAGAACCTCAGGGTGATATTACACTCAGAATTTAGTTTCTAGACCTTTTTTCTAATTTAGATTTCATGGTTTTTTGTGAGGACAGAACCTTCAAATTTTTTCTGGGAAGACCTTAGCTACATAAACATGTGGACATACCTTCTTCGTACCATAAATGTCTCAAATATTGTTTCAATGGTCAAATTGGGACATTTTATGGTGACAAGGACCCATTCAAAACATGTGAATCTCAATACATTGAGGCAGAATTTTATCACATGGAGGAAAAGGAAAAATCCACAACAAATAAGGTCACCAAAATTAATGCTCCAAATGGTTTGGAAAAGATTCCAATAAACCCATTAATACATGTGAGTACAGATTATATGTTTCCTATTAGTTAGATTGACAAGATAGAACAAAATCCAAACACTATGGAAACTTCCATAATGTAAATTAGGAAAATCAAGCCAGAAAACATGGGAGAAATTATTGATTCACCAAGAAGTGATAAAATATTAGATAGATAATGTTGCAATGGTGTCACTATAGCAGTGGTAGGGGAACTATAGCGGTGGTAGGGGAGCTGTAGAGGCGGCGGGTACTGTGCGGTACTGTAGCAACGCAGGTACTGTAGCAGTACTATTCACAGAATTGGTATTAGGCATAAAATTTGGTCCTACGGGCTATGTAATAGGGCTAAATACCCATTGGGCCTATAGGCTATGTAATGGGTCTCCCTATACCCAATTAAATAGGTATTTTCTTTGCTTTAATAATAAAAAATGAGGCTTCGGCCCAAAAAAATGAAATCTTAGATAGATATTTCTTCATTTGATCCGCTGAAATCCAACAATTCTATACTTCATCAACTAGTCCTGAAGAAGTTATAGCAATAATATAGGAAAACAATGATTTCAATTCTCAATCCATAATCTCCTCTCTATTACCCCAGGAAGACCCTCCATCATCAATAGGGTTAGAAATGGCAACCTCTTCTCCAAGATGTTCAAATTTTAACTTCTCCCCTGACCATGGAAATTATACTTTGTCATCTACTATGCAAGTAGAAACAAAAGAAGTAACACATATTGAAGAAGAAGAGGAAGTCCTCCGGGATGATCATCCATCATTTGGCGAGGGTTTCTCTACCACTATGGATGAACTCAGAGAGATAAATCTGGGTACTAAAGAAGATCGATGCCCCACTTTAATTAGTGCATCCATGACACTTGAAGTGCAAGAATTGTATAATTAATTTCTAAAAAAAACTCGAGATGTATTTTCATGGAATTTACAGAAATTTTAGGTCTTGATCCCGATGATTACGCTCATAATTTGGGTTTTCCCGAAGAACATAGAGGATTCAAGCAAGCACCAAGAAGAACACACCCAACTTTTGCCTCCAAAATTGAAGCTGAAGTTGATAATCTTATCAAAGATAACTTTGTTAGAGAAGTTCAGTATCCCAAATGGCTGGCTAATTTTGTTCCTATGAAAAATAATAATGGACAAATTAGAGTTCTCATTGACTTCATAGATCTTAATCGGCATTGTACCAAGGATGATTTTATAGTTCTGATCATAGAACTCTTAGTTGATTCAACAAATGGATATGAAGAACTTTCCTTCATGGATGGATATTCTGGGTATAATCAAATCCGAATAGACCCATAATATGAGGAGTCTACAGTCTTCAGAGCTCTTCAAGGTGTGTTTTTCTATCAGGTAATACCCTTTGGCCTAAAGAATGCTGGTGCAACGTATCAACGTGCCATGAACCATTTCTTCAAACCCTTTTTAGGGGAATTTGTTTAATGTTATGTGGATGATTAGGTTGTTAAATCCAGACAACATTCTGATCACTTGGCCGATCTAGAAATCATATTCAACAAACTTTGACATCACAATTTGAAGATGAACCCCTTGAAATGTGCTTTTAGGGTAACCTCAGGGAAATTTCTCAGATTTTTTGTACTCCATCGTGGTATCGAAGTTGATCCTGATAAGAAAAAATCAATCCATGACATGTCACCTCCTAGAAATTTAAAATATTTTAGAGTACTTCAAGGAAATTTGGCCTATATTCGGTGTTTCATTTCCAATTTGGCAGGAAAGTGTCTTCCATTCACCAGATTAATGAAGAGGGGAGTCACCTACCAATGCACTGAAGAATGTAAAGAAGCTTTCGATATCCTCAAGAAATATCCCTGGGGTCTACCGATATTAATGCCACCTGTTTAAGGAAGACCACTTATTCTCTACGTGACAGCTTTAGCATATTTATTGGGTGCCTTCCTTTCCCAAAAGAATGATGCTGAGAATGAAAACAACCTTTACTATCTCAGTCGGACTATGCTTGAGGTAGAAACTCGAAATTCAAGTATTGAAAAGTGCTTCCTAGCATTAATCTTTGATGTTCATAAATTGAGACACTACATGCAACATCATGAAGTCCAATTGGTATCTCACAATAACCCGCTCAAATTTATCATTAGTCATCCAATGATTACAGAACGTTTGGAAAGGTGTGTAGTTATTTTACAGCAATTTGATATCCAGTATGTGTATCAAAAGGCAATAAAGGGCCATGCTCTAGACGATTTCCTTGCTGAACACCCATCTATAGAAGACACATCTTTAAATATTGAACTTCTTAATGAGGAACATTTCACTATTCAAGACAATCCTCAAACATGGGAAATGTACTTTGATGGTGCCTCCATAAGTCCAATAAGGAAGAGAATGGAAGATCTTCAATTCAAAAAAGTTGAGTTAGGAATCACACTTAATTCCTTAGAGAAGGCAGTGCTACCCTATTCCTTATTATTGTTGGAAGGCAGTACAAACAATGAAGCAGAATATCAATATCTCATCGCAGGCTTCGAATTGGCACTTATGGCACATGTGAATCACTTGAATGTAACTGGTGATTCGGATTTGGTAATCAAACAAATCAATGGGGGTTATGCCGTTAGCAAGGAAGAGTTAACCCATTTGTATGATTATGTCATATAGTTAATGGTAGGATTTCATTCAGAATCGACATTTTCTTATATCCCACGATCATAAAATTCCAAAGCTAATGCACTGGGTAATGTAGCCACAGCCTTGGAATATCCAAATCACGATGAAACCACAATCAGTATTTCCCACAGTCGTGTAGTTTCACCTTTTGTTCAAATCAGAATAGAGGAAATCAATGAAATCAGTCCCATTTCTGTACCATATAGTCATACTACAGGATGTATGACACCTATCAGGGAATAACTTCAAAATGGAACACTCCCACCTGATAGAGTCGGGAACAAACAAGTCCGGTGACATGTGGTCAATTTTACTCTTTATGATAGCCCATATCACCAAATAAATCTCTATAAGCGAGGTTTTGATAGAATTATATTCAGATGAATTTATGGTGAAGAGACAATGGCTATCATGAATGAAGTACATGCATGAGTTTGTGGTTCCCACCAGTCTGGACATAGACTTTCTAGTCAAATTCGAAGGCTTGGATACTTCTAGCATTCAATGATGCAATATTGTGTTGATTTTAATAAGAAGTGTCATTCTATCCAATTATGTTCCAACATCATTCATCAAACCCCAGAGTTTCTTCATACGGCTAAATACTCCTCGCTGTTTTCTACATGGGGAATGGATGTAATAGGACGTTATCCTCCGGCTATAGCTAAGTAGTTAAAGTATATTCTCAATGCTACTTACTTCTTTTCCAAATGGGAAGAGGAAATACCTCTCAAAGATGTCGGTGCTAAAAGAATTGTTAGCTTTGTCAAGTCTAACATCATTACCATATTTGGTGTTCCCCATACCATAAGGAAGGATAATGGCACCAACTTTTGTTCATCCTAAGTAAGAAAATTGTATAAAGAATGAAATATCAGATCCAACCATTCATCTCAGTATCATGCAGCAGAAAATGGTCAAGTAGAGGCTTTCAATAAGACTCATTCAAAGATACTTCGAAAGATGGTTGATAAAGATAAGAAGTCATGGCCTGAGAAACTTTTTCATGCTCTATGGGATTATTGAACTACTACCCGCACTGCTACACGATCAACTCCATATTCATTGGTATATAGAATAGAAGAATTATTGCCTATTGAAGTCCAATTATGTTCACTTAGAGTTTCCATTTGTGATCAGTTATCTACAGATGAATAATCTCAAAAGAGATTAGATGAATTGAAAGGATTAAATGAAAAAAGATTGTGCACATTTCACCATTCGGAAGTCTATCAGAATCTAATAGCATGAGCATTCAATAAAAAATTTCATCTTCGTTCATTCATTCAAGGAGAATTGGTATTTGTCCTCAGAACCTAGATGATACTGGGAAAGAAACCTCCAAAGATTTATCCAAAGTTGGAATGGCCTTACTCAATACATAGGGTCTACTCCAATGGATCTTATTCATAAATCTCAATGGATGGAGAACTCATTAAAACTCCAACCAATGCATGATTCTTGAATAAGTATTTTGTATAACACAAATACACCTCCATTTTCCTTGATGCAAGACATTAGACTACATAGCCGCCTCTATCATCCAATATGATGTTAAAATCTATCCCCTCATTTGTCCTTGTTACAGGACATTAAACTGCATAGCCACCTCTATCGTCTAACATGACGTTAAACTGTGTCTCCTCATTTGTCCTTGATGTAGGAAATTAAACTATATAGACACCTCTATCATCGAACATGATGTTAAACAGTGTCCCCTTTATCATCCAACATGACGTTAAACTGTGCATCGTCTGAGATGCAAGACATTAAACTACCAAGAACCTCATGTCTATGACACTTGAAATTAAACTGTGATCGCCCCATGCACAATTGTCTTTTAAAAACTATTTCCATGCGTTCCCTGATATGATAACCATGCATAATCCCCCACAATCCTTTGTGGTCACATCTTTCATGAAACGATCCTCAGGTCTGTTGTTGCTTCTTTTTTCTCACACCGAGCATGACTCACGTGATCCTAGAATAAGATTGGACCATGAAATTTTCTCTAAGATGCTAACCATGCTTATGTCCGAACATCATCTTCAGGTTTATGTCCTCAAGTACACCCCGATAGTAAAACTCCTATCAATTGAACTATGCAGACTTTGATCCTTGCCTCCTAGGATGGGTACGTAGGCAACCTCTTGAGGTTCAAGCCCAAAACCGATTTTTTCACATTGATTCACCTACATCCCATACAATGTTGATCCATGAAGCCCCTGTCAACAGTCTTATTCATATTGGTTAACTTTCGTCCTACATGACATTAAACTGTGTATGTCCCATCGTCCTAGCTATATGAAATTACACTATACATCCCCACATTATCCTTGCTGCAAGACATTAAACTACATAGTACTGATCCATGCATATGAACTTAGAATATTTTTGCACCTTTTGTTCAATATAACAATAAACTACAACAATACCTGATACCCTCACTCAAGAGGAATCATCATTGACATGTCTCCAACCAGTTCATATTTCAAGAACTACGTATGGCTTGATTTTCATCCTTATGAGATATGTAGTGACACCCAAGTCTTTAATATTGGGTCCAACCATAATTGCAATAAAGTCTTCTTTACCCCTCATATGTACGAACCAAATATGTACAATGAGTATTTCAAGAACTACATATGGATTGATTCTCATCCACATGGGATACATAGGAATGCTTGAACATTCCACATTTCCATCCCCGAGCCTTTGGGCCTAACCATAAACTTCACTTTTGGTCCCTTGACTAAAAAGTCCCCCTAGGAGCACATGGTGTGACATGGAACACCTT
Organism: Viscum album; assembly: GCA_963277665.1. Lineage (NCBI taxonomy): Eukaryota > Viridiplantae > Streptophyta > Magnoliopsida > Santalales > Viscaceae > Viscum > Viscum album. The sequence continues at coordinate 1,778,757,552 of OY728165.1, read as the reverse complement.
TGTCTTTATTCACATTAGGTTTATAACAAATGCACGATGTGTTTCCCTCACTATGGTCCGAGCTCTATGACCCTAAACTATGATTTTCCATTCTCTCATACTACATGAAATTAGACTGTATTTCAAGAACTACGTGTGGCTTTATTTTCATCTTAATGAGATACATAGTAAAAATAAAGAATCTCAATTCAGGACCCAACCACAACATTATAAAAATAACATTCATGGTCTCCATAACCTTTTTCTTGACTTCTGGTATCAAAATGTCTGATACCTGAGAATTCTTTTGCCTAACTATGCAGCACGTGCCCTTAGGTGGCCTTGAATAAGTTGTCTACATAACGGACCTATCAACCCAAAAGATGCTATTATTTGACTATGCAACTTATTCCCTAGTTGGCCCTGCATAATTGAACCTACATAATGGGTTTTTTCAAGTTGTGGTAACTTCATTCATAGGCGAATCCTCTTTTGTCCCTATTAGTCTTAACGACAATATGTAGGGATATGCAAAAAAAAATTGACTTCCTTAAAATATTTGTTCCATAATCTTTTTAATGATCTGAAAGTGTTATGCCGTATAATTTTTCAATCTCTGGTTTTAGTCATATGATTTAAAACAACAAATAACTTTTTTCTTACGTTTGGGTCAGAACTTCGTAGAAGTCACATTCCTCCAATTCTTGGACAATTATTATTGGAAATATCCTCTCCATGATTAAGTACATTTCTCCATATAGAAAACTATATGCTTTGGAAAATTTGAATCCCCATAAAACATTCTTTGGATTTTAGAAATAGAAAGCCCAATTTTTGAGAGTTATTTTTCCTGACTATATAGCACGTGCCCTTAGGTGGCCTTGCATGAGTTTTCTACATAACAGACCTGTCATCCAAAAGATGATACTATTTGACTATGCAGATTATTCCCCAATTGGCCTTGCATAATTCAACCCCTATAATGGGTTAGTAAAGTAGTGGTAACTTCATTTATAGAAAAGACTTATTCTAATACATTTTAGCTCCTTTCCCTTTTCATTCTTTAGATTTAAAATTTCTCAAGCCACAGTTTACAACTTCCCCCTCCATACATGAATATGGTAATAGGTTTCCAAACAAATTACCATGAATTGAGTCAATATCATCAATTTGGTCAACGCTATTCAACCTTAAATATTATCCTTTTTATAGTCCAAAATTCATGACATGAAGATTCCAATAACAAAAGACATGGTACTCATTAAATTGGGAACCTATAAAGGGTGCACTGAACAAAAGTTGAGTCCCATATCGATAGACATACATTTTGTATGATTTAGGAAATAATGAGAAATTAAAAGATAATGTTTGTTGGGTTGTTTATAAAAGACTAGTAAAAATCAAACTTTGTTTACCAGTCCCATTGGATTAGGTAAATATAATGAACAATTATCATTATTGAAGATGAACTGTTTTTCATTGATGAACAAGATTTGAAGAACATCCACATACTGGAGTCTCTTCTCTTTTCTTTCAGAAATTTCAGAATACTTTCAGTATATCTTCTCATCTATTTCACAACATCCCAAGCATCATCAGTAGCCACTTGAAGCTCATTAACTTGACTAGCTTCACTCTCTTCAGCTTGACGAAGTGCTTCTTTGGAATCTTTGATGGCTTTTATACCACCCTCTTGGACTTTTTTTAATGAATTATGAAGCTGATCAAGCTCCCCAGTAACAACATCTAGCTCTTACTGAAGGAACAACTACTGAAAAATATTCTCCTTCATATTTTGCTTCAATACCTTTAGCTTTGTAGCCTGATCATCCTCAGGTCGGGACACTACAGCTTGAAATTGACTGTTATTGTTCAGCAATCTAGCTCTGATCTGGTCTTGACGACACCTTTTCTCTTGCTCCCTCCTTTTAATGACTTGTTTCACTACAAAATGGATTTCTTGATATCCAAAACTGCCAAGTCCCAACATGATGAACATGGATGAAAATCTTGGGTTTTTCGAAGGAATATCTTCAAGAGACACCTCAGATATTATCTTCCATATATTTTTTCATGCCTTCCGATGTTAGAATTTTAGTACCTTTTGCATCTCTGGGTCTGATTCAACATCTCTATCACAGGGAGGAACATAGTTTGGGATTAATTCACATAAGGAAGTGCCCTGTTCTTCTCCTTCCATGACCCTAGTTACTTCACATTCTGCTACTATTTGGGTTGAGACTGAGGCTTCACCTCTAGATCTAGCCATTGAAGTTGACATCCTTGTTTGGTCAAATGAAAGTATGGTTAGTTTCAAAGGATAGTAAAAGTAGATTGATTCTCTTTTAGATTAAGTATGCCACAAATATCATCATCTTTTACCTAATAGTAGATCAGATACATGTGAATACTGCTCCCCATATTTCCTAGCTTCAATAGGATTTTCAAGATGGGATTCAAGAGGGTCTTCTGTGTTAAGTTCCACCTGAGCCAGTGTTTCTGCAATAATAGGTTTGACATCAATGTTTACACCCCTTTCAATAATTGTTGGTTCATTTGTTTCCTTAGATGGAACTATACTTTTGTTTCAACCTAAAATGGTTAGAAGTGTAATCTGTAGAAGATTAAAAGCAAAAATGATGAAACTCACATCCAGTTGATTCTATATCTAGATCTACAAAATCTTCTAAACCACATGGTAACTTTACATGATATAAAATTTATTCAAACGACTTGACAAGTTTCATAATTTTATCCAATGATGTCCCAGATCCCAGGTTAGTCTCACTAGTGGGAGCACTCAACATGGATTCTTTGTGACTTTTATCTGGAAATCTCTTACCCCGAATAGTTTCTTCATAGATAGTTGTGGGGTCAGCTGCGGTGGTTTACCAATGTTCTAGTGCATGTGTTGAACCTAAGACATCGTAGAATGTAAGTCAGTTGTAGTCTCATATTATGTTCCATGAAGTATAGTTAATTTACTAGAAGTATTTTCTCTCCTGGAATTATAAACAGACGCCGGATCATCTGCTCTCAGTTTTTCTTCAGGAAAAACCTTTTTAGTAGGAACTTGTGGTTGTTCTCTAACATCCTCAGTTGTACATTGAGGATGGTTAGTCCTTTCCCTTAAAGGGTAAACTAAAGAAGTCACTGAAATCTTGAGAAGTTTGAGAACTTTTTCATAAGTTAAGATTCATGACTACCATAAAGACTTACCACTACTGATAAAGCGTTTGAATGTGGTCTTCTTTCTTCAATGATTTTTCTTCTTGGCCCTTTTGGGTGGACTAGCATCATCATCTTTGAAAAAAGGTATCAAAGACAATAATTCCCTTTATAACTCTTCACCAATAGCTTGCTGGCCTAGAGATACTTCGCCTGGCTCATGAGGATATTCAGTGGCTCCAAGAGTGATGCCACCAGGGCTATACTACGAAGAAGGGATTTCAGTGCTTCTTTCCTTTACAAGATGTAAGATAAAGAAGATTATTCTCTTAAATAACAAAGATTTTATTAAATTAAAATTTAACATCAAATAGAAATATAAGAAAAAGGAAACTTACATCTTCAAGAGCCACACAATCATGCCACTCTTCATCTAATGAAAGACCAATCCCCTCAGTGTTACCACGGTCGAACATTTCCTCCAACCGTTTGGTGATAGGAACTGACTTATCAGTGGAATATATGAGCGTTTCCATCACTTTGATATAAAACCTCACTTCATTGGGGTTGTCCTCAAAACAAATGTCAATGGAAGCCCAGAGATTCACCACTCCAGGGACATTCATCCCTTTTCATAAGTCTATCCACGCAGTTTCAATATCACAATATAAAATCTTCCATGTCCGGCTAGCCTCTGGTCTTAAATATTCAGAATGTGCACCAGAAGGCCACGAGGAGGGTCCTACAATCAGGGACTTCAACTTATTCTCATCTCCTGCAATCATAAATAAAAGATATGAAAATGAAACATGTTTCTTTTTAAAATAATGGTGACTAAATTTCCTCAATAATGCAACTCAATAGAAGTTTATGGAGTAGGTATATTGACTATGGAAGGAAGATTATATCTAGCATGAGGCCGCTTTAACACATTTCATGCCTCAACATCCCCATCATGGGAATCCGATGAATTAGCTCTGAGTGAAGAACCTGGTGAATTATGAATTCCTTCTACACTATTCCAACATTGTAAAATGATCCTGCAACTGAGATATTTTCCGAAGAGAAATTGGTGTAAGTCTGAAACAAGAAATGAGGAATATAATTCATTGCCTCAAGAACGTTTACTCATTGCAGATTGCCATGGCTATATAAAGGAAAGTAGATGATCTATGGGAAATTGGCATGATATTTCTTCATGTACGTAGACAAATCCAGGAGAGTACTGTCATAGATAAAATAATAATCATGGCAGACAACGTTTATCATGTCATCTATTCTCTTTCTGGCCAACTCATTAGTAGATCCAATTATTCTGGGAGCCATTGAATTTTCACAAAGATCAAACATACAAACCTTGAGTAAGTTTGTTTTGTGAAATCTTGTTAATGGATATAAAAAAATGGAAAAGTCATAAGGCGTGCAAGTCCCAAACATGTCATGCAAGTCAGCCCCATCGCGTAAGTATTGCTACCTTAGTAATGGAGAGTAAGTCAAATACCTTCTACAGAAGCGCGGAAAAAATCTAGAAGACCGAAGATAGAAAATCGAAGAACTTTCTCAATAAGAGCTCGAGTTGATGGAAGTTGAATGAGTTCATGTGGGTGTGAGCCTATATATATAGGCGATCCAAACCACCTCCGCGCCAGACTTTCACGCCCCAGCATCTGGGCGCCAAACTTGCACGCCACAGACCTTTGGTTCTCCAGCTCTACCTCAGAGTCGGATCCTCCTTCCTTTTCATATCCAACTACAAGGGGAGACTTTTGTTGATGCTCTTTTCCATCAAAAAATACAATAAAGGGAAAAGGGGAATACATTAAGCACAAAAAGGGTCACTGTAATTTCTCGGACCTCTCTGGTCCATTCCTTTGTGAAAATGTGGTGCTGGAGGTGTTCCGAGAGGTCAAGGTGACTTGGGGGTGTGTTTGGGTGGACTTTTAAGGAATGATAAAGGGAAATAGCTTTTTCATGGTTGGCACACGGTTTTCCTAAACTATGCGGCCAAACCATGCAAGGTTGGTTTTGGAGACAGTAGCTAACACACGGTTAGCGCACAATTTGTCTAACCATGCGGCCTTACCGTGTGAGGAGTGTTTGAAGAGGCAAGAGATAATGCACTATTAGCGCATGGTTTGTCTAACCGTGATGACTAACTATACAGACACTTAAATCTAGATCCTAAAATTGTGGATCTAACTCGTTTTGCCTCTAAATAGTTCATTTGATACCCTAAGCGGCCATAACTTGTAATTACCCTCCCATGAAGGTAAGAGAGCCTCTCCCAATCATTTTGGAGGTGATCTGAAGGCTTCCATGGGTGAATCGAAGCCGTTTTCTTAATGTATGTGATCATTCTTGTTTTGGTTGTCATATCTACTTAGATCTACTCCTCCTCTTCTTTCGGTTTCATAGATCTACACCCGTTATAGGTAGATCTAAGTGTGTGGATGCCAAATATGATGCGATTTTGTCTTGGATGTGTTAGGAGAAGAGATTTGAGGAGGATTCTTGGAGGATCAGCCCGACCTTCTTTATGCGTTCTTTGTTTGTTGGGGTTTTGGTCAAAAACCTTTGAGGTAGGGATCTTACCTTCATCTCTCTTTTGTGCATCTTGCAGGGTGGGTATCCTCTTGTTTTCATGAGGTACAGTTGAACTAGTAAATGAAGACAATAACTAGTTAAAGATAGGTTTGGGTAATTTTGCAGATATTGTGGTTTTATTTCCATCAATGCTTATCCTTTGATTATGTTGTGAATTGAATAGGCTTATGCCTACTGAAAATCACGGTCTTTGGGGGCCTTTTCTTGCACAAATAAATGTTTCCCTGTTTTTCAGGATTGTTTTGTGGATGGAATTTCATAGAATGTGGAAATTGGTTAATCATGTAAAGTTGGGTTATTAAATGAATAACTGGAACCCCTGTATGATCACCTTGATTAAACTAAATGAAAGAATGAATTTTTTGGGTGTTGGTTGGGGTTTACCAATATGAAGGGGTGTTTCAGGGGTTGTTGTGGAATGAGTGATCAGTGGGGCTGCGGTTGTCTTTGGTATGGGTTGGCGTGTATGATATGGTTGTGATGGGAAGCAGTGCTACAGGAAATAGTATTGAAGGAATGATGATGTGGTACAGGTATTGTTTCTGATGTATTTTTAGTTATGGTCATTGGCAGCAGGGCTGCAGGGAAGGGTTGTGCATATGAATAAAAGTGGAAGAGTTAACTAATGAATTTTGGGGCATGGTAGTTTATTAAACATGGAAAATCAATAGAATCTATTGGCTGATAAAATAAAATGGTTTTGTGTTTCTTGTGATTTCCCTAACTATATTTTTGGTTGGGAGGGATATGTTTTACAAATGATTGATCTGGTTTTTTTGTTGTTAGTTTCTCGGTAGTTAAGGAACTAATAAACTAAAACTATTGTAACATGAAAAGCATAATGTGGTTTGGGGATGTTTATTGTCTGCATACTTTTGTGTTAGCAATGTCAAGGTATGTGCTCAGATCTTTTGTGTAGAAGCCTTAGTATGGGCTGAGTGGTTGATATAATTATATAAATCTGTATGTTTTATGTTTCTTTATGCTCCCCACCCATATTGAGCAGTACGTGCCGAACATCTGTGGGATGGGGGGTGATATTCTCAAACATCCAAAGGATGGCTGCTTACTATTCTTCCTTGTGCTCCCTCTTCAATGTTCTATAGCCCAAGATCCTTCGGGCAGGTTATGATAGTTGTTTCGCAAGATTCTTCGGGATGAGGATGTGATGTGTTCCCAAGAGTCTTCGGGATGATAAGTGGGTATGGAAGACGATTGAGTGCCGGTGGGATACATGATGAGATGTGGTTATGGATGAGGATTTAGTGTTGGCAGGATACTATGAGCTTTATATGTCCAGGTTGCGGCACTAGCTCGAGCTTCGTATGGCTAGGTTATGGCACTAGCTCAGGAAGAGGGGGAATCACCAGAGCATTAGGTGTGAGGGCTTGAGCAGTATTCAATGGTAAGGTGGTGTGGGGTACCCATTCATTGATAATATTACTATACTACTCTATTGACTTGCGTGATTTGGTGAGTGTGGCTTGTAAGGTTGGGTGGATAGATTCCATGCTAGGCTTTGCTTCCTTCTGTTTTCTCACGGGGAATTAGGATGTCTCCCCACCTGTGCATGAGAGAATTAGGTTTTCCTACTGAGTATACTTGTATGATCACCCTACGTTTACTTTCAGATATTCAGGAGGACTTTAGGGATCATGCGGGACCTACCTAGTTGGGCGTTGGAATTTTTTTGGTTGTAGTTTTTGCTTTCTTTTTTGTATCGTACTTTAGATATTTTCATGTACTTATAATTTTGTTCCAATTTTGTATAAAACATCCATATGGGTTGGTTTTGGGTTTATTTTCATTTAATTGTTCCTTTTTCTTTTGGTGTTTGACTCATCCTATTTCTTGATATTAATTAACAAAATGTTAATGCCTCCCATATTTTTGAAAACACATACCCTTGGTATTAGTCACAACTCCGGGGCCTACTGGAGGCGGGAATCAGGGGTCATTACCTCCCTTTCACCATTTCCATCTCAAAAGGGGCATCTTTGGTGGGAGGTGGTCATGACAGAATGGTATCAGAGGTAGAGGTTGAGAGATAGGATAAAGTCTGGAGTTAGGGATAATGAGGATTGAATGGGATGGTACGGTAACAATGTTGGGTGATTTTGTTGCACGAAATAGGCCAGGGAAGACCGGCTAGGACATGGGATTTTAGCCACCCCCACCCCCCGTGATCTGATGCAAGGAATCTGGACCTACCGAACGACCAAGTAAGGCAACACTGATTGCAGGGTAGGGACCCTAGGAAAGGTACATGCATCATAATGACTTGTGTTCTTGTGTTTCTGAGTCATTTTGGGGATTTAAAATGAATAAAGAGTCTAAGAAAATTTAAGAACAATATTATACAATACTCGGTCTTAGGCATTTCTTGTTTACCATGCAGCTATGGCACCTGTGATACGACCACGAGTAGTATGGGTAATTGAGGCCTAGGGGGTCGACATGGCTGATCAACGGAGGGCTGACCGAGAGGGGGAGGAAGATTAGTGGCATAAGATGCTTCGTGCCTTTTTGCGGCAGACCCTCGAGAAGTACGAGGGCAGCATCTCTGACATGGAGACAGAGAGCGGGCTAGAGGAGCTGGTGATAGATTTCAGCTTGATCCAGGCTCCATTGGAGTACTGGGTTCTTCTTCCTGTGAGCAAGATGTGGGGAGCAGCACGTCAGTGGTGGACGCTCTATCTCGGGGAGAAGAGGGAGACAAAGGTTATGTGGGCAGGTTTCAAGAGGGAGTTCCTGGCGGAATTCCTCTCTTCCATGATGAAGGCTGAGAAAAGGCATGAGCTACTCTCCCTACAGCAGGGGAGCATGTCGGTGAGAGATTTGGGGATCAATTTCGAGGATCTCCTCCATTTTTCTCCAGAACTCTTTCCAGATGAGGAGTCTTGTGTGAGACATTTGGAGGAGGCACTTCGACCTCCTCTCTATTATGCTATTACTCCCTTCACGCTACCGATGCACTTGGAGGTCCAGAAGAAGGATGAAGTGGTGGATAGAATTCATATGTTGGGAGGTGTGTCGCGAGAGGGAATCTAGTTGGGATCATTGAAGGAGAAAGCCTTCAGTAGCAGGCCTCCAACATCAGGGCCCTCTAGGTTCTGACCAGTAGGGAGAAGGCCTCAATAGTTTCATATCAGATCTCCCGGTCCATGCCCTTTTCCCTTGGGCCCGGGACCAAGGTGTTTCATCTATGGGAGCCGTGGGAACCTTCAGAACCAGTGCCTGGACCAAGTACAGTACTGTGGAGGTAGACCTGTACGACACCTGCCTCAGTAACATTAGTTTCCAGCCAGGCCCTTCCAGTAGCAGTAGAAGTGGCATCGAGCTCCCACTCCTTTGAGGGAAGACATTGCAAGAGGAGGCCGACCTCAGAGCACTCCTCAGGGACCTCGACTAGGGCATGGTCGGGGAGGTGGATGACAACTGAGAGGCAGAGGAGTTGTGCATGGGTAGTTTCACGCCACAGAGGCAGCAGTACCAGCGGGGCCAGAAGTCGTTCGAGGTACAACCATCTTGTTCTGTACACTTACCTATGTCTTGTTTGATTCAGGAGATTCACATTCCTTTGTTGCGCCAAGTCTAGCATGTGCCTTGGCCCTAGTCAAAGAGACACTTTTCGTACCCCTGGTTTTGAGTACGCCAGTCGGAGGTCAGACCAGCTTGTCTCGTGTTCTCCGGGGATGTAGGTTGATGTTGGGGCCACAACAATCCAGTGGAGATATCCTTTTATAGAAAATTCATCCATACAATGTCATTCTAGGCATCAAATAACTATTCTCGGTGTGTTCTGTCATCGATTTTTTCCGAATAAGGCTTGTGTTTTCAGGTGTGTCCGACTGACATGTGACTTTCATCAGTGAGAGGGGTTGCCAGGAGGGAATCCAGTGAGGGGATTCCTTTCTTTCCTCATTATTCAGGATATTAGTTGAGTCAAAAGATCTGGAAATGGTAGGAGTCCTTGAGATCGTCAGTGAGTTCATGGGCGTCTTCCCTGAGGAGGTGGTGAATCTACCCCCTCGACGAGACATTGAGTCTGGAATAGACTTACAACGTGGTGCCCATCTGATTTCAATGGCACCCTATCATATGGCACCTTCGGAGCTATGGGAGTTGCGGACTCAGATTGACGATCTGATGAAGAAGGGTTTTGTTCGACCGAGTCCATCACCATGGGGTTCTCCAGTATTATTCGCAAAGAAGGAAGATAGTGGTCTCAGGCTGTGCATAGACTACCAGAGACTGAACCAGGTAACCGTCAGGAACTGTTTCCCCCTCCCGAGGATTGACTATCTCTTAAACCATATGAGGGGAGCAGGTTTCTTCTCTAAGATCGATCTGTGGTCTAGATATCACCAGTTGAGGGTGAAGGAGGGTGACATCTCGAAAACTTCCTTTAGGTGCAGATATGGGCACTTTGAGGTTGTGGTCATGCCATTCGGTGTTACAAATTCACCAGTCATGTTCATGGGACTCATGGACCCCATCTTTCGAGAATACCTAGACCAATTTGTAGTCGTCTTCATCGACGAAATCCTGATCTACTCAAGATTAGAGGAGGATCATGCTGGGCACCTGTGATTGATTTTAGAGGTCCTCCAACAACACCAACTTTATGGGAAGTTGTCCAAATGCATGTTTTGGATTCGATAAATACAATTCCATGGACATGTGGTGGCCAAACAAGGAATATCGGTGGACCCATCAAAGGTTGAGGTGGTTGTTTCTTGGGCACCACCCAAGAATGTGGTAGAAGTTTGTAGTTTCCTTGGACTAGAAGGCTATTATCGGAGGTTTGTGCCCAACCTCTCCCGAGTTGAATCACCTTTGAAAACCTTTACAAAGAAGGATTCAGCTTTCGTGTGGGATGAGTAGTGTGAGGCAACCTTTAGTTATCTAAAGGGAAATATGGTTAGTGCCCCAGTGCTGAGATTACCAGAGGAGGGAGTAACATTTTAGGTATTCTATGATGCCTCAGGACAAGGCTTGGGGTGCATGATAATGAAACAACAAGGGGAGATTTCTTATAGGTCTAGGTAGTTACCTATTCATGAACGTAACTATGCTACCCATTATCAAGAGTTAGCGGTTATTGTGTTCGCACTGAATTTGTGGTGGAATTACCTCATCGGGGAGTGCTTCTTGGTCTTCATGAATCATAAGAGTTTGAAGTATTTCTTCTCCTAGTAGGACACAAATTTGTGGCAGCGATGGTGGATGTAGTTCCTCCAGGACTACGACTTCAAAATCTCCTACACCGAAGGCAAGGGAAATGTGGTGGCTGATGCTTTGAGTATGAAGAATGATGCGGTTTGAATGTCGGCAGATGTCTGGAAGGTGATGGAAGAATTGACTGCACTACATGTCAATGTATGGGAAGATGGTGGTAGAGGTTATCTGTTTCAGATGATAGGGAATTACTCCCTACTACGGCAGGTGGAGGAGTCTCGGTGGGGAGACATAGAGAGTGAAGTGATGCATGATCGGGCTAGGTAGGGCACTGCTCCAGAAGGATGGTCGGGGGATGGTATGAATCAGATGATTTTCCAGGGGAAGTTTTTTGTTACAGAGGCAATGCGTGAGAGAGTTCTTGGTGAGTTCCACAACTAACCCCTGGTCGTACACTCGGGAGCTTCCAAGATGTACCAGGGATTAAGAGGGCAGTTCTAGTTTCCTGGGGTGAAATGGGCAGTAGCAGAGTTCGTAGCAAAGTGACACATGTGTCAGCAGGTGAAGGATGAACACCACATTCCAGGAGGTCTATTAAAATCTTTAGATTTCCCCAAGTGGAAGTGAGATGACATCTCGATGGATTTCGTCATGGGGCTGCCCAGAGTTCAAGGGGGTTGTGACACCATCTGGGTAGTTGTGGACCAACTAATGAAATCAGCCCACTTCCTAGAAATTAAGGAGTCAAGTATGGTTGAGGCCCTAGCTCATAGGTATGTGAATGAGGTTGTGTGATTTCACAGAGTTCTGTGATCTATAATCTCTAACTGGGATACTCGGTTTACCTCGTGGGTTTAGAGAGGATTGCTACATGCTTTTGGAACCCGGCTATTCCCCAACACTTCTTTCCACCCCCAGACAGACGGGCAGATAGAGCGCACCATCCAGTCATTGGAAGATATGCTAGAGCATGTTTTTTGAGCCTTGGAGGATCATGGGTAAAACACTTGACTCTAATAAAGTTCTCTTACAACAACAACTATCACTGTACCATTGGCATCACTCCTTTCGAAGCTTTGTATGGGAGGCCGTGCTGCTCACCCGTATGCTGGACAGTGGTTGGAGAAGTAGGTGTTCTTGGCCTAGAGGTGGTATAGAGAACAACAGAGAAGTTTCAACTTATATGAGAGTGGATGAATGCATCTCAGGACCGATAGAAGTTATACGCCGATAATAGGAGGAGACCCTTGGAGTTTGAGATCGGGGAACACGTGTTCTTGAAGGTCTCTCCTCGGCGCGGGTAGCGAAGATTCATAGAGGGAAGCAAGCTTTCTCCCCGGTTCATTGGGCCTTTCGGGGTGTTATTTCATGTTGGATCTATGGCATATCGAGTATCACTTCCTCCTCAGATGAGTTGGACACATGATGTTTTCCATTTATCACAGCTCCACTGTTATCTTCATGACGACTCTCACATCATCGATTGGGGAGATATCGATGTCGATGATGATGAAACCTTTGTAGAGTGACTAGTAGAGATCTAATACTACAAGGATAAGGTGTTGTGTGGGCATTCTATTCCTTTAGTTCATGTTTTGTGGAGACATAGTGGCTTAGAGGAGAGTACCTGGGAACATGAGTAACATATACGTGCTCGGTACCCAGAGTTGTTGGATATTTAACTCTTTTCTTGTATTTCTGTAACTTGTGTTGTTATGAAACTTTCTTGTTTATGAGATGGAACCCTTTTTTACTTTGGTGGATTTCTCTCTTTTGAGATATATCTTGACGGGAGGTTGTTCAGACCCTATTTCGTTTTCTCTTTATGTGGGTTTTGGATTCTCGAGGATGAGAATGTTTTGAGATGTATCTGACATAATGGCCCGGACCTCTCTGGTCCATTCCGTTGTGAAAATGTGTTGTTGGAGGTGTTCTGGGAGGTCAAGGTGAGTTAAGGGTGAATTTGGGTGTACTTTTAAGGAAAGATAAAGGGAAATAGATTTCACACGGTTGGCATATCATTTGCCTAAACCATGCGGCCAAACTGTGCAAGGCTGTTCTTGAAGAAAGTGGATAACTCACAGTTAGCACACAGTTTGTATAACCATGTGGCCTAACCATGCGAGGAGTGTTTGACGAGGCTGAATCCAACGCACAATTAGCACACGGTTTGTCAAACCGTGTGGACTAACCGTGATGGCACTTAAATCTAGATCCTAAAACTGTGGATCTAACTCATTTTCCCTATAAATGGTTCGTTTAAGCCCCTAGGCGGCCATAACTTGAGATTACCCTCCCTTGAAAGTAGGAGAACCTCTCCCAATCATTTTCAAGGAAATATGGAGGCTTCATTTGGAAAATCCAAGCCAGTTTCTTGAGGTATGTGATCGTTCTTGTTTGGGTTTTCAGATCTACTTAGATCTACTCCTCCTCTTCTCTCGTTTTCTTAGATCTATGCCATTTATAGGTAGATATAAGTGTGTGGATTCCAAATATGATGAGATTTGGTCTTTGTTGTGTTAGGAGAAAAGATCTAAGGGGAATTCATGGAGGATAATCCAGGCTTTCTTGTGCATTCTTCGTTTATTGGGGTTTTCGTCAAAAACATTTGAGGTAGGGATCTTAACTTCATCTCTCTTTTGTGCATCATGCGGGGTGGGTATCCTCTTGTTTTCATGAGGTACAATTGAACCATTAAATGAAGATAATAACTGGTTAAACACAGGTTTGGGGATTTTTTTTGATATTGTTGTTTTATTTCCATCAATGCTTATGCTTTGATTATGTTGTGAATTGAATAGGCTTATGCCTACTAAAAATCACAGTCGTTGGGGGCCTTTTCTTGCGCAATTAAATGTTTCCTTGTTTTTTGTAGATTTTTTTTGGATGGAATTTCATAGAATGTGGAAATTGGTTAATCATGTAATGTTGGATGATTAAATGAATACCTGTAACCCTTGTATGATCACCCTGCTTAAAATAAATGAAAGAATGAATTTTGTGGTTGCTAGTTTGGGTTTAATTATGTGAAGGGGTGTTTTGTGGGTTGTTGTGGAATGGGTGAGCAACGGGGCTGTGATTGGATTTGTTGTTGGTTAGCGTGTATGATATGGTTGTGATGGGTAGCAGAGCTGCGGGAAATGGTATCAAAGGGATGATGATGCAATATGGGTATTTTTTCCGATGTGTTTGTAGTTTTTGTGGTTGGCAGCAGGGCCGTAGGGATGGGTTGTGCATATGAATAAATGTGTAAGAGTTAACTAATGAATTGTGGGGCATGGTAGTTGATTAAACACAGAAAATCAATGGAATATATTGGATTATAAATGAAAATGGTTTTGTGTTGCTTGTGATTTCCCTAACTATATTTGTGGTGGGCAGGGATATGTTTTATGAATGATTGACTTGGTTTGGTTGTTGTTAGTTTCTCAGTAGTTAAAGATCTAATAAAATAAAATTGTTGAAACATGAAAATCTTAATGGGGTTTGGGGCTATTTATTATCTGCAAACTTTTGTGGTAGCAGTGTTGAGGCATGTGCTGAGATCTTTTATGTAGAAGCCTCAAGATGGGATGAGTGGTTGATATAATTAAAACAATCTGTATTTTTTATGTTCCTTTACGCACCCCACCCATGTTGAGCACTACGTTTCGAACACCTGTGGGATGGGGGGTGGTGTGAGATTCTCAAACATCCAATGGATGGATGGTTATTGTTCTTCCCTGTGCTCCCTCTTCCAGGTTCTATAGCCCAAGATCCTTTGGGCAGGTTTACAGTTGTTTCCCAAGAGTCTTCAAGATGAGGACGTGATGTGTTCCTTAGAGTCTTCGGGATGAGGAGGTTATGTGGTTACCAGGTGTCTTCGCGATGATATGTGGGTAATGTCGGGGATTGAGTGCCGGCGGGATACAAGATGAGATGTGGTTATGGCCGAGAATTGTGTGCCAGTGGGATACTATGAGCTTCGTAAGGCCAGGTTGTGGCACTAGCTCGAGCTTCGTATGGCCGGGTTGTGGCACTAGCTCAGGAAGAGGGGGAATAATCAGAGCGTTAGGCATGAGGGCTTGAGCAGTTTTCAGTGGGAAGGTGGAGCAGGGTAACCATACTTTGATAATACTACTATACTACTCTATTGACTTGCGATATTTGGTGATTGTGGCTTGTAAGGTTGGGTGGGTAGATTCCTTACTAGGCTTTGGTTCCTTCTGTTTTCTCACGGGGAATTAGGATTTCTCCCCACCTGTGCATGAGAGATTTAGGTTTTCCAACTGAGTATAATTGTATGCTCACCCTACATTTACATTTAGGTCTTCAGGAGGACTTCAAGTACCGTGCAGAACCTTGCTAGTTGGGTATTGGAGTTTTACTGGTTGTAGTTTTTGCTTTCTTTTTGGTATCATACTTTGGATCGTTTCTTGTACTTGTACTTTTGTTCCAGTTTTGTATAAAACATGCATATGGGTTGGTTTTGGGCTTATTTTCATTTACTGGTTCCTTTTTCTTTTGGTGTTGGACTCATCCTATTTCCCAATCTTAATTAATAAAAAGGGTAATGCCTCCCATTTTTGTGAAAACTCATACCCTTGGTGCGAGTCTCCACTCCGGGTCCAACTGGAGGCGGGACTCAGCGGTCATTATCTCCTTTTCACCATTGCTAGCTCAGGAGGGGCATCTTTGGTAGGAGGGGGTCGTGACAGTCACCCTTTGTAGAGCTGCAAAAATTGACAAAGGCATGGATTAGGAACCCATTTTGAGGGCTTCGCACAAGTTTCTGGTGTGCCACATAAGTCAGTTGAGTGCCACCTATTGGTCACGCAAGTCACTTGCACACTCTATTATTTTTTTCCCAAGGTGCTCGGTGGCCTATAAATAGCCAATGTCGGCCCCCCACTTCGGGGATGAATTTTCCAAAAATCAGATTCAAGCTCTGGTTGCCAAAGTCTTCAACTTAAATCTTTTGAAAGCTTCTAAGGTAACTTTTTACCTAGAACGAAATACTTGAAGGAGTTGGATAAGGCCTAAGAGTTTAGAATTCATCAACCCTTGCGCGACTAAGTGTCCAGACCTCCTTAAAGATGGAATCACTTGCCCACCTCCATACCCTTTCAATTTAACTTGCGTGCCTCTCCTTTGGAAGCATCTTAGGATAATACTAATGGATTGAGTTAAGTCTCACCCAAGTATTACCCAATAGATTCTTAGTCGCCCAGGTGAACCCATGTCGCGCAAGTACACTTGCATGGCTGAGACTTGCGCGCCAAATGATTTGCGTGACCAACACTTGAACACCAACTTTATTTGTGTGCCTCTCTCCTGTTCATCTCTCCTCTTCAAGATATTATCCCTCAAACACATTTTCAAATCCATTTATGGAATGGTTACTTTGGTGGATTCCTTATCTGAAAGGAATTCTGTGAGAACCTCTCCCAAAAATTTATGACTTACAAGCTTTATGTCACCACGGTTAGGGGTTTCTTCCATAACCTCATACTTTAAGATGAGAATATCTTTTTATTCTAGGCCTCCTTCTAAGGAGTAAGCCCTAGTCACAAGTCCCCTTAACTTGGTCCTCCTTCTCAAGAGTATGAACCATTCACAAGTCCCAAAAATATGGGCCTTCTTCTCATGAGTATGCCCCAGTCACAAGTCCCCTTAACCTGGGCCTCCTTATCAAGAGTAAGCCCCAGTCACAAGTCCCCTTAACCTGGGACTCCTTCTCAGGAGTAAGCCCCAGTAATAAGTTTCCATAACCTGGACATCCTTCCCAGGAGTAATCCCAGTCATCAGTTTCTTTTTATTTGGGCCTCCTTCTAAGAAATAATCCCCAATCATAAGTCCCCTTTAATTTAGGCATCCTCCTTAGGAGTAAGCCCCGGGTTAAAAATCCAAATCTCTATAAAGTAAAAATACATTTATGGACCCTACTCAAAGGGCTTCTTTCCTAAGACACGATCTTCATCTACTTGGGCCTTCATACATACATAATCCTCACATCATTTCTTGTGACTGCATCATTCATGGAACAATCTTCAAGTTTACTAATACCTCTTGTTTCTCACACCGAGCATGACACACATGAGATTAGAATGTATAGGTAATCACGACATATATTTTAAGCCATTAACCATGCATAAGTCCCATATTTCCGTACCCGAACTACATGGACATTGATCTCTGCCTTTAAATTAGAGTACGTTGGAAGCCTTTCTAGGGTTCAATCCCATTATTAATTAATTATTTTCTGTCCCATATGATGTTAAACTATATCCTTATTATCGAACTACGTGGGTTCTGATTCTTTTTTTAACGAGGATATGTAGGTAGCCCATCTATGGGTATGATCCTGACTCTAAAGTAATCCTTGTCTTTCTGAAGGACAATAAACTTCAAGTGCCCCACTGAGTGGCTTTAAAACCAATATGGTCATCATAATGACCAAGATATTTCTATATAATGTATTGAACGATACCATTAACTAAGAATATCTAATACATACTATTGATTCTCCATCAATTAATAAGCTCAAATACATATGAATGATTCCTTAAATCCCATACATATCAATCATTGATTGCTAAATCTAAAGGAAAAATCATTTCCATAATTGGTGAATTAATAAGGATTCGTGAACATAACTTAAATCTATAAGAGAGTCCCATAGTAGGTAATAATTCCATCAAAAAAGGGGTGATGAACCTGACCTCCCATACTCTCAACCAATGAAAATTCTTAAGCCTCGTCGGTCCACAACTAATGAGCACATACCTTTGGAATGTAGGTCCAAATGGATATAGAATCACTGGATGTTTCCGATTCTACAAATAAACCTATTAGAAACCGATTGGAAAGTTTGAACCCTAAACAAACAAGGTCATCCCCATTTCTAGAGGAAACAAAAAATGGTTAACCCGAGGGACCGACTGATTAAGTACCCCTTCAGGGTATGATGCTACCCAGCTCTCGGAATACCATGTAGTCAATAGACTTGCCACAACAACAACTATTAGATAAAAACAACCACAGTCTTCTCCATAGATGTCAGCAACCATAGTAGATGAGAAACCATCGGATGCTGCTCTAACCTGACATGCACCAGAGGGGATACAATAATTTTCTGCATACATTTGAATTGACATGAAATCTTGTATGGAGCAAAGGCCTCACATCTAATTTATTCATCAATCCTTGTGGCTAGTGTACTATCTCTACATGCCAACATGTATGCACTTAACTCTAGGTTGGTTGTTCCATCATCAACAAATCGCCTTGTTGGCGGATTTCCATATAGAAAGAAGTAAAACTCATTCAACATGCTCAACCTTATTTTGATATCATAAGTGTTGAGGGATAAGGGATAAATTCAAGAAAAGGCCTGAATAGACGACTGAAAACAACTTCCAAGAACCTGTACCCCACTTTATACAGCATATGTCCTAAAGTGAGTGGAAATCCATCCCCATAAAACATGGAATAGTCCCACTATTCATAGAGGATACTTACCCATATAAACATGAAGTAAGCTCCTATGAGTCTTTACCAAAACTGGGGTGGCCAACCCAAACATCTTCTTTTCAGCCCGCTTGGCTACAACGAGAAAGGTCCCTGGCCTCACGCCTCCTTTAAATCCTGAACTAATAAAAGATAAACACTGAGCCAAAAGGCCAAAAAGCATTACAAACGGGTCTTCACTAGAATTTTATGGTTCACTTCATACCGCCACCAATCAAACTCTCCTGCTTCCAAAATTGGCCAAATGTGCCCAAAGCACCCCTCTTTGCTGCTCTAGGGAAACTAGTAGGACAAGTGAAAAAGGTATCTCCTATTTATTTTTAATAAGATACATGTCAGTCCACTCCTCTGGATGGATAACTTTTCTAGAGTAGGTTTTTGTGGTGTTTGTATTCTTCTTCTTGTGGAGAATTTTCATTAACTCTCAAGAAAAAGCTCGAGTATTTTACAAATCATTCCAGGTCACCTTAGGGGGGGGGGGATGAATTAATCATACATATCTCCCAAAATTGGAGCCCCTGAAATCTTGTAGACATCCCACAAACTGATGAAAACTTCTCCATGATTCAGATGGAAAGAATTCGTTTCCAGGCTCCAACGATAGATTTAATCTAGCATGAAATTCTCATTGATGTAGACGTATATCTGCCCAGCCCAGACGACTTCATATATTACAACTCTCTTTCGATCATTGAGAAAGTCTTCATAGGTTTGTCGCACCCAATATTCCCATATCCAAGTCGGTTTACACCTCCTCCTGGTTCGAAATCCCAACTATTTTTCCATCCCTTGGATTGGTCAATCTGAGAATTTCGGAAAATAGAGGGATAGAAATGCGGCTATAGATCAAGCTTGTGAGGCTTCAGATCTGGATCACATGGGCTATGATGCATTATGAATGCCTTCTCCACTATTCTAGCATTGGAAAATGATCCTGGAACTGAGATATTTTCTGAATAGAAATTATTGTATGTCTAAAACTAGGAATGAGGAGTATAATTCTTTTCCTCTGGAATGTTGACTCCTTGAAGATGACCATGGCCATACAAAGTCAAGTAGATGCTCTGTTGGAAATTGGCATGATATTTCTTCAAGTGCTTAGCCAAATTCGAGAGAGTTATGTCATAGATAACATAATAATCGTGGCAAACAATGTTCATCATTCTATTTATTCTTTTACTGGCCAACTCATCAACTGACCCAATTCTTCTGGGAGCCATTGAATTTGCTCAAAGATCAAACAGACGAACCATGAGTAAGTTTGCTTTGTGGAATATTGTTGAAGGAAATTAAAAAAAGGGAAGGAATTAAGGAATGAAAGTCCAAAACATGTCGCACATGTCAGCCCCATCGCGTAATTATTAACGCCCTAGTAATGGCATGAAAGTCAAATACCTTCTGTAGAAGCGCGAAAAAAATCCAAAAGACCGAAGACTGAAAACAGAAGCACTTGTGCGAAGAGAGATCGAGTTGCTGGAAGTTGCATGAGTTTGCACAAATGTGAGCCTATATATATTGGCGATCCAGAACACCTGCGTGCCATACTTGCACGCCCCAACATCTGCACACCGAACTTGCGCCCCACATATCTTTGGATCTCTGGATTTACCTCAGAGCCGAATCATATTTCCTTTTCAGATCCAACTCTGAGGGGGGAATTTTGTTGATGCTCCTTTCCGTCACAGAGTAAAACGAATGAAAAATGGGAATACCTTAAGCACAAAGAGGGTCACCCTTTTAAGGACATCAAAAATTGACAAAGGGATAGACTAAGAACCCATTTGGAAGAATCCACACATGTTTTATGTGCACTATGCAAGTCACTTTCACTCCACATATGGGTCGCGCAAGTAACTTGCGCACCATATTCTTTGTTTCACCCAAGGTGCTCAGAGGCCTATAAATAGCCCCTGTGGGCCCCCCATTTCAGGGGTGAATTTTCCAAAACTCAGATTCAATCTCTGGTCACCCAAGTCTTCAACTCAACTCTTCCAAAAGCTACTAAGGACACTTTTTACCTAGAATGGAAGACTTGAAAGAGTAGGATAAGGCTAAGTGTTTAAAATTCATCAAAACTTGCACACATAAGTGTCCAGACCTCCATAAAGATGGAAACACTTGAGTGCCACCCTACCATTTCAATAAACTTGCGCGCCTCTCTTTTGTAAACATCTTAGGATAATACTGAAGGATTGAGTTAAGTCTCATCCAAGTATTAACCAATAGATTCTTCGTCGCCCAGGTGAACCCATGTCACCCAAGTACACATGTGCGACTGAGACTTGCACAACCAACACTTGTGCACCAAATTTATTTGTGTGCCTCTCTCCTGTTCACCTCTCCTCTTCAAGATATTAGCCCTCGGACACCTTTTCAAAGCCATTTATGTAATGGTTGCTTTGTTGGATTCCTTATCTGAATGGAATTCTGTGAGAAACACTCCCAAAACTTCATGACTTACAAGATTTATTTCACCACGGTTAGAGGTTTCTTCCATAAACTTATCCTTTAAGATGAAAATATCTTTTGATTCGGGGCCTCCTTCTCAAGAGTAAGCCCCAGTCACAAGTCCCCTTAACCTGGGTCTCCTTCTTAGGAGTAAGCCCTAGAAAAAAGTCCCCTTAACCTGGTCCTCCTTCTCAGAAGTTAGTCCTAGTCACGAGTCCCCTTAACCTGGGACTCCTTCTCAGGAGTAATGCCTAGTCACAAGTCCCCTTAACCTAGGCCTCCTTCTGAGGAGTGTGCCCCAGTCATACTTTTCCTTAACCTGGGCCTCCTTCTCAGGAGTAAGGCCCAATCATAAGTTTCTTTTGATTTGGGACTCCTCGGGAATAAGAACCAATCAGAAGTCCTATTTAATTTAGGCATCCTATTTAGGAGTAATCCCCGGGTTAAAACTCCAAATCTCCATTAAGTACAAATACATTTATGGACCCTGCTCCTAGGGATTTTTTCTTATGTCTTGATCTTCATCAACTTGGGTCATTATATATATACAATCCCCAAATCATTTATTGTGACTTCATCTTTCATGGCACAATCTTCTGGTTTACTAATACCTCTTGTCTCTCACACCGAGCATGACTCACATGAGATTAGAGTGTAAAGGTAATCACGACATTTCTTTTGGGTTGTTAACCATTCATAAGACACATATGTCTTTACCTAAACTACATGGACATTGATCTCTTCCTTAAAAGTAATGTACGTAGGAATCCTTTATAAGGTTTAATCCCATCATTCATTAATTATTTTCCATCCCATATTACGTTAAACTAAATCATTTTTATCAAAATACATGGGATTATATTCCTTTTTTAACGAGGATACGTAGGTAGCCCATCTGTGGGTACGATCCCAACTCTGAAATAATCCCAATCTTTCTGAAGGACAATAAAATTCAAGTTCCCCACTGAGTGGCTTTAAAACCATTATGGCAATCATAATGACAAAGATATTTCTATATAATGTATTGAAGGATACCATTCACTAAGAATCTTCAATACATACAGATGATTCTCCATCGATGAAGAACCTCAAATACATATGAATTATTCTATAAATCCCATACATATCAATCATTGATCGCTAAATCTTAATGAAAACCCATTTTCGTACTTGGTTAATTAATAAGGATTCATGAACATAACTTAAATCTATAAGAGAGTGCCAGAGTGGGTAATAATTCCTCACAAAATGGTGTGATGAGCCTGACCTCCCATCCTCTCGACCAATGAAAATTCTTAAGCTTTATCGGTTCACAACTAATGAGAACCTACGTTTGAAAATTAGGTCCAAATGGATATAGAATCATTGGATGTTTCTAGTTCTATGAATAAACCCGTTATAAACTGATTGGAATGTTTGAACCTTAAACAGACAAGGTTATCTCCATTTCCAGAAGAAACAAGGGTACAACCCCTTCTCTCAAAATCACACCTCCCAAGCCATTTTTCATGGACAAACGCTGCTCAAATATCATCACTACTAACCTCACCTCAACATAAAGGCCTTAATTTTATCATAAATCCATCCTAAGGAGCCCTTTTGATCAAATCAAAAGGAAGAACCCGAAGAAGAGGTAATTAATTCATCACCTCTTTCAACGTTCTTTTCTTCTTCCACTTCCTCTATCTTTGTTGTTTGCACATCAAAATAAAAACTCCAGTACCATATAAATAATGTGATGTTATTATAAATATGGTAAAACCATATTCATTACTCTATATATCCTATTAATAACAACATTACTAAACACACATACGTATGGGTTACCGTCTCCATGTCGTGGTGTAGTTTTTTATTCAACACTTCATTATTTGGATGGGTATAATAATGAGTATAATTGATTTAAATAATAAATATAACATGTTAATTATTATTTATATATGATACACCATCTAGTTACATACTATTTCATTATCAATAGAATGATATTGTCGCTCATGCGTACGTACGGATTGCCATCTCCACGAACGCGATAAGATTCATTCCCATCATATCAATTCAAGAAAAATTCTCATTTTATGATTACAAAAAGTTTTAAGAACTTAATATCATTTTAGATATGAATAAAATACATTATATCTATAGAAAACATGACTTAAATAACAAAACATATAAAGTAAAACAAATCAGTTAACACCCGAAACAATGATACTACTAAAATATTATTTACAAAGCAATATTGGAAGATCATATATGATATCATATTTATGTATCTGGTTCTTGAATAATATAATAACAATTATATAACTGTTATATAGGAGGTTAACGTACCCTCGACCTAGGAAAGTACAAGTTAAGAGTTAATTCTACAATCTCTTTATTATCTGAGGTTGTTTATACATGAGTATCTACTGGGACCTCTTTATCATTCACATCCGTGTATCTTAAAAATGTATTTCTAATTTTTTTTATTTCCTAGAATATGGATTAAATTCATTTATATAATTTTTGGAATTTTTATATAATTCTTATAAAGGAATCCTTCCATCATTTTCGAAACAAGGTATCTTATGAACTTTTAGACAAATTAAGGTAAGAATGTTTTTTAAACTATATAGAGGGTGAGACTATTTTTTGCCTTTGTAAAACCTTCAAAGATTCCCCTTAGTGTCTTGTAAGAATATTTTCAAAATAATAGTTTTCTTTTATAATTATGTGAATTTTAAATTATTTCAAAATAGAAAGAGATATTTCTCTCAAATAGTTTTGATTTCATCTATGTTAACATATTTTGATGGATTTTACACTTGTTTGAAGTTGATTTTTTAGGATACAATATTTCATATTGTGTTGAAGGTTTTTTGATATGTTTGACAGAGGATGTGTAATTTTTATACCATTCATGGTTTATTGTTAAATTATTAACATTTATAATAATGTTTTTAATATAAATTTTTATGTTTTGTTTCAACCTTTTCATACGTGGAATGCATTGGACTTAGTAAGTGACGGGTGGATCCCGTTATAGCTCCTCGATGCTTCAGTAGGTATCATGAGACAATCTAGTGTCTTGGCACAAGGTGTTGAAAAAATCTTATTTATAGTCTTGAAACGAGGCATTGAATATGTGGTTATGATGTCTAAAATTATGCATTCCATCATTATGAAATTTTCTATTGATATTGAATGTGATTATTTGGCTAGTAGAATATCTATTTGAATAAGTAATTGGAATTATTTGATTTATATTTTCCATATCAAGATGAATATTATATTTAAAAGGATTGTGTTTGAGTTTTATATAATTCTTTTAATGTTTATGCATATTTATGAAAGTTTTTGCTATATTATTATCCTTACAAAGCATTGGGCTAACCCATTTCCATGTTTTATTATTTCCCAGGATGCAATGAATTATATTATGATTAACATATAGAGACATGCTAAAGGATATGAGTGTGTTCGATGGGGACACAATTTTGTTTTTTTATTTCATGATTTAATGTCAAAATCATGTATGTATATATTACTTCCAAGTATAATAAACTAACCGGTCATTCAAGACTTGTTCTCTTGTGATCATGCCAATGTTATGTAATAATGGACTGAATTTGGGTAACTAGGGTCTGGGAATTACAATTAATGTCTATTGGATGTTCATATTAATCAATTAATCAATAAATGATCAAATATTCAATCAGAATATGAAACTTTACTTCCCATCCCTAACAATTGATATGAGATCCATATAGTGAAATCCAATCCATTTCAAGAATCAGATTCAATACATTTATAGGGAGAATCATGTGATTTATATGAGATAAATTCGCTCCAACTTTAACTAGAGAAGAATTCTAAACTTGTGATGAAATCATTGTACCATTATAAGTTTTCACAGCTAACTCAACGTCTAATTTTTGACTTAAAAAGATGATACCAATAAAAAATTATTTAGAAATAAAAGAGTGGGTGGATCTAGAATCAAATAAAACACTATATTCTTTAGAGTGGATGGTATGTGTACCTTTCAACACTGCGTTGTTTTACACCACATAAACAATATTGATCACATTCTATTTGAGTATTTCTTAGGCCTTAAGAGGTTACTGATGTCGACCATCATCGATAAACCTCATATTTGGGAATTTGTAAGCATAATGACCATTTTTCCTTACACATGAAATATTGATGTGTGGGAGTAAAATTTTTTATATCCTTTTCTCTGTCGGAATCATTAACTTTATTTTTCCCATCACATTATCAATGAATTTGTCGATGACCTTCTCTTATACAAAAGAAACATTTACTAGTCCTCTTAGGACAATTTTCTCCATGTTTCTTTCAAAACAATAAGAATAAATAAAATAAAATATTTTTTTCACTATGGTTTTTAGATTTTACCTTGAATTCCATTTCTATATTCTTACCAAACCCATTATATATATGGTTAAATACAATATCCATATTAACCGTGATACCACAATAGATTATTTCCTCATATCTTCTAAAGTATATTTTTTTCAATTCCTTTGAGAGACTTCGGTTTAAGAAACAAAAAATTTGATCAAAATTACTCTTAGGTTGGATTATAATTCCAAAATCACACCTTGAATGTCTTATAAAATTTACCTTATATATACCAATAGATTCATCATCTTTTTTTGAGAAAAGAAATCCTTCTCCATATTCATGTGAAGAATATGAGGAATGTATATATTCAAAAATAATTTTGTGATCTTTATCCATTCCATTAAGTCAATTTCATCTTGTTACATAATATTCTTAATGATATTTAAATATTGATATACTTCACCATCTAAATGATAGATTTTGAAAAAGTATTTTCTTTATAAACAATTGAGAATAATTTTTTTAGTAACATTAATCCATTATCTAGACACTAGAGGATTAGAAGACCCATTGAAAGATCGTGGATGCTGCCACATAAAGGACTCAATAGAATATTGCGCCCTCCTTTTCTTGTTTGGAAGTATGGCATGATTTTTATCTTGAGAATTTTTTGTTAGTGTAGAAAAAAGAATTTTTATTAAATCTATAATAACATTAATTTTCTCAAGAGGACAATCATTTTATTTCCCATCACATTCAGCATTAACAAAATTCCTTCATGTCTCATTCATTTACTAAAACCATAAAGCATAGTGTGAGAAACACTAATCACAGAAGGATAATTATATAACCATATGAAATTACTAATAAAATTTCAATCCAAGACACCTTAGGTTATTTATTATCATCACCAAAACTCTAGGTATGTATCATTTACATAGACTTTTCAGTAGTGTTCCTAATAATGTTTTATCAACCAATTTTTTAAAGGTTATATATTCTTTTCTCTGATACCAACTATAAAAACCCATAGTTTTCATACATAGATATTAAATCTAATTAGAATAATATTCATTTTATAATATAAGAAATATATACTAGAATAATATGTGTTTAGTGTATTTAGAAACATGGAATCCTAACTAATTGATTCATAAAACATCTAAATCATCTCCAACTTATTCCTTCATAAATTGAAAACTTTTTGACACATATTACTAAATACATTTCTTCATATCCTAGGGAAAATAAAAATAAGAAAAGGATGTGATCGGATTATCAGTAAGGGTTTTGAAGAGAGATACCTTAATCATAAGGGAATAAGAACATGAAAACGACTTTTGAAAAGTATATCCTACATATCAAGGATCAGGATATTGAGTTATGGACTAAATCAATGATGATTATAAGACATGAATTAAAAATAACATAATTCCTAGGAGTATAAAATAAGACTTGAAATTGGGGAATACACATAACCATAGAAAATAATTTTCATTTTAGTCAAGGATCGCTTCCAGTACCATAAAAGTAGACAATGTTCCTTACTAAAGTGAGATCACTCCTTATTCTAGCCCAATATTACTGAGCATGGATGACTTACCATTCCAGTCCTGTATTACAGAATAGTTTCAATTTTGGTTATTGTCATATCCATATCATGATATTTAAATCCTTACCTAATGAATTAAAGGGAGATATAGGCCCACCCATCACATAATGAAAACAACATATATCTATTCCACATGAACAAAAATCATTCATCAAATCACAACACATGAAAATAAATGGGTTTTATATAAACTTAATCATAACATTACACATTTAAATGAAATAAAATTCATAGTTATCAATCCATAATAACCATAAAACATTCATAATAATAATAATAATGGTATCATTGGACCATATCCCTAGTAAAACAAAAGCAATATCAAATATTGTTATCTTATATGGGAAATTAATTTTAATGATCACTTGAAATAATTCTTGAGAAAAATATCCTTTCCATTTTGAAAACATTTTTTATAGCCACATAATATAAAAGGTGATTTTTTTTTTGAAAATAAACTTTTAATATTTTAAAATAATCTTCAAGATATTAAGTAATAATGAAAGTATAAAAATCCTTTCATTAAATATACGTTTATAAAAAAAAATATTTTGTAATTTTTTTGGAAAGGTCCCAATGAACATCATTTAGGAGATGGAGAAAAGATTCAATTCAAAATGTTTTGTATGAATTCACAAATGTGTAAAAATTAATTTTAATTAATATAGAAGAATAATAACAATATTTTAGAAAAATATTTTAAGATACATGGACATGGAAGTGAAATATTCCATTAAATATACTAACATATAAAGAATCATGAATAATAATGAGATTTTGAAATTAACCCTTACATTAGATATAATTTCCTTCATACGTATATGAAAATCTTGTATAATGGTTTAAATAATGTTATTAATTTATAAAAAAACCATGTTCATATTTTCAATATCATATATGATCCTATTATATCATCTTATCAATTTTTAATAAAAATATTTTATTATTACCCTTCTTTTTGATGTTAACTACTTCATTTTCAAATGCATGTTTAAAGGTATAAGTCTTAGTTCTTACACATAGGATATATTTATTTCATCTCTATACTAATATTAATGTTATATATATCATATTTATTTGTTATATACTTGTATATAATGATTCAATAATGGTGAAAGTGGAAGATGAATCACATCACCTCGGGGGGAATGTAGGTCGTACGTAAGCATGAGCACTGGTATTAACTCCTCAACGAATAAAGAGTAAATAAGTGGATGGTATATAATTTTTTCTAGAATAACTATAATTATATAATTTTCATATATATATATATATATGTTATGTCCATCATTATTAACATCTAAATAAATTGGTGATGAAAAACAGAGTACAACATGATGTGGAGACTGTAAGCCGTACATACGCACACATGATGCTTTTGATTTTAGAAAGATGGATAAAAGGTGAAATATGGTTGTCCTCCAATGGCCTGAAGGCCTTAATTTTTTATTGATTATTGATAATCCACCTTTCAAGGGGTGAGGTGGAAGCCTTACAAAGCCCGTAGGCAAAAGTATTACATGGCCCATAGGCCTTAGAGGAATTAATTTTCATGTAGGCTTCAAACATTACATACAACCCAGACTAACTACTAGGAAGTGCTCCTCCATAGCATCTTCATCGTGAGGCCAGCTCTCCACATTTTCATGGATATTCAGCCAGGAATTCTCATGCATGTACAGTCTTGTCCTGATGGAAGGTACCATACCCTCTCATTCTTGCAATTCGATTAGATTTTGCTGTGGTGAAAGCTCTTTTTCTCATCCTCCTTATAGAGCTTGTTCTATGTAGGTTGTCTGGTTTTTATCGGCACTTAAGGTCGATCGAAGGCCTTGAGGTGGACCGAAGGCCTTAATAACCCGAAGGCCTGGGTGGCCCGAAGGCCCTAAAGGACTCGGGGACCAAATCGGTGGCCCAAAGGCCCAAACGCGGGCATATTCTCAGCTTCTACAGTTCCAAACAGTACCTGCTACAGTCCCGCTATAGTATCTGCTATAGTAATTCACAGTTACCACTACAGTTCCTGCTATAGTACTACTACAGTACCCCCGAAAATAATATCTCTACCTATATTTGAAATAATATAATTGATATTTGATTTATTACTTTATATTGGGGAAACACATGAATAGGATGTAGAAGAAGAACTAAACTTAAAATTGTCGGTAAATATGATTAACTCTTCTTCAGTGAAATTCATTTAGAAATCATGTTAAGAACACTAGGTATGATCTTTTGAGAATACCATCACCGATATAATGTTTCTAGAGATGTTTATAATAAAAATTAGTATGGTATGGATGATATTAAAATCTGAAAGTGATGTGAAGAAGTGAGGGAGGATGTGCCCTTTTATACATGAGCTGTGGGAACTTTTGGAATTTCCAAAAATATTAATTTAGAATAAATTAATAACAATTCAAATAACTCCAAATTTTTATGTATTATAATATATGATGAGATAATGTTTTAATATCAGCATATAAATAAATTTAGATAGGTTTTTGTATTTTTTCAAACCCTTTCTCATTGTTTAACCCTTAGTTAACCTAGATCGAATGGCCCGAAGGCCTTCTTTTTTTATTTTATTATGGATAATCCCACTTTTAATGGTTGGAGGGGAACCCTTAAATGACCTATAAGCCCAAGGAAAAATACCCAACATGACCTGAAGGCTAATACATGACCCGAAGGCCAAGAGGTGTGCTATGCCAAATACATGACCTGTATGCCCAACCCACTAGAACTACCCCTCCCCAGCTTCTATATTATTAATCGCCAAGATACCCAACGTGAATTGCTGATCGTCTAGCATTTTCCCATACAAAGCTGCACAGTGACTAGTCCCCAATGGTGGTTTCCATACCCTCCCATTCTTCCAATCTGGTTAGTTATACTTCTGATGACTACTAGTCTTGTTACTATGATCCTCTTTCAGGGATTGCCTTGTGTGAACTGGGCTACCCCATGATATTTGTGGCTCAGAGGCCCTAAGGACCAAAACCCTTTGATGACCCTGAAGGCCCGTGAGACCCGTAGGCCCAAACCGGTGGCACGAAGGCCCAAATTAGGTGAATAGTTCTGAATGTTATAGTACCAAATAGTACCTACTATAGTAATTCTATAGTGTCTGCTACTGTACTGCTATAGTGCTACTACTGTACCCTCGAAATTCACCTCCACGTGGTTTTGAACCTGGGTCTCTTGGATGCCAAGCTGGAGCCCTTACCACTCGGGTACAGGCTCATTGACCTTTAGTTAACCTATTTTAATTTTATCTAAAGTGACAAAATTTTCTATATTAAAAGGTTGTATTTTTCTCGTATGTACTGTATTTTTAAACCATATTATAATTAATTAATTTATTATTTTTTCTCATATAATTTAATAGAATATTATTTTAATAAATATCATTAGTGTCAATTTTGAAACTATTCATTACATGGCCTTTTAAAAAATGTCAATACAGTCAGTTTTTATAAAAACTATTTTATTTTATCTATAATAGGTCAATTTAATCTCATTAATTATTTTTTCACATTAATTATATCAAATTATATTTATTTTAATTTTTTTAATAACGTTTATTTGGTATTTCCAATAATAAATTAATTTCTACATCAATGGTGTGTAGTTATTTAACATACTTAATTCATCAGTAAAAATAAAAAATTAGATAACATGATAAAGTTAAATATTCTCAACATCATAAAAATATTTATAGTTGAATTTATGTTTTGGATAACCCTATATTAAAAATGATATAGTACTTAAAACATGATTTTGTAATAATGAAATTTTTATCAAATAAAATATTAAAAATATCATTATTTCACTTATGTGGCCAAATAATTAAAAATTAAATCTAAATCATGAATTTTTAATTATTTTATAATGTTAAATTTATCATTCATGACATACTTTTTTCCCATGTGGTCATATAAGGGATATTTAAGACAATTAAACTTATATTTTTTTGACAATCATTGATTTAAATATTATATAAGTAATTTTCATGTAAAAGTTTCCATTAAAAAACTTAATTTTTATAATTATGGGTCAAGGGTCTAATTAGATTAATATAATAAAATTTTGGCATGTTTATGGCCTTTTTATAGTCTTTATCATTTAATTTTTCAATTTACATTTCTTGATTTACCCTTTATCTTGATAATTTTTTACTATGGTTACCATTCATATTTTACAAAAAATAAACGGGTCCGATTTTCTTAATTTGGACCTTCTTATTCCACATTTAGAATCTGGTTTTTAGAATTAAAAAACAAAAAATGTTACAGAATTTAATTAAAAATAAAATATGAAAAACCCCATGATTTATCCAAAGAAATGCGCTTTTTCAGTATAAAATGTTTTTATTCATGTATAAAATCCATTTCCAAAACCATAATTTTATTATTTAAAATAAAAATGAACAAATTTAAATTTAAATTTTATCCCAATTATAGTTTTAATTTATTATTTCTTTAATATAATATATTTGTTTTAAAGAAATTCTGAATTTTCATTAATCCTTAAATAAATAAATGTTATATGAAAATTAATGAAAACAATAATTAGAAAATAATATTGATAATTAAAATTCAAAAATTAAATTTATTTCGTCAAATACAATTTTCTATAACACATAAAATTTAATATTCATTCATAAAAAGAAGAAAAACATATTTTTCATGAAAACCAATTCTTCGAAGAATAAAGTGGTTTTTCTAAAAATTGTGTGACAAATTTATAATAACTTATCAAAACATTCATATTGAGTAGGATCTTTATATTTTCTTTTTCATAAAACAGTTATTAATATTTATTCCTCCCAATTTGACTGATATATTATAATGGATATATAATGTTTAAATGTTCATTTATACTCATGGTTGCGTACAACACAAGCTATTAAAAAATTAAAATTATTTAAAGAAAAACATTTTAAAATATTATGGTGTTACAAACTACCCCACTAAAAATTAATGTCTAAATCGAAATTAATCAAATTGATATAATAATATTTGGATACCTCTACCTTATCAAATCCCCATGTTCCCACATATCCCCCACAAATTGATGGGTTTTGCATAAAACATTAACCAAGAGAGTGGTATTATTTGTTATTACTTTTAATTAATGATCCAAAATCACTATAGGTTGATCTTAAAAAGATTGATCTTTATCCTAGTGTATGAATTTTGAGTTTAATAAATGTTCCATATTAGGTATGTACATTCCAAATAGAGACATATAGAACACACCATCAACTTGGGAGAGATTCGGTGGAAGAGGGATTACATAATCTACCTTCCAAAAATGATTAATAATATTAAAAGGATCTATATTCCTTGATCTTAGATTTCCATTCATTTTAAATTTCATTACTCTATTCCAAGGATATATTCTTATAAATTTCTTTATCACCCACATCAAACTCTATGCCTTTTCATCGATTGTCACATTTACTTTTTTTTTTCAACAATAAGATAGTCTTATGAGATTTTGAATAGTTCTAGAATTATCTTCCATTTCTTATACTAGAGTGGGTACCAATATACATATAATCCAAAATTCATTACAGCATCTTGGAGTTCTACAATTCTTACCATAGATGGATTTTTAAGAAGCCATCAGAATATTGAAGTAAAAACTATTATTGTATGAAAATTATAAAAAGGCAGGTGTTCATCCAAAAAACCATTAAAATACATAGAGATATATCTCAACATGCCTTTTTTTATTTTTTATTTTCCTCTCATAGTAACCATCTATCTAACTATAGTAAGAAACACTAAAACATAACTTTGTATTCAGAGCCTGCAAAATACTTATCAAGAACATCAAGGAAGACATCAGGTCCTGATAAGATATAATTTAATGTGGTAATCCATTAAATCGGATGAAATCCATAATATATAACTTGGATGTCTTATTAAGAGATAAATATTCTCTCGTAGAAACTAATTTCAAAAACTTCATAAGGAGATCATCTATTACCCATATTATATTATGGTTTTTAGATGTTTTGGGATGTCTGTTGAAAAAATACATGGTGTTGTTTCCCATTTGTATTATGGTATGGGTAATGGTTTTAACATCCCCATAAAATTATGTCACTTAGACCTAAATTTATGATATACCAAAAACCGTGAAATGAATTCTGTAGTCTCTTTCTTTATGCATCCACATAAAAATTATTATTTCATGTCCTTGTATATCTCTGTGCTTCTTGGATGAAAAGGGAATGATGAACTATGAGACTCATTCAACCAATAATCATTTAATTATGGTATGGGATGAATAAAAATAAGGTTGCTAAACCTTATTACTATATCACAATCAATTTTTAACTCTAGAACACGTCTCACCTTCTTTGTAGTATTACAACTTCTATCAATGCCTCAATAATCATAACTTGTATTTGTAGTTAAACATTTTTTTAATCCATATAATATTTCAACACTTAAAATTTCAATATCAATCCTTTTCAAATCCATAAATATTGTATCTATTATGATTATGATAATATATAGGCTATCATGGTCACTTCAACTCAAAGAATCATCCTCCATTTTCACTTTCATAGTGTGGTAATGTATTGAGTAGTCATAATATTTAATCAAATCCAACCATTTTCTTTTGTACATACTAATATAATTAAGAGTGAAATTTTAATTCAAAATTGAAGGACCATTATATATGTCACACCTTTCTACATAAAGATAATGTGTCCATATACGTAATGAATAAATTATTTTAGCTAACTGAAAATCCCATGTTCGGTAATTTAGATCATGTATTTTCAATTTTTAGGAGGAAAAATCTATCACCATATCATTGTGCATGAGAATACACCCCATCCCCTTATTTCATGTATCACTATAGGTCACAAACCATTCTCCACTATAGGGTAGTGTGATCACAGGTTCGCTAAATAACAATATATTTAGCTCATTAAAACTCTCATCAAATTACTCTATACATATGAACATAACTTCTTTTCGTGTCAACTTGGTGATTAGATTAGATAATACTGAGAAATATTTTCCAAAACACAATAGTGTCCATCAATATATTAAAAAAATCAGATCTCAGTTACAATTTTTAGTCTAGTCTGACTTTAAATAACTTCTATCTTTGCTAGATCCCTAAATATTCCATATCTAGATATTATATGAACCAAAAATGAATCTTTCTGAAGACAAAATTCACACTTGGTAAAATTTTTCATAAGTATTTTAATTTATCAGGGTGTTTATTTGAATCCCCAAGTGATTTTCATGTTCATAAATTTTCATTGAATAGACAACAATATTTTCTCTAATGATAACCACAAACTGACAAGATAGTATCTAAATATCGTGTTCATAAAATCCATAAATATATTAGAAACAATGATAAGACCAAAAGACATATATATAAATTCATTGTTCCCATACCTTATAAATGATGCTTTCTTGGGCATATCATCCTTCATGACATTAAATGGATGAAATCCAAAACAAAGATCAATCTTGGAAAAGGATTAAAATCCATATAGTTTATCAAATATGTAATTAATATGGGGGAGAAGATATTTATACATTATAATGATATTTTTTAGTTCCTGATAATCAATGAAAATTCACATTTTTCCATATTTATTCATAAATAATAGAATAGGTTCTCCCAATGGTGACTCACTTGGGCATATTAATACCTTTTAAATATTATCTTAGAGTTTTATATTCAATTCAAACAACTAGATTGGGTATATTCTATAAAGAGTATTTAAAATAGAAATATACCCTGGTATGATTTCTATTTAAGACTCAACTTCATGATTCAATAGAAGACCAAGTGGTTATTTTAGTAATACATCAAAAAACTCATGTACAATTGGTTTATCATTAATGAAGAGTTTCTCTCCAACCATTTGTCATTGATATAATTCATTTATATTAATTAATACTTACAATATATAAGTAATATCCACTGGAAGTTCATATTCTTCCTCGTATCGATAGATGATCATAGATTCATTCAGAATATGAAATGTGAACTTATTTCCTTAGAAATTGACATGAGATTTATATAGTTAAAGAAAATCCATGATAAGAATCACATATAATTTAAATATAGGGATAATCCAGATATTTACATGAGGAAATTTCTCACAAATTTCAATCGGAGAAGAAGTATAAACTTATGATGCAATCATTGTACCATTATGAGCTTTCATAGATAAATCAACATCTAATTTTTGAGGTAATACTATGATACCCATAGAAAATTATTTAGAAAAAATAGGGCTTTTATCTAGAATATAATAAAACATTACATTCTAAATAGTGGATGGTAAGTGTAACTTTAAAAAATTCATTACCTTAATCCACAATTCCAATTGTGATCGCATGTGATTTTCTGTTTTTTTGTCCTTTAGAGGTTTATAACATTTATCATCATCAATAGCCATCATATTTCTGCATTTTTTAGCTTAATAACAATTTTCCTTGCACTTGAATCATTAAATTGTGGTAGGTTCATTATCTAAATCCTTTCTCAATTCACACCATTACCTATCTTTTTCCCATCACCTCAATAGTCAATTTCTTGATGACCTACCCATATTCACATGAAACATTTACTTGTCCCATTAAGATAGTTTCCTCTACGTTTCTTTCAACACATTAAGCAAAATGGAAATGTCATCTTCTTTTCACAATGGTTTTTATATTTTTTCCTTGAATTCTATACTTCTCTTTATATCAAACCCATAATATTGATGGGAAACAGAAATATCCATATCAATGCTGAGAGAACATCAAACAATTTACACATAGCTACTTAATCCAATTTGGTTAACACCATTTATATAAATGGTTTGGGCCAATAATGAATCAATAAACTGTACTATAATGTTGTATTATAATTCTATAAGAGTAACTTGAACATGTTTTATTTTTTTTCATAGGTACCAATGCATTCATATTCCTTTTTCTTAAGCTCAATGAACTCCTCCTCCATCTTTGAATGAATAATAAAAAGAAATAATTTATCAAAAAATAACATCTTAAACTCAACCCCTTACATGCAGTCAATTTCATTTTTTTCCTCATATTCTTGGTGACATTCCACTATTTATCCTCCTCACATACCAAATCACAAACTTCGATAATTAATTTTCATGTTCCAAACATTGGTGAAATGGAAATATAGTTTTAGTGTTACTGATGCATTGTTCAACCACTAGTGGATCAGAATACACCTTGAATGAATGTGGATACTACCTTAAGAATGGATGGAAAAAATTTTGTTCCCTCCATTGGGTGTTTGGTTATATAGAATTATTCAAATATTGAGAAATTTGTATGAGGATACACAAAACATTTTTCATTCCATATTTAATAACATTCAGTTTCTTAGGAGGATAACTATTGTATTTTTCATCATATTCAAAATATACAAGGTTACTTCAGGTCCCATCCATTGATTGACAAAATAAGCATGAGAAAAACTAATCATAGTGTGAAAACCACATTATCACGGGAAATTACTTATTAAATTTCAATTTAGGATTAATTAGGTTTTATCCTAGGTTATTTTTTATCATAACTAAAACTCAAGGATTGTATCTTGTACATAGGCTTATCCTTAAGGTTCCTACTAATGTTTTCTCATCCCAGTATTCATATTTTATGTAAACGTTTCTCTGATACCAAATATAATGGACTATATTTTTCTTACATAGATATTACATCCAAATAAAATAATATTCACTATATTACTTAATAAAACCATGCCATAACCCTATAATATTAGTGGCTTTAAAACCTAAGAATTATAACCAACTAGTTCATAAAACATATACATTGTCTATTTATTATTCTATTATGACTAGAACCCTTTTAGACATATCATTTTTAATACCTTTCTTAATATCATGGGTAATAGAATCAATAGAAAAGGGTGATCTCAGATTCTCATTAAGTGTAATAATGGGAGATAACTTAAACATAATGGGATAATAACATTAAAAAACATTGAAAAGAATATCCTACATATCAAGGATCATGATATTGAGTAATGGAATAAATCATAGAAGTTCATAGTATATGAATTATAAATATCATAATTCAATGGATTATAACATGCGACATTAAATTGTGGCATACACATAAGCATATAAAATCATTTTCATATTAGTCAAGGATCTCTACCAAGACGATTATAGAGGTGAAAGTCCCACAATAAACTGAGTTCACTCCTCATTCTAGCCGAGCATTACTACATCGAGTTTACATCCCATTCCAGTCCTATATTACAAAACCGGGTTAGTTCCCATTACAATCTTATCTATATCATGAGATATAAATATTTACCCAATGTATTGGAGGGAGATATTGGTCCCATCCATCACATAATTAAAACCATGCATATGTGTGCCACATGAACATATATACTCATCATATCATAACCCATATAATGAATTGGGTTTCATATACATTTTTTCACAACATAACCCATGGAAAATAAATAAAATTTATAAGTATCAATCCATCATAAACATAAAACCATTCATAAAAAGAATAATAATGGTATCATTGTATCAAATTCCCAATAGAACATAGGTAACATACAATAATGTTGTCATCGAAGAAAAATGATTTTTAAAGTTTACATGAAATAATTTTTGAGGAATATATCCTTTCATTTTTAAAAAATTATTTTATAGCCATGAAATTATAAAGGAAAACATTTTCTTTGAAATAAAACATGTAATCTTGTAAATGAATATTCAAAAAATTAGAACATCATTAAAGTAGAAAAATCTGTTCATGCATTATAATTTTAAAAAACATTCATATCATACTTTTTATGGAAATTCACAAAGGAAATCATTGGAAAATAACATGATGGTTCCTTTCATACTATTCAGTAAAAATACACACTTGTGTAAAAATTAATTTTAACAATTTTTTAAGAATAATAAAAATATTTTGTATTTTTTAGGAAACATGGGAATAGATAAGGTATATCTCCCATAAAATTCATATATATAAATAATCTTGAATAATAATGAGATTTTTAAATTAACCTTGAAATCAGGTTTAATTTATTATGTATGTATATCCACTTCTGTATAATTTTGAAAAGAATGTTATTAATTAATATAAGAACCATATTTATATTTATGATATCATATATGATCCTCTTATAACATCTTATCCCATGTTTGTTAGTATCACTTCACTATTACCCTTCTTTTGGGTGTTAAATACTTCATTTTTCTATGTATGATTATTTATATAAGTCCCAAATATTATTTCAATCCTAGACCATGGAAATTGTTTTATTTTATTATTTTCTTGAAATTGAATCCTTTGGTTTAGGACTAGTTTGAATCATGGTTTGAGTTTTTGAGTTTTTTAATCCTTTGGGTGAGTTTTTAAAGAAAAATAGTTTTTTTTGGATTGAAAGATGGTTGTACGGGGTTGGCACATAGTACGGGGAAACTGTGCACTCTCGCCCAAAAATCTATATAACTAATTCCATTTTGGATAGTGGCGACCACATTGTTGGCACATTGTTTGAAAAGCTGTGTGGTCTAACTATGTGACATGCTCATCTTAGATAGTAAGGGTCTCATGGTTGGTGGATGGTTTAACAAACCATGTGTCCAAACCATGTGTGTTTCCCAATTCATTAATAGTTTGAAATTACATCTTTGTCTCTCTGGTGTTTTAAAAATATTTTGAGTTCCACCTCTCTTGCTTGACCTAGGAACACCATGGGAGCTCCCATGCTTCCCTCTTTTTTCACTCAATTTCTCATGGATGAAATTTAATGGTTATAAGGTGATTTATTCAGGTTTTTTGGTCTATTTCCAACTCTTTTATTTTTTATCTCTTGATTTCTTGGTTTTTATGGTGAGGTTACCCTTGTATGGTTTTATATTGTCTAAAACCTATGAGTGGGGGTTGATGTGTGGAATGAAATTTTCTTTATGTTAGGGTTTGTGGATTGTCTCTCAGTTTTAGTTATTCTTTCTCCCAAAGATTCATTCCCATCCCATGTAATTGAGGTTGGAGTTTCTATCCATTTTTGTGACATTCCATTTTCTCTTGAGATTTACTATAGAGCTTTCAAAATTTTTAATCATTATTTTTATGTGTGCATAATTTTTTTTCCATTTTCACTATGGAAAACAGCTAAAATATGTTTTTAAAAATGGTTTCTTTAATTATCCTCATAGTTTAATGCATGCAACGTGATTGAAAAAATTCCACTTGTTTTTAAAAAATTAAATTCAGCACTTGTGGTGTTATTTGGACTTAGTTTTACATTGATAGATTGATGAAATGATAAATAGGGAATGATGTGTGTTTTGGATTCCACTTTATGGCATGGTAATTTGTGGAATTTTTTTGGAATGGTTCTTCCTGTGTGTAAAATTTTAATGGTGATCTTGGCATTGTGTGACTTGTTGTGTTTGTTTAAGGGGAAGTGGTGTTTCTTGAAAATTTATTTTGGTATTATTTCATGGACACTCTATGTGTGTCATTGGTTTTTGGCACATACATGGGTTCACAAGGAGCACACATGTATGTGAATTCAATGAATATAGAGTTGAAAAATGATGTTTTCCTTGAGAATAAATTTTCAAAAGTTTTCCCCTTTCTCCCCTCTTCAATTTTTCATAAAATGTTTCCACAATTTCCCAAAAGTGAATTGTGTATTTACGTGACATAAAAACTGGTCTTCAAATGTTTACTTTAAAGCTTGTCCCTTTTTGAATTTTCACATATGTCTTGGAAACCATGTGAAATTTGAAACTATAGACAATTTGGAACATTGAAATATGGTTGAATTATAAAGTTATTTTAGAAACTTGTGTATTTTGTGAGTTTTAATCTTGGTCTTGAATTTTGTTTTGAAATGGGGGTTGGTTTTGGAAATGTGTTTCACATTAAGAACGTGATATATTCATGGAGTTTTTTTAATACTTGTATGATATGAAAGATCATTTGGTACTTTGTGTTTTCTGGAGAAAATTGGTTTTATATTCATATTAAGTGAAGACCCTATTGTCATTTCATGTTGTTTTAGGAAATTTTCGTTCAAATCTTATGTGATGTATGGTCCAGATGGTCATCTTGGAATGTTTTGAAAAAAGGGTTAAAATTTTTGGTAGCATGAGGCTTGATTGGTATTTAAAAATGAATGGAAAATTGGTTTTGAAACTCTAATGGGGGCGACTAAACAATTGGAATTTTTGAATGATATTACTTTTATCTGTGTTTGTGATTCTTAGATTATGAAGGGAAATAATATAATTTAGAATGGAATCTCATCTTATGGCCCGTGTATGGGAACATAATTATCCTTGAGTCCATTCGACCATGGAATACATTTCTCTCTTTTGTATCATCTGGGATAGAGTCGTGGGTTACAATTTTTATACCATAATTCACTAATTATTCTTTTTATTATCATGGTATTCAAGGAGTTCTTGTTGAGGGTCGAGTGATGGTTTTTTATTGTCCCTAATTAGATAGGTTGGTACCACCGTATCTTGATGGGGCAAGGTGGGATGTTCCACTAGATTGGCTAGTTTAGATCATCTTGTTGTTTACTGACTATTGAGTTGCACCATATAACGATTGGTCCGTCTAAACTATGTATATCAAGAGATTTCTTCTAGGTGGGATGTGACACTAGATTTTCTAGTTTAGAGAATCTAGTTGTTCATTATAACTAGTGTTTTGTGGACTATTTTGGGAACAAAAATTCTAGGAATCTATAGTGATTACCCACTGAGATTATTTATCTCATTGTCTACTTGTGCCACTCAACATTGGTAGGCTCGATTTGTTTTGAGGTTTCAAGTTTCTGGTTTGGTTTTCTCTTTGGATAAGGGTTTCATTGTGGTTATTGGTTACTAAGAAGACACATTTATATCATGTTAGCATGGTTAAAATTAAGTTTTATTAGTTTTAGTTGAGTTTTGTTGAGATGTTTTGTATCTAGAGATGTTTTTTATATATATGGATATTTAATTAATCTAGTCTTATTTTTTGAGCTATATTCCGTTTATTTAATCAAGTTTTATGGATAAAAAAAATCCCATTTTTAATAATTTCATGTATGATGTTAGTTTCCTTACCATGGTGATTTGGAACGCCCTTGGGGAAATATATTAGATCTGGCCAGGTGTCTGTTGGATGCAATCCCCACTTTGTTCATGTCAGAATCATATCATAGAAGACTCCTATTATTTAGGGTTTCTAGAATAACATATAATTGGACTGTCAAGACTCAAGAGGATGGTATGAGAAAGAAGTCACGAACCCTTTCTCATTCTGATCCTGGGGTTAGAAGTTGTAGTCCAAGATTTGAGTCCTTTGTTTTTTCCTTTTGATTGTGTGGATGGAGAATGAAAATGGAGGTGATCCTGTGTTATGTTGGGATCTCACATTGCGTTGTGAATGATGTGGAATTCGAGTTCACGGTTCAAGGTCATATTAGTTATTAATTCTTACTTGGTTCATGACCCACTAATCATGTCACTGGGTTATGCATGACCACTAGTTCCTCATCTCGATTGATTGATGTGAATTGTTCATTCATGTTGGTTTTTATTGGTTTGAATTTTGTTTTGTTTTGGTTTTAGTTTGTGTGAGAGTAATTTTAAAATGAAAACTTGTTTTGATATGGAAATTATTTATTTCAATTTGTTTTGGATTCAAAAAAAAAAACATTTTAAAAGAGAAAGTATGCTAATATGAACATTCCATACACACTCAGAGACATGTGAATGTTCAAAAGGAATACCAAGGGTTACACATACCCCTTTAAAAGAAAATGGGATTGGTGGATTCTTGGTTTTGGTGATAAAGTGGTATGTGTGACCCTTGGAATTATTTATAGACATTCAGAAGTGTGTTATTTTTTATAAAAAGTGTATGTCATCATCTATTCATGGATGACATAAGTGGAAGTGAGATGAAGACACATGTGTCAGTTCATTGGATATAATGTGTGAGTATTTGAAATCAAAATTTTTCCATGCTTGTTCTAAAATGGATTTTAAAAGGAGATAATTATTTGAAAATATTATTTTTATTTGAAAATAGAGTTCATGTTTTATGAAAAATGGATTTTAGT
Organism: Viscum album; assembly: GCA_963277665.1. Classification (NCBI taxonomy): domain Eukaryota; kingdom Viridiplantae; phylum Streptophyta; class Magnoliopsida; order Santalales; family Viscaceae; genus Viscum; species Viscum album. Next base: position 1,778,715,551 of record OY728165.1, on the reverse strand, counting down.
ATTTAGACTGTGGCCTTGGGAGAAGGCAGTTTAGAATTTCAATGAAATGGTGGTTTTTGAAAAGAGGATTTCTTATTTATCTTGTAGTGTTTGTCTAGTAAGACGATTGTTTTGGATTGAATGTTCTTTTATATTGTGTTTCAATATGAGGGTCATTTTAGTTTTGTGTTCCTTGTATTATTTAGAATATGACACTCAAAAAGGTCTCCACAATTTCTAGTGTTTCTTTCCCAATTTCTTGCTCTTCTTAGTTGTTTTACACCTTTCTTGGTGATTGAGGTGTTTTAGAGGTAGTGGAATGGCTTCAGGAAGTTGTGAGGGTCTTTAGATCATTTGGAACTGCTGAAGTATAAAGAGTGTGTAATGTTATGGGTTTTTTAGGGTCTAACAGTAGATCAGTGGAAGGTAATTTATACACCATCAATTTATGTTAGGATGATATAGGATGTTATTAAAACCATTTTGAAAATGTTTTATACTCGAGAAGTAAAATAAAAATAAGGTAAAATAGATCACAAGTTTTTATAATGGACAGATGATAGTGATGGCCTATGATGACCACTTCAAGGAGATGATTTTCTACTCTATAGATGTATTATCATGAGATCTACTGAAATATTTTCTTTTCATCTGGGGTCTTTACTGAGAGATTAAGGAGCCAGACATCTATTCCAAGGATAGTTTTTTAAGAATTTCATAGATGAATAGTTTTTGGCTGAAGGGTAGTTTTTGGTGGTGTATGAACCATTTTTATCAATGTGAAAGAAGGTTCTCCATATGGGCAGAGGTGTGCTATAGAGGAAATTTTTCATGAGGATTCCCATTAATTGGTTTCAGATTATCATCTTTCATTCCATTTTCTTGTATGTGTATAGTGTGGCCATTTTAGGCATTTGAAGCCGTCTTGTCACAATCCCTTAAAGACTTTTCATGTTTTGTGTCCTTTTATGTCATCTGTAGATGTTTATTTATAAATTATTTCTTGAAGAAGATGTACTGATTGGGGGATGTGGACATTTGGATATGAGGTATTGGATGCTTCAAACGTTATGGCTCAAGACATAGGACCCATATTGAAGCACGAACATAGTCAAGAAATCACTGGGTGTATAGGAACCTTGGACCAGTTCTTCTCCCCAATATTAGAGTGGTGATAGTTCATTTTCCTTTAATTATTTATTTCTTGTTATGAGTTTCTCATATCCTTTAAAAAGGTTCATTGGTTCTATTATCTTGTTTTCCATTTTCCTTGTATTTGGATATTTAAATAGTTATCCGTTTGTGATCATTTTTATTTTTCTGTTGTTCTTATTTGGATATATTATTTCTTGTAAAAATTGATGATTTTAGATTATATTCAGTTTCATTGTTTGGATCAGACTATTTTTTTGGGGTTCCCATTGTGTTGGGGGTTTGAGTTTTGTTGGTAATTTCTATTTATGTTGGCATATTTGTTTAGATTATATAGAGAGATTTGGGCTAGATCATGTAGTTAATTCCCATTATGGTCTTCATAAGGTGGTTTTATTGTGTGATCTTGGCTTGGGCCTATTAGAAGTCCTGTTATGGTGATAGCCAGTTTCTTCTGATGGAGATAACAGAGTCATGTTATACCATTTTTTTTTTCATGTTTTGGTTTCAAATAAAAATGTTTTGGTGAGAGTTTTGAAGAGAAAGGTCACCCTAAGGTTCATGGGTTTTTTTTGTCTTTATTTGTTTTTGGGACCGAGTTTAGTTTATTATCTAACATAGTGAAATTCTTATGGAATAAAGTGTTTGTGGTGACAAGAATTTTCACACCCCAACCTTGTAAATTATTTTATTTTATTATTTTTGTGATATTGAATACTTTTTTTGAGGTTTTGGTTGAGTCTTGGTAATATTTTTTGAGTTTTGGTATCCTTTGGCAGAGTTTTTGTTAAAGAGTGGAGTTTTTGATCATTAATATAGGTGGAACATAGTTGGTGCATAGTTTGGGAAACCATGAATCCTTACTGAGGAATACATGAAGCCAATTTCATATTTGGATAGTGGAGACTGTACAGTTGTAACAAAGTTTGGGAAACTATGCGGGATAATCATGCGACATGCTTGTCTAAGATAGTAAGGGGAACATGGTTGGAGAACAGTTTGGTAAAGCATGTGGATAAACCATAAAAGTTTCCCAAATCCTTATAAGTTGTAAATTACCTCTTCTCACTTCTTCTTTAACCCTGTTTCTGTTTTCTCATCCCTTGATAAACCTAAGTGCACCATGGGAGCTCCCAAGATTCCCTCTATTATCCCCCATTTCGCAATGGATGCATTTTTAAGGTTCTATCATGAGTTTTTCATGGTTTTTGTATTATTTTCGTCTATTTTATATTTTCTATCTTGATTTACTAGTTTCTCTAGGTGGGGTTTCTTGTTGGTTGAACCCTAAGAGTGAGGGATATTATATGGTTTGTTTTTCAAAGATGGTTGGGTGTGTAGATTTTCTCTTGGGACCAGCCATTCCTTTTCAGGAATTTTTGTTACATTTTCATGTCATTGATGTAGGTGTTTCCATCCATTTATTTTTTGATATATTCTGTTGATTCTTGATCATTCATTTAGTTCTTTTAAAATATTACACTCATTCTTGGGATATGTTAGATTTTTTTTGGTTTTCATGATGGAAAATAGGTTTGAAATGGGTTTCCAAATAGTTTCTTTAATTATCACCAAAATTTGATGCATTCAAGTGTTTTTTATAAAATTCATCTGGTTTTAAAAAAAATGAAATTGATCACTAGTGGGGTTATTTTTCCTTTTTTATGTATTTAGATATCTTTTTAAAATGATAAATTAGAAAATATGTGTAGTTTTTATGCTACTATATGGCTTGGTAAATTGTGTAAATGATTTATGGAAGGGTTATTTGGTATTTAAATTATTAATGGAGAACTTGTAATTATTTGACTTGTTTTTTTGGTTTATAGGTGAGTAGTGTTTTTGAAAATGGGTTTCTGGATGATTTCATGGACAGATGAAGTGTTTCACTGGATGTTGGCACATCCATCGATGCATGGGATGCACACATATATGGTAATTAAAATGAATATTGAATTTAAAAATGATGTTTTCCTTGATCCTTAGTTTTCAAAAGTCTTATCCTTTATTCTCTCTCCCCTTTTTCCTAAAATGGTTCCTTGATTTCTATAGGGTGAGGTTTTTCTTCAAGTGACATAAAAATGGGACTTCAAATGTGTTCTTTAAAACTTTGTTCATTTTTAATTATGAGATATTTCATTGAAACCAAGTGGAATTTGATGCTATGATCCATTTGGAACATTTATATATTGTTGATTTCTAATTGTAGTTTAGCAAAATTATTTATGTTTTTCATTTTCAGCTTTGTTTTGTGATGGTGTTAGAAATGGGATTTTGTTTGGAAATTTTTTTCATGATTGGAACTTGAGATAATCTTGAATAGTTTTTTAAAACTCATATTTTGTGAAACCCTACAATGTAATATTTGTTTCCTTAGAAAAGTAGATTTTATTGTGATGTGATGTGAGGGTCGGATTAGCATGTTCTATTTTTTTGGAAATTGATTTTTGGAACTTATGTGAGGTGTTGGCCTAGTGGGCATCTTAGCACATTTTGGAAAATAGGATGAGAGCATGGGTAGCATGAGGTATGGTTGGTTTATAAAAATAAATGGAAATGTGGTATTGAAACTCAAATGGTGTGACAAACAGATTTGAATTTGTGAAAGAAATGAATTTCTTATGTGTTTATGATGCTCAAATTATGATCAGAACCACTATACCATGGTATGCGGTCCACTATAGTAGCTCATTCATTGTAATGAAATTAGTATTGATTTTACTGTACCTTGGGATGTGTTCCCCTCTAGTGTCTTTTTCATGAGAATGTAGTATGTTATGGTTTCTTTCTCGGTTTCTTCATGTATTATAATTATTATTATGGGATTCTAGGGAGTCTTGTAGTTGGTCAGGTGATAGTTTCTTTTCACCCCTGATTAGATGGGTTGGTACTCCATTTAATTGATTGGTCTTCATGGAATGTTCAATTGGATTGGCTAATATAGAGAGGCCAGTTGGTTATTGACTATGGAGCTACACCATATTTTGTTGGGTGAATCTGAACTGAGTACATAGAGGGATAACGTCTGGGAATGTTTAAGAAATTCTCATGATATTCTATCAGTATGTTCTATTTATTTATACTGCATTTCAAATATTGGATTTTCTCATTGTACGTAAATTTTTTATTTTTTTTGCATTCTTCACAACAGCTTTTTCATCAGGTTTTGGTTGTAATTGGGTTCTAGTTTCCAAAATTGGTTTTGGAAAGTGAAACTAGTTTGAAAAAGGAAAGTTGTGTATGTTTTTTCAAAAAGATAATTTGTGAAAAGTTGTGTTTAATTTCATGAAAGTATTGAATTACCATTTTAAGAATATATATTTAATGTTTTTTATAGGCTATATCAAGAAAGGGAATGCACGGACTCTGTGGTGATTAACAATTGAGCTATTTAAACTCACACCCTACTGTGCCACTCAACGTCAGTAGACCCGATCTATTTTGAAGGTTTATTTTTCAATTTCGATTATGAATTTGTAGTAGTTGGGTCTTGTGTTTTTTTGTGACCAATCAGTTACATGAGGATTGTTTTAACATGGTTTGGTAACACTTTTTTAGTTTTATTTTTGTTCTGTTTAACAGTTGCTGTATCGGGATTAAATTTTTATATTTATAGATATTCAATTAATATTGGTTTATTTTTGTGACATATATTTTGTTTTATTTGATAATATTCATTTTGGGGAAAATCATTCCCATTGCGATTACTTTGATGCTTGACCCAAGTTTTCTGCCCATGGGGATTGAGAACGCCTATCGGATTGGGTCGGGTGTCGGTTGGATAGAATCATGGCTTGGTTCCTCACATATTAAGCATATAATAGATTCCCACCAACTATATAATGAATATAAGGTAATATATATCATATTCATTCATTATATAAATTTTTATAATCATTCATGAATTTTGAACATGAAAAAATAACCGCATCGCATTACGGTGATGGTAGGTTATATGTACGCATGGGTAATGATATCATTCCCTTTATGGTGGAATGGTAAGGAGGTGAATGATATATTAGTTTTTTTCTAGAATTAATATAATGTTGTAATTTTCACACACACACAAACACACACATATATATATATATATATATATTATTTTCATCATTTTATCCATCCATATAAATTGGTGATGAAAAACAAATTACACCACAGTGTGGAGATGGTATGTTGTATGTTTTCACACATTATAATATTTTTTTTGTAGGATGGATAAAAAGAGTAATATGACTCTTCCATAATCATAATAACATCTCAGAATATATGTTATAATGGATTTGTTACTTTATAATTGAAACAATACACAAATACGGTGTAGAAGAAGAAATAACCATGAAATATTTGGTAAAGATAATTATATCTTCTTCGTTAAACTTCCTTTAGATATCCACTTATGGACACTAGGGTTGGTATTTTTAAAAGACCATAACCACTATAATGTGTATAGGTAAATCTGGAAGATAAATTTTTAGGGGGTGGTTGGTAATGAAGGATCATTGTGATGTGAAGAAGTGAGGGAGGAGGTTCTATTTTATACTCGAGGTGAGGAAAGCCTTGGGAATTTCAAAAAATTTTATGTTATAATAAATTCATTATGAATTAAAGTAGCATAAAAATAATATTTATTCAAATCTACGAAAATATAATTTTTTAATCTCATTAACCAATATATTTTAGAAAAGTTTTTGTTATTATTTTAAACCACATCATTTTTATTAACCCTTAGTTAACATATTTCAATTTTAACTAAGGTAACACATTTTTCAATATTAAATGTTTTAAAATTTTACTTATATGATGTCAAATAGACCATAACCAAAAAAATTATAATTTTTTGGGCCACATTATAAATTTTATATATTTTTAAATATGGTTTATTAATTTTAAATTATTTAATAAATTCTTATTTTGACGAAATTTCATTAGATTCAATTTTGACACTATTGATTACATGGACTGTTAAAAATATCAATATGTGAATTTATCGTCTTAAAAATATTTTATTATATCTCTAAAAAGTGATGGTCATCTATAAAATTCCTTTATCAGAATAATTATATCAAATTATATTTATTTTAATTTTTTTAATAATATTTAATTTATATTTCTACTAATAAAATTATTACATAATCATGGTTATTTAATTATTTAATATACTTATTTATTCATAAAAATTTGGAAATAAAATACCACGATTAAGATAAATCATCAATATTTCAGAATAAGAATCAAAGTTGAATATATATTTTGGGTGAACCTATATTAAAAATGATATAATATTTACAAAATGAATGTGATATTATTAATTTTTTGTTAAATTAAATATTATATATATCATAATATCATAGAAGTGGTAAAAAAATTGAAAAATAAATTGATATACTGAAAATATGATTATTAAGTTAAAAATTATCATTTATATATGTTCATAACGTTATAATGGATGGAAATATTATCAATGGAAATTCAATTATTATAATTTTCTCAAATATTATAAACCACATAAATAATGTTGAGACCCCAAAAAAACTTTATTAATGAAGAATGGATTAAATATTATGTGTTTCTATATGTTAATGAACCATTACCAATGAAATAGTGACTTGAAATTTCGAATAGTAATGTAACCATTAAGAGTAGTAAATTAGCCAATATAATAGTAACCCCATCTATGAATTTTTAAATAAAGATAAGTAATATTATAAATTATAATATTACATGATTATATAATGGTATAACAACATAAATATTTTAAAAAATATGAATTAATTTTGGTATTTTTATAAAACATTATTTTTTTTCTAATTTTATAATTAATATAAATATTTAAAATGAAAATTATTATAATAAAAGATTTTAATAAATTAATATTTGGTTTTATTATAATTATATGTTAATTTTACAACACCTTGATTTTTTTTAAAAGTGTTTTAAAATCTGTTATAGCTTTAAAATCGGTATTTTTTCAAGTAAATGAATATTTTAAATAAAAAACTAATTTCTAATATATTAAAAAATATATTTTTTATATAGAGTTCATTTTTAAATTCTTAATATACTAAAATGGTTACAGTTAATTTTTCAGTTATTTTTAAAATAGAATAATTTTTGTTTAATAGTTAAATATTATAATTTACGATAAAAGATAAATACATGAATTATGGAGTCATAGATTATGTATGGATGATTTAATCCAAAAATATTGAGCTATAATTAAAAATTTTATTATATTTAGTGACAATCCTAAAAATATTCATAGTCTTGGGAAAACATAATCAGCTAATGAAAATAATAATGAGAAAATACTTTTCTCCTCCACTATAAATACCACCCTCACCACCTATTATCCTAAAATCTATTAATTTTTAATACTTGTCCTAATTCTACTCAAATATCATCCTAATACCATTCTCTAATTCCATATGCCATCGGTCTCAACATAGAACCAAAAAAAATTCCAATAAGGATGTTCTTTTGGAGAAGGATTCAAGAGGTATAATCCTCTTTCTTTTCATGATTTCTTATCAAGTTATTTTATTTTCTTATTATCTCCTATCATCACCTCATAAAAATGGTATGAAAACTCCTATACCATATATATATTCATTTATTATACCAATATAGTAATCGATCATCAAACCCCACCTCATATCCAATTTATTCAACAAATTGACATATTGTCTATGAGGTGTTGTTTTGTCGCCTTCAAAGATGACATGTTTCCATTTTCCATAACCGCATTCAAAGATGGTCATAAAACACTTATAATGGTTGAAACCAATTGTAAAATTTATTTTATAAACATTTTTACATTCTATAGATAACATATATACATAATACTAAATGATAAAATAAAACGAGTTAGTTGTGATCAAAAACTGCCAAAATTAACCCTAAAAGATTATCTTTAAAATTTATTCAATGATTCATCCTCATTCCATATAGAAAAATGATATATATGATCATTTAATTTTTTTTAATTTCCTCAATAATATATAATAATAATTCAGGATATTTATCATCATTTTACACAAACTTTCATTCAAGAATACAAGTGAACTGATTCTGAAAAACAAGAAAAGGAAAATTCCTAAATAATGAAATTAAACGATAACTTATCAGACCGCCCATAAATGAAATTAACAAAACTATAATTAATAAAATTCACATATAAATGGTTCTTTATTTTTAAATTCATGAACTTAATTTTATTATCTAGGATATTCATGTGATGAATGCATTTAGACATAAGGTAAGGGGAATTCTCATACCCAACTCTCTTTTATTGAGTTCTCTCTCTTTAACTCTATTTTAAATATGAATTATCCTTTATTTAAATATAAATATCATTTATTTTTTAATTAAATTTTATTTTCGAGGATATACATGATTCCAATATGGTTTTATGAAAAAATGAAATGATTTTCCCAAAAAACACTTCTTTTTAGAAAACAAATATTTTACTTATCAGGTGATTGTTTTTTCTTCCGTCAAGATTGATACCAACCATATTATTCCATTTTTATCATGGGAACTAAAATATTTATGAATTAATTAATAATTAAATTAAACCCAATTCTTTCCAAGGGATATTTTATTTCCAATATTTATATACGTTCTATGTGGCATTCATGGTAATGTAAATGTTTTCATGTGATGGGTGCACCAAGAATTATATAGTGCATATATATGTTTTTATGTGATGGGTACCCCCAAAATTTTATATTTCTCCAATTCATAGGGTAATGTGATGAAGATCATGAAGTAAAGTGAAATATTCATGAACATTATGATATCATTGTTCAAAAATTTGTGTGGTATTAGTCCACTAAGATATGATGTTTCATTTTTATGCATTTCCCATTCCATGCCCTTATTAGATGTTTTCTATTGTGATTTTGATTATGATACTTTTCATATATTATTATGATGATGATTATTCTCACCCATGTTTTATTTATTTTATTAATACTATTATTAGGATTTTAACTCACCCAATTATTTTATGTATATTCTGAGGTGATTTCTTGTACTAAGGATGAGACAAGGGATAATAAGAATCCAGAGAAGAAGGAATTAAATTTTTTTTTTATGTTTTATTGAGTAAATTTTATGCATTGTACTAATATTTCTAGGACAAATTTTTTTTTATCATAGTTGTGTAATAATTTTATTATTTTATTCTTTAAAATAATTTAATAGTCTTGTATGAAAATTTTGGTCTCTAAATTTTTTCTTAGAGAATAATTTAGTTAATTTTGGAATTAGGAATTGAAAACATTAGTGAGAAACCTTAGCATGAGACTAAGTATATGTAAGTAACCATGAATACTTTTTACATTATTTTAAACACATGGATCACACAAGACATGCCTTTAAACATAATTACAAAAGGGTATAATTTATTTAATGATGTCTTATTGAATTATGTTTTTTTCTAATATTTTCTGTTTTATAAAATAGTGGGAACCATGAGAAACCATGCCAATAACCCATGTAAGGGGTAATCTAGTGATTTAATGAATGAAATATCCAATTACTTGGGAGTTAGAGTTCATAATTTCATGGTGATTCTTACCCAGATGTCTCAGGCTATAAAAATATCATGAATAATGTGGAATATACCCTTTCACCTAGGAGGGATAAACTGGATATCGAGTCTTTTATATGGAAATGACCATTGACATTCAATTGATCTTCTGATCCACTAGTCATGAAATAGTGTGTAAACTCAAAGGAAAATATATTTTATATACATTCCAATTATTTGATGTAGAAGGTAACTCTGTCCATTTATCATTTAGATGTACTGGTTGACCAGTGGTGGGAGTTGATTAAGAAAACCAAGTAGAAGGATATAATTCATGAAATGGAGTGGAAATAATTTATGATAACGCCTATTAAATGTATTTCCCTAAAAAATATTCAAAAAAATATAGAGTGGGTATCAAAGATCTAAAGGTAAATAAAAGATAATCTCTCATTACCTTTGAAAAAAATTTCACAAGGATTTCAAGGTACACTTTATAAATTTTTATAATAAATGATAGAAAAATGATAGATTCATTGGTTTATAAAAACGACACCGTTGAAATGATCTATAAATTTTAGACATTGGAAGTTATTCATAATTTCTTCAATATTATCTCAAAGTGGTGATGAATTTTAGATAATGGATCCATGGACATAGGGATAAGAAACGAAAGTTGGAGTTTCGAGATGGGGGATCTAATGAGAAAGGTGGAAAGAAATATCAACCACACACTTATCAAAAAATTTGGAAGAAGCATAATGGGAATTTCTTCAAAGGGACAAAGAAATGATATATATGTTAGTGAAAAGGCCCCAAAGACAATGAATTTATAAAAGACATGAGGTTGTAGGGAAATACAGTGGAGAAAATGATAGCACCACCTACGGTTCAATTATTCAACTGTAGATAACAAGGGAAATATGCAATTCAGTGCACTAAACGCCGAGTCCTCTAGGGTAATCAGCTTCAACAACCACTAAATACAAAGGGTAAAGGGAAATATTATTCCATCACTAGTTCTTATTTGGATCATGATAATTATTTAATGATATGTATGTAGGGTATTCATTATAGAGTAGTGAACATACAATTTGATTATGTTTTTATGCATTATTTCATATCATGCGTGATTAGTATAACTATTTAAATAGAACTTAAAAATATCAAGGTTGAGTAATATAAGAGAACCATAAATGGGGAAATTATTGCATCAAAATTATATAACTCATCCCTGGTTAATTAATGTAGACTAAACCTCCCAACAAATCATGTCTTACTTATTTCTGTTGAGTTTGATGCTATTTTGGGCATGGATTGGCTATGTTTATTCAATGAAAACATCATCTATTGAGAAAAGGAGATCACTCTTCACATCCCAATGCATCCTAAGACTCTATAAAATTGTACGTAAGAGGAAGAATATCCTTCAGATTCATCATCTCATGTGTGGATATTATTTCTTTATGATCAAACATATCTAGCTCAAATGATTGAGACAAAGGAGATAATAATTCTTGATGACATTCCAATTATAAGATAGTACACTAATGTGTTCCCATAATAATTTACTAGTCTTACTTGTGATTAATTGGTTGAGTTATAAATTGAACATATTCATGGATCTCTTCGGATATCAAATAAACCTTCTAGAATGGCCACCATTGAGTTGGAGGGACTAAAGAAGATGTCTCTAGAGAATTTGGGAAAGGGTGTTATATACCCATGTTCCTCACTATGGGGGGTAACAACCATATTTTTCAATAATATGTATGGATCAATGAACCTAGACATTGATTATCGTGAGATCAATAAAATCATGATAGTGAACAATTATCCCCTTTCATGGAGAAATGATTTTTTCGACCAACTACATTAGGCCAAGTATTTATCTAAGTTGGAACTTCAGTTAGGATATCAATAATTAATGGTGAGTAAGGAAGACATTCCTAAGACTACATTTAAAATGAGGAATTGAAGCTATTTGTTCATAGTTATTCCCTTTGGACTAACTAATTATATTTCAATATTCATGGACTTAATGAATATAGTCCTTATAGATTATCATGAAAAATTTATGGAAGTTTTTATTGATGATATTATGATATACTCTAAGGGAAAAGAGTATCACGACAAGCATTTGAATAATGTTCCAATGACTTTACAATAGGTCAAAAATTATGAATAGTATAGTATATGTGAGTCTTGGACGGAGTAATTATCATTTGTAGGACATGTTGTCACTAAGAAAAGGATATTTGTGGACCATCCCAAGACAAAAGGAATCGAAGAGTGGCCACGACAAATATCTATAACAGAGATCCATAGTTTCCTTGGTGTAGCTGGGTATTAATGAAATTTTTAAAAAAACTTATAATGATTTTCAAACCCACTAACCAAGCTAACTCATAATGGAGAACTGTTCTTCTGGACTAGTGAATTTGAATATTGTTTCAAAGAGTCAAAAAAGAGGCTTATCACTAAACCCATACTCACACTTTCAATAAGTGTGGAAATATTTATGGTATAAAATGATTATTTAAATAATGTATTTGGATGTTTAATTATGCATAATGATAATGTTTTATCCCATACCTTTAGGAAGTTGAAAATTCAATATAATGTTTTATCCTATATATGGAGTTGGAAACTGTGATCTTTGCATTAAAAATCTGGAAGCATTATCTCTAGGGGTAGAAGTGTGAAATATATAATTATCATAAGAGACTCAAATATATATTCACATAGATTCAAATTAATATGCACCAATGAATATGGTTAAATCTCATCAAGGTTTATGATTTATCATTCTACTACCATCCTTGCAATGTGAATAAGTTGTATATTCTCTATGTAGAAAAGATCCTAGAACATTATTAACGATCATAATTGAGAAGGATCCAATATTATTAGATTTTAAAGGATGGAATGGGAATAATTAAGGACGTAACATCATAAATCATTTCCTGAATGTTTTCTCAACCATATCTCATAGAGAAAATAAAATATTCACAAAGAAATGATTTAAAAATTCTGACGAAGGTAGAAGATATGTGAAGGGGTAAATCCACATAATTTAAAATTGATGTGGAAGGAGTAAAAAGAATTATGTCAGGATTATGTGTATCGTCAAATCCAATGATAAATAAGGAGATTTTATATGATGCACATAACTAATCCTTATCTATTATCCTAGAGATCACAAGATGTATTAAGATCTCTGAGAGAACTATTGGTGGGACAATATGAAGAAGGTGATAAATGAATATACATCAAAGAGCTTGGTGTGTCAGCAAGTGAAATAAGAAAGAAAAAAATATAAGGGGATGATGAAAACATTATCAATACCAACATAGAAATGGGAAAACATCACCATAGACAATGTTACCAAACTTCTAAAGTCATCTTAATCAAACAATGCGATATGGTTTGTTGTCGATCTTATTCAAAGGCATCTCACTTTATCGCAAATAGAATCGAATAATAAGTAGATAAACATGCATGAATATAAATTAGAGATATGGTAAGGATACCTGGAGTACTTATATCGATTATATCTGATCCAGATCTGAGATTCACATCCAGGTTTTCGAAAATTCTCTAATATGCTCTGAACAGTGAGTTGAACTTTTGTATTACCTATCAACCTTAAATAATGTCCAATTTGAGAAAACTATTTAGACACTATAAGATATGTTGAGAGAAATTTAAATGGTCTTCCAAGGAGGATGGGACCATCATCAACCTCTAGTTGATATTTATTATATCAATATTTTTCACTCAAAGATTCCATATAAATACAATTAAGGGAAAAGAGATAGATCATCAAACCTTTGGGATGAAGTTGGTGGAAGTAAGATGATCAGACCTGAAATGGTCAAAGAAATGACGGAAAAGGTGAAAACCTATCATCAATAAATCACGGCATCTTAATGTTGATAAAAGAGTTAGGCAATAAATCCACAATAATAGAAAGAGTTTATAGTAGGAGAAATTGTATTCTTATATATATCTCTATATAAGAGGATCAACATATTTGGGAAGAAAGGAATGATAAGTCCTAGGTACATCCTCCCCTTTCAGATTCCTGTCAGTGCCAGTGTTGTGGCCCATTGAATATCAATTCCACCTACCATGCCTCAAGTACACGATGATTTCTATGAATCCCTCTTAATAAAGTACATTCCAGATCTCTCACATGTACTGAATCAAGAGGTGGCCTAGTTAGAAAATGATATATCTTTTAAGGATCACCCAAGGAAGATATTGGACCATAGAGATAATGTTCTATGAAACAAGAGTACACACCTGGTCAATGTAATATAGAAAAACCAAAAGTACGAAGTGGAAACATGAGAACCCAATAAAGTTATTAGGGATAAATACCCTCACTTGTTAATCTAAAACGAAAATTCGAGGGGAAAATTTCATAAGGGGGAATAATTTAACCACCCAAAAGTTCAACAATGGAAATTAAATTCTTATAATGTTTTAATATAGTATAAACCACATAAAATAGCATTGAGAACATTATAAAAACATTATAAATGAAGAATGAAAGAAATAATAAGTATTTCTAGAAGTTGAGGAACCTTTACCAATGGAATACTAACATGACATTTGGGATAATAATGTAACCATTAAGAATAGTAAATTGGCCAATAGAATAGTAAACTCATCAATCAAATTATAAATAAAATTTATGAATCTTATAAATGATAATATTATATAATAATATCATGGTATAAGTAAATAAATATGTTTAAAATTATTAATTGAGTGTTGGTATTTTTATAAAACAAAAAAGTTTATTAATAATTTTATAATTAATATAATTATTTTAAATTAAATATATTTTTATAAACTAGATTCATAAATTATAATTTTCTTTTTTTATGATAATATGATAATTTAACGAGACATTGTATAATTTATTAATGTGGTATAAAATCTGTATTTTCTATGTAAATGATAATTTTAAATAAAAATTTAATTTTTAATATATAGAAAATTATTTTCAGAAAATGGAGTTAATTTTATTGTTTTTTAACATTGAAAAATGTTTAGGGTTAATTTTGGATATTTTTCAAAAATACATTTTTTTTCAGAGAATAGTAAAATACAAATATTTACAATAAAGGCTAAATACATGAATTATTGATTCATAGATGATTTATAGTTAATTTAAGCCAAAAACCTCAAAATATTTTTTATTATTTTAATATATTAAGTAATATGGACAAAAATTTTCAAATTCTTGAGTGAAAATAATAAAATACTGAATAAAATAATGAAGAAACACCCCATACCTTCACTATAAATACCACACCTCACTACTTTATCTCCCCACACTTGTAAAGCATTGATAATTTAATAAATTATACTAAAATAATATCCCAATACCATCCCAGACTTCTATAGGCCTCTAGTCTCAATAAATAACAAAACCCATTCCCCTAAGGAGGTTCTCAAGGACAATGATTGAAGAGGAAAAATCATATTTTCTTTTAATTTCTTTTCAAGTTATTTTATTTTATTATTATATCCTCACTTCACCTCATCCAAATGGTTTGATTCCTATAGTTTGGAAAATATAATTTAATTCTATTTCTCTAATGGAATAACTTATTATAGAACCCCTTCTCCTCTCCCATTTATTCCATAAATAGAACCGTAATCTGCGAGGCGTGATTTTATCACCTTCAAGGAAGACATGTTTTCATTTTCAATCACCACCATCCAGGTTGGTCATAACCCAATTATAATGGTTTAAAATTATTTTAAATAAATTTTATAACCCTTTTCAGATTCTTTAACTGACATATAAACATAATACTAAATGATAAAACAAAACGAGTTTGATGTGATCAAAAACTGTAAAAAATTACCTAAAATGATTATAAATAAACTTTATCAAACGATTCATCATAATAACATATAATTGAATGATTCACAAGATAATTTAAAAGTCTATATGTTAATTTGTAATATATATTAACAATTTTGGATATTTATTACCATTTTACAGAAGCTTCCATTCATGTATTCAAGTGAACAGATCATGAAAAATAAGTATATAAACACTACCAAATGATGAAATTAAACTTTATAACTCATAAAAAAGCCTATAAATGAACATAATAAGGAAGAAATGAATCAAATTAACATATATAAGCTTTTATATTTTTAAATTAACTAATTTAATTTCATTATATAAGAAATTAATGTTATGAAAGAATTATGATATAAGGTAAGGGAAATTCATAAACTCAACTCTCTTTCTTTGGGGTTTCTCTCTTTCACTCCATTTTCTGTATGAATATTCCTTTATTTATCCATAAATATCATTTATTTTTCCTTAACTTTTATATTATGGAATATTCAGGCTTCGAATCTAATCTTATGAAAAATGGAATAATTTTTCCAAAATGACTCATCTTTTTAAAAAACACACATTCTACTTATCATGATATGGATTCTTCTTCAATAAAGATTGATACCAATCATCTTATTCCCTTTTTATCTTGGGAACTACAATGTCTATGATTTTATGATTTTTTAAATGAAACTCATTACTTTTCATGGGTTATTTGATATCCAATATTGATGTACTTTCTTTGTGGAATGCATGATAATGTAAATGTTTTAATGTGACAGGTGATCCAAAAATTATATAGCACATGAAAATGTTATGATGCGACGGTTGAAACCAAAATTATATAGCTCACAAATTCCTTGGGTAATGTGATGTATTTCATGTTGTAATGTGAAATATTCATGAACATGATTTGTAATTTGGTTCATAAATCAGGGTGTTATTTGAAAACTAAGACATGATGTTTCATTTTTATGCATTTCCTCATTCCATGCCTTTATCTAACATTCACTCTTAAGATTAGGATTATGATCCTTTTCATATATTATCATGATGATGATTATTCTCACCCATGTTTCTTATATTTCATTCATCCTACTATCATGATTTTAGCTTATTATTTTCTTTGATGTATATCCTTAGGTGATTACTTGTACAAAAGATAATATAAGGGAAAACAAGAAGATAGAGAAGAAGAAAATATATAAATTTTTATGTTTTGTTTGGTAAATTTTATGTATGGTTTGAATTTGACCAAGAAACTAATCCTTTGTATCTTGGTTGTGTAATTTATTTACGTTATTAATATTTTAAATGATGTAATAATCATGAAAGAAAAATAGGGATGCTATAAACATACCATTTCCCCCTGTGGATATATAAGGGATTTTTAAGACGAAGAAAGTAACATTTTTTGAATTTCATTGATTTAAATATCAAATAAGTAATTTTCCTAGTCAATATTCTGTTAAAGAACATAATATTGATCTTTTGGTTTTAAGGGTCAAATTATATTTACCAAATAATTTTTTTTCAAGTGATAGGGTCATTTTATAGTCTTTATCATTTTATATTCAACCTTAATTATGAAATTTACTCTTTACCATGGTAGAAAAATATACTAAGGTTACTATTCATATTTAAAAATAAAAATTGGGACATATTTACTCAATTTGGACCTTATAAATCCATATTTTCCATCCAATTTTTATAAATTATAATATATAAGTAAAAAAATTTAATTTAAAATAAAATTATTAAATTTTTATGAAAACAATTTTTTCAGAATAATTCCATTTTTAAACATATAATATTTTTATTAATTTGTATAATACAATTCATAAAACAGAATTGGGTCATTTTACATCAAAATGAATTAAAATAAAATTTTACGCTGAAATAAACAATAATATGGACTTGAAAATACTTTAAAAGAAAATATAGTTTTCCATAAAAATTATTATTTTCACCATTCCATAAAAAACTAAATGTTTTTAGAAAATTATATAACAAAATAATTTTAATATAAATTTGGCTAGAAAAATTCAAAAAAATTAAATTATTAATTTTTCAAATACATTTTATAGATCTTTTAAATATAAATATTCCCTAAAAAATATGATAAACTCGTTTTTTGAATAAAATTATTTTTTTGAAAAATAATGTGATTTTACTAAAAAATTTATGATTATTTTATAATATATTAACATTAACTTAATATTGAGTTTTAACATTATATTTTTTATAAATTATGTATTCCTATTTGTTACCACCAATATAAAGGGTATTTTATAATAGACATGTTATATTATGTAGTTTTCTTAAACACATGGTTTTGTGAAACCCAAGCTATAAAACAATTATGATTATTTAAAGAAGAAATATTTATTAAAATATTAGAGTGATACATGAATTACCAAAATATGAATTGAAAATTTCTTGAAATAAGTAAAGTAATTAATAACAAGAATATGGCGTTACTTCAGTCAAAGTGGAATAATTATTGTATTTCTGTTTTTGGATTCTTGAATTATGATATAAAATTACATTTTTAATGATATTATAGTTATAAGAATCATGATATATATAAAAATTAAACTAATGTACTTCTTCAATAATTATTTGGAAGCTTTCATGTTTTCATTAGAGTTTAAAGGTGATCAAGTTACCCATATATTTGTTATGTTATAATATGAGCTATATTATGTTGTTTTGGGAAAATTTCATGTTAAGTTGATTTTATAAATCTAGTGATCTTTCTTCGAAATTAGTGGTATTATAATTTGGGCATACATATTTCTAATGAGTTATAAGATTAAATATTTATGAAATGGATAAAATTGAACATTGTTTATTATTGTTTTTTGATAACATGTCTTGATAATTATTGTTTTAGTAAACATTTAAAGGATTAAGGAATGAAATGTGGATATTATAATTCATTAAAGTGTTTTAGGAATGAAAGATTAACCATGAAGATTCATTTCCTAGAATAAATGATGAAGTGAAAATAGATTGAAGCATAACCAAAGGAATAGAATATACATATAAAATAGAAAAAATCAAGTAAGTTTATTTTCTCAAGTGCTTATCTACATTGTAAATGAAACCCTACACACTAGAAGAAGTATTTTAGAAGAAAAAAGTGTATGTTTTCTTTTCATATTGATAAATCAATGGTTTTTTTAGCCCATCATGAATTCAATTTTTTTGGAGGATGGATTTCTAATAACCGTGTTCTCTAAAACAATCCATCAGAAAATGATAATAATATTTTTATTATATATTATCACATTCATATAATATTATACTGTTAAAAATAAAATTTTATTGGTTAAATTATCATTTATATTTCCCTCTTATTTAGAGGACGTTTCATTAACCCTATTTATAACGTGAGTTTCTTATAATAGAATTTTCAAATATCAACCTTTGATTTTTAAAGAGCAATTTTAAATTGTGAGGATGAAATTTATTTAAGGGGTGAAGAACATAACATACCACGTTTTTAATATCATATACTATGTTCTATAGAGTATAATATATGAAAAAATGATCTTAAACAAACATCTAAATATTATTATTTAAATGTTATCGTTATAACATAGCTGTTAGAAAGGTGGGTTTGAACAAGATTAAATAAATTATTATAATGTGTTTTACACACGAATATGTATATTAATGATATATATATATATATATTATTAAATTAAAATTTTAATATTCATTATATATATTTTATAGACATGATATTAAAATAAATCAACTTTCACACATGAAAATATGTATTTTTAATGGTATCATTGTCGACTTTTAATGGAGAACATTTTTAATACTAAATTTTGACACCTTTATAAATTTTACCTGAAATAATAATATTCACTTTTTAATTATAATAATATCATAATTTTCATAGGATGATTTTTTTAATTATTAGGATATGTTTACTTTTTTATAAATAGTGAAAAATAATTAATTTTAATTAAATATAGTCTTTTCATGTTAATAATTTATAATGTTAAATTAAACATACAATTTATTTTAATCTAAAATTAGATTAATTATACATCTATTAATAAAAATATGTTAATTTAAATTTTTTTATATTGAATTTTGAGCTGAAAACATTGTAAACATTTTGATATTTTCACTTTAAAAAACTTCTTTCAAATTTGATACACGAGATTAATTTTAATCTGACTTTATCCACATATTTATTTTTAATTTTTCAAAATTTATTTATATTTGGAATAATTAGGTCCTTATTTATTAATTATTTTCCTTTTATTTTAGGAAAATGTGAATAGTTGAATTATTAAATTTTATTACCAAAATTAAGGGTAAATCATGTAATTAAGGGTAAAAATAATATTATAAATATTAGAAAATAACATAAACATTTTCTTGAATTTATTGGATGAGTATTTTTCTCTAATATAAAATAATGTATCATTAAGGTGACTATTTTTTGGATGAGAATATAACCATTAAGATATTTTATTCAATGAAAAGTCAAACTTGTCAAACTTTTGTATTTAACAAGTCGAGTATTTTAATATGTGGTTACCTAGTGAATATATTAGACTATAAATTGTATTTTGAAAGATAAAATATTTATATTAACCATGGTTATTTCTTTATAATTTTTATAGAAGAAATAATTACATTAAATGATTATACAATGTTAATGCTCTAAGAGTTTAATTAATGAAACTATCAAATAAATGATATTTAAAATATTAAAATAAATATAATTTTACATAATTAATGTCATAAAATAATTTTAATGATGATATATAAATTTTAGGTATGCATCAAATGAATTTTTCTAATTATATCATATTTTATTGATATTTTTAAAACTCAATGTGATGGATACTGTTAGAATACACATTAATGATATTTTTAAATAAATTATATTTTATTAAATGATATAAAATTCGAAAAAAATATTTCATTAATTTATATAATTGTGATAAGGTTTAAAATATCATCAATTATACATTAATGGGATTTTGTAATTTTATAGTAACTATATTAACCCTTAGAGAGTAAAAATTCATATTGTCATCGTAAGAGTTAACGAGTTTGAATAAGGGTTAAAAGAAAAATATAAGGGTATAACCATGACCTAAATATAATTTTTTAAAAATAAATAATATTTGATTCTTATAAACTTATTATCAAAGATGACTATTTTATGGACACTTTTACATGATAATTACTTACATATTATTTAAATCGATAATAGTTACAAAAATGTCTCTCTCTTTGTATTTAATATATTTTATGTTCAAAATAGGGAAAAAATCAAGATATAATCGAAAATAAATTCATATT
Organism: Viscum album; assembly: GCA_963277665.1. Classification (NCBI taxonomy): domain Eukaryota; kingdom Viridiplantae; phylum Streptophyta; class Magnoliopsida; order Santalales; family Viscaceae; genus Viscum; species Viscum album. The sequence goes on along the minus strand of OY728165.1, from coordinate 1,778,694,672 downwards.
TTGATCTTAATAGAATTATTTTCATTATATAATTTTTTATTTTTTTTTATAAATTTTACAATTACCATAAATGAAGAGAAAATACTAACAAAATATTAAATTATTTAACAGAAAAAATGAATCTTTTTAAAAATACTAATAATGATATAATTTGAATGTAAAGAAGTGTTAAAATAATTTTATAATCCTATAAGATATATTATAGAGCTTTTAATTAATTATATTATAATTCCCACCTTTTCATGAGGTAATTAAAGTTTAATTAAATGAATATTATCAAATTTAATAATAATGATATTTTGTTTAATTAATATTATATTAAGTCATTTAAAAATTATAAATTATCAAATAAGTCCAACAGGGATAATATATGGATAAAAATGTATTCCAATTTAATGTTTTAGTCCATTTCGAATTATTTAAATCTATAATTTCATTATTATATTTTAATACTTTGAGGATTTTAGAAAGTGCCCCAAAACTCAATTATAAAAGGGAACTTTCCACATCACTTACATAATCCACATTGATCCATATAGATTAAATAAAATCAAACCATTTATCATATAATAATCATTAGTTATTTTATAGAGGTTCTTTTCCTTCTAAAAGATAGAACTTAGTTCCCTTAATAAGAGATAAAATGAACTCTGCCAAAGAAGAGGTAATCATCTTTATCGAATCTTCCAAAATTTATTTCTTCTTATACATAAAATTAATGTGTTGTTTCCATTATAAACTAATAATAAATTATAATATATATTATGAGTTGTTATTATGATTATGGTACAACCATATTACGGATTTTATCCATCCTATGAAAAAGAAAGTACCATTCATGCGTACGTATGACTTACTATCTCCATGCCACAGTGTAATGTATTTTCATCACCCCATTACATGGATGGGTAAAATGATGGAAATAAAAGAAATATTAAATAAATATTAAATAATATTTTTTTTCTAATAAAATTATTGTACCATGCACTTTTTTACCCTTCCACCATTGAGGGAATGATATCGTTACTCCAGAGTATGTACGACCTACCGTCTCTATGATGAGATGTTATTCATTTTACATGTCCACCATTCAATAATGATTATAAAAATGTAAATAATGAATAAAAATGATATCTGTGAAAAAAATAAAATTTTGTATATGATATAACTATATCCTATTAATAATAACCATGACTTACATTAAAAAACATGAATAGAAAAATGATGCTGTAAACACCGAAAAAAGTATAAAAATGAAATATTATTATGAAATAGGTAATAATAGGATATAATATGATTATATATGATATAAATATATATATATGGTACTTTTATAAATTAATAATAGGATTTAAACCATTACACATGAGGTTAAATAACATTCAAATAAAACAAATCGCAAGGTAATGGGTTTTCATCTCACTTTTATTTTTGTGAGATACAACCCTTATTCACCACTTATTTCTTTAGTGTGCTATATATACTAAACCATTAATATAATATAAAAAATAAATATTTATTCATGGTATCTAAATTTTTATTTCATGTAATAGGATATAAAATTTAACTGATTACATCATGGTAACATTTTATTTCACATTCTCATATTTTTTAGTATTATTTATTTATAAGTCTCTACAGAGGAATAAATATATCCCATGTTTGTGTTATACAAAAATGTTTTAAAAAAGATTTTTAATATTTTCATATAATTGGTTAAATAAATTTTACCCATGTATGGGTTTTCAAAAAATACTTTTAATGGAATCTTAATATAATTTTCAAAATAACACCTCTTTGGATTATATTAAAAAGGTGAAAGGAATATTTTTTTTAAAATGGATGACATGAAGATAATTTCTATCATTCAAAACCACTCATTTTTTTAAAATAATCTATTAATTGTTACTATGGTTATTTTCAAAAATTTTGGTAAAATTTTAGTTCTTTAAAAAATGAGTTTCAAATTGAAAAATTACATTTACCCAAAGAATGTTTTAAGGATATTTTTATTCATCAATTACAAAAACAATTCTGTGTACTTATGATCCCATGGGAACATATTTTATTAATATCATCCTTATCATTTATTTGGATGGTTTACGATTAGTTTGATTGTATATGTTCTATTTTTATACCACTCTCTTTATTACTCTGAATGGTTTATGAATATATAATTTGATTTGGGAAATTATTCAAACTTCATATGATAGTTTTTCAATACAAATTTTTATGTTGTATATGTTTCACCCATTTCACATGAGGAATGAATTGGAATTATTATATAATCGGTGAGGGACTTTATATGCCTTTGATGGATTGGTAGGTCTCATGAGATATACCCGACATAGTTTTGGACGAGGCCTTACACATTTGTGTAATCTTCTTGGTAGAGGCCCTCAAAATTTGTTTTAGACATTTGGAATTATTCATTCAATCATTATAATATTAGTTAAATATATTTCATGGGATTATTATACTTTTAGAATATCCATGGTTAAGTTTCATTCCCATGTGATTATTTATATGGAATTCTTTGATCATTTTTTATTCCTACAATATTATTGTCATGTTATTTATTAAATTTATTATTTTAGTTAATTAAATTTACATAAATATGTATGATTATTTATTTTAGAATACAAAGTATGTATACTATTAGAGAGCATCTGAGCTCACCCCTTTGTTATGTTTTATTTTTCTACAGGATGCTAAGAAGTTTATTATGGCTAATATGATGGGTTAATATAAGATAATAATGTTGTTATCAAAGAAACTATTTTTTTCATTTTATGAATAAAATGTAATTTTAATTTAAAATATGTTTTTAGATTACAAAGAATAATTAGCTATTAAGTCCTTTAAGATGATATTTCTTGCATCCTAGGCCAATATAAAAATATAAGGCACTGGATTCATGCTAATGGGGCCATGTTATTTATATTTAGGGTCAAATGAAATTTTATGGAGGTGATTTAGATTCAAAATGGTGATTAAATGAAACAATGTTACAATATTTTCCTTCATCTCCTCACCTCGAAGGGAATCATCATCAAATCACTAGCCTCTACTGGTATTCCATTAGAACATATCAGAATGAATTAGTGACTTGATGTCCCACCGATTTCTTGGTGGTCTATCCCGAATGCTAATAAAAAAATATGAACCACTAGTGGTGTAACATCCTAGGTAAATAATGAATAAAAAATTTTCATATTTATTAATATTAACGAGTTAAATATTAATTTTACTTTAAAGGGGTTTCTATGTTCGATAGCGTACCCGATACGCAACGATGAGTTCCTTTGAAAACTTACGTTGCACACTAGTAATATAATAATATTATTTTAAATGGTAGTTAATATGTAGTCGTTGTATTGGCGGGAATGGATAGAAAAAACTAAAATATGATTATATATGTTTTTAAATGTTTTTACATTTATCCAATAAAAGATAAAGGCTTAAAATACGGAAAGAATTCAATTTTAGGCATTTATACCCTAATTTTCACTAAAGGTTCACTTATCACCTTTTGATGGAGAACCATCATTAAATATATTTTTGATCAATCTTATAAATTATATTGGACCAAATATAACTCTTCTTTAGAATTAGGACATCAAAATTTACTTTTTGTAAATTTTTGGTATCTTTCCGATAAAGTTCATTTTTTGATGAATAGTGTAAAATGTTGTATTTTAATTCAAAACCTCTTTTTAATCTAATTTATTTATATGATTAGATTATCATTTTAATTGGTTTTAAAGTGAAATTAGAAAATATTTTTACCATTAAATCCAATAGTGGTCATTGGAATTAATTTCACTTTGAAATCAGACTTAAACTAGTGTCAATCTTTTGATACTTATTGTTTCATAAAAACACGCTATTTGTCATGACAGCGGGAATTAATTATCAAATTAATTAATGCGACTTATATGTTTTGAATTTTTTAAAATAAACTTCATTTTGAATTTTTAATATCAAATATATCTTAGGGTGAATTTTTGGTATTTTTCTGAAAAACTTCAAATTTTGATGAATAGTGAAACAACTAAGTGGTACTTATAAAATATGATTTTTCGTTTAAATGAAATTTTACCACTTCTGTGTTTTTAATTTCAAAAATCCGACATATATGGATGTCATTAAGAAGTAAAATGTGGTTCAATGAGATTAAAATAATTTTTTGGTGAATAGTAACTCTTAAGTTCTTAATCGCGATTAGAGGTAATTAGTGTAGTTTAAGGTAAGAATAATGTTTTAATAAAATGAAATGACATAGACACATGTCCTACCCTCATTGGATGTGTCATGGACTACCAAGACAATCCATGGGTCAACTTGGGGACCCCATAGAGCCACTTTAGTTAGAAAATGACATAAATAACTTTTATTTAATGTTAAAGTAAAAAATGACACAAACATGAAATGTTTTATAAAAAACAATTTTTACATGGGGTTATACAAGTCATATTTTTGACTATATATATTAATTAGAAATATAAAACTATTTCCTAAATCATGATATTTTTTCTATAATTTTTTGACATTAAATAAATTAAATTATTTATGACATCATGATGATGAAACGATTACCTCATTAATAATGGATTTAAATAAAATGGAAATATAATGTAAACTCTATGACATACACATGTAAAAAACCTATTGGGTGGGTGGATTTCGAACCCTTATCACCTTGTCCTTGAAACACATCAATGTGGTACCATTAAAATCTGAAAATCATTCTAAAATAAAGTAACATTTTCTTACTTTCCAAGAGTGCCCCTCCTCTTCTCTTATAAAAGGCCCCCAACTCTACCTCCGTACCCACACTCCCAAAGCCTTTGGCTTGGCCAACCCCTACCCATTTTGTCTCTCCACTTCCCTCTCTTACACCTTGAAGCCTCACTTTGGGAAGAAGTGTTCCCAAGAAAGCCTTTGACCTCAAACTAAAGAGAGTTACCCGATTTTAAGGTAATGTCTTCACTTGAGTCCTTTTGTTTTATTTTTCTTCTCCAACCCCCTAAACTCTTTTTATTCATTTATTTTTGTAACAACTCCAGTATCATCAATATACTAGGATATTATTATTATAAGGATTCGATATACCCTTACACACACCTACATCTAATGGTTAATGAACATACTGTTTCCGTGGATGGCGAATTTCGGCCTCCCAAAACGATGATTGTTCAACATTCTTTTAACACCTTCAAAGGTGGACATTAAGATGACACTATATTTATATATGATATATAATATGTTTCTGTTTTCATTAAGCTTCTGTATTTTTCATTTTGGTCATACCTTTATGGTTTCCATTATGGGTAAATGCGATATCTTCATTTAAGGAAGTGCGGACTACCACCCCCTCAAAGTGATGTGATTCGTTAATGCCATATGTGGGACGTGTAAAAGATGGATTTAAAGTTATTATATATGATTTTATACTGGAATTATGATATACCTCTATATCATTATTATTTCTTTCCATTAAATTATGAGATATAAATGAAAGTAGTGTTCATCCGTACGTACGGCTTACCGTCTCAATGAACGGTGCATTTCATTTCTTATCCCCAAATGTAATGTACTATTAAAAGTACATCTATATAATGGATATATATGATGAATGATAAATCTAAATGATGAATATAATTATGGAATTAAAATATACATACCTCTCATTTAGTTTTAATTCCATTAATATGACAAAGAAATGAAAGTAGCGTTCATGCGTACGTATGGCTTACCGTCTCCATGAACGGTGCATTTAATTTCTTACCTCTAAATTATTATGTAATATTATAAATACATGTATATTCTGGATATATATGATAAATATATGATATCCAAATCATTAATATCATTTTGGATATAATGATCCTTTGACCACACAAATAACATGTATTTGTAAGAAGTCCACTTTCGACTTAAGAACCAAATATCGACAAAACAAACATTATTAACTTAAATGATTACATAATGATTATAACAAGGAAATAATTGATATAAAAGGAATAATAATATTGAAAAAAGTTCTTAATCAAGTAGAAATTAATTCATGTTTATTATTCAGGACATTAAAGAACGATCGAGTCAAGTCGGACCCGAGGTAAGGGACTTCGTCTCAATCTCCATTCATTGAAGCATATTTCGTTTTATACGCAACTTTCTTTTATACGGTGTATAACCCCCTTTGTCTTTTACTTTTATACAAAAGGAATCTTTTTCTACGAAGCATTTTACTAAACGACAAAAAGGAATTTTTTTTAACGTATGCGGTGACAACGACCTTTTCCACCGCCGCGAGTATTATTTGGTCTTTGGCTCCTCAAAAAGACATAATGTTTTTAAAATAAAATAAATACCATATACTCTTTTATGTATTTTGGTATTAAAAATGGTTTTGATAAAGGATTCTATTATGTAAATATATTTAAATTATATATTGTGATTGAAATGTGGAAATGATATCATTCCATTATATTGGTTTTATGTTTTATGATTTTAGATAGGTACTTGGACATTTGATGGGTGGTTACGTGATAAAACATATGACGGGTGGTGCTGTGAATACCAGGATGGGTGGTTACGTTATAACCTCAAATGCATTGGGTATGGAAGTTGGCCTAATGGCTGTTCCATTAAGTATGTATGGAAGTTGGCCGTATGACTATTCCATTAAGTGATATGTGTGGAAGTTGACCGTATGGTTATTCCACTTAAGTATGGTTATGTCTCAAGTTACCTTTATATGTTATGTGTTCTTTTATATGGGTTTTATGGTAATCCTTTGGTTACAAGAGGGTATGTAATGATATTTTATTCAGTGAAGAGTTTTTACAACTTCATGAAGGTGAAGGTATTACTTTGATAAAGTATACATGGTTAACGTGATGTTTGAAAAACTAACAGTTTTCATTCTTTGTGTATCCCTTACTGAGCTTTTTATGATCACCCCAAGTTTTTCGAAATGTTTTTCACAGGACTTAATGTAGAATAGGGTCAAGGACGGGATCAAGGGAAAGTCATGCTATATAAAACATGGAACTAGACATGTCTCTTTTTAAGAGTTTTTATTTTTATTTTATGGAAACATAGTAGAAGTGTCTACTTTGTAATCGTTTGAGATTTAATAGTTATGTCCTAATTCTCTAAAACTCTAAACCTAAAAAGATACTCAATATGAATTATTCATTTAATTAAATATTAAGTAAGGTTTAAGGCTGGGGCCTTATAGTTGGAATCAGAGGTCAGTTTAGACAACTTTAGGAGTTAGAAAAGTGTAAAATTATAAGTTAATTTATAGTATGATTGAAATGATATAGCATTTAAAGATTACCATGTTGCTTGGAATAAGATATTTCTGTGTTCAGAATGGTTTTCCACAGAGGAAACAAAGAAGCTATGTTGGGACGACATCAGGAGGATGAAAACCTTCCAAATCAGCAACCTGAGATGGTTGGAATCAGAACCGAACAGTTCATTGCAGTGATGGCACAGTTGACGCAGGCTATAAATGGTGGTGGTATCCATGCATGAGATCATCTAGATCAACCGCAGAGGAACATGTCAGTGGTGGAACATTTCATGAGGCAATATCCCCCATCATTCAGAGGATCATCTGACCCTGTGCAAGCTGAAGGGTGGATTAAATCACTAGAGAAGATTTTTGATGTCATGGTGTGTTCATAACATCAAAAGGTTAGTCTTGCTATTTACCATTTTGAAGGTGAAGCTGATCAGTGGTGGTCGATGGTGAAAAATATCAGGGATAGTGATGAGATTGATGATCTTCACTAGAACGATTTCAAAGGTATGTTTCTTGAGAAATATTTTCCTAAGGTGGTTCGTCTTAGGATGGAAAAACAGTTCTTAGAATTGAGGCAGGAGGATGATTCAGTGGCTGCTTATGAAGCAATGTTCACTCGATTAGCAAGGTATGCACCAAACTTCATACGAGATCTTGATAGTAAAATAAACCGTTTTTACTCAGGGTTAAAGCCAAAGTATCGAAGGCCTTTAGCCTCTCGTAAGTTCAAAAGTTATGAAAAACTTGTTCGATGTGTGGAGAAGGTTGAAATGGAGTTTGCCGATGATCAGGTGTTCTATGAAAAACAACAGAATAAGAGGTCTAGTTGGCAGGCAAAGGGGAAGAATTCATCAAAGAAGCAAGGAGGTAAGAATACCAAATATCCATCCTGTGAGAAGTGTGGTAAAATGCATCCTGGAGAATGTTTATCCAAGTCTGGTAAGTGCTTTCGGTGTGGTAATTATGGTCATATTTCTCGTAACTATAAGGAAGATGATCAAGCAGACAATGAAAAGCTAGTGGTAAGATGTTTTAAGTGTAATAAAATGAGTCATTATGAAAACGAGTGTCCAAAGAAGAACTAAACTGGGGGAATGCATCCGGACTACAAGTATAAAGGGGTGGTGAAATCCTTTGCAACAACTTCAGCAGATGTTGGGCCATCGAATGAAGTAGTATCAGGTACACTGTTTGTTTTTTCAGATTATGACAATGTGTTGTTTGATTCAGGGTCTACACATTCATTCATTTCGGAGAAGTTTTCAAGTAAATTGGAAATTCCATCTCAAGATATGAACCCTGAACTTATGGTAAAAACACCCGGAGGGACCGTTGAGACAAAAAATAATTATAAGAACCTTCCTATCCTTGTATGTGGAAAGAATCTTCCAGAAAACCTTATTGTTTTGCCTCTAGTAGAGTTTGATGTTATTTTGGGCATGGATTGGCTTTCTGTTTATCATGCTAATATTGACTGCATAGCTAAAATGGTTTCTTTTCAGAAGGATTTTCAGTTTGTGTACTTGAATGAACCCTTGATTTTGATAACATATCATGAGGATGAGAAACTAGTAAAAGATGGAAGTGAATGTTACCTTTCACATATTGTTGAAAATAAAGGAACTGTTCAGATTAATGATGTGACAGTGGTAAATGAGTATCTTGATGTTTTTCCTGATGAGTTTCCTGGTGTTATTCATGATCAGGATGTTGAATTTACTTTTGACTTAGTTCTTGATTCTAAGACAATTTCAAAACCCCCTTATTGAATGGCTCAAGTTGAACTTTTAGAGTTAAAGAAACAATTGCAGGAGTTATTAGATAAAGGTTTCATTCGACCTAGCACATCACCATGGGGTGCTCCTCTATTGTTTGTTAAAAATAAAGATGGCTCAATGATACTTTGCATTGATTATAGGGCCTTGAATAATATTACTATTAAGAACAAGTATCATTTGCCTCATATCGATGATTTGTTTGATCATCTCCAGGGAGCTCAGTATTTTTAGAAGATTTACGTGAGGTCGGGGTACCATTAGTTGAAAGTAAAAGAAGAAGACATTCTGAATACTGTGTTCCGTACTAGATATGGCCATTATGAATTTGTAGTTATGCCTTTTGGGTTAACCAATGCACCTGATGTATTCATGGACCTTATGAATAGAATTTTCCATGAGTTCTTGGATATGTTTTTGGTTGTTTTCATCGATGATATTTTGGTGTTTTCTAAAAGTAAAGAGGAGCATGAAAGTCATTTAAGGGTTATCTTTCAAACCTTAAAAGAAAAGAAACTATATGGAAAATTCAGCAAGTGTGAGTTTTGGTTAAAAAAAATTTCTTTTCTGGGTCACATTGTTTTAAAAGATGGCATAATTGTTGATCCTGCTAAAACAACAGTTGTTGAAGAATGGCCAAGACCCACAAATGTAACCGAGATCCGTAGTTTTCTTGGTTGGGAAGGTTACTACCAAAGGTTTGTTGAAAATGTTTCATGGTTATCTAGTCCAATGACTAAGCTAACAAGAAAGGGTGTTAAGTTTATCTTGACAAAAGAATGTGACGATTGTTTTCTGGAGTTGAAAAGAAGATTGGTGAATGCTCCAGTTTTGGCACTTCCTTCCAGGAATGGTGAGTTTGTTATATACAGTGATGCTTCGTTGAAGGGACTTGGTTGTGTCCTTATACAGAATTATCAGGTAATTGCATATTCTTCACTTCAGTTGAAAACTCATGAGGTAAATTACCCAACACATGATTTGGAATTAGCTGCTGTTGTTTTTGATTTAAAAATTTGGAGGCATTATTTGTATGGAGTAAAGTGGGAAATATATACTGATCACAAAAGTTTAAAGTATATATTCACTCAGAAAGAATTGAACATGAGACAGAGGAGATGGATGGAATTAATCAAGGATTATGATTGTACAATTCACTACCATCTGGGAAAAGCAAATAAAGTGGCTACTGCTTTGAGTCGAAAAATTAATGCTTCATTAACCATGCTACATTTGGAATGAGATCCTTTGGTTTTTGATTTGATGAACTTTGGCATAGAAGTTGTTGGTGAAGGATGTCCTTCTGTTTTGTTTCAGGTATCGGTGAGATCTTCTCTATCAGACAGAGTCAAGCAAGCATAGAAGCAAGACAGTGAGTTGCATAAAAAGGTAGAGCTAGTTCAGAAAGGTAAGTTGACGGAATTCAACATTGATAGTGATTGTGTTTTGAGGTTTGGGAAGAGATTATGTGTGCCATGTGATTCACAGTTGAAGAATGAGTTGTTATGTGAGGCTCATAGTTCACCGTTTTCAGTTCATCCTGGCAGTACTAAGATGTATAGAGATCTGGGGGAGTATTGCTGGTGGGATGGAATGAAAAGAGATATTGCTGATTTTACTGTGAAGTGTTTGACTTGTCAACAGGTTAAAGCAGAGTGATAGTTAACTAAAGGGATGATTCAGCCGCTACCAGTGCCAGAGTGGAAATGGGAGAATATATCCATGGACTTTGTTGTGGGATTACCGAAGACATCTCGAGGTAATAATGCAATCTGGGTTATTGTTGATCGCTTGACTAAATCTGCTCATTTACTTCCTATACGAGATAATTTTTCCCTAGATCAACTTTCCCATTTGTATCTTAAGAAGATAGTCTGGTTACATGGATTTCATCTCTCTATTGTATCTGACCATGATCCTAGGTTTCCTTCTAACTTTTGGAAAGGCCTTCAGAAGTCGTTGGGTACTGAATTAAATTTTAGTACAGCTTTTCATCCTCAATCAGATGGGCAGTCAGAATGAAAAATTCAGACCTTGGAGGATATGCTACGAGCTTGTTCGATGGATTATTAGGGAAGTTGGGACCAACATCTTTCTTTGGTTGAGTTTTCATATAATAACAGTTTTCATTCCAGTATACAGATGGCACCATTTGAGGAATTATATGGGAAGCGGTGTCGAACTCCAGCATTTTTGGGTGAAGTGGGTGAATGGAAGCTGATGGGACCAGAATTGGTAGAAGAGATGGCAGAAAAGGTTCAATTGATTTAGAAACACATGAGAAAAGCTCCGAGCAGGCAGAAGAGTTATGCGGATAACCGGAGGAAGGATCTCTCTTTCGAGGTAGGTGATCATGTTTTTCTCAAGGTTTCTCCATGGAAAAGTGTGATGTGATTTGGTAAGAAAGGAAATATGAGTCGAAGGTTCATTGGACCATATGAAATTCTGGAGAGAGTTAGATCAGTTGCATACAGAGTGGAATTACCTCCGAGTTTATCTCAGGTACACAATGTTTTTCATGTTTCGATGTTGAGGAAGTATATGCCAGATTCATCTCATGTTTTGAGCCCAGAGGTATTTTAGTTTGAAGAGAATCTCCCTTATGAAGAACAACCAGTCCATATTCTTGAATGAAGAGAGAAAGTGTTGCGAAATAAGGTAATCCACCAGGTAAAGGTTTTGTGGAAAAACCATATGGTTGAAGAGGCAACGTGGGAATCTGAAAATGCTATGAGGGATAGATACCCCCACTTATTTTGATAACTGAATAAAATTGCGAGGACGCAATTCCCAAAAGTGGGGAAGGATGTAACATACCAGGTAAATAATGAATAAAACATTTTCATATTTATTAATATTTACGAATTAAATATTAATTTTACTTTAAATGGGTTTCTATGTTCGATAGCGTACCCGATATGCAACAATAAGTTCCTTTGAAAACATACGTTGCACACTAGTAATATAATAATATTATTTTAAATGGTAGTTAAAATGTAGCCGTTGTATTGGCGGGAATGGATATAAATAACTAAAATATGATTATATATGTTTTTTTAAATGTTTTTACATTTATCCAATAAAAGATAAAGGCTTAAAATACGGAAAGAATTCAATTTTAGGCATTTATACCCTAATTTTCACTAAAGGTTCACTTATCACCTTTTGATGGTGAACCGTCATTAAATATATTATTGATAAATCTTATAAATTATATTGGACCAAATATAACTCTTCTTTAGAATCGGGATATCAAAATTTACTTTGTGTAAATTTTTGATATCTTTCCGATAAAGTTCATTTTTTAATGAATAGTGTAAAATGTTGTATTTTAATTCAAAACCTCTTTTTAATGTAATTTATTTGTATGATTAGATTATAATTTAAATTGGTTTTAAATTGAAATTAGAAAATATTTTTACCATTAAATCCATTATTGGTCATTTGAATTAATTTAACTTTGAAATCGGACTTAAACTAGTGTCAATCTTTTGATACTTATTGTTTCATTAAAACACGCTATTTGTCATGACAATGAGAATTAATTATTAAATTAATTAATGTCACTTATATGTTTTGAATTTTGTAAAATAGACTTCATTTTTGAATTCGGAATATCAAATATATCTTAGGGTAAATTTTTGGTATTTTTCTGAAAAACATCAATTTTTGATGAATTGTGAAACCACTAAGTGGTACTTATAAAAACAGATTTTTTGTTTAAATGAACTTTTACCAATTATGTGTTTTGAATTTCAAAAATCCAACATACATTGTTTTCATTAAGATGTAAAATGTGGTTCAATGAGATTAAAATAATTTTTTGGTGAATAGTAACTCTTAAGTTCTTAATCGCGATTAGAGGTAATTAGTGTCGTTTAAGCTAAGAATAATGTTTTAATCAAACGAAACGACCTAGACACATGTCCTACCCTCATTTAATTTGTCACGGAAGACCAAGACAATCCATGGGTCAACATGGGGACCCCATGGAGCCACTTTGGTTGGAAAATGACATAAATACCTTTTATTTAATGTTAAAGTAAAAAATGACATAAACATGAAATGTTTTACTAAAACAATTTTTACATGGGGTTATACAAGTCAGATTTTTGACTATAAATATTAATTAGAAAGATAAAAAGATTTACTACATCATGATATTTGTTTTATAATTTTTATAAATTAAATAAATTAAATTATTTAGGACATTATGATGATGCAACGATTACATCATTAATACAGGATTTAAATAAAATGGAAAGATAATGTAACCTCTATGACCTACACATGTCCAAAACCTATTGGGTGGGTGGATTTAGAACCCTTATCACATTATCCTAGAAACACATCAAATTGGTACCACTAAAATCCGAAACTCATTCTAAAATAAAGTAACATTTTCTTACTTTCCAAGAGTGCCAGTCCTCTTCTCTTATAAAAGGCCCCACCTCTACCTCCTTACCCACACTTCCAAAGCCTTTGGCTCGTCCAGACCCTTCCCATTTTGTCTCTCCACTTCCCTATATTACTCATTGAAGCCTCACTTTTGTCATAAGTCTTCCCAAGGAAGCCTTTGAACTCAAACCAAAGGGAGTTACCCGATTTTAAGGTAATGTCTTCACTTGAGTCCTTTTGTTTTATTTTGCTTCTCCAACCCCCTAAACTATTTTTATTAATTTATATGGTAAAAACTCCAGTATAATAAATATACTAGGATGTTTTTATAAGAAGTATTCGATCTACACTTACACACACCAACATCTAATGCTTAAAGAACATACGGTTTCCGTGGATGGGGAATTTCGGCCTCCCGAAACGATGATTGTTCAACATTCTTTTAACAGCTTCAAAGGTGGCCATTAAGATGACACTATATTTATATATGATATATAATATGTTTATGTTTTCATTAATCTTATTTATTTTTCATTTTGGGAATACCTTGATGGTTTCCATTATGGGTAAACGCGATATCTTAATTTAAGGAAGTGCGGACTACCGCCCCCTCAAAGTGATGTGATTCATAATGACATGTGTGGGACATGTAAAGGATGGATTTAAAGTTATTATATATGATTTTATACTGGATTTATGATATACCTCTATATCATTATTATTTCTTTCCATTAAAGTATGAGATTGAAATGAAAGTAGCGTTCATGCGTACGTACGGCTTACCGTCTCCATGAACGGTGCATTTCATTTCTTATACCCAAATGTAATGTACTATTAAAAGTACATCTATATAATGGATATATATGTTGAATGATACATCTAAATGATGAATATAATCACGGAATTAAAATATACATACATCTCATTTAGTTTTAATTCCATTAATATGACAAAGAAATGAAAGTAGCGTTCATGCATACGTACGGCTTACCGTCTCCATGAACGGTGCATTTCATTTCTTACCTCTAAATGATTATGTAATATTATAAATACATGTATATTCTGGATATATATTATATATATATGATATCAAAATCATGAATATCATTCTGGATATAATGAACCTTTGACCACACGAATAACATGTAATTGTAAGAAGTCCACTTTCGACTTAAGAACCAAATATCGACAAAACAAACATTATTAACTTAAATGATTACATAATGTTTATAACATGGAAATAAGTGATATAAAAGGAATAATAAGCTTGTAAAATGTTCTTAAGCAAGTAGAAATTAACTCAAGTTTATTATTCAGGACGTTAAACAACGATCGAGTCAAGTCGGACCCGAGGTAAGGGACTTCGTCTCAATCTCCTTTAATTGAGGCATATTTTGTTTTATACACAACTTTCTTTTATACGGTGTATAAACCCCTTTGACTTTTACTTTTATACAAAAGGAATATTTTTTTACGAAGATTTTTACTAAACGACAAAAAGGAATGTTTTTTTAACGTACACGGTGTCAACGACCTTTTCCGCCGCCGTGAGTATAATTTGGTCTTTGGCTTCCTCAACAAGCCGTAATGTTTTTAAAATAAAATAAATACGATATACTCCTTTATGTATTTTGGTATTGAAAATGGTTTTGATAAAGGATTCTATTATGTCAATATATTTAAATTATATATTGTGATTGAAATGTGGAAATGTTATCATTCCTTTATTGTGGTTTTATGTTTTATGATTTTATATTGGTACTTTGACATTTGAAGGGTGGTTACGTGATAAACCATATGACGGGTGGTGCCGTGAATACCAGGACGAGTGGTTACATTATAACCTCCAATTAATTGGGTATGGAAGTCGGCCATATGGCTATTCCATTAAGTATGTATGGAAGTTGGCCGTATGGCTATTCCATTAAGTGATATGTGTGGAAGTCGACCGTATGGTTATTCCACTTAAGTATGTTTATGTCCCAAGTTACCTTTTTATGTTATGTGTTCTTTATATGGGTTTTATGGTAATCCTTTGGTTACATTAGGGTAAGTAATGATATTTTATTCAGTGAAGAGTTTTTACTACTTCATGAAGGTGAAGGTATTACTTTGATTAAGTATACATGGTTTACGTGATGTTTGAAAAACTAACAGTTTTCATTCTTTGTGTATCCCTTACTGATATTTTTATGCTCACCCCAAGTTTTTTTAAATTTTTTTCATGGGACTTAATGTGGAATAGGGTCAATGACGGGATCAATGGAAAGTCATGCAATATAAAACATGGAACTAGACATGTCTCTTTTTAAGAGTTTTTTTTATTTTATGGAAACATAGTAGAAGTGTCTACTTTGTAATCGTTTGAGATGCAATAGTTATGTACTAATTCTCTAAAACTCTAAACTTGAAAAGATCCTCAATGTGAATTATTCATTTAATTCAACATTAAGTAAGGTTTAAGGCTGGGGCCTTATAAGTGGGCTGGTGGAGTTCATTTTGGAACTACCTACTAAAAAAATCCACCGACTAGTTGGTGGCCCTCACCAGCTAATTGATGGACCTACTATAGATTTTATAAAAATAGGACCAAGTCCATCCCTAAGTTAAAACCCCTTTCAAACTCTAAACAATTCAAATAAATAATTTTAATAACATTCTAAACCCACTAAAAATGTTCTAAAAAGTAATAAATATTCAATATTCAATAAAAATTCCCACATATCAATGATAAAAAAATAAAAACCAAGGGTCATACCTAAAATCATGAATTCAGTGTTAGAATTATGAAAACCATAAAAACATTATTCCCCTTAGGATCCAGAACTCTAAAATATGGTAGATCACAAAAAAGAATCAATTTATCCCTCTCATACATTTCATAGCTATGCCATGTATAGTACCACAATAAACAAACCAATGGAATTGTTTTAATGAGTAGTTCCTTATATTAGATATCCAGAATATGATCTGGTTGTTCAACCACAATGGTGTCAAGATCATGTTAAACAACATACCACTCAATCCCTTGGTAAGTCTCTTGTTGATACCTCATTGTCTATGAATCATGAAACACGTAGAGAATAAATGTCAAAAGTAATTTAATGTCCAAAAATAGGGAAATATTCCATAATATTCAACAATATCAAATGGGTTGGATAATCTCATTGGAAAGTAATCTAATTTACTAATAAAAATGACCTAATATGTGATAAAACTCTAATAAAGACATGGTCACCGAAATTAGACTCGGTTAGGTGATGATGATAACATACATATGATTTCTGATGGGATTGAGAATTCATTAACCACTTCTAGATCAACTGTACCCTTTCTATTATCTCTTGTAAAAGTCTATTTCCAACTATGTGCCACTCTCCCAACTCTTCCTAGTACAATTAAGTTCTATAATTCAACCCATACAATGCTTCAAAATGTGAAATTTTTATCGAATCTAGAAAGCTACAGTTTTTGGATATTTTGACTAAAGGAATAATCCTTTACGAATTACCACTAAAATCAATAACACATGACAAAACAATATCCTCTAGAATCTTAATTTTACACCTAGTATTCACATCTATATAAATGTGATACAACATGCTTAATTTTAAATGGGTACCCAATACCTCTTAAAACCCTTTACAAAACCAAGATGTAAAAAATGGGACCATGATAGAAAAAAATTAGTTGTTATACAATAGAGCTTCATAACCTATTATATGTATAAGTTGTTGGGATCTTCTACCTTAATCATCTCCTTGATAGGATAGAAATTCAAAAATTTATTAATTTTATAGTTGAATAAAAAATAACATATTTCCCCTACGAGTCCATTGAAATCTAATGACGAAGTCCATGGATATCCCATCACATTTTCTTATTTGAATTATCTATAATTGAAAAAACCTAACAGTTCTCTAGTTATCTTCCCTTTTTTATGTGTAAGCCTTCATGAAAAAAATATATAATCGAATTCATCATCCCCATACACTAACATTGATATCCCATATCATGATACATTATGGTAGTCATAGGGTTAATAGACCAAGAATATTGGTTTCCACAATCTATAAAATATTTCCTCACAAATATCAGAAGGACATACATTCCCTAGAAACAGAAATCACAAATGGAAGATACTGAAAATGAACTGAGGTCTCCCCACTTATAAATATTTTACTATAATGATGAAAATATCTGTCATAAAAATTTTCCTGTTGAATCTGATCATTAAATTATTAATCATACTGTAAAGAAGCCAAGAACACCTATTCGCCTTCTTCTTTCACTCCCAATATCATCTCAATAATCAAATTCATTATATAACATTATTTCACCGATTTTATTCAATATTTATCCACTGAAATCATTCTCAAATAATCAACAACAACATTCCACATTCCGAGAGTATAAAAAATATCAAAATCCAAACTCTGAATATACTAATCCCAAACTCTCTGTAACATGTTCATATACCTCTATGTAATTCTGAATCTTATGACCAAATTATACCATAAAACATTTCACCAAATAGATTGTGTACCTTTTTTTAGATAGTAAATCATATATTCTAGATCTAGTGAAATTTTAGGATAATTCTTCTCAGGATGGAATAATTAGGGGTGCTATAGGTGACCACCTTCTTTCACAATATCAAGACACACCATAAAAATTACCTAAGGAATCCCAAAAAATCTCATATCCTAAACTGAGTTCTAAAAGAATCAAAACCGGAGTTGATGTCAACCTCACATTCAATTACTCAATATTTCTCTATAATTTATACTTCCACTAAATATTATCACTCTTACCCGATAAATATATCATTGGAGATGAAAAACTTTGATAAATTTTAAACAATCCTCCCAGAATAGTTATTTAAAACAAAAAATACCTAAATATCAAAAACATTTTTTGGTTATTTCGTTGACATGACTAAACATATCATTTTTGTACCCATGTATATTCCCCTATCATATATAACATCACTCAAAAATTTCACATCATAGATAAAAATTTCACATTTATAAATATTCTGTTACAAGAAATGTTCCTTCATGATTTCAAGGGTGATATCTAAACATTCCCTACGTTTATCCTCTAAATTAATGAAACAAAAATATCATAAAAAAATATGAACATGAAATATTTAATGAGATAAAAAATGGCCTGGTTCATTAACACCATAAATACCTATGAAGATTAGAGAGACCAAACCCCATAACTAGGAACAAAAAATAACACACCACCTTTTTATTGATATCTTTGGTATATCCCCCTCGAATACTCTCAAAATATAGTACCCTAACCGCAAGTAGATCTTTGGAAACCATCATCCTCCCGGGACTTGATGAAAAGATGTGATAAATTATTGGAATGGTGTATTTATTCTTAATAGTAACCTTATTTTGATTTTTTAAATTGACAGGAATTCATAGGCTCCCATAAACCTTATTTATTAATAGAATATGACAATTACATGGTGATACAAAAGATGAAAAAATAAAATTCCCATTATATCTACAATATGAAGTTTTATTTACATTAACTTAGTATGTTCTATATGATATGATGGCATTGAAATGGGAACCATGCCAAGAAATTGGTCAATAGTGAACTCGACCTATCTATGGGGTGGTAACCCAAAAAACACCTGGAAAGACCACATGGTATACAGTCACCATTATTGAAAGTATACAACTCAATGAGAATTGATGAAATCCAGAAAAACCTATAACAACTGACATGAAATCATTCCAGTATTAGGAAAAACATGCCCTACTATCCCTGATCTTGAATCTCACACACCATGAAAGCCATGAGAGACACCATCAGTAGATATAAACTAAACTTGATGGTGTTATTGATCAATCTCATCCTTAATTATAATAATCAAATTGAATCCAATAAAATGTACAAATATATCATGTACATGAAAAAAGAAATATGACACACCATCGATTATATACATCATAATTTTACACATTGGAAATTTAAAACCATATATAGACCTCTTTTCTAAAGGTGTGGAATGTTCGAAACAGATAATAATAAACTCAAATCATAATACCACCATTTAAATTAAATATTAAAATATAAAAATTGTGTTTCACCAGTATAAAACTATGCTATAACCAAATAGAATGAAATAAACACTATCCTTATAATAGTATTAGTCCTTACATATGATTCTTATGGTGAATACATTGCTGTATAAGGAATCTTAGTCTCTTCTAATCCCTTATTTTTCTCTTTTTATTGAGTATCCCCCTTAAAATGAGAATGAAATCAACAACCCTTAAATTTATTAAAATAAACCTAAGATTCTTTGGTATGAGTGGATCTAGATCTACATCATTAATAAATTCTCCTAGAAAAACACTAAAGGTAAAAAGACATTCAAATATTATGTCATGCTATATGAGATTTCTTATAGTTTTTAATTTTATGACTAGGCCCTACACACTTATATAAAAAAACCTACTATTTTCCAATAAAAATACCTTAATGATTTTCTTGGGGTAAACTCATTGCCGTTACATTTTTTTCAATATAGAATACAAACTCAGGCTACCTCCCACAACACCTAAATCCCCACCATAACATATTTTCCTATATATGAATGCATATTTCATGTATGATTTTTAATTACCTAAAAAAATTCCAACAAGCATAACATCATCATCATAAAATGAATATCATTCCTTAGTACAGTTTTAAACCTCTAGGATTTAGGGTAACCATTAGAGACAAGATCTGGTTCTAGGTAAAATAACACTTTGAAATGGTTGGAATACTGCATAACTGAATGTTCAACTTTCTAAAAGGCTAAAAATTCATAGTTATCCACTCATAATGTTTGGTTATAAAACTTTTATTTTTATTTCTTCTTGAAATACGTATATGTAAGATCATCAAGTAACACACATTGCACGATATAGTCCCACCATTTCCATTACAGTCTTTCAAGAACATAAGTGGTAAAACCCAACAAAGAGTTATTTGGGGTTTTCAATAACTGGAAGATCCTCTTTATCAACTTGAAAAATTATTTAGATTCCTAGGGTCAATTGTCATTGTGGAATAAAGGTGGGTTCTTCTAGGTAAATTCTAATATATGATCTACCAATATTACATAGTTTCTAACAAATACCTAAGCTCGAGGTTGAATAGTGTGGACAAAAACATCCATGAATGAATGATCATGTAGTGACCTTGACCTCTATAGCTCAGAGCCAGTTTCTAGTTAAATACATTTGCATATGATATAAGAAATAAAATCCCAAAGGACTGAATAGTTTTGTAGTCTTGGTAAACTTAAAACATTCATAATTATTTGAATACATTTGAATAGTAAAATTAAAATATAACATTTTTTTGAGAGTATCATTATTTAATATAGTATATTATAGAATATCTATCATATTAAAATTTATGGATTCTTGGAGAAATAGAAATTTTTTTGGTGAGATCAAAGGCTCATTAATGGATATGTATAGTGCAAGCTGTAACGAATTAATATAAAATAATAAATATAGTAATATAGGTAACTAAATAAACAATCAATTTAAATAACATGAGTTCCTGAATAAATAATGAATTATAAATATGGAATGGAAAATAATTGAGAAAAATATTCCATTTGTTTAATAAACAAATTATGAAATTCATTTTGATATAATATCACTGTGAAATTATCATGGAAAAGAAAAAATAAATTATTAATGAGTAAAATGAATAATTATTATAAATCATGTATCCAGAACACGATACCTATACAATCAAGACCTTTCAAAACATGGTGTAATATGGAAAGGTATAAAGTGAATAAGTTTTGTAAATTATTCTTATACTGTTAAGAACTTTCACAACACATTTTAAAACAACTAGTTATAAACTCATATAGTTTGGCCAATTTATTTGTCCTATAAGACTTATAGATGCATTGAGTTACTTTATAGAAATGGAACCCACCCATAACTTCATGTCTAGTAAATTATTCAAATATTTAAAGATTGATTTCATTTATGAAAAAAGTTCTATATAAGAAATATCTATATTGAGTAAAATATATGGATTTATAAATATTTACCAAGATAATAAAATAACTCTCAATATAAAACATAATATTAATAAATGATGTACATTTTAATAAATAAACGTACCCATTATAAAAAATATTTATTTTTAGGGGAAATTTAATTTCCACAGGGAAGTGAATAATTCATCATATAAAATTTTTTTATGAAGAATCTCTTTTGAGGGACAAGTGGGAAACCATAAAGTACAAAAACATCAATCAATCTCATAAGAAACGGATGAATCTCCAAATTGTAGTTTAAGTCTTTTAGATCCCTTACCTCTAAGAAGAATCCATTTTAGAGTGGTGGTTCACCCGTCTGGTCTATCTTTGAGGAGGTCTTCAAAATAAATTGTCATCTTATCCCAAGATAGAATGAGCTCCTCCACAATAATCATCTTTCTATTAGATCCAAGAGCCAAGAAACCACATTGTTTGTTGATCCATGATTCCTGCTCAGAAGATAGAGTAAACATTATGCTTTTCTCAACCAATCTCTCAAAGTCCTCTTGTGAAGAATCAACCTCTATATACTTCTCTAAAAATTATTCATTACCATTAATGATATTTTCCCACTCCTCACATTTTGTCAGTTCCATTCCAACCTAGAGGCTAGCAGTATCCATAGGTTCATTTTCTTCAGGCTCCAGATGCTTGTAGAATTCTTTTTCTTTACTCAGAGGGAGATTTATGGATATTTTGGACAACTTCATTAGTGCCTTGCTCTTGCTTGAGGATCGAGTCACTGGAGGGTTTGGAAGATCAGAGTAGTGTTTCTTGAAACGCGGCCTCCGGGTGTACTTAATAAAACTGTTACAGTTAATAATATAGATTTTACCTTTCCTTGAGGAGGATATATGGTAGTCCTCCGCCATATTCTCTTCCATGGACTCGACATGGGTGTTCGAGGAGGACTACAAATCCTCTTGTGAGGTCTCCATTTCCTGGATCTCCCCATAAGCTTGGCACTATATTTCTCCCAACACAACAGACCAATTTTGGGGGTCAGAGGCCATTTTTCCATAATTCACCTTCTCTACATAGGATTTTTTGACCTTCAGGACCTGCAATGATTTTTCCAAACCTCCTGGATACTCGAAACTGCGGCCCATATACCGAAATTGAGAGGTTAGATCCTCCAATACTAGACCCAGTGGACCCTTACCTATGGGAAACGCATCGAAAACCTCCTGAATCACGGAAACTTCTTTGGATATACTAGGCGAGGCTAGTTGCATGACTTGTTCAGCATCACAAAGAGACACAAAATATAAAGACTCCTGAGGGATAGCAGCACCCTGGTTGCGTTTCAATCTGGAAAATATGTCTGAGACTTTTGGTTTAGGCAGATTGGACCTTGAACGCTTCCAGACAGCCTGAGACCCGTCGCATGGAATCACTAAATCATGGGAGATATATTCGGACCCATTCAAATTTCTCCTTTCAATTGTCCCATAATTATCCGCATGAAGAAGGAAATCTTGATCAGAGGATACCCCCCAGTGAGCGGGATACCACCATCGCCCAGAGCTATCCGCCCGCTGGATCCTTTACTACGCCACCAGCATGAATTAGCCAGATGCCCCAGGTGAGAGCACTTCGAGTACAAATACATCTAAGATTCAAACACTACTGGTTGTTACCATCAGAATTCCTTTCCAACTGAGATCCAGACCCATTCAATGGGGGGTTTTGAAACATCAACATCAACACAAATTCAGGGGGAGACCGGATGACAAACAGAACTGGTTCTCGAGTCCGAGAAGAGATACCGACCGACTAAATTACTATGCATTCAGATTATAGAGGTGATCTGAAAAGGGAGATGGAGCTCGGGAAATCATACCCACAAATCAGTTGACGGAGAATCCCGCTTCAAATGGAGGCCGAAGGACTATTTAACAAGTTGGAAGTGAAGGCCGTTGCGGGAACGAGGAGCTCCTAACCAAGAAGATATCATATCCTACTAGGATGAAAAGCGGATCATAATGTGGTGCTTATCAAGTAGATCAATATTCTCCCGTTCATGGAGATCCCATGATTCAATGATAAAACGATTGAAGGAGTCCACCGATGGCTTCTAGGAGATGAACCGAGCAACCAAAGTTTGATTACAAAGAGACGAACCTTCTGTAAACTCTGAAATCGATAGTGTGAGCTGAGGGAAACCATATCGGAGGTCTGGGACTTTAGGGAAAAGTTCCACACCAGGGAACAACAGTATAAAATTGGATGATACCAATATATACCCATTTGACCAAGGATAAAGGGTTTTTTTTTCATTTATGAATATAATTACCATAAAATGATCTTTAAATACATTTTTGAGGAAATTGTATTTTTCATTTTCAAAGATACTCTTTTTAAAAGCATAAAACATTTGGAAAAACATTGGTTTGAAAATTACATTAAAAAAATAAAGATTTATATAATATTAGGGAAAATATTCATTAAATTTAATTGTATTATTAAAAATTGATAATCATACAAATGAATATTATGTGGGTGGTTGATTTCGTAAATGTTGTACAAGTTAAAAAGGGAATGTTTTTTTCATCATACAAAGGCTAGAAACTAGAATTTTTTTAAAAAAATCAAGAATATTTCATTAAAAAAATTTAAAATGTAAAAATGGGTAAAAATAACATTAATAAATAGATGTTAATATGTTAAAAAGAGTTTAATTTTTTTTTATAAAACATGGTTTGGAAGAAAACAGATTTCTGACCGAAGAGAGAAACAAAGTTCGATTTTCTTAAAAACATTTTCTCTACAATATTAAGTACCGTAGAGTGTAAAAATGGTAAAATTACATTAAAATACCATTAATTACTAAAGTAGGATAAAATTAAATGGGTTTTTATATAATTATCAAATAATATTCTTCAACTGATATTCAAGAGTAAAAAATCTTGATTAGAATGAGATTGTGAAATAAACCTTTATAGTTATCATAACATTGAAGTGAGAATTAATCAATGAATAAATTATTTATTTTATATTTAAATCATCATACAAATGTTTAAATATATGAAAATGTAATAAATATTAATTATACGCATAATCATAGAATTACATTGTCAATAAAGTAGATGTTTAAACTGATGAATAAAAATTGATTTATAAAATCCCTCAGCTGACACTTCATTTCGATTGAAAATTTTTAAACTCAAATATAGTGGTTTTAATCATGCTATTAATGTAATCCAGAAAAATATTAATATTTATACTATCAAATATGATCATTTTATAACATCTTATCACATTTTCATTAATAATATTTCATTATTTTAATTATTTTCGGTGTTAGTTACCTTGTTTTCTTATTAGTGTTTTGTCATTGAAGATCCGCTTCTTGCACATATTACATAATTTAATCATTTAAAGAATAATAACAATGAAGTAATTATTATATTTATACATCAATTATACTTTTATGACCAATCATGAAAGGATGTTATTAAAAATGAAGTATGTTACAATCTTGGAGATGGTATATCATAGGTACGCATGAGTAACATTTGAATTTCTAATGATCATTGTGAAAAGATAATAAGTAATGAATTATCTTTCCAAAATTATCATAATATAAAAAATACCATATTATTTATTTTAATATACTTTTATATATCATTCATGTGGTCTATTGAGGAAAAGAGAGTCTCATCACTTTTTGAAGATAGTAGTGCACATGCACCCGAATGTCATTGACATCATTCATTGAGTGAATAGGTAAGAAATAAAATGATATATATTTTCTTCTAAGAATGATAAATATTTCTTTAATATCATAATTACTTATTGTATTTCTCATATATTCATCTTTACTATCCTTATCACCACCCTTGTAATGCTTTAGTGAAAGATGAAACAAATCACTTCATGAGGTGGTTGTTTGTCGTGCACACGAGTGACATTATCATATCCCCTACGGAATGAAAAGTAAAAAAATTTATATTTGAAATAATTAATATATATGAATTATTATGTTATATATACATATCATATACATACTTTATTTCTATCATCATACCCAATTTTGAGAGGTGGTAATTGAAAAACCAATGACATCGGTCCGCAAGTCGGTAGTCCACCGTACAAATGAATGATGATTTACTAACCCATTTGATGGATGAGGAGATATTTTTAGGCCATTTAATTAACATAAAAACATAAATTTATATGTAATATTCCTAGGTTATTATTTCCTCATTGTTTAATAAAAAATGAATGTGTTGTCAAAATAAGTAAAATAAAGATGCTCATTGAATAAATTACCACTTCATCATGTAACCTCCTTATGTTTGCTACAAAATCTTTCCTAGGTTGGATTTATTCAAGAATTAAGGCCTATAGGATGAGGGGAAAGAATTATTGAGGTCATATGGGTAGTTTATGGTATAACCAAAAGGTTTTGATATTGTGAAGTGTAATAGAGGGTGGGTACCTTTTTATAAGTGCGGTGAGTGTCAAACTATTAATTTTTTGAAATGATTCAATCACTCCAACATTTTATACAAGAAAAAAGCTTATACAATGGAAATTTTAGAACCTATATTCTATAATATTCAATATATGTCAATAAAATTGGTTTTTTGGAATCATTTTTAGGTCATTTTTAACCCTCATCTTTTTAGTGTAACCCCCCGATATATCCATTTTTAACTTAGTGGCAGAAATTATATTTTACATTTTCACTATTCATATGGGTTGAAAATAATTTTGACCTTGTCATAAATTTTAAATAAATCTGATCCAAATTTTTTAATCTATTTTTAGTAATTAAATTAGCAAAATTGGTAGAATTTAATAAAAAATTAATTTCATTGACTTGACGAGATAACGAGTTTCCAGTGAAAATGATCAAAAGTTTACAATGTTTTTATATGACAATTAAAAATTAAAATTATTCAAATGTCATAAATTAGATTAATTAATTCAAAATTGATCTAATTTTAAATTATTTTTTTATTCAAATTATTATTTAAAACAATAAATTATTTTAACAAAGTGGTTTCTTTCAATAAAAAATCAATATTTTTCACTAGTCGTCAAAAAATTAAAATTTTTGGAAAAATTTAAAAAAATCTCTATAATATAATATTGGTATTCCTATTTAAAAAAATTAATATTATCAAATATATTTTTTAAAATTGGTAAAATTTAATTTTAAATTATGTGGTCAAAGATTTATTAAACCGTATTTTAAAAAAAATAGTTTTTTTTTTCAGAAAATGCTACTTTCAATTATAAATGAATTTTAATTCAATTTTATTAAATATAAAGTAAATGTGTGTAAAATATAAATTTTAATAATTTTTTTAATCATATTTATACTCTCCTTTTTAATTGGTAGGTGTTAACCATCACATTAAATAATACTTTTTTTTAAAATATGTCATGTTATATTTAAATTCAATATTGAGTATAATAGAAGATAATACCGGTGTTGCATGTAACGAAATAAACAAATAGTGTTTCAGGTAACATAGGATAAACAAATTTTTGTATGTAATTCATGATATCAAATTAATTAAATTTATTTGAAAATAAATATATTTTAATGTCTTAAGGTGTTATATTTTATTCCCTATATTGTGTTCTTTGTCACATATTTTATAAAATAAAGTGTAATTATTATAGAATTTCAGGGTTTGGATCTCTACCCAACTTAAATATATTGAATAATCGACATTTACACTTGATGTTAGAAATAAAGGGTTTAAAATTTTAAAATAGAATCATTATAAAACCCACACCATACTAAGGGTTAATAAAATTTTCCCTTAATAAGAGAGATAGATAAGTATAAAGTTCACATGAAATAACACATAAATAGGTTTGTAAGTAGGATAACATTGGTGTCAAGTAAAGATATAGATATCGAATAAATTCATAAATAAATATAGAGTGATTGAATTTATTGATCTGAAGTAAGTGAAGGATTAATGGAAATATAAGCTCCTAAAAACCATAAATTTGTGACCATTTAAAGGCCGTCTGAATCATCAGATATGAATGTAATAGGATAATTTTTTTGTTTCAATATCATTTTCCTATGGTTTTGGAATTATTTCACTCTCTAAGGAAAAATAAATACTTGATATGTTTTTATCTCATATGTATAATTACATCCTATATATTTTATTCAATAAATTTATAAATCAATATTGTTCCATGATATGAATAATCAATTTTTTATATTGGATGTAATAAAATTCACTTTTAATGGGATCATAAGATCCATAACAAATAGAAAAGTATTTCCATCTATATCAAACTATCTTCCAAATCCTATATGGTTAACACAAGTTATCCATTAAGAATAAATCTTCATATTGCGAGGTAATAGATTATTCTATAAGACCTCATTGAAATTTCAACATAAAAAATTTCATAAATGGTTAACCATATAAACCTTCCAAGAGATCAAAACCCAAAAAATTAAAATAATGTTTACTGACATTCGAAAATGAACATACCATTATTCCCCCAAAATATATTAAGTAGCTCTTAACAATCACAAACTAATCTTGTGAATACCTTCATCATGTATTCTTTCGAAACATGGCAGTCACTATAATTACCTTAAAATGTTATTGAAAACATTCATGATTATTTATTCCTTATCCAGAAAACTAATTATTGGGTATATTCCATAGATTCAAAAATGATGTTAGATGCATTATATGAGAAAAAGCATCCTTTTATAACAAATCATTAATTATTTATATGGTAGTTCATATTATCCAATATAGTTTATCTATATTAATAATATCTTATTCTAGCATCATTATCTCTACATCTGGAATACATTCAGGGTTATATTTTCCTCAATCATGTATTTTACAAGATGTTCAAATTTCTAGTGAATCATTTTTATGGTATTCAATACTATTCAAAATGCACTTCCAAATTATTAAGGAAAATTACTATAGTTCAATCATTATATATTTTTTAATAAGAATAACCATTATATCATCGATAGAATTCTAAAATAAAATAATTATTAAGTCTAAACACAATAACATTAAGCATTCCCCTATTTCTTTGGAAATATAACAATCATGACCAAGGTATATTAGCTTTTTATGGTATATTCCCTTGAAGCATGAGACATTTATTTTTGTAGATCCTTACAACCTCAATGTTGAATAATTTTTCATTATATATTTTTTTCTTTCCCTTAAAATAAAATTCATGGTGGAATTTGTCTCTAAAATTATAGAAAATTCCCATTCCTATTATGAATGTAAAAGGTTGTTTCTTTGCATAATTCTCACATGTGGGAAAATAATATTTTCCCTTCTTCTATTTATAAAAGTTTTTACCAAATATCTTTTTATTCTTGTCGTTCTTCCATCTAAATACCTATTATGTATATAATTTTGTATTTTTTTAGAAAATGATACTATGTAATCACATTATTATAATGTTTGTGAGACTAGTTCCAATTGAAATATTATCTTAAATGCATAACTGAAATGATCATTCTTTCTCTTGGGATTATGTACATTGATGTGGGTATCATTCCTTCTTCTAGAAACCATTTCTAATTTATAGAAAACACTAGATTAAATCCTATCGTTAGGAAATATTATGTATAATCCCAAATCTTTTAAAACAAAAATTGATAAATTTATGTATAACTAATCTCATAATATATAACATAGATTCTTTGGTAATGTTTCTATTTCAAATCATTTATAATGGTTTTAAAAAATTATTTTAATTATTCAAATCATATCCCATAGGTTTGTTAGATCAGGTTAAATGTAAGGCATGTTTTCATGCACCATGTGAAGATCATGTCAGGCCCAATAAACCTTATTTTGATTTATTACCCTTAGGTACATCTATTCCTAAACCACATCCACTTTTTGTCTCCAAAAAATATAGTATTTGTTGGGGAAAAAAATCTCTAACCTAAAAAAACATTAGGATGATTTTTACATATATTCAAACTACACCATAGGATTATGTTTCCAAATCTACAATTTTTTTAATCTAGTTTCCAAGGTTTTTACTATGCTTCCTCTTGTACCAATTTTAGACAACCTGACCCTAGAATTTCATATCTGATGCCTTCATAAATTTATTGAAATACGATACAAGAAATTTCATTTCAATGGACCGAATAGTTCAGTAGTATTGGTAAATTAGATACATACATTATCCCACTTTTACATTTGAATACAGAAATAATAAATTTTTTTCTAAGAATATCATTATTACCTCTATAATATTCTTTCATATCATTCATAGTATTCTTAATGGATTCCTCATGAAAGGGAAAAAGGATGAAATCAAATTCTTAGTAAGGGTTAAGTAAAAATTAATATATCATGAATCAATAAATAACAGTCAATATTGAAAAGATAAATAATTTACCAAAATTTCCATTTAAATATCTTGACTCAATAAATTGATAATAAATAATCAATACAGAAAGATAAATAACTAAAAAACAAGCATTTAATCAATTATCTTTGAATAAAATTACTAAAGAGATAATATCCTTGTGATATTCTCAAAAACAATAATAATTTAATTTATACGAGGTAAATAATCAATTATTTGATTTCAAGTCTCATGAACATGATACATCTACCAAAAAAACCAATAATAAGATGAGTTTAAAAACTAGGTGTAAACCAATTTTGTTTTTCCAATTGTACTTATACTATCTAGACCTTTCACAAGATAGTATTAAACTATTGGGTACAAACTCATAGTATTTGGGAAAATTATTTTTCTTAGGAGACCTATTGATGTATTAAGAGAATTTCAATAAATTATACCCACCCCTAACTACATGTCCTAAAAATTCTTCATATATCAAATAATATACTTAATTAATGAAAAATGTTCCTTATAAAAATATCTATATTGAGTAAAATATATGGATACATCAATATTTCCACATTCAATAAAATTAAACTCAAAGTCAAACAACATATGATGAAATTATAAACATTTTAAGAAATAAAAATATCCAGGATAAATAATATTTAAAATTAGGGGAAATTTAATGCCCACATGGTAGTGATTAATTCAGATGAAAGTTAATGACTACAAAAATTAAGAATGAAAGCGAATTAAAATAAGTTTCTATGTCAAAATGATCAAAAACCATTATAAGAATGAATATGGATGGTGTTAATACAATATAGACCCATTGGAGTAATAAAAAAGGGTTTTTGTCATTATTGAATAAAAATACCATAAAAATATTTTTAAAAACATTCATGGGGATAATATCAATTTCATTTTGAGAATAACTTTTTTAAAACATATAACATTTTTAAAATCCTTTTATTTTTATATTCCTTTCAAAAACAAATTTTTTCTAGATTATTAATAAGACCTTTTAATTACAAAGATACTTAAGAAAATTAAAGGGGTGAATTAAATAAATGATGATCATGTTTTCTTGTAACTCTTTACATGCTGAAAATGATATAAAAAATAATCATTTTCATCAAAAAATGGTTTGAAATGTATTTTTTGGAAAACTATAAAAATATTGAATTATTTGTTTTAAAATAAAAAATGGGTAAATATTACATTAATAAATCATTGGTAAGTGGATAAAAAATCATTATTTTTTATAAATCATGGATTTAGAAGAAAACACATTTTCTTCTGAAGTGAGAATGGATATCAGATTTTACTAATAAAATTTTCTCAATTATATTATGTAACATAGAGTAAAAAATGTTATAATTAAATTAAAATATCATTAAAAACCAAAGGAGGATAAATTTAAATGGTTTTATAGACAATCATCACATAATATCCTTCAATATAAATTTTTGAATGAATAATAAAGATTAAAATGAGATTGTGAAGCAAACCATTCCAATGATAATAATGTTTAATTGAGAATTAATAAAGAAATTGATTTTTTGTTTGAGGTATAAATATGAAGAAAAAATGGGAAATAGAATAGGTTTTAATCAATAGATATTATACATATAACTTTATAATGATATAGTCAATTATGTATAAGTTTAACCTAATGAATGGAAATTGAGTTAAAAAATCCCTTACCACACGCTTCATTTCGATGGAACACTATCTAAAATATTGTATAGTTGTTTTAAACATGATATTAAATTTTATCGGATAAATATTAATATTTTTGATATCATATATTACCATTTTATAGAATATTATTACCCATTCACTAATAATCATTCATCGTTTCCCTTGATTTGGGTGTTAATTACCTTGTTTTTTATGCATGTATATCTAGTAATTATCTAGTTCTTTCACATATTACATAGTTTTATCATCTATAGAATAATAATCATTAAATAATTATCATATTTATATATAAATTTTACTTCTAATTCCAATCATGAATTGTTTTAATAAAAAATGAAGTATGTTATGATCTTAGAGACTTTAACCCGTACGTACGCATGGGTAATATTTTCATTTTCCTATGATCATTGTGGAAAAATGATATATAATACACTATCTTTATGTAATTATCATAATAAAATTTATAGAATATTATTTATTTAAATATAAATTTATATATCAATCATGTGGTTTGGTGATGAAAAGAGAGTCACATTGTTTCGTGAATTCATTGTACATATATACACAAACAATGTTATCATAATTCATTACGTGAAAATGTATGAATGAAAATGATATATATTATCTAATGAGAATGATAAATATTCCATTAATATAAAAATTATGTTATTTTTATCACATATAAGAATAATTTTTATCCTTATCACCTTCCATGTAAAGCATTAGTGAAAGACGAATCACATCACTTCTAGAGGCGATATTCCACCGTACACATAAGCGATGTTATCGTATCCCATATAGAATGTAAATTTAAAAATACATATATGATATAATTAATGAAGGGAAATAATTTTGTTATAAATTTCATATATATAATTTATTTCTATCATCATACCCAATTTTTAGAGGTGGTAATGGAAAAAATAATGATATCCGTTCGTGTGGTAGTTGTCCGCCGCACACACGAATGGTGATTTTGTAAACCATTTGATTGATGTTGGGGTGGTTATAGGTTGTTCAATCAACTTAAAAAAATAAAATTATGTATGATACTGATAATATTATATCAACATGGATTAATAATAATTATGTGTGGAAATGAATAGTATAAAGGCTCTTATTGAAGAATACCACCTCCTCTTCTGGTAACCTCTATTTTTGGCCAAAATCCTATATAATTTGAAATTATGACCAAAATAAGGAATATAGGATAAGTTTTTGAATGTTTATATTTTATTTGGGAATTTATTTTATGAACCAAAAAGTATTTATGGTGTGAAGAAGAGATTAGAGTGGTGGCCCTTTATAAGTGAGGAGAGTGGCACAATTGTAATAATTTCAAATTATTCTATCATACCCATGTTTGCATTCTGAAAAAGAATAAAAATGGGAAATTATTCATCATAGAAGATATAAGGATGAATTATTTCTAGATAATGTGTTTCAGAAATTTCTTAGGTCATTTTATCCCTTATCATTTTAGTTTAACCCCCGATAAATCTATTTTTAACTTAACTATGGTAATTAATTTTTACAGTTCTCACTATTCATTTTTGGAAAAAATTATGTTAACCTTCTTCGATAATATAAATTTTTATAATTGAAAAAATGGAATCCATTTTTCCAAAATCAGTTTGTATAAGTAGAAAAATTTTATATAACGTTAATCTTGTAGATGTGACCAGAATGCTGGTTTTCAAAGAGAAAATGTTTAGAAATTTACAATGTTTTTATTTATATATTCAATATGAAAATGATTTCAATAGAATATATTAGATTAATTAAAATAAAATTGATGTAATTTTACATAAAAAATTCATAATATAAATTATCAATACGAATTATGAAATTGAAAAGTCTTTTTTAATTGAAATATTTGAATTTTTCACTATTCATAAAAAATAAGGCTTTTCCATAAAATCAAAAAAATCACCATAAGATAATTTTGATATTTCTATTTCAAAAAAATTGCATTTTATAAACTAAATTATCTAAAATTTTTAAATATTAATTTTAAATTATTTGAGTAATGTACAATTAAACCATCTATTTGAAAAATACAGTTTTTAGGAAATAATTCATTTTATTTTAAATGATTTTTATTTATCCTAATGTATACCAAATGTATATTTATAAACTACATAATTTAATAATTTATTTTATATTTTTCATAACCTCTATTCTAAAGGCTATTTTATAATTATCACATTAAATAATATTTTTTTAACAATATTTCATGTTTCGTTTATACTCAGTATTGCATCTAACGCAAGTTAAACTCATTGTTGTGTGCTATGTAAGACAAACCCATTGTTTCATGTAATGCAATCAATTTAAGAAATAAAATTTACTTAAATGTAAATATATAAAAAATTCTAGGGGTTTAATATTTTCTTCTATTCTTCATGTTGTGTGTCACAAATGGTATCAAATACAATGTTATTCTCTTAGAATTTATTGGTGTTACAAATCTACATGTGTATTTTCCTTTTGGACCTATCACAAAAATTCTTGTCCTAGAACAAGAATATCTTTTATATTATTCATTTACTGACAAATATTAAATAAAATAACAATTTAAATTAAATTAAAATCTCAGAATAAAAATCTAAACATTAAGAATCTACAATAAAATGTTTAAATGGAAATAATTTAAAGATAACATAGATTCTATTAAAGAAAGAAAATATGTTAAGAAATAAAATTTTGTCTTAAAAATGTAAAGGAAATCTCATATTATAAAACCAAATTAAATCTCAACATTTATAAAAAATATCTATCCATGTACGATAACATGAGTTTGGATGAAAACATGTGTTCTATAGGCATGCATCTGTAGTTACTACCTGAATTATGACAGTCCAAACTTCTATCTACCAGATTCCAGGAACCGAAATCTAGATGTTTCATCACAAATCCTACTATGTAATGGTTCTGATATCTTTTTTTAATCCAACCCCGCATTATAGGACACATCACCTAATATGGACCACTATAAGGTAGAGATTAAAAATATAAACAAACAAGCCGCATGTATCATCAAAAAGTAGATTAACCAACAGAGTAAAAAGAGGAAGAAACATAAACATCCATGAGATATAAAACATTTTTCCAAATTGGTTAAACCAAAATCATAACAATATATGTTTATTATGAGGTTCCATAGGACCAATAGTCACTATCACACCATCATGCAATGAAGGTAAAAACATATAAGAGAATCCAATGAACTAAATTACACCCTTCTATTTTCCCATGTCCTGGAAAACCATATCCACAATATCTAAAAGGAAAAAGTATAGTGTGAGAAAAAATCCATATAAAATTCAACCAATTAATCTATATATTAAATAATACGATGAAATCATTTGTTCTATCATTTTGAAAAAAAAATATAATGAAATTTCAAATAAGACCCTATTTTGTAAAACATCCTTTGGTTTATTATAAATAATATCAAATTCTCACAAACTAGGAATATGAAAATTACTTGTAATATAGTATAATAGGAATAAATAAAATTATCCAAGAAAGTACAATAACATTAACATGTGAATCATTAATAACTTTATAAAACCATATAGTATAAAACAAAGAACATGGTGGATATAACCTATGAGAATATGTTCTCAGAAACACTAAGGAACACTATGCAATTATAACAAGAATCCTAAAGATACTGAATCCCGATACAGTCTATCGGTATCACCATAGTAACCCCTAGTGGTTCTATAATTAGTATGGTTTTTATATGTCCATACCTAATGAAAAAAGTGTTCCCAATGTGTTTTATTTTCCAAAAATATTAAATAATCAATGATAAAAATATAGATAAAAATATAACTTTAATGAATCACCATTCTCATACATGAAAATCCATTTTTGATTCAAAGTCATCCTTGAGGAATTTTATTGAACATAAAATTTAAATAAACTATTTTTTGAGAACATACAATTTATAAATTCCTTTTTATGAAACCCAAGATCAATTTCATGAAAAAATCATTATTTATATAAATAATTTTATTTAAATAAACCATAAAATGTAATTTACACAATGTTAAATAATTAAATTGTTAACACTACTGTATAGATACACACACCTAAGACAAGATCTATGATCACTCAACATGGAAACCACCATGGGAGAGCCTTTTCCTAAAAATATCATAAGGGTAATTGGGTATCAAAAGTCACCAATTCAAGATCTTTTACCATTAAATACTGGAGGATCCAAAACTCTTGAAAAAAGGGAGAGGAAATGAAAGATGGATCCATGATCAAATTGAAAACATGTTCACTATAATGGAAACAATGAACCAACTGATTCTTCAATCCATGAAGAAATAAGGCTGAGATTTCCAAATTCATCCCAAGAGGGTCACCAAGATGTATAAATTTGAATGAGGTTTAAAGGTGAGGATTATATTTTAAATGTGGACTAAGAGAAATAAAATTATGATATTTCCATTCCTCTCATCACCACAATTGGTCTCTCAAGGAAGCCTATGGACTCTATTGGAATGTTGGTGGCACCTAGTATAATGTATGGGTGACTGGAAGTTGAACTAGCTAGTTGTTGGGCTAGGAAGAATGTATGTCACATTGGCTGCACTACCAGCTCGCCGGTGTGATCCCACTGGATTGATGGTGGAGTTCTTGTAGGAACTCCCTCTTGCCAGCCATTCATAGTATAGCTGGTGGACACCATCAATTTTCTAATGGACCTCCTATATATTTTCTAGTTGAATGAGCAAGTCCTTCCTAATGCTAAACCCCTCAGCCACCTCATAGACCCTCAAACAAGAATTAAAATCATATTCTCAACTCTGAACATGGCTCTAACATGTAAGTAACAACCAATATTCAACAAGAATAACCATAGAATGACATAATAGTAATAAGATTCAAGGGTCATAGATAAAATATTGTGTTAGGTTTTTCACACTCTTTTTTAATTTTATTTCAATTTTAAAATTTTTCAATTTTTATCTTCAGAAATTTTGGATTTAATTTTTAGATAATCATTAAAATTTTCAACCTCTATCATCATATTTTTCTCATTCAAGAACATGATTAATATTTTTCTTTATTATCTCGGTGAAAATATAATAAACATTTATAAAGTTATCCATTTTTTGTAGTTTTTTATTTACGATCAATATAATTTTTATAATGTTTTTGATATCAAATTCATAGATATAATATTTCATGTTGTCAATATTTTCAAGAAATTTTTCCTCATATAAAATTAATTTTTCATAATCATCTTCCCTATGTGAAGGGTGAAAAAATTTGGAATCTTATGATAAATTTATAAGTGATTCAAAAGTAATTTCTCCCAATAAATGTTTTATAATGATATGGAAATTAGTATGAAATGAAATAATAGTTCATCTACCATAATTATATTTAGTTGAACTATATTGAGTTATGTATATATAAATTGTTCTCAATATATTAATATATTTATAAAATTATATTTTTTCCTCTTTGAATATTTTTTAGAAGAATTTATTTCATTGTTATTAAGATTAATAAATCAAGGTCTAATATGAAAAATCATTCTATATGAATAACAAATATAATCAGGGGTATTATTAATTTCATTTCATTCCTTTAAATAATTTATTTTGAAACATTTTATTTTGAGAATTATTCACAATAGATTATAAATTTCACTATCAAATGTTTCAATTTCACTATCTTCTAAAAAATTTCAACAAATTTTTTGTAATAACTTATTTTAAAAAATTTGGGATTCATATTTCTAGTATTTTAGAAGGTTCAATATTTTCTTTTTATATTTTTAAATTTTTTTTGAATTGACTTTTATACTGTATCAGTGTACCAATTAATTCATCTTGACATAGACTAGAAATATGATTAGTGTCATCCATATCCATTTTGTATTCCCATTACAGCGTAAGGATGTATATAACATTAACAAATAGGTAATAATATAAAAATTTATTCTCACAAAGGGATTTTAAGTTATTTAAAATTATCATAAATATCTTGTTTATTTTAGTATTTAATTTTCCATATAAAAAATAAAATTATTGATAGTATGATCTAAGAATATATCTTTTTGTTTCTCATATTTTTTATGTTACAAATTGGGTAAATTCATATTTATGTCCCATTCTTCATGGAATTCAATATGATGAAATCTGGTTGTATATATTTATTTATATGAAAAAATTATTATTTATTAATCTTAATTATTTCATAAATTCATTTTTCTCTTCTTTGGTAAAAGTTCAGAAATACTAGATGCGAACATTATAATCACTTGTATGAATTAAAAAATAATTAACTTATGTATTTATAACATATATTTCCATTCCATCATTCCAATACACATAATAATTACCATAAAAAATTGGTTATTTTATTTAGATAATCAATTTATCCAACATGTAAGACTTATATACTAAAATACCTCTACGTTGTTGTTAGAGTTTAAGAAAATTGAAAGAAAAAATCAAATAACAAATAAGGAAATATCATTGTTAGATTAAAATGTTGAAACCATCTAAGATACCAAATGGATGATCAAAATATTAGATAGTATAATATGGATACTATAAGAGGGGGTGGTGAATTGTAGTTTAAACATGATTAAAGATTTTCTTCCTCCTCAGTGTACAAAATTTTCATAATTATAAAAATATGATTGTAAAAAAATTATAGTATTTGTATTATAAACAACTAATATACCCACAATAAAAAAAATTGAAACTATATTTGATAATCAATATTTGAAATTATTGATTGAATTAACATGCATAATGAAAATAAAACTAAACTATATTACATAAACTAATACCAAAAATATTGTTTATAATAGAATAACTAAATGAGGATTTTAAAAACAAGACATTTATTCCAAAGGTAATGGTAGTTTTATAGATATAATTACATGTATAATCAACTATAAAACTTTCATAAGTTATTCTCTTTATAAATTCAAAAGATAGACTTGTCTTCCAATCCCCAGAATCCCTCGACCAACTTGTTCAAAAAATCCTCCATTACTATAATTGATTCCTCAATTTCCCCATACATAACCAGTATCTTGGTTTTCCATGAAATTTTACCTGTCATTGAGTCTATATATTTTAAGGAAATTTTTTCTATTCTCTCGTTAATACAAATAAAAACACAATATTTTTATTCGACATACCCTATTTTTTTGTTAAATGAATATAATAAGATATTAAAGAGTCTTTTTCAATGTAGGAATAATAAGAATAATGTATAGAAAAATACTTACAAAATAAAAGAAATAAAATGTATATAAATCAATAATTAGTTTAAGACTTCAAGTGATTGTGGATTTCAATGTTTTCTAGACTTTGTTTGGAAAATTTGTATTTTCTAACCCATGTGGTCAGCTCTATTTATAATCTATTCTCCAAAGGTTTAATTTTTTTAATACTTAAGGTTAGTTTTAAATGTATCATATTTATCTCATTATTCATATTTTGAGAGTGTGGGATTAGTTCCATATCTTCTAATAGGTTGGTTAGAAAATGATACAATTCTTATGATAAAAACCTTAGATATTTATTGTCATGAAATTTATTCCATTATCTAATTTTCATAAATAAGTTATAACATTATTTCATTATAAATTAAGCTTCATTATTTCATTAAATGGTTTTATATAGACAAAATTAATTAATTAATAAATAATATGTTAGATTAACTACATAAATTAAGTGTTTCATTATTTTCAAAACAATTGAATTTATATCAAGGAATCAATGATAACACATCAATTGAAGCTTGTAAAACATTTTCATATTATAAAAGTATAAAATTTTATATAATTAATCATATTAATAGAATAAATAATGTGATAACATAATCTCTATATTTAAGAATACATAACAATAAATTGAAGACCATATTATGAGATAATGAATTAATAACAAAAATCTATACAAAAAGGCAACAACGACAACGAAACAAGGAATAAAATTTATACTCAATGGATGGGATTGAGTGGAGGGGTTGGGTCTCAATGTGATATTTTATTGGTATCGACGAGATGGTGGGTGTCTTCATAGTCTAAGACATTGATTGATATAATTTCGATCAAGCCAATAATTTCATACATAAATATAACATCATTTTAGGTGGATCTTCAATACATATCTTAAGAATACATGCCCCAAAGCCAAAACAGTTTTGTATCATTAAAGAATAAATACATAGTTAAATATTATCATTAAGTATCTTCAATATCTCTTCAAAATTTCTTCCCACATTACACTATTATTAGACACAACCGACATAAAACCATTCTTCATAACCTCAAAAAATGGAAAAATAAAAAAGGCGAGATTATATTCCAAAAAAATGTAAAATCATGATACATCAATCAATGATAATATGTGATTGAAAAATAAGAATATGGTTATTATAACATGATCATTGTTTTTTAAAATCATTCCCGATAAGTCAATGATAATTTACCTTGATTCATGGACTACAATATTTTCATAAAAATACATATGTTATAAAATATTAGAATCCTTAATAATCTATAATGATATATGAGAATATGTTATAATAAAATGATATATGTGTTTTTCATACACATAATTAACCCATGTAGAAGAAACACGCCTCATAAAAAATTTTCTACATGATCATCAATCACATTTACCATATCATCATATTATTACCCAGGTAAAAGAAATGTGCATTAGAAAAATATCATCAACTAAGAATAATAATCCATCCTAATAATGGAATTTGATGATAAAATAAATTAATTCCTTATTTCATGATATATTAATTTCCCTATGATAATGAAACATGATTCATCAAATCATACCCAAAGAAAAATTATCATATGTCATCTAGAATTCTGAATGGTGTCATAATATCATATCTGTATATAACAAAAGAAATCTTTAAATTATTATTACATTGATGAAAAATATATTTTATAAAATAATTTAAAATATTCTTTGGAAATCATTAGAAAATATCCCTTTTTATTTTATAGTATTTAAAAAATTATTATAAAAAAACATATATATGATATCCATTTAGAAAATTTTGAATCCCGAAAAGGAATCTTTATGGGGAAGAAAATACATGATAGTGGGAAAATCTACTCATATCTTATTTGGTAAAAGAGAACATTCTTTTAAATTTTTTTGAAAATTAAAAAGTGGGTTATATATAAATCATTTGAGAAGATTTCATTTAATCATTTATAATTAATGTTATAGATTCAAAAAATTAAATTTATAAAATCTCTATGTAAATATGAAACTTATAATAAAATATTTTTATAAACATATAGAGTGAGGAGAAATAAACTGCTCCCCAACAAAAGAAACAAGATAGAATTTTATTTTAAAAAAAGTTTTGTTAAATTATAAGTACTAGAGAAAGAAAAACGTAAGAGAAAAATGAAAAACATGGAAATTACTGGGGGAAAATTTTATATATAATGTTTAATAGATAAGGATAATATTGTTCCCATTATTAGAAATATATTCTTGATTGACCCAAAAAGAAAAGATATTTTAATACAAACCCTTACCTCAAGTATAATATTTCTTTGTATAAATTAAATCCTCATGTATACATAAAATTGATATTTTATACATCTATTATAATAAAATATTTTTATTATCCCTGAACTGAGTAGCCACCCGAATAGTGCTCTTAGGCTGAGTGGAACATGCCTTAGGTGCACATACACACACTCCTAATATTTTAAACTTGTTATAAAGGTGTAAATGGGTAATATTAGAGATACCATACACTCATATTAATGATATAATAATGATCCAATTACATACATATAACATGAAGTGCAAAAATAATGACTCAGCGGACTCTAACCAGACCCACCAATGGTAGAATCACAATCAATAAAATTAAATATCAGTATCATAATTAACAATAGTAGTGGAAATGAATAAGGAAAATCAAACAAGAATACCACTTGTGCCAATTAAAAATAATTATGAATACAAAAAGGTCACAAATATGATATACATATGGGTTTTTCATTTTTTTACCACAATTTATACATATAGGTAGAATGCTCGAATAGAAAATGAGAAACTAAAATAAGAACTCCAAGTGAGGAAAGAAACTCAAGGTCCCTGACCATCAATCCATTACCACTCTACTACGATACATTATAGAGCACAAACCCTTACCTGAAAAAAAAATTCTAAATTCATATATAAGTGACTTTGTATGGTGTGAGAATGTATCTCAGTAAGATGCAATGATCCATGTTCTGAATCTGATGAAAATATGAACGCTTTTAAACATTTTCAGTTACTAGACAAGTTGAAATTAATGAAATGTTTATAATCAAAATTCCATGATTTGAATATCGTTAATGTAAATTTATTGTTCTTGGGTGAAGGCCTAAAGAGTTTCATGGAGGTCTCAATGAGTTTCGGGGGTGTTAGAAATGGAAAATCAATGTTTTGAAAGGCTGAAAAGGGCGCACAGTTTGTATGAAACCATGTGGCCCACTACATGAAACCTTGCAACCTTGTTTAAGGGGGGAAGTGGTGTGGTATGTGAGATGTGCACAATGTTTCATACAATGTTCTTAGCCTACACACTTAGTGGCATTATACAGTAGCTATGTACTTTTCACTTCATGATTGGCACACGGTTTCCAGGCTATGTCTCTAGCTCATGTGGGGTGATCTTGGTGTCTAGAAGGTGGAACATGATCAACGTACAATTATTGAAACTATTTTCCCCAGATTGTGAGCTGAGACCTAATTTATAATTTCAATTAATAAAATAAAATTTAAATAAAAATAGAATAAAACAACTCGGACTCACCCCTCTCCCTCATACACAATGCGAGAACCTAAAGGGGGTTCTCCTATGACCTGTGACCATCATCTCCATGTAATCCTCTCCTCTCATCAACCAGGATGTATTTTTACCAGTTATTAATCTAAATCATTAAGGTAGGATCTCCACTTCTTTATCCTCCTTTTTTCCAACGGATTTCTAGCTCCACCATTTCTCTACAGAGTTCAGTTGAAACCCTATGTCAAGGATTAAGACTAATTTTAGGTTTCTTTTGTAATAGGGTAGAGTGAATGGTCTCCCTATACCTATTTTCCATGTTCTAGCAACCGTCACCAAATGTTAAGTGATTCACTTCAATTTGGGACACTACTTCCATCTGAGGTGAGTTTTGTTTCTTATTTATTGGTTACACACCATTCTATTTAGTATCATTAATTGTTTTAAGGTTACTATTGTTAATTATGTAGTGAATTGGACCTTGGCATGTGATTTAGAGTCATTGGGTCTAAAGATACTTGGCTACATGTGTATAGGTAAGTATATATATATATATATATGTTTGTGTGTGTGTGTTTAGGTTCCCCCATTATGTGTATATTCATTTAAGGCAGTGAATATACAAGTCTGGCAATAGGTGTTCTTATATATATATATATATATATATATATAAATGCAAAGGTAGGTGAGTAGAGATAGGTATATGCATATAAGCATATATGCAAGGATATACTTTCAAATGTTCATTTCCATGTGGGTGTGTGAATAGGGGCGTTGTGTCCTTATATGTTTGTGAAATTTCATATTCTTATTGGGAGAGAAACATCTTCTAGTTAGAAAGTTCCAAGATCTGAAATGTTTGGTTTGTTTCCACCCTGAGGATGGATCCCTATCATATTACTTTAAATAAGTAAAGGAAACTTATGTACTAGTGTCACTTAACATTAATTATTATTTACCTTTCTTTTCCTTATTTCATGAACTATTATTATTTCTTAATTCCTTGTCTAAATAAATGGAAATCTTGTGCATGGACCCTTGGGTCATTTTTAATTGATGTTTTCTCTAAAAAATGATTAATTTTACATTTACCAAAATAGCACTTAAGCAATTTTTTTTCACCCTCCTGTATAATTTACTAATGAAACTAATTTTTTCTAAAGGGTAGTATTGTGTTTTAAATGGAATATCCCTTGCCTCATGTGTATCTTAATGAACCTAGGGTACCCAAATGGTGTTTGGCCACTCTAAGATTGGTGTTTCCAATATGTACATGTGACTATTTTTCATAACACTTATCCTTTATCTTGTGAATTTTAAATAAAATTTCCATATTTAGGAAACAAGAATGAGTAGATTTGAGTAGGATGACTCTCAAATAATGATTCTATTCTCTAGGAATGAAATATGAAACATGAAATATTTACGATGGTTTATTCCATCCCCCTTCTTTATTCCTTATAAAGCATCATATGTTAGTTGAAATAATACAATGAAATGTAGGAATGGCTAGTAGCTTGCATGAGAGGATTTTCCTAACACTTTGAAATGAATAGTAAACATGTCATTATAGATTATTTAATTGAAAAACATGAGATGTTATGTCGTATGATTTAGAGATATGAATACAAAAAATCTACTTGAATATGTTAATCCTTAATATTAATGAGCTTGGAAATTTCTATATTACATGAGTGGTTGTGCGTCATGTCATATGTTATGAGTGGTTTTTGGAACTCATGTACTAAATGGAATAGATGTAATTGTCCCAATAAATTTGGTGATGCTTAAGAAATGTCAATGGGTTATATAGATTATTATGGATGTGAGGTAGTTATACTTCTCAAATTTTATGATGTATATAAATATATGGTTATATGACATTCTTAACC
Organism: Viscum album; assembly: GCA_963277665.1. Taxonomy (NCBI): domain Eukaryota; kingdom Viridiplantae; phylum Streptophyta; class Magnoliopsida; order Santalales; family Viscaceae; genus Viscum; species Viscum album. The sequence continues at coordinate 1,778,650,332 of OY728165.1, read as the reverse complement.
CACACCTGGTATATGAATGTGTGTGTGTGGGAGGAATTTTTACTCCACACTAGTTATATGAATTTGTATGGGTGGGAGTCATTCATACCCTATGCTAGTTATATGAATGTGTATGGGTGTGAGGCATTATTACCCTACAATAGTTATGTGAATGTGTATGGGTGGGAGGACCCATACCAGTTATATGAATGTATATCTGTGGGAGGCATTCCTACCACATTCTAGTTATAAATTATTACGGGTGGGAGGAATTTTTAGCCCACAACATTTATGTTTTCAACATATATAAATGGTTGCATGACAAGAGAATATAAGGGCTATTTGTATTGGGTTAGGGGCAGGTCATCTGAGATCCCATGGAATTGGATGAATAAGGTATGTCCTGATCCACCCCAGTAGAGATCAAGTTCATAGAGGACAATACAGCAAGGGCTCTTGGACCTGGGTTAGGGGTAGACTGTGAGAGGTCCCTTGGAATTAGATGGTGGAGTTATGTCCCGATTCACCCCAACAGACACACACACACATATATATGTTCTACTATATATATATATATATAATTTACATAATAAAACATTCTATCCATGGATAGAATTAGGTATCACCGTCAGGTGTCCCTAGGAACCTAGATAGGTGTTTGTTTATTCTTCTAGTTTTGTTATAAAATTCTATATACGTACACAATGTCTAATTTATATTTCACTATATATGTTATTCATGAAAACATGGGTGCTATAATATTGATATTCCTATCTCACACCCTTCTCAAGTACCCTTGGTACCTAAGTAGACCTTATATTTGTAGGATCTAAGTTGTTTGGTGTATTTCCTATACCTGAGAGGTAAAAGTAAAGGACTGAGCTAGATCTCAGAATGCTCGTGGTGATCATCCATAGGGAATTTCTATCATTTCATTATTTTATTACGTATTATAAAGTATAATGTATTATTTATTGCTTTATCTTATGTATCACAATCATCTGTACATGCATGCACTCTAAACAAGCATTTCTCATTTTTTAAATTTAATATATTATTAATTGGCTACTCTATTATCTATTGTTTACTACTTATTATATTGTCTTATATATATATACATTGTTATATTACTCTGAAATATATGATATGAGGGTATAATCACACCATTATCTCCTCATTATACCCTCACTAATAGTCAACAGTCTCTAACATATAGGGAGACATGCTTGAGGCCATATGTCCCACAGGTCTGACTACCAGTATGATGGTAAGTCGGGTCGGGACTTTACAAAGTGGCCCAGAGCATAAATTTTTTCCTTTGACTTTCTATTTTGGGTTGGTATATAAGAGACTAGGAATTTTCCAGTTCTTGGTTAATGGTTATGTTTTAGACTTATCACCCCACATATGGGAACTGACCTAGTGGTCAGCTTTGGGAATTGTTATTCATGATGGTTTATATTATAGTTGATATGATTTCACCTTGAGTGACTGGTGTAATTTCAATTTCTTATTTATTTATGAGTTCATGTAATTTTTTAGTTGGTTTGGTAACTTAAGGAGAAATCATCACATGCATCATAATAGATACATATAAATTAACATTTCATGCATATACCTTTCCATTTAGTTTCATTTATAGAGGTCCCTACTGATTTAATTTTGATTCTTGAATGTTATTCCATGATTGATTGTATGAAAATATTCTATGTTTACTTATTATGATGGAATGTTTCACTTTTTTACATAAGGTTTGTTTCATGGGATGGAAATATGTGGGATGTGAATACATGAGAATGATTTGCCTCTTATATGGTGTATGGGAACCATATAATTAGGAAATGGTAACAAGTATATTCGAACCATCTTGTGTATATATATATATAAATTTTTTTTAGACTTTTGTTATAATGTTAAGGCCTCTAAATTAAGATTCTATGATGAATTGATTTTGGTTAAAGGGATCCAAATTCCATATAGTAATGTGTATGGGAACTTTACTAGTTGGTATGTGGCCACCAATATCATTGGACCATTGTATGTGGCCTTGTTAAATTTTCAATTGATATTGGTTTCAATTAATGGGAGCCAATTTTCAATCCATGAAGTCTAAGTTAGCATCATGAATTGGGAAATGGAATCCAAAATTAAGTTCATTGTCATGTTTTGCCTTGATGTGTTTATAAGTGTGAAATATTTTTATGTTTAACATGAACTGAATTTGTTAAATACATAGATGTTCAACTCAACCTAAGTAGGTTAGTTGGGTAATTTTTTATGAGATAACCCATTAAGGTGTTCGAACTTTAATGATATGAGAAACAACTATTTGGTTTCTTTATAGAGAACCCAAGTTGGGTCAGTGGGACCATTTAGGTTGCCTTATCTATAAAAAGATACTTATATGATATATCACTTATTTGTGACCAGATTACAAAAAAAAATTAATGTTTTAAAATAATGTTTTGTGAAACATTCCTACTTTCTTCGATGTGTTAGATGAATCTTTTAAATGGTTAAAAATTAAAATGAGTTAAAATATAATGGTATTGGAAAGGAAACCTATAATGGTGTACTATATGTAAAAACCTTCAAGTAAGGGTTGGTTGATCTTTTCTCTTTGAGTTTTCTAGGAATAGAAGCATGAACATTTTTCATAGGTGTTATTTATTTTAGCAATGGCTTAGATGAACAGATTTTGATACTGGTGACTTTTGTTCGGCTCTACCCAAGGCTAGGGTCTGCATTTTGTTTTTAATAAGGGGATGAACTATGATATGTAGAACCCTTGAGTTTAAAATACTTTATAAACCCTATCATATTTTTGACACTAGGTGTTCTTCTTGTGTTTTTATCCCTATTAAGAATTTTACTCTTGTAAATGACACCCTTGTTTGGATCGGTGGATATTATTTTATTAACAATTTAATTGTCATGAGCATCAGGTAATGCTCGTTTTAAAAGGGTTAGACATTTCTAGGGAATTATTATCCACTTAATAGGTCATATTAACCTTTATTTTCCTTGGTATTGTATTATATGGCATGATGATGTCCATGTAAAAGGTTGTATGGGGTAATATAACTCTTATTTAAACCTCTTGTGTTTTTATGTATGGGTTCGGGTCATCATCATAGTAGAGAAACCTGAGATCTAAATAAATAAGTTCATCCCAATGCCTGAGAGAAATTTTTCAAGATTCATGTGTTTTGATATGTTGGCTAGCATTGTTTTATTATTGGTTTATGATTGTTTTTTCATTTCTTATTTTCTTTATCTTTTATCTTTTCTCAGAGGAATCATCACATGTTTGTTTAATGTGTTTTGGTATAGCTCACCCTTGAGAAACTAGTTTATAATTTCTTTCAATGACTAGGACATTCCTATGGTGGTGAGAATCATGTCAGTTTGGGATATCCCCTGAGGACCATTTTGAAATGGTTGTTATTTCTTAAGTGTCTTTGTGACATGTGATTTTTAAATATTTTTGGTGATATCTTGGTAGCTCAACCTTGATATGGTTGGGTTTTTGTGAAACCCATGTGAAACACTATTTACATTCAATGAACTTCAGTGGTCAAATCATGAGAGATAATGTAATTTATTTGGGGGTAAAGGTTTGTGAGTAGTTGTAATGACACATTGATAAGTGAAGTCGAGTTCTTCCATGGTGTCGAGTATAAGTGGTTTGACTGATCTTCTAGAAATTCTTGAAATAATTTTAGTGTTTCCTTATATGTGAAAATAATTTCCCATATCTTGAAACCATCCTATATTCACTAAGAGATCATCGGTCTTATGAAACACTTAAGCTTTAAAATCCATTGAGCTTTTTGGGCTGGTTCATGTTGTTTTATGTTTATGGTTGGTGAAGGAATGTTTTTTGCATGATTTTATATGGGGATGACTGTAGTGTGTGTCGACCAATTCTTTTCATGAATAACCAGCTCAACATGCTATTTTAGGTCTATAGGGATCAATAATTTTAACATTTTTTGGAATCACATGAGAATCATCATCAAAACTCATAAAGGCATTCTTGTAAGTAAATTCACATAGTGGGTTGAACCTTGGTTTGGAATTGGACCTATTAAAATATAATTACTATAGTGGGAATTACGATTGGTTAGATTCTTAATGAGATGACAATGGGATTGTTACTCTAGGTAATAGGCTCGAAAGAGAGTTAATTTGATGTATCAGTTGGTGAACGAGTGTTAGATTTAGTATTAAATGGATTAAGTGCTGAAGGATTAAATAAATGTTTAAGGGTGGGTTGGGAACTTGGGAATGAAAAATAACCATTTGAATGAATCTTCACAACCCTTGTAGGTCATGTGATATGTTCGTTATTCCTGAAGGATTCTTGGGGACAAGAAGCTCTATGGTGGGAAGGTAATAATGATCTGTGTTTTGAACCAAACACAAATCTTGAGGTTTTTCAACTTTTTGTTTAATAAATGGGTCAAATTTGTAGACATGTTTCAGATCAGAATTACATGAGTTGTATCACATTAATGTATTGTTTTTGGATATGGGTTAAGTCCTGAGGAATATTTTGGATGTCTTAGTGAGTTTCGAGAGTGTCAGACCTAGAAAATCAGGGTTTTGAAAGGCTGTAGAGGGTGAACATTTTGTCTGACATTGTGCAGCCCACTATAGGGAACAATTTGGATTTGTTCAGGGGGGGTGGTAGAGGTGGGGGGAAATGACTATGCATGGTTTATTAAACCATGCACCTATCACACATTATTTTTGAAATTGTATAGTAGCATTGTACTTTTCACCACATGGTTGGTGCTAAGTTTCCATGTTGTGTGGCCAGCCTGTGTGGGGTGCCCCAAGTGTCCATATGGGGGCGAATGGTTGGATCAAAATTTTTTAAATTTTGTAGCTCAAACTCTTCCCCTAGACCTATTTTTAAAATTGAATTAAATAAAATTCCCTTAAAATAGAAAAATAAAACTACTCATCCTCACCCCTCTCCTTAATACTTGGATAAGCACCCCATGGGAGTAACCCCTCAATGCACAATCCTCCTCTCCATGACCACCTCCCATTTCAAAAATCTACCCATATTTTTTTACATTATTAATCCGAATCATCGAGGTAGGCTATCTCATTCCTTATCCTCCATGTATTCACCTGATTTTTTCCTCTCCATTTCCTTACGAAGTTCGTATAATACACAAGGTTGACGGTTAACCCCGATTTCGGTTTTCTTTTGTTCTTAGGTTGTGTGAATGGTGTCCTCGAACCTATTCATACAAGTTATGACTACCACCACCAATGGTTAATCTGATAACTTCTATTTAGGCCATATCCACCTTCCAAGGTGAGTTTTATTCTTTCAACCTATTTTTACAGCAAATAATTTAAGATCTTTAATTTTTTGTGGTTCCTACTATTAATTGTGTAGTGTGTTGGACCCTTTCATGTGTTTTTGGGTCACTTGGTCTAAGGTCAATTTTTTGAATATTCATTGGTTAGTACATATATATATATAGGTTCCCCCATTATGTTTATACTCATCCATGGTAGTGAATATACATTTATGGGTATTGGTGTTCCTATGTATATATTTGATAATGCATAAGTAGGTGAGTGGAGATGGGTATATGCATACAAATATATATATAAGGATCTTCTTAAACATGTTCATAGACATGTAGGTGTGCACATAAATGCCAAGTGTCTTTATTTGTTTGTGAATGTGCATATGATCAGTGGGGGAGCAACAACTTCTAGTTAGAAAGCACCAAGAGGAGAAATGTTCGGTTTGGGGCCACCCTAAGGTAGGATCCCTATCCTATGACATTAAAAAAATAAATAAATCTTAATTACTAGTTTCTCATATATTTTACTATTGTTCATATTTCTTTTCATTTTTTCATGAACTATTCTAATTTATTAATTCCATATCTAGATAAATGGCATGCTTGTGCATGGATATTGGGTCATTTCTAATTTATGCTTCATTTGAAAAATAAACGTTGTATTTACCATAACATCTCCTAAGTGCTTGTTTGGTACCCTCCTATGCAATTGAATAATGAAACTGGTGTCTTATAATGTTTTAATTTTTTTTAAAACGAACAACCCTTATCTCATGTGTGTCTTAATGAACCCAAGGCACCCAAATGGTGTTTGGACCGTATAATCTTGGAATCTCAAATGTGGGCATGTGACTATTTTCCATAACAGTTATAATTTAGTTTGTGACTTGTAAATGGAATTTCCATACATAGGAAACATGAAAGAGTTGATTTGAGTATGATGAGTCTCATATAATCAATGGTTTCTATTAGAATGAATTATGAAACATTACATATTTAGGATGGTTGAGTACATCCACATTATTTATGCTTTATAAATCACCATATGTCAATTGAAATGATATGAAGGAGTGTGGGAATGTCTAGTGTCTTCCATGAGAGGATTTTCCTCATGGTTGGAAATGAATAAGTAAATATGTCACAGTAAATGATTTAATTATAAATCATGATATTTTATGCCTTATGAATTTTAGATTTCAATAAAAACAGGCTAATTAAATCTGTTAAGCCCTATTTTTATTGAACTTGGCTATTTTTATGTTACATGAGTGGTTGTGACTCATGTCATATGTTAAGAGTGGCAGTGAAAACTCATCTACTGAATGAATTATATGTAACATTCCCAATGAAACTAACAGTGATTATAAAATGTAATTGGATTATATAGAAAATTACAGATGGGAGACGATTATACCCAATTACACTTATGATCTATATATATATATATAAATTTTTTGTGTATGGTTGGGAGGAATCGTTACTCCAAACTATTTAATTTGTCAATATATATAAATTATTGCATGCCAAAAGACAATAAGGGTTAATGGTATTGGGTTCGGGGTAGACCGTGTGAGATACCCTAGAATTGGATGGTGGAGGTACATCCTAATCCACCACAATAATTATCAAGTTCTTGGAGGCCAAGAGACTATGTGCTCTTAGACCTAAGTTAGAGGTAGATTGTGAGAGCTCCCCTAGCATTGGTTGGAATAGGTTTGTACTAAACCACAAAAACATATATCTATGTCTATATATATATATATAATTGACATAATCCGAAATACCATCCATGGGATGAGTAGGTATCTCTATCAGGTGTCCTTAGGTACATGGATGGGTGTTTATATGTTATTTATGTTCTATTATTAAATTATAAATACCTGAAAATAACTGAATTTATAATGCATTGTCTGGATTGGAAATGAAATAATTGTTTTTAGCCTGATGATATTTCTTTATCACACCCTTCTAGGTTACCCTTGGTTACAAGTATTCCCTATATTTTTAAGATCTATATTGTTTTCTGTATTTCCTGTACCTTGGATTTAAGAGAAAAGGACCGATCTAGAGATTGCGAAGCTCATCGAGATCACCAGTGAGGATTTGAGGACTTTTCTTTTTATTGTTCAATATTGTAAAGCATGATGTATTTTTTACTTCTTTGTCATATGTATAATCATTTATAAATGAATGAAGTGTAAACTGGTGTTGCCCATTCTTAATAAATTTAATACATCATTAATCCAATTCTCGATTATCTATTGTATACTACATCCGATGTTGAATTTGATTTATATACTCATATTTTTTTGTGAAATCTCTCATATGAGGTTATATTTTCCCATATATCACCCTCATTACCCTCGATTCTAGTCGGTAGCCTTTGGAATATGGAGAGACATTCTTGAGGCCATGTGACCCACTAGTCCAGCTACCAGTTCAATGGTAATATGAATCAATACGTTATGGAGGATACCATCTAAGTGGGAATAATCATCATATGTGTTTAAGTAGTTTCATAATGAAATAAAAAAATTAACCTGATGAAATTAAATTAAAAAAAAGATTCCATGGTGCTCAACAACCAAAAAGAAGATTTTAATGCCTTGAAAAACACTAAAATCAATGAATAGCAGAGTTTTATTATCCTTTGAAACAAGGTATCCCTTGATCTCAAACAGCCTAGGTGAACCCTTACGTTCCTCCCCGATGTACGCAACTTGGAACCTCATTCGTCCTAACACCTCTGATCTCAAATACATTACAAATGTCCCATAGAAACCCCCATGGATAAACTACTGAAAGAATAATGACCTCTATCCCAACCATCCTCATATTTAAAATGTGATGGAATTCACAAAAATATACCATAAGTTCATAAGATCAATTTAATATCAATAAATATGGGGTCACTTCAACTACTCAATGTAGAACTAAAATTTGCACCCCCAAATTGTTTATGATGTTTTCATGAAAGGTATGAAACACCTACCATGGACATGTAGACATATGCCCATCTTGTAATGAGCTCTAACTAAAATTGGTTTGGAAGAAATAAAAAATTCCATAAAATGAGTTGAAAATTGGGAAACATTAATCATATGGATTTATCACTCTATAATGCGAGAGCAAGGATCAGGAGATGCAAGGGAGGGTGGAGGATCATCGATGTGTTTCAAACACACCTGACATTGTTTAATATGGAGAAAGGATTGATGATCTGGAGCTCACCCTCTGAGGAGAGGAGTATGAGGAATTCCTCATACTATGCTTGTGATCCATGAGAGAAGAAAAGGTTGAAAGAATAAAAAAAGGAAAAATAAATTTGGAAAAAACTATAAATTTACCACTTTAATGAGGTATAAAGGATATATCATATAGTTTCCCAAACCATTCACAAACCATGCAGGCTACTATGCAATGGTAATACATTAGTGGCACTACCCGTGCAGCGTTTTTCACTATATACTCTAACCATGATGAATCTATGTGGAATGTAGTAAAATATCCATAGACATAGTCACATGGCTATGCACCTTACTCGCAATATTTCTCTAAAAATGTGCCCAGTGGAAAAATGGTCACACAGTTAGAGGGAAGTGGCCAAACAGTTTACCCTAAACTATGCCCCCTCACTAGAAACTCTAAAAATAGGTCTTCATGAAATCAATTCTCTTGAAACCCTTAAAAACACCCTTGTCTTTGGATAAACCGCAAAAACAATCTCAAAAAATGATATTGGACTAGGGAAACTATTAGAATATAGAACCAATGACAAAAAAAATAATTTTCCATACCTAGTAATTCAAAAAAATCCAAACAAGACATGTTTTTTACTCGATTAAAATACACAGTTCATTGCAATCTACCCACCTTAACGTAGCTCATCCCCGATTTATAAAACAAAAATTGAAGATGGTACCAAACAAAACCATCCCATTAAAGTTAACCTAGACTACCCTGTTTCAAAGGAATAGGTCATCAAACTCAAGAGGGCTCCCCAACGTAAGAGTTTCCTAGCCCAGTCACAACCCAACCCAAAAATAAAATCAATAATTGGTCCATTGACCAATTTCCTAACTAAAAACTCCTCCCGCGACACATTGTTACTCATTCAACTCATCAAGTCTTCCCATACCATATAAAACAGCCATTATAATCCCACAACTCATGTGTTCCTATTTTATACCCAGGCCACATTTGGAAATTATGATCTCCAACATTTCCAAACATGAAAAAATATGGTTTATCGTACCTCAATCATGGAATGCATCTAACGATGAAAATATTCCAACTCCACTTTAGTAACTACGTCTCCTCGATGCCCCTATTCCCATGTGTCTCTAGAATCTTGCACACAATAGTGGTCACAAAAAAGACATGGTCCATGAACCTCATGTATATATATAAAACATCTATGATAGTGCCAACCTATTAACTAGCATATGTTTTTTCTATTTACAGCTCTCGTGCACCTCATGAACCAAAATAAGGAATGCCTTTGTAGGACACATCAAAAGGTAAATGAAAATTTCTTATTCCCATAGTTTACCTCTCATATCCATAGGCTAATTAGATTTCTCAAATCCTGGAAGCTCCACAAAATGAACTAGGCCTAAAACATGAATTCTTGATGCCGAAATAGCCAGTAGTGCTGCACCATCCAATCACCTTACTAATGGGTCCCACTATCTATTCTACAAACTTTGTGTTCTACTGAATCTTGGATACCCTGAACAAGAACCATTCCCAATATGATCTCATAACCCCGAGCCCATCCTAGTCCCGGACTACTAGCTATCCAAGAAGTCTCCCTATATAACATATCGAGATGACCAATCTTCCCACATATCTGATTCTCCTTTAGAGACCACTCTTATCAAGTCTAAACTCTTCCTGGATTCCCAAATTGAATGAAAACCATCGATGAAACACTGATAATTGGTCTTCTTGATTCAATGGACTGACTACAATACTATAAATCATCTCATCCTTTCTTCCTACTATCACATGAATCACCAAAAAATCACATGATGTTGCTGATCAGCTTGTGTATGAACTATCCGTCATGTTTCCATTTGATATGATTTCTTGGTTCACAACCACTAAGAATGAGGCCAACCGAAAGATGTTTACCTACACTCTAATGGCATGCTATAAACAATCCATGAAGCGCCTCACCATTGATTTTTCATTGATCACCATGTCAGGTGAAATGTTAGATAACTCAATGAATGTCTCAGCATAGTCCATGATAGACATGTCACCCTACTGAAGGCTCATGAAATCCTAATCTATCTCTACCGTCAGCATGAGTAGGAATAAATTATTGAAGAAACTATCCTCAAAGTTCTTTGAGGATAGTCCCCCATTTCATCCTTCTAATAACTTCATGTCCCAGTAGTGCTTAATCGATCCTCTAATAATATAGGTTTCCTATTCCACCATCTGCCCTGGAGGAATCTCATACTGCTAAAAGATTATCTTTATCAACTCACTCCATTTATCAGTCACCTATGGGCCTACCTCATCCAAAAAAACTGGTAGTTTCTATGAATGAAACACTCAAGTAAGATACCCCAAAAATTGATATTTTCACTAAGCCCCTAATAGTTACCCTGGATAGCCCGCACTAGGATCACTATGAGATTCTCATCATGACATGCCACAAAGGTTGTCAAATCTAGAATCTTTTCAACCTACGCTTAAACCTATGCCAGATCGTATCCTAGATCCTTTTCTTGAGCCGGTCCATGAGCATGTACCTGCTCTTCCTAACCGTCAGAGGCCTCAACCTACTTGTAATCCTGCAACACTATGTAATCACCCACCTCATGATCCATCTAAACCATCTCATATGTACACACCGAATACCATAAATATTGGCAGAAAACCCATAACACGCACACAAATATATATATCACAGATTTAGGGAAAAAATAATAAGAAATAAATCTTCACCCCATACCCATTCCTATCGCAACCATTCCTTCTGGCATCCCAACCTTATGTCATCCATATCCACACTCAATAGAGACATGTATCAAAATACTTTAGGTCATACCTATCCGGATGATCACATTGCCTCAAATTGATGACCAAGTCTTCTAACCTGGTGATCAACAACACCTCAATAATCCATGTCTTATCATATAAGAACCGTACCCATATCATATCACAAGAAGATATATTACAATAACACACACACAGAGAGAGAGATATATATATATATATTCCATTAGATGTTATTTCATGCTTCACAAATAATTTCACTTTTTAGAATAAAATTTCAGTGGTGCATGATTATATATAATCTAAATATCCTATCATGTGCCTATAAAAAACAAAAACAAGCATGCCCATTTCCATACTATGTGAAGGGTCCGATATATCTTATCTTACCAAACTAGAAAAAAGATCACATTCCATAACCATTAAAAATCACATTACTAGAATACCACTCAAGGTGGAAATATTATGAACTATAAAATAAGAAAAAATAGAAAACCAATAGCTACCCATGGTAACATGGTCCATCCCCCTTACATGGGGATGCAGGCACGATATCATGAGTTCTAAATCCTGTTACAAAAGCATTCTAATCTTCTATATACCATAACAAAAATAGTAGGAACACCAGAATGGATTTTCATGTCTTGATTGCATTATTATCCAACCTTACACTACTAGTAAATTCCAGTCATGATTTTCTCCAATACCACATGTAGTATCCCTGAACAATTTAGCCAACCAAATAGTGTTATTCGGCTGGGTGCAACTGGACTTAGGTGTGCCTCCCCATATGCTAGAGGTTTTTGGCTAGTAGTGAGGGACTAAATGATTAATAGATTAGAGAAAACACCATTAGGGGAATCAAATAAAAAAGGACTATGTACATACATATGACATGCAACAAAAAATAAAACTCGAAAGACATGAAACAACCTTTCCAATAGAAGAAGCACAATAAATAACAAGATATATAGTATTCCTAATAAAAAAGAAGCATAAATTAATATGGAAAACAAAAAAAAACATAACACTTGTAGTATTTAAAAAAGAGTATTCATACAAAATAGGTTATACATATACTATCTAAAAGGGGTCACCATTGGAAGATAAAATATATAATATATTTACCATGATGAAACAAAAAAGGATAAACTAAAATAGAAACTCTCTGTGAAGTAGGAACGTCATGTCCCCAACCATCCATCTATACTAACTTAACTAGGATCTAGATCCATAGCCCGAACTATTATCTGAATGAAGCAACATAATGTCTACTCACATCTTAAAGGGAATGTGTAGGGTGTGAAAATGTGTCTCAGTAGGATACCACCCAATTTTTTATACCAAACATATGTGTTTATTATATTTTATAAAGAAATAAATCAATATATCTTGATAAAAATAAATTTAAAAAAAGCTTCCCTAGTGCCCAAAAACAACCAATATGCTTTTATTTTACTTGGAAAATTCCAAAAACCATGAAGAGGAGATGTTCTTTAGCCCACGTGCCAAGGTATCCCTTAGTGTAAAACAGAACATGGGAACCCTAAGGTTCCACCTCCAAGTTATAATCTCGTCACCTCATTCCACTTGACATCTCATGTCGCAAATATATCACTGATGTCTTGAAGGAAACCACAAACAAAAGTAATTGGTCCCGTAAACAACTATTTCAAAGAAACCGCTGGCTTGATGGCCATCGTCCAGAGGCACGTCGATAAATGTCTTCAAATAAAATCATAGTTGGATCATAGTATAAAATCTTGATGAATAACGATATCCGTACTCCCAAATTTTTCCATGCCCATGCCCTCAATATGGCGAGTCTCCACAATAACTGATACCATCAACCCTATTATCTTAAGGATTCTAAAATTCCAGACTTATTTCTACAGTATAAATCCCGAAACCATTTTCCAAAGGCACACTACTGAGGGCCTCATCACATATGTGTGTCCAAAACAAACTCATCACTAAGTCAACCTGGGATCACATGATAAAAATAATTTCTTTGGAAATTATGGGTGAGACGTATCACCAAAATACCACATAAACTGCATCCAACATACACCTTGTGCCCCTACGACCATGTCACTCAATTCCTGTGGCCACTCTATCCAAATACATGAGTCCACACACATAACATGAAGGAATATCCAACTCAAACTGACATCCTTGACACCCAACTAGTTACCACATCACCTAGGTAACCCAGGACAAGCCCAACCAGAAGACCATGTATCCTCTATCCCAATGGCCATGCCATCACAATTCATTAGGCCAAGCCGTCATGACCCCATAGTTAATATATCATTAGATAAACCACAAGTAATAACATATATATGAACAAATTCACTATAAAAAATAAATTCAATTAAATATGATTGAGTTGAAAATAATAAATAATCATAACAACTCAAATTAATTTAATTGACTGACTCAATTTAAAATGATCAATTAGATTAATTTAAAATAAGGAAAATTTATCTAAACAACACCCCCAACTATAATACCCAAGGATCGACAACCTAAAACCCATCCTCTCTCACAAAAACAAGGTGAAATAAAAACCATCAACATTCCATAAGGTAATACAATCAATTTTATATAAAGAAACATGTTCTCTCCCAACTAACAAAAAATTCAATAAAATATGCACCGCTAAATTGTTCCAAAAAATAGTTAAATATATGAACCACCTACCTAGTACTCGTAGATGTAGGCCCCTCTTGTATCAAGCTCTAACTCCAAGAATTTTGGAAGAAATTTATGATTTCGTCAAACTCCATGAAAACTGTGAAAAATGACTAAAAGTAATTTATTACTCCATGTGTCAAGAGAACATTATAAAATATTGATAGGAGAGGGTATAATCATTAATGCTGTTCCAATGTCCCTGACAAAATTCAAAACAAATCTCAGATGATGGATCTGGAGCACACCCTAAGAAAAGAGAAGGAGGATGATTTCCTCATACTGTCTGTGTGACCCCCTAGAGAAGAATGTGGAAAATAATAAGAAAAATGAAAAATAGAAGAGGAAAAACATTAAATTTACCCCTTTAATGAGGCAGTTTGGTTATATCGCATGGTTTTATAAACTATGGGAAAACCATGCAGGAAACAGTTCATAGGTATTGCCTATGTGGCACTACCCATGAAGCTTACCACATCGTTTCTTATGACTATGCACAAAACATGAAGAATCCTACGTAAAATCTGTAGAAATTTCCACACAACCATGTTCACCACTTGAATGGTTTCCCCCAAACCTTACTCAATGCAAAATAGGGGCCACAACATTAGCTAGAAGAGGTTGCATGGTTTACCAAAACTATGTTCCCCGACCTGCAACTCCAAAATCAATCCTTCAGGGCTCCGATACTCTCAAAATCCCTATGAACACATTTTGAATTGGTTAAATGACTAAAACCATCCAAAACATGATATTGTACTAGAGAAACACTTGGAATTGAGTTCCAAGGCCTGAAAATGAATTTTTCATACCCACTAATTAAAAAAAATCAAAACAAGAGTGGTTTTTTACCCAATTTAAAAACTTAATATCTTGAAATATTCATATATATATATATATATAACCATGTATCATTTCTATACAATTTCCAATAATCTATTTTTGAAATTCTTAAATAGAATCATTATTTAGTTGAAAACTGGTCTATTTCCCATGCATGTATTGGTTATATGGATACAATAATTACATTATGGTCATAGTTTCATAATCTATATAATCCCAAAAATATCAAAAATATAAAATTTATTCATTAAAAATACATTTATTAAAATCCGTAAAGGATGGTGATGAAAAATGAATTACATCACTTCATGGATAAGATTTTTCATATATACAAATGAGTGTGTTTTAACCTTTTTATAGATGAAATAATAGAATGATAAATAACAATACACTAATAAATAATCATTATTTTATCAAAAATACAATTCATATTCACAATATGTATCCTCATTAGTATAAATTTAATGCTAACATGAATATAAAATTACATCGCTTTGTAGAGGTGGTAATCTACACTTACGCACAAGCGATGTTATCAATTATTTTTTAAAAATGAATTTTATGAATGTACATAATATAATATATTTAAAAAATAATAATTATATTATAAATATCATTAAAATTAATTAAATTTATATATAAGGAAATTCAATAAAGATGCAAATGAAAAAGAAAATATATCACATCATAGAGACAATAGTTTATATGTATGCATGAGCAATGGTTTTCACAACCCATTAGATATTAATTAGATAGAAAATAATTATACCATTAACATGAAAAATTTGAAAAATATAAAATATTTTTATGAAATTATGTTAATATAGTTATAGAATATTTGGATGAGGTTTAAGGAGAACAAAAAAATGAGAAATCTTGGTAGAAATATATAACTCTTCATTGGGTTTCCTACATTAATTTATCTTATGGATTCATGGATTGGATGTTTGGTAATAATAAATAATTTATTTCAAAGATAATGATGTTTTGAGGGTATATGGGAAGACCTTGGGTGATCTCATTGGATCAAGTGGTGTGGATATGATAGAGGAGGAGGTTCCCATTTATATGTTTGGGGTGTGGTATAATTATAATTATAAAGTATATTAATATAAAATAAAGTACTTCTCATGGGAATTTGGATAAATATTTTTTATGTTTGAATATGGGATGATATAGGGTTAAAATCCATTCATCCAATTCAATTTATACATGTTTCTAAATGTTTAAAATTTTATCTCACCTGTTTATCTAATTTGCAACCTTTTTAACCTTTAAGGTTTTAATTATTTTTTATCTCAGTTTGTATTTAATTATGACCAATAATATAATTGACCAAATTAGAAAATTTATAAATTTACAATCAACATATATATATATATATAAACAATTTAATAACATTTTATTTTTATAATTGGTTTTAATTCTATTTAAAATAATTGTGTAAAACATAACAAAATCAATTTTTGAACATGATTTTAGATGTATAATACTAAATTTAACCATTTTACTTACCTATTAAATATTAATATATTTAAAAAATATTATTCTACAATATATTTTCTACATATTACATTAAAATTATTCAATAATAATGATAAATTAAATTTACATTGATAAAAATATATTACCCCCAATAAAAATAGTTTTATGAAAAATAACATTTCTTACCTTAAGATGGATTTATATTAATATTTATACTATTTATAATAAATGTATTATGAATTATTAATCTCCTCACATTAAAGATATTTTATCCAAATCCCTTTTTATTTATTACCAAGTTACAGAATACCTGAAAAAATACAATACATTTCAGAAATACATCTTTAATTATAAAATGATATTATTTTTAACAATTAAAATTGAGTAAATATTTCATAGGATTTAGTCAATAATTTTTCATTGAGAAATAATTATATATATATATATATATATATATATTATTTTAGTTAGTCATATTCAACCTTCCAATCCAATGGATATGTAATAATAGTTAATTTTATAATAATAGTATATCATAGTTTGTCTAAAATATGTGTTCTGTTTTAAGAAATATATCAAACACATTCAAAAAGTGAAATATATTATCAAATATTACAATATTACATTATACCACTTGAGAAATAATTTCCCATTTGAAATTATTTTACTCGAATGAAAAAATGTGGATAACCCAGCCTCATTACATCTTCAGGATCTCATTTAGATTCTTATAATTTATTATCTCATAAGAAAACTTTTACAACATGTGTGATCTTGTTTTATAGTAATTTCTCCCCTTGATCAATAATATTCAACATTTTTCCTCATAAGAAATCCCATTCTCTGACGATACAGTCTATTAATTTAGTACAAGAGAAGGATTTGATATATATCCCATAGAATAATAAAATTGAAAAAAATGTGAACTTATGAGAGGTTTCTTAGGAGTTCCAAGACATAAGATATCACATTAACATGAACAGGGATATCAAAGAGTTCAATATATCTTGGAATTATCATTCCATTATTTCCATATCTCATAACCCTCTTCTAAGGAGATATTCTAAAGAATATATTATCACTAAATTTAAACAATATATATTGATGATGACTTCCAATATAACTCTTATCTATAGTTTAAGATAACATGATGTGCATGTGAATGGGTCTACACTTCTCTCCAATTTTCTTAGACAACATAGTTACCAAAAACCATATTTCTATAACTTTATAACAATACGTTATTTTTATACACTTCTTATAAAATAGGTCTTTAAAATGATCTATATGAATTCTAGAGTATAATTTATTATTGATAGAATATTACACTAGAATAATGTGTAGATATCTATGACCTTTTAAATACATGGAATAATCTATTAACATACATTATAGGGTTTGAACGATTCTTCGAGAATAAGAATTTATATGTGTATGGTATGTATTCACTAATGGAAGGATAACCTTTACAAATTGTTTGGAACCATTGGAAAATGATCCCAAACCGTTGGAATTGCCTATACCAATAGTTTAGAGGGCTGTTGGGTGATTTTTGTTAGTATAGACCTCTCCCAATGGTTTTGGGAATATCGTTGGTATAGAACAATCCCCAAAGTTTCAAAACTGATGGGATTAGTCTATAATAATGGGTTTCCTAACCGATGTGATAGGAAATGTAGAATAAAATACGTAGTCGAGGATTGATCCCACGACCTCCACCTTATATATCAATGTCCAAATAAATTTTCTAAAATTATTTTTTTGAATATATTTGGATAAATGTTTATATATATTTATAAATAATTTATATATTGGTTTATTTGAGGATATTTGAAGAAATAATTCAAAAAAATAAGTTCCCATATCCCAATGGTTTTGAGAACCATTGGGATATGCACCATTATTTTTGGAACCATCCAAAGGTTCGGTAAAACTGTGGGGACATCCTTATCCTATGCCAATTTTTGGGATGAACTATTTGGATAAGACCAATTTTTTTGGATCAATCCCAATAGTTTTAAAAACATTTTATTTAATTTTTTCCCATCCCAATGGTTTTTAGATAACCGTTGGGATTTGAGTAATCTTATGGGTCTAACTCAATGGATTTAAAAAACCATTGGGATATAAATATATTACATATATTATCCCAACAGTTATGAAGAACCATTAGGATATTCCCTTATTTGAATAGTTTTTAGAAACGATTGGGATAGGGGCATTGTTATATATAGGATTTCCAGTAGTGATTACTAAATCTCAATAATGTATTCAAATCATGTTGAAGAATTATAAATAAAATTACGGTAAACATTATATTATTATGAGAAAAAATACATTGTGCTACTTTGTGAAAACCGTCAACTTCAATAATCTATTTCATGAAAAACTGATCAAGTGAAAATATTATCTAATTGGACTAAAACGTTCTATATTTATGGTATGGTTGACTATAAAACTAATAGCCTAATTACACATAGATTTTTTTTAAATCCAATCATGAAATATGTGTTTATGTTACGAAATATCTATTATTTCGTTCAAAATGATTCAAAGAACCCCCTAGACTACTATCTACCAGCCCTAACCAACTAGAATACAAAGCATGGGGATACATACTTTGTAATATCCCTTTCTATGTTTTCCCACGAAAAATAATTGTTTAGATATTTATACATCATCAAACATACTGGATGGAAAGAGAATGATTATATTTTAGTTTCATCAAATAAATTCAGAAATCATGGTATTTATAAGTCACATACTTTATTCTTGAACATTATCATTCCATCACAACCATTGTTGAACTTAGTAAAATTCCTCCGCTTGATTTGTAGTTCCACGTCCTCCATCAGTGCATATTTTATCCTCTCATAGATGGAATATTGATCAATAATCTATGAAATATATTATATTTCCCCTCTCCTCAAGATTATAAGACCCATATTATGTCAATCCATGAGTATTGAAACTCTTTGAATACTTATCATAGAAATATGATAGTTGTACTTCTGACTCGGAGCATCATCAAAATTGGTTTCCTTACACTAGTGGTAATGTATTGATTAGTAACAATATTTAATCAAAATTAGATGTATACTCTTGTAAATATTCAACTATTTTTGGGTGAATATATAATTTACAATTTTATGATCAGTTTTTATGTCCGACCGTTCAGAAAAATAACAATGCTTATGTATTTTCAATATATAAATTACTACTACCAACTCTAAATCATTATTTCTGTAAGTTTCCTCATGAATATTCAAATGGAAGGAGGAATAACATATCACCATGTCATTATCCCTTGGGATGAATACCATTCAATTTATTTATGTATCAAAATATATAATAAACACTTATCCACCATATGGTAGTGTGAGCATAGGTGGACTGAATGACATTCTGTTTTGTTCAGTGAAATTTTATTCACATTAATTTACCCAAGGGAAATTGTATGCCATCCATATATCCTTTTTTAATATAATTAGATATACATGATAAATAACTTATAATGAAGTTTCAGAATCTAACCAAAAAATAAAAATCATAATGTCCTCAGTTCTGTACCCCCTCACCTGACAAATTCAGATCACTATGTGACCTTAGGTGCACATCCTCATATATGGGAGGATTCTGATGACTAGAGAGGGTGAATGTAATATAATGGGTAGACTATACCCTCCATAATAAAGTCATAATACTATTGAAACTAAGATTAATCAATAGTAAAATATATCCAATGATAATTACATAATAATATCAAATAATGAAAATTATAACCAGAAACCATGTCATATGAAAATGTATTGCACACAAAAAGTTGTGTTAGAATTCATACAAGAAATGAACAGTATATATTATGACATAAAAACTGAAAAAATAAACCCTAGTACTAAAACCAATGTCTTCCATTTTTTCATGCTCCAAACCAATCCAATAAGAAATAAAAAATATATCCTTGTCCCTTTTGTTAGCCTGCATCAATAAAATCTTCTCAGTACCAATCGATGCCAAAACTGGATGTGTTCAAAACACAATAAGAAGATATACATGGTTTATAATCATATAAATCCTACATAAATGTAGTGCATGGAAATTTATGATTAAAAATCCATATACACATATATTATCACAGAAGATAAAATAAACTCACTGAACCTAGTCCTACTACATGACACTAAGGGTCAAACAAAATTTCATTAGAACGTTTTTAGATGTCTCTATCTAGTGTTGTATTCTATTACATTGGAATAAGCACCCACAATATTGACTTATTCTCATTCTAAGGTTTAATGACACATATCATGTGAGGAACCAGCGAACCCACCCTTAAGAAACATGTATCTCTCCCTCAGGAAACCAAGTTACCGTGAATATTACCATCAAGGGTTCTATATCCATGCATCATTCCATCATGTGGTATGATGCAATGAATCATACCCTTAACTGGTCTGGGGAAATGCAACATAACCTCAGGCATTACTTATCTCACCCTGGACTAATCAACACAAGCATGTTTCAAACGATGATAGAAATAATGTAGGTTATATAACATCCTGATCTCAGGCATCATGTATAGCCTTGAGTAAAAAAAATAATTTAACTAGAAAGTGATTTTGATTACCATGTACTAGGCTTATCAAACACATCATCTCATGTCATAATGGTTATTTAATCTAATTTACAATTAGTAATAAATTATTCTATTTTTACAATTTACCAATTATTATCATAATTGTATTATTTCCTTTTCTTGTATCAATTAAACCAATTTTCCAATAATCATGTCATTTCAAATTACCCACGTACAATGATATTTTAATTCCATATACAATAATTAAAAGATAATAAACTAATTCAACCCAAGTTAAATGGTAGGTACGCCTCTTAGATGTTTTCATGTCCCATTCTCAATTCCAAAAGAACTAATGGAATCCACGGGAGGTATATACGTTAGTTTAACGAAATATTGTTGGGCCAACATTTATTTTATGTTGTGAAAATTTTGTATCGATGTGTAACATCCCAAGTAAATAATGAATAAGAAATTTTCCATATTTATTTTCAAATTTGTTAAATAAATATAAAGTTTACTTTAAATGGGATTCTATGTTCCATGGAATACCTGATACACAACAACAGGTTTTTTTGAAATCTTATATTGCACACAAATTTGGGTCATACTGAAAAGTAATAATATAATATTATTTTAAATGGTAGTTAATTACTTGAAGTTTTATTGGCGTGATTGAATGAAACTGACTACAATATGATTATATATGTTTGTAAATTATTTTTATATTTACCCATTCAATTTTAATGGCTTAAAATAAGAAAGAATCCGATTTTAAGCACAAATACTCTAATATTCACTAAAAGGTAGATTTAACGTCTTTTGATGGAGAACCCTATTTAAATCTAATTTTGGTCCCTTTTATATATTCTATTTGACAAAATAAAATTCTTTTTTATAATTAGGACATCGAAATTTACTTTGGGTAATTTTTTCTTATTTTTCTGATAAAATTTATGTTTTAATGAAGAGTAAAAAACATTGTATTTTAATTCGAAAATACATTTTAATATAATTTCATTATATGGTTATATTATCTTTTTAATTGGTTTTAAAGTTTAACTATATTATTTAATCCAATCTTGGTCATTGGAAATAATTTAACTTTGAAATTGGACATAAACATGTGTCAATCTTTTGACAGTTATTATTTCTTAAAAACACATTTTTTGTTTTGACAATGGGAACTAATTTTAAATTAATTAAATAGAATTATTTTTTTTAATTTGTAAAAATAGAAATAAACTTTGAATTAGTAATATCAAATATATCTTATGCTTAATTTTTTGTATTTTTTTTGAAAACCCTCAATATTTGATGAATAGTGAAAACATTGAGTAGTAGTTTAAAAACAAAATTCTTCATTTAAATAAAATTTTACCACAAATGTGAATTTTATTTTGAAAATGTGACTTACATGGTTGTGATAAGTAAGTAAAATGTGGTTCAATAAGATGAAAATAATATTTTTTAAACAGTAACTTTTGACTTTTATTTACCGTGGTTTATGGGTAATAGGGTAATTAAAGGTAAACAATAATATTATAGTAATATAAAATTACCTGAACACTTGTACAAAACATATTGGATTGGTCATGGGAAACCAATACAATCATTGTATGAATTTTTTCTCCATTGAAAGCTATTTAGGTAAGATAATGACATAAATAACTTTTTACTTAAAGTAAACAATAAAAATAGCATAAACATGTATTGTTTTGAAAAAAATAATGAGGAGTTATATAATTGATATATTTGGATAAAAATATTCATTAGAAATATAAAATTAGTTTTAACATCATGGAATTTTATTTTTATTTTTTATATATCAAATATATGAAATTATTTTTGACACAATAATGATGCAGTGTTTACCTCATTAATGAATGATTTTAATAAATAAGATTATGAAAATTAAAAAAATATCCAAAACATATCCAATTATTATTGGATGATTTTATTTTGTACATGAGTCATCTTATCTTCTACATTAATTAGTTTTGGACCTTTAGAGACCGAAAATTATTATATAATAAAATAGTATTTTCAATCATTCCTAAAGAGCCCCTCCCCCCTTATAAAATGACCTCACCTATAAACCATTACTCACACATCTCAAGCTTCTTGGATCACCTATACTATGCACAAATAAGCTATAAAAATCTCTCTCTTCCACTTAGAAGCCTTATCTTATGCATACGGCACTTCAAGAAATCCTTTCAACAACTTCTCTTAAGTTCTTTTATTTTACATCTAAAACCCCCTAAAATATTTTTATTCCATTATTTTATATCAAAACCAGTATCCTAAATATAATAATTTTTTATATGAGAATTATTAGAACTACACTTACTCAAATATCCATCAAATGGGTAAAGAACATACTATTTCTGTGGACGGCGAACTACTGCCTCACGAAATGATGATTGTTCAATCTTCTCCTTCTACCTATTATGGTGGCCATTAAGGTGAAAATGTATTTTAATGTGATATATATTATACTTATATTGAATCTAAAATTCTTTATTTTTAATTTATATCATACCTTTGTGGTTTCCATAATGTTTTAATATGATAATTTCATTGGAGGAAATGCGGACTACCGCCCCCTCAAAGTGATATGACTCATTCATGCCATACGTGGAATGTATAAATTATGGAGTTAATAAAATTATATATGATAATATACTGGAATTATAATATACATATGTATCATTACGTTTTCATTCCATTAAATAAGAAATAGAAATTAAAGTAACTTTAATGCGTACATACAACTTACCATATCCATGAATGGTGCATTTCATTATTACCTCCAAATGTTATGTACTATTATAAATACTTATATATACATGATATATAAATCATTAATATCATAATGGATATAATTTTATTTTGACCACATGATCAACTATTAATTATAAGAAGTTTATTTTTGACTGAAGTATCAAACATCAAAAAAATGACCATTGTTAACTTAAATGATTACATAATGTTTATAACATATTAATAAGTGAAATAAAATGAGTAATAAACTTGTAAAAGGTTCTTAATCAAGTAGAAATTAACTTTATATTATTATTCAGTAGATTAATGAATGAACGGGTGAAGTTAGACATGAGGTATGGGACTTCCTCTCAATCACTTTTAATTGAGGCATTCTTTGATTTATACACAATGTTATTTTATAAGGTGTATAAATCAATTTGACTTTTATTTTCATTCAAAGGGAATATTTTCTCTACGAATAATTTTACAAAATGATAAAAAATAATGTTTCTTTTTAACGTAAGCTATGACAACAACCTTTTCCGCCGCTACGAGTATTATTTGATCTTTGGCTTCGTTAACAAGCCATAATGTTTTTAAAAAGAAAATAAATACCATATACACTTTTAGGTATATTTTTATTGAAAATGGTTTTGATAATGGATTTTTATGTCAATATATTTAAATGATATATTATTATTGAAATGTGGAAATTTTATATTTCCATTATGTTGGTTTTATCTGTTATGAATATGTTATGGTTCTTGGGCATTGTATACATATATGGGTGCTTTCTTGATAATTCTAGGGTGGGTGAGCCTGAGATATCTAATCAATAAATTGGGTAACATGATTGAGGTAAATATGAATGTTTCTCCAATGATATTTAGGGAATATATTGTTATGGGTATTCCAAATGTAACTCCATATGTAGTTGTGAAAGCTACAATGTAAGTATGTTTTGGATGCCATAAGTTATCTTTAAGATTTATGTTTTTGATGTGTTATTCATAAATCTTATGATTTCTTAAGGTATGTTAAAATGCCTATGTTTTTATGGACTAATATTTTATTTCATTATTTTATAACCCTTTCTGAGCTTTTTATGCTCATCCCAAGTTTTGAAATGTTTTTCACAGGGCATAATGATGAATAGGGTCAAGGTTGGGATCAAGGAATAGTCATGATATTGAAAACATTGAACTAGACATGACTCTTTTTTTCAAGAGTTTTTTATTTATGAAAAAAAGAAAACTAAGTAGAACTATCTAATTTGTAATTTTTGATATTTAATGTAGTATTTATGGAACAATTATTTAAATTTAAAAAACCTGACAAGATCCTCAATGTGAATGATTCATTTATTTCAAGATTAGGTAATGTTTTAAGGATGGATCTTTATAGTTGATATCAATGGTGTGTTTAGACGACTTTAGATGTTAGGATATAGTTAAATTAATATCCATAAATTATTTTTAATTTATGGTAATATTTAAATGATATTGAATTTACAGATTACCATGTTGCATCGCCTAAGATATTTCTATGTTCAGAATGGTTTTCCATAGAGGAAACATGTCAGCTATGATGGGACGACATTAGAAGGAAGGAAAAGTTCCAAATATGAAACCAGAGATGGTTAAAATCAGAACTGAATTGTTTGTTGCTATGATGGAACAATTGACTTTGTCTATAAATTGTGGTGGTATACATGCATGAGATCATCTAGATCAACCACATAATAACATATTAGTAGTGGAGCATTTCATGAGGCAGGATCCCCCATCATTTGGTGGATCATCTAACCATGTGCAAGATAAAGGTTAGATTAAAGAATAGGATAAGATTTTTGATGTTATGGGGGGTTCAAAACATGAAAATTTAAGTCTTTTTATTTACCGTTTTTTAGGTGAAGTCGATCAGTGGTGGTCTATGGTAAAAAATATTAAGGATAGTGGAGAGATTTATGCTATTGATTGGGATGAATTCAAAGGAATATTTTTTGAGAAATATTTTCCTAATGTGGTTCATCATAGGATGGAAAACAAGTTCATGAAATTGAGGTAGGAGGATGAATCAGTGGATGATTATGAAGAAAAATTCACCTAACTCACATGGTGTTCTTGATTCACGCTCAAATTTACCCAAGAGAAGAAGGTAGGACGATGTTTGTAGATTAGTTTGGGTTGTCGAATCCTCAGAGACCTAAGAAGAAACCTATAGACATGTACATTCAATGGATTGTTTTTGGATATGAAGTGGCCAACTTAGATTGGTTTTATATGGGTTTAAAGGAACTCTAATAGACTTAAGTGAATTCAATTTAAAAGAATGAGTTGATCCTAGGTTCTTGCTCAGGGTGGATTGGACATATTTCCTTTTCAGTGATTTCAATTTCTTATATTTGAGATGGGTTCATTTAAGGAGATAAAACAACATCATCACTTACTGGTTTAATGCCTACACCCTTTAATACTAATCACCTATACACTTGAAGGATCAATGTTTTGAGCACTTCAAGTTAAAGGTTCGTATTAGCACTTGAAGTGTGTGGCCTTAAATTCAACAAGGATGATGGAGTTTAAAAATCATCAAATAAAAATCTCAATTAAAGAAGTGATTATACATTAATGGTGCTATAAAAAACATCCAATCCAGACCCTTTCTACTCCCTTGTATCAACCCATAAGTGGGTTAGCCCTACATTTATCCCATGGTTTCAATGGAAGCAGAAAGTAGACTCATGAGGGAGGAAATGAAGAAGTAAAGAAAACAACAAAAAGAGAATGATCACTCCACCGTTGTGTAAATAATTTCACAAGGTTTGGTGTGAAACAATTCACACCTTGATCCAACGGTATCAAAGTGATATGAATAAAAACAGAATAAGAGTATAATAAGAACTTTTATTAAGAGACTAAAGTGAATTGAACAACTTACACGTGAAAGACAAATTTGAGACAACAAAATTGTAGCATAACATTACAATTGAACAAAGCACCCAAGATTGAAAAATACTCCAAAACCACTGCCTTAAATAGAGATTTTTTAGCCCTTGGGTCGAGCCTCCAACATTCCAAGTCTTCTAAATTAATTTTGGTTGGCCATAGGTGGGTGGAATGTAAGGGAGAGTTGAATTTTCCACCCTTGACCCGAGGTGGCAGCCATTTTTCCTTCACCGAACAGATGCGCTTGTAAGACCTTCTTTATGGATGAATCAGAGTGGGCCATAGAAGATGAAAATAGATCATCGGATGTCTTCTATCCTCCTGTAAAATTTTTCACCCATTTGGAGTTGTGGATTCCGAGATATGAACAAATTAGTGGTCTGTTTTTCTGGGCCGTAGAATCTGGCCCAAAATTTTATCTCTAACTTGGGCCACCTTAAGGACCACCATAGAGGCCGCATTAGAATTATATCATGAAGATTTATTTGTTCCAAAACATTTCTTATATCATCCCACAACATTTGGTATTCATTAGGCTTGTATGTTGG
Organism: Viscum album; assembly: GCA_963277665.1. Lineage (NCBI taxonomy): Eukaryota > Viridiplantae > Streptophyta > Magnoliopsida > Santalales > Viscaceae > Viscum > Viscum album. The sequence goes on along the minus strand of OY728165.1, from coordinate 1,778,623,142 downwards.
GCCCCACAGTCTCATAAGTGGGCTGGTGTTCAATCTGCCTTCTCCAGAATTACTTCCATTCATCTCCAAATATCTCCATCATCATTTATGAATCATCCATTGATCCCTGAATAAAAAATGTTCACATTTGAGTGTAGATATAGTTCCCAAAATATCAAATTAAAATATTTATAATTATATTCCTTAGAATGAGATGACTCATTGGGCCTAAATTGGTGTACATCAGGCATGAAGTGCAAAAATGATGAGAATGGATGTTCATAATGAAAATGCACTAACTCAGGTCCATAAGATCAAAAATGATCATTTAATACCATTAAAATGTAATTAAAATATATGTTTTTATTGGATAATCACACCCCACAACTTGAGATTTTCTAGTCCCGAGCAAATAATTCAATGATTTTATTTAAATTCCTTTCTTCAAACACATTATAACAATCAGTACCCACAATGTAATCTGCACACAAATATATCATTATAACCAATCAAGATAATTTAAAACAAGATTAATTTAAAATCAGGTCCCAATCCCAATCCCATTCCTTTGATCAAATCCATCATCATACTTCATCCAATCAATTAGGTGTAATAATATGTTGTGAATTACAATAGATATGGGGGTTCATTTTCATTCAAGGGGGAAATCATGGAAGCGCTAGGTGGAATCACATTTAATCCTAATATGAGTATTCTTCATTCCTATTTTTGGATTTTTTTGCAGTATTTCCATATTAATTGAGATTGCAGTTAATCAAATTAACCCATGTAGCAAGACTTTGCCGAGGACTCCCAAACTCAAAGGACTTAGGGCACCAAGTGAAGCCCACATACTCGGGCATCGTCTCGAGTTAACATAATAAAAAACAAAGTAATAACAACATAAATAGAGAAAGATTGAAAAACTCAGGGCTAGAAAACTTTGGAGTCATGATCCCAAAGTGCCGAAAGCCTCGAATTTTATCAGTCCATTGCTCTACACGCAATTTATTTTTATATATATTTTTGAATACTCATATTATTCATAAAAATCAATCCAGCCTATTATATTTATTATGGGACCCCAAATATTCAAATTAGTACCCCACAGTCTAGAGGACGTGTATTGTGGCATTTTGATTTAATGGATGAAAATAAATATGATGAAAATTTTCATTGGACAACCAAACTTCCAAAATCAATTCTTTTAAACATAATCATGAATTAAATTAAGAGTCAAGGAAATAAAAATTATTTTTATGTAGTTTTAATGTGAGCAAAGATGTTATTATATTAATGATAAATGAATTTTACTTTAATTTTTTTTATCATTGTTTTTTAACAAACATTTTGTTTCCACACCCCCAACTTAGAATGAAATTGTCCCTAGTTTCGTAAAAATATAATTTAGATTGGGGTATAGGAATAAAAGGGGAGTTCAATAAGGAAATTCAAATATGAGGATCATGGAATGAAGTCACCTGGTGGTTGAAGTTTGAAGTTCTTGGCGCTCCAATTTAGTCCTTTGATATCCATGTCGCTTGCAAAGTCCCCTAATGGAAAAAGAAAAACAAACAAATAAACAAAACAATATATATATAAGTAAAATATAAGTATATATATGAAAATTATAGAATACGTAAGCACAGTAAGACGTAGGCTAGTGGTAAGCACGCGCCCCTGTCTCCCTTCGGTCCTGGGTTCGAGTCCCGCGGCTTCGCCGGTTGTGACAGGGTGTGCCCCACGACCTATGGTGTGTCCCCTTTTTAATTATTATATTATTATTTTTATTATTTTTATTTTTATCTTAACCTATAAAATAATAAAAATAAAAAAAATAAACTGATGATACATTGTCTTCTTTTTAAATTTCTGGGTAAGGTATTACTCAAGGATCACACGACGTGACACAGATGAATATGGTGCTCCCCTTTCGTACCCATCTATACTCATAATAGACGAACAGGTCAAAAGTCTATTTTTTTATTTCTAAATATAAAAATGATTAATTAATCTTATTTGAAAAATAAAGATGATTCAGAAAGATTAGAAACATAAAAACCATGGGTTGTCTCCCATGCAGCGCTTTGTTTAACGTCGTTATCCCGACATAGATCCTAAATTTATCAATTTTTTCCTAGTTCATAGATTGGCTCAATTAACTCTATATCTATTTCCTATTAATTGAATTATTCAATGAATTTTTTTAACCTTTGACCATTGACCTTGAAAATGTGACCACTAGTGGGATCTTGAATCTCTACTACCCCATGGGGCTATACATGATGCACTATGAAAGGACCTGACCATCTAGACCTTAACCTTCCTGGGTGTAAATGATGTTTTGAACTATACAAGAGCACAAGTTTTCTCGGTTCAAAATGTTTGACCTTGATATTCCTAGTTTGTTAGGCTTGAACTCTAGCTTTATTGATCCTTGAATTTTAATTAGCCTCTAACCTTAGTTCCTCCAGTTCATTGAGATCTATTTTCCTTTTTGTTCCGGCCAATGAGAGATCATAATCCATTTTCTTAATTGACCAAAAGGCCTTATGTTCAATCTCCACTAGAAAATGGCATGCTTTACCATAAACCAACCTATATAGGGACATTCCTAAAATGGTTTTATATGCGGTTATATAGGCACAGAGAGCATCTAAGAGTTTCTTAGACCAATATTTCCTAGAGCGGTTGACAGTTTTTTCAAGAATTTTCTTAATCTACATATTCGCTAACTCAACATGACTATTGGTTTGAGGATGGCATACAGTGGACACTTTATGAGAAATACCATACATAGACATGAGTGAAGAGAATGGGTAGTTGCAGAAATGGGTTCCTCAATCACTAATTATAGCCCTAGGAATTCCAAATCGAGAAAATATGTTCTCTTTCAGAAATCAAATCACAAATTTATGATCGTTGGACTTAGTGGAAATGTCCTCAACCCATTTTGATATATAATCAACAGCTAAGAGTATTTAGAGGTATCCCTGAGAGTTTGGGAAGGGACCCATGAAATCAATTCCCCAACAGTAAAATATTTCAACCAATAATATGGGAGTGAGTTTCATTTGATTACTTCTTGTGATGGACCCTACATGTTGACACCTAGGACAACTTTGACAAAATGTATAGGAATCCCTTGAGAGGGTGGGCCAGAAGATACCACATTGAAGAATCTTAGCAGATGTTTTCTTAGAGGAAGAGTGACCTCCACATGCCTCACTATGATATAATTTAAGGATGGACTCTTGTTCAGATTCTGGAACACACCTCCTAATGACATGGTCAGGGAAGAACTTATAGAGGTATGTATCATCAAACACATAGTGTCTAACATCATAAAAGAATTTCCTTTGATATTGAGTCAGTAAGAATTTTGTAATGACTCCTGTAACTAAGAAATTGGCTATGTTGGCATACCAAGGGTAGTCACTCACAGAGTGTAGGTGTTCATCAGGAAATGAATCACACACAGAAAGGTGATTTGAGTTGTCTTTTAATTCCATCCTAGTGAGGTGATCGAATAAAAAAATTTCAACGCCCTTTTTATCCTTGATTGTGAGTTCAAATTATTGTAAGAGAAGGACCCACATAATAAGTCTGGCCTTGGCATCTTGTTTTTGGAAGAGGTATTTTAGTGTAGAATGGTCAGTGAACACAGTGATGGGGGATCCTAAGAGGTATGACCTAAACTTCTCTAAAGAAAACACAATAGCAAGTAACTCCTTTTCAGTAGTGGTGTAGTTTATTTGGGCATCATTTATGGATTTACTTGCATAAGCAATGACATAAGGAGTTTTATCACAGCGTTTTCCTAACACAGCTCCAACAGAAAAGTCACTGGCATCACACATAAGTTCAATAGGAAGGTTCCAATATGGAGATTTCATAATGGGAGGAGAGGTGAGAGAGGATTTGAGGGTTGAGAATGAACCCTCACAGATTTCTGTCTAAACAAATGGAGCATCCTTTACTAGGAGAGCACAAAGGGGATGGGATATTGAACTAAAGTCCTTGATGAATCTTTTATAGAAACCAGCATGTCCTAAGAAATACCTCACTTCCTTGACAATTTTGGGTGATGGAAGGTGATGAATGATGTCAAACTTTTCTTTATCAACTTCAATCCCCCTACTCAAGACCAGATGGCCTAGAACAAGTCCATCTTTAACCATGAAATGACAATTTTACCAGTTTAGGACCAGATTCTTTTCTTCACATCTTGACAAGACTCTCTCCACATTCTATAGACATCGCTCAAATGTATCCCCAAACACAGAGATGTCATCCATGAAGACCTCTAGAAAATCCCCTACCATGTCTGAGAAGATTCCCATCATGCACCGCTGGAAGGTTCTTGGGGCATTTCATAACCCGAAGGGCATGCGTTTGAAAGAAAATGTTCCGAATGGACATGTGAATATAGTCTTCCCTTGATCCTCTAGGGAGAACTCAATTTGATTGTACCCCGAGTACCCATCTAAGAAACAGGAGAAGGCATGACCTTCCACTCTCTCAAGGACTCGGTCAATGAATGGTAAGGGGAAATGGTCATTCTTGGTGAATGATTTTAGCTTCCTATAGTCAATGCAGACCCTCCATCCACTACTCACCCTTGTTGGAAGAATCTTTCCATCCCCATTGGTTATCACTTTGATTCCAGCCTTTTTTGGAACCACTTGGATTGGGCTCACCCACTCACACTACGATATGGGATATATGATACCAGATTTTAACAATTTCAGAAGTTCGTTCCTTACTACCTCCATGAGATTAGGATTGATTTGCTGTTGAGGTTAACGACATGGATTTGAATCATATTACAGAACAATCCTATGAGTCCCAACAGGTAGGATAATACCGGGAATATCAGATAGGGTCCAACCAATGGCTTTATTATGTTTCATAAGGACATCTAGAATCATCCTCTCACGATTGGATTCAAGAGAAGAAGAAATGACAATATGATGTGTTTGATTTTCCCCTAGGAAGGAATACTTTAGTGTAGCGGGAAGTTCCTTTAATTCAAGATCAGGTTGGTTTATAATTTCAGCAGAAGATTGGGACATTGGATCAAGATCAATTTTATTTCATAAAGTTTTAGACAAGATTGATTCCCCACATGTAGAAGTTTCAGCTACTAGATTGGCTTGATCAGATTTAGGGAAGGAAGTTTGATCGGTCTCCATGAATGTGATTTTCTGAAAGGTTTCACTAATTGTTTGACCTAAGACTTCATCATAAGAGTAATTTGAAAATGATTCAATCCAAGGAGATAAACTTCATTCAAATGAACAAAGGAAATCAATCTCATCGTGACTTAAACATCCATCAAATATTCCTTGAGGTTCTATGGATTCATTATCAATGCTTCCTATCATGTTTACTTCATGAATGTCCTCGTCATCCCCTATTTGTGAGCTTGCATTATAGATGTTCAAGTCTAGACTCATGTTCCCAAAGGTTATGGTCATGTTCCAATTTCGAACTTAGATAAAAGAGTTGATTATTGCAAGGAAAGGACGACCATGGATGATTGGGGTTTGTTCCATATTTCCTATGTTTGCATGGTTTTCAAGGACAATGAAATCAGCCGGGTAGATGAAGTTTTAAACCTTTACCAAAACATCCTTCAAAATCCCCTTTGGAACCCTAATGCTACGATCAGCAAGCTGATGTGTGACAGATGTGGGTTGAAGCTCTTCTAGGCCTAACTGGTAGTACACATCATATGGGATGAGATTGACACTAGCACCTAGGTCACACAAATCCTTGTCAACTTTGCTCTCTCCTAGTTCAACTTTGATGTAAGGGAAACCCGGGTCTTTCAACTTAGGAGGAATGGTCCTTGAATGGTGGTACTCACATTAGTAGCCAAAAGGACTTGGTTTTTATGTGAAAATTGTCTTTTAAAAGTACACAAGTCTTTAAGGTACTTTGACTAGGCAGGTATAGTTTGGATGGAATCGAGAAGGTGAATGTTCAACTATACTTGTGAGAAGATTTCCCTCAATGATTCACTCAGTTCAGGCTTGGGTTTCCCCCTCAAGTGTTGAGGAAATGGTGCAGGTTGTGGGGTTGTTTGTTGAAGAGTTGTTTCTTTCATATTGTTTTCAGTTTCCTCAGTTTGATCTTGTGGTTTATTTGAATTTTCATCCAAGTTTTAATCTTCCGGTGGGTTCTGAATTAGTTGTTCAGGTTTCTAAATTTCTTTCCCACTTCTTAGAATAGTCACAACCTTAAGTTGTTCATGAGTTGTTTGAGTGCAACTTGACTCTCCCCTTGATGTTGAGGATGGAACCTCCTGAGTAGGCATGGGTGTCTTTCCAGTTTTTATGGTTTGAAGTTCTTGTTTAAGGGAAGAGACTTCTGAGTTCATCCTTTCCATTTGTTTTCACAGTTGTTCTAGTAGACTTTGTGGAACAGTTTGGGTGGGTGCTTGATTAGTTTGGTTTATCCCAGGGGGATATTTTGGAGGTGGGATGGTTGGTTAAAAAGGGACTGGTGGCTGTTGGTATTGTATAGGTGGGGGTTGGAATTGGTTATGGGTCTGGTAGTTCTGATGGGGGTAAGGATTTTGTCCCTATGGTTAGCTAGGTTGTTGGTTATCTTTCCAGTGGAAGACTGGGTGGTCATTATACCTTGGGATGAAGTTGTTTTGGTACTGAGGCTTTTGAAAGTTCAAAGCATTTACTTCCGCTATAGGTCCTCCTAAAATAACATCTTCAATGGATGTAATAGTTGGGAAGTTGTCTATCTTATGGTCATGTTTGTCACAAATTGTGCAAACAAGGTCTACAGTTTGGATTTCATGGACTTTCCTATGGTCTATCTCTTCAACCTTCCTAGAGAGTGATGCGAGTTTAGCCCTAAGGCTTTCCTCTTCTCTAAGTGTATGAATTCTCGTATTTGTGTGTGGCTTTTCAGAATAAGGTGAATTTCCCCATTTTTGCTTTTGTTCAGAAAGGCTTTCTATATACTCGTAAGCATCATTTGGGGCTTGGTTTTTAAAGGTTCCATTACACATCATGTCAATGAATTGTTTGTTCTCTGGACCCAACCCTTCATAGAAAATTCTCACTTGTTTAGGAATAGAAAAACCATGGTGTGGAACCATGTGTAGAGTGTCTTTGAACCTCTCCCGTGTTTCATAGAATGACTCTCCCTCTTTTTCAAAAAAGTTTTGGATGCTCTTTTTAAGTGCAATTGTTTTGTGGTGGGGAAAGTATTTTTTGTAGAATTCTATTTGTAGTTGGTACCAAGAGTTGATAGATGATGGTATCAAATTGTTTAGCCAATTTTTAGATCTATCCTTTAAAGAAAAATAAAATAGCCTCATCTTAGCTGATTCTAGTTCATGTGGGGGACACATGGTTTCTACAATGTCATTGATCTCCTTAATGTTAAGGTAGGGAATATCATACTCCATTCCATGGAATGTGGGAAGATGGTTTAGCACATGGGGTTTAAAGATGTAGTTGGCATATCCTAGTGAATTGTGTCTAATGCATGAGGGGGAATCGGTCCAAGAAGGTGTGAGGTAGTCATTCATGGTTTGATCGACTATATTCCCAAAGTTTGGGGCTCCCTCATTTGAGTTTCCATTTTGGTTCCCACCCGGGTTTATGAGTTGGTTTCTTTGAAGACCTTAATTTGAAATGGGCTCAATTTTTGACTCGGGGGTGTTAGGAAGATTAGGATCTAACGGAAAGAGTTCCCTTGGTGTACTTGACTCCCCAACCCCAGGACTATCCACCCTAACTAGATGGTTCGATTGATCGCGGGTGTTGGCGGACATGCGCCAAAAGAAAAAAAAACGAGAAAGGGACAAGATAAGAGAATTCGGATGAGAAAATAAGAAATGGGGGAGAATAGAATGGGTGTTTATATGACTTACTTGGGTCCTCGGAAACGGCGCCAAAATTTTCTTCACGCTCAAATTTACCCAAGAGAAGAAGTTATGACGCTCCTTGTAGTTTAGATTGGGTTGTCGAATCCTCAGAGACCTAATAAGAAACCTATAGACATGTAAATTCTATGGACTGTTTTTGGATATGAAGTGGCCAAATTGTATTGTTTTTAGATAGGTTTATAGGAACTCTATGATACTTAAGTGAATTCAATTTAAAATAATGAGTTGATCCTAGGTTATTGCTCAGGGTGGATTGGACGTATTTCCTTTTCAATGATTTCAATTTCTTATATTTGAGATGGGTTCACTTAAGGAGATAAAAAACATCATCAATTACTAGTTTAATGCCTGCACCCTTTAATACTAATCACCTATACACTTTAAGGATCAATGTTTTGAGCACTTCAAGGTAACGGTTCGTATTAGCACTTGAAGTGTGTGACCTTAAATTCAACAAGGATGATGGAGTTTAAAAATCATCAAATAAAAATCTCAATTAATGAAATGATTATACATTAATGGGGTTATAAATAACATCCAATCCAGACCCTTTCTACTCCCTTGGATCAACCCATAAGTGGGTTATCCCTTCATTGATCCCATGGTTTCAATGGAAGCGGAAAGTAGACTCATGAGGGAGGAAATGAAGAAGTAAAGAAAACAACAAAAATAAAATGATCACTCCACTGTTGTGTGAATAATTTCACAAGGTTTGGTGTGAATAAATTAACACCTTGATCCAACGGTATCAAATTGATATGAAGAAAAATAGAATAAGAGTTGAAGAAGAACTTTTATTAAGAGACTAAAGTGAATTGAACAACATACATGTGAAAGACAAATTTGAGACAACAAAATTGCAGCATAACATTACAATTGAACAAAGCACCCAAGATCCTAAAATCCCCAAAAACCACTGCCTTAAATAGATATTTTTGAGCCCTTGGGTCACGAATACAACATTCCAAGTCTTCTCAATTAATTTTCGTAGGCCATAGGTGGGTGGAAAGTAAGGGATAGTTGACTTTTCCACATTTGACACGAGGTGGCAGCCAGCTTTTCTTCACCGAACAGAAGCGCTTGTAAGTCCTTCTATATAGGCGAATCATAGTGGAACATCGAAGAATAAAATAGATCCTCTTATGTCTTCTAACCTCCTGTAAATGTGGGGCCCATTTGGAGTTTTGGATTCTGAGATATGATAAAATTAGTGGGATGTTTTTCTAGGCCGCAGAATCTGGCCCAGAATTTTATCTCTAACTTGGGCCACCTTAATGACCACCATAGAGGCTGATTTAGCGTTATCTCATGAATAGTGATTTGTTTCTCAACATTTCTTCTATCATCCCACAAAAGTTTGGATTCATTGGGCCTGTATGTTGGGCCCCACTATCTCATAGGTGGGCTGGTGTCCAATCTGCCTTCTCTAGAATTACTTCCATTCATCTCCAAATATCTCCATCATCGTTTATGAATCATCCATTGATCACTGAATGAAAAATGTTCACATTTAAGTGTAGATATAGTTCCCAAAATATTAAATTAAAATATTTATAATTACAATCCTTAGAATCAGATGACTCATTGGGCCTAAATTGGTGTACATTAGGCATGAAGTGCACAAATGATGAGAATGGATGTTCATAACGAAAATGCGCTAACTCAGGCCCATAAGATAAACAATGAACATTTAATACCATTATAATGTAATTAAAATATAAGTTTTTATTGGATAATCAGTGCTCCAAATTTCATACGATATCTTCATAGTAAAATCTATAGTTTTTGCTCAGGATTAAAGATAATGTATCAAAATTATTTAGCTTATAATGAGTTAAAAAGTTATTAAAAACTTGTTCAATGTGTGGAGAAGGTAGAAATTTATTTATTTGATGATTAGTTGTTCTTTTTCAAACAACAAAATAAGAGGTCGAGGTAGAAGATAAAAGAGAATAACTCATCAAAAAAGTATGATGGTAAGAAACTTAAGTTTGAAGTTTGTGAAAATTGTGGTAAAAAGTATGTTGGGGAATTTATTTTGAATTCTAGTAAGTGCTAACGATGTGGTAAAATGTGGCATAAGGCTTATATTTTCCATGAAAAATATTAGGATAATGGAAAGATAAAATATGACTTACCAACCATAAAATGTTTCATGTGAAATGAAATGGGTCATTATCCAAATGAGTGTCCAACGAAAAACTTCAATGAGGGAAAGCAGCCAGAATACAAGAAGAAAGGGGTGGTGAAATCCTCTTCAACTAGTTCAGAAGATGTTGGTACATTAAATGAATTAGTGTCAACTACACCATTTAATTGTCAATATTATGCCAATGTGTTTTTTGATGTAGGGTATACACATTCGTTCATTTTTGAGATGTTTTCTTGTAAATTGGTAATTACATATCAAGATATGAATCATGAAAATATGGTAAAAACATCGGGGGGAAGTGTGGAGACAAAAAATTATAATAACCTTCTTTTCCTTGTGTGTGGAAAGAATCTACCCGCAAACATTATTGTTTTTCCTCTAGTGGAGTTTGATGTTATTCTGGGGATGGATTGGGTTTCTGTTTATCATTTATAGATTGAATGAAGAGCTAAAGAGGATTCTTTTTCTAAAGATTTTCAGTTTGTATACATGAATGAACCCTTAATTTTGATAACATATCAAGAAGCTAAGAAACTACTAAAATATGGAAATGAATGTCACCCTGCACATATTGTTGATAATAAAGGAACTATCCAGATTAATGATGCGCCAGTGGTAAATGAGTACCTTGATGTTTTTACAGATGAGTTTCTTTGTATAATACCATATCGTGAATTTGAGTTTAATATAGACTTAGTTCCTGATTCTATGCTAATTTCAAAAACTCCATATTGAATGGCTCGAATTGGACTTTTAGAGTTAATAAAGAAATAACAGATGTTATTATATAAAGGTTTCATTCGACATAGAACATCACCATGTGGTAATCTTGTCTTGTTTATTAAAATGAAAGATGGTTCAATGATACTTTGCAATGATTATAGATAATTTAATAACATCACTATAAAGAAAAAGTATCCTTTTACTCATATCAATGATTTGTTTGATCAGCTCAAGGGAGCTCAGTATTTTTTGAACATTGATTTGAGGTCATGGTACCATCAGTTGAATGTAAAGGTAAAAAAATTTTAAGATTGAGTTTCATACTAGATATGGCCATTATAAATTTGTAGTTATGTCTTTTGGGTTAACCAATGCACCTACTGTATTCATGGATCTTATGAATATAATTTTCTATGAGATTTTGGATAAGTTTTTGGTCATGTTTATTGATGATATATTGGTTTATTCTTAAAGAAAAGAGGAGGATGAAAGTCATTTAAGGGTTGTCTTATAAACCATAAAAAATGAAACTATTTGGGAAATTCAGAAAGTGTGAGTTTTTGTTACAACAAATTTCATTACTTGGTCACATTGTTTCAAAAAATTGCATAATTGTTGATCCAGCTTAAATAAAAGTTGTTTAAGAATGTCCAGAACCCCCAAATATAACTGAGATCCATAGTTTTCTTGGTTTAGTAGGTTATTTCCAGAGGTTTGTTAACAATCATTCACATTTATCTATTATAATGACTATGTTAACTCGAAAAGGTGTTAAGTTCATATGGGAAAAATAATGTGATGATTGTTTTCAGGAATACAAAAAATATTGGCGACTGCTCCAGTTTTGGCACTGCCTTCCAGAAATGGTGTATTTTTTATTTACATAGATTATTAGTTGAAAGGACTTGGTTGTGTCCTAATGTAGAATGATCAGGAAATTGCTTCTGCTTCACGTCAGTTCAAACCTCATGAGTTAAATTTCCCTACATAGGATTTTGAATTAGCTGCTGTTGTATTTTGTTTTTAAAATTTGTAGGCATCATTTGTATGGAGTAAAATGAGAAATATATATTGACAAAAAAAGTTTAAAGTATATAATAAATCATAAAGAATTAAACATGATACAACGGAGGGGTAGTAATTAATCAAAGATTATAATTGCACGATTAATTACCATCTAGGAAAGCCCAGTAAAGTGGATGATTTTTTGAGCCAAAAAAGTAAAGATATATTAACCTTTTTACATTTGGAACAAGATCATTTTATTAAATATTTGATTAAATTTGGAATAAAAGTTATCGGTGAAAGAAAATTAACCTTTTTTGTTTCATGTGTCAGTGATATCATCTTTATCAGATAGAGTTAAGTAAGCGTAGAAGGTAGAAAACGAGTTGTAGAAAAAGGTAGAGTTAGTTTAGAAGAGTAAGTATCCTGATTTTAACATTGATAATTATTGTGTTTGGAGGTTTGGGAAGAGATTATATGTTCCTTGTTATTTGTAGTTGAATAAAGAGTTATTATTTGAATCTCATAGTTCTCCATTTTCAGTTCATCATGGAAGTACTAAGATATACAAAGATCTTCGGTAGAATTATTGGGGGGATGGAATGAAAAGTGATATTGATGATTTTGCTATGAATTGTTTGAATTTTCAATAGGTTAAAGCATAGTGGGAGTTACCAAAAGGGATGCTTCAGCCTTTATAGGTGCCAGAGTGGAAATGGGAAAATATATCCATAGACATCATTGTGGGATTACCAAAGACATCTCGAGGTAATAATGCAATATGGGTTATTGATGAACGATTGACTAAATTTTGTCATTTCTTTCCTATTAAAGATACTTTTTCTGTAGATCAAATTTTTCAGTTGTATGTTAAAGATATATTCAAGTTTAATGGAATTACCTTCTCCATTGTATCTGATTTTGGTCCCAGGTTTACTTTTACATATTGGAAAGGCCTTTAGAAGTCGTTGGGTAATGAATTAAATTTTAGTACAACTTTGCATCCTCAATCATATGGGCAGTTAGAATGAATAATTCATAACATAGAGAATAGGTTACATGATTGCTCAATGTATTAATAAGGAAGTTGGGACCAACATATTTATTTGGTTGAATTTTCTCATAATAACAGTTTTCATATAAGTATACAGATGGCACTATTTGAAGCCTTATATGGGAAGCTGTGTCGAACTCCAGTTTTTTGGGATGAAGTGGCTGAAAGGAAGTTGATGGGACCAGAATCGGTATAAGAGATTAAGAAAAGGATCATTTCATTAATAAGCACATGGGAACATCTTAGAGTAGGGAAAAAAGTTATACAAATAACCAGAGGAAGGAATTTTTTTTCGAGGTAGGTGATCATGTCTTTCTCAAAGTTTCCCCATGGAAAAGTGTGATGTGTTTTGGTAATAAAGGAATGTTGAGTCTAATGTTCATTGGACCTTTTGAAATCATAGATAAAGTGGTATCAGTTGCATACAAATTGGATCTACCTCCAATTTTATCCCAGTTACACAATGTTTTTCATGTTGTAATGTTGAGAAAGTATATACCAGATCCATCTCATGTTATGTGCCCAGAGGTAGTTCAGTTGGAAGAGAATCTCTCTTATGAGGAATGGCCAGTCTAGATTCTTGAACGAAGAGAGAAAGTATTGTGGAATATCTTAATTCATCTGGTAAATGTTTTATGAAAAAATGATATGCTTAAATAGGCAATGGGGGAACATAAAAATGATACGAGGGACAAAACCCCCCATTTATTTAATAAGTGAATAAAATAGTGAGGATAGAATTTCTAAAAGGGGGAAAGGATGTAACATCCTAGGTAAATAAAGAAAAAGAAATTTTCATATTTACTTTCATATTTGAGATATAAATATTATTTTTCCATTAAAGGGGATTCTATGCTCGACGACGTACCCATTACACAATAGCGGGTTTATTTGAAATATTACGTTTCACACAATGTTGGGTCATACTAAAAAATAATAATATAATATTATTTTAAATGGTAGTTAACCCCTTGATGTTTTATTAGCAGGAATGAACATAACTAACTACAATATTATTATACATGTTCGTTAAATGTTTTTACATTTATCTAATAAATTTTAGAGGCTTAAAATAAGAAAGAATCTGATTTTATGCATAAATACTCTAATATTCATTAAAAGGTTGATTTACTACCTTTTTATGGTGAAAACTCTTTTAATATAGATTAGGCCACCTTTATATGTACTATTTGAAAAAAATAAAATTATTCTTTAAAATTGGGACATCAAAATTTACTTTGGTCAAATTTTGGATATTTTTCTGATAAAACTATTTTTTAATGAATAGTGAAAAATAATGTATTTTAATTCAAAACTACCTTTTAATATAATTTATTTATATGGTTAGATTATCTTTTTAATTGGTTTTAATGTTTAATTTTATTATTTAATCGAATCTTGGTCATTTAAAGTAATTTTACTTTGAAATTGGACATAATCAAGTGTCAATCTTTTGATAGTTATTATTTATTAAAAACATTCATTTTGTTTTGACAATGGGAATTAATTTTAAATTAATTAATCCAAATTCAATGTTTTAAATTTTGTAAAATAGGCATCATTTTTAAATTCAGATTATCAAATATAGATTACACTTAATTTTTTGTATTTTTCTAACAACCTTCCATTTTTTGATGAATGTGAAAACACTCAGTAGTAGTTAAAAAACCAAATTCTTCATTTAAATGAAATTTTACCACTTTTGTGAACGAATTTCAAAAATCCAACATATATGGTTGTCATTAGTATGTAAAATGTGGTTCAATAAGATGAAAATATTTCTTTTGTGAATAGTAACTTTTGACTTTTATTTAACATGGTTAAAGGTAAATAATACAATTCAAGGTTAATATAACATTATAATAATATAAAATTACCTAAAATCTTGTCCTAAAATTATTGGATAAATCATGGCCGACCAATAAAATCCTTGGGTGAGTTTTTTGGCCTTTTAAATCCATTTAGGTAAAATAATGACATTAATAACTTTTAATTTAAAGTAAAAAATAAAAATATCACAAACATGTATTGTTTAGCTTAAAAAAATTTAACGTGGGATTATATAATTGATATATTTGACTATAAATTTTAATCATAAAGATAAAATGATTTCATACATCATGATATTTTATTTATAATTTTTAGACATCAAATAAATGAAATTATTCATGACACAATATTGATGCATTGTTTACCTCATTAATGAATGATATAAAAAAATATGATTATAAAAATTAAAACAACATCCAAAACCTGTCCAATTCTGATTGGATGATTTTATTTCGAACAAGAGACATATTATCTTAGGCTTCAAAATATCTTGGACCTTTATTAACCTAAAATCATTATATAATAAAATAATATTTTCAAACATTGTTAAAGAGCCCCTCCTCCCCCTTATAAAAAGCCCTCACCTCTAACCCGTTACTCACACCTCTAAAACCCCTTGTCTAGTCCAACCTATTCCGATATAATCTCTCAAAATACCTATCTTCCAACTAATATCCTCAACTTAGGTATAAGTCCCTTCAAGAAATTATTTTGGTTCAAACCAAATGGAGTTACCCGATTTAAAGTTAACTTCTTCTCTTATGTTATTTTCTTTTATTTTACCTCTCCAACCTCAAAGCGCTATTTATTATTTTAATTTTTTTTAAAAATAAATTATCATAAATATACCAATTTTTTGATATGTGATGTATTATAACTACACTAACAGACACCACTGTCTAATGGGTAAAGAACATATTGTTTTTGTGGATGGAAAACTACTGCCTCACGAAATGATGAATATTTAATCTTCCCCTAACACCTCTTATGGAGGCCATTAAGATGGAACTATATTTACATGTGATATATATTATATTAATATTGACTGTATAATTCTGTATTTTTTATTTATATCATACCTTTATGGTTTCCAATATGGGTAAATATGATAATTTCATTTGAGGAAGTGTGGACTACCGCCCCCTCAAAGTGATACGACTCATTCATTCCATACGTGGAACATATAAAGTATGGTTTTACTTAAAATATATATGATATAATATTGGAATTATAATATAACTATATATCAATATGTCTTCATTCCATTACATATGAAATATAAATGAACGTACAGTTCTTGTGTACGTACGACTTACCATCTCCATTAATGGTGCATTTCATTTATTACATCCAAATGTTATGTATTATTATAAATACACATATATATATAGGATATATATTATATATATGATATCTAAATCATGAATATCATTCTAGATTTAATGTAATTTTGACAACATGAACAACTTGTAATTATAAGAAGTTCATTTCCGACTCAAGTACCAAATATCGACAAACTGACCATTATTAACATAAATGATTAGATAATGTTTATAAAATGGTAATAAGTGATTTAAAAGGAATAATAAAATTTAAAAAGGTTCTTAATAAAGTAGAAAATAACTTTAATTTTTTATTCATGAAATTAAAGAATGAATGGGTCAAGTCGTACATGAGGTAAGGGTCTTCATATCAATATCCTTTCATTGATACATTCTTTGATTTATACATGACTTTATTTTATATGGTGTATAAACACCTTTTAATTTTAATTTCATTCAAAGGGAGTCGTTTCTCTACAAATAATTTTTCTAAATGAAAAAAATAATGTTTCTTTTTAACTTTAGTGGTTACAATGTCCTTTTCCGCCACCATGAGTATTATTTGATCTTTGGATTCCATAACAAGCATTAATGTTTTTAAAAGGAAAATAAATACCATATACGCATTTATTTATTTATTTCTTTTCGTACAAAAATGGTTTTGATAATGCATTTGTTATGAAAATATATTTAAATGATATATAGTGATTGAAATGTGAAAATGTTATCTTTCTGTTATGTTTGTTTTATATGTTGTTAATATGTTATGGTTCTTGTGAATTATTTATGTATATGTGTGGTTTCCTGAGAAACCTAGGGTGGGTGAGCCCGAGATATCTCTTCAATGAATTGGGTAACGTGACAGAGGTAAACGTGAATGTTTTCCTAAGAGATTTATGGAATATACTATGACGGGAATTCCAAATGTAACTCCCTACATAGCTGTGAAATCTACAATGTAAGTATGTTGTGGATACCACATGTTACCATTAAGATTTATGTTTTCGACGTGTTATTCACAAATATTATAATTACCTGAGGTATGTTAAAAAGTTTGTGTTTTGATGGACTATTGTTTTATTTCTTTATTTTATAACCCTTACTGAGTTTTTTATGCTCATCCCATGTTTTGAAATGTTTTTAATAGGACTTAAATATGAATAGGGTCAAGGATGGGATGATGGAAAATTCTTTCAATATAAAACATAGAACTAGACATGAATCTTTTTTTCTAGAGATTATAATTTATGAAAAAATGGAAACTATGTAGAAGTGTCTACATTGTAATTTTTGATATGTAATTTAATAGTTATGGCCTAATTTTCTAAAACAATATACATTAAAAGATCCCCAATGTAAATTATTAATTTAATTCAAGATTATGTAATGTTTTAAGGAATCGTCCTTATACGATGTTCCTTCAGACATTAAATATAATTGAAACAACCCAAAACTAGACATTGGAATATGAATAAGACAATATACCATTTTATTTATGAAGATGAGAACTCAAGATGAAATGTAATATCTATGTAAAACATAAAAAATAAATTTGCAATGTGATAGATTCACATCATCAATGTTGGAAGAAAGGATATACGAGAGATGATAAGAGGAAATCAACAAATCCAAGATAGGCTTACCAATTCCAAATTTCATGGATTGAACCATGGATATATAGGAGACGAAATGAAATTGTAGAATATGTTATAAATATGTAAAGACTTTAAAATAGTTATCCATAAGTAGGGTCATTTATGGTGTTTAGGTATCTAAAAAGGGGGTTTGGTGAATGAAATTACATCATATCCCCATACATGTATGGCCCCTCCTAACACCACTAGGTAGATGGTGGGACCCATAGTCTAGCTGGTGGAGTCGTCATGTATTATTATATATATGGGATCCCCATGAGATAGTAGGTGGGTTACCTCTAGGTGACTGGTGGGTTCCCACTGAGTGGATGATGGGTCTCGTGTATGATACCCATTCATTCCAAATCCCATCTGTGGATAGTGGGACTTAGCATCAAGTATGTGGGACTCTAGTAGCCTTACCGTGATATTGGATACCTACATCAGGTTTGATTTCTATTCTTTCTCCCAATACATGAAAACCACCACCAGCTACTACCATTTTCCACCATACCATCATCTATGATCCCATGAACACCTCTGAGATTACACATTAATCCATGAATAAGCCTCAATATCCGTTGTTAATATTCGTTAACAAGACTAAATTAAGTTTAATTTCCTGTTTAGAGAGGGACATACCTTGGTAAAAGATATGATCTTAAAACTCACCCACCATATAAAACGTTTCCATGATATGTGCTCTAAATCATCACGGTGGCGTATCAATGAAAAAATCTAAACATTGTTCCCACAAATCATACTCCCATTCCCAGGTCTCTTGTTTAATATTCCCTTTCTACCATTACACTCTCTTTAAAGGAAAAATATTCCCATAGAGATTATACTCTCAAGAGTCCATGATAATGATAATAATATCTTCAATGGATAAATCAACATCATGATCAACATCATCAACATCAATCATATGGTAAGGGTTTGAATGATATATCTAAAGCTGTAACACCTGAATAAAATAATTTACATAACTGTAGCATTATGGAAACAGTTATTCGTACCCTGTGGGATAAAACCTATATAATATCTAAAATATCCTAATAAACAAGGGATATAGGTTTCTTTATTTACTGATATTGAGTTACCCCAACCAAGTTGACTCCCAACGAAAACCCTGATGTCTGATCCCAAACTCTAGAGGTCATCCTTGATGGTCAGGAATAAACTTCTTCTATGTATGTGCTTTCACAAAATGATTTATTTTCAACTAAACCTATATCTAATTATTTTACATGGTAATGGTCAAATAGGTTTTAGATCACCTATCTCTATCTTCAAAAGAGGATAAAGTGATGGACTTCCATACAAGGCCTCAAAATGGTAAATTTGGACAAATTTATGGATGCTTCTATTATATGTAAACAACATGGGTAATAAATGCTACTCCAATTAACCATTGAAATCCTGAACAGAGTCTTTTAATATAACCCCAATAATTTGAATCACCTACTTATATTATCTGTTATTATGAGAATGATATGACGCACTCAGAAGAACCTGTTATCATAAATCCTTAATAACCCCTTCTATAAAAACTACATGAAATTTTGATCTCAATCAAAAATGATACTCCCCATAACACTATTAAATATAACTATCTTCTACACATAAAAACTACCCAAATAATCAATAAATAAAGTATCCCTAATAATAATTAAGTGGGATTCCATCCCTTGGAATTCTATGATAACATATAAAGTATTATTTTTCCCAAGTGTCTTGGGTAATCCTTTCACGAATCCCATTGTGATATCATACCATTTCCATTCTAGAGTAAAAAAAGGATGCAATAGGATTCCATTCCTTTGATGCTCAGTCTTTACATAATAATAGGTGAAACATCTTTCCACACATAGAGCTATGTCCATCATCATCCTTGGCCACCGATACTACCTATAGAGATCAAAATTTATATTTTTCAAACCATTATATACCTCCCATATAGATGCATGAATCTACCTCAACATCCTCTTGTGAAAGAATGTAGAAGACCATAAACATCCATAGATTAGAAGAAAATATCCTCTACCAAGATTCTAGTCTATTGGTTTCTCACCACCTTATAATCTTTCCCTCACAGTTAATCCCTATGGGTTATATTTTTTCTCTCTCTTGATCCAATCATGGATCATCATTATAATAGATGTAGAAGTAAAATCGAATAATCTATTAGATTCATAAACATCCAGATATATTTCCGCTATGATTTCCATCATACTATACTCATCACAAGACTACTACACTACCTTGTAATTTGTTATCCATGTCAAGGAATCATATAATATGATTCCCTTTCACAGGGTATATAATAGAAAATTTTAAAATAAAAAACTACATGACACACATCATATGATAATTGTTCATGTATTACTATGAAATGATGTACTTCATTCTATTTAGATCCATCTATACTAAAAAACACTCACTCAAGAGATAATTCCACCCGAAGATTAAGGAGAGAACTGTGATGAGCCAAAATTTTCATAAATTGATATTAAATCTCTTTTAGATAAATATTAATTAAATTAAAAAAACATACCTAAGGATAGTAGTAGTTTAGATGCTATGACATAATAGAGCCCAAACTTCATTTCTGGTTAAAAAAAACATATTTTTTTCACAAAGATATTCCCCTTTAGTATGCGAACATAAAACATTTCATCATAACCTGTGGAAACAAAACATAAGAAAATGGTGATCTTATAAGATCAATAAAGATAAACATAAAATATATCAATTTATTATATTATTAAAGTGTGAGATAATAAATACATAAATGTGATCATGAGAATAACATAAAAGTATCATACCCAACTTTTCATGGATCACAAACCTGTGTCATTCCATAAAACATTAACATTACAAATGATGTGAATCATAATAATGAAACTTCATCCTAACTAAATCATGAAACATTTTTTCATATTAAATATTAAGTATTTAAAACCATTTCATATGTCAATGTTATGTACCATGACTCTAAAATAATGACTAATCACCTCTTTCCCCTACTGGAACAAGAACATAGACTTGTTTCCCATCACTAATCAATCACATTGACTTATTTCCCACAACGAATCAATCAAGTCAACTTTTTTTATTTAACTATCCCATGAGATATAACTAATTAATAAATAAATTTGATGCAGATATATGTACTAACCATTACATAATGAAGACTATGAATATGTGTTTTGCAGGACCAAAAATCATTCATTACCTTAAAACCTATATAATGAAATGATTTTCATTAAAACATCATCATAACATACTAATAGAAATGAAATAGGTTCCCTAAATATCATTCCATAATAAACATAAACCATTTAATTAAATAATAAGAATGGTATACTTAGTTTATATCCCTGTAAAAGAATTTGTAACATCAATATAACTCATATATGATGGAAAATGAATTTTTAAAGATCACATGAAATAATTCTTAAGAAAAATATCTGTTCCCTTATGAAATATTTTTTAATAGACAAGAAATTTTAAATGAAGAAGTTTTCATTGAAAATATCCTTATAACGTTGTAATAGAAGAATACATTTATTATATCTTCATGAATGATGGAAAACACACCAATTCCATATAAGTTAAAAAACATTCCTTTTGTATTTTTGTTGAAAAATTCATAATGTTTCATATTTATAAAATGATAGAAATATAATTTCCAAACTATCTAGTAAAACCATAAAATAAGAAAAAATATCATTAAATATTGATAGTATAATATTAAGAATCATTTTGAAATAATTTTTAGAAAACATGGATGTGGAAGATAAATATTCCTCAATGGATATACAAAATAAAATAATCCCAAATATTAACGAGGTTACCAAATAAACCCTTACCTATTTATAATCAGTACAATCATATTCCCATGAATGAAATAAAATTATATGGATATTAGAATACCTTAATATTTGTAATAATACTCATGAAATACATTCATGGTAAGTATATACACCATAGAAAAGAACCAAGTAGCGTATAAGGGATGTGTCCGACAAAATACAAGTGAGACAACAATTCTTACCTTATGTTCACCTTTCATTGGTAGCATCTAAACATGCTGAATAATAAATATGGATTTATCATTCATTTATTATATAAAAATATATAAATAATACCATGTTATATTTTTTATAACATATTATCATGTGTTTATTAATAATTTTAAATCCCTAATCTGGGTGATATACTCTTCATTTTTTAAGCATGCTTTATGTTGGTAGTCCCCGTACATATACTTTGATCATGGTTTTAAAATTTAAAGAATCCTTATTAGGTTATATATATATAATTTATATTTATAAATTTAATCCCTATTACTACCTATGTGAATTATAGATTAAAAATGAATTAATCGCATCATAGATATGGTAATTCATACTTACGCACAAGCGAAGTTATCATTTCCCAAAATATTAGGCAATAAAAAGGTCAGTATGGTATTATAATTAAAAAATATCATTATTTCAAAAATATCATATATAAAAATTTAAGCCATCATATTGCCATTCACAAAAAATGGTGATGTAAAATGAGTTATATAGCTATGTGTAGGTGATAAGTCATATAAATCTATATTTTCATTTATTGTTCAATGGGATGGTGGTTGTATAACAGTGTTTTCATAATAATAAAAAAATTAAATAATAAATATGATTATGAATTTATTATTTTATGATATATATAATAGAAGTATTTAATTAATAATAGAGTATAAAAAGACAATGATCAGTTAGAGAAATTACCTTTTGTTTTAAAAAACTCTTTTAGATATCATCTAAAGGACTATAGTGTTAGTGATTATGGAAGAGAAGAACCTATTGAGTATGGATAGAAAAGTGGATATAATAATTTAGTATATTCCGGTCGATCTAGAATACTCAATGTGGTAAAATTATAAGAGAGAGATGGTTTCCTTTTATAATGAAGGTAAGGGTCACTTTTAGGAATTTCTCAAAATATTAAATTATAATAAAATAAATATTAATAAAAATACATCCAAATGGAATGTTATCAGAAGATAAGTTGGTATAGAATGTTAATTAAATCAAAAAATATATTTTATATAGTTTTTTTAGATTTAAAAAATTATAATTTTGATTAACCCTTATTTAACATATTTTAATTTTATCTACGGTAATAATATTTTCAATATTTAAAGGCAGATATTATTACATACATGGTGTCAATTGAACCATAAATGGTAAATTTATTAAATTCTAGAAAATAATACATCCTTTGTATCCTCATTTATGGTTTTCATGAGTTTAAAATAATTTAATAAAATATTATTTTCATAAAATATCAATAGTGTTAATTTTAAAACTATTCATTACATTGACTTTAAAAAAAATAAATAATATAATATAACATAAAAAAATTAATTTAATACACACCTAATATGTCTTATTCACCAATAAAATCTTTTAGAACAATTTTTATATCATAATATGTCTCTTTTAATATTTTTATAACCACTTAATTGAATTTTTCATTAACTGAATAATTACCGCATAATCACTGTGAAATTATTTATGATCATTATTCCTTCACTAAAATTTAAATATAAAATTATATTATATATATAAATGATTTATATTTAAATAATAAATATATTTGATATTATATTCTATTTTACCCCATATTAAAAATAATATACTTACTAAAATTACTAGTGTACATTTTTTTCACTCTCGTTGATTTTAATAATATCCATTTAATTTTCATTGAAATATTTCAATTTAAATATTTTGTTTTTAAAAAAATGTTATAAGTGTCTAATTATGTTCTTAAAATAACATTTTGGAATGTTTTAGGTTAATTTTATAATATTTATAAAATTATTTTATGATAAAATTATATGTTTTACCCTTAACCATGGAAATAAAAATAACTAGTTACTATAAAAGGGACCCGTTTAATAAATTTGGACCATATAATACCAAATATGGAATCCATTTTTCAAAACTCTAAACATATAAATTTGTCAAATTAATTTAAAATTAATCTCTTAGATTGGATGAGATGAAGGGTTTTTAAAAGTGAAAAAGTACAAATGTTTGAAATTTTTTTATATCAAATTTCAATGAAAAATTTATTATAATGAAATAGATTACATTAATTTATATATAATTTTCATTATTATAGTTTTATTAAAATTCTAAACAATATTTAATTGTATAAATAAGTTAGTTTAAAAGTTTGTTTTCAATTAAATTCATTATTTTTCACTATTTATCCAACACATGAAACTTGTACAGAAAATAAAAAAAATTAAAGAAAAGTAAATTATGATATTCCTATCTAAAATAAGAAGTTTTTTTTTCAAATAATATTTATAAAAGTTTCTATGTTTTATATTAAAACAAGTGCAACATTAAAAGATAAAAAACCACTTTTAAAATAATATAGTTTTTATGTATACGATTGGATATATTTTAATATAATGTTTAAAAAACTCATATAATAAATTATAAAAATTATATGAAATATTATATATATATATATTTCATTAATCTAATTCAAAATTGTGATTGTAATATTTTATTGGTATAAAACACACTCGTTCACATTTAAATAAATTTTCAGAAAATTATTTCCATTTAATTTTAAAAGGGTTTTGCATGTGTATACCATACTTTCATAATTAATTTAAATCTTTTAATATATGAAATTATAATTGATAAGTTATAATTTTCCTTTTTAATTTATTATAATAATAAAATATTGATTCATATAAACTCAGTGTTGCATGTAACAGAAGATAAGATGATGTTGCATGTAATGATAGCTAAGCCCCTTATGTGTTTCAAGCATGACAACAATGAATTAAAATTATTTTAAAATATTATATTTCATAAAATTCTCGGGGTGTTACATATTATACCCATTAAAATTATTCTCTCCCTCAAAATTCCACTGATTTATAAATGTTATACATGAATGTCACTTTGATAGAAACCCTCATTATAAAAATGAATAATAAAACATCCTATAAAAAATAATGTTGGGAAATTAATGGTAATCCAAGGTAACTCATGACTAGGTTTCCATATTAGGGAACATATATGTCCAGTGAAAACATGTTCATTGAAAAGAGAACTAACTATCAAGTTTTGATGGATAGTGTTAGAGAACAAGATCACGATAAAGTTAATTTCCCCAAAAACATAAATAAAAAGGTCTAAAAGGTCATTGATATCATAAAAAATTACGATGATATGATAAAATTTTATTTCAAAATTCATTTTGTAGAAATACATACTTTATTTCATCTCAAAAGTACAATATCACTATATTTTTGTCCCTTGAACAATTTCGGATTCATTATCTTACTCCAAGAAAAGATGATATTGAAATTGTTATGCCTGAAGAACTAGTGGGTCATAATATCCATAATGGAATGATAAGTCTTTCCTTAGGTCTCTTATTATCATCCCAACAAAATAGTTATTATACTTTTTGCCATGTGAATAAATATTCATATTAATAAACATTAATATCTAAAAAATAATCCATATTTTAATGTAAAAAAATCATAAATAGTTACCCTTATGAACCATCCAAAAGATTTAAATCCAAGCCTTTCAAATGAAGGTCACTAAACATTTCATTTATCCAAAAAAACATGATATGAATTTTAATTTTCACATAACAATTGTGTGAATACCATTATCATGTATTCTATTGAAACAAGGAAATAATTTATATTACCATAAAACCTTAGTGAAAATATGAATGCTTTCAAAAAATAAATATTTTCTCATACCATAAATCCAAAAATTATAAAAACTCAACCAATGATATAATTAACCATTTTTTATCTTATCCATCCCAAGGTAATCAATAATATCCCTATTCTTTTATCACAATCAAACATATCTTTTTCTCATTATCCCAAAATCATGAACATATTAAGTGATATCCTTCACTTAATCATGTGTGATTAAAAAATATAATATACCACCTCAATCACTTTTCATGGTTACAAGTACAATTCAACATATTTTATCCAATGTTATAAAAAAATACAATTTAACAGTTATTAATTGTTTAAATAATCCATAATACCATTATATTACTTCTACAATATTATTTCTGAATTCTACTACATAAACACACAACCATTCCACCACATCTTTGTCATACTCCACACCACCAATAACGATCATATGGAATATAACCTTTTATTTAGATTTAAGAGGATGATGATGTTGATCATCATCCTTAACTCTTATATTTGGGAACTAGTTAGAATAATACCCATTTTCATTAAACATAAATAACTAAAGTGTGGGTGGTGATTTATTTTTAATCATATTCTCCTCCATTTCATTAACTGACATATTCATCACCTTTCAACAATATTGTGATTTATTTACCATCTTTATACATTTAAATCTCCCCCCCATTTATATTCAAAATCTTCTATTCACTTTCCCCACACATTTCTACCATGTAGATGGATGGAAATTCTTTCAATAATGTTATTTATTTGAGTTTTCATGAGACATGATGTTTCTTTTCTTACCAAAACCATTGGTATAGTGGTTATATACAATTTCCATTTCTACATTGAGTGTACATCGAACAATTTATTCATAGACACTAATGTTTATTATTGATAATTCCCTTTAGGTCATTGGTTTTAAGCTATTGAAGAATCTACCAACCATACTTTCAGGTTTGATGATAATACCAGAACCATACATTGAATGTCTTATATAATTTTCCTCATAAGTACAAATATATTTTTCATCAATTTTATTTATCAGAAAGAACTATTTCTCCAAATTTATATGAATAATATGTGGAATGAACTTATTGAAGAATAATTTATTGACCTCACCCCATTACATGTTGTTAATTTCATCCTTTTCCCTCGTATTTTGAAAATATTTCAACATTGATACACTTATCCATCTAAATGATAGAAAAACAAAATTAACTTCCCATGTATTTAACTTTAGAGAACCCAAAATATTGTTTTAGTAGTATTTATCCATTAATTAGTGGCTATTGAATTAGAATAACCACTGATGAATGGTGGACAATCACTCATGAAGGACTCAATAGAGTATTGTTCCCACCTTTTCTCATTTGAAAGTCCAGCATGATTCATAGATCGAAAAGTTGTTTGATCATAACACAAAGACATTTCATTCCCAATCCCAAAAAAGTTGGTTAATCAAGATTGATATCATTTAATTGAAAATAAAATTCATAATTATTATGGTTCCATAATTTTCCAGCCGTTGACGAAAACCATAAATAATAGTGAAAAAAACACTAAACATAGTGGTAGAACCAAATAATCAACCTAAATTAGTTATAAAATTTCAATCAAGGACACCTTTGGTTTAATACCAAGTTATTAATGATCATTATGAAATCTGTAGGATTATGAAATATACATATACATATCCATAGTATTCATACTATGGTTTTCTTGTTCTAGTTTCTAAAGGATGACCAAACCTTTCCTATGACACCAATAATAACAACCCATTATTTTCATCCATTATATTACATTTTTTATAGATGAATATTATTAAAATTATAAAAACACATGCCTGAGGATAGTAATATTTTAGTGCCTTTGAAAATTTTGAACAAGAATATAGTCTAGTGAATGATGTTCAATTTTACCCAGAAATCTTCCACTTTAGTACCCCTACATGAAACCTTTCATCATAACCCGTGAAAATGAAACATAAGGAAATAGTGATATTAGAAGCTAAATATGGGTACATATTGAAGATATAAATTCATTATATTCTGAATGTATAAGTTAAAATGTATCGGTATGTTATCTTGAGAATAACATACGAATTTTATATTGCACATCTCATGGATCAAAAACAAGAGTCATGGAATAAAATAATAACATTTTAAAAGATACTAATCATAAGAATGAAACTCCATTATAACTCAATCATAAAACATAAGTTCATATGATAAATAATTGTGGCATCATAAAAAATATAGGAAAACATTTCATATGTCATGTTTATCTACTTAGACTATCATATTAGGACTTATGACCTAATTACACTAATAGATTAAGTATGTCAACTTGTTTCCAATCACCAATCAAGCACACCGACTTGTTTCCCATAATGGATCAAGCAATTCGGATTGTTTTGCTTAACTATATAATTAGATATAATCAATTAACCAATTAAATGTAGATATATTTAGGTCCCACCCATCACATATTGGAAATTATAAAATGTGTGACATAGGACCATAAATCATTCATCACATCAGAGACCATATAATGTAATGAGTTTCATAAACACTTCATCATAACATAAATCATAGAAAGGAAATATTATTTATAAATATAATTCCATATAAAACCAAAAAAATTAAGGTAAACATTATTAATGGTATCCTTGGATCATATCCCTAGTGAATTATAATTAATGTCAATATATTTTATCTTTGATGGAAAAATGATTTTTGAAAGGTCGGTTGAAATAATTCTTGAGAAAAATATCTTATAAAATATGTTTTTTAAGAGTCCCAAAATTATAAAGGAAGAAATATTACATTATATTTACAATGTAATATTGTATTATAAGATTATAATCATTAAGGAATCATGATGATGGTAAAATACACTCTTTTCGTATATATTTTAAAAATTATTCCTTTCGTATTTTTTGTCGAGAAAGTTGTTAAGTTCCTTGTTTAAAAGATGATAAATGTAGAGACCCGAAGCTTGACGTACATTGACATTACATTACATTTGCAGAATACTTAGTACATAACAAAAACACACACATAAGGATCGTAATAGTTTAGTTTCTTTGGAAACTCGGAATATAATCTTCTAATCCTAGTGAAAGATCTTCAACATCTCCCATAAAGATCTTCCTTTTTTTATACCTAAAAACTTTCTTTATATCCTGGGGAAAAGTAAACCTAAAAGGGTGAGCTCAAATGCTCAGTAAGGGTAAAAGAAATATCAATCACATCATTTTCATAAGAACATAACATTTTGGAAAACTTAACCTGCAAAAGAGAGCATAATTTCATAACATGGGATAAATCATAGTACTGAAATGAAATCACAATAATCATAAATTAAAACATTAAACATTGTGGAATACACACATAATCTTATAGAATCATTTCTTGTTAGTCAAGACTCATTGCCAAGACTATCTTAGTGGACAAAGTCCCTTTCTGAATCGAGTCACCCTCGTTTCAGTCCTGTTTCACTGAACTGGTATAACCTACCATTCCAGCCATGTCTATCTCATGAGATATAAAATCTTTACCCAATGCATTGGAGGGAGATATAGGTCCCACCCGTCTCATAATGATACCATTCTTATGTGTTCCACAAAATCATAAACCATACATCATAGCATAAACCATGTAATAAAAATTGGATTCTTAAACAACATGACATCATAAAACAATTCATATAAGATAAATGATTTCATAAAAATAATTCCATCATAACATAATCAAATCAATGTAATAATAAGGATAAAAACATAACCCGTTATTATCTTAGATGGAAAATAATTTTGATAAAACACTTGAACTCCATTCTTGAGGAAAATATCCTTTCTGCTTCAAAAACACTTTTCCTTTCTTAACATGTCGTACAATTATAAACTAAAAGAAGTTGATTAAAAATAAACTTGAAAACTTGTAAAGGGAGCTTCTTGGAAATAATGTTTTAAAAATCCATTCATGCCGTATAAATTAAAAAATAACATTCTTCTCGTACTTTTGTCGGAAAAGTCAAAAAGTACCTCGTATGAAAAATGAAAAAAGATTCCTTTCATATATTTTACTAAAAACTTAACGAAGGCTAAAATTGGATTTAAACAGTTTTAGGTGGATGTAAATAATATTACATATCTAGGAAACATGTATGTGGATGATAAAATACACCCTAGTAAATGCCAAAGTATAAACAATCTCGGATAAAAATGAAATTGTGATATTTCCCTTACCTTAGGTCTGATTTGATTCGTAAGTGGCCAAACCTCCTTTATAATGATTTAAATAATGTCATTGACTTATTAAAGAATCATATTCATTGTTATTATATCATATATGGTTCACTTATGACTTTATATTACCCGTTCTTTTGTAAATTCATGTTAAAGTAGCGTTTTGGGTAAAATTCTTTCATTTGTCGTCCGTGTTTTGACTTCTAATTATTCATATGATTACTTAGATCATGATTAATTAATTACAGAATATAAAACATTATATATATATATATATATATATATATATATTCAGAATATACATATATATAATAAATTAGTAAATGGAAAGAAATACACCGTTCATGGAGACGGTAGGCCGTACGTACGCATGAATGCTGTTTTCGTTTCCTTATTGAGTTGAACGGAATTAAGTAGATGATTTTCATAAATATACACATAAATCCAGTATCATTATTATTTCATATATTTCATGATTACTTATTATATATAATTTATAATCATTCATGAATGGTTAAAGTGAAGAATGAATCTCATCGCGTCGTGGAGACGGTAGTCCGTACGTACGCACAAGCGATGATATCGTTCTCATGATCGTGGGACTGTATTGGAGTGTATTTATACTATTTCAGAATCAATATCACTTTAAAATAATACTATATAGTTATTATTTACACCATTATACACATCCAGGTAAGGTGGTGGTGGAAAATAGATTTCACTACGGCGTGGAGACGGTATTCCGTACGTACGCACGCGCGATGATTTCGTTTTCCGTAGGATGGATATATGGTGAAATAGGATTGTTTCATACTTATAATAACATATCAGTATATGAGTGATACTGATGTTATTACTTCATAATGAAACAACCTAAGAAGAAGAAGTGGAAGAAGAAATAAAGGTGAATGAATCTGTAACGGAAATTACCTCTTCTTTGAAGCGCCTCTTTGAGACCTCCTCTTAGGGAACTAAAATTGGTCTTTGAGGAAGACCAGAACCTCTAGGATGTTTATAGGGAAGTGGAGAAGAGAATTTGTCAGGGGTTGGCCGAGCTTGAAGGCTCAAAGTTGTGTGAGGAAGAGAGGGAGGAGGTGCCCTTTTATAAGGGAGGAGAGGGGCACCTTTGGAATAACTAAAACTATTATTTTATTATAAAGTCATGTTCGGTTTTAAATAGCTCCAAATTTATTTATTTAGAGGCTAAGGCAGGGATGGGTCGAAAGCCTCTCATCCAATAGAATTTAGACAAGTTTAGGTTCTTATTTTAACCTTATCATTCAGATTTAACATTAAGTTAAATAATTTTACTTTTACCGTGTGTTCTTGTGTTCTTACACTATAAGGTTAACAAACTTACTATAAGATGCCAAACGAACCCCAAATTTTTTATTATTAATATATATAACCTTATCTAAGTAATTTGGCCGAACCTTAGATTTTTAGGAATAAAATAACAATTAATAATATAATATTTGTTTTAAAAACTATTTTATGTCAATTTTGAACTTATTTAGTAATTGATTTTGTTGAAAATAATAACAGAATTATAAGTTCAAAAAAAGTTAATTAAATCAATACTAACATGTCATATTAACCTAGATAATTAGTTTAATTCATAAAAAGTCTTAAATTACATTTATTTTGGTATTTATAACATCAATTATGTCAATATTTCATTAATAAGATAATTACTGCATCATCTTTGTGTCATAAATAAATTAAATTATTTGATGTCTAAAAATTACAAATAAAATAAAATAATGTAGGAAATATTTTTAGATTTATAATTAATATTTATAATATAATTTATCTTATGTATAACCCCATATTAAAAATGTTTTAGTAAATAAACATTGATTTTAACTCTTTTAACCCTTCTTTAAATAAATTAATAATAAATGTCCTAATCTAATCCAAGTGGGCCTAAATGGTCATATTTTTTTCCTAAGTTTATTTTTGGTCGAATTAAACTTGTCCAATAGAATTATGACATGTGTTAGGGTAATAATAATATCATTTCTACCCTTAATTACCCTATTTACTTTTAACCGTGGTAAAAAAAAAGTAAAAAGTTACTATTCACCAAAAAATTATTTTCATCTCATTGAACCACATTTAACTTACTGACATCAACCGTGTCTCTCGGATTTTTTAAATTCCACTTACAGAAGCAGTAAAATTAAGTTTTATGAAAAATTCAGTTTTTTTTAACTACCACTTAGTGGTTTCACTATTCATCAAAAATTGAAAGTTTTCAGAAAAATACCAAAAATTAGGCCTGAGCTATATTTGATATTATGAACTAAAAAATGATTTCTATTTTACCAAATTCAAAATATATCAGTTTCATTAATTAATTTAAAAATTAATTCCCATCGTCAAAACAAAAGGCATGTTTTTAAGAGATAATAACTATCAAAAGATTGACACTTGTTTATAACTGGTTTAAATGTGAAATTACATCCATTGAACAACATTGTATTAAATTGTAAAAATATATTCTAAATATACTTTAAAACCACTAAAATTAATAATTTATCACTATTAAATATTTCGATTGAAAAAGTTGTTTTTAATTAAAATTTAGTAATTTCCACTATTCATCAAAATATGAAAGTTATCCGAAAATTACCAAAATTTCACCCTAAGCTAATTTCGATATTCCAAATCCAAAAATGAAGTCCATTTTGAAAAATAAAATTTTCAAAATTTCAAAAAGTGGTTATTACTATTCATAACGGCTAGTTTTAATAATATTTTAATAGCATATCGTTGTTTAGCGAAACTTGGTGTTGCGTACAACACACGCTATCGTGGAAGGTCACGATTGCGTGTAATTCAAAGAAAGTCAAGGATGCGTGTTGAGCAAGCTCCTTTTGGTGTAGCGTACAACACAAGACATTAATGAAATTAAAAAAATATTTTTCATAAATTCTCGGGGTGTTACATTCTACCCCCCCTTAAAATGAATTTCACCCTCGAAATTCGTCGGGGTTATAAATGGTTTACTATTCGAAAGTTTCTTTAATCGAAACCCACATCGTAAAAAGGAATACCAAAACCAATCTTTAAAAACAAAAGTATGAAACGTAACGGTTACCCAAATAAACTAATCACTGGGTTTCCACATAGGTGAAAATATGGATATGGAAGAAAAATAAAACCATCATGTTCTGGTGGAGAGTGGTAGAGAACATGGCTATGGAAAATCCAGCAATCACAAAGCCATAAATTTGTGACAACCTAGGGTACCATCTGATTCATCAGATATAAGGGCACTAGGACAACATTTTTGGTTTTCATGATCATTTCCCTAAAGTTGAAGAATTTAAATTAGAATAAATACTTACATTAGTTTGGTACAATATCACTGTTGTTCATGTCTTGAACAATTTCCACTTCATATATTAAATAAATAAAGTTGAATTTGTTATTCCTGAAGTGTTAGTAGATCATGTGATAGAATGACGGGTCATTCCATCTGTCTCAAACAAAAGGTTAGAAAAAGTTATTAAATATACATAAGTCGATATATAGTGAGATTAATAATATATGGTTCCTAAAATGGAATTATACTTCATATATCATACTGCTGAATATAATAAAACTAGTTTCTACTAAACAGAGACTTCCTGCAGGCCAGTGGTAGGCGATAAAGGCCAGTCGAACTTCGGTTGTGGGTTTGATTCCCACAGCCTTGTCTGACGCGATGGGTTGTCGCTCGTCCTACAGGTTGTCCTTTTTCTAAAACTACATTACTATAACATCCTAAAAATAATATCGAAAAAACTTCATTCAATACTAACTTATGTCCAACATAATCCAATCCAATCTTTAGGCTTATCCATAATACTGCAGTCCACTCTCATAATATAGTGAAAATGATTACCAGAGATTTAATACCATCGTTGATCCCAATATATCATAAGATATGTTTTGTAGGTCATATTCCAAACATTCAAAGGCCTTAATCATGTATTCTCTTGAATACCCATTGAACTTTAGTGAAAACATGAATGCTATTAAAAGCTAACACCTTCCACATACCAAAATCCTCAAAAATCTATATACTCAAACCATGATATCACTTAGTCCTTATATCAATCATGAGCTCATGAATACTATAAAACATTTATTTTTCTCCTTATCCCTTCATTATGCGCATATCATCTACATTCAAAAAATATCTCAATCACATTCCATGGTCACCAGTACCATTGAAAACCACAATAGATCAATACATAAATATTCCAATACACATGATACAACATTATTTTGGAATCCCATTACATAAACACTTAATCATTCCACCACATCGTTGTCATTTTCAACATCGCCAATAGTGATCGCATGTGACTTCCCTTTCTCCTTTGCCGTAAGTGGTTGCTCATGTTGATCATCACTAACCCTTGGATTAGGGAATTTATTAGCATAATGCCC
The DNA here is from genome assembly GCA_963277665.1 of Viscum album. Taxonomy (NCBI): domain Eukaryota; kingdom Viridiplantae; phylum Streptophyta; class Magnoliopsida; order Santalales; family Viscaceae; genus Viscum; species Viscum album. The sequence goes on along the minus strand of OY728165.1, from coordinate 1,778,589,068 downwards.
CATTTCCTTGCACTTGAAGCATTGAAGTGTTGGTGGTGCGTTCTCTGCAGTGTTTGCTTTATTCACATCATTAGAAACCCTTTTTCCATTACTTCGACACTCAGCTGCTCGATGACCTTCCTTTACACACTTAAAAAATTTTCTAGTCCCTTTAATAAAATCTCCACCATGCTTTTTTCCACACTTTGTGCATAAGGAAACATTCATCTTCTTTTCACCATTATTCTGAGATTTCTCCTTGAAATCCATCTTTCGTTTCTTGACAAAACCATGAGATGGATATGTAACATCAACTTCCATTTCTACCTTGATAGCACAATGCACAATTTCTTCATAGCTACTGAAGTCTCTTATAGCTAATGCCCTTCGAAGACTTGGTTTTAAGCCACTGAAAAATCGTTCACCTTTACTTTCAGGTTGGATGATAATTCCAGATGCATACCTCGCAAGTCTTGTAAAATTCACTTCGTATTTACCAACAGATTCATAATCCTTCTGCTTCAGCTCAAGAAACTCCTTTTCCATCTTTGTTCGAAGAATACGAGGGAAGTACTTACTGAAAAACAAGTTCTTGAACTTGTCCCATTCCATAGACTCAATTTCATATCTTGGCCTCATATTCTAGATAAGATTCCACCATTGATCAGCTTCACCTTCCAAACGATATACTGCTAAGATGACTTTATCATGCTCATAACATTGAATAACTGAAAATATCTTTTCAGTGGTACTGATCCATTGTTCAGCAACAAGTGGATCGGAAGTCCCACTGAAAGAAGGTTGACATTGCCTCATGAAGGACTCAATAGAATATTGTTCCCGTCTCTGCTCATTTGGAGGTCCAGAATGATTCATAGCTTGTGTAAGTATAGAAATAAGATTTTTCACTCTATCTCCCATAACATTTGTTTGTTCAGGAGGAAAATCATTGCATTGATCAACACGGTTCCTTCGGGTTCCAGCCATCGTCTAAAACCCATAAAGAATAGTGTGAGAGGCAAAAATCATGCTAGGGAAAACAACATATTAAAGGGGGAGTACCTTCAATATCTAACATATTAGGTTTAATTATATGATTGTTAGCGTAATTCTAGTACTATAACCTATACGTATACTTAACCTTAGAGACATACCTAGACATACCTTAGAAATATCTCTTGGAATCTCACTAATGTTCTCGCATCCTTGTTTCCAAAGGTTGACTAAACCTTTCCTCTGATACCAACTGTAGAGACCCGAAGCTTGACGTACATTGACATTACATTACATTTGCGGAATACTTAGTACATAAAAAAACACACACACAAGGATTGTAATAGTTTAGTGTCTTTGGAAACTCGGATTATAATCTTATAATCCTGGTGAAAGATCTTCAACATATCCCATAAAGATATTCCTTTTTTTACCTAAAACCTTTCTTTATATCCTGGGGAAAAGTAAACATAAAAGGGTGTGCTCAAATGATCAGTAAGGGTAAAAGAAATATCAATCACATCATTTTCATAAGAACATAACATTTTGGAAAACTTAACCTAGAAAAGAGAGAATAATTTCATAACATGGTATAAATCATAGTAGTGAAATGAAATCACAATAATCATAACTTAAAACATTAAACATTGTGGCATACACACATAATCTTAGAGAATCATTTCTTGTTAGTCAAGACTCATTTCCAAGACTATCTTAGTGGAAAAAGTCCCTTTCTAAACCGAGTCACCCTCGTTTCAGTCCTGTTTCACTGAACCGGTATAACCTACCATTCCAACCATGTCTATCTCATGAGATATAAAATCTTTACCCAATGCATTGGAGGGAGATATAGGTCCCACCCATCTCATAATGATACCATTCTTATGTGTGCCACAAAATCATAAACCATACATCATAGAATAACCCATGTAATAAAAATGGGATTCTTAAACAACATGACATCATAAAACAATTAATATAAGATAAAGGATTTCATAAAAATAATTCCATCATAACATAATCAAATCAATGTAATAATAGGGATAAAAATATAACCCTTTATTATCTTAGATGGAAAATAATTTTGATAAAACACTTGAACTCCATTCTTAAGGAAAATATCCTTTCTGCTTCAAAAACACTTTTCCTTTCTTAAAATTTCGTACAATTATAAACTAAAAGAAGTTGATTAAAAATAAACTTGAAAACTTGTGAAGGAAGCTTCTTGGAAATAATTTTTTAAAAATACATTCATGCCGTATAAGTTAAAAAATAACATTCTTCTCGTACTTTTGTCGGAAAAGTCAAAAAGTACCTCGTATGAAAAATGACAAAAGATTCCTTTCATATATTTTACTAAAAACTTACCGAAGGGTAAAATTGGATTTAAAAAATTGTAGGTGGATGTAAATAATATTAAATATCGAGGAAACATGGATGTGGATGATAAAATACACCCTAGTAAACGCCAAAGTATAAACAATCTCGGATAAAAATGAGATTGTGATATTTCCCTTACCTTAGGTCTGATTTGCTTCGTAAGTGTCCGAACCTCCTGTATAATGATTTAAATAATGTCATTGACTTATTAAAGAATCATATTAATTGTTATTATATCATATATGGTTCACTTATGACTTTATATTACCCGTTCTTTTGTAAATTCATGTTAAAGTAGCGTTTTAGGTAAAATTGTTTCATTTGTCATCCGTGTTTTGACTTGTAATTATTCATATGATTACTTAGATCATGATTACTTAATTACAGAATATAAAAAATGATTTATATATATATATATATTCAGAATATAAATATATATAATAAATCAGTAAATGGAAAGAAATACACCGTTCATGGAGACGGTAGGCCGTACGTACACATGAACGCTGTTTTCGTTTCCTTATTGAGTTGAACGGAATTAAGTAGATTATTTTAATATATATACACATAAATACAGTATCATTATTATTTCATATATTTGATGATTACTTATTATATATAATTTATAATCATTCATGAATGGTTAAAGTGGAGAATGAACCTCATCGTGTCGTGGAGACGGTAGTCCGTACGTACGCACGAGCGATGATATTGTTCTCATGATCGTGGGACTGTATTGGATTTTATGTATAATATTTCAGAATCAATATCACTTTAAAATAATAATATATTGTCATTATTTACACCATTATAGCCATCCAAGTAAGGTGGTGGTGGAAAATAGATTTCACCACGGCGTGGAGACGGTATTCCGTACGTACACACGCGCGATGATTTCATTTTCCGTAGGATGGATAGATGGTGAAATAGGATTGTTTTATACTTATAATAACATATCCGTATATGAGTGATACTGATGTTATTACTTCATAATGAAATAACCTAAGAAGAAGAAGTGGAAGAAGAAATAAAGGTGAAAGAATCGGTAACGGAAATTACCTCTTCTTTGAAGCGCCTCTTTGAGACCTCCTCTTAGGGCACTAAAATTGGTCTTTGAGGAAGACCAGAACCTATAGGATGTGTCTAGGGAAGTGGAGAAGAGAATTTGGTAGGGGTTGGCCTAGATTGAAGGCTCAAAGTTGTGTGAGGAAGAGAGGGAGGAGGTGCCCTTTTATAAGGGAGGAGAGGGGCACCTTTGGAATAACTAAATATATTATTTTATTATAAAGTCAATTTCAGTTTTAAATAGCTCCAAATTGATTTATTTCGAGGATAAGGTGGGGATGGGTCGAACTCCTCTCATCCAATAGAATTTAGACAAGTTTAGGTTCCTATTTTAACCTTATCATTTAGATTTAACATTAAGTTAAATAAATTTACTTTTACCGTGTCTTCTTGTGTTCTTACACTATAAGGTTAATAAACTTACTATATGAAGCAAAAAGAACCCCAAATTGTTTATTATTAATATATATAACCTTATCTAAGTCATTTGGCCGAACCATAGATTTTTAGGAATAAAATAACAATTAATAAAATAATATTTGTTTTAAAAACTATTTTCTGTCAATTTTGACACTATTTAGTAATTGATTTTTGTGAAAATAATAACAGAATTATAAGTTCTATCAAAGTTAATTAAATCAATACTAACATGTCATATTAACCTATAAAAATAGTGGAATTCATAAAAAGTCTTAAATTACATTTATTTTGGTATTTATAACATCAATTATGTCAATATTTCATTAATAAGATTATTACTGCATCATCATTGTGTCAAAAATAAAATAAATTATATGATGTCTAAAAATTACAAATAAAATACAATTATGTAGGAAATATTTTTAGATTTCTAATGAATATTTATAGTCGAATTTATCTTATGTATAACCCCATATTAAAAATGTTTTAGTAAATAAACTTTGATTTTAACTCTTTTAACCCTTCTTTAAATAAATTAATAATAAATGTCCTAATCTAATCCAAGTGGGCCTAAATGGTCATATTTTATTCCTAAGTTTGTTTTTGGTCGAATTAAACTTGTCCAATATAATTAGGACATGTGTTAGGGTAATAATAATATCATTCCTACCCTTAATTACCCTATTTACTTTTAACCGTGGTCTAAAAAAGTAAAAAGTTACTATTCACCAAAAAATTATTTTCATCTCATTGAACCAAATTTTACTTACTGACATCAATCATGTATCTTGGATTTTTGAAATTCCACTCACAGAAGCGGTAAAATTAAGTTTTATGAAAAATTCAGTTTTTTTTAACTACCACTTAGTGGTTTCACTATTTATCAAAAATTGAAAGTTTTCAGAAAAATACCAAAAATTAGGCCTAAAATATATTTGAAATTATGAACTCAAAAATGATTTCTATTTTACAAAATTCCAAATATATCAGTTTCATTAATTAATTTAAAAATTAATTCCCGTCGTCAAAACAAAAGGCGTGTTTTTAAGAGATAATAACTATCAAAAGATTGACACTTGTTTATAACTGGTTTAAATGTGAAATTACATCTAATGACCAACATTGTATTAAGTTGTAAAAATATATTCTAAATATACTTTAAAACCACTAAAATTAATAATTTATCACTATTAATTATTTCGATTGAAAAAGTTGTTTTTAATTAAAATTTAGTAATTTCCACTATTCATCAAAATATGAAAGTTATCCGAAAATTACCAAAATTTCACCCTAAGCTAATTTTGATATTCTTAATCCAAAAATGAAGTCCATTTTGAAAAATAAAATTTACATAATTTCAAAAAGTGGTTATTACTATTCATAACGGCTAGTTTTAATAATATTTTAATAGCATATCGTTGTTTAGAAAAACTTGGTGTTGCGTACAACAGACGCTATCGTGGAAGGTCGCGATTGCATGTAATTCAAAGCAAGTCAAGGATGCGTGTTGAGCAAGCTCCTTTTGGTGTAGTGTACAACACAAGACATTAATGAAATTAAAAAGAATATTTTTCATAAAATCTCGGGGTGTTACAATAAAAATATTCATTTAAAAACATTTATTATAAATTAAAATATTGGTAAAAAAATTAAATTTTGATTGGATAATAGTAAAAAATTGATTTTTTTATAAAACGTATTTTTGGAAGATAAATTTTCCCCAATCGAGATATAAAATGAAACAATCACGAATATTGATAAGATTATGAAATGAACCCTTACCACTATATAATCAATAGAATCATATTCCTCATGAAAGGATAAAAATATAAGGATATTAAAATACCATACTCTATATAATAATACTCATAAAATATAGCAATGAGAAGTATATACACCACATAAATGAAACAATTAGTGCATAAGGCATTTATCACATACAAATAAAAGTGAGACTAAAAATCCATTACATTATGTCTCATTTTTCCATGTTCATTTTGAAAACTCCTTTTAATAAATACTGATTTATTATATATTTATTACATATACATATATAAATCATACCATGTATGATCTTTTTATAATATCCTATCACTTGTTTGTAATAATTTAAAATCAGTGTTCTAGTTGATATCTGATTTGTTTTCCAAGCATGTTTTCGTTCGGTAGGTCAGGTCCTTATACAATGAAAATTAATTCATCATTTCTAGAATAATTATTATGTTATTTATATAATATATATTCATAAAATTTATTCTTATTACCACCCATGTATAATATAGATGAAAAACTATTCACATTGCATCGTGGAGATGGTCACCCATACTTACACACGAGAGATGTAATCATTTCTCAATAGAATATGTGGTAAAAAGGTATATATCATATTATAAATCTATAATTTTGGTTATAAAATAAATATAATATATTAAATTTAAACCCATAATAATTCCATCTCATAAAATACGGTGATGGAAAATGTATTTTATCGCTATGTGGAGATGGTATGTCGTACATATGCATGAACGATAATGTCACTTATTGTTCGATGGAAAAGGTGTTTTATATTGGCGAGTTAATAATTATATTAAAATTTAAGAATATTTAATATTTATTATTTTTTACTTTATGATATATATCATAAATTTAGAAGAGGTATAGAGGATTATAAAATATAGGGATCTATTAAAGTGATTACCTCATCTTCGAAACAGCTCTTTAGATATCTTATAAAGGACCCCAGAGTTGGTCATTTGGGCAGATAAACACCTATAAAATTTAGATAAGGATGTGGAGAAGATAATTTTACAGAGTTATTCTGACCTTGAAGAATCAAAATGGTGAAATGAGATGATGAAGGTGGTGTCCTTTTATAATGTAGGTGAGAGGCCCTTTTTTTAACACCCTGACCCCAGTTACCTAGAGTCGGTGCATTATTACATAACATTGGCATGTTCACAAAAGATCACGTCATGAAAAACTGATTAGTTTATTCGCCTTAGAAAAACTAGATATATTCATATGTCATAAATTACATCATAATGTGAAAAAAACTACAACAACATCTTGTCTTCATATCCCCTCATACATTCCCTATATGTCATTCATAACATAATTCTTTACATCCTATGGAAAATTAAAACATTGAAAGGGGTGAGCTCAGATGCTCAGTAAGGATAACAATATAGTAGAAACTTTCATAAATAAACATAAACATTTAAGGTAATATATAACTAAAATAAAAGACATTTAAACTTGAACTTCGGAGTAATATGGCAAAGATAAAATGAAATAATGCTTTTTAGTTATTCACATGAATATTCTACTAGTCAAATAATCATATGAAATATCAATAACCACTTTCTTAATGACGGAATGCATAATTCCAAACTAACATAACCACATAGTCAATGCATTGTGCCAATACTACAAATAAGATTTTGTCAAGGCCTTGTGCCATGACAATAGATTGTCTCATTAGACCTACTGATGCATCAAGGAGCTCTAGCGGGCTCCACCCGTCACTTACGAAGTCCAATGCATTCCTCATATGAACATGTTTAAACATTACATTAACATTTGTATTAAAACTAGCATAAGAAAGGTCAATAATTTCTCTATAAACCATGAATGGTATAAAAAAACACATCCTTAGTAAAACATATCACAAACCCTTCAATATTATATGGATGTTTTGTATCATATTAAATCAACTTCAAATAAGCATAAAATCCATCAAAGGACGTTGACAAAGATGAAATCAAAACTATTTGAGATACATATCTCTTTTTTCAAAATCATATAAATGTCACATAATTATAAAATAAAACATTTACTTTCAAAATATTCTTATAATATTGTAATGGAAGCTTCAATTATTTTATAATGGCGTAAAATTGCCACACCCACTGTATAAGTTAAAAAATGCATTCATACCTTAATTCTGTCGAAAAGGTTAAAAATGACCTTTTTTGGAAAATGGCATAAATATTCCTTTATAAAATTCTTATAAAAAGTCAAACAAGGGTATAGATATATTTAACCCATATTCTATAAAATAGAAAGTATGTTTTGAAATAAATTTTTATGAAACATGGATATGGATGATAAAGAGGTTCCAGTAGATAATTATGTATAAACATCCTCGGATAATAAAGAGATTGTGAAATTAACACCTACCTTGTAATTTTCCATGGTCGAGGGTAGTTTAACCTCTTTTATAATGGTGGAATAATTGTTATTAAATTATAAAAGAATCATATACATTAATATGTTATCATATATGATCTTTTAACATTTCATTGTTAATAATATCTTAGTACTATCGTTGTTTTGGATGTTAACTTACTCGTTTTCTTTTATACGTTTTGTTACATTAGCCATGTTTGTTTATGGATAGGTTGTATCTTATTCATATCCAAAATGATATCAAGTCCTTAAACATTACTTTTAATCATCAAATTAGAATTATACTTGAATGGATGTGATGGGGAATGAATCTCATCGCATTCATGGAGATGGTAGTCCGTACGTATGAACGTGCAACACTATCAAAATTTTGATATTAAAAAAATATATAATTGGATGGTGAATCATATATAGAGAATCATTATAATGTTATATTTATTATTTACATGAATTATACATCATTATTATACCCATCCAAATAATAATGTATTGAATAACAATTACACTATGACGTGGAGACGGTAAGTCGTACGTACACACGTATGGCGACATGTCATCCAAGGGATGGATAGAATACTGAATATGGTTGTAACATATATATAATAATATAATATTATATATAAGATACTGGAGTTATTATTTTAGAATGTAAATTACAACGAAAGAAGAAGTGGAAGAAGAAATGAACTTGAATGAGGGTGGTGAAAACATTTCCTCTTCTTCGGGTTCTTCCTTTTGATTTGATCAAAAGGGCTCCTTAGGTTGGCTTTCTAATCAATATAAGGCCTCTATGTTTAAGTGGGGGAAGTTTAGATAATATTTATTCATGGAATGGCCTAGCAAAAATGCTTTGTAGGTATGAATTTGAGAGAAGGGGGAGTGCCCTTTTATAAGAGGGGTGAGGGGCACCTTAAGAAAAACATAAAATATTATTTTATAATAAATTAATATTTGGTTTATAATGGCTCAAAAGTGACTTATTTCAAGGGTAAGTTGGGTATGGGTCTAAATCCACTCAAAAAATATTTTTTATATAGATTTGGGTCACTATATTAACTTTATATTTTTTATTTAACTTTTAGTTAAATAGATTGACATTTACCATGCCTCTTTGTATTTTTATATTAAATGGTTCATAAACTTACTATAACAAGCCAAGAGAACCCCAAGTGGTTCATTATTTATATATATAACCTTATCTAAGTCATTTGGACGATCCTTATATTTTTAGGAAAATAATATCAATTAATAATATAATATTTTTTTTAAATACTCCTTTATGTCAATTTTGAAACTATTTAATAATTGATTTTTGTTAAAGTCTTAAAAAATTTATTAATTAGAGAAAAATTAATTTAAGTAATCCTAAAATGTCAAATTAACCTTAAAAATTAGTGAAATTCATAAAAATTCTTAAATTACATTTATTTTGATATTTATAATATCAATTATTTTAATATTTCATTAATTAGATAATTACTCCATCACCATTTTGTCATAAATAAATTAAATTATTTAATGTCTAAAAATTATAAATAAAATATCATTATGTAAGAAATATTTTCCACTTTCTAATGAGAATTTATAATCTAATTTATCTTATGTATAACCCTATATTAAAAATATTTTAGTTATTTAAATTTGATTTTATCTCTTTTAACTCTTTTTTGAATTAAATAATAATAAATGTCCTAATCTAATCCAAGTGGACCAAAAAGAATCATATTTTATTCCTATGTTTATTTTTTTGTCGAATTATACTTAGCCAATAGAATTAGGACATGTGTTAGGGTAATAATAATATAATTTTTACCCTTAATCACCCTATTTATATTTAACCGTGGTAAATAAATGTAAAAAGTTACTATTCACCATAAATTATTTTTATCATATTGAACCACATTTTAATCATTGATATAAACCATTTTTCCTTAATTTTCTAAATTCCACACACAAAAGCGGTAAAATTAAGTTTTATGTGAATTTGCAAATTCTCCTTGGAGGTGGGTAAAAGACGGTGAAAAGTTCAATAAAATTTTTATATATCTAAAATTAATATTAATTGACTCCAATGAATTAAATTGAAATTATATCGGTATTATGTATCTATTTTTACCTAAAATAAATTTATATAAAATAAATATTTATTTAAATAAAAAGTCGGTTTTAACTAATAACTCAGTGTTTTTCACTATTCATCAAAAACTGAAAGTTTTTATAAAAACACCAAAAATTCACTCAAGGATAATTTTGATATTTTGAATCCAAAAAGGAAGTCCATTTTGAAAAATAATATTTATAAAATTTCAAAAACTGGGTATTACTATTTATAACGGCTAGTTTTATTGGTTGTGGTGTGTGTTTGAACTCAAAGTTTCTTACAACACATGCTACTATATAATTCAAAGAGAAGCATACCGTGGATGCTTGTGGTGTTACATTCTCCCCTCCTTCAAATAACATTGTCCTCAAAATTTCTAGAATACTACCACATGAAAAGACTCAAGTGGATCTTCATCATAAGTTCCCTGTGTTCCCACATTTCCTCTTCCATCTTATGGTTTCTCAATAGAACTTTTATCAGATGAGTCATCTGGTTTCTCTGCACTTGTTCTCTGGTATCAAGAATCCTGATGGACTCTTCACAATAAAACAGATCGGGTTCCAGTTCTACTTCCTCATAAGTGAGTACATGCATTGGGCCAGGCATGTATTTTTCACAATAGTGATACATGGAAGACATCGTGAACTTTGGAGAGATTTCGAGGCATTACCAAACGATAATCTACAGCCCCAATTCTTTCTATAATTTCAAAAGTTCCAATGTACCCGGGACTCAATTTTCCTTTCTTTCCAAAATGTATAACTCCCTTCCATTGATATACCTTCAAGAAAGCATAATCTCTTACCTGAAATTCCAAACCCTTCATCCGGTTTTTAGCATAGCTCTTCTGCCTACTTTGAGTCGCTTTGATGTGGTTTTGGATTACCTTTACCTTTTCCATCATTTCCTCCACCAGTTCTGGGCCTACAAGTTTTCTTTCACCAACATCATCCAAACAGGTTGGTGTGCGACATCTTCTTCTATATAATGCTTTATATGGTGCCATCTGAATACTCGAATGGAAGCTATTGTTATAAGAAAATTATACAAGAGGTAAATATTGATCCCACATACCCTGAAAGTCATGTTGCAGGATCTCAACATAACTTCTAATGTTTGAATAGTCCGTTATGATTGTCCATCTGTTTGAGGGTGGTAGGCAATGATCAAACAAATTTCAATATCCAAGGCCTTCTAAAGACTCTTCCAGAATCTTGAAGTAAAATGGGCATCACGATCAGAAAAAATTGATAGGGTTACTCCATGAAGTCTCAAAACTTAATTAATATATAGTCTTTCTAGACATTAAAGTGGTATATATTCTCTTATAGCAAGAAAATTTACTGACTTGGTAAGATGATCAACAATGCCCCATATTGCATCGTTCCTTCTAGGAGTATTTGGTAGTACCACGACAAAGTCCATTGTGATATTATCCCATTTGCACTCAGGTATGGGGAGAGGATGCATGACTCTTCAAGGCTGTTGCCTTCCATCTTTCACTTGTTGACAAACCATACATCTTGACACAAAATCAGAAGTCTCCCTCTTCATGTTGTCCTGCCAAAATGTTCCTTCAAATATCTATACATCTTGGTGGTCCCATGGTGTATAGAGAAATTGGAACTATGAGCGTTATCCAACAATTCCCTTTTTAGATCGGGTATATCGGGAACACAAAGTCTCTTCCCAAATTTCAAAATTCCATTTTCATATACTAAGTTAGTCAATCTCCCATCTTTCACAACTTTAATCTTCTTTTTATACTCTTCATCATCGGTCTAATAACTCTTTATACTTTTTAGTAAAGATGGCTTGGAATCCATTTGAAAAATTATTGATGTTTCACCTTCCACAGTGATTCCCATATCTATCTTCACTAAATCCATGTATATAGGGTCCTTTTCAAAACTCATTTTGTTAAAAACTCCATGATCCTTTCATCTAAAAGCATCTTCCACCTTATTTGCCTTCCCCGGGTGGTAGTGTATCGTGAAATCATAATCCGTGAGTAGTTCAATACAACTCCTTTGCCTCATGTTGAGTTCTTTCTGTGAGGAAATATAGTTCAAACTCTTGTGATCGGTATATATCTCACATTTTTCACCATAGAGATAGTGTCTCCAAATCTTCAAAGAAAATATTACAGATTCTAACTCAAGATCATGAGTGGGATAGTTTTTCTCCTAAATTTTCAGTTGTCGTGATGCATAGGCAATAACCCTATCATTCTGCATAAGGACACAACCATGTACTTTCTTCGATGAATCACTACAAATAACGAACCCATCATTCCACGATGGTAGATTCAATATAGAAGCATTGACTAATATTATCTTCATTTATTAAAAAATTCTTCACACTCTTTCGTCCAAACAAATTTAACCCCTTTTCATGTGAGCTTCATTAATGGGTTAGCCAATCGAGAAACGTTAGGGATGAAATGCTGATAATTACCTGCTAAACCAATAAAACTGCGTACCTTGGTTATACTCATTGGTGCTGGGCATTCTTGGATTGTTCTTTTATTTTAACGATCAATGAATATTCCATATTTGTAGACAATATGGCCAAGAAAAGAAATCTTCTGAAGCCAAAATTCACACTTTCTAAACTTCCCATATAATTCATGTCTTCTAAGAGTCTTCAGGATAATGTGCAAGCGATTTTCCTGATCTTCGTAGATTTTGGAGTATACCAAGATATCATCAATAAACACCACTAAAAATAATCTAGGTTTCATTGAAAACATTGTTCATTTGATCCATGAATACAGAGGGTGGATTATTCAATCCAAAGGGCATTACTGTAAACTTGTAATGCCGGTACCTGGTTCGAAATGCTGTCTTCAGAATGTCTTCCTTCTTCACACACAACTGATGGTATCAAGATCGAAGATCAATAATTGAAAAGTATTGAGCTCTATGCAGTTAGTCAAATAAATCATCAATGAGAGGTAGGGGATACTTGTTATTTATTTTTATAGCAATGATTTCCCTGTAGTCGATACATAACCTCATAGATCCCTATTTCTTCTTACCAAAATGGAAAAGGGATCCCCATAGAGAAACACTAGGGTGAATAAATTCCTTTTTACTCAATTCCTATAGTTGTTTCTTTAGTTCAACTAAATCCATAGTTTCCATTCTATAAGGGGTCTTTGATATGGGCCTTGATCCAGGAATTAAAACAATGGAAAACTCAACTTTTCGTTCCGGAGGATATCCAGGTCAATCTTTGGAAGACACATCTACATATTCTTTCAAAGTAGTTACATCCTCTATTTGAACATTCCTTTCCTCACCCACAGTTATTTCATTATATTCCTCCCTGATAATTGAATTTAGTTGAGCTATTGGGGGGTGGATCTAGATAATAAATAGGTGGTGAAGATTTCTCTCTAAAGATAAGGTGTTCCTTATCATCATCTTCAAAAATAGTAACCTCCTTCTTCTTACAATAAATCATCACATCATGGTCCAAAATACAATCAATACTGAGGATTATATCAAACTCAATCATAGGTATGACGATGAGATCAGCATATAAAGAACATCAGTATTCTCTAATGGGGATTGATTCACAAACAATTGTTGCAATGATACTTCCCTTAGGAGTTTTGACTGACAAATCCCTTGTTAAATCAAATTGTAAATATCTAATTTTCTTAGAAAACTGGGATGTTATGAAACAATGCAATGATCCAGAATCAAATAATGCATTTTCTAAACTTGAGGAAACAATTAAATTACCTTCCACCACATATTTCAGAGATTCTACCTCAGTAGTAGTGATAACATAAACATGGTCTTGATCCCTCGGCATTTTCTGAGGCATGTTCCCCTGACGCTTAAGAAATTCATTTGAATAATGTCCCATCTCCCTGTAATTGTAGCGTTGAAAATCGGTAGCTTCTTTATTCCCCTTGCAATCACGAGTTTGGTGGCCTTTTTCCCCAAACTTGTAACAGAATCCAATTCCCTTCAAGAAAGTACCAGGGTGTTTTTTCCACATTTACTGTAGAATGGATATTCAAATTTTCCCTTCTTCCCCTTATTTCCATTCCCAGAGTGATCAGTAGATCACTTCATCTCTTGCTTTGATTTAAAGTCATAAGACATATAGAATTCCTTTTCTGTCTTGATAGGACATGAGACAATATCTTCATATGACGAGAAGGATTGTGAGACTAGTACTCGTCAGAGAAATTGTTTTAACCCATCAAACAAATGATCAATCTTACTCCTTGGGTTACATATATAATCTGTTTCATTCCTCGGTAACCTTGAAAAGTTAGCGACAGACTTTGCGACATTCTCATCCTCCTTTTACCTTAGACTCAGAAATTGTCTTTTCATACCTGCTCGATGGTCAAGAGGAAATTATTTTTCTATTAAAATCTCTTTAAACTCACTCCATTCCATACTTGATACTTCTTCATCTTCATTTGTATTTGGAATAAATGACCACCATTGATCTGCATCTCCAATGAGGTGGTAAACTGTCATGGCAACTTTTTCCCTTTCACTACTTCCCAAAGTTTGAAATATTTTCTCTAGGGAATTTATCCATTGATCACCTACTAGTGGATTTATACACCGATTGAAGGTTAGTGGTTGTCGCCTCATGATGCAGTCTAACATTGATCCTCCACACTATGGATCAGGGTTCCTTATATGGGTATTCTTATTATTTATAACCTGAGTGATTTGCCCCAGTATGGTGATTAGTTGATTAGCACCAGTTGCATCTCCATCTCCACTATAATTATCTTGAGCAGGAGGGAAATCCCTACATGTAGTATGCACATTGATATAGTTTCCATTTATTCCATTAGGCTCCATTTCTAAACAATGGCATACACTAGATTAGTTTATGAATCGCAATACGTAAATCTAATCTCTTAAAACACATAAAATGAATTGAACAGTTTGTGGATATAATCCATAATCATAAAAATGTTTTCTTTGAGGAAGTATATACTCATAAACCCTTCATAATGTTTTGTAATGAAAATGAGAATTTTCCTAAGCATATCCCCCGGGAGTGTCGTAACCAAGAGTGAAGCAAGGCCCGTTGTCATGAACCAGTTCCCATTTGAGTCTAGCTCAAAGTGGTGTTTTCGTGTTTTACCCCTAGGTACATCTGTGCCAGAGCCACCTCTACCTGCTCATATCCAGACAAGGATGTATTGATCAGAAAACTCACAAAATTTCTACAATACCAAAATTCTATAAAGTTCTCTATACTAATCCTCAAAGTCTATATTAGTGATATGTGATCTATCAGAGTTTATCTAAATATACCTTCCAAGAATTGTACCAAACATCCTCTAATACCTACTATAATTCCCCGACCCTAGTTACCTAGATTTTGTGCATTATTACATAACATTGGAATGATCACAAAATATCAAGTCCCAAAAGACCGATCGGTTTAGTAGCCTTGGAAACACTAGATATATTCATAAGTCTAACATTACATCATAATGTGAAAAAAGAACTGCAACAAAATCTTGTCTTCATATCCCCTCATACATTCCCTGTAGGTCATTCAAAACATAGTTCTTCACATCCTGGGAAAAATTGAAACATTGAAAGGGGTCAGATCAGATGCTCAGTAAAGATAACAATATAGCAGAAACTTTCATAATAAACATAAACATTTAAAGAAATGTATCACTAAAACAAAAGCCTTTTAAACTTGAACTTCAGCATAATATGGAAAAGATAAAATGAAATAATTCCATTTACTTATTCACATGGATATTCTACTAGTCGAATAATCACATGCAACATCAATAACCACTTCCAAAATGATGGAATGCATAATGCCAAACTATCATAACCACATATTCAAGGCCTTGTGCCAAGACTAAAAATAAGATTTTGTCAAGGCCTTGTGCCATGACACTAGTTTTTCTCATGAGACCTATAGATGCATCAAGGAGATCTAGCGGGATACACCCATTTCTTACTAAGTCCTATGCATTCCTCATATGAACTGGTTTAAACATAACATAATCATTTGTATTAAAACTTTCATACAAAATGTCAATACTTTTTCCATTAACCATGAATGGTATAAATATAACACATCTCCAGTCAAAAATATCACAAAACCTTCAATATTATATGGATGTTTTGTATCATAATAAATCAACTTCAAATAAGCTTAAAATCTATCAAAGGATGTTGACATAGATGAAATCAAAACTATTTGAGATAAATATATCTTTTTTTGAAATCACTTAAAAGTCACATAATTATAAAATAAAACATTTAATTTCAAAATATTCTTATAATATTTTAAGGGATTGTTTTATGATTTTATAATGGCAGAAAATAGCCACACCCGCCGTATAAGTTAGAAAAATACATTCTTACCTTATTTCTGTCGAAAATGTTAAAAAGGACCTTGATTGGAAAATGACGGAAAGATTCCTTTATAAAATTCTTATAAAAAGTCAAAAGGGTATAAATTAGTTTAACCCATATTCTGTAAAATAGTATGAATGTTTTGAAATACGATTTTAAGAAACATGGATGCGGATGATAAAGAGGTCCCAGTAGATAATTACGTATAAACAACCTCGCATAATAAAGAGATTGTGAAATTAACCCTTAACTTGTAATTTTCCTTGGTCGAGGGTTGTTTAAACTACATTATAATAGTTAAATAATTGTTATTAAATTATAAAATAATAATATACATTAATATGATATCATATATGATCTTTTAACATTGCTTTTTTAATAATATCTTAGTATTATTGTCGTTTCCGGTGTTAACTTACTCATTTTCTTTTATACATTTTTTTTACATAAGCTATGTTTGTTTATGGATATTTTGTATCTTATTCATATAAAGAATGATATCAAGTCCTTAAAAATTATTTTTAATCATTAAATGAGAATTATACTTGAATTTATGTGATGGGGAATTAATCTCATCGCGTTCATAGAGACAGTAGTCTGTACGTACGCATGAGTGACAATATCATTCTGTTGATATTAAAATAATATATAATTGGATGGTTTATCTTATACACATAATAATTATCATTCTATATTTATTATTTACATGAATTATACATCATTATTATAACCAACCAAATAATAATGTACTGAATAACAATTAAACCACGGCTTGGAGACGGTAAGCCGTACGTACGCACGTATAGTGACATGTCATCCAAGGGATGGATAGAATACTGAATATGGTTGTACCATATTTATAATAATATCACAGTATATATAAGATACTGTAGTTATTATTTTAGAATGGAAATTACAGTGAAAGAAGAATTGGATGGAGAAAGGAACTTGTAAGAGCATGGTGAAAACATTACCTCTTCTTCGGGTTCTTCCTTTTGATTTGATCAAAAGGGATCCATAGTTTGGGTTTCTGATCAAAATAATGCCTCTAGGTTTAAGTGAGGGAAGTTGAGAGAATATTTGGTCAAGGTTTGGCTGAGCCAAAAGGATTTGAAGGTATGAATTTGAGAGAAGGGGGAGTGCCCTTTTATAATAGGGGAGAGGGGCACCTTAGGAAAAACAAAAAAAATTATTTTACATTAAATTAATATTCTATTTATAATGGATCCAAAGTGAATTATTTTGAGGATAAGTTGGGGATGGGTTAATATCCACTCATCCAATAGATTTTATACAGTTTTTGGTCACTATATAAACTTTATCTTTTTGATTTATCTCTTAGTTAAATAGTTTGACATTTACCATGTGTCTTTGTATTAATATATTATATGGTTAATAAACTTATTATAACAAGCCAAAAGAACCCGAAGTGGTTAATTATTAATATATATAACATTATCTAAGTCATTAGGATGAACCTTATATTTTTAGAAAAATAATATCAATTAATAATATAATAGTTGTTTTAAATACACCTTTATGTCAATTTTGACACTATTTAATAATAGATTTTTTAAAGTCTGAACAACTTTATTAATTAGAAAAAAATTCATTTAAGTAATCCTAAAATGTCATATTAACCTTTAAAATTAGTTAAATTCCAAAAAAGTCTTAAATTACATTTTTTTCTATATATAATATCAATTATTTTAATATTTCATTAATTAGGTAATTACTGCATCACCATTGTGTCATAAATAAATGAAATTATTTAATGTATAAAAATTATACATAAAATTAAATTATGTAGGAAATATTTTTATATTTCTAATGAATATTTATAATCTAATTTATCTTATGTATAACCCTATATTAAAAATGTTATAGTTATTTAACTTTGATTTCTTCTCTTTTAACTATTCTTTGAATTAAATAATAATTAATGTCCTAATCTAATGCAAGTGGACCGAAGAGGTTTATATTTTATTCCTAAGGTTGTTTTTGGTAAAATAATACTTATGTAATAGAATTAAGAAATGTGTTAGGGTAATAATAATATTATTTTTACCCTTAATGACCCTATTTACATTTAACTGTGGTAAATAAAAGTAAAAGTTTACTATTCACCAAAAATTATTTTTATCCTACTGAACCTCATTTAAATCATTGATATTAACCGTGTCTCTCGAATTTTATAAGTTCCACTCATATAAGTGGTATAATTATGTTTTCTGTGAATTTTAAAATTCTCCTAGGAGGTGGGTAAAAGACAATGAAAATTTCAATAAAATTTTTATATATCTAAAATTAATATAAATTGACTCCAATGAATTAAATTGAAATTATATAGGTATTATGGATCTATTTTGAACTAAAATAAATTTAAATAAAATAAATAATGATTTAAATAAAAATTTGGTTTTATCTAATAACTCTGTGTTTCTTACTATTCATCAAAAATATAACGTTTCCAGAAAAAACATCAAATATTCACCCTAGGCTAATTTCGATATTATAAATCCAAAAATGAAGTCCATTTTGAAAAATAATATTTATAAATTTCAATAAGTAGGTATTACTATTCATTACGGCTAGTTTGATTGGTTCTGGTGTCTGTTAGAACTCGAAGTAGTGTACAACACATGCTACTGTATTATTCAAAGAGAAGCATACCGTGGAAGCTTGGGGTGTTACACTTTTATAATTTCTCAAAAGATTAAATTATAATAAATTAAATCGCGATCCAAGTAAATAGAAATAGGAATTTATTCAGATATAATTCTTGATATTGTGGTAATAACATTATGAAATAGATTTGATACGTGTTTTGTTATAATTTAAAACCTTATCATTTTGATTAACCCTTAGTTAATGTATTTTAATTCTAACTACAGGAACAAAATTTTTAATAGTAACAGGTGTAGATTATTACCTATACGGAGAAAATTCATAGATAAAGGTAAATATAAGATATTTCAGATAATAATTTGTCCTCTTGGTCCTTATTTAGGATATTATGATTTTTAAATAATTTAATAACATATTATTTTCATAAAATATCATTAGTTTCAATCTTGACAATATTCATTGCATTGACTATATGAAAATCAATACAACATGTTAAATTATAGAATATTAATTTACTAAACCCATTATATGTCATATCCACATAAAAAAGTATTTTATAACCTTATGTAATTCAAATTAAATCTATTTTAATATTTTTAATGTCACATAATTGAGTTTTCCATTAATTGAATAATTCATGCATCATCATTATGTAATTATTTATGATAATTATTTACTCAGTAAAAAATAAAAATAAAATACCATGATGTATATTAATCTTTTATATTTCATAATATTATATATAAATTCGATCATATCCTTTATTTATCCCCATATTAAAAATATTATACTTTTTAAAATTAAGAGTGTGACATTTTGTCACCCTCATGGATTTTACTAATATCCATGATATTTTCATGGAAACATGGCCATAAAATTATTTCATTTCAAAAAATATGTGTCAATGTAAATATTAACATCATCCGAAAACAATTTTGAATGTTTTCATGTAATTTTATAATATTTATAATATTCTTTTTAACCTTAATCCGTTTTACCCTTAACAGGGGTAACAGAAACTACTAAAGTTACTATTAAAAAAACCTATTTACTTAATTAGGAAATTTTAATTCCAAATATAGAATATATTTTTAAAAATTAAAAATACATAAATGTATAAAATTAATTATAAATAAATCTCAAAGGCTGGATGACATGATGAGTTTTTAAAAGTGAAAAAGTCTTAATGTTGGAAGTGTTTTCATATCAAATTTCAATGATGAATTCATTCCAAACACATAAATTGGATTACTTGATGAATTTTTTTAATATTTATACATTAAAATAAATTTAAATAATAATTTTTCTATACAAGTAAGTTAGATCAATATGTAGTTTTCAATTAAAATTTAGTGTTTGCACTGTTCATGAAAGCAAGAAACTTATCCAAAAATATAACAAGAATTAAAAAAAATTGTGATATCTATATTTAAAATAATAAGTTTATGTTTTGAAATAAAATTTATAAAAATTTTAAATGATTCGTTTTAAAACAAGGTCACTCTTAAATTGTGATAAAACTTGTTTTAGAATAATACACTATTAATCATAAAAATGGATTTAATTTTATATCATGCATACAAAACACATAGAATTAATATGAAACATTGGATTGAATATTATATACATATATGTGTCATTACTACAATCCAACAAGTATGATTTTACTATCTTATTATAATGAAACCTATTTTTTCACATTTAAATAATTTTTAGAAAAATATTCCCTTTTAATTAAAAAAGGGTTTCCTTGTGTAAACCATAAATTCATAATTTATTTAATCCAGATCATACCATCCATTCTAATGTCTATGTTTTAATTTTCTTTTTATAAAAATACAATAATAAAATTATGTTTTGTAGAAACTAAATGTTGTGTGTAACGAAAGCTATGATGGTTTTGTATGTACGCAAGCTATGTCAGTGTATTTTATAACACCAGACATCAATGAAATGATATTATTTATAAAAAAAATTTATAAAAATATTATGATGTTATAAGAACAAGAAAAACTAAATCATGGTCATGAGGGAAATAATTCTTCTCAGGATACATAATTTGCATAGAAATATATGTAACCAAATGATCCTACTACATCAGAACAATTTTGATTAGGACTCCATGTGCATCATTGTACACAATATCTTCCATAATAAACTCGGGTATGATGAGAAAAGGTGATGAGGTAAAACTACTCTTCAACTCCTTAAATACATCTTTCGCGTTCCTAAACTAATTAAATTTTCCCCTTTCATGGTCATCTCACACATTGGCACTTCTAGATGGGGGAATTATGGGATGAAATGCTAGTAATAACCTATTAGACCTAGAAATTTATGAATCTCATTGACATTCCTAGGTTGTTCCAAAGATACCACATTCTAAACCATATTTGTGGCCACTGATACTCAAGATTATAAGATTAAATGACCTAATAACTATATTATAACAACTTATAAAAATATATTTATATAGTTTGTCATATAACAAATGTGATACCAGTGTATTTAGGTTGATGTCTTGATTTTTGGAATGATCAACTGAAAATGAATTTATGCACTGAGAGGGTTCCATATACCCAAATCCATTATATACATTCATTACTATTATATATATAAAATTTTATATATACGTGTGTTTACTCATACCATAATAGTGTTGAGACTTCTACATCCACTATTCACATGATAATGTTTATAGATTTTATATCATATATAATGGGTTATAATTATTCCCAACTATAATGAGAACCTTCAGATACTATAAATTCAGTCTTAAACATATTCCTTAGGGTTTAGATACATCATACTAATGTGAAATATTAGATGTATGACTATAGGGTTCTTGGGGATTATATGAATTGATAATTCTTGTTAGGAGGATCACAATTGGTTATCTCAAGTTGATAAGATCATGAGAACTAACCTAAAAATTGGAAAACATAATTTTTCATGTGTCATTGGTTGTTCTTATCTAGGAACATGTTTTATGATATCTAGAATTCGTATCATTATCCATGAGTACCATTTGATGATTTACATTGACGCAAGGAAAAAACCTTGATAGTGAATTTATGTAAGGGTAGATTAATTTGTACATTCCTCAGTGGAATGGAATTAATTGAATGATCAAGATATAATTTTTCACTTCTGAGTTGAGGAAGTGATACATGATGGGTCTAAGTTGGAACGTATTATTGTATTGTAATTAAATCAATGACCATGGTACTAGAATTTATGTATATACGTTATGGTTATTAAATATATAAATCATTAAAATTATGGTGACTTAAGTTTGCATGAAGATTTATGAGATATCAAAAAATAAAGATATTATATTAAATGTAACATGATAATGAGAAGTAGTAATAGCTATGAAATTCCATATATCATTAGGGGTATTACTGTTGATTAGTCACTGAAAGTGGCTAATATTAATTGTTAATATCTTTATATTCATTGTTCCAAAGTCCATAAACATTGTTTTTAGTGCATTACATAAATAGAACTTCATTTCTCATCAAAAATGCAATTCATGTTTAAAATCCAAATTTGGTCCCAATCATTCATTTGTTTGTTGAAAATATTATATTCATTTTCTTAATTTAAAATTTTTGGATATCATTTATCACTTTTTTTGGAACATTTTATCTTTTAGGTCCGATGGATGAATCCCAAAGGAAGATGGAGAATTTTGCTCCAGAAGACAGAAACTTGCTGGAAAAAGCATAATGGGCCTAAGACCCATCAAACAAATGTGGGGCCCAGAAACCAAGCCCAATGAATCTCAAATTTATACAGTAGAAAGATGAAAATATGAGGATCAATTTATTCAACTGTGGCCGGAGCTAATTCTGCTGTTGTCAGGATCATAAAAGGATCTAAATTTGAGATTTAAATGGTGGAACAGACATTAATGCACAGAAATCTGTCCCACCATTTCGACCATAACCTCCAAACGGCTAAGACAAATTTCCTGAAATTTTTATATCATCTAGAAGACACATGGATGAATATATTTTCTATTTATGAGACCTTCTCATTCGGCCGTATTAAGTGTCAAACGCATACGTCAAAATGGAGGATGAATCTGGCTCGTTTTGTGGTCAACTTTGTAACGTTAATTTCCTTTTGATTCTTCACCCTCCTTTTGACTCTCTTAATTGTTGGGGGTGAATTTATTGTTGGGGGTGGACATTAGGCTCGTAATATGCCTATATAAGGAGCTGGTGGTGAAGGAAATAATCATCTAACATTTTTCTTTGAATCCATGTTTTTCTTTCATCCATTGTATTTCTTTCAATTGTAATTTTCTGCTTTCAATTTATAATCGCATCATCAAGTTTTCCAATGTAAGTTTTTCTTTCACATTTATTATTTTAATAAAATTTCTTCTTCTTCTTAACTTTTTTATTTTCCTTTTATTCACATGTTTATACCATTGAATCATGGTTTGAAATTATTCACACCGACACTTGGGATTTCAATCACACAACGGTGGAGTGTTCATTCTTTTAATAATTTTCTTCTTCTTCAATTCTGCCCCCATAAGTCTACATCCTGCTTCCATTGGTAGAATAACATCAATGGAGGGCTAAACTCTTAAGTGTTGATCCAAGGGAGTAGCACATTTATGGGTTAAATGTTATTTCATGTAATTTATATTTAAATCTATTCGTTATTTTAGGATTTCCATTTGATGAGTTCAATTCTTTCTCATCTTTGCCAACTTTAACGATGACACATTTTGAGTGCTAGTATGATCTATTTCCTTTGAGTTCTCATTAAAGTGATCCTAAAAGTGAATTAGTGATTGGCCTTGGAATTGTGTAGGGATTAAATTGGTGAATGATTTGGAAGAATTATCTCATTGTTTGGATATGTCTTGAATTAATGACATGAAATTTTCTAAGAAAAGAAATTCATCCAATCCACCCCAAGAAAAACCCTAAGATCAAACAACCATCAATAATTGTTTAGTACAAATAATATTTTAGTATATCTTATTTAAATTATATCTTTAGTTCTCCAATTAAAATCTACCTCAAAGTTGGCCACTTCATAGCCAATCCATCAATAAATCATAGCGTTTCAAGGTTACTTCTTCGGTCCCTGTGGATTCGATCCCTACTTGTACTTCAACGACCGCTTTTAGCAGTAGGGTAAATTTGGGTGCAACCAAATTTTGGAGCCGTTGCCGGGGACCCTATTAAGTTTTCTTAGACACCAACCTTCTATTCTCACCTAACTTCTCTTTTCTCGCCTCTATTTCTCTTTTCTTTTCCCCTTACTGTTTTTCCAAAAAAAAAAACAAATCCAAATCCAAATTTCATTAAACTCCAATGGAGTATCATCAACAATTTCATTTCATAAAATCGGGCTGGAATCGAATAGAAAATCAACATTGGGAATCCACTCATATAGGAAATTACTTTGATCAACCTTTAAATGAATACGCCACACCCGATAAAATGAACGATCAATGGGATGCTGATTTTTTAAAGGATCAATTTCCATACCTCTCAAGGATGATTGAAGAGATCAAACTTAATGATGATGATGATGTAGAAACAACAATCAATCCTAATTATGAAAAAATTCTTGAACATTTTTGTGAAAAAATGGTTAAAATGAATTCAGAAGTTTCATCACTGAGATTAGAAATACAAAACATTGAGACTAATGAAGAACCCATTCCCACTCAGGATGTCCTTTCCACATCACTTATAGAAGAATCTTGTTTCCCACATAACTCATGTGAATTTAGTAAAGAACCCACTTTAACATCTTGGAATACAGAGTTGGATAATGAAGAGATTTGGTCAGGTAATGTTGAAATTCAAGATAAAGAACATGAAGGAATTGTTAATGAGTATTTAAATCAGGATGAAATTGATTTCATGAATTCACAAGAGGGAAATTATTCTTCAAGGATTGAATGTCCAGAATATTGCACCAAAAATGATTTTTTAGAATCACCAATCATTGAACCATTGGGAGAGTTAACAAATATTGAGTCTATACCCACTCCTGACATTCAAAAGGAAAATTATTGGGAGGAATCAATATTTCAAAAGGAACCAATTATTTCTAAATTTCATGGAGAAGAAACTGTTTTTGATTCAAATTTCCATTCTTATTTTGTAAATTTTTATCAACCTGAACTAAAAAATTTTCTCCTTTCTTCCCCACACATAAATATGGATAACCAATACCATGAAATTTCAATTTATTATCCTCTTGAAACTAAAAAATTTGGAATGTTTATTGATGTATTAGGCAACACTAGATATTCAATTCAATCAACCATTTCTGATATTACATGGATTTTACCGCTCATTATAGAACAAAGTATTTCACATGAAACATATTTCAAACAAATAATCATTCTAAATCTTGTTAAAGTAGAGAAAGATGGGTTAATTAAAATTTTGAAAGTTGGAATTGGATAAGTTGGGGGGTTCAAGTCGAGCTAACGACGTTAAACAAAAGCGCTGCATGGGAGGCAACCCATGGTTTTCATGTTTTCTAATCATTTTGAATCATTTTCTTTTTCATATAATAAATTACCATAGAATGTTGACATGTTCTTCTTTTATGAGTAAGGATGGGTATGAAAGGGGAGCGCCATATTCATCCATGTCACGTGGCGTGATCTCTGAGTAATACCATACCCAGAAATCTAAAAAGAATACAATGTATCATCAGTTTATTTTGTTTTATTTTTTATTATGTTTTTATAGGTTAAAAAAATAAAAGGACATGTTGTAAGTCATATAGAGAATCAATTCACCACCATCCAAGCCGCTGAGACTCAAATCCAGGAGTGAAGGGAGACTGTGGCACACACTATCATCATCAACCACCAGGTGACTTCATTCCATGATTATCATTTACTCTTTGAAATCCTCCACCCCCCTTCTAAATTTTCTTTTCTTTAAACACTGGGGGCAGTGTCATTCTATGTTGGGGGGAGATAAAAAATGATTTTTTTTATTATGTGAATAAAAAAAATCATGAAAAGAAAAATTCCATTAACCATAAACATGATAAACACACATTGCAAACTCTAAAATTGGATATCAAATAAATTTTTCATGCCTTGATTCTGATTTTAATGCAAGTTTAAGTTCATGAGCATAGTTTTTGGAAAGTGCAGTTATCCGATGTGATTTTTAAATGTTTACAATTTCATCCTCTTAATAAAAATGCCACAATGCACATCTACTGGGTCGTGGGTCTAAATTTGAGCTCTTGGGTCCCTTTCATTATAGCATAGGGTTCTGGGGTCACTTTTAGTTTAATTTGAGTATCAAAAAAAAACAAAAAAAACAAAAAAAAAGACCACATAGTGCAATGTTTTGTCCAAATACGTGGCGTCCGGCACTTGGGGATCATGACTCCATAGTTGTCTTTCCCAGAGTTAGGCTTTATATCTCTATTTCAGAGCATGAAATTGACAATATGTGTGGCGTCCGACACTTGGGGATCGTGACTCCATAGTTGTCTTGCCCAGAGTTAGTCTTTTCATATCTATTGTGGTTAAAAAAATAAAATCAAAAAATAAAATTAAAAAAAAGATACTCATCTTAAGGATTAATGTGATTCCCACCTAGCGCTTCCATTTTTTCCCCTTGAACAATAAAATGGGCCCCATATCTTTTCTGATGCACAACACTTTATCATGCTTAATTGGAATTGGATGAAATGTGGCAATGAATTTGAACAAAGGAATGGGCTTGGGCTTGGGATATGCTTATGAACCTAGCTTGTTTTTAATGATTTTTATTGGTTTTCATAATTTTTTTGGTATTAGATATTTGGGTGAGCAATGTGTATTAAAATGTTTTTGGAAAAGGGGATTTGCATATCATATTTGTAATTTATTTTGCTCGGGACTAGCAAAACTCAAGATGGGGGGTGTGATTAGTCACTGAAAGTGGCTAATATTAATTTTTAATATCTTTATATTCATTGTTCTAAAGTCCATAAACATTGTTTTTAGTGCATTACATAAATAGAACTTCATTTCTCATCAAAAATGCAATTCATGTTTAAAATGCAAATTTGGGCCCAATAATTCATTTGTTTGTTGACAATATTATATTCATTTTATGAATTTTAAATTTTGGTATATTATTTATAACTTTTTTTGGAACATTTTATCTTTTTGGTCCGATGGATGAATCCCAAAGGAAGATGGAGAATTTTGCGCCTAAAGGCAGAAACTTGCTGGAAAAAGTATAATGGGCCTAAGGCCCATCAAACAAATGTGGGGCCCGGAAACCATGCCCAATGAAGCTAAAATTTATAAAGAAGAAAGATAAAAATATGAGGATCATTTTATTCAACTGTGGATGGAGCTAATTCTGATGTTTTTATGATGATAAACGGATCTGAAGTTGAGATATAAATGGTGGACCCGACATTAATGCACAGAAATCCGTCCCACCATTTCGACCATAACATCCAAACGGCTGAGACAAATTTCATGAAATTTTTATATCTTCTAGAAGACACGTTGTAAAAGATATTTTCTATTTATTAGTCCTTCGGATTCGGCCGTATGAAGTGTCAAACGAACATGTCAAAATGGAGGATGAATCTGGATGGTTTTGTGGTCAACTTTGTAACGTTAATTTCCTTTTGATTCTTCACCCTCCTTTTGACTCTCTTAATTGTTGGGGGTCAATTTATTGTTGGGGGTGGACATAAGGCTCCTAATATTCCTATATAAGAAGCTGGTGGTGAAGGGAATAATCATCTAACATTTTTCTTTGAATCCATGTTTTTCTTTCATCCATTGTATTTCTTTCAATTGTAATTTTCTGCTTTCAATTTGTAATCGCATCGTCAAGTTTTCCCATGTATGTTTTTCTTTCATATTTATTATTTCAATAAAATTTCTTCTTGTTCTTCACTTTTTATTTTCTTTTTCTTCACATGTTGATACCGTTGAATCATGGTTTGAAATTATTCACACCAACACTTGTGATTTCAATCACACAACGGTGAAGTGTTTGTTGTTTTAATAATTTCCTTCTTCTTCAATTCCTCCCCCATAAGTCTACATCCAGCTTCCATTTGTAGAATAGCATCAATGGAGGGATAACCTCTTACGGGTTGATCCAAGGGAGTAGCAAGTTCATGGATTGAATGTTATTTCATGTACTTAATATTTAAATCTATTCGTTATTTTAGGATTTACATTTGATGAGTTACATTCTTTCTAATCTTTTCCAACTTCAAAGATGACACATTTAGAGTGCTAGTACGATCTATTTCCTTTTAGTTCTCATTAAAGTGATCCTAAATGTGAATTATTGATAGGCCTTGGAATTGTGTAGGGATTAAATTGGTGAATGATTTGGAAGAATTATCTAATTGTTTGGATATGTTTTGAATTAATGACATGAAATTTTCTAAGAAAAGAAATTCATCCAATCCACCCCAAGAAAAACCCTAAGATCAACCCACCATCAATAATTGTTTAGTTCACATCATTTTTTATAATATCTTATTTAAATTATATCTTTAGTTCTCCAATTAAAATCTACCTCAAGGTTGGCCACTTCATAGCCAATCCATCAATAAATCATAGCGTCTCAAGGTTACTTCTTCGGTCCCTGTGGATTCGATCCCTACTTGTACTTCAACGACCGCTTTTACCATTAGGGTAAATTTGGGCGCAACCAACGGTTTTCTAAACTCAACATTTACTATAAGTTTTGGGCTCACTTCTATATAGATAAGGACCTAGGGGTCACACACTATGTGTATAAGCATGATCATCCTATTCGAATGAATGTGATTTTAGGATGAATTTGTCCACATTTTCATGGGATGGAGAATGTCTTATGTTGATCAATCACAAGTAAAACTAATAAATTGTATTATTTATTTCTTGAAGAATGATGATAAAATTTATTTCGTAATGTATTCACAAAAGTTGTTTTACTATATAATTGAATATGAAAAAATATAATTTTTGAAATGAACATGGAAAATTCATGGCCAATTAAATTATTGGGGGGATATTGTCCATGTCAATGGTTTTTATTTTATAACATAGCATGTTAATGTGTTATAGTCAAGTGATTAAATGTTCCTGAAATTTATAAAAACATTATGTAAGTCTTATGTGTTCACAAATGTATGAAATGAATAAAATTACTTTACCTAGGGAAAATAGAAATTTTGGAAAGTATAAGCTATGAATAAAATATCATTTTAGCCTCTTGAATTGTGTGGTAAACCATTTGGACTATTTTAAAGTGATCCACCATTCTCACTCAACTTCTTGTGTTGGGAACTGAAAGAAGAAAAAAATTTGTTCACTCCATCATTATTGATTGAGTTAGTGTACTTGACGCGATCAAAGGGATGTCTTAAAGCTCTTCAATTTCTCACAGTATCACCTAGGAATCCATGTTCAGTAATCCAAATGTTTTGGTTCAGCTATGGAAAATCTAGAGGTAACCTATCAATGTTTCATTGAGCTATGTAATGTCGACTATGGGTGAATCAAATTAGTGATTTAAATTAAATGAGGCACCATTTTCGGTTTCATTATATTTTATTATTAATTCATAAATAAAATTACACATGAACCATTGAGAAATATAGGAACATAGTTTTATGAATGCATTTGGAACTTTCCACATTTCTATCATTCCTTGGGTTCCATATATGAGTTTCTGAGATAATGTTTAATTATATATGTCAAAAAATATTAAATATTTATTAAATTAGAAATAATTATGAAATAGGGTCTTAATAGAGTCCCAATTAAATTGACAGTTAATCAATTAGAGTTCAATAATGGAACCACACAATTTTTTTGTGTGTTAGAAAAAAATACTAGTAGCTGGTTGGGGTAGTTCATTTCATTGATGGATTAACTATTCAGTCCTGAATTAGAACACATAAAACAAATATATATATATATATACATATTTTAAGGGACCTAACCCCTAAATAAAGTAAATATTTAAAAAACATAAATGATTCAAAGTCCCAAAAATAGGTGATGGGCTTGAAATCCATATCCATTTATGGGGAGGGTGATTTTTTGACATATATATATATAATAAATATAATATACAATATTTATTATAGTGGTACATACATATATATAATATTTATATATCTTTATATAGATAACCCGTTAAGACTTGGGCCTGACTAAGATAGTCTGAATCAAACCTACTCTACTAGTCAACCCCATCACAAGCCCTAAATTAATATTCGATGATATTCTTTATGTCATAATGGATCAGAAAAAATTGTAAAAAAAATTAGAAATAAAATTTAATTTTCTATGATTTAATAAATTCAATTCAGACATAATGGGATGTATTTATAATTAATTATTTTTTTAAAGAAAGTTTAATCATTAAAAATAAGTTAACATTGAATTTTTAGAAAATTCATTTTTTTCTTATGTTATATAATTTCATTCTGACTAATCATGACTTAATAGTGGCCTATGCATGTTCGGTTTTTTAGTTTTTTAATTTAATTATTTATTTCAGTTTTATATTTGAAAAATTATATTATTTTGCTGATATGTTTATCATCCCACTCTCTTCAATTTGTATTAGGGCCTATGTGTCCATAAATATGGAATAAAATATAATTTTGCATCCCGATTTACCCTCACATGTGTGTGAGTATACATTATAATGATCAATGGTCATCCTGGTGATGCAGTTCAAGTGTATAGGTGAAATAAACCAAAGAATTTAACTTCATGAGTGTTGTGGGATTTGGAATTCAAGTTAGGTATTCAAATAATATATTCAGTATTGGTCTAATTCACAAAAATAAAATTATCAAATCCACCAAATAAAAAATTAAGTCATTATATTACTTTGATCACTTAAATTTGAAAAAAAGTGATTGCACACGAATCATGATAGTTATAGATGAGGGTGTAAGAACCTGGTTTTTGTTACGAAAGACTTTGGAATATTCTTGATAATATTCCAGGGCAGCGCCTTCAGATGGCGTGCGATTCCGAGCCCCAGAGTGGCTGGAATTAAATTTGTTTTTCTATGCGTTCACACTGGATACACTAAATAAATGGGATAAATCCTAAATGGAGTTCCGAATCAGAGATCCGAGTGTACGGATGGGTCCGGAATGGGGTGTTCACCCTAGAAATGACATAAAACATGTCGGCTCGGGATGTTTAGACCCCTCGCTCGCTTTCAGAAGGTTAAACGGATAAATTAATAAATTAATTTATTCGTTTAATAGAGAAACTCTAGTATCTCTTAAATGGTGGCTCAGATTGAAAAACCAAGGGCACCGCTGAGTTCGGAGCATTCCGTTTACCCTAGGAGGGGTATAAGTTTCCAGGGCGCGGGCCGTTTATGAAAAATGGCCCCAGGGGCGTTTTCGTAATTCGGCGCCCTCGGGCATTGAGTTTAATAACTTTGGAACGGGGCCTCGGATTAAAATTCTGAGACCACCGTTGTCCTCGGGAGGTGGTGTTTACCCTAGTGGAGGTTTAATTTTGACCTCGCCAAAGGTTTCAGATGCGGGGGAAATTATGGGTTTAATTAATTAAAATTCTTTTTAATTTATTTAAACTCTCATCCGATTCCCCTCTCCCCTGTTCACTCCCGGGCGCAGGCAGCCCGTCAAGGCATCCCCTCCTCTCCCTCTCCTCCTCTAGCTCCGGTAAGGCGGTGGATCGCGGCGAAGCTCCGGGCAACGCCCACGAGGTAGGGTCTTGTTGTGTTTTTCTTTCCCGCACCTATATTTGAGCCCAAATATTTGTATCTAAACTCTATCGAATTATCGGGAAAAGACCATGGATGCATAGTAGAGTCTTTTTACTTTCCAATGAATCTTTCAGTTTCGGTTTTGGTGTTCTGATGAACCCACAATCATTTGCCGAAGATTGCGGGTTTTTTGAGGGGTTTTCGGGTGTTCCGGCGGGTAGGTGCGGCGGCCGGCCATATCAGGCGGCGGTGAGGTGAGCCGGATGGCGGCACAGTGGCTCCAGGTGGTGGGCGCGTCTCGATAGCGGGGCAGCGTGGCAGAGGTGGTTGCGGACGGTGGCGAGGCGGGTCTCGGGCGGCGCCTGCGTAGCACGAAGAGGGAGGAGGGTTGCGGGGTGCGCGACCGCGACCCGCGGAACGCGGGTCGCTGCGGAAGAGAAAGGGACTGGCCGTCAAGGCCGGTAGGTGGAAATAGGCCGCGGCCAGTTGGCCGCAGTGGACAAAACCGGACCCGCGGCCGGGCCGTGGCCCGGCGGCGGGCGGACCGGCCGGACCGGGCCGGTCCGACCCAAGGGAGTGCCCCCCTTGAATTTCCGATGCCTGTAGCTTTCGCTACGGGCGTCCGTTTTGCGCGCCGTCAGAGGTAGAGCGGACCTTGCGTTGAGGGGAACGTTTTGAAATGGTTTTAGGAAATTTTAATTCCCGATACGAGGGGACTAGGAGGTGCGATGTGTCTTTAAGTGGATGAGTGTTTTTCCCGAGATTCTTGTTTTGGACGGCGCAGACGCGTCCGACATCCGTTTTGAGCGCCGTCAGT
Organism: Viscum album; assembly: GCA_963277665.1. Lineage (NCBI taxonomy): Eukaryota > Viridiplantae > Streptophyta > Magnoliopsida > Santalales > Viscaceae > Viscum > Viscum album. The sequence continues at coordinate 1,778,556,386 of OY728165.1, read as the reverse complement.
GGCATTGAGACCCTGGAACTCAGGCGGAGGTTTCAAGTGTGGTTTGAGGCATTGTGGCCAAAGTTGAGGCACGGGCCCCACGGCCCGTCTCTCGATCTACGTGCAGTGTTTCACGAATTTTCCATCAAACGTTCGTTCGGGGCGTGCGAGCAGTCGTTTATGGATGTTTTTCTGAGGGTATTGCAATGGTGCAATATTCCCACTCAAATTCGGCACGATGGTGCAAGGCTCACAAGGGCCGTTTGGTCGTCGACGGTGATTTTCCATCTTTATCACCGGGCGATCATTTTGGACAAATGTAGTCCATCTTGTGTGCTTTTTCGAGAGGATCGCAACGGTGCAATCCATTCATTCAGTTTTGGGACCGGGATGCGGGTCCCATGTGGCACCGCTCGTGTGCTATGCGACGAAATGCATTTTTTTCTCCGGATATTCGTTGCACTCAAGTGAGTAGTGCTTTTGACGTGTTTTTTCGAGGGGATCACAATGGGGCGATGCGCCAGACTGTTTTCAGGGCCGAGGCTCGGGATCATGGGATGCCATTCGGGCGTGAGGCGGTGTTGGTGACCTTTTCTTCGGGTATCCGTTGGAGGCGAGTAAGTAGTTGATCTCGTGTGTTTTTTCACAAGGATTACAATGGTACGATCCATTTAGTTGTGCGGAGCCTCTTGCGTGATCTTGTGGAAATGTGAAGGTTCCCCAGGGGCAGTTCTTCTACTGTGTTTGTAGCGAACCTTAGGCATGTTATCGCGTGCACTCCTGGGAGAGTGATGTTGGTGGTTAAAAAGATGTGGTTGGTTGTGGCCCAGTCGTTGAGGTGGAAATTTGGAGATGTTACGTCACGCCTTCACATTGACGTTGGGTGCCGTGTGCACGATGGCCCTTGGGCTGAGAATGTGGTATACTCTAGGAGTATACATAAATTCTTGGAGTTACATGTGGTTGTTCGTACCTGAGAACGTTTGTGAGCTTGGTTGGGGTTGAGATGGGGCCACACGTTGTGTGGGCCCCACGTGCGTGCCGGGTTCTGCATTATTTACTTTGACCTCTCGCGACGTAGAGGGTCCCTCTGTGCTCGTTTGTTTGACTAGCAGGGTGGATTTTTTCCCCAGGCTCTGTGCTCGTTTGTTTGACCAGTAAGGTTGAGTGGTCTCCCCCTGGTTTTGTTCTCAATGGATCGGTCGGTAGCGGTACTAGTGACACCCGGTGATGGAACATGCACTGAACCTCTTTTGGGTGAGTTGTTCTGGAGTTGGGTGGTTGCGCGATACCCACTCCATGTTCGGTTGGCCAGTGTTGTACCCTCCAGTGGAGATGGCCATGGTAGTTCTGAGTTTTACCCTCCAACGGGGCTGGGCAGTGGGTTACTCATTGGCTTCTAGGGTCTACCCTCTAGCAGAGACTGGGCAGTGGGTCACCCAACGCTCTTAGGGTCTACTCTCCAGCAGAGACTGAGCAATGGGTCACCCGACACTCTTAGGGTCTACCCTCCATCAGAGACTGGGCAGTGGTTCACCCGACGCTCTTAGGGTCTACCCTCCAGTAGGGACTGGACAGTGGGTCACCCGATGCACCTAGGATCTACCCTTCAGTAGGGCTGGGAAGTGGGTCGCCCGTCGTCGAGTTCCATTTCTACCCTCCAGCACGTCTGGGCAGTGGGTCACCTGTCGAATTATTCCAGGTGTACCCTCCAGCAGGGCTAGGCAGTGGGTCGACTGATGATGTGTTATGGTCTACCCTTCAGTGGGGATGGGCAGGGGGTCGCCGGATTATGTATTATTGTTTACCCTCCAGCAGGGCTAGTCAGCGGGTCCCCCGATATCATATTATGAATTACCCTCTAGTAGGGCTGGGCAGTGGGACACCCATTGATATTATGGACTCAGTCCTTTTTACTAGACTAGTCTGTGGATTTCCTCCGTGATTACTGGAGCAGGACCCTTGGTTGTACGGGTTAGTGTTGGAACAACTTTGACTTTGAGAATACCTCTCGACTGAAAGGAAGTGACGAAGTGTGGTTTGACTTTCCCTTGAACTCTCAAGTACGAGGGGCACATTCCCCACCGAGACGCGTTCTTGTGACGCAATCTAAAACCGTGCGGGTGTGTCAGTGCCACCCAAATTGGATAGTGTCGAGGTGTGGTGATTGAGCCCCTTGTCTTGTGGTTCGGGGCAGACATGCGGGATGTTGGGCATCGATGGTGTTACTTCTGGGACTATAGGCGAATCACTTTTCTTGGGCTGAGCTACGGGATGTAGATCCCCTTACGACCTTGTTCGGGATTCTTGTTGAGCATATGTATATGTATATACCTTTTTCCAGTACCCACTCCTTGGGTTTTGGCTACTATCCTTCCAAAGGAGGTGAAGACGCGTGGGGTATGCCACGTGCTTTCCATGTCTAGCTTCTCGTGGCTGGACGAGTCTACCTCATTTCTCTTGTTGGGTTGAGCTGGAATCTTTACTGCACTCTATTGTACTTCTGTTCTACTCCCTGTTCGATCTACTGCTCACCCTTCGGTACCTCCTTTGTTGCTCCCTCGAGCCTTCTGGGTATCCTACTGAGTATTTTTATACTCACCCCTACTTGGGCTTTGCCCGCCCTTGGTGTGCCCTTGCAGACGACAGACAGGTTGAGCGTGACTTCAGTGGAGCATAGGAGCTTGGGGGCTTGGACCGCGTGCGGTGGTCGTGGCCGGGTTCCATGTGGGAGACCCATCAGCTGTTTCTTTTTGTTTACCTATTGCCGGGTTGTGGAACTTTTGGTTGGGTGCGTGTTTTTTCCCTTTTATTTTCAGCTTGTACTTTGTATCGTTTAGAGGTCGATGGACATATGTGGTTTATATTTATTTCAGTTTCCCTTTACATTCCTTTTTTACTCTGCACTTTTTCATTGAGTGTGCTGCGTGTGGGTGTGTACAGGTGATTAGGCAAAGGCCTCCCCGGGTTTTTGTGCCTTTGGCGCTGGCCGCCAGCCCCTGGCCAATGGAGGCAGGCATGGGGTAGTTGCGGCTCGAGCCCGGGTAGTGTCGGGTCGTGACAATGTGGTATCAGAGGTGGTTCATTCCGTGGGGCGTTGTGCGGACGTCCCTAAAAGAGGAATTGGTTGGGATTTAGGGCAACAGTGTTGACGTGTCTTGAGAGCGGATCTCAGGCCAGGGATTCCAGTGATGGTGCGGCGGCCGACGTATCTATTCACCAGGACCTTGATAACCTGCTTGTCGACTCGGAATGATGAGACACTTGTTTTAGGGAAATTTGTTTGTGCATCACATCAGATTTAGTCTTTGACTGTCCTTCCGATTCAGCTCCACATCGTTGTTGTTATTGGTATATAAATTATGCTCATCTGACCACGACACTGTTTGATAATATTTAGGATGTCTTCGCGAAGACAGCCATCTAGGATACTTCCATTGGTTCGTGACGACGATCCCGTGAGCTACGAGGCCACAGTCCAGGACCCATCATGCGAGCCCCTTTCTCCAGGTCGTCCGATAGCAGTACCCCCACCTGTTGAGAAGCATACAATTTTAGCAGAGCAGGCTGAGCTTGAGTGTAGGTTGAGCACGCTCCGTGAGTTCCAGCGGCAGAGACCGCTGAGGTTCAGTGGTGAGCAAGACCCTTAGGCAGGAGAGGTTTGAATCGAGGTAGTGGTTAGCCTTTTTAGGCTTGTGCAGACGCTGAAAGATCATAGAGTGGCTTTGGCAGCCACCCTTTTTTGTGGAGAAGATTGGCATTGGTGGAGTCTAGTGACTTAGTTTATTGACGAGTTGTCACTTTCATGGGGTGAATTTTAGTGGTTGTTCCATGAGGATTTTTTCCCCTCCTGCATGCGCTCCATTCAGATTCTGGAGCTCCTACAGTTTCAGCAGGGAGGGATGACGGTGGCCGAGTACACGACTAGTTTTGCAGACCATGCACGCTCTTACCCAGACTTCGTCCATGACGACAACATCCGAGCGCAGAAGTTTGAGCAGGGTCTCCACCGAGAGATTCGTGCTCTCATAGTACCCTTGGGCATTTCCACATATGCTGGGGTGCTAGAGCAGGCATTGGTGACAGAGGGCTTCCTTTCATGTGTTTGCGGTTGGTAGTGGCATTGGGCGCGACGGAGCCAGGATGTCTACCATAGCTAGCAGGCGCCGGAGGACAGGACCTCGATGCAGGTGGCCTTTCCACTGCCGGTTTCGGAGACGTAGTCGTATACCACTATGGTGAAAATGCACAGGGCCTCAGCCGAGGATTCCCTTCTATGAGTGGATCTCGGGCCGTGGTCATACACCACAGTGGTGCTGGAGGGCACCATGGCAGCCCAGAGAGCGCCGGTACTATGCTTGTGACGGGCGAGGTCACTTGGCACGATACTGCCTGACCCGAGTTGCTGAGAGCATTGGGCAGGCAGCAGGCGCACCACCACGGCAGAGGCAGCGCCATAATCGGAGTAGTGGCCAGGGAGGTTGTGATAGAAGAGGAGCGGGAGGAGTTGGAGGTGGGGGACGACATTACGAGATCTCCCCATCACCGCTAGGCGGTCCACGTCAGGCTCTGGGAACTAACGGTTGGGACCGCGGGCAGCCGGGATCTTTGGATGTCTACGATCCTACAGAGCTTGGGATGATGAGAGGTACACCTTGTGACTCTTCGACTTCTTGCAGTAGAATTGATAGACTTTGTGTGTGGAATTATTTCATCCCTGCTCTTTGCTTGAGGTGTTACCGGGGTGACGTAGGGCATCGGGTGTAACCCTGTGTTGGTAAGATAAAAGGCAAGGGACCTTTTTATTTAGTTGATGGTGATGACTCCATCGCTCTCCGAGCATGTCAGAGAGTCTTGGTTGAGAGACATAGGCTGTGAAATCTTGTGTGACCAGATATCCTTGGGTGTTTCGCCATATGGATATTCTGAAAGAGGGAATCACTGGGCCTTGTTTCAGGAGCAGGCGGTGATTCCAGTCGTGGCATGCGACGTAGAGGTTCGTTTCGGGAGGTGAGCTACCCCCGAGAGCCTTTGGGTCGTTTGAGACCGTGAAAAGGGATGGTGAGGTACCCTACCTCCTTGCCCTAACCCCAAAGCCTTGAGTGGGTGCACGACATCAGCAAGGGCCGACCTCGCGTGAACAGATCAATCCTTTAGTCTATGTGTAGAGGCACAGAGCTGTGCATGAGTTCTTCTGGGTATGGGAAATCCAGGTGTGGTCTTAGTACCCTCTGCTACTCCCTAGTTTTTCTTTTCGGGGGAGAAAATCTTGAAGGAGGTAATGATGTAAGAACCTGGTTTTTGCTTCAAAAGACTTTTTAATATTCTTGATAATATTATAGGGCAGCGGCTTCAGACGGCGTGCGATTCCGAGCCCCGGAGTGGCCGGAATTAATTTTTTTTTTCTGTGCGTTCACACTGAAAACAATAAATAAATGGGATAACTCATAAACAGAGTTCCGAATCAGATATCTGATTGTACAGATGGGTCTGGAATGGGGTGTTCACCCTAGAAATGACATAAAACATGTCGGCGCGGGTTGTTTGGACCCCTCGCTCACTTTCGTAAGGTTAAACGGACAAATTAATAAATTAATTTATTCGTTTAATGGAGAAACGCTAGTATCTCTTAAATTGCAGCTCGGATTGAAAAACCGAGGGCACCGTTGAGTTCGGAGCGTGCCGTTTACCCTAGGAGGGGTATAAGTTTCCCGGGCGCGGGCTGTTTATGAAACATGGCCCCAGTGTCGTTTTCGTAATTTGGTGCTCTCGGGCGTTGAGTTTAATAACATTTGAACGGGGCCTTGGATTAAAATTCCGAGACCACCGTTGTACTCGGGAGGTGGTTTTTACTCTAGGGGAGGTTTAATTTTGACCTCACCAAAGGTTTCGGATGCGGGGGAAATTATGGGTTTAATTAATTAAAATTTATTTTAATTTATTTAAACCCTCATCCCCTTCCCCTCTCCCTTGATCACTCTCTGGCACAGGAAGCCCCTCACGGCAGCCCTTCCTCTCCCTCTCCTCCTCTAGCTCTGGCAGGGCGGCGTATCGCGGAGAAGCTCCGGGCAACACCCACGTGGTAGGGTCCTGTTGTGTTTTTCTTTCCCGCACCTGTATTTGAGCCCCAATATTTGTATCTAAACTATGTCGAATTATAGAGAAAATACCATGGATGCTTAGTAGCATTTTTTTCCTTTCCAACGCAACTTTCGGTTTCATTTTTGGTTTTTTGAGGAACCCGCAATAATTCGCCGAAGATTGTGGGTTTTTGGAGGGGTTTTCGGGTGTTCCGGCGGGTAGGCGCGGCAGCCGGCCATATCAGGCGGTGACGCGGTGAGCCGGACGGTGGAGGAGATGCTCCAGGTGGTGGGCGCGTCTTGGCAGTGGGGCAGCATGGTGGAGGCGGCTTCAGACGGCGGTGAGGCGGGTCTCGTGCGGCGCCGGCGTAGCGCGAAGAGGGAGGAGGGTCGCGGGGTGCACGACCCCGCGTGCGGCGACCGTGACCCGCGTAATGCGGGTCGCTGCGGAAGAGAAAGGGACTGGTCGTCAAGGCCTGTCGGTGGAGACTAGCCGCAGCCTGCTGGCCACGACGGACCGAACTAGACCCGCGGCCGGGCCGCGGGCCGGCGGCGGGCGGACTTGCTGGACCAGGCCGGTCCGGCCCAAGGGAGTGCCCCCCTTGAATTTCCGACGGCCATAGCTTTCGCTACGGGTGTCCGTTTTGCGTGCCGTCAGTTGTAGTGCAGAAATTGCATCGAGGGAAACATTTTGTTATGGTTTCGGGAATTTTTAATTTCAAAATGAGGGACCTCAGAGGTGCGAAACTTCTTTAAGTGGACGAGCGTTTTTCCCGAAATTCTTGTTTTGGACGGCGCGGACGCGTCCAATGTCCGTTTTGAGCGCCGTCAGTGGAATTGTGACCCTAGCACTGAGGCGGAGGTTTTCAGTGTGGTTCCGGGCATTGAGGCCGAAGTTGAGGCGTGGGGCCCATGGCCCGTCTCATGAGCTGCGTGCAGCATTTCACAACTTTTCCATCGGACGTCCGTTTGGGGCATGCGAGCAGTCGTTTCTTGATGTTTTTCATAGGGGATTGCAATGATGCAATCCGCCTGCTCAAATTCGGCACGATGGTGCGGGGCTCACGAGGGCCGCTTGGGCGTCGACAGTGATTTTCCATCTTTATCACCGGGCGACCGTTTTGTTCAAGTGTAGTCCATCTTGTGTTCTTTTTCGATAGGATCGCAATGGTGTGATCCATTCGTTGAGTTTCGGGACCGGGATGCGGGGCCCACATGGCACCGCTCGTGTGTGGTGTGACGGAATGCATTTTTTTCTCCGGATATCCGTTGCACTCAAGTGAGTAGTGCTTTTGACTTTTTTTTCTGAGGGGATCGCAATGGTGCGATGCGCCCGACTGTTTTCGGGGCCGAGGCTCGGGATCACGGGACGCCATTCGGGCGTGAGGCGGTGTTGATGACCTTTTCGTCGGATATCTGTTGGAGGCAAGTAAGTAGTCGATCTCGCATGTTTTTTCGCGAGGATTACAACGGTGTGATCCGTTTGGTTGTGCGGAGCCTCTTGTGCGATCTTTTGAAAATGTGAAGGTGCCCCGGGGGCGGTTCTTCTACTGTGTTTGTAGCGGACCTTTGGCATGTGATCGCATGCACTCCTGGGAGAGTGATGTTGGTGGTTAATGAGATGTGGTTGGCTATGCCCCAGTTGTTGAGGCGGAAAGTTGGAGATGTTACGTCATGCCTTTGCGTTGACGTTGGGTGTCGTGTGCACGATGGCCCTTGGGCTGAGAATGTGGTATACTATGGGAGTATACGGAAATGCATGGAGGTACATGTGGTTGTTCGTACTTGAGAATGTTTGTGAGCTTGGTTGGGGTTGAGATGAGGCCACACGTTGTGTGGGCCCCACGTGCGTACCAGGTTCTGCTTTACGTACTTTGGCCTCTCGCGACGTAGAGGGTCCCTCTGTTCTCGTTTATTTGACTAGTATGGTAGAGTTTTTACCCTCGCTCTTTGCTCGTTTGTTTGACCAGCAGGGTTGAGTGGTCTCCCCCTGGATTCGTTCTCGATGGATCGGTCGGTAGCGGTACTAGTGACACCCGGTGATGGAATAGGCACTGAACCTCTTTTGGGTGAGTTGTTCTGGAGCTGGGTGGTTGCGCGATACCCACTTCGTGTTCGGTTGGCCAGTGTTGTACGCTCCAGTGGAGATGGCCAGGGTAGTTCTGAGTTTTACCCTCCAGCGGGGCTGGGCAGTGGGTTACTCATCGACTTCTAGGTTCTACCCACTAGCAGAGACTGGGTAGTGGGTCACCCGATGCTTTTAAGGTCTACCCTCCAGCAGAGACTAGGCAGTGGGTCACTCGATTCTCATAGGGTCTACCCTCCAGCAGAGACTGGGCAGTGGGTCACCCGACGCTCTTAGGGTCTACCCTCTAGTAGATACTGGGCACTGGGTCACCCGATGCACCTAGGGACTACCCTCCAATAGGGTTGGGAAGTGGGTCACCCGTCGTCTAGTTCCACGTCTACTCTCCAGCACGGCTGGGTTGTGGGTCTCCTGTCAACTTATTCCAGGCCTACCCTCAAGCGGGGTTGGGCAGTGGGTCACCAGATGATGTGTTATGGTCTATCCTCCAGCGGGGCTGGGCAGTGGGTTGTCGGATGATGTATTATGGTTTACCCTCCAGCAGGGCTGGGAAGTGGGTCACCCGATATCATATTATGAATTACCCTCCAGCGGGGCTGAGTAGTGGGACACTCGTTGATATTCCAGACTCAGTCCTTTCTATTAGGCTAGTATGTGGCTTTCCTCCGTGATTACCGGAACGGGACCCTTGGTTGTATGGGTCAGTGTTGGAATATCTTTGACTTTGAGAATACCTCTCGACATCAGGGCAGTGACGAGGTGTGGTTTGACTTTCCCTTGAACTCTCAAGTATGATGGTAACTTTCCCCATCGAGAAGCGTTCTTGTGACGCGATCTAAAACCGTGTGGGCGAGTCAGTGCCACCCAAAGCGGATAGTGTCGAGGTGTGGTGATTGATCCCCTTGGCTTGCGGTTCGGGGCAGACGTGCAGGATGCTGGGCATCGATGGCGTTACTTCTGGGACTTTAGGCAACTCAATTTTCTTGGGCTGACCTATGGGATGTAAATCCTCTTACGACCTTGTTCGGGCTTCTTTTTGAGCATATGTATATGTATATACCTTGTTCCAGTACCCACTCCTTGGTTTTTGGCTACTATCCTTCCAGAGTAGGCGAAGACGCGCGAGGTATGCCATTTGATTTCCGTGTCTAGCTTCTCGTGGCTAGACGAGTCTACCTCCTTTCTCTTATTTGGTTGAGCTGGACTCTTTACTGCACTCTATTGTAATTCTGTTATACTCCCTGTTCGATCTACTACTCACCATTCGGTACCTCCTTTGTTGCTCCCTCGAGCCTTCGGGGTATCCTACTGATTATTTTTATACTCACCCCTACTTGGGCTTTTCCCGCACCTGGTGTGACCTTGCAGACGACGAACCGGTGAAGCGTGACTTCAGTGGAGCGTAGGATCTTGGGGGCTTGGACCGCGTGTGGTGGTTGTGTCCGGGTTCCAAGTGGGAGACCCATCAGCAGTTTCTTTTTGTTTACATGTTGCCGGGTTGTGGCACTTTTGGTTGGGCGCGTGTTTTTACCCTTTTATTTTCAGCTTGTACTTTGTACCATTTAGAGGTCGATGAACATATGTGGTTTATATTTATAGCAGTTAACCTTTACATTACTTTTTACTATGCACTTTTTCATTGAGTGTGCTGCGTGTGGGTGTGTATAGGTGCTTAGGCAAAGGCCTCCCCGAGTTGTTGTGCCTTCGGCGCTGGTCTCCAGCCCCTGGCCTATGGAGGTGGGCTTGGGGTAGTTGCGGCTCGAGCCCGGGTAGGGTCAGGTCATTACAAAGTGGTATCAGAGGTGGTTCGTTCCTTAGGGCGTTGTGCGGATGTCCATAAAAGAGGAATTGGTTGGGATTTGGGGCAACAGTGTTAACGTGTCTCGAGAGCGGCTCTCAGGCCAGGGAGTCCAGTGATGGTGCGACGACCGACGTATCCATTCACCAGGACCTTGATAACCCGCTTGTCGACTCGGCATGCTGAGACACTTTTTGCAGGGAAATTTGTTTGGGCATCACATAGGATTGAATCTTTGATTGTCCTTCTTGTGTCAGCTCCCCATCATTGTTGTTGTTGTTGGTAAATACATTATTCTCATCTGACCACGACACTCCTCGATAATATTCAGGATGTCTCTGTGAAGACAGCCAGCCAAGATACCAGCTTTGGTTCGTGACGATGACCTAGTGAGCTACGAGTCCAAAGTCCAGGACCCATCATGTGAGCCCCTTTCTCCATGTGGGCTGGTAGCAGTACCCCCACCTGTTGAGTAGCAGACAGTTTTAGCAGAGTAGGCTGAGCTTGAGCATAGGTTGAGCGCGCTCTGTGAGTTCCAGCGGCAGAGACCGCTGAGGTTCAGTGGTGAGATAGACCCTCAGGCAGCAGAGGTTTGTCTTAAGGTAGTGGTTAGTCTTTTCAGGCTTTTTCAGACGCCGACAGATCAGAGAGTGGCTTTGGAAGCCACCCTTTTTTAGGGAGCAGCTTTGCGTTGGTGGAGTCTGGTGACTCAGTTTCATGACGAGTCGTCGCTTTCGTGGGGTGAATTTCAGCGGTTGTTCTATGAGGAGTTTTTCCCCTGCTACTTGTGCTCCGTTTGGATTTTGAAGCTCCTGCAGTTTCAGCAGGGAGGAATGGCGGTGGCCGAGTACGCGGCTAGTTTTGCAGACCGTGCACGCTCTTACCCGGACTTCATCCATGACGACAACATCCGAGCGCAGAAGTTTGAGAAGGGTCTCCACCGAGAGATTCATGCTGTCATAGTAACCATGAAAATTTCCACATATGTCGGGGTGCTAGAGCAGGCATTGGTGATAAAGGGCTTCCTGTCATGTTTTACGGTTGGTAGTGGCAGTGGGCGCGACAGGGCCGGACGTCTACCTTAGCTAGCAGGCGCCTGGAGGACACGACCTCGATGTAGGTGGCCTTTCCCTTGCCGGTTTCGGAGACGTGGTCATATACCACTGTGGCGAAAAGGCGCAGGGCCTCAGTAGAGGATTCCCCTACGTGAGGGGATCCCGGGCCATGGTCGTACACCATAGTGGTGGCGGAGGGCACCAAGGCAGCCGAGAGAGCGCCGATGCTATGCTTGTGTCGGGCGAGGTCACTTGGCATGAGACTGCCAGACCCGAGTTGCTGAGAGCTTTCGGTAGGCAGCAACCGCACCACCACGGCAGAGGAAGCGCCGTGATCGGAGTAGTGGCCAGAGCGGTGGTTCTAGGAGAAGAGAGAGAGAGGTTCTGGAGGTGGGGGGGGGATGTTACGAGATCTCCCCATCACCACTAGGCGGTCCACGTCAGGCTCCGGGAGCTGACAGTTGGGGCCGCGGGTAGCAGTGAGCTTTGGATGTCTACGATCCTGCAGAGCATGGGATGATGAGAGGTACCCCTTGCGACTCTTCTACTTTTTGCAGTAGAATTGATAGACTATGTGTGCGGATTTCTTTCCTCCCTGCTCCTTGCTTGAGGTGTTACCAGGGTGACGTAGGGCATCGGGTTTAACCCTGTGATGGTAATGTTAAAGGCGTGGGACCATTTTCTTTAGTAGATAGTGATGAATCCATCGCTCTCTGAGCGTGTCAGAGAGTCTTGGTTGAGAGACATCGATTGTGAAATCTTGCGTGACCAGATATCCATGGGAGTTTCGCCATATGGATATTCTGAAGGAGGAAATCACCATCCCTTGTTTCAGGAGCATGCGGTGATTCCAGTCGCGGCGTGTGACGTAGAGGTTATTTAGGGGAGGTGAGATACCCCCGAGAGCCTTCGGGTCGTTTTAGACCGTGCAAAGGGATGGCGAGGTACCCTACCACCTTGCCCTAACCCCAATGTCTGGAGTGGGTGCATGACATCGGCAAGGGTCGACCTCGCGTGAACAGATCAATCCTTTGCTCTTTGTGTGGAGGCACAGAGCTGTGCATGAGTTCTTCTAGGTATGGGAAAGCCAGGTGTGGGCTTAGTACCCTGTGTTACTCCCTAGTTTTTCTTTTCGGGGATGAAAAGATTGAAGTAGGGAACGATGTAAGAACTCTGTTTTTGCTACGAAAGACTTTGGAATATTCTTGATAATATTCCAGGGAAGTGCCTTCCGACGGCGTGCGATTTCGAGCCCTGGAGTGGCCAAAATTAAATTTGTTTTCTGTGCGTTCACACTGAAAACACTAAATAAATGGGATAACTCCTAAACGGAGTTCCGGATCAGAGATCCGAGTGTACAGATGGGTCTGGAATGGGGTGTTCACCCTAAAAATGACATAAAACATGTCGGCGCGGGATGTTTGGACCCCTCGCTCGCTTTCGGAAGGTTAAACAGATAAATTAATAAATTAATTTAATCGTTTAATGGTGAAATGCTAGTATCTCTTAAATGGTGGCTTGGATTGGAAAACTGAGGGCACCGTTAAGTTCGGAGTGTGTCTTTTAACCTTGGAGGGGTATAAGTTTCTCGGGCGCGGGCCATTTTTGAAAAATGGCCCAAGGGGCGTTTTCGTAATCTGGCACCCTCGGGCGTTGAGTTTAATAAATTTTGAAGCGAGCCTCAGATTAAAATTCAAGACCACCGTTGTGCTCGGGAGGTGGTGTTTACCCTAGGGGAGGTTTAATTTTGACCTGGCCAAAGGTTTCGGATGCGGGGGAAATTATGGGTTTATTTAATTAAAATTCTTTTTAATTTATTTAAACCCTCATCCCCTTCCCCTCTCCCTTGTTGAATCGCTGGAACAGGCAGCCCCTCAAGGCAGCCCCTCCTCTCCGTCTCCTCCTCTAGCTCCGGCAAGGTGGCAGATCGCAGCGGAGCTCCGGGCAACGCCCACGAGGTAGGGTCTTGTTGTGTTTTTCTTTCCCGCACCTATATTTGATCCCAAATACTTGTATATAAACTCTATCGAATTATTGGGAAAAGACCATGGATGCATAGTAGAGTTATTTTCCTTTTTAACTCATCTTTCGGTTTCAGTTTTTGTGTTCTGAGGATCCTGCAATCATTCACCGAAGATTGCGGGTTTTCAGAGGGGTTTTCGGGTGTTCCGGCAGGTAGGCGCAGTGGCCGGCCATATCAGGCGGCGGCGCTGTGATCCGGACGGTGGCGGAGCGGCTCCAGGCAGGGGGCGCATCTCGGTAGCGGGGCAGCACGGTAGAGGTGGCTACAGACGGCGGCGAGGCGGGTCTCGGGCGGCACCGACGTAGCGTGAAGAGGGAGGAGGGTCACGGGGTGCGCGACCCCGCGTGCGACGACCGCGACCCGCGTAACGCGGGTCGCTGCGGAAGAGATAGGGACCTGCCGTTAAGGTCGGTCAGTGGCGACAAGCCACGGCGAGCTGGCCACGGCGGACCGAACCGGACCCGCGGCCGGGTAGCGGGCCGGCGGCGGGCGGACCGGGCATGTCCGGGCCAAGGGAGTGCCCCCCTTGAATTTCCGATGCCCGTAGCTTTCTCTAAGAATGTCCATTTTGCGCGCCGTCAGTGGCAGCACAGATCTTACGTAGAGGGGAACGTTTTGAGATGGTTTTGGGAATTTTTAATTCCCAAAAAGAGGGTCCTCGAAGGAGCGACACGTCTTTAAGTGGATGAGTTTTTTTCCCGAGATTCTTGTTTTGGACAGCGCGGACGCGTCTGACGTCCGTTTTGAGCGCCGCCAGTGGCATTGCTACCCTGGCACTGAGGCAGAGGTTTCTAGTGCGGTTCTAGGAATTGAGGACGATGTTGAGGCACAGGTCCCATGGCCCGTCTCTTGAGCTGCGTGCATCATTTCACTACTTTTCCATCGGACGTCTGTTCGGGGCGTGCAAGTAGTCGTTTCTGGATGTTTTTCCGAGGGGATTGCAATGGTGCAATTCACCCGCTCAAATTCGGCACGATGGTACGAGGCTCACGAGGGCCGTATGGGCGTCGACGGTGATTTTCCATCTTTTTGACCGGGCGATCGTTTTGGACAAGTGTAGTCCATCTTGTGTTCTTCTTTGAGAGTATCGCAACGGTGCGATCCGTTTGTTGAGTTTTGGGACCGGGATGCGGGTCCCACATTGCACCACTCATGTGCGGTGCGGCAGAATACATTTTGTTTCTCCGGATATCCATTTCACTCAAGTGAGTAGTGCTTTTGACGTGTTTTTCCGAGGGGATCGCAATGGTGCGATGTGCCCGACTGTTTTCGGGGCCAAGGCTCGGGATCACGGGACACCGTTTGGGCGTGAGGCGGTGTTGGTGACCTTTTCGTCGGATATCCATTGTAGGTGAGTAATTAGTCGATATCGCGTGTTTTTTCATGAGGATTACAATGGTGCGATCTGTTTGGTTGTGCGGAGCCTCTTGCGCGATCTTGTGGAAATGTGAAGGCGCCCTGAGGGTGGTTCATCTTCTGTGTTTGTAGCGGACCTTTGGCATGTGATTGCGTGCACTCCTGGGAGAGTTATGTTGGTGGTTAAAAAGATGTGGTTGGTTGGGCCCCAATCGTTGAGGTGGCAAGTTGGAGATGTTACGTCACACCTTTGCGTTGACGGTGGGTGCCATGTGCACGATGGACCTTGGGCTGAGATTGTGGTATACTCTGGGAGTATATGGAAATGATTGGAGGTACATGTGGTTGTTCATACCTAAGAACTTTTTTGTGCTCGGTTGGGGATGATATGGGGCCACACATTGTGTGGGCCCCATGTGCGTGCCGGGTTCTACTTTACATACATTGACCTGTCTTGACGTAGAGGGTCCCTCTATGCTCGTTTGTTTGACTAGAAGGGTGGAGTTTTTACCCTGGATCTGTGCTCGTTTGTTTGACTAGTAGGGTTGAGTGGTATCCCCCGGGTTTCATTCTCGATGGATCAGTCGATAGCGGTACTAGTGACACCCGGTGATGGAACATGAGCTGAACCTCTTTGGGGTGAGTTATTCTGGAGTTGGGTGGTTGCACGATACCCACTCCGTGTTCGGTTGGCCAGTGTTGTATCCTCCAGTGGAGATGGCCATGGTAGTTCTGAGATTTACCCTCCAGCGGGGCTGGGCAGTGGGTTACTCATCGGTTTCTAGGGTCTACCCTCCAGCAGTGACTGGACAGTGTGTCACCCGACACTCTTTGGGTCTACCCTCCAGCAGAGACCGGGCACTGGGTCACCCGACACTCTTAGGGTCTACCCTCGAGCAGAGACTGGGAAGTGGGTCTCCCGATGCTCTTAGGGTCTACCCTCCAGCAGAGACTGGGAAGTGGGTCACCCGATGCACCTAGGGTTTACCCTCCAGCAGGGATAGGCAGTGGGTCGCCCTTCATCTAGTTCTAGGTCTACATTCCAGCACGGCTGGCTAGTGGGTCGCCTGTCGACTTATTCCAGGTCTACCCTCTAGCAGGGCTGGGCAGTGGGTCGCCAAATGATGTCTTATGGTTTACCCTCCAGCAGGGCTGCGAAGTGGGTCACCCGATATCATATTATGAATTACCCTCTAGCAGGGCTGGGCAGTGGGACACCCGTTGATATTCCAGACCTAGTCCTTTTTACTAGGCTAGTTTGTGGCTTTCCTCCATGATTTCTGGAGAGGGACACTTGGTTGTACGGGTCAGTGTTGGAATGAATTTGACTTTGAGAATACCTCTCGACTGCAGGGCAGTGACAAGGTGTGTTTTGAGTTTCCCTCGAACTCTCAAGTACGAGGGGAACTTTCCCCACCGAGACGGGTTCTTGTGACGCGATCTAAAACCATGTGGGCGAGTCAGTGCCGCCAAAAGTGGATAGTGTCGAGGTGTGGTGATTTAGCCCCTCGGATTGCGGTTCGGGGCATACATGTGGGATGCTGGGAATCGATGGTGTTACTTATGGGACTGTAGGCGACTCACTTTTCTTGGGCTAAGCTATGGGATGGAGATCTCCTTATGACCTTGTTTGGGCTTCTTGTTGAGAATATGTATATGTATATACCTTGTTCGAGTACACACTCCTTGGGATTTGGCTACTCTCCTTCCAGAGGAGGCGAAGACGCGCAGGGTATGCCACGTGCTTTCCGTGTCTAGTTTCTCGTGGCTGGACGATTCTACCTCCTTTATCTTTTTGGGTTGAGCTTGACTCTTTACTGAACTCTGTTGTACTTTTGTTCTACTCCCTGTTCGATCTACTGCTCACCCTTCGGTACGTCATTTTTTCCCCCTCGAGCCTTCGGGGTATCCTACTGAGTATTTTTATACTCACCCCTGCTTGGGCTTTGCCCGCACTTGGTGTGCCCTTACTGACAACAGAAAGGTGGAGCGTGACTTCAGTGGAGCGTAGGAGCTTGGGGGATTGGACCGCGTGTAGTGGTCGTGGCCGGGTTCCAGGTGGGAGACCCATCAGCTGTTTCTTTTTGTTTACTTTTTTCCGAGTTGTGGCACTTTTTGTTGGGTGCGTGTTTTTCCCCTTTTCTTTTCAGCTTGTACTTTGTACCATTTAGTGGTCGATGCACATCTGTGGTTTATGATTATAGCAGTTTCCCTTTACTTTCCTTTTTTACTCTGCACTTTTGAATTGACTGTGCTGCGTGTGGGTGTGTACAGGTGCTTAGGAAAAGGCCTGCCCGAGTTGTTGTGCCTTCGGCGCTGGTCGCCAGCCCCTGGCCTATGGAGGTGGGCTTGGGGTAGTTGCGGCTCGAGCCCGGGTAGGGTCGGGTCGTGATAGAGGGTATCTATTACTACTAGATATTACTTACGAGATTGGTGGGTAAAAATAACTAAATTTGGAAGAAAAGGAGTATCTGTAGTTTTATTTTCTGAAACATTAAAGAGAAAACCTTGAGTAATGTAAAGTCTTTATTTACCAGATATGAGATTCCACCCATAAGATCAAGTAGCCACCAGTTAATGTGGTTTTCCAATAAAAATACTAGCATATAATTTCCATGTAGTGGTGATGTCAGAGATTGATATATGAAGAGAGGTTTAAGGATCCTTGTCACATGAATACTCATGTGATTGAGTGTTCTCAATCTAGATGTTGGGGGCTATCATGATTTGATAAAATCATGGATTTCTTTTAAAATTAACAATATGAAAATGTATACCATTAATCAAGATAATGTACTAATCTACATTTTTTATTTTTTTAGAGAAAATGGAAACCCCCACTAATTTAATTTAACAATGATAAATATTGGATAAAAAGTATATCAGGGTCATCCATAGAGTAATGATACATGCACATTCTCATCATACCAATCCAAGAGAATAATCATTATGTGATGGAATTCCCACTTTCTACTAATCCCCCTTAGGGAATGAGAAAAGTGGATAAAGATAAATACAAGAAGTATATGGATGATTCACTATATTTTTAGTGATTAATGTTGTTATCTATGTCTACTAAACTACATAAAAACCATCGACCAGATATTAATTCCAAATTTTGTCTTATATCAATGAGTCATACTAGGGAAGATCGTGGTTAAAAATATATTATATATCTTTTTTTTATAGTTATAAGAAAAAATAAGCGAATCAAGGAAAACCACATGTACTCAAGATAATTAAAAACATAGAGTGACTAGAGTCCCCTGTGTTTAAACTAAACAAATACCTTTAATGTGATATCATTCATGCATCATTAACACATATATTCATGAATTTATTTGATAATTATAATATTAATTACAAGAAAGATTCACTACAAGATTTGTATGATTCAGTTTGTGAATAAAATAAGGACATGAATAATTATAACTCTTCAATCCTTATGTTGTAAAAGTGGAGGAGAGGTAATTATAATGTATTAAGGGATAAATCTATGTCAAAGACAATGATGCACCACCCATTGATAAAAAATAAATACATATGGAGAGTAATTATAATGAAGATGTATTCTTTGAATGTGAATGTAAAGTCCAAAAGAAGAATAATTTCACAACTAATAATATAAAGTAAGGTGTTACATATACATAGTGTATATTTTACATTGTATGAAATGTTTTTATTTCTAAAATATTTTATTTTGATACTTCATGTTTTTAAAATAATTTTATTCAAATACAATATCCAACTAGATTCACGAAATTTGAAAAAGAGGAGTTCGATATCTGAGTAGGAAATTTTTTGATACTAGTATCATTAACTACAAGATATTAACTTCTTACTTTTCCTAGTGAAATGTTTTTAATACTAAATAAAATTTATTGGGTATTATTTATTACCAGAACGAAAATCACATTATTGAGTTAAACCACTAGGGGATTTTATTTATTGTTATGAAATAAATAATATCTTATTTATATGGATAACATATGTTATGTTATGCAAAATCATAATAATGAGTCCTATATACATGAACTTAAAAAATACAATATTTGAAATCAAAGAAAAATCAAATGAGAATTCTTCATATCCTACACGCCTATGGAAGATCAGGATTGGTCATATAAATGAGAAGTATTTAAGAAAAATAAATCAAAAATGATATCTCAAATATATTGAGTTTAATATATTTTATATATGTAATGTTTTTTACATGGTAAAATTACTAAAGAAAATTTTATTTCTAGAAGAGAAAGATCCAAAGAACTAATGAAATTTTGTCAGAATTAATTTATTAGTCCATTTCTATTTGATTAAATTGGCATATTTCTTACATGATTACTTTTATCGATGACCATAGTATATAAGTATATATCTACATAAATGTTGTATATTTCATATTACATTATCATATTTACGAAATACTAGATTGAAGTAGAAAATCAACTTGGTAAGAATATTGAGAAATAATACTCAGACCATGGAATTGAATATCTTAACCATGTTTTCATCTATCATCGAAAGGCATGTTGGATAGTTTTGAAAATTAATTATACATACACACATCATGGAATGGTGTTAGTGAAAGGGGTAATTAGACCCTACATGACATGGAAAGATTGATTTTGAGTCATGTTATTCCACCAATATCCTTTTTTGAGATATTCACATTATAATTTAAAATACACAGTAAACTGAGTACCAACTAAATAAGAATATGATAATCCATATGAGTTGTGATATTGAAGGAAGAACATTTTATCATATATTCATGTGTGGGGATGTGATGATTTTTTTCAGGACTATACCTAGTGAAAAATGAATTTCTCAGATAAAAAATTGTATGTTTATATGTTATACTATAAAAACTAACGGTTATTACCTATATAACCCTTAATATAGAAAGGGTATTGTTGAAAGACATGATATAAAGGGTAATTTTTTACAATACAAATAATGAAAGAAATACTATCTTCAATGAATTCAATGCACAAGATGCACTAAAATTGGTTTGAGTACAATCTACTCAAGAGATAATGGGATATGAAGTTGTTTCTAAGACACTGTACTATAACACTCAAGGTTTTTAAATGGTAATAAAACTCTATTTTTTTTATAAATTACATTAATATTTATTGTGGGAAATTAAATTTATCAATACTTGTGTTTATTATGAATTTCTAAAAGGGTTAAAAGTCCTATTAATAAAATGAATCTATTTTACGTCGATATACATTTGAATTTTAATGTAACATTTTTGTAGTCAGGTTCTATGTCATCGTGAGAGTCTATGGCACATAGAGGGTCTACATTGATAAAATAAAAATATTGAAAATATTTTTATCGAGTGTGTATTTTTCTTATACAAAATAAAATAGATCCCAAATGGTGCTTCTGATTGAAAATTAGATACAATAATTAGGTATGGATTTTGAGTTTTACCCTAGACATGATATAAGTTTTGTGTTCATTGAAAATTTATTTCTTTTGCATGTAAGTGTTAAAATAATTTGTTTCCAAATTGTTTGTTGGGTAGTTGAAATAATTATAGAAATAATAATTTATTAAAATTATTATTTAGGATGAAGGAAAGAAATAAAAGTATACATCTGTTATTAATACTTATTTTATTTTTTATGTAATGAGTGTGTATAGTAATAATGACGATATTAGTACATATGGTAATTTTTTTTGTGATTAATAAAAATTTAATTATCTATTTTGGGTATTTAATCGATGTTTTCATAAACATGTTTTGATGGAAATTATGGTAGAGTTTTATTAATAGTA
This sequence comes from Viscum album, assembly GCA_963277665.1. Lineage (NCBI taxonomy): Eukaryota > Viridiplantae > Streptophyta > Magnoliopsida > Santalales > Viscaceae > Viscum > Viscum album. Next base: position 1,778,536,219 of record OY728165.1, on the reverse strand, counting down.
ATTTTATTATTATTATTACTATTCAATTGGGAAAATAAATTTGGTGAGTGATATATATAATGTATATATATATATGGAGAAAATATATATTTAGAAATATAAATGTGTGGAAGTATATATCTATAGAGATGTGTATATATATTTGAAACATATATATTATTTAAATATATATATAACTTATATATATATTGGTTAAATATATATATTAATATATACATGGGTGAATATATGTATATTTGGGCTATATATATAAAGTAGAAATATATATAATAATGACTTTTAATGAATGTTTTAATGAATTGTTAAATGTTTTTTAGGGTAATATATTTTTTCAAATGTAATTATTTTTATTTAATGGAATTGGGCCATAGGGGGAACTGCCTAGGTAGAAAGGAAGAGTTAATGGTACATGGGTAACACATGAAAGAAAAGGGAAGGATAAAATGGATTAACAATAATGATAATAATGAATGGAATAAAAAAAGTAATAAAAAGGGATTCAGATGTCAATATCGGTGAACGCATGATGGGGCATCGATATGACCCCCTCCCCCCTTTTATATCGATTATTTTTTTGTTTTTAAATATATATTGAAACTTAACTCTTCAATATATCATTCGTTATTGATTGTATTTATAGTCTTTCGGTGTCTTTGGGTTCATCATGAGATGCTAGATTCTAAACATAATTTTGTTTCAAAAGATAGCGAGGTTTCGATGGTGCAATTAAACTCAGACATAAACCCATGTTTTCAATCATTATTGTACATAAGTTATGAATTCCTTAAATTTTTTACATGTATTTTATGAGTTACAGACTTGATTGATAGTATGTCTACATAGTTTTAAGAGTCTATTAACTTTTTCACATATTTTATTATAGGTCATTAGCATGATTTTTTACTTTGTGTGTATAATGTGAGACTTATGTTTAATGATTGATTACATGATGTATTTTTGTGTGTAGCCATTTAACTGGGCTTGTGTTTCTTACATGTGGATTATTATGACTATGATAATGTTTACTTCTTGACATGATTTAATATTGATCTATCATTATATTTTTGTATCATATATGTTGTAACTCTATCTGCTACATTTGAGCATGTAGGTTTGAACTATTTGATCATCATGTGAGACGTGACATATTTATTTGTTGACATTGGATAAAATTTGAGATATTATCCATACTTGAATACAGTTTACATTTTATGCATGTTTAAGACTCTCCTCAGAGAAGGAAGTGATATATTTGGGATGGAATGTAGTTAGACTATTCATGTAAGCTGGGTGTGACACATTATTTTGGTTATCCATATAAGAGGGATTTGAATAGGCTTTGGTCCACATGTGAATCTTGGTCCATGTTCTTGCTATCCACTCGAGGTGAATGTGATAAGATCATAGTGGTCTGCATGTACATAGACTATCCATAATAGAGAAATTTGTTACATTCTTGTGGATATCCACTAGAGGATGAATGTCTAGCTACTCAATGATGTTCTATGTAACATTATGTTAAATAAGATATTGTTCTCTCAACATAGTTCCAAAGTTGGTAGAGCTAGTCCCAGAATACTTGTTATTTGTTTGGAAATTGTCTGATATATTTTTTATATATGTGTCATATTCATGTTCCTATAATTAAGTTGTATATTTAATGCAATAATGTTAAGTAATGATGGTTGTATCCTATTGAGTCTTATAATCACACCCCACTCAAGAATTTTAGGGATATTGTAGAATTCATGGACGAAAAACCGGTGAAGGGAAAATGCCCTATTGGAGATTGTTGACCATGTAAAAAATTATGATATAGTCATTGCTGGATGGAGTTTAGGATGAACATAGGATTTTGGTTTGTTTACTATATTTACATGTACATAATATCCTTGTTTTGTTTCTATTATTATATCATGTATTACGTCTTCTATTTTTTCACATGTATATTGATTATTTATTTCATTATATTTCTATTATTTCAATGGTTCACCCTAATGGGTGGTAAAATATCCCCATGTTTCAACTTGAGATGATAACCAAAACCTGTAAAACTCTTTATAATGGGGATAGGATCCTGAGGTCATGTGGAATTTCATCTTGGGCTTGGGGGTTTGTGTGTGAATGTTAAAAACTGGTATGAGAGGAAAAAGATCATTGTCATGTTTTTTCCCTTTTCTTGTATTTGTAACATTAGAAAAATAAGTTGGGATGGTTGTAAATTAGATAGGGGAACTATAAAAGTATATGATTACCACTATGTATTGGATCTATGATATTCCATAAAGTGGGAATTTATGTTTTTACTATTTGATGATAACATTGATTAAATTCACCTTGGGTGATGCACATGATGTTATTATTTGATTTATAGGATTTGGGGTGAGTTCTTTAATCATTTTACACACGTATGTTCAATGAAAATATATTCATATTTCATGAATTATATAGATCCAAAATAATTAAATTCATGTTGAATCTATTATATATGATTTGGTATATTATTTCTAGAATTTTTTTGAGTAAATTTTATTTAATGATTGAGTGTATACAGGTGGATGTGACTAAGGGGAAGTTGTTATAAATATAGACATAAAAATTGAATAAGAAGTTGTTTTTCTGTCTTCTGTTCAGCAAGATTTAATGAAATTTAAATACACTGATAGTTAACACCTACAGTGGAATTTATAAAAGTTGATTAATATTTTTAATTCAAAATGTTTTAATTTTTCTTTGGAAACTTTTATAGTGGAGAGTAGTAGTTCAAATATATCAAGAACTTCTTGAGGATGAGAATATTTATCATGGGTATAATTGAAACATAATAAATTTGAAATGATTATAAACCCTAATTTGTTAATAAAATACATGTATTTGTAATGTGAAAATATAAATTTATCAATACTTGTGTTTATTATGGATTTATAAAATGGGTAAAAGTCCTTTTAATAAAATGACCCTATTTCTTCATCAAAATAATTCATAATTTGTGAAGGAATATTTTCATTGTTAAGTGATGAGTCAGTAGGGGATTCCAGATCCCGTAGAGGATCAATGTTTATAAAATTGAAATATTAAATAAATTTTTATCATGTGGTGGGTTTTTTCGAACAAATGAGAATATCTCATTAAAGAATCTTTTGATTGAAAATATGAGACAATAATTATGATTATACTATGGGTATTACCATAGGGCTAACATATGTTTTGTAGGTGTTGGCTGTTTAGTTACATCATACATAAGATTAAAAGTAATTGGTATTCATTTTTTTTCAGAAGATAAAATAATAATATTCATAAAAATTGTATAATTTTTATTTATGCTGAAGAAAAAAAATTATAAATTAAATATTATGTTATGTTGGATGTAATGAGTGAAAAAATTAATAATTATGATATTGTTACTTATGCAAAATAAGTGATTTTATGTGAATAATAAATATTTATTTATATATTAATGGAAATTAATTGAGGTTTTTTATTAACTTTTTTTGGTGGTAATGATGGTTGAGTTTAATTATTAAAAATTAAATAATTTTTTATTATTAAGTTGGTAAAATAATTTTTCTGTGTGTATATATATATTTAATGTGTATATATATGTAGGATATATATATATATACATGTATCAGAGTCTTTAGGTATATACAGATGTGTATAAAAATATATGATAGGTATATATATTGGTTATGTATATATATATATAGCATCTATATATATAGGTTATATAAATATATGTGGGTGAATATACATATATGTGGGTATATATATAAGGTATAAATATATATAATAATGACTTTTACGTTTTTATTAAATGAATAGTAAAATGGGTTTTAGTGTAATTAAAAATGAATTATTAAATTTAATAATCTTTATTTAACGTAATTGAACCTTGGGGGTGATACCCAAGAATAAAGGAAGATTCAAAGGTCCATCGGTAACACATGGAGAGAAAGGGAATGAAATAATTATATATTAATAATGATAATTATGAATGGAATAAAAAACTTATAAAAAGGGATTGCAGAGCCAACATATGTGTATACAAGGTGGGGTGTGTACATCCATCCCTCCCTCACACATTATCTCCATTTTTATTTATTATCAATGGTCTTTTATGTTCAATATATCATGTGATATTGATATGATTGATGTACCCTCGATCATGTTGTGTCTGTCTTATGGAGAAAAATTTTAAACATAATTTTATTTTTGAGGGAATAATGTTTTTATTAGTGTAATTAAACTCGATAAAATCCCACGTCCTTAGTCATGTTTTAATATATTGTATTAAGCCTTTCGAATTAGTAAATTATTATACAGATAATTAATATGATTTTTGGGGTGCTTGTGTAGTGGTTGGAATACTTTAACTTTTGTGTATAATTAATTATGAGTTGTTTGTAGGATTGATTGGAAATTATTTTTATCCTATGAGACATATGTATGAATCTTAATCACAAGAGGTTTGTTTTTTTATCCATTGGTCTATCCTTGTGTAGCTTATATATGGATTTGACGATTATTCTTATGTTTACCACATTACTAGATGTGATATTGATATTTCATTTGAAATACATGTCAATTATATTTTATTTACATATACTCTAGTTGGGTGTGTTGGTTTGGCCTATTTGGTTGGCATGTGAGATGTGAAAAATGTATTGGTCAACATTGTATGGCATGTGAGATAGGAAATATGATTGATAACTTATGATATTTTACACGTGTTTCATATTATAGTTCATGAGGGATGCATAGACTTGGGTTGACAAGTACATCGAAAATTCCAGTCAGTGGGATGTGTCACAAGATTTTGGTTATCCACATAAGAAGTAATTGATAATACATTAGTTTTAATGTGACGCATTATGAATGTTTTGGATATAGACTCGAGACAGATGTGGTAAGACCATAGTGGTGGGAATGTACTTTGAAAATCCCAACAGGAAGAATGTGCCACATGAATGGGGTATCCACTCAAGGAGGATGTGTTAGGATAATTACCGATGTTGAATTTAACATTGAGAAAAAGTAACTATTTTTCATTTGTCTTTGTGATAAAGTAGGTATAGGTGGTCTCCAATGACCTGAAATGTGTTTTCTACTTGTTTGATATATTTATTTTATGTTTTTATTCTTTTAATGTTCTTAGGATACAGTTTTATTTTTTATGCACTAATATTTTGGTTTATTGGAAGTGTCTTATTGATTCTTGTACTCTCACCCTACTAAGGTATTTATGATATTCATTTAGACATATTTTTCATATACCTAGTGAAGGAAAAATTCTCTATGGTGGATGAGGGAGTAGGTGAAGTGAGAGGATGTGATCATTGCTAGAAAATGTTTGAGTGGGAGGTATGCTATAGTTTTTTTACTATCACTACATGTACTCTGGATCCATGTTTGGTTTTAGTTATTATATCATGTATCAAATCTTTATTTTTTTCAACATGAATTCTGAATATTTATTTAATTATATTTATATTATTTTTTCTGAGCCTTATGATGGAAGTTATATTCTCCTTGTGGTTCCACTTAACACCCTCACTACTAGTCCGCATCCACTAGATTATGGGGAGGATATCATGAGGGCATGTTTCATTCCTTCACAGACCTTGTGGTTTTGGTTGTGAATTCCAAAATATTATTTTGGTATAATGATATGTTAGAAAACCATATATATATGGTTATGTTATCACCAAGACAATATGTAAATTTATTTAAATGAATGTTTAACCTATAACCTACAAGGAAGAAGTTGAGGGGAATGATGTTTCTAAATGGAATGAAGTCAGACATCTGAAAATGGATTGATATACCTAAATCAAGATTGGATTTTAATATACACACCAACTAATGAAAAACCTATTATGTTTAAATGGGTCTTACTGAAAATGAAGGAAAATTAATGTCATGTGGGAACCTATAAGTCTTGGTTGATGGTTAAGGGTTTTAGGAAATGCCAAAGAATCTACAATGAGGAAACCTTCCTTCCAATCACTATAAAATAATATATCAAAATATTAAATGTAACAGAATCATTCCATGATAATTATATTCGGAAGGTGAAATAAAAATTGATTTTATAATTGGGAACATAGTTGAAGAGGTATATATGACACATCCTTAATGTTTTATTTTGTTATTCAGATTCTATAACGTACAAAAAATATAGAGAAGCATTTATTTATTTAAATTGGAATCATTATCACAAAATATTTATTTTGGTGAGGCTATAAAATAATTCAGTTTCATGAAGAAGGAAAAATTAATGTGTTTATAAGAACTTTTGTGGGAGTTGCATCATTTTCCTATTTTTATATGTTGATGAAATATTATTAATAGGAAATGAAGTGAATGTATTACATTCATTGAGGACATAGTTAAATGAATACTTATACATGAAATACATCATTATAGTATCATATATTCTTGGGATCAAGATCAATCATGATAGATCATAGAGGCTACATAGGTTAGGTCAATGTTTTTATAATGACAAGGTACTAAAAATGCATATTATAGAATAATCCTAGAGAGGATCAATTCTAGTTTCACATGGAACTATATCTCTAAAAAGACATGTCCAATGAAACATGAGAATTTTGAAAGAAGTAGTAGAATATCATATTCTTCATAAGTGGGATCTATCATTAATTCCATGCTATGTAGTAGGTTTGTTATTCACTTTTCATTAAGAATATTTTGTTGATATCAATCCAATTCAGAAGAGATGCACTGGGCAGCCATAAAAACAGTCCAAAAGTATATAGTACAAATATAGTATATGTTCATTGTGTATGGTGGAGATTAGGAACAACTATTGACAGGATACATTGATGCTAGCTTCTAAATAGATCATGATGATTTGAAATTGTAGTGAGGTTGTGTATTTTTTTGAAGGGTGGTTTAGTGAGTTGGAGAATATGGATGCAGTATGTGTTTGCTGATTCTAAATCAAAATCCATGTATATATTATTTTATGAGGTATATAAGGAAACATTTTTGATATGAATATTTTTTTGAGCAAGGAATTGTACTTATAAAATCATAGATTGTTACAGTATAAAATGATAACATTAATATTGTGGTTCTTATAAAGGATCCTTGGTCACATAAGAAGAAAAATTAAATAATTTTAAAGTTTCATATGTGGATATATTTTACTCATACAAGGGATTAAATAGTTTAAATAGTATCCATAGTGGATAATATATAAGATCCCATAACTAAATACATATTAATGTATAATAATTATTCTCATGAGAGTGCTAGTGGGTTAAGAGTTTTCAGTAGTTGGATCCTCTTAAAGTTGGAGTAGTGTGAGTTGGAAACCTAAACCCAAATCCATTAAGTAATTTTTATCACCATTACATGTATATAATTTGATATATATGTGTCTAATATTACTATAATAGTTCTGAGACTTCTTCATCCACTGTTTACGTGGAAGTATCTTTAGATTATGCTTCATATTAAAAGGTTATAATAATTCCCGTGAGTAATGAGAACCCTGAGATACTATAATAGTAATCTTAAACACATGTCATATATTATAGGTACATCATAAAAATGGAACATAGATGATGTATTCCATTTTTTTGTGTGGGGAATATAATCCTTGACACTTCTACTTATGATATTTACATTTTAGGAGGTCAAATAGATGAGATTATTACAAATGGACCACCAATAAAAACACAACATGTTTCATGTGTCATTTTTTATTCCTATTTATGCACACCTTTATTAATATCTAAAATTGATATCATTATTATTGTGTATCACTTGAACTTGTACTTTTATGGATGGGAAAAAACATTGAAGTCATGGTGTGGTAGCCTATGATGGCTATATATTTGGTAGTATGGAATTGGTTGAATGATCGACATAAAATTTTACACATTCGAGTTGAGGAAAAGATATATCATTAACCTAGGTTGATCAGGACAGTAGTACCATAATTAATTCCTTATACATGGTACTAGAATTTAGTATTTCCAAAAATATCATGAAATATATAATTAATCAAAAGGATTATTAAAAAGTATGTATCATATTTTATGAGATATCACGAGATAAAGAGATCACATTACAAAGAATGTGTTCATTATAGGTACTCATAACAATGACATTCCATATCTCCCTATGCGATATAATTAATTACTAGGTTGTACTCTTGGTCTTTGGTTTAGACTCACTATTATCTAGATAAAAACATTAACACTATCTATATCTACATGCTCAACTATTTGGATGAATATGTGTTTAATATAAAGTGGGACCCATATGCGGGGGTTGATGAACATAATATATTGATTGAATTTATATAAAAACAATTCAATTATATTAATCAAGTCTAGATTATTAATTATGAAATTTATTTATCAAGGTGTTAAAATGTTTTTTGACCATAAAATTAAAAATTAAAGAAAAAATATTTTCAAATGAACATGAATCTTTAAAGGTTCATTAAATTGCATGTGGGGAATATGGGACATGTTAATGGTTTTTATTTTATCACATAATCTATTAGAGTATGAAAAGGTGGTGATAAAATCATGGTGTAATTTATGAGAAATTTAATTAAGTCATTTGTTTGAAAAAATATCAAAAATGATTGTTATTACTTTCCAGTGAATAATTGTAATTTCCAAAATTATAACCTAAATATAAAAGTTTATTTTAGAAACCTGAATTATGTGATCAACAATTTATATGATTTTTTACTCACCCATTATGTTTCTAATTCTAGAATGATAAACTTGAGGAGTAATAATGTTGGATCGATCCTTATTTCTCAATTGAGACTATATTATTGAAATGATCATAAAGAGATAGTAAATATCATTTATTTCTCATGTTATCACTGGGGAATCAAATATCAATGATCAAGGATCTGTGCTGCATGGTTGTATGATCTATAGGATTGATATCATAGCTCCTTTGAGTCACAACATGCCTAAAATGAGTGAAACAAATAAAAAATTTCAAATGAACATGATATAAGTTAAAATTTAATTCTCTTTTTTTCATGATTAAATTGAATTGAATGATATACATTATGAAATTCAGGAAATGTCTTATATGGATTCATTTCATTGAATGTGAATTTGAACCCAAAATATTAAATTATCAATTTTTTGTTTTTTTATCACCCCGGATTTCTTTATAGAACCCCAATATGTCATTGATGAAAACCACCATATAATGATCTAGAAAAAATTGAAGATCTGATTCATTATGTCAATTAATACTATTGGTGAATTAATCATAAGAAATGACATAACCATGAACTCATACACACCATATCATATCATAAAATTAGTTTGAGGAATGTTTGACGGTCTCATCCCAACTGATGGTTCCCAGGCCTCAAATCATTATTAGATAAATCTAATAACCTCTTACTTGGTCAAAGAGAATTTCAATGGATTTAATGGGATAATGGTACTTGTTCCTCATCAAGTTTTGTCTATGATAACCCATAAATACGTGTAATGTTCCATCAACATTATTTTTTAAAAGAAAGAAACACCCTCACATTGAAGCACTAGTCACTATAAATCCCTTGGCCTTTAGATCACACATCATAAATTCTAACTTATGATGCACTATTGGTTTTATATAGAAAGGAAGGATATAATATAACTCATCTATGGAAACAAACTTGATAGTAATCCCAATATCCCACTCATTTATTTCTTTATAGAACACTTTTGTAAATTCTTACTGATAATTTTCCAATATATTGGAAAAAATATAATGTAACACACAATCATCCAGAATAATGATAGAAATATAGGCCAGAAGACTATACAATCTACACTAAACTGATACCACATTACCAACATGATTATTTCACATTATTTGATGGATATAGTTTCCACCGTCTAGAGAAAAAATGGTAACTAACCTTTGATAAGAGTTTATATGAGCCTGGTATAGAAATAACCAATCCATATCAAGAATCAAATAATAAACTATAATTTTTAGCAAAAAAAGATCCCTAATGAAATGGAAGCCACCATTTTCAATGGATAACTACTTGTAGAATCTAATACCCTCTCATCATACTAATAGTGGAATGTTTATGTTCGTAAAACCATTCAAGAACACCACATCCAACTCTTGGACATTAGAAAACTTTGTAGATATAATGGAATGTAATTAAAAATATCAAATAAAACAAAGGAAATGGTAGATGATAATAGAATTGCACCACTAATGTTATAATGTCCTACAATAATACAGGTCTATGTAGATTGTGTCACATGTAGTAAATTCCACCATCTTCTCTTGGATCTACTATGACTCCACTAAGATACACCATAGGGATGAAACTGCCACTCATAAGATAGGGTCCCAAGACTATACCTTTTCTAGAGCATCCTGTGGAACTCTAGCTATCTAACTATAAAAGGGTAAATGAGTCCCTCTTACACTTAAGTTCCTGCCCTGATCATCTGGCAGTTCATAATTTTTGAACACTTATACAAAACCTCTATATATCCCACCATACCATAATTTGTGTGCTCCACAACTAGTTTGGTAAAATGCTGGGTTTTATATCTAGAATACCAATCATGAAACACTTCCCTTTGAAATAGTATTGATATTGATTTTGAGTCCCCTAGTTACGGTTTCATCTATTGCCTCAACTATAATTATCATAGTGGTTCTTCTGTACACTTTATGATGTTCTCATAAATCACACTTCTAAGACCATATACCCACAAGTCGAGACCTCCCTTAGGTTTTCTTTCATGTGGTTATATTGATTAATCATATTGGAAAACTTGTTTAGGTGAAATACATTGACCAGTTAATTTACCTCAGGATAAAGCCCATCTTGAAATTAATTAACAATCGTGGACTCATCTACAAAATAGGATGGTGAAAAACATTGTTCCCCAATAAAAGGCATATCATTGTCCATCAATTATATTCCCTAGTACATTATCAACATGAAACCCCAATCCCCCTCATCACTCAACATCATTGGGAAGATGTTCCCCAAGATAGTTGACTTGAAATCCTTCATAGGAAGCTCCTATTTCAATTTTTCCAAATCTACGATATCCCATTATTTCATGGAAGGAACTCATTGAATATAAAGGTAAATCATTTCCCTAATGTATGTGGGTGTCTTTGAGTTATTGAATATCATCTGGATAGACTCAATCAAGGTCTCACATTCCTATATGATTCCTTCCATAGATAATATAAGAAGGTGCTACAACTTGAACTCTCGATTCTAATCAAACATCAATGGAATATTGGAAGAAATCTCCCTATCCATTGATTACATGAGCTTTATAGAATTAACAAGAAACTAATCCTCCATCTGGTTCCCTGGATCATAAGATTTTTATGGCTCCACAATTTATTGGGTATTCTAGTTAACAATATCTTGGTACTAAACTCAAAAGAAACATGGATGAATTTTCTCAATAATGGTAAAAAACTAATTAAAACATGGGATGCACAAAAAGATAAAATTCATAATGTCAATTAAACAGAAATAACCACTATATTATGGTGAATCAATACTAGGGTTCACTAGTGAATTGGAATATTATAATATTTTTATTTATTAATTTTTGATTAGATATATCAAGTAATTACATTTTTCAATTTAAATAGAATGTCATTTTACAAGGGATAAATATTTCCCTATAAATATCAATTCATGTCAACATATAACCCTACATGCCTACCATGATGCATGTATAGTCATCTCATGACATAATAGCCCATGAAAAAATAATAATAAATAGTAACATCACATAATAAGAGAATGACCAATGGTTAAATAGCATCACAACCATAATAAGAAAACATCATGAAAAAAAAATCACATCCCTAAGTACTTGGGGTTTTCGATGAATAGGGTTTAGTTACTCTCATACAAGAGCTCATTTCTAATCCCTAACACATATGAACCTTTTATATACCTTCCACATATAGTAAAGTATTATAAATTATCAAGTCTATGACTCCACTTTATAACATCCCTGGACAGATACTCCATCACGTGAATGAGTCAGGTCACTACATGAACTCAGGTTCACCTAGTCATATTCCAGAGGTTTCAAAATAGTATTGAGGATGTAAGGTATATTTTGGGTAAGACTATACCATTTATTATTTAGTTATAATAATTTTTTAAAAAATGATAAATCATTCATGGCATATATCCAATGAAAATAACATAATAATACCAAACAATTTAAATAAGAAACATAAAACAAGTTATGAAAAATGAATTCTAAACTAAATGAAATACTTAATGTAATACATGAAAAGAAAAATAAAGTACATAACATAAATAAACCCAAAATAAACCTAGGGCCAGTTTTTGGTGTCTGTCATGTCCAATTTCTCCAAATCCACTGAGAATGTAATCAAACATTTGGCCCATAATAATTTTTAGACCTAAATATAGAAATATTCCTAGGTAAAAATTGATGTCTAAACATAGTTAATGCACAACTTGATAGGCAGAAATCCATGGTTACTATATATATATCCAAAATAAATATAGTGTATAGAATAGTATGATGAATATTGAATATACTCACAAATTTTTACATAATAATAATAATTAAAATCATTGACCCTAAAGCTCTAGAGTGACACTCAGGGTTAGCCAAACCTATTCTAGCACCATATTTGATGTCTATGTATAGTGTTGGGTTCTCATTATTATGATTGATCACCAATAACATTAGTGGAATATCATGTTGAGGATGAATCACCCATACAATTTCATCAACCAATGAATCCCACTATTAGGAAATTATTCTATATCCCTTAGAAAAAATGTTACCATGTATCTTATACCTAGGTGCTTTATAGAAATTCATATTACCCATAGTTTTTATAAAAACATTAAAATTACTCTCTGGTAGTATGGGTCCTTGTACCATTCCCTCGTGCATCACTTATCTCTTCATTAGGTAAAAACACAAGCATGTGTTATAACAAGAAAATAGTAGGGTAAGTCATTTATTATCCTGACCTAAATATTCATGTATATCCATGAGTCTACAAGAAAAATATTCCACATACTAGGATTATCAAACATGTTATATTTTCTTGTAATGGATAGTTCACCAAATTAAAAATTAACAAAAAATTATTCCATTATTCTTAGTTACCAACTGTTTTCATAATTTTAATAATTCCATTTAATGTATCAATTAATTCCACTTTCTAATTATCATTACATGTAAAAATATCAAATTAATATAGAATCTTTGTTCCATGTATGTCAATTCACACATCAATAAAATCAATTCAACATTATTTCAATGTAAGTCACACATTTTGAGTAGATGCATGTCTAGGTATCAATGCCAATAGAGATAATGGTATCTGTGGGAGGTTTTTGTGTAAGAATTTAATGTTTTCATTGGATTTACATTTAGTTTATGTCATGAAAATGGTATCTAAAAATGGATTCATATGTTTCATGCATTCGAAAATAAAAAATGACCATTTGGATATTACTTAGTCTACCTACATCCTGATTGGAGAAGATAAGAACCATGTATAATAATTTAAATCAACATAAAACACAAGAAAATCATATTAAAGGTGATAGATCATCACTTTCAGTTCTAGAATAAATAAAATCCATGATTAAATATGAGGGTTACATTAAATCCAAGAATGAATTACCATTGTGAAACTATCTTGAACCTACCAAGGATGAATACAGGAAGAAAGGACATTGGATAAGATTATATAAATATTTTGATCCTCCTTAAAATTATAATCCTGAATTATTGGTTCATAGTAATAATAAAATGGGATTCTAAGAATTTAATTACATCACATCCTGTCACTTTTGTATCAAATTTTTACACCACTGAGTATCAGGTGGGAACCACCGACCATTTGATGGTGTTCTTCAGATTGCATGGCCACCTGGGGGCCACAAGAACTGGATAATGGGTTCCCCCCAGGTGGATGATGGTTCTCCTACATGAGACTTATTTTTTACTAATCAGACTAGCTATATAGTGGGTCTCATTTTCTAGATAGTGAATATATAGTCGCCACAAACACGAACACCACCAGTGGCCGCTTACATCCTATTATAGATCAGCTTCTCCAAGCTCCAAAACCCCACTGGGATGTCACTTTAAGAAAATAATGTGTCATATCTACGAGGTTAATTTTTTTTTAACAATCATGAAATAGGTTCAAATGAAATATTTAAATGGGATGTACCATTTTAATGTACGTGATCATACAAAAACCATGGATTGTGATAAATGTGGTTAGTTTTGTCTATTTTTCAATGACCTCCTCCTTTAAAGGATCCACCTATGTACCCTCACATGGGATTATATAACCCATGAATGAATCATTATGAATATAAAATTCCCATTACTTATCTATGGAATACAACTTCTCCTTCTTTAGTTTGTTCAATGCAATTATAAAATGATCATCGTAATCTTCCTCAAACTATGAATATATAATAATATCATCTGTAAATACTACCAAAAACCAGTCATGGGAATCTTTTAATATTTTATTCATTAGAACCGTGATGATATATGGGAATTGGTAAATCCTAATTAAATCAAAATAAATTCAAAAATACCGTACCACATATGGAAGGTTTTGTTGGGTATACACTCCTTATTAATGCCAAATTAATTATATCTTGAAAGAAGGTCAATATTAAAAAAATATTTAGCTCATTATAGATGCTAAAATATATAATTAATTAATATGAGGTAGGTGATACTTGTTATTGACAGTGATATTTTTTTTTCAGGATAATAAATACAAAGATGCATTAAAATATTAGTCTTATTAAAAAGAAATAGGTTCATCCCCTAGATATTGGCATGGGAAAATTAATACCTTTTCTATATTTTCCTATAGTTACCTCTTTAATTACTATAAAATAAGTTGGTATATTCTATAATGATTCATTGAAATATTTATATAACTATGAATGTGATAAATTTAAAACTCAACATCGCAATTTAGGGGAAGACTATACTAGTATTTAGGAAATTCAATTGAATATTATAAAACAATAGGAATATCTTCAATGATGACTTTATCTCTAACCATTAGAGATAAATATCCCTTATGAATAGAGTGTAGGCCCCATAAAATGGATGTACTATTCATTATATGTTCATATTCATCACCGAATCAACATATAATCATGTGTTAATTCATAATATAACATGTGATTTCATTATTCTATAACTTTATATGGTTTATTTATAATGAGAGATAATCAAGACACAAAATCAAATGAAATTATACCAAAAGAAAAAATAATATGATTTTCATAGTTTACATCATAATATAAATAATCATGTCATATCCAACTCTATAGTGGAAGATAACTATGAATTAATCATCATGAACCACTTAAGTGATTGACATAGAATATACCTTAGTTTGGTCTATGACTTAGACATTAGATTATTACATTTACTAATATGATTTCATAGTTCCTCATATTTAATTCAATTAACAATTAGTTTAACAATGTTATAAAATTTATTATCCTTCGTCAAACCCTTCACTTTTCATTGGTAATTAGTTACACTATTACATTTACTAATATGATTTCATAGTTCCTCATATTTAACTCACCTAGGTGTATGTTGTTAATCATAATTTAGAATAGATGATTAATCATTACAAAAATATTTATTATTCCAGCTACCACTTATTTGGTTTCTCAAGAGGATTGTTTTTTAATTGGGCATCACATTCATTGTTCACATAATTTCCCTAGTTTTTCCCATTTGATTGAAATAAAAATCATAGTGTGTGTATTAAAACATCAATATTTAGTGTAATACATCATATAAATATGAAAATAACTTTTATTATTTCTTAAATTATTATACATTATTTCAATTATTCAAACATACAGTCCATCCCTTATGACCTTGGTTTACCATAGGTTGTCACATATGCTTTCCCCTCATTAATATTATTGATTCATTAAGAGATTTTTATAGAACCAAATCATATCCCCATGTCTTTTCAGACCATGTGTGTAGTTAGGGATATTTTTTGTTCTATAAGTGAAGACCAATTTAATACATATCCATCTATTTAGGGTTGTTACCCCTAGATGTATCTATTAAAGAGCCTGCATCCACTTATTTTTACCTAAATAAGGATATCATATCTTGGAAACCAAAAAATATCTACATTATTAAAACATCAAGAAATTATTATATACATAGACTCATACCCTATATTTTCTTTAATGATTTTTTATCCTAAATTCCAAATATAATCAAAACATACTCCAACACTAACTGATGTTACCCAAGAATTTCATGCATAAATATTACGTCATTTGTGGTGAATATTTAATACATCTCATAATTATTAATACCCAAGAACTATAGTGGTTTAGTGTCATTGTTCATGGAATAATTATTTATAGAATATTAATGATTTCATAATTATTATTTTGTTTCATAATATAAATTTCATTACCAACCATAATGGTGGTGAAGAAAAATGAAAGAAAGTGCATCCTAGAGATGATATTCCATACATACATGTGAGTAATATTTTCACTTTTTGATGGTTGGGGTGAATTTAAAATAAAAAATAATTTAA
Organism: Viscum album; assembly: GCA_963277665.1. Lineage (NCBI taxonomy): Eukaryota > Viridiplantae > Streptophyta > Magnoliopsida > Santalales > Viscaceae > Viscum > Viscum album. The sequence continues at coordinate 1,778,519,584 of OY728165.1, read as the reverse complement.
CATTTCCTATTTGTAAAAATATCATATATAACATATATGTTTATTAAATATATCCTAATGACTATCCATGCAAATAGATGATGAAAAATTAATCACATTGCTTCATGGAGGTGGTAGTTAAAATGTACACACCTGAACTATTATGATTCTATAGTGGCTTTTAATGTATAAAATTTTATTATATATTTATTTTGAAAAAGAAACAATATGTGATAAAAATCATATATATAAATTAAATACATCATAATAACCATCCGATAAAGGGGTGATGGAAAATGAAATAAATCTCTTTTTAAAAATGGTAGTTTGTACATAAACACAATCTATTCTTTCATTTACCATTGGATGTAAAAGAGTTAAATAATGGTTGTTTCATAAACATAATAAAATTTCATTACATTTAAGATACACATTTTACTTTATTGGAAATATTATATATCATTTATAAGAGGTGTAAGAAGAAATAAACATGGAAAACCTATGTTAAGAATTATACGTACTTTTTCAAAAACTGCCTTTTGTTTACCCATTAAACCATATAATTTGGGTATTTTTTTGAGACCAAGGATTCCAATATGTGGTTAGGTAAGTTAGAATGTTGTTGGAGCAGTTTTTTTGAACATTAAGGCTCAATATGTGTTAATAAGATATTACTGGTGGTTCATGTTTATATATTTGGTGGGTCCAAATCATTTAAATATTACAAAATTTAAAACATTACAAATTAATTTTCATGTTCAAGTGTCACAAAGTGACCAATTTTATTAATACAAAATAAGAAATGGTCAAAAGTTTTAAAATATTTTATTTAATATTAATAAAATTCTCTAAATTCTTTTTTTTTGAAAAAAATAAATTTTATAAAAATATTATATAATTTGTATCATTTTATAATGTATAATATTTTTCACATAATTTTAGTGTTATGTGATTCATAATATATTAAATACATTGAATTTGGTAAAGAAAAATATATTCTAAAATATGGTTGTGTTACATTTTACCCACGTTATAAGAATTTCTCTATCATAATCAACCACATTAATTGAAATAACGGAGGGTAACTATGCTGTATCTTATCTTCATGTTACGATGTTTCATATATAGTTTTATGGTTTTATTGAAATATATTGACTAGGTGAGTGGTCTTGTTTAATAACACATCCTATATATGATACAAAATTACTAATAGTTATTCCTCATATGTAAATAATGCTCTTATGGTAAAAAATAAAAATTTAGTTCATGTGTAGGATCTAGTATGCGAATCATCAAAACAAAGACAAGAAACACATCATGAAATTGGGAGAGGTTTGATTTAAGAATTAAATGATAAGCTACCATTATGATATGATCTAGAATATGTAAGAGGACTATATATCTAGTTATTATATTTAACTTATTTACAAATATCATAAACTTATTCGATAGTGATAATAAAAAGTGAAAATTAACACCAATAACAAACTCTAGACCTCTATAATGATTTTATTTATAATTTTTACATCAAAAATTTTCAACCTTAATGTGTCGCTGAATGTATCAATAATTATCTACCATATCCTCACCTAAATCATGTACTAATATATTTATTTATCCAACCTCAAGAAAACATAATGGAGTTCCTCACATCCCTCCACATAGGTCGCTATAAATATACATTTGAATAATTTAGTTAATGATATTGCCAAAAGAAAACACTTCCTTGGGAATGGGTTGACCCCAAATAATTTTTAAATTTATATAATAGGTTATTATCTTATCCTCCTGGGTTTGAATAGTCCTCTCATACTCACCATACTTTTGATGATGATAGAAACATATGAAACTGAACTCTTTATCTATTGATTTATAATGACTTCACTAGCACTTATAGGTAAACCTTAGATAACGATAATATACAATTGAGAGTGGAACTCAATAAAATCTTATAATATATTAAATTCATATCATTAAAATATTATGAGTGGAATTTTTTTTCTATTTTATAGAAATTTTATAACCTTATAATGGGATTGAAAATAACCCAAATTACAATTTTCTCTTTAGATATTTTGGGGAGTCTAATTAAAAAAATGGTAATGTTTTCCCATTTCCATTTTATTAGGTGTAATGATTGAAAAATTCCCATAGAATTCTATATCTAATACTTTAATTTTATAAATACCAGACGTCAAGATACATATTCTACTATATCCCTTTTTCATGTTTCCCCACCAAAAATAATCTTTGAGATATCTACACATATTCATACATACAAGATATATACAGAAAGATGAACTGTAAGAATAATCAAACATATCCTTCACCAAGTTAGGTATTTATGGTATACAGTATTGGTTCCTAAGACATATAATAATATCATAATATTGTTTGAACCTATGAACATTCCACTACTTCTTTACCAATTACATATATTCATCATACACCTTATTAATCCTCATATTAATAGATGGTTGAAAATTCTTCTATGTGAGATAGGATCTATCACATTTCCTCTGTATTTCAAGTTCTATCATCTATAAATCCACAAGTATTGGATATATTTAAATCATCATCATAGACAATCTATCATGGTCATTTTAACATGGAGCATTAACGAACTAGTTCTCTATTAAAGGGTGGTAATTTACTAAGAAGTAAAAATCATTAATCAATTCCAATAATAAAATTGTATACATATTCAGCTCTTTCTATGTGAATATATAATTAAATGGTTTATTATCGATATATATATATATATATCTCATATTTCAGTGTAGAGATAATGCATCTATATGTTCAATTAAAAATATTACAACTTCCATCTCCAAATTATATGTTTGGAAATATTTCTCATGAATCATTAGTTGTAATAAGGAAAACATTATCACTATATCATTATATATGAGAAATATTACCCATCCTTTCACTAATTCATCATTCAAAATCACAAAAATATATATACTACATGGTAGTTTAAGAACATCTCAACTAAATAGTCATATATTTTTCTCATTGAAATTTTCATCTAATTCAACTATCCATATGAATGTTGACCCCATCTATGAGAAAATGGACAAGTTATATGATACACATGTAAGAATATTCTTAACGAATAAGTAGTATCATTCCAAAAAAAGAAAACTACCAATCTTGTTCACTATGATTGGTTTATTTAATTTCAAAATAACATAGATCATTGATGGATCCACTGATATACACTAACTTGAGAATATATGTCAAAAAATGAAACTTTATGTAGTAAAAAGTTACACCTTTTATATTTTGAATGAAACTTCTATTTCATTAGGGTATTCAATATAATCTATAAATGGTAATTATTATATTTATTTATCTAAAGAAATATAAAAATATCACTTATAAAGACTACAGAAAATAGATTAATATAATCTCAAAAGACTCCATTCAGTAAACACAATAGTATAATAAGAGCATCAATAAGTCCCATTGGAATCACTATAAATTCAAAATTTCAATCCATCATAGGTAATTTTTTCATTCTTAAACACTTTTTTTATTCCTCAGATGATCATATCAAGACCAAATTTTATTATTTGAAAATTACTAAACTCATTGAAATTGATCATAAAAATTTGTCATATTGGGTAAATGAAGCATATTTCTTTTAATGATCTTTTTATGTTCATGATAATCCATGAAAAATAGAATTAGATCATTATTATTTTTAATAAAAGAATATGTGAACCACATAGTGATGAAATAAGTAATATTAATCCCTTATCATTATTCTATTGGAGTTTTTTCTTTAGTTCTTATAACTCAATCAGGTCCATTTCATAAGGATTATTGAAAATATGGTTTTCACTAGATATGATTTATATTGAAAACATAACATCATCATTGGTGGGAAGACCATGATATTCCATGGTAAATACTTCAACATACTCATTAACTATAGGTGTATCATAAATGATGAGTTTCTACCCCAACCATTTTAGTTAAATACCTATCATGTATAAGTATTAAGATTCATGTTATATAAATAATTTCCATTATAAGTTAATAATCATCCAACCACTAATTAATTATCATAGGTTGATTCTAGATATCAAGGGTGACTCATATTCCATGGGAATTGATATAGGAACAAAATTGAGAGGGCTAATTCATGTAAAAATCACATCAAAGTAAAATATAATATGAATAATTTTTTTTTTCAGGAAGCACATTCCAATAAACATATAGAGGCAAATTTTTTAAATCATGGGGTAAAATATTTAGAGAATTATTTATATTGACATATAATTAAATTTCCAGACATTTAGGTGGTTATGTTATACTTAATAGAAAATTATCATGATATAAAATAGATTTTTGAAATAGAATCAAGTAATACATTTTCAATTCTAGAGTGGATGATAATTACATCTTTCACCAAATTTTTCTCTGGACCCCCATTAGTTTTTTTATATAATAGGATTTCTCATTATTCATTTTCACCAAGTGTTATTTAGGCTTATTATACTCATTAACTCCTTTTTAAGGCCATTTATTCACAAAATTAAATGTCTCCTTACATCTAAATCATTGGACATCATTGGTTAATTTATTATTTTAATCTATTTAATTTATCATTAATTTTATAATTTTATAATAGTAAATATATTAATGATTACCCATTACACACTTTTATAATTTCTTAGTTCTATTAAAATAATTTCCTTTGTGATTTCCCCTACGGTATTGGCAAGGAAGAAGTTAAAATTTATTTCTTCCAATATATTTACCATTCATGTTTCCATAAGACTCCATTATTCCATTCTTACCAATAAATACATAAGAAAAATTAGAGTTAAAACACTTTATTTCTACATTAATTTAATTAAGAATGATTTATTCATAGCTACACAAGTCTCTTTTGGACATTTCATTTCAAACACCAGGTTATGGCCTAGTAATGAATCGATCAATTTTACACATGGTGTTTTTGGTAAAATAAAATGTGAATATTTAATGTCTTGTAATGTTTTCACTGTAGGTACCAATGGATTAAACATTCTTATAATTTTTTCTTTAGATATTATATCCATTTATTTTTAAAAATATTTCATGGAAAATATTATTTATGAAATATCATCTTAAATATTTCCCTTTTGATGGTGTTAATTTCTCTGTCTTTCATCATAATCATTATTAGTGTAAAAAATTTATCCACCTCTAATTTTAAATGAATAAAAGCAAAAAAAAAAGAAATTTAACATGAAATATTAAATAGAAAACATAAAATATATATTCCCTATAATTTATCAATTGATCAATAAATATGGATCAAAACTCTTATAGAAGGAGGGAAGGTGTATTCATGAAAAAGACTCAATAACATGTTTTATAAGATCCTAAAATTTATTGAGAGTTTATATAACTAGTTTTTAGGTATCTTTTTACCCTTATTTTTTTCTTAGTTTTGATTCATCTAGTATCAGGTGTGTTAGGGTGTGTTTTCTAATTTTTTTGGGGTGGGGTTGGGGGAGGTGTTGGGATGTGCATTGTTGGAGCATGATTTCTAAAAAAATTTAAAACTAAAGAAAAAAATTAAATCTAGGAATGTTTCGGTTTTATAGTTGTATCATGACATAAAAAAATAGTTGTTTCCTAGGGGAAACTATTAACCTCAATATAGTAAGGGAACATAGTTTGAGTCCATGTTTTATCTAACCGTGCATCTTGTCTAGGATACTAAGCACGTGGAATGTTAATCCTCATAAAATTTAATTTAAAATCATTTAACCCAAAAATTTATATCCATATTCACACCCACTCAGCATAATACAATTTCCTTGAATAATGGATGCTCCTAAGAGGATTAATATGCTCCTCAAATTCCTTCCATTGTGAATTAATGAGCTGGTTGAAGAAATCCACCTCTTTCCGGTATATGATCTCTTACATAGTAAGGTTCCTCTCTCTCTCATCATTCTCCACTTATAGTGAGGCATGTGTTCTTAAATTTATGATGGTATAAATCTAGGTTTTAATGGCTATTGTTTCACTAGATCTTCATCATAGTGTTTTATCATAAATCTTCTCCTTCATTGTGATTTCATCTGTTCTACATAGAATTGAGGGCTATGGTTTGGATAGAATTCATCAATGAATCTAATGTAGGTGGTCTGTATACTAACTTCCATTGTATAGATAAAGATGTTTTTATGTAGTTGTAGAATTTTATTTCAATGATATGTAATAGTGTTCAAATTAGAAATGTGAATTTAATCCCCTCCAATTTGAGAGACCCTTCTTGGATTCCATTAGATTTATTTAATACTATGAGTCCAGACATGATGGAAACCCATTGTCTTTTCCAGAATTCATTAAAATGTTTATTATGGAATAAAAATGGGGGAATTATTTTATTTATTAAATTAACCCAATTGTGAATGTTTTTTCTTATTATATTGTTAAAAGTATTGTTTAGAATAACCTAAAAGGCTAATTAGTTATGAGATGATTCATGGTAACTGGGTTAAACTTTAACAGTTTGAAATGATGTTAATGGTTTTGAGTGATAAATAAAATGTTTAACATTATTGATAATGGTTGATTAAATGGTCATTAATATTGTGCCTTGAAATGTATAACTGAAAAATATAACGTTGGAGTTGGGATAAAACACATAATCCATGGGTTTCTAGACTGATTATATAGGCCCCCTATGCATGCAAGCAAATTATTTCTAGACAAAATCTTTGTGTCCCAATGATTTTGGTGATATAATAAAACTCTATGAACCCATGATTATACATAAGGTGTATGGTTCATACTATTTCATGGGCCAATGTAAGTTTTATTTTCTTTGGTTTCACTGTGATACTGAGGGCCAATTTGGTTAGGTAATGAATAATTAATTTGAAACCTGCTTAATTTTAACATTTTTTCTTTTATTATTTATACAATGAAATACAGTATTATAGCCTGGATATTACTTTAGAAATTGTTGGGGGTGGAATACTTATTTGTACCTGAACCCTACCTGGGCCTCCGATTGGTACCCAAACAGAATACTTATTTGTAGTATAAGGTAATGTAATGATCCCTATGTTAGATGACTGAGCTAGGACTCATGATAGAGCATGGATGATGGAACTATACATGATGTCAGGATCCACTTGAGAGTTATTAGTATATATTTATTTTACATTTTCATTCAACAATTGACAAATTTATATAATTACAAATCTATTGGTTTGGTTTTGATCAATTTCTAAATTTTAGGAATATCATGTGATGTCTTCTCATCATTTGTTATTATTTATTATTATTATGGATATTGAAATATTCATTTCAGATTTTTTCCTACTATGAAAAATAGGGTATTGTATCTCCACATTTCATATTAGACCATATCTACTAGTTAGTATCCTCGAGAATACTTGGATATTCACATGAGGTAGGTGATGACCTAGCAAAGGGAACCAGAATGTGGAACCTGAGTTAGGTCATTAAAAATTTGTATCATATGTTGTTGGATTTTTGGTGATTTAAGATTTTAGAAATTTAGAAAGAAAAATAGGATGAGTAGAGACTTTTTCATAATATTTTTAATGGGAGTAGATAACCCATGTATGGGGGTAACCTAAAGATCACATTGTGGGATTTGTTCTCTTGATGTTGCTGTTATAGTTGAATGTTATTTCTTTCATAGTGAATCTCTTATTATGTGATGTCACAAATTTCTCTGAATTTTATCATGGCCCTTAATGGAATTAAGGTTGAGTATGTTTGCACAATTATAGGAACACAATTTTATATGTGAAATTAATTATTTTTAGCATGATCAAAAAGAAAGTTATGATTGAGTTGTGGGATAAGAAAATACACAACATTATTGGGTGATTTTAAAAAAATTGTGACAAATAATTAATTTTATAATGTATAATGGTTGTTAAAAAGTGGTAAATACTTCTATTAAATACATATTTATAAAGTAAATTTTTTACCCTTTGATATCCATGACCATGGTTAAGGATGGATGAGGTTAGTTATCCTATAATGGTTTTGATCATGGGGAATTATATGTAGGATAACTTGTTGTGTATTTTGTTGAATCTCTCTTGTGTAAATGTGTTAATGATGTGTTATTTTCCCTTAGATGTGTTCTTGGAACATTATATACATGCCTCCATGATGAGATTTTTTTGTAGTATGACAGTAGAAAATTCCAATTAATGTTCTTGTAGTAGTGGGACAAGAGAAAAATATTGTTCTATGTGAATGGTTGGAAGGGAAGTTACATGGGAACTTCACTCAATTGATGAACAGCATGGAATGGGGCCCTGTGTGGGGTATTTGGAATATGTATCATCTAAAATGAGAGTTCTAGATGCAAAACCATCTAATTTTTATCAGAGAGGTTGGACCTAAGGCTGCTGAGTTATGTATTGAGTCTATCTAAAAAATCATGGATCATTTAGAGACTCATCCATCGAAAAGAGTCAAATTAGAATTATATATGTTACAAGGACTAGTGAACAAATTTTAGAATATTTATTCTTGGGAGGTCTTATTGGAGGAAATAGTATGGAATGACATCCATGAGAAGTTACTGGAGAACTTTTTCCCATGTACACTGAGATAGGAGAGGGTGAAAACGATTATATAGTTGACCTAGGGAAGCATCCCAGTGATGGAGTATGTGTGTCACCTCAACAACTTGCATCATTTTGTCATAGAGTTATTAGAAAATGAGGAATCTATTGTGAGACATTTTATGGGATGAAATAAAGGTTGTATTATATCATGGGGTAATATCTTCTAATTGAATAAGTTTGGAAAACTAATTAATTGGGATCACATATCATAGGGGAACATAAAGGAGGATTCTATTGAAGGATATGTGGATTCTTCAAGATGACCAAGAGGTATATCTTCTGAGGTTTGGAAGAATTATTATGAGAATGTTCACCAGAGTAATGTAGAATACAGTATCTAGGGTGAATAATTAGGTATGTAGGGATGTAATCGAGTGTTTTCCCATTATTGTTGTAGGCCGAGTTACCTTCCAAGCCTATGAACAAGAAAGTTAGTGGAGTGCTTAGCATGAAGTAGAAATTAAAACCTATAGTGGTTCTACAGAAACCCATGACAGATGGGTAGTCATGGAGTATATTATCTGACCTAGATTAATTGATGGGGTTCTTCAACTATATATAAGATGGGTAGTTGGAGTTCTTTGGGTTGGGATAGTTGGGGAGGAATATACGATAATTTTGGACTACAGAAACTATATTAGTATAGAAGTTCAACATAGGAGACTCAGAATTGTGAACAGGGAATAGAGATAGAGATGTTTCATGCCGTTCATCCTGCACTTGTTGATAGTGAGGCCATGACATCAACAATCAGTGGTACAATTCTTTTACATTATATGCTTGATAGCACTTTTTTTGATATATGAGACTCAAATTATTTTATATCTTCTCATATTGTAATTTTTTTAGTCCAATGGTGGATTTTGTGTGTGGGGTTATAATGATCAGCACATTTTTTGGATTGTGGTGGATGAAAATCTATCTATACAAGGGGCCTTCCCTTGATTTTGGTGAGTACCATTTCCTTTGATAACTATATATACTTGATATTTTGGGTTTTTATGTAATATTGGGTATAGAGTGGTTGATATCATATAGTGTCCCAAGGTATTGTTAACATAGGAAAGTAACCATTACCTCTCTTGAATGTGATATGTATGTTATATTGTAAAATGGGATATCCAGGTAGGCCATGTGTCTCTAGATCATCCTCAACTGAGGGAGCTCACAACCTAGTTTGTGAGTATATTTTGGGATGACGGGTGAGTAAATCATAGTGATATTCCACATGTATTGGATTAGTTTCAAAACATGTTCCCTAAATATGTCTCAGTAATGACACCTGAGAGAGATTTCAAGTTTACAAATGTCAAAATTCATAGAGGTGAACCCTTTGTCATTCCACATTAGATAATGGAACCAAAATATCATCAAGTTATTAAGACTCTATAAGAATAAATGATGGTTAACGGTTTTATCCATCCGAGTACATCACCATGGGGTTCACTAGTATTGTTTTCCAAGAATGGTGATGGAATATTATGTTTTTATGCACCAATTATAGAACATCAAAATGGATTATAGTTAATAACTGATATCCTCTTCCATATACCTATATTCATTTTAAAAATATTAGGGGTTAACATGTTTTCTAAGATGAATTTCATGTCAAGGTTTCATATTATAAGATTTATACATTTTGAGACACCACAAATTACTTTTAGAATAAGATATGACCTATATGAGTTAGTTTCAATTCATATTGAGTTGAAAAATTATCATAATGTGTTTATGGACTTAATGAACAAAATATTCCACCCATAATTGGATTATATTATGTTTTTTCATCAATGAAATTATGGTGTAATCTCAAACTCGTGAAGGTTGTTTCAAACATGTTCACATCATCCTCATTACACTAACAAAATGTTGGCTATACGGTATGTTATCTATGCTTCAATTATGGATATACTAGGTACATTTCCAGCTCACACTATCTCTGAGGAATTTGTGTAGGTGGACCCATAAAATGTTCTAGTAGTGATTTATTAGGATAATCCCAAGAATGTTTTTGATATCCAAATATTTTTGGGTTGAGCAGACTATTATTAAAACAACATACAATATTTTGTCACTTGGCAGTGCACTTATAGGCGTTATAAATAAGTGTTTCTTGGTTCATTTTTCTATATTATTTGTTAATTCATTTTAGTATTTCACATGTCATTAGAAAACTATAAGGATTTTTCCCTTCCTGAGATGGGTTATGATTATTGCTTACATTATGATGCATCCACGATTGGACTTAGAGTAATGTTTATATAGAGGGATAATGTCATGGGATATGGGTAATTAAAGTTGAGGACACATGAATGAAATATTTCTACACATGATCTTTTTTTTGATGACCTAGTTTATTCCTTAAATTTATAACATCCTTACCAGTTTTCAGAAATGTTTATTGTGTATACTGAGCACACAAATTTAATGTATGTCATTATTCATTGAGATTTGAATCTATATAAACTCATGTGAGTTAAGTATATAAATTGTTTTTACTGTGAGATATCCAATACACCTGATATGGGGAAAAGTGTTTCTGGAAAATTATGTTAAATCACTTCGACTTAGTGAGTTTAAGAGTCTAGTTTCATGAGGAAGATGATTTAATTGTTGGATGAGAAGCATATAGATGTTAAATAAGAGTTTTAATGGAGGAACCTTGCATCTTTATATGTTGATCATATAAACCTGACCAAGATTAGGTAAATATAGTATGGGGATCTATAGTTTCTGGCATTGAGTGACAGTTTTAATGCTGGGGACCCACTACTTGACTATACTGTAGATGAGGATTAGATCGTTTATGTTCAAGACTATGATATTGTGCCTACATGTATGAAAGAATAGTTGATACATGTGTATTATGCATCAAAGTGGAACTTTCATTTTAGTTTGGATAATAAGTACATTGATATTCAAATATTGTATTGGAGGATGGGAAAGAAAAATGATATTTTTTGTTATGTGACTTAATGCTACTCATGTCATCACGTGAAAGCCTAGAATCCTTGACCTATCAAGATCATAAAAACTTCTCACATTCTATAGTGGAAATGAGATGATATCACCATTGATTTTTTGGAAGGTATTTATGGTATCAACTGGGAGAATGTTGTGATATGGGTTACTATGGACTGGTTGAAAAATGTGGCCCTCTTCTTTATAATTTACAAAACATTTACATTTAATATATTATATGACTTCAATATTGATGAGATAGTATGCTTTCCTGGGGTGACATAATGTATAATTTCTTCTCATAATCCATGATTTAGTTTTCATGTATAGAAAGGAATCAATAAGGAAATTCTTACCCAGGTGTTTCTAAGTACGAATTTTCACCCACAGATAGATGGGAAATCAGAGAATACTATTTATATGTTGGAGGACATACTACGGGAATGCATCCGAGATTTTTGTTGGCCTTGATAGAATCACATAACACTATTTTTTTTCAATTATAAAAATAACTATCATTTGAATATTCAGATGGAAAAATATGTGCTACTCTATGGTTGGTGATGTAGATCACCCTTATGTTCGATGGTGGGGAGTGAGTCTAAGTTGTTTGGTCTAAGTCACATTTAGGGGATATTAGAATATTTTTAGTTGATTAAAATAATATGGATACAATATATAGTATACAAAATTATTTTGATAATAGGCATAATAAAACCCTTGAGTTTATAGTGGGAGACTGTGTATTCCTTTATTTGTCACCATGTTTAGGTTACCATCAGATTCAGAAGTAGGGAATGTTGGCCCACAAGGTTGTCATGAAATTTGAGTTTATAGAGAGGATCAGAACAGTAGATAATAGATTTTATCATTAACATATTAATATTTCCATGAATTATTTTTTCAATTTATCATAGATTTGGTAGTTTCACCATGACCCTTCTCATGTGTCTATGTTGAGAATGTTGAGCTTGAGGTATATACCTCCTTCATGGGGCATCTTATTAATGTGGTAGATCACTGTCAGAATGTTTATCGGGGAATTAACTTTACATTATACCATGTTCTATAGAAACATGTTCATGTTCAAGAGGAACCATGGGAATTTGAAGATAATATACATGTCATGTTTTTTGACTTATTCACACTGGATATTTAGTCTTGCTTGGGAGTAAACATGAGGAAGATCTATTATATGGTGAAGATATTGTAAGATCCTAAATTTTCCAATGACCTTCAATTAATCATTTTTTAATATCGTTTAAACATATATTAAAATCCTTTTTTATAGTGATTTTATTGAGTGTGTTCGGGTGAGTATTGAAAGTTATGGGGGTCTTATGGGTAGTACATGGTGGGTGAATAGTTTTCCCAAACCATGAGACAATCTCTAACAAACCATAACCTTTGAAAATGGGGGATTCATGATTAGGGTGAATATTTATTTAGTCACTTATCCCATTTAGAAAACTAGGATCATAGTCTATTCAATATACCAAATTTTAATTAAAAATTCTAGGCCATCTTTTTTATTTTCCTAATCACACCACTCGGGCTAATATAATTTCCTTATATTTTTTCTTCTCCTAAGGGGATTCCATGTCTCATAAAACGTCTTAATTTTTTTTACAAGGTCTGATATAATAAATTGACCTCTCTCAAGTATTTAATATCTTAATATATTAGGTTTCTATCTCTTATGTCTTCCCCCCCCATTATTGAGGCATGAATTCTTCCATTGTAGATGGTATAGATCTAGGTTTTAATGGTTATTATTTCATTAGATCTTAAACCTAGGTTCTGATACTCAATATTCTCCACCATTGTGATTTCAACCATTCTACATCAAATTATGTGCTCTAGTTGGGAGATCATTCATCAACTACCCTACAGTAGGTGGGATATATCTTAATTCCTATAGTCTTAACAATGATATTATGGTTTTGGTTTCATCATTTTTTTAAATGTTATTCAATTAATTTTAAATTATAAAGATGAATTGAATCCATATCAATTTTAGAGACACATCTTAAATTTCATTGTATTTTTAGGATGATATGAGGCCTGGCATGATAGGAACATATGGGGTGTCCCAGTTATTATTGAAATTATAATTATTGAATGAAAAAAAGGCTGTTATATGGTTAATGAAATTAAACCAATAGGGAATGTATTGGTATGTAAAATTTTTATAAATGTTGATTGTCTTAACCTCAAATGGTCAATATTTTATGAAATGATTCGTGGAAATTGGTTAAATAGTTATGTGTTGAAATGATGTTAAACGTTTGATTGATATTTGAAATGGAGCATCATGTGAAGAATAGTTTAAAAAATGGTCATTAATGTTGAACCATTATATGTACATATAAAAAATAAGAGCTGGGTGATAAAAGGATTCTCTTGTAATTTGGGTGGACCAGTTGATTTTATAAGCCCGTAATTCCTGAGTGAGAATTGGTGAAGGATTGATGCACCAAGTACTAAAGAATTTGGTACTATATTGATGCTCTAAGTACCCTGCAGATGATGCTGGATTTATTTTCCAAGCATATTTCTTATTTCTACCTTGAATAATTCTCAAAGGTACATAATTAAAATTGGAATTAGTTATGTTAATGAATTACCATGAATGAATAATGTATAAATTCCTTATGGGGTATGGTCCAGAAATTCGAATAGAATGAGACATGTATTATTGGATATGGTGTCATTGTGAACCCGAGGGATGATGTGGTTGTCTAAAGAATAATAAATGTGAATCCATTTTAAATTTATCATTATGTCAGTTATTTTATATGAAATTGAATACAAGTTTATAGTATTGATATTGTTTTAGATACTACTAGTGGTGGCCTACTGAGTTGTACTCACATCCAACTCAGGTTGCTGATTGGTACCAAAGTAGACTTCATGATTTTAGGAAATTATAAAAGAAAGGTCCCTATATTAGATTGTTGAGTTGGGATTTAGGATAGAGTATAGATATAGTAAATGTACATGATTTCAAAACATGCATGTAACTTTTCAGTCTTCCTTTATTTATTTTTTCATTCGATACATGTCACTTATAATTCATGATATATTTATTATCTTGGTTTAGATCATTTTCTTTATTTTGGGATTATCAGGTTATTTATGTTCATCATTAATTATTTATTATTATTATATTTTATATTATTATATTTATTTATACTATTTTCCAACTTTAAGAACATAATATAGTCTCTCCACATTTCATATTATACCCTCACATATAGACGGAAGCATATATCATATGAGGATACAAGCATGAGATACATGATGAACTGGCTTAAGGAACTGGTACAAGGAACATTGTTCTTAATGTTTTTTGTTTCTCCCTATATGGCGCATTTAAAAGAAAAATATATTTCATTTTATACATAATTGTTTGAGACATTTTGTGAGAGAATAGTTCTAATATGTTTCATCCCATCTCCCAATACATTTGGTCACTCATAATGATTATTATTTCATTGTTAATCAAATTCATTTATAGCATGAATACTTCTAGTTTCATCCAATTACTAAAACAAAAAACATATTAAATATGTACATTGAAATAGTAAATAGACTATGTGGTTATAAGAAAATCATTCTTGACATATCCTCATTTATGACACCTTTTTATTAACCTTAGACACTTTATGTCGATTCTATATCACTTTTGTTAAATCATCGGTTGTCTTAGGTTATATTATCATCCTTTTCATAACCTAATCATAAAAACTAAATAAACCATGTTCTATTACCATGTTAGTTGACCTAATAATAACCTATATAAATATTACATTATTTAATATTAATATTTAATACATATCACTGTATTTCACATCCCATAACCATAAATATTTAGGGTATTTGGAAACATGATACATAATAAAATTATTCATCAAAATTATTCAGTATATTCTATAATAATTGTTCAATTCTAGTACCCATATAGAAATATAATACTTTTAAGACATCATAAAAACCAAGAGAAGGGACACATAAGAAAGTTTGAGTTTATATTTATAGTTAGTGTAAGCACGAGAGATATAAATCATAGTTCATATTAAGATGGTTAAAATGGTCTTATAACTGAATCAAGTGAATGTCATCTACATTAAACATTCAAACTAATAAAAATTGAATGTCATCTACATTAAATATTCAAACTAATAAAAAAAATCTCATAAAACTCAAATAATGGAATATCAAGTTGCATTATTAATAATAGCTCCAAATCAGAAATCAACATTCTGGATTTATTACATATACATGCGGAATAATAATTATACTAAATAGTTATCTTGTGAACATAGTTATTCTTAATCATTTTAATGCATAATATTGTTAGAGTAGATAGAAACAATAATATTGAAATATCAAAATGGGAACATAGTTGTTTAATATAATGTTCACACTAATAATCACCATCTCATGAAATATCTTTATACAAAGACTCAATGAATTTTAGAGTTGTAAAAGTCCCAATTATCCAATATTGACAAACAATATATTGGTTTTCATAATATCAAAAAATACATTATTTTATCATAGCACAACCCATAGAAATAAAATATTCTCATAAAATTATCATAAAAATATTTTCATATTCAGTACAAATAAAGGAAGTTCGTTGTATTTTAAGATAATATTATCATTGAGTAAAAACATCCTTACTGTATGTTTATAGAGAAACAAAATAAATTTCATAAAGGCTTTACAAATATTCTTAAAAAACATGAGAAAACACCCTCTTTTGAAAAAAAGTTAATTAAAAATTTCTATAATATTGAGGAAAGTATTATCATTGAATATATACAATAAAATTTACACAGTATGTTTTAAATCCTAGAAAAGTTATGATGGTTTAAAAATTCATATAAAATTGAATTTTAAATTAATAACCCTCTCACACATTTAGTAAAAAGTAAGTGATTTGGAAAACATCCATAATGGTATATATAAACATTTTAAATAATGTCAAAGGTACTATAAAAATGAATTTATTAATATTTTTTGATTAAATAAGGACAAAATAATACCAATTTTAAAAACAAGGGCATTGATGAAAAATATTCTTGACTAAAAATTAGATATCATATTGTAATTTCATAATGAAATTTTATAAATTAGTTTAAGTACAAAAGGGAATAATGATAGGTATAATTTCTCAAAAATTCCATGATTTTATTTTATTATATGAAATGATTTTGAGACCAGGCACTGAGACGACAAGCAATTCCATGCCCTGGAGTTCCCGAAATGATCCGTAAAAAAATGTTAAGCTTTAAATAGTTTAAGTTAGCAGTTTTCCTAAAATAAGTGGAATAACACTTATTTGGATGCTCAGATCAAAAATCTGAGGGCACTTTTTCTTTCAGGATAGCAGGTTTACCATAGGTCTGACTTAATCTTAGTCGGCGCAAGTCTCCAGTAGAAAAACCTCAAAATGGAATTAACGTAAAAAAATAAATAAAGAAAATTATATTATTTTTAAAATGCTTATAACTCACAAACAAGATCTCATATTGGAAATATAATACCATTGTTGATCCCATAATAGTATTCTTTCCTTAGGCAGATCCCAACATTGGTCGGTGGAGGCCAAAAGAAGAAGTTAGTTTTTGGGCATAAATATAATAATTAACAATTATTTTATTGTAAAAACAATATAAGGACTAAACTGTAACATAGATAAGAAATATGAGAGTACTATTGATCTCGTGAGGGTATTTTCCCCTTAGGTAGAGCCTAAACATGACTGGCATGGGTCGAGGGTGAATGATTGTTTTTGAACTTTTTTTGTTCAATCAAATAAAACCGCAAGTGAGTTTTTCTAACATTTAAACTTATGCTCATATAAAAAATATGAGGAAACCGTTGAACATAGAACAATGGGATTCACCTATAATGGACCTATCCTCAACTAGTTTGGGTTGAGGGAAAAAGTTATTTTTCAGACTTTATCATGAAAAAGTTAATAAAATTAAACTTGTTTTTTTTATATTTCATAATATTCATATCATTACAGCTCAAAGTTTTTACAACCAAGAGGAACTAAATATGGTGTTTCATTAAATGAAACAATATAACAACATTATAATAGAAACATAACAAAAACACTGATTTGTGTATTATCCATTTATGGAAAAGCAGACAACACATGATTATTGGCACGATCCTGGTTCTGCTCCGTAGCTCAGGTGGGTGATGATGATGAATGCTAATCCACCCTTAAAACAGATCATTTCCAATGATAATTGAAAAACGAACGTAATCAAAGGATCCTATAATGACCAATGCAGCGATTCCATTCATCGCTAACAAATGATACGACCCTCGTAGGGGTTTATTTATTTTACGTCTCCCTATTCTTATTCTAAAACAACAAATACGGATCAACCCATGAACCAGTTGTTTCACTGATCCTGTGTTCTTGTGGGAGGGAGTTTACCATGGATTACTTTCATAGATACTAATAATTATCCAATAGAACTATGATCCCAGGACTCCCATATTTTTAAAACATATAATGTGGAGGGTGCAGGCTTACATGAACAAGGCCTGAGCCCCCCACTTGTGAGTTCTTCATGGCCTCATCATTGAAATGGGGGAAAGGGGGATCTAAGGCTGGGGCAGTGATGGAGGTGACCCAAGAGGCCTGAGGGCATAGAAAAATTTGATATTGGACCACTGGAGCGGACCCGATGGCTTGTCGAAGGTGTTTCCAGCACGACAACCATGAAGACCGGTGGGAGCGGCCGTAGGCGGGTGGTAGTGCCAACTGGCGCTACATGCAGGTCGAAGTAGCTGGCCCTCACTGGTTGCCCTGGATGAGGCGGTATTCCTGGTGTGCACCGCAGTGGAGGAGAGCTACGGCCCATCAGCCGTAGCTGCCAGATGGACACGACACTAGTGTGGAACCACGTAGGATGAACGACCCGCTCCATGCGGGCCACGTGCTGACGATGGGGGGATTCCGGCTAACTGAACGCATGCAAACCAACCAAACCTGGATGCCTGAGTGACCCATATAAATGTTATAGTCGGTCAACTTTGGTAGACCAGGCTGATAGGATAAAGCTGGGTCACTAGGTAGCCCGACCTAAGAAATGTGATGGACCAACCAACACAGGCTGAGCCAGATAAATTCATGTCATTGGGTGACCAATAGGGCTAGACCCACGACCAAACTCGGCCCGGTCTAGTCAGGCTCAATTGGAAAGGTCAATGTTACAGACAGATACCATCGGGTCATGCGGGACCCCAGGTCATATTGGTCAGGAAGGTCCGAACCTGTCATACCGGGCCTAGACGTAACAGCCCCTGATTACAAAAAAAGACGTATCTCCCAGACCGTGTGTCTGATTAATACACCGTCTACAGATTTGGGACCCACGTGATGGGGCGGTCCTTATGAAATAATCTATGTAAGATTTCATAGATGTTATCCAAGTGAGACTTCGTGACTTAGCTATCAGTGAGATTTTGTGACTCATCTACCCAATAAGACTTCGGGACATAGCTACCTAGTGAGGCTTCATGACTCATCTATCTAACGATACACCATGACATAGCAACGAGAAAGACTCTATGAGTCATCTATTCAACAAGACTCCATGAATCAGCTATCAGCGATCCTGATTAACCTAGATACCCTACCAGAATCAGCAACTCACCTATCAGTGAGACTCCATGACTCAGCTACCCAGTGAGGCTTTGTAACCCAGCAATCTACAAGGATTCTTGAATCAGCTACTGAATAGGTCTGGGAAACCTTGCTAGCCTAATTGAATCATTTGGGATATGTTCCTTTGCAGTGATTAATAATTTTTGTTTACAACCGTTGGTTTTTCTAACAACACATTATGTTAGACCTGTGTCGAGATGACTCTAGTGATTCTAATATTTTTTCATTCTTTTGTGATTTACATTGTGGATTTCTTGTGAGACCCAAGTTGGTTTTGGGGTCCCTACTGAGTATTTCCTCACTCACACCTGTACAGGCTTTGCCTGCCTGTGTTTTGTCTGGTGCAGACAACCGATGACTGGCGGAGGACATGGTGACCTAGGACCGGGCGGTTCCCAGTGAGGTCAGGAAGGAGGGATTTGGTTCTATAGCTTCTGGAATATACTCTATATGTACCCATCTGATGGGATTTTAGGTGCACAACTATCAAGGATTCCTAGTATTTTTCTATTTTCAATTTCTCCATTGTTGGGTTTGTATTCTACCCCATTTGACCTAAAATTTTTACTTTTACTTAGATTTTGTTTAGTGTCATGCACATTTACTTTTCCAGCGTTGGGGTGTGATTGTGGGTGCATGCGTAAAGATACTCGGGTAAATGACTCCCATTTGTAGGTTGACGCCTTCAGTACTAGTCACCAACCCTTGGCCTTCAGTAGGTGGGATTGGGGTATGTCACGGCACAGGCCCCATGAGACTGGTCAAAAAAAAGTGATATTATAGGTGGTCAGTTCAATTGGATGAACAATGATTTTGTAGATTTGGATGGGGAAACAATGTTAAGTGTTTTGAGTTTGTCTTTTAGGCTCGGGAGGGAAGTGTTGGTGTTGCGGCCGACATATCAATACACAATAACCATGAATTCTATTTTCCAACCCAGTCCATGAAAACACTCGTCGGATGCATATTTGAGTGTTTTTTCATGAAATGTTGGAGTCATAGTCAGCTCACCAGGTATAATAAATTGATCGTGGTTCATGTTGACTTTCTTTTAAGATGCCTCCATACAGATAACCAGCCTGGATTTTAGTGTGTGACCATGAGAATGGTTCATAGAGTGATGAGTCTTTAGTGCTGGGGTCGTTTCCTGAGATGGTACCATCGGGTGGTGTCCTAGCAATAACAATGCTCATTGGTGAGCCATTACGACCAGCTCTACTAGTAGAGGATACATGTAGTCTTAGTGCATTACAAGCGTTTCAGTGACATAGACCCCTCAGATTCTGAGGTGAGCCTGACTCACAAGTAGCTAAGGACTGGATTGAGGTGGTGAAAGAGTTTTCATCTATCCATGGAACCATTAGATCAGATAGCGGTCCTGGCAGTGAGCCTTCTACATGTCTTAACTGGGAAATGACAATGTTTAGATTACGTGATCTAATGATGAGGTGAGTTTTCCATGGATAGGGCTTGAGAACCTCTCTCTTAGAAGGGGATCATTCCATAATGTCTAAGAGCTATGTGTTCACAAGAAAAATTATGGGAAAAAATTTAGGTTGATGAGTATTCATCGAGGCATGCCATATTTTCCAGGAACTCAATGAATACAATACAAATGGTTCTTCAGGGATCATACCCCCTAGCAAGGAATGTTTAGGGATATCCAAGCCAGCTCTATTCCTCTGTCCATTCCAATTTATGCTACGGTTCTAGATAAAACCTTTAGGGTTGGATGTCCTTTGGCTGAGCAGATACAACCAGTGGATGTCAGCAATGGGATAGTAGGAACACGATGTTAGTCTCATATACATGGATGTGTGAGACGTTTCGAGAAACGTCCAAACGTAGAGGTATACATCTCAGGGATCATAGTGTGTGTCTAGTCTTCCGAAGAAAAGTTAATTCCTTTCAATGGATGGTAGGGGACATCTCTAAAAATATTTTCCAGCGTATCATGCTGACTGTGAAACGGTATATGGTCCACCGGGGTAGAAGAAGTGATAGAAAAAAATGAATCTACAAGGTTACATATGTGGAAAAGAATCTAGGATATCAGAAGGAGGAGGTATACATTTCTATATGTGGAAAAACCACCCGAACATGGTACACACTTGGCTCAGGGAGATGGAGGTTAGGGAATGGAGTAGTTGCATTCGGTGAATGTTCATGGCCCGAGGGAACCCGGAATGATTCGAGGTATAATATATGTCTACTACTATATGATGTATTAATAGAAATAAGTGTTAATCATTCCTTCTTGTCACGAATCTTCTTCAAGACCAAGCGGTTTCATATGAACCGTTTACTCGAGTCTTATGTTTGGAGATACCTATGGGATGAGACTTGGTAATCAAACTTATGTAGATGGTGTGATTTGACCGTTGAGGTGAGAGTTTTGGTTGGAAAATATTTGTGGTAGTGTCGATGCATTATTCTATTAGTTTGGGTATGGGTTGTTTATCCATAGTTCATGCTCAAATTGACAGTTTTAGGGAAAAAAATTCCACATATACACAGTGTTAGAATGATTTTTTCTTTGGTCAGAAAAAAAGGAAACCCAGGAAGCTTGGGATAAACTCATGCATTGGAGAGTGCAGCCGATCAATCTTGAGTTGAAAAGCCTCACCTTTGTGGTAGTGGATGTTTTGAGTTTTTCGTTCCGAACAATATTGGAGGAGTGCAGAAATGTCATTTCAAAATATGTTTTCAGGATTACCTCCCCTCAGGGAGAGCGAGTTCTGCATCATTCTACACCCTGATATGGCATGGATATCAGCATCAGCATATGAGAGGGATTTTATAGAGCTTCTCAAGCCAGTGGCATTGGTGGGGGACTTGAAGGGAATGATCTTTGTGAGACCCAATTTTAGAGGTTATGTTTAGAATAACAGAACTTTAACCAAGTCACTATATAGAATGGGTACTCACTACCAAAGGGTCAATGTGCACATCAATCAGTTAAATGGGCAGCCATTCATGTTGACAGAAAGGTTACTATAGGCTTTTCAGAGTTGAGACAATGACGATGGATAGTGTTCCTCCAAGACTCTGAATTTGAGATAGACTGTACTCCTAGGAAGTTGAACGTGGTGGCAGACACACTCAGTTGGAGGTTTGGCCTACATCTATTGAGTGAAGCAACAAATCAGTTAGCCATGATGCATATATCCTTCGTGGATGATGATAGATAAGCTTAGCCTCAGTTGATGATTGTCACTCCCCCACTCTCATAGTGAGTGAGGGAGGAACAGCTTATTGATGTTGATTGCATGTCCTCACATGCTCAGTTATCCTTAGTATATAATTATAATGGATTTTCGATAGGTGGGGAGCACACCATCCTTTTAAAAGGACACATAGTAGTACCAATGACATTGATGGAGGAGGTTTTTAAGGTGTTCAACACATCCACTTTGGCGAAACATCATGTTGTGGAAAAGACGTACCGAGATCTCTGGCATCAATACTAATGGAAAATGATGAATAAAGTGGTGGAATAGTTCATTTCATGGTGCCTCACTTGTTAGAAAGTGAAGGCTGAGCATCAGGTTCCAATAGGCTTGGTGCCCCCACATGATGTAATAGAGTGGAAGTGGATGGTATCTCAATGGAATTTGTGATGGGATTACCACACATATCCAAGGGTCACAATTCTATCTGGTTGATTGTTGACCGACTCACTATGTCGGCTCACTTCCTACCCATCTATGATTAAGGATCAGAACTAGGCTTGGGATGCCTCTATGTCTAATAGATAGTGCAGCTTCACATGGTTCCTTCAAAGATCATCTCAGACCATGATGAACATTTTACATTCTAGTTGTGGAAGGGATAGTGGTTGGCATTTGGGACTCAGCTTCCCTTGAGCACATCTTTTGACCCCTAAACAGAAGTTCAAACAGAGTGGACCATACATTCCATGTAGGACATGATTCATTATTAGTTCCTTGATTTTGGTTGGATTTGGGAGGACCACATTCCACTTGTGGGCATTTCATAAAACTACAACTATCACTACACTATTGGCATGGGACCGTTTGAGGTCCTATACAAGCAACCATGCAGTTTACCTCTATTCTGGAAAGACCCATGGGAGTTATAACTCATGGGACTAGAGTTGGTATGGGATACCTATGAGATGGTGAAGATCATATAAGATAGGAAGAGAATAAAAAAGAGTAGGCAAAAATCATATGCTAGTAGGAGACAGATAACCTAGAAGTTTGATGAGGGAGAAAATGTTTTCATTCATGTCCCACCCCGATGGGGATTGCAAAGATTTGGTTGGGGAGAAATGTTATCTCTATGTTTCATCAAAACTTTTCAGTTTCTGAGTAGAGTCAGCGAGGTGGCGTACTTCCTAGATCTCCCCCCACAGATGCACTGAGTGCGTGATGTTTTTCACGTGCCACAGCTGAGGAAGTATGTGCATGATCCATCAGACTTCATCATCTAGGGAGAAATGGAAGTTGAAAATGGTGAAAAATATGTATAATTACAAGTGAAGATAGAGTTTTTATAGAATAGGGTACTCATGGATGATCTATTCCTCTTGTGTGCATTTGGTAGCAGTATAAGAATCTACAAAAGAGAACATGGGAGTGGGAGGGTTAGATTCATATTCAGTACCACCAATTTTTTGTTTAGATTTGTTTTGGCATACGAGGATGTGAATCACAAAAAATGGGGAATAATGTAATGTATCATAAATTCCTTGTAATTTTTTTAATATTGAATTATTTCAGACCAGTAGATAAGACGACGAGCGATTTCGAGGCCTAAAGAGCTCAGAATGATTCGTCGAAAAACATTTATTCTTTAAATATCATGTGTGAGAAGTTATCCATAAAATTGGGATAACAATTATATGGTTCCGCAGATCAAAAATATGAGTTCACCTTTTCCTTCATTATGGTGGGTTTACCCTAGGCCCGACTTATGTTTAGTTAGCACATGCCTCCAGTGAGAAAACCTGAAAATGGAAAACTCTAAATAAAATAATTAAATAAAATTATTTTATTTTTCAAATTCTTATAACTCACGAATGGTAACATGGAATGGATATTTGAGACCACCATTGAGCTCATGAGGGTATTATTTCTTTATGTATATCTTAACATTGTCAGGAATGGGCCAACAATGAAAGTTAGTTTTTGGCTATAAATAAAATAGTTTAGTAACAATTTTTTGATGTCAAATCCTTATAAATCACAAACGATAACTCAGATTGGAAATCTCAGTGTACCATTGAGCTCATGAGGGTATGCTCCCCTTAGGCATAGCATAACTTCAACTAGAGTGGGTTGAGGGTGAAAGATAATTTTTTAAAGAATATTAATTCATTTAAATAAACATGTTAGAGAGTATTTCTAACTTTTAAACTAGTGCTCAAATCAATAATATGAGGGAACCACTGAACTCATAATGGATGGATTCACCTAGAATGGACCTAACCTCGATCAGTGCAGGTCGAGGGAAAATGTTATTTTTTGGAATTTATCAAGAAAATGTTTAAAATAAAATAAACTTGTTTTATATCATTTTTATGAATATTCAAATCATTTCAGCTTAATGAGTTTCAAACCAGGTGAAACAGAATACATTGTTTCATTAAATGAAACAATATAACTAATTCTTAATAGAAATGTAACATAAATGTTGATTCATTTTTTTTCCTTTAATATCCAAGAAGACAACACATTATTGGTTGTAGAGTCCCTGTTCTACTTTGAAGCTATAGTGGGTGACAACAATGAATGTCACGCCCACTCTAACAGATTTTTACCTATGATGATCGGCCAATTACCAGAGTATCACAGAACGATGAAGATAGTGACACCATTCTTCTCCAATGAATTATCCAACCCAGGTAGCGGTTTATTTGTTTTAATTTATTCCAATTATTATTCTAAAACAATGAACGTGGATCAACCCACAAATAGGTTTATCCAATGATCTTGTGTTCTTGCTGGAGGGTTTTTACCTTAGGATCATCGCACAAGGGTTGATGATTATCCAATAGAACTATAATCACAATCTTCCCATGTTTTTAAATATCTAACATAGAGGTTGCAGGCTGACACATACAAGGTCCGAGCCCCTCCCCTTGTGCAATATTCGTGGCCACATCCTTGAAATGAAATAAATGTGGATCCGAGGCTATGGTAGTGATGGAGGCAAGCTAAGAGGCATGAGGGCATAAGAAGATTTGAGATCAGACCACCAAAGTGGACCCGGTGTCCAACAGAAGGTGCCACTGGCCTATCGAGGGGGGGGGATATGTGGGAGGCAGGGCCAACTAGTGCCACATGAGGGTCAAAGTGGTCGGACCTCGCAATATTTTTTGGTGGATGTTGTGCGACCGATGTGCACTGCAGTTGAGGAGCACCGCGACGGCTGTCTGGATGTGGCACTATTGTGGCGCTATGTAGGAGGAGTTTCTCTCTCATGTGATGACCAAGGGGGAGGTTGATTGTATGGCCGCTCATGCCCCAACATGACTGGGCCACCCGAGCGGGTCAGCTAAATTTTCATGAAGGTCCACTTTAGTGGACCATGCTGGGAAAAGAGACTGACATACCAGTGTGAAAAGGGCTAGATAAATTAGGTTCACTAGTAGGCCAAGAGGATTGGACCCATGAACAACTTTGGTCAGGTCCAGTCAGGCCTAATGGGCTAGACAAATAGGATCTAGTCATGCAAGACCTCGGGTCAAGTTCGTCATGTTGGTCCGAACTAGTCGGACCAGCCCAGGATGTAATCAGCCCTTGTTTAAAAAAAGGGATGTATCTCCCAAACTACGCATCCAATTGACGTTCCATCTACAACGTTGGGTCCCACATGAACTAGATGTCCTTATGAAATCATCTATGTATGATTTCATGGATGTGGACTTATCGTAACTTTGTGAATATTCTATCAGTAAGACTTTGTGACTCACCTATCTTGTGAGAGCCCATGAATCATCAATCCAACGAGGTGTCATGAACCAGCTACCCAGTGAGCCTCTCTGACACAACTACTAGTGAGCCTCCATGAATTAGCTACCCAATGAGACTTCATGACTCATAAAATAGTGAGGCATCATGACTCAGCTACACAGTGAGACTCTGTGACTCTGCTATCAGTGAGACTTTGTGACTCAGCAACCAGCAAGACTCTATGACTCATCTATCAGCAAGACTCCATGAACCAGCTTCCCAATGAGGCTTTGTGACTCATCTATCAATGATGAATCATGACACATCTAATTAATAGGTCTAGGTGACCTAGCTATCCTAAAGGACTCATCGGGGACGAGTTCCATTATGGTGATTAATGTTCCATGTTTTTAACTGTTGGTTTTTCTATATATACATTAAGTTATACCTATGTCGAGGTGACTCTAGTCACTCTAATAGTTTTACATTATTTTATGATTTACATTGTGGATTTCTGTGAGAAAAATATTGGTTTTGGGGTCCCTATTGAGTAGTTCATTCCTCTCCCATGCATGGGCTTCGTCCGCACATATTATGTCTGGTGGAGATGACAGATGACTTGGTGAGGACTTGGTGGCCCAGGACCAGGCGGTTCCTGGTGAGGTCAGGCAGGCAAGATGTCAATATACAGTTTCTAGATGATACTCTATACTTACCCACCAGGTTGGGTTTCTAGTCGATGACTATCAGAGTTTCCTAGTATTTTCTATTTCTCTGTTCTTTGTTTTATGGGTTCTTATTTGGTCCCATTTGACCTACATTTTGTACTTCTACTTTGTTGATTTTTACTGGAATACATGTTTACATTTTCAATATTTGGGGCATGGTTGTGTGTGCATGCATATAGGTACTCATGAAAATGCCTCTTACTGTTAGGTTGACATCTTCAGTGCTAGTCGCCTACCCCTAGACTTAGGGATACATGCTTGGGGTATGTCACATCACATGCCTGGGGGCACATGTCATGACAATTGGTGACATTTAAATCCCTAAGTAAAATAAGGATAATAAAATATATTATGTCTATAAGATAAATATCAAATAATTTTCATCAACTGAAATTTGAAATTGATAATCTTAAAAATAAAAGAGATAGTAACATACACACATACCTCAAATCTTGTCTGATTTCAAACATGCTAAAAAATCAGATATAATAGATATATTTTTCTTATAATTGTATTGAAGAAAAATATTTACATATATATAACTATATATCATTTACATGTATTCTAAATTTCATATTTATTACAAATTATTAAATGAAATTAATATTTAGTTAAAAACTATTCAGTCTTAAGTGAATATTTTGTTTGATGGTTATGGACTTTGAACCTTGGTGATAATTTTATCATATAAAGATAAATATTTAATTTAAAATTATCATATATATTCTTTACTTAAAATTTCATAACAAATCACATAATGTGGAGTTGGGAAATAAATTACATCACCTTGTAGAGATGGTATTTTGTACAGACACACAAATGATATTTTTAATTTTCGATTGATGGAATGAAATCATGGTAAATAATAATTATTCATTATAGAATAATAAATATATAATATAGATTAATTTAAAATAAACTTATTACAATCCATGTAATTATTAAATGAAAAATGAATCGCATCGCTTCATGGTGGTGGTGGTCCACATGTATGCACAAGTGATGTTATCATTTCTAAGAGATGGGATGGTAAGATGGTAGATAATCTATTATATTTCAATAAGCATAAATATTTACTGAATAAAATATATAAAAATTATATATATCATAATAAAAATACATGAAATCTAATTATGAAAAATAAAATGTACGACTACACTAAGACCATAGTCCATATGAATGCATGGGCGATGCTTTCGTTTCCTCTTAAACTGAAAAGTGACAAAAAATGGTTCATCTATATACAAAATAACATTTCAGTATATTAAATAAAATTATTTTATTATATAATCATGTTAATATTTGATTTATAGGATGTGGAATTATAAATTAACCTGAAAATACTCATTGAATAGTGATACATATTCTTCATAAAACCACATTTACGTTACACTATAATCCTTTAAAAGATGGTATTTTAGAGAAACTATGGATTACAGGACATGGGGATGAACATTAAGAAGGTATTTGGGCTATTATTATTTGATATAGATGGCTCAAGGAGTTTATATAAGAGATGATTTATCGCGCTCTTTTATAAGTGAAATGGGTTGAAATCGTAAATATATTCAATTTTTTTTAAAATATAAATCCATTATCATTTCTATGTGGAACCTCATATATTTTTTAAATAAAATACTTTTTATCATGTAAATCCCTTCAGACAATAAAACTAGAAATTTTTACATTATGTTTTCTACCATATCTTTTTTTAACCCCTTATTAACTGTTTTTAACCATTATTGAAGTTACAAATACTTTCCAATGTTACTATTAATTATGAATAAAAATGTAAGCGGCATCATAAATTTTTTCCATGATAAATCTAAATTTGGTAGCCAATTTAACAAATAAAATTTTAATAATATTATAAAAATAGGTTTTAAATAAGAATTGAAAATCCCATGAAAAAATATTTTAGAAAAATTGGATTTTTAATCATAAAATTGAATTTATTCCCATTTTTTTACTTGTAATACCGATTAAATGAATAAAAATTTTCTTTATTATATTATATATAAATATTTTCAACATAATTCAATAATATTAAATAATTTAATTTACTAATATAAAAAAACATTATGTGTAAAAAGTAGTTTTTCAAAAATATATCTCTTTTAATTTCTAATTTTTTTTTATTTGTAACCAATTTATTGAAAACGAATTTATTTACAATATGTGTAAAAGATAAATTATCATATTTTTGTTAAGATGAATTATTTTTTAAGTAAATTTATTTGATAAAAATATTTCACATATTTTTTTAAAACTATTGTTTAGGATTAATTGAATTTCCTATGAATTAGGAACTATTTTCAAAAATTATATTTATATAAATAAAATATAATGTGCCTAATTTTATTAACTATAATAAATAGTCTTGTAATTTTTGTGTTTATTTATTCAAAATAAATCAAAAAGACTAAATTTATTAAAAATTATTATATTATAATATATTGCAGTATAACACCACACAAAGATCATTCGTGGAATTAAGGGTCTTAACAAAGGAGTAACATTGAGGGTGAGGTAACCTCTCTACATTTCCCTTTTATTTATCAATTTCTAATTATTCTATTCCAATTAAAAATTTTATATTTTCCCTAATAATGTTTCAATATTTTATATTATCTTTATATTAAAAATATTAATCTAATATATCAATTTTCTTATCAATAAATAAATATATATATATACTGTATGTTATTCCATATTTTGTTCAATGTCCCGTTAATTGAGGATATATCCACATATGAGGATAATGTAAAATAATTATGCATCTTTCCATTTTTTTGTGTTTATTATATATTTTATATCAATAAATAATTATTATTATGATTAGATGTAGTTATTATAACATATTTATAATGTATAGATATTATCCATATTTTACACTTTTGACAAAGCCCCATTAAGTGTTCATTTACTAATTGCTATGAAATTGAAATATAATGCATTCATATTCATTAAAATAATAATTTATAAATATGAAATAGTTTGCATCCATAATCTTTTAGAAGTAATTTTTCTAATTAGTAAAAGAAAGTAATTAAAAAATATAATATTGAAATCCAAAAAAGAATAATATAGACAAGCTTAACATTTTAAAATTTTATCATTGATGAAATGTTTTATAAATTAGAAAAAATAATTAAAAATATTCTATAATCACATTAATAAATATAATATTCTTCATTATATAGGTTTTAACAAACAAAATTCGATTAACTAAGTGGTTTGAATGTGGTGAATAAAATGGGACATATGGTAAGGGGAATAAGAAATTAAATCCTTTTATTTTTGGGTTATTATATATTTCTATTTATTTACCACATGCTATATTTAAATCATCAATAAATCATTTTAATATAAGTTTATATAATGTTCCAATTTTCTATATTCCAAGAATACACATGAATTTATTTAATAGTGACAGATTCTTAAACAAATCAAATTATTTTTGATTAATACAATCTTTAAAATGAATCTTATCAATTCTTATAGTGTTATTTATTTATTTATCCATTATATATGGTATTATATTAACTATTTATTATATAATTTTAGAGTATTAATTCTAATTTTGGGAGCCTTAATGATTTTTTTAGTGAGATTTGTCTAAAGAAATTATGACGAACCCTCTTAATTATAATAGGTTTATTTCACAATTATGATTGATGTGTGTTTACATTCTATTTAATGCATGTCTATGAAAATATATAGATATTTTGGGCGGGAATATAATTTTATAGGCCTCCATTTCATTATTAATCATATTATATATCATAATGTCATAATAGAAAGACCTGATTTGGTTAGTGATGACTATTATTTTATGTGTGGACATGATATAGTTAGATTTTTCCATGATGTTATTATTTATTAACAATGTTCATTGATTAATGATTAATCATTTTTATATTTTTTCATAATCGAGGCCTCTTTAAAATGACTTCCATATTCTGATTATTATGATCCAATTTATATGGTACGAAGTTGATTATTATTATTATGACCCACGTACTAATGTTAATAAATATTTCATGTTCTTTCCCATAACTCCTCCCTTTATTGGGTTTTTTAGATCTATAATTCACCAATGTTTATCCCAAGGTATTCACATGTATTTAGGGGAGTATAAAATATTATAATATTATTATAACGAAGGTTTTAAATAAATTTTAAATATTTATGTTCATTTATATTGTAGGTTCTTAATTTTCCCAACACACTTAAACTAATGACTTTAAAAGTTGTAATATTTTTTTATGTTAGTAAAAATATGATGTAATAATCATTTAAATAGGTTAACATTCACTATAGTTTGTATCAAATCCATGTTTAGTTAATTTTGGAATTAGGTTCATAAAAAGTAGACAAAATTAGACAAATGGATTTCATAACATAAGACTATGGCCTTTTTTTACTCAAATGACTATGTTTCATGTATATAATTTATTTTCATGTATTCTTTTATAATCATATATATTTATGAAAATTATTTTATGTATTATAAATCATGAAAGAAAATAACGTGATACGAAATGTTAATTTTCATTTCGAAATGATCCTAATGTAATGGGAGTTGTAGTTCAAAATTCCATTACGGTAGTTAACCACTTTTACCATGTTATGTATAATAAATAAAACTATATTGAACAACCAACATCACATATAATGGATAATTAGATTTTGATACCTTCATGTGATAATAACTAAAAATATTTAGTAGATCTTCTAATATATTTATTGAAGAACAATGAGTAAAATCCATATAAAATATTTTTTTATCATTCACAACACTAAAAAAGAGAAACATACTCATGTATTCAACCATTTAGAAGTGGAATTTGATAAATGGCGGATATTAACCAAGAATACCTAAAAAGTATTAATAAAATCAATGGAATGGGAAGAAATAATGAAAATATTTCTAAATATAAATTTTCCTCACACCCTTCATCCCAAGGAGAGAAAATTTTTAGGGGTTATGAAACATGATAATGCAATTTTGTTTTCTAAATATGAGGTTAATTCCAAAATTATAAGAATTAAGTACTATCATTTTATTATCAAACATGATAAAAAATTAATTAATTCATTATTGGTTTAAAATCAATTCTCTAAAAATAAATTGGTATATGAGTCTTTAGTAGTTTTGAAGATATATATTGACACACTCATGAAGTTTTAATAGGGTTTAGAATTGTATCATTGGCATGAGTATAAGAGAAAAATAATAGAGTTTTGTAATAGAGTATTAAATGAAAAGGGATTAGATATAATAATGTATAACTAACAATATGTCAATGGTATGGAAATAATAAACCAATAATATTCAACTACGGAATGAGGAAATTAGTTAAGTGTGAAAAAAGGGCATCAAGATCAAGAATACTAATGGTAAATTAATAATCCAATCACTATGTTGGATAAAATTATGGTTTTACCCAATGATCTAACCATGATCAAATGTTTCAACTATTAGGATCATTGAAATTTTGTAAAGAATTACACCAAACCATTTGTATCCAAGGGTAATCAATTTAAACATCTAGATAACCAAAGAGTGAATAGAATGTCTTATACCATCAGAACCATAATATAGGAGTCAAAAAAATAATTAACGAAATGAACGATCATTATTCAGTCATGAAAAATGAATTAAATAATTGATTTTGGTTCAATAGATCATTTTATATCAATATTTTTTATATAAATGCTAAATCTCATAACTGATTCCTTGAAGTAGTGACAAATGTGAAGAAATCTAGTGGTGAAATCATTACAGATATTTTACTAGAATTATACCATATTAAAGAATATGGGAGTATTCTTCTGGAAAAAATCATAATTCCTCCTCTATTTAAATATGACAGTATTCATGGAATTCATTTTTTCAAATTGTAAAGATATTATATCAACTAAATAAAAAATTGAATATATTTACATAATCTGAATCATTCTTCGATTATATAAAATTTTATGTAGGATTGTTAATTATATTTTGAAAAAGGATTCAATGGTTATGGTACTGTTAACTAATGGATAAATATATCTTGATAAAAATGGTATGATAAAAGAAAAAATCATTGTTACATACATGCATATTATAATGGAATGTAATGTTTTATTTCCCAAAGAGTTTCATCTCCATTCCACTAATCATGATGTAGATTTCTTACTAAAATATATACCCAGTGAGTCAATAATATTCATGATACCTTATAGAATAAAAGTTTTATAACTAAATTAATTAAAAAATACATATAAAGATAACTTGAAAAAATTGGTCACAATTACTAGTGTATCATAACATATATATTTTCATTGATTACAAATTGCTCCACAAGATCAAAATAAACAAAAAATATTCACTTTAAATATTTTTTTTGTCTTTTTCAACCAACTTCAAGGCTGCCAATACTTCTCAAAAGTACATTTTAATTCAATATATCATTAACATATGGTGAAAATTGATGATATTCCAATTGAAACCTATTATATAAAATATAAATAGTATAAGTTATTAGTGATGGAATTTGAACATTTAAATTTCTAGGTATTTTTCATGGACATGATTAATAGATTCCTTAATGACTACCTTCATAATTGGTGTTTTTATTAATTTATGAACGTCTCATAAACTAAAAAACATATAGTATCAGGAAGAATATCTATGTATAGATATAATGGATTTATAGAAAGAATATTGTTATGTTATATTCAAAAATAGTGACATTTTACTCTATAATGTTACTTTTATGGGTCATGTGATCATAAGTAATGGAATTTCAGTAGATCCTTCAATGAAAAGGGAATTTTAGAAGTAAAATAGAATAAAAAGTTTTACAATGATATAGTTTTATTCAGCATGATAGTATCAATAATTTGTGGTAAATTTATCATGTTTTACAATATCACTAGTATGGATAACATGAATAGGAGTAAAAGATTTATTAAAGGGTAAATGTGAAAAAAGATTTAAAGAGCTTAAAATAAGTATTTTTTCAATTCACGTACTCTATCTAACATAATTTTAAGACGGTTTTATTATATGTGGTGATTATTAAAATACATTTATGGATTTTATAAGCATTAAAAATGATAAAGTGATAGTTTATTCCTAATAAAAACTGTTGACCCATGAATAGAACTAATCAATGAATTATCTTGGGTAATCTAAAATGATATTTAACTATTATTTAGAAGAATTACCTTTATATAAATATGGGGTACTTAAATACTTATCAGAAAAATTTAAAGTGAATATTAATATTGGAGAAGATAAATATTCATTAATACTGATGGCTCAATACACTATAATATTGTAAATATAAATAAGGCAGCTGATACTATTAATTATAAGGAACCTTCTACCCTATCCATTATATGGATTGGGAAACTCTCTATCATTGATATGAAAATGATGAATATAGAGACTATAAAGGAAGGGAAGATATCCAACCTTTTGAAAATGGTTTCAAAACCATCCATTCAAGTGAACATAATGGATGCATAATGTGATGGTTTAGATATCCAAAAGAAGGTAAATAAAAAAAATGAAGTATCAATAGACATGGATTAATTAAATTTGGAACAATAATCTCTATACCTATAACAAAATATATAAATAAATATCAATAATATTATTCTCATAACTCATGATTCTCAATCCACCATGGATGTACCATATTGTACAATGATATATGAGAACTATATTAGTGGTAGGCCATGAAGGATATTTGTGTGTAAACCTGAATTTTTATGTTATTCTATATTTTTAAAACAAATTATTATAAGTTCAATGGTAAAAAATCCATTTCTAATACCAACATAGATATAGGGGAATGCCACAATGTACATTATCCTAAATCTTATGATTTCTTATAAATGAAAAAAATATGGGTTCTGGTTGACTATATTAATAATAATTCTCACCACATTTACATTAAAGGAAATGTGATTCTATATTAAAATTTGAATATATAAATTAATGATGTAGTGGGGCCGCATTAGAAATCAGTTTAGATTTTATTTCATTGATAAATAAGTCTCAATTATATATCTTGGAGGAATATTCAAGAATACCAAAATAATGATTTGAGCATTAATAAAACATATCAATAATAAAATCATGTTTAATATGAATTATCTATCTAAAATCATGGATAAATTTAGAGAGTTGTCTTAATAAACTTAAAAGCAGGGTGGGATTATCATCTTCCATAAATTGAGTTATCATACAATAATAGTTTTCACTCAATTATTCAAATTCATCTAGATGAACCTATATATAGGAATATATTTATGGAGCACTAACATATTAAGATGAAATTGGTGAATAGAAGATAATGAGAATTTAACTCATGAAATATATTATAGAAATTGTTCACTAAATTTTTCAACACATTAATGTATCACCATGTCAGTAAAATATCTATATAGAAAATTATTGTATATATTTGGAGTTTTATTTTGGAGATAATGTGTTCCATTAAATACTACCATGGACGTGATCCTAGAGATTTTTATTCAAGAGAAATTTTATCCATATGTTTATTGTCCCTATAGTGATTGATAATCATAGAGGAGTTATAACCTATCGAATAGAACATAAACCCAACATGACTCAACTATATAATGAATTCTATGTATCTGTCCCATTGATGTTTATACCTGATCTATCCAATGTGAAAAATAATATATTATGAAAATTACTATATGAAATATCCTTATATAAAATTGGGAATTTCAAGAATCCAGTGATCCCCATAAAAAAATTAATTTTTTTCTCCTTCATCAATATGTTCCTGAAAATAAAAACCTTATCTTAATTGTCAATTTAATCCCTAGAGTATAGTAATACATTTCCAAAAAATGAAAAAATAGGGAAACCACAAAATTAACCATATCATAAACATATATGTGAGATAAGGTAACACCCCTCCGTTAATTATACTAGTTTATTAGGTGCCAATAAGAAAAAAATTTATCCCCAGATACCTTGAACATGTATACCAACATGGAGTAATAGTTCATTATTTTGTTAGTACACTCTAATAATGACGAAAAAAATGGTTTCATTGAAGATGATAGTAATGACGTTTTCATATTTATCCCTTAGGATTGAATCTACCTATCACATTTTTTAAAGGAATTTTTCCATAAATATTTTCAAATTCATATAGGATGATATAAGTGAAAGAGGACAAGGGTTGGTTGAAAAACCCACCAAAAATTTATATGGTAAAGATCAAGGAAGTGAGGATCCATCCTATAAAATATGGTATTCCCATAGTAGTTTCATCACAAAATGATTTCAAATGTCTCTCCCAAATTCAATTTTATTTGAGTATAATTTTTTTGGTGTATTTCATTAATTATTAAAGAGAGGATATACAAATTATATTCCCATTTTAAATATGATAGATATTGAGTAAAAAAATCTAATATAATAATTTATTTATATACGAATGGGTTGTCAAATTTATTAATTTTGGGTGATTTTTCTATACTACATCAGGTGATTTCCCGTAAAAAAAATCCCTTTATTTTTACCCATTATTTACAACTATATAGTGGTAAAATCGTATAGGTAAAAACAATTGTTTTAAGATAATGTTTAAAACTGATGTTTCTTAATTTTTTTGAATAAATAATTCGTATTTATTTTAATATACAATATAATTGTAACTTCTGTTGATATTTGACATCAGGAAAAAATTACAATAATAATTATTTAATTCATCTTTGAAAAATATCGTTTCTTATAAATTAATATTTTTTATATATTGGAATAAAAATCAAAGATGGAAAATTAAAATGTAATAATTATAATTATGGATAATTAAAATGAAAGTTATTTTTTTCAAGTGAAATGTAAAAATGTATAAGAGAGGGTTATGGGTTTCTTACAATAGAATCTACATAGAACAGTCAAATTAGTCTACCTTGGAAAAAGCCCCAAGAATTGATTAAATAGAAGAAAAGTGGGGAGTAACACACCAAACAATTAATTGGGTTTATTAATGAGTTTAATTAATGAACCTATTCATTCCCCCAATGGTTTAGTTACTCAAACTATTATTTCTCCCAGTGGTTCGGTTACACAAACTAAGGATCAATCCATTAAATGGTCTGATGTTTCACTACAGTCCCATCACTGTTTGTCCAATGGTTGCAATGGTTAATACAGACACTATAAAATGTAAAAGGATCTATAAATGGAAAATTGGTGACATATTTAACTTCATTATAATTATTTGGAAGAAGTTTATATATTTATAAATATTATATAATTTAATAAAATATTATATATTTAAAAAATTAATAGTTTCAATTATGGAACAATTCATTTGTTTTATTTTTATAAATATCATAAAATAAATATATGTTCAAAAAACCTCATTTAAATCATAAATAATACGTCATATACATCCATAAAATTAGTGTATGACAGTAATTCACAAAAAATATAATTTCTTTTATTTTTAATATCAAGTGGGAAGATGTTGATGCTAAAACTCCCTCATCAACTATACCATAGTTGGGGAAGGATGTGGTGCTCCCTAGAAAGTCTGCATCATCCTTATAAAGAAATCATGGAACTGTGAATCATCACCTATATCGGATATAACATATGATTCCAAAATATGCACAATAGGATGATTTTCTGGTAGTCTCTGATCTACCATTTCTGGTGTCTGATCATCATCATGTAGCTTTCATAAAACTGGAGGATATCTTTGGTTGCATGTCTTTTCAAGGTCAAGCACACAACTCAGTTCTAGATTATCATGGAGAGTAACATATATGTGAAATATAGGAATAATAGAAGAAATCATTTATGTCTCATAAAAGAGGGTAACAAATTGTGTATATCGACCACACAATGTGTTTCCTTTAATCCTTAACATGGGAACATTCTTCGACCAACATGGTCGTGTAACACACCATACACAAGACATGTTATTCCTATGATATATCATCTACTTGAATTTTACCTCCTTCCCAGGTTCTTCTATACTGTTATAACTACACAGCTATCTATTGGTGTAATACTACAAGGCGTGTTCACCCCTAACACAGTGTATACATCTTATTTTCTATCCACCCGTTTCATCAGTCACATGCCCAGATACACAGTCGATAACTACACGACGTGTAAAAACTAGATACAGTGTGTACAAACTAGACACAACGTGTGCCATCCTAAATTCATCCAATCATGTCCTTAGTCACATGGTCGGATACATTGTCTCAACAGCACAATGTGTACTTCCAATCTAATTATTCATAATTATTCATAATTATTTTTAATTATTCATAATTATTCCTAATTGTTCATAAATATTCAAAATTATTCGTAGTTATATTTAATTATTTTTAACTACAGCTAATTATTAATAATTATTCCTAATTATTCACATATATTCATAATTATTCATATTTATTCACAATTATTGCTAATTGTTTCCAATTATTTATAATTATTTCTTACTATTCCTTAACCATTTGCAAAAACCATGGTCTGGTTTGTGGTTTTGAATATTTTATTATTTAGTGTCCAAAACCAAAATAATAAAGAAATCTCCCTCTTTTCCAATATAAACCCACCCAATCTCTCTTTCCTTTTTACTAAAACTCCTTGAATCTCATCCAAAGTATGATATCTACTCTATAGGGTCCTCCCAAAGTGCCCCCAATCTCCCAGAACGACTCTCTTAATCCTTTGGAATCACACTTCTAAGTAAGGGATCTTCCATTCTCCTCTTACATCAGGCACTCTAAAACAACGCGTTGTTTGAGAAAATTGAGATCACTGTTATGTATGAAATATTTTGGTAACCCTAGGAGGGGTATATCATTCGAAGGAATCAGTAAATTGGATTTCTATCTCATGTGATAAAGTTATTAAATAATATTTAATATATTATTTATTAAAAATAATTAAAAATATCCCAAATGGTGCATCATATGAAAAATCTGAGACCCCAGATGGGTCCAGATGAGGGGTTTACCATAGGTGTGGTATAACATTTGTTAGCATCGGACATTTGGATGCCTCACTTGCAAGAATATACATTTTTATTTTAATTAATTAATTTTTATAATTTTTAATTAATAAATCTTTATTATCATGAGGAGTTACATTTGATGAGGATAGAGCCGGTCACCTTTTCCATGCATGGATTTTCGGATTTGGATGTTTGAGAGGGTATGATGCTACCATCGGTACTCGGCCCGTGCATTTTTTGCATGGTATAGCAAGCTGATCAGTCAAGCTATGGTGGATACGTGCATTATTGACATTGATACTGGTATGAAGTACTTTTACATAGTCTTGTGTTGGTTTGTAAACCTTTTTAATTTTCAGATTTTTTCAATGTCTCTATGTCCCTGAATTCATGGTTTTCCCCTTAATCCTTAAAAATAGTTTTATCCATAATCAATAAAAATTTCAGCCTTCGGGATATTTAGTCAAATCCTAGAATCAATTAGCAACAAATTTGTAGGTATGATAAAGGAAAAATAGTAATAAATTAAAAAGTATGTTATTTATAATATTCATATGTATTTAGTTTAGGGGTAGTTATCAATATTTGTGGAGGAAAAGAGAGTGATGTAAATTTTGGAATCAACTATGGGGCTTTTCAAGGCCAAATCACTGCGCAAAAATTTCATTAAATTGAAATTATATGCAATTTGAGTAATTTTTTCATCATTATTTATCAATTACAATAAAATAAATAAGAAAACATTTTATTATATCATGGTGTTTTTTTCCAATATAAGAGATACCTACTTTTTGAAATTGTGCCTCAAATTTAGATTCATTTGTTTGAAAACATCAATATTAACCCCAATAATAGTATCCTAATAAAATATTTTCTCTAAAATGATGTTTTTGGTTAGGTTATTGATTAATATTGATAGTGTGAGAATATTTAGGATAATAGAAAACACCACACTTTGTAATGGATCATTAAATTTATAAGGAAGGACTATAGAAAGTGGTTATAATTGGGGTTAGAATTTTGGAATTTTTATATAACAGAGTAAGAAGATGAATTTCACTTATTACATTTATCAAAATAATTTGAACATAAAGAACAATTATAGAATCATAAATAGTATTGTTAATAACTCTCAAGGAAATATGTAATTTACTTCAATAAAATGTGATATAGCACTGAATAAAATATTTACGACAAATATAGTTATAAAAACACCTAAACTATTATGTAAATATACCCAATAGAAATATTGAACATGAAATATCAAAGGACAAATTTAGTCAATAAGAAACTATCATAGATAGACATATGAACATGGTGAATTATCACACCATAGAGATAGTTAGAGTTAGTACCATCAAATAGATGATGAATAATGGTATGGTACAGACCATCAATGAAGTAAACTATGTCAATGGACTAGAAAATATCATATTATATATTGGATAGTTAGATAAAGATAGGTATAAAAATAGAAATATAAATTTAATGATGAATATTATTAAAGATATTTTTCTAGAGACAAATGTTATAAAGGACTCTAAGAATTTATAAAATATTGTGAGTAAAATGAATAATGTGAAAATATAGTTGTTGTTTCATTAATATTGATATATATATTGATAAAATCATGGAATATTTTTTTCTGTATTTTGGAACAAGGATTAGATATTTATATTAATCAATATGATATCCATATGCTTATAATTTTATAATTAATGTTTTATTGGATTGAGTTTTCAGAAAAAATAATGAATTATATTAATAATGTAAATGTAAAACAATGATGAGATTATAAAATTTATCTATTTTTCCATTTAGAATGAATCTAATATATATATTTTTTGTTGCCAAGTGTATCCTATCATTTATTTATTGTTATTCCATGTGATTTTAGGTGTACCTAATCAAAAATAATGTGGATGATATTTATGTTTTCAATAAATTCAATGAATTATAAGAACATTATTAAGAAATATGATCAATTGTTTACGAAAATGATGCAGTGTAAAATATACATAAGAAACAATTTTGATATAATTTTTTTATTATGAAGTCATAAAAAGTTAAATTATTATAAATTATAGTCTTTTTAAAAATATATTGAAATATTGGGATCATAGATATATATTTGATATCATTAGAATGGAAATTAAATTCAGAATGGTTGGGAAAACATTCAGTGAAGAAGTAATGAGAACCTTCTTCAACAATTATTGATTTGATGGAATTTATGGATATGTATACTAGAAATTAAATGGATTATTCTTGATTATATAATATTATAAGTCTTTTATATGATTTTTAATGACCTGAAATGATCAATGTTTAATTACAAATCATAGAAATATATATTATTTAGACATTTTGTTTATTTAAAGTGGCATTGTTTGTAAAACCACACTACAAAAAAATTATCATTTCTATAGATTTCATTATATCCAAATATAACTATAATATTTTTAGTAGAGGATATTTCAATAAAGATAATAAAATAACTACAGTTGTTACAGTGGATAATGAACAATAAGAAAGCAAAATTATAAATCAATATTTTTTATAAATATGAATAACTCTTTTATTCATGACTAGAAAATAAAGGTAAATTTAATCGGAATAGATATGAAACATTTATTATATAATTGTAAAAAATATTTTTTACATCATATTGATGATGGATAGAGATTCATATTCTTTGTAGAGGTGACCAAGAGTCTAGAAAAATCATTTTGGATGAAAGTGATATATGTAGAACTTAAATAATTGCACAAGAATTATACTTGTGATATTACTAAATTTCCTCATAGAAATATGTTAATAAAAGACAAATGGACCTTAATATCAAGTGGTATTGAATATACCAATTTGCAATTTATCCTATAAGACAATTGGTGAAAGTCTATGATCATAAAGGGGTTATTATTTTTATAAATAATTTTATCCTTATATTAAACTTATTTCTATTTTATTGGTTATGGGGTTTTGTGGAACATTGATATTACATACATAATATCTATATGTAATATAATATTTCTCCATGGTGATATTGACAATGAAATATGTATGATATTAGTAGGATTTTAAAAGAAAATGTAAATGAAAAGACTGTTTATAGGTTAAAAAATATATGTACAGTCTAAAGAGAGACCCAGAATGTTGGTATATTATATTTAATCCCTAAATATTGATTTTTGATTATGATAAACATAATTTTGAAACATATTCATATTTCAGGTATTCATATGGTAATTATTTTATTATTATTCAATTAAATATGTATGATATTTGGGTTCATGTGTTAAAAATTAGCATGTAATGAAAATATAAGCATAGTTGGAAATGTGTTTTTTAGTTTATAGACTTGTCACTATAAA
The DNA here is from genome assembly GCA_963277665.1 of Viscum album. Classification (NCBI taxonomy): domain Eukaryota; kingdom Viridiplantae; phylum Streptophyta; class Magnoliopsida; order Santalales; family Viscaceae; genus Viscum; species Viscum album. The sequence goes on along the minus strand of OY728165.1, from coordinate 1,778,477,267 downwards.
AGAATATTCACATGATATAGGTTTTATGAAAAAGAAATAATCAAATTACTTGTCTATCATAGAATAATTACAGAAGGATAATGATGAAACCCATTAGACTAAATTATTTTGACCCCATAAACCTATCTCTTCATGTTATTTTCATATTTCTCTATATTATAAAACAATTAAAATAATAAATAAGTATGTATATTTCTCAAAAACCATATTTTTTTTAAGGGGGATATTGAAGATTACTGGGGGTTGTATAAGAAATGACATTTCACATGTATTCTGTTCAATTGCTAGATACATGGAGAATCAATTATAGGATCACTAAATAAAAAGTTTTAATATGATACCAAGAAACATTACATATTAAATAAATACAATATTTTGAAATAGACCTTAAAATTTATCATGTAGATGCATGTTGATACATATTTTTTTCGATTCTGATAGATGAAAATCTAGTGATGGAATGTGTTTACACATATAGGAAGGAACTTAATCAGAATTTAAATGTTCTATTAGTTGTCGAATCATATCTGATTAATATAGAAAACTTGGTAGCTACATAGGAATGAAAAAAAATGAAATTTTGAATGAATTATTATTGGGGGATCTCAAGAATAGGATATAAAATATTCTTTTAGAATATTATTGTTACAGAAACATTTATTTTATAAGGGGATAAAATACTCATTACAATAAAAAATCACATTGTTAAAAAATATTTTTTATGTGGTTGTGGATGAATGAAATGTTTAAATAATGAAAATTCATGATTGATATAACATAATATATTTTATTATAAAAAGGATGAATGTGATAGATTTATATGATGATGATCCATGAGTGGCCTTATCGAAAAATGAGGAAGTAAGAACAAATAGTTGTATATGAGATGAGTTTCTAGTAAAATATTTTAGTTTTAGTTTTGTTTTTTAATATATTTTTATCTTCCTATTCATAATTTTTAAATTACGGTTTGGAAGGAATTGTTGATGGCAATTAATATTCTATGTAAAACCCCATTAAGAGGAGAAATAGTGAAGAGTATGTTGGGGAGGAACTATCCCATAAATAGCTATTTTTTAGTATTTTAATCATATATTCAATTAGTTAGTCACCCAAATATTTTTTATTACTATTTTTTTCATTAATCTTATAAATGTGGGTAGATTATAATTTCATTTATTGTTAGTTATTTATTTTACTTTTCACACACTACTATAGTCTTAGATATTATATTGGGACACCTTCAGTGGTAGGATATTGAGTTCATACTCACACCCAGAACATGCCGTCTAGTACCTATATAGACTTCATGGATCAATGAATGAGTAAGGGTAATTATTCATCATTGGTTTTGTTAGGGAGATAGAGGTACATATTTTTGAACAGTTGGAAATTATTGTTTAGAAATGGAATATGCTTTATCATTGTTGTTTATATTGTAGTTACATGGGTTGTTTTTTATGTGTGTACATGTGATCTACCTCTGGGTTATCTTGGATACCATTTTATGAATTTTTTAACCTTGTAAACATTTTTCATCTTGTAATATATTATGGATGGTTATGTTATTAACTTTTTAATATTATGTCACTATTTTTTGTAGATATAAAAAAAATTAATAATTATATTTAGAGGGTATTGTCACTTGAATTTCACTAGATATACCCTTAGATAAATAATCCATGGGTATATAAGGAGGATTTATTAATGTCATTTTTCACATAGATATTTTTATAGTATAAAGAGATGATTTTGGGTGATAAAATGTTTTATCAATATAGCTTGACATAGAATGATACATTGTGACTCTTGTTTTTTTGGTTTCTAGAATATTGGAGATTCAAAAAATATGTTCTAATAGTTATTCAAATATATAATTGAATAAATACGGTGTGCCTCCCTAATTCATGTATGGACTAAATTCCATTTCACCTAGGAATATGATATTTTTATTTTTGGTTTTATTTTGAAAATGAGTTGTAAAATTTTATAAATTTTTATGTGATGTTATTGATTTATTTACCAAATTCATATACCTGAGTGGTAGGAAGTGGTACTCATGAATCATTTTAGGAATGTGGGTATCACATAATTTGCTTGTGCTAGAATTTTATTAACATTTAATATCTAAAATATAAATAATTATAGTTTATTAATGTAATAGAAATAACCTATAACTTGTTTTCCAATATAGATTCTTAGTTTCATCTTAATCATCCAAACAATATTTTTTTTTCATGTGACTATTTATAAATATCCTGTGTGTGTATGGATTTTGTGTTAAACGAAACTGACAAAGCTATGTGTAGAGGTTAGGCCTAATGTCATGGGATATGTGTAGGGTAGGAAAGTGTAAGGGCTAGTGGGTCTTTCTAACTATTTACACATTTCATATTTACTGTATCTAGAATGTTATATTTCTATTGAGAATGGTATTTAGTGTTTAGTGGATTCCTCCTAGATGACCTTCGATGAAGCATCAAGAACGTGGATATATGGTTCCACTATGATATGCACTGGATGAGGACTCTAACGTAAGAGGAGAACATGAACCATAGACATAGGGATCATGAAAGGAAGGTATGCTAGAGCAAGTAGTGGATCTAAGGCAGTGGTTGGATGAGTAGCTCATGGTCAAGTTAGTGATAGTTTTAAAAAAAATTAAATGGGGAGATAATGGATATAAATGGAATACCTTATATGATAGTTCCTATAATCAAACCATACTGTTAAATAGAAATATTTCAGACACCCATCAACATAGTATAAAATTGATTCATTATTGTTGATTTTTTATTTGATTAAGATTCCACAAAGGTATAGGGTGGTTCTATATATTCAAATTCTTAATGGACAGGTGAAATCATATTAGGATATTGAGTTACTAAAATATATAAATGAGTGAATTACATGGTATGATTTTGAGGTTTTTTTTTTTAAGAAGTTTTTCAAAAAGAAATTAAGGGATGATAGAGACTCAAATTTCCTGAACTTGATAAAGGGAGATACCATATTCATGGACCATTACATGGTTTTTATATGTTTTCTATCATTTTAATAGAAATTTGTGGGATATTAGATATCCAAGTAACAATGAGTTTATGAATGTTCATCGTACACTATTGGGGTTCTTGTAAATAACATTATCTTGACATCATATATAGAGGTTGTGAACCAAATGATGATAGTAGATCAGAACTAGGTATATGAAAGGTCACCTACCCATAATGTTGCTTCACGTAAAATAGGTTATGGAGACCTAGGTAATGAGAATCCCGGACATGAGGTGACCATGTATGGTAGTTAGGTTAAGGGTTTAGTGATTCCACCATGGAGTGGGTTATTTGTAAGGTGTTTTGACTATGGAGTAGGTTAAGGTGTTCATATAAATGTATTGTAATTTTATTCATAAGGAGGATGGATACTGTGTTTCATTGGAGTATACCATGGTGGTTAATGAAGATGATAGAGATAAAGTTCCATCATAAATAAAAAATAACATATAGTGTTCTAATTAAAACAAATTGATGAAAATGTTCAAGATAAAGTACCTTTAATATTTTGAGTAATGTTATTATCCTCATGGATATTATGAAAAATCGTTTTGAATGTAGATACAATATCTATAATATTTTTAATTTATTTTTAGTTTCCAGAGAAAATATGGATATGGTTTGAGGAGTCCATGTTTTGAGGTGAATCTTGTTGGGAGTTTTCTAACAGATATGGGAAATGTTGTATATTTTCTACATCACATAGTTAATACACATTATATAATAAATTTTATGCACCATGATCAATAAAAATCATACATTTGATGTTATACTTCATAACTTATCCATTTATGGTGACATTATGTGGTCACTTTTCTGTCTCATGTTCTGTTATGAACTAGATGTGTCATCATGATTCATCATCTGATATATCTCATGAGAATGACTCATGAATGCTTCTCCTAAAATCTGAAGTTATCGAATAGTCAATGGATCCTAGAATGACATGGTGGGGTGATTTTTCTGATGAATCATGGTGAAAAATTAGAGAAAATAAACAAAAAAAACATGTAACCAAAAACATTATATTATAGAATATAAAATAAAAAATGGAAAATATATTAATAATTGGACCAAAACATATAAACTCATGTTCATGATATAACATATTGATATTGGAATGAAATATGATTAACCATATATAAAATATAAACAATTTCATAAAATAGAAACATATTTTCCAAAAATAGGAGTTGGACAACATACCCTATATCCATGAAGATCAAACTTCTCCAGCTCTATCCATTTACTCCACATGATCATCTCCGCATAGTCATGAAACATAAACAAGAAATTAGACAAATGTATTTTCACACAATCCAAGGTTCACACAGAGGGGGTGAGAAATAAATCTCAGTAGCCCACCCCAATGGTGGTCCAATTTTTTTTCATAACATGTCCATAAAAATGTGATATTCGCATCCTAAATGAAAAAAATATTGGAATAAAAATAAATATAATAAAATTAATTAATACAAAATAAAATACAAGTTAATAAATAAATGAATATTATGGTTTATCGGGACAAAAAAGGTAAATAAAACCTCTCTGTAGTCAATGATTGAAGAATAATAGAACGTGGCTCACCTATACAAACGATTAAGCATGTTATCTTAATAAGATAGAGTTCTGAAACTTCTAATGTAAGGATGAAAAACATCCAAGCCCTCATATCTAATTCTAAGTGTCTAGGATAAAAATACGTGTCTAAAGAGTTTTAGAATTATAATATAATAATTTAAAATTGCGATGATAAATTATAGGTTGAAATAACTAATGAAACATACATGTTATATCAGTACTATAGAAAAATATGAGATAAAATATATAGGCAAACTGTCACTGTATATGTTCCTGACAAGGTCAAATAGAGAGTATTCACATCAATGGAAAATAAAACACACTATGTGAGTACTTTATAATCCCATGAGCCCGAAACCTCTATCATGAGTACCACCATAAAATGGAGGTCTGTTCACCCATAATTATCATCCATTATCTCTCAAGTCCTTTCTCAAAATAACCACCCAATAGAAGAGAGAATCCAAATTCAACACTGGGAAAACACCCAATCTATTGGAATCCTAGTGGTCTCCTAACTTATTCAAAACTATAATAACCAAAAAAATAATATAAGAAAATTACATAAGAACAATAGTCATCGAACACCAAAACCCATCATCAAATGGCTGGATAATTAGTAGTGATCATTTCACTATCCAAAAAAGTACTAGGGAACCCAACACATTACATGGAACCTTCAAACAAGTAGGAAACCCTATATAGGAATCCTCTAGTAGATCCAAACATTAGTTTAAACCTATCAAGTAACCTATATCATCCCTCTAGTGAATAACATGAAGATCACTACACCCACAAAGGGAAACCTCAACTAAAACCATTCCCATAAGTAAGTTCCTCAATAGTAACCTCATTTTAATATCAACATATACTGAATAAAACCACACCATGACTGATATCCTATTATGTAATCCATTCCCGAAGGCTCCTAATTAACTATTCCTAGAAAAAAATTCTAATGACCATCATACAAGAAACCAATAAATCCCTCTTATCGAGATCCATCAAACAGAAACTATAGAAATATCTACCCATAATACTTGACCCATGGTGATCAAATTGTGAAAAACATAACAATCAAGAAGATTCTAGATAAGAACCTCAATGGAATACTCATAAAAATACTCAACCATTCCAATTTTTTTTAAAAGGCCACTAAATGAGGGAAGGAATTACCTATTGTGAACTATGTATAATGATGATCAAAATGGACTACTCATAAGTCAAATTCCTACACATGATTAAAGAATTATAAAAACAACTCCAAGGAGGAATTATATGGTGTACACCCAAAGTACATGGAATTTAATACTAATAGGGCCCCATGGATTTGTTCTCAAACCTGACATGACATGTAATTCCCAAATTACTTTACATTCCTACCCTATACATAAAGTTTACCTTATATTTGGTACCTACTTGTATACTTCTACCAACTCAACTTGTATAATACACGACTACACATCCGGCACTGATCACATAGGGCGTGTCTCTAACATGGAGTACCTAGTCCTATACCATCCACATGGACAATAAAACTACCCTATTTTTTTCCTGACAAGGTACTATATATGGATTCTGGTGGTATACATGAAATAACAATGTGCCTCTTCATGGGGTGTATTTATGTTCCTTCAGCTCCACCTAGAGGATATCTATATGGTGTGTCCCAAACACACACATTGAATACTCATAATCTTCTACCCAATTCCTAATAGGTAGATCACATGAAATGATTTTCTAAATCAAAACTCATGTGATTGGGTTTTCCAAATAGAAACCCATTAAAAGTAACCTAGAACAATCATTTCATTCTATAACACCCCAACCAACCTATTGGGGTCTATAAAAACCAATTAGAAGAGGAAAAATATTAACTACAAATAAATGTGGGATTTTTTCTTAAAAAAACAAAATATTACCTTTGATCATTGAAAATAGAAGATTTTCTCCTTGATCATCGATATTCCTCCACCACACACCAATTGAGCTTCTCAAATATACCCAAGCATGAGCCCCTCTCCCTACCCCACTTTGTCTATATCTAATGATTCCCCAAAGGACTGATCCTTATAGAGGTTCATGATAATAGAAAGTATAAGTGGGAATGAATGTAAATGAAAAATAAATAAAATGAAAAGAAAAATAAATAAAAGATGTTGGGTATCCGGACCAACAATAGAACTACATAGAGTTTACGCGTCACCAATGAAAAAACCTATATGCAAGATTAAAACACATATTTAAAATATCAATCAAAAATATATTCAAAATAAATCATTGAATGAACCTATATAAATAATTTTTATTTAAATATTTAAATGTTAAACATTATGAGAAAATTTTAATGGCTCATTAACTCAAAAAAACACCTCCCCTAAGCTAAAAAAACTATTTTATGAAAAATACCTTGGTCAAACAAATATATGAAAACTCTTAATAGGATAATTAATGATTTTCCCCAAAATACTACAAGATATTAAAAACTAAAATTTCCCACATTTTTTCTAAAATAATTCTGATGTATTTTTTGAAAAACTACACACCATAAAGCTCCTAACCCTCAAGAAGTCATTGAGGTCAAACCACCTCTATGTTCTTCTCAGAGTATTGGTGAATCAATGATACCTTGATAAATGTACAACCAATCTCACAGAGACAACAATGCTCTAATCATAGGGTCCAGTCATCCGAAACTGATAGGCTTCTCCCCACTATATGAGTATATTTTTCATCCCCCAAAAAATATAACCCCACAAAAAAATCCCTGAGGAAAAATCATTCTCCATCACTAAATGTAATGTATGGATGTGGGTAAACATATCACACTTGAGTGTATATATAAATTCTAATCACCAAATATTTCTGGATTACAATGAATTTAAATTTCCTCATGCAATGAAAACTACATAAATTTTTTAAAACAACATCCAACTATCATTGATGCACTCTGTACAATATATCTTCCATCAAGTAATAAGTATTTTCCCTAAAAAGTTATATGAAACACCACTATCATCCTCAATGTATATATATTTCCCATGAACCTCTGACAGTTTTTCATGAAACACAAACATATAGTAAGACTCACGATCACACTAGTTGATTCCAAATGATATTAGGATGACATGTCTAAAACCAATGAATAAGCACATCATAAAGGTCAGTTCCAATAAACTGGACCACCCTCTATACCCCTATTCAAAATTGATGCATAACTCCCATTCTAAGATCAACCACATGATGGCCTACTTCTCATGGATTGATTCAAAACTATGAGTTCCTAAACATTCCACTATAAGAACATCAAAAAAATAGGTCCAGAAAACAAAAAACAATATTTACCCCTTATGATAACCATGAAACCAAGAGATCTCTCAATGATTCCCAAATAAATTACCCCACATTGAGAGAATAACCTATTGTGACCCATCTATAAGAAGCTCTTCCATGCCCACCAAAGATATTGTATGATAGTAAGACCATAGGCACTAGCAACAAGACCAACTATATTACACTTGGTAAACATTTCACCCTATATTATAAAATAAAACATAAAATTTATGGAGACCACATCCTTAAAAAATTGATATCAATATAAACAATTCTAATTCATCCTTGCCTTCATAAATCCACCTGAAATAGTAAAGAACTAAAAGCCTGCAATGCCCCATAAGGGGTCTCCATGCATCCCTTGAAATAAGGAAAATTTTAATATCACAAATGACCATAATTCCACAAGATCTACATAACCTATCGTTAGAAAAGATTCATTTAGTTTTGTTGTGTTGAATTCCACCAGGGAGATATATGGTGAAACCCCTTATAGGTCCGTTTATACATTTTAAACCATTGATCCTCCATAATCAATAAAATAAAAAATATATAGGACTATTTATCTTATATTCCAAGAATTGTTCCCTAACACTGACCTCTATCCAACAAGACATGACCTGTAAACCACAATAAATCATAAAACCAAAATTACATGTTTATCAATCAAGTAGAAATCCTAAATTCGTAACATCAAAATCCAAGAACAACAATCCCATCACTACGGTAACATGGAAGTATTATTAGAAAAGGCCTTATCTACACCTCAATATGATATCCATCAGGATTTACATGACATTTTTAAACCTCTTATCTACCAACTCCCCTAATCATAAATAAAAATATGGATTTTATACTAATATTTAATGAATTATCATGAGTTTATCTGACACATAACCCAATCTAGATCATTAAGTATCAACAATTCATCACCCTATAAACTAGAGATAATCTACAATTTTTTTGGGAAAAGTATAGAGTTATGAGAGTATTCCATCAAATAATATTTCAATAAAAATAGAAATAACCTATAAACATACCTGAAACCATAAACATTTGGGTACATAATATAAAATTAAGACATATATATACAATATTATATGTAATTTAGCATTCAAACTCACACTCATGCTATAATATACAAACACTTTTCACATAGAGGGCCGACCATATATACAAAATAACTAGATAATCTAAAATAAAATAAAATAAAAATGGATCTACCATAACTTTGATACAAACCACATACCCAATATCCATGTCTATAAAATAGATCCTTATCAATAAATAGAATCTACATGTGTAGCTATACTCAAATAACAAAACATTGGGCCTCCACCCGATATATGTACTCAACATGAAAGCATACAAACAATTTACACACACACACACACACACTGAGGTGCACACACAGGGGGTGAGAAATATAAACATAGTGGACACCCCCAATGGTGGTCCTATATCTGATTTCATAACATATATATGAAACATTTTATAATACAAATATTGATTAAAAAATAGTACTAAAATAAAAAAATATAAAAAATGGGGCTAAAAATAAGTAAATGAAAACATAAGAAATTAGTGAGACTCCAGTTTTAGACTAAAAGTTGTGTTAAATTTAACATTTCTATGGTCTTGACTAGAGGAATTATAGAATCAGTATCAAAAATCCACAATATCAGGTAAGAGTTCTAGATACGAAGGTGCATTGAAACATCTAATTCAAGGATACAAACAAAGCATGATACAATGATATCATCCCCGATATTTAGACAAAGAACACCCATTTAATGGGCTCTAGGACTCCAATAGAATAATCTATATTGGAGACTAGAATCTGTTGGTGTGAATATCTAGAGTACCCAGAAAGTCTCATTATTCTTATTAAACTACCTAAACTAAAATATTCATACTCGACTTCAGTGTATAGGTTCCTGAAAAGGTCACATCAAGAGCATTTAAAACATAGAAAACAAAACCCACTTCATGAGTTCTTTGACATCTCATGTGCTAGAATCCCCAAGACATATGACTATTATAAAAAATATTATGGGTTCACTCATCCAAAGCATAGATTAACACACTATACCCAACTCAAAACAACTAATTAACAAAGGAGCACATCCAAATAAAACTAAAGGCTAACTCAAAATCATATAGTATCCCAAATGCCAACCATAACAAACAAAACATAAAGAAAAATGTCAAAAATATTCACATTTTATTTCTCAAAAAATGGTAAACCAAACCCTGGACCCTTTATCAGACTACCGAATGATTTTAATTGACCATCTCATAGGTCAAAAAATCATGGGGTACCTTCAATGGTCCCCTAAACATCATCAAAAGTAGAAAACCATATAGGGGGTTACTATTGAAAATCTAAACCATTAAAAAATCCTGTTAAAAAATATCATAAGGAATCTATCTTGAAAACCATTTATTACCACACCAATATTGAAAAAATCATGCAGGACACCTCCCATAAGCTCATTCATCAAATTGGTCCCTCAGACCTATGTCAACATTTACTTGAAAACATATAGTCATGTCCGAAATACCATGATGTCAAACAAAGTAAAAGGGCCCAAACAACACAATCCCTAGGAAGAACACTTGAAAATATCATCAAATAGATCATATATCCCACCTCTTTGGGATTTTTATGAATGTTCCTCAAACACGATCCACCTAGAATACTCAGTCCAAGTTGATCAACCAATTCAAAACCAAATCCTTGGAATAATTCTAGATCAAAACCTCAATAAAAACCTCTCAAAAAAATTCTACCAATACAGAAAACATTCAATATGAAAACTAAATTTTGAAAGTATTTCACCATGAAAAACTACTGGGGATAAATATTAGAATTTACTACTCATAATTCCAATCCGTGAAACAAGGAAAATAATAGGTGAAATAACTCCTTGGAGGGAGTACACAACATGTACTCAGAATACATAGTGTGAACCACTGATTATACACTCTGGTTGTGTTCTATGACCACAGGTTCACTGAATACACACAACATGAAACTCATCTAACTCATCATCTAAAATTACAAACCACACACCATGCACTGACTACACACAACATGTTTCTCACATGTGGTACCTGAACATGTACCCTAAATGTGGTTATGCCACATAACATACAAGACCTTAGGTCATTGATAGAGCTAATACTTTTTTCAATTTTTATATAAATTTTAATTATTTAAACCCTCCCATTTTATCAAACTGAGCTTATTTGCATCTTTTTTTGATTTATTTTTTGTATTATGTAAAAAATGTGAAGTTATTTATATTTAGAATTTTAATAGATTTTATTCACATTCATATTTTTATCATAATATTTAAAATAGTGATCCCATTTAAGGGAATATTGTTTTAGTATTTCTTTATTTTTGGCCTTCAACATTCTCTTATAGATGCAGATTAGATTTGAACATATAAATTCCCAAGAAAATCAATGAATTTTATAATCCATTTTGGGGGATACATTAGACCCCACCTTCACACATGAGGCATAAATCATGACACACAAATCTAGTTGAGGTTATTCCTATTTTAGTTTAAATATGAATCATATCTTTATTTCCCCATTAAATAATAAAGAGTTTTTATTCCATTAATGTGGTAATTGGACCCTCCAAATTGAATGAATATTTTAGAATCATTCATATAGAAACAAATAATATAGTAATTGGGATATAACATATTTTATATGTAGATAATGGTGTATATATTTTTAGGTAAAAATTAAAACATATTTTGAAAAAAATTATACAAGACTATATTCACTGATTTAAAGAAAATGAGGGGATCACACATGAAAAATTTAGATGGAAAATTCATAATCTAAAATTCCAACGGTTGAAGACCATTTATGTCATGAAAAACCATAACAATCCTTCATAATTCCTTAATGCATCTTTTATTACTCTAAATAAGAGACTAATGGTGGATTGAAGAGGATATTGATTGGCGAGGGATGCTGTGGGGTGTAAAATGCATATTTAGGTTTTTTTTCATTTCATTTTATCATTGTTTTCATTTTCCATTTAATATATGCATATTTTTTATTAATGTGTTTCCCTTTTATTCTTCCATCCCTCATTCTCTTCCAAAACTATTATAATATGATACATTTTCCATGATTCTATAATGATCTATTTTCGCCTTGAAATGGAATGTGACTAACCCGAGGATTGACCCTATGAGAGGATTCCATGCATTCTTTGTTATTGAGGTAAAATTCAACATATTATAAATCTATATGTTGTGGATGTGAGAGTATTTCGTAGATGTGGTGGTCAACAAAAATGAAATTTTTTCCAATTCCATTATTTTCCTCTGTTTCATTCTTTTACCCTCCATTATCTCTGGAAAACCCTTTATATGTGGAGTTGGGCTGTTCTGAAAGGAATAAACAACATATGGTGGAGCCGAGTCTCATAGAAATTACATAAACGGTTGAGGTGTTATCCTATTTAACTTTTAGAGGAGGTGTGGTTTATAGAGACAAAGGCATGATAAAATCAAACACTTAATAAATTTAAGGAATGTAAATTTTTAATTAGGGTTTATCAAAATAATTATTAGATTGAATATAAATGAAAAATAAATAACGAATGAACCCATATAATAAAACCATGAACGAAGACCATTATTTATAATCTATATTCTATCAGCATCTTAATTTAAGTTTTAATTAGGTGTTACACTATGTTAATTACATGTTTTTCAACACCCATAAAACCATTATTTTCAAAAATTAATATAAAACCCAAAAAGATTAGAATAGGTGAATTAAAAATTAGTGATTGAACTAACTATGAAACTTCTCATGTAAGGCATCCTGGGTCAACCTATGTGCTATATTATGAATATAAAATTACCTTTTCTATTCCCTAATACAAGGTGTTATTTGTTATTGAGATTCAATTCAACTTGTTTTCAATATATTGGTGATGAATATGAGACTAGTGCATGGGTGCAGTTGTCTTCCATAGTGAAATTAATTCCAGTTCCCTTCATTTTCGTGGATAAATTATTTTTACATAAATTTTAATGGGAAAACACTCTATATGGTGGATCGTGGGATTTCTTAAGGAATGAAATAATATAAGGTTGATTTGGATCTCTAAAAAATTGAACTCTGGGTTGTAGTCTTATCCTATTAGACTATTGGAGGAGGTGTGGTTTGGTGTGCCGAAGAAATGCTAAAATTACACAATTATTAAAAGAAGCAATGTAATTTTTAGTGAGGTTTAATCCAAAAAAATTTCACAGTTAATTTAAATAGAAATTAAATAAAGAATGCACCCACATTGTCAAAACCTACATTGAGACCTTTCCTTCCAATCTACATTCTGTATGCATCTTCATTTAGGTATTATAGCGAAATTAAATTAATTAAATTTCATGTTTTCTAAAACACCCAATTTTTTTCACAAGTAAATATAATAACAATAAATAATTATATTATGTGAATCAGAAATTGGTGTTCTAACTGAATGTGTCATTCATCAAGTGAGATTAACTAAGTCACACTTTGTGTAACATTAAGAAAATTAAATTTATTATCCTTTCTCTAGGACAATATTACATCAAAATGTATGCCGTTTACAAGTAGATAAAAAGTTATTTGGATAAATTTTTCTAAATTTCAAAAAAATTTAAAAAAAATATTTTTTACATAGTAAAATATATAAAAAACAACCTTTTTCCATAATGTTTCAAAATGAACATTTTTTCAATTTATAGAATAATTATTCATAGGTTGAAGAAAAAAATGAACAATATTGAGGAAGAACCCAAATGAAGAGATTATTATCTTATTATAATGGCCATCAAAACTAAAATATGTATATAGACATGGTTATCAAATCAATACTTGATGGGGATGATCGATGGACTCTGAACTAACATACAAAGATTCAAGGCCAAGAAATAATTGCTACTGGTTTTCCACAATATCTACTCGGGAATCCATCATGTTGAGGCCAAAATCATGGTGGAGGATATCAAATACGAACATTCAATTTCCACCAACTATATTCATGAGTCACTCCTCATTGAAAAAAAGATTAAACCAGAACCCACTCAAGGAGATGATATTTCATTAAACTCTTTATTTTTTTTATTTTATTCAATATTATTGAGTATCACTCCTAAATTCTTTACACATTTATAATTGATCAATATTTTATTTTCCTTATAAAAAGATGATTAATTATCACCTGCCCTTATATAGGAACACATGGAGTTCCTTGATTTGGATGAAAATACTTGTGAGGAATCCATAAGGAAAACCATCTAACTGAGTCCAGAAAAAATGATTTGGGAGGCACATATTGGAAGGTATAAATTTTTTATTAAAAATTTAAATATATATTTTTAATATCCCTATTATTACTCAATTCATACATCCCATGTCATGATAGAGCTGGAAGAATAAGATGCTGTTTCACAAGTAGACACTCAAAGAAGATGATCCATATATCATCCCACCACTACTAAGCAAGTTATACATAATAGTGAAGGGGATGAATCTGGAATACTCAATACATCTATAATTCCTCATCATGGAGGAAAAATAACAACCTAGAAAAATTCACATTTGGTGGTTAATTTTAAAGAAACTCCACCCAATGACTGATTATGGATGACAACTCGTACTTCCCTTCTAATGTCAGTAAATATTTAGGGCCCACTTGTGGATCATAAAAAGATTTATATTTACATGTTTGCATGGAATTTTGATTTCAATTTCATTTTTGGGATTAGTACAACATGACTCTTACTCCCTCTTTTTATTTTGAGCTTAAATGACATGAGAATAATGATTAATTGAGTAATTGTCTTTTATATGATCGTGATGGAATAAGTATGTCACGACCCATCCTCAGGACCCGTGCTGTGAATACCCCAAGCCCACCTTTCATAGGCCAGGGGCTGGCGACTAGCACCAAGGCGTTATTCCCGGTAAAAGGGAAGGCATTGCCATTGTAAAGTAAACAAACACCACAGAGAAAGCAAGTAGTAGAAGTAAACACTAAGTAAGAACTGGGTACAATAGTATGTGCGGAAAAGTAAGTGGGCCAGTATACAAACCCAAACTGAAAGTAAAGTACAACTGGAAGGAAAAACAACAATTGAAAAGTAAATCCATAACGTTGAGCTATCTACTAGAAATACCACCTGAAGAGTGAGTACAGATAGCCTCCACAGCTCCTCGGGTCCAGCCGTCTGCTCCGAGAACGTCCCGCCCAGTGGTCCACCTCCAGGTATCGTCCTGCTCCGCAAACCTCAACCACGATCAGCGATGTCTGTCATCTGCAACCAACACAACATTGTGCGGGCATAACCTGTGCAAGGGTGAGTATTAGCTACTCAGTAGGGACCCCAAGACCCCCGAAGGTCTCCCAGAATCCAAAAAAAATAATCCCCCAAAAAAGATACAATCACGAAGTTACATTCGACACTACTTAGGTATATGCCCATACATATACCTAAGTCATCAATTCTCGTTCGGCTACAAAATCTGAGCCAAAGTACAACCCAGTCCACACAGGGAAGAAAAACGTAAATCCACACAGGATAGCAAAACACAATCCACATAGGAAAGAAAAATAGGATTCATCTCACACAGGTATACATCTTTGTATGACGATAGAGATGATCACATATAGCCACTGATTCATCTAAGCCGTCAGACCCACAAATGATCGATAGGTACTAACCCCCGTAATGACCCACAAAGGATCGGACCCACAAAGGATTGACAGGTAACTAACCCCTGCAATGACCCACAAAGGATCTGAACCAAAAAGTATTGATAGGTAACTAACCCCCGCAATGACCCACAAAGGATCTGACCCACAAAGGATCGATAGGTAACTAACCCCCGCAACGACCCACACAGGATCTGTAGGCGCTGGCCCACACAGGACCGTCGAGCGCTGACCCACACAGGATCTGTAGGCGATGGCCCATATAGCACCGCTGAGCGCTGACCCACACAGGATCGGACCGACACAGGAACTGTGGCATTGATCCACATAGGATCACTGAGTGTCGTAGTCATCGCCATTGAGTCCACTGAGGATCTCTGTATAGTCGTCGTCGTCGTCGCAGCCGGCTCTAGGGTTCCCGCACCCAGCAAGCTCGTTTAGGAGGGTTCGCTCCAAGAGTTGAGAGGCTGATACATCAACTAACACATAGTCCAGAGTTGATGTATCCAAAAGATCTGTTTCGTCAATAGGAACTCAACGTCGTAGACGACGCGTCAATCGGATGACCGGTCTGAGAGTTGTTGTCTTTTTATTTCCAGGGGCCCAGTTGGTTTTTAAGGAAAACCAACCCGAATATACTCCACCTACGTCCAAAACTCGGGTGGGGTAAGCCAAAAAATCCATCTCACTTAGAGGAATCCATCAAAGTCGACGGCACATCAATTGGACGTCCGGAGCTCAAGTTATAAGCGTTTCTGCTCAGAGGGCCCGGTTGGTTTCGTGTACGAACCAACCCTGCCAAACTCAAAGTTCTCTGAAACCTTGAGTGCGATAAACCGAAACGACCATCTCGATCCAAGGATCGCATCTCAATAGACGGTGCGTCAATCGGAAGTTTGTAGCTCAGGTTATGGGCAACAGACCGAAGAGCTTCAGTAACAGGGGGTTCGGGCCCGGTCCGACCAGGCCCGATACCCCCAGGGTCCGGGTCCGACCCGCTTGGGCGCAGCCCAGCCCTGCTGGGTGCGGCCCAGCCTAGATGGGTGAGGCCCAGCCTGGCGGTCCGATTCAGCGGACCGACCAGAGTAGCCGCCCGGCACGCGGCGCTCTGGCGCGCCGCCAGGGGTTCGACCGAACGACCGAACCGTTTCGGGGCGGGAGCGTTTCCCCCGCGTGAAGTAAACTGTGACCCCTTTAATGGGGCCACTCAGCTGGCCGGTCGGGGGTTACGACACCCGGCGCTCTCCTCGAACAGGCCGGCCTGCACCGGCTGACCGGCTGCTCCGCCACAGGACCGGAAGGGCCGGTCCCCTTGCTTCGACGCCGGCGGCCCGGTGCCGGCCGCCGGTTCCCCTGCATCACCGCGGCCAGGAACCGGCCGTAGCCTTCGTCCATCTGGCACAGCGTGATGGTGCCGTGCCCCTCCACTGCGGAACCACTCTAGTTGTGGTGCTTCTGAGGTCCTCCGGCGTGGCGCGATGGCACCACATCCTTTGTTCATCTTCTACTGCATGGCGCGACGGCACCGCGGATTTGTTGCTTCCCACAGTGCAGTGTGGTGGCGCAGCGTTTCTCCACTCTCCCTTTTACAATTTCCGCACAGGGCTTCGACACCGTGTTGCCTTGTTCGTCACATAAAAAATCCACTACTGAAATGGGATGAGTGTCAGCCATGTTCATGAGGTCTGACCTCCTCCTGTTAATGCGATAACAAGCGGTTCAATTGAAAGGGGAAAACAGAGGATGAAAATCACAGAATATAAATGCATAAAACCCCTAACTCAACTCTGTCGTCGAACGAGCATTCTTCGCGGAAGGAGTGTCGCGGAAGGAGGATCGTTGGTGTCGCATTACACGGAGTTGCGCCGTCGATCTTCGATGGTTCGGCGTTCTTCGTCGCCCTTCGTCGTAGGCCAGCGTTCTTCGCGTTCTTCACGAAGGAGGATGAAGATCATTAAGCTTTAGAGCTTTCTTCAAATCCTCTCAACAAGAAAACCCTCAAAAAAAAAGTGTTGGTCTTATTTTATTCCCATGCCATCGATTTGAAATTCAAGGATAAGAAACGAACAATTAATACGATGAATTAATTGTAACAATTTAACGACCGAATTTAATGGGGCGTTTCTTAACCAGAAAAATGCACAGTTGACTTTCATTAAAGAGGGGGTTGCGGGTGTGTTACTTAGGAGGGAGGAAATGGTGGGGCTCGTGCGGGCCCCACCTCACAAATATCATACCAATTGTGTAGGATATTTTGTGTTCCACCCTATCCGCTTAACATAGCTTAAGTGGCTTTAAGTGGCTTTAAGTGAAATAAAATAAAGTGTTGCACCACTTTTATTTCATTTCTTAACTTAACCCCAAAAATTAAAAACAACACCCGAGAAAACGCAACTCTGGAAAAGGCGTTTCTAAGAAAATACCGGCACTGCGATTCCATCATTGCCCTCAGAATTTGATTCTGAGCACAGGTTCAAAAGTTAGAAAAACCCGCTCGTTCATTCACTGAACGTACCAGAGCCAAACTTCGGAAAATGATCCCGGGCACACCAGGCCTCGATATCAGGTGCCGTCAGATACTGTGTTCTTGTAAAATTCCAAAGAAAATTAAGAAAAAAATTTCCTTGAATTTTACGGGTCTTTACAACACTCCCACTTCAGGGCTTTAGGTCCCCGTAAAGATACATCATAAACTAGGGAAACAAAAGTGGGTACTGAGCACGAATCTGAGCCTCCCACTCCCAAGTGATCTTCTGGAGGTTCACGTGATTCAATCTGATGCGCACTAGTGGAATCGACCATCGGCATAGGACCCGCTCCTTTCGATCCTCAATGTCCCCCGGGACCTCCACAAAAGTCACCCCATCATCAACGTCCAGCTACCCATGGTCAATGATATGCGTCGGGTCATGCACATATCTCCTCAGCTAGGATACATGGAAGACGTCGTGCACCCGGTGCAACTGAGGTGGTAGAGCCAGGCGATAAGCCACATCTACAATCCTGCTGAGGACTTGGAATGGTCCGATGAAGCATGGAGACAACTTGCCTCCTCGGAAAAATATCTGTAATCCACGTCGAGGTGAGACACGCAAGAAGACATGGTCTCCATCCTCAAACTCTAGTGGCATCTGCCTCCTGTCAGCATAAGACTTCTGCCAGCTCTGAGCTATCCTCATCCGCTCTTGGATGACCTGAACCTTCTCTGTCATGGCTTGGACCATCTCCGGTCCCACGAGTGCTAACTCCCCAGGGTCTGTCCAGCACAAAGGAGATATGCAAGGTCGTCCGTACAACGCCTCGTATGGTGTCATCTCGATGGTGGAGTGGTAGCTGTTGTTGTACACAAACTCCACCAAGGGTAGGTGGTTCTCCCAGCTACGACCAAAGTCGAGGACACATGCGTGGAGAATGTCCTCGAGAGTCTGTATGGTCCTCTCCGTCTGACCATCTGTCTGAGGGTGAAAGGTGGTGCTCATACGTAGCTGCGTCCTGAACACCTCCTGCAACCCCTTCCAAAGCCGGGAAGTAAAGAGAGCATCTCGATTGGAGACGATAGATGATGGCACACCATGAAGCCATAAAATCTCTTGAACGTAGAGACGTCCCAAGCTCTCTACTGAGCCCTGCTCTCTGATGGGTAAGAAGTGAGCCGACTTGGTGAGTTGGTCGACAATCACCCAAATGGAGTCGTGACCTCTGGAAGTGCGTGGAAGTCCAGTCAAGAAGTCCATAGATATCCCATCCCACTTCCAATCCAGGACCTCCAAGGGATATACCAAGCCTGCTGGTTCCTGATGCTCTGCCTTCACCTGCTGGCAGGTGAGGCATCAAGAAATGAACTCTTCCACAACGTTCTTCATGCCCGGCCACCAATGCTATCGTCTGAGATCCTGGTACATCTTCTCCACTCCAGGATGTACCGCCAAGGGAGAACTGTGATACTCTCTCAGCACCTCCTCCCATAAAGAAACTGGTACCAAGGTACATCCTCTGAAAATGATGTCGTGCTCTGCTCCAAAGGAGAAACCATCAGGTGCCTATCTTGAGGATATTTGCACACGCCACATCTCATAGTCAGCGTCCCCACACCGTGCCTCTCTGACCCACTAAAATAGTGGAGGGGTGACTGTGAGAGACTGAAGGAAGGCTGCACCATCTCTATCCACGAAGGATATTTGCAAAGAGGCTAGCTGCTCTATCGCCTCCTCAAGTAGCTGAATGCCCATCCTCCTGCTGAGAGCATCAGCTACTACATTCCCCTTCCCATGAGTATATACTATCTCAAAGTCATAGTCCTGGAAGAACTCGATCCATCGCCGTGGTCTCAGGTTCAATTCCTTCTGAGAGAAGATGTACCTGAGACTCTGATGGTCAGAAAAGACTGTAATGTGCTCGCCCACCAGGTAGTGCCTCCATGTCATCCGAGCGAAGTCCACTGCTGCTAACTCCAGGTCATGGGTAGTGTAGTTCTTCTCATGCGGCTTCAACTAACGTGATCCACAGGAGATCACTACCTGCTCCTGCATCAGGACACTTCCAAGTCCAGTCCCTAATGCATCACAGTAGACTACGTACCCTACTCCCTCCTCCGGAAGCCTCAAGATAGGGGCGCTGGTCAATCTCTGTCTCAGCTCCTGGAATCTCTGCTGACATATGTCTGACCACACAAAGGGTTTCCCCTTCTTTGTAAGAGCTGAGAGTGGTTCCATGACTCTGGAGAAGTCTGGCACAAATATCCGATAGTATCTAGCTAGTCCCAAGATACTCTGCACCTCCGTCTCACTCCTGGGTGGCTCCCAAGCTAGCACTGCCTCGATCTTAACAGGATCCACTGAAACTCTCGCCTCAGAGATGACGTGACCCAAGAAGTGAACCTCACATATCCAGAACTAATACATCGAGGGATTTCCATAAAGATGGTGCTCTCGGAATTTGTCTAGTACAACCCGTAAGTTGTAGGCGTGCTCCTCCTCAGTCGTCGAGTATATCAAAATGTCGTCGATGAAGACCACAAAAAATCGATCGAGGTATGGCTGAAAGATCCTTTTCATGAGGCCCATAAACACCGCTGGAGCATTGGTTACGCCGAATGGCATAACCAAGAACTCATTGTGGCCATACCGACATCTGAAGGCCATCTTCTGCATGTCCTCATCCCGAACTCTGAGCTGATGATAGCTTGACCTGAGGTCTATCATTGAGAACCACTGTGCTCCCTTGAGCTGATCGAAGAGGTCATCAATACTCAGTAGAAAATACTTGTTCATCACTGTCACCTGGTTCAGGTGACGATAGTCGACAAAAAGTTGCAAGCTCCCGCCCGCCTTCTTGGTGAACAATATCGGGGAAGCCCAGGGTGAAAAACTGGGTCAGATGAATCCCTTGCCCTTCAAGTCCTCCAAATGGACCCGTAGCTCTCGAAGCACGGCAGGTACCATCCAATACACTGAGGTGGATATCGGGGCTGTCCCGGGGTATAGATCAATATAAAATTCTACCTCTCTGCGAGGAGGTAGTCCTGGAACATCGTCGGGAAAAACGTCCGCATACTGATCCACCACTGTAGGAAAACTAGAACTCCGCACGTCAACTTATCCTAGGTTGAGGCTAGCCAACTGATGAGTGATGGGTTTTCCTCTCCACTGCGGAATTTCATCCTGTGCTGTGAAGGCTCCCTTCTCGCCGGTGAAGGTGAACCTGCTCCCGTTGGTGCGTGCACATTGAACCTTGCGCCTAATACAATCAATATCTGCATGGACTGTAGATAATACATCCATGCCCAAGATGATGTTTTAAGGCCTCGATGCCGCTACAAGAAGATCCCAGCTGAAGCTCTCGCTTCCTAGAGTAAGCTCACACTGCCAGCACCAGTGTGTAATCATCGAGTCTGCTCCCGTAGGAGTCTCTAGCCGTAAGGATCGAGCCAACGACTCTGTTAGAATCTCCGAGCTCCAAACAAGGGTAGCGAAAATGAAAGAATGATTCACTCCTGTGTCTATAAGAACTTCACCAAGGGTGGAATAAACACAGATAGTACCTCAAATCATCTTGGGCGCACTGTGGTTGTAGGCCTCCGCTGCCTGGAGTTGTGCCTGTCTCTGCCCGCCAGCTCCCTATGGTCGGGTTGGACCTCCTGGTGCGGTGGTGGTAGAGCCTCAAAGCATCACCCACCACCTGATGCTCGGCCAGCTCCTCTGCCTCGTCCTCATGCTCCCTGCGGACCACCACAGTCGACCCTCTGCCTCTGCCTGGGTGGCTCTTCAACCTTCTGCTGCTCCTCAGAACGGCGGGTCGGGCAGTCACGAGCCATGTGGCCCTGCCCGCCGCATGTGTAGCACTGCCTGCCTCTCAAAAGACTGGCTCTACGCTGTTTGCTCCGCACTGCTGAGCCAGTGTCCTGAGGTCGTCTGCCTGAGGGTCTGGTCTTCCTAGACCCATGAGTCATCCGTCGACTGCCTGCTGTAGAAGACACTGCTACGTGCCACCTCGCGGTTGGTCTCGCTGCTGATGAAGGCTCAGTAAGGAAGATCTCGATCAAAAGGGCTCGCTCCGGTACTTCTGCCTGGGTTGGAATGCTGAGGGAGATTTGCGATTCCATGATCTCATGTCTCAATCCCTACTCAAAGGTCCGGACGCGGAAGAATGGGTCCCATACCATATCTGTCGAGTAGCAGGAGAGATCGGTAAATCTCGCCGAGTACTGGACGACCGTCAAGCTGCCCTACCGCAGCTGAAGAAGCTCCTGGATGCGCACCACACGGATGGTGGCTGGGTCAAACTCAGAGTGGAAGAGGCTCTCAAAGTTAGTCCAGAGAAGAGATGCCTCATCATGCACCTGGAGCATCAAGCTCCACCATCGGCCCCCTACCGCGTGCGGTAGGCTCACTGCGAGGATCACCATGAGGTCTGCTAGTGTCCTCACTAACCTGAAAACCCGTAAGACTGCCTCCAGCCAGTTCTCGGCTTCCTGGGTGTCCATCTCCCTGTGGATCCTGGGCGGTCGCTGGCGCTGGAACTCGTGAAGTGCACTAAGGCGACGTGCATCGTCAACGGCCGGGGCTGGTAGCATCTGTGGCTCGGTGGGTAGTGGTACCACCTGTGCCTCTGCGGTCAAAGGGCCCTGTACTGATTCCTCGTCGCTCGGTGGGCTGTCATCATGCACAAATCTCGGAACCCTAGCTGGCTGCGATCGTGGGGCCATCCTGAAAAGAAACAGGTGTGCCACGGTCAAATAGTATACCTGGTGAGCTGACATAAAGTAATAACAAAGAAAACTTGAAACACACATGCAATCAATGTTTTTGTGCATTAAGTCAAAAATCAGAAGTCAGGGTCCTGGTGTACAGATACGTCAGCCGCCGCACCAACACTGGACTCCCTGGACTGATAACCACACCCAATACGCTTAACATTATTGCTTCACATAGAAAAAGATCAGAGTCCAAAGTTGTGCGGTAGAATTGAACTCCTCTGATACCAATTTGTCACGACCCATCCTTGAGGCCCGTGTCGTGACTACCCCAAGCCCACCATCCATAGGCCAGGGGCTAGCGACTAGCACCAAGGCGTAATTCCCAATAAAAGGGAAGGCATTGCCTTTGTAAAGTAAACAAACACCACAGAGCTAGCAAGCAGTAGAAGTAAACACTACGTAAAAACTGTGCACAAAAGTAGGTGAGGAAAAGTAAGTGGGCCTGTATACAAACCCAAACTGAAAGTAAAGTACAACTGGAAGGAAAAACAGCAACTGAAAAGTAAAGTCGCAACGTCGAGCTGTCCACTGGAAATCCCAACTGAAGGGTTAGTACAGATAGCCTCCACTGCTCCTCGGGTCCAGCCGTCCACTCCGAGAATGTCCCGGCCAGTGGTCCACCTCCAGGTACCATCCTGCTCCGCAGGCCTCAACCACGATCAGCGATGTCCATCGTCTGCAACCAACACAACGTAGTGAAGGCATATCCCGTGCAGGGGTGAGTATAAGCTACTAAGTAGGGACCCCGAGACCCCAGAAGGTCTCCTAGAATCCACAAAGGATAATCCACAAAGGAAAGATACAATCACGATGTAACATTCGACACTGCTTAGGTATATGCCCATACATATACCTAAGTCATCAATTCTCGTTCGGCTCCAACATCTGAGCCCAAGTACAACCCAGTCCACACAGGAAAGAAAAACATAAATCCACACAGGATAGCACAACACAATCCATATAGGAAAGCAAAACAAGATTCAGCTCACACAGGTATACTTTTTCGTATGATGATAGAGATGATCAGATATAGCCACTGATTCATCTAAGCCGTCGGACCCACAAAGGATCGATAGATACTAACCCCCGCAATGGCCCACAAAGGATCTGACCCACAAAGGATCTATAGGTAACTAACCCCCACAATGGCCCACAAAGGATCTGACCCACAAAGGATCGATAGGTAACTAACCCCCACAATGACCTACAAAGGATCTGACCCACAAAAGATCGATAGGTAACTAACCCCCGCAAAGACCGACACAGGATCTGTAGGCGCTGGCCCACACAGGACCGTTGAGCGCTGACCCACACAGGATTTGTAGGCGCTGGCCCACACAGGACCGCTGAGCGATGACCCAGACAGGATCGGACCCACACAGAATCTGTGGCACTGATCCACGTAGGATCGCTGAGTTCCGTAGTCGTCGCCGTCGAGTCCACTGAGGATCTCTGTACAGTCATCGTCGTCGTCGCAGCCAGCTCTAGGGTTCCCGCACACAGCAAGCTCGTTCAGGAGGGTCCGCTCCACGAGCCGAGAGGCTGATACATCAACTGACACATATTCTGGAGTTGATGTATCCAAAAGTTCCGTTTCATCAACAGGAACTCAACGTCGCAGACGACGTGTCAATCGGATGCCCGGTCTGAGAGTTATTGGCTTTTTCGTTCTAGGGGCCCGGTTGGGTTTTAAGGCAAAACCAACCCGACCGTACTCCACCTGCATCCAAACCTCGTGGGGAGTAATCTAAAAGATCTTTCTCACTTAGTAGAATCCAACAAATTTAACGGCACGCCAATCAGACGTCCGGAGCTCAAGTTATAAGTGTTTCAACACCGAGGGCCCGGTTGGTTTCGTGTACGAACCAACCCGGCCGAACTCAATGTTCTCCAAAACCTTATGTGCGATATACCGAAACGACCGTCTCGATCCAAGGATCACATCACAACTGAAGGTGTGTCGGTCAGAAGTCCATATCTCATGTTATGGGCAACAGACCGAAGAGGTTCGGTAATAGGGGGTTCGGGCCCGGTCCGACCAGCCCCGATACCCCCATGGTCGGCCCGAACCGGGCGACCCGCCCCCGGGTCCGGGTCCGGCCCTCTTGGGCGCGGCCCGAACCGACCATGGTATGGCCCGGCTCTGCTGGGCATGTTCCAGCCTGGCGTCCGGTTCGGCGGACCGGCCAGGGCAGCCGCCCGGCACGCGGCGCGCTGGCGCGCCGCCAGGGGTTCGGCCAAACGGCCGAACCGTTTCGGGGTGGAGCCGCTGCCCCCGCGTGAAGTAAACCGCAACCCCTTTAATGGGGCCACTCAGCTAGCCGATCGGGGGTTACGACCCCCGGTGCTCTCCTTGAACCAGCCGGCCAGCACCGTCCGGTCGGCTGCTCCGCCACGGGACCGGCAAGGGCCGGTCCCCTCGCTCCAACTTCGGCGGCCCGGTGCCGGCCGCCGGTTCCCCTGCATCACCGCGGATCGGAACTGGCTGCAGCCTTCGTCTGTCCGGCGTGGCACGACGGCGCCACGCCCCTCCACCGCGGCCCTGCTCCGGCCGCAGTGCTTTTGAGGTCCTCCAGCGCTGCGCGATGGCACAACGTCCTTTGTTCATCTTCTACGGCGTGACGTGTTGGCGCCGCGGATTTTTTTGCTTCCCACGGCATCGTGCGGCGGTGCCACGTTTCTACGCTCTCCCTTTTACAATTTCCGCATGGTGCTTCGGCACCGCATTGATTGTTCGTCGCATCAAAAATACACAACCAAAAGGGGAGGAGTGTCGGCCGTGTTTGTGTGGTCCGACCACCTCCCATTAATGCGATAACAGGCGGTTCAATTGAAAGGGGGAAAACGATGGAAGAAAATCACAGAATAGAAATGCATAAAACCCCTACCTCGACTCTGTCATCGAACGAGCGTTTGTCGCGGAAGGAGCATCGCGGAAGGAGGATCATCGGCGTCGCGGTACACGGCGTCGCACCGTCGATCTCCGAGGGTTCAGTGTTCTTCATCGCCCTTCGTCGGAGGCCGGAGTTCTTCACGTTCTTTTCATTCTTTGCATTCTTCGCGAAGGATGATGAAGATCTTCAAGCTTTAGAGCTTTCCCCAAATCCTCTCAACATGAAACCCCTCATCAAAATGGTTTGGTCTTATTTTATTCCCATGCCAACGATTTTAAATTCAATGATAAGAAAAGAACAATTAATTTGAAGAATTAATTGTAACAATTTAACTGCCCAATTTAATGGGGGCGTTTCTTAAATAGAAAAACGCACGATTGAATTTCATTAAAGAGGGGGTTGTGGGTGCGTTACTTAGGAGGGAAGAAACGGTGGGGCCCGTGCGGGCCCCACCTCACAAATATCCTACCAAGTGGGTAGGATATTTTGGGTTCCACCATATCCACTTAACATAGCTTAAGTGGCTTTATGTGGCTTTAAGTGATATAAAATAAAGTGTTGCACCACTTTTATTTTATTTCTTAAATTAACCCCAAAAATTAAAAACCACACCCGAGCAAACGCAACTCTGGAAAAGGATTTCCTAAGAAAATACCGGTGCTGCGATTCCATTGGTGCCCTCAAAATTCTATTCCGAGCACCGGTTCAAAAGTTAGAAAAACCTGCTCGTTCGTTCACTGAACGTACCCGAACCAAACTTCGAAAAATGATTCTGGGCGCACCGGGCCTCGGAATTTGGTGTCGTCAGAAACTGCGTTCTTGTAAAATTCCAAAGAAAATTCAGAAAACAATTTCCTTGAATTTTACGGGTCTTTACAACGTATGTACCAAAAAGTGGAGGAAGAGTAAGAATACTTCATTTCAAATGGGTTTCCACATTTAATGTTTATATTGTAAACTCTATATATTGGTAACTAATTAAGATTTGAGATTTAAACTATAATTTCATGCCCAATAATGAATTACTACTTTACATGACATATATAAGAGACATTATTTTCTAATTATTCTTATTATTCCTTAATTTATATTTCAATGATACTAATATTTAAGGAGTAAAATAAATAATTGAATGTTTTATGTAAATAATGGATTCTGAAATGAGGACTCATGATTTGGGAGAACTAGTTTTCTCATGTAAACAAAAATTTCAAAAAAAAAATCATGCTTTGAATTTATTAAATTAATGTGAATTGATTTGTTATTATTAATCATTCCTTGACTAATTTACCAAAATCATATTTTCATTCTCGATTGTATTTCTAGAGCTTGTACTACCTAATTTTTCTTGAGCATATTTATTGGGTGATATTTCAACATTCCACCTATTAGAACATTCATTTTAATTTTTCAAATCCATGACTACAAAAATACATTTAAATTGAGTGAGTCAACTTTTTTAAAACCTCTTTTATTTAAAAATACCACCACTGCAACAATCATTCATTATCCCATAGTTACCATTTGTGAATTTATTGGGATGCGCCATTTCAAATCCATTTAATCCATTCTTACCCTACTCTTGGTATTTTAATGATATTTTAAATATATATATAAGGGTAAATTGAATAATAGTGGAAGGGATGATTTTCAATTAAAGTAAAAATGCGTGTGGGTAATTATTATGGGAATAAATTATGTTTTTGGATTCATTAATTATGACTCATTATGTTCCCCTATAGAGTTGAAAAGTTGGAAAATTAAAAAAAAATTACCAGAAAATGGGAAAAAACTGTTTGTGATTTGGGAAAACAAAAAAGTATGATTACTGGAAATTTGATTTTAATCATATTTGGTTCGGTGGTGGATGTGAGGATTATTCAAATAATAACTCATGAAAATATAAAAAAATGAAAAACTTCATTAAAAAATAACAAAAGAAAAAAATTAGAAAAATAAATATTCAATCCGATGAACAATTAATTTATTATTCTTAAGTTGATCAAAATAATTACTTCATGTATTTAGGACGGGGAGTTACTACTTTGAAAGGGAAAACTTAATTACACTTTCATTTTTTATATCTTTTATTTCACTTAAGAGATAAACCTATTCATTTTTCATTTATTTTTAAATCATCAGATCCTACCAACCTAAATCCTGAGAGTCTTTTTATCCATTATCAAAAAGTCCTCAAGATTTAATGTGTCTTTAGACTTATCAATGTGGAGAAAGTAGTTCCTTTAAAATAATATTGATACATAACTTGTATTCATGATATTATCACAAATCCACATCAATTTTATCATGAGTAATGAGAGAAATATTAAAAAGTGTGGTTAGCTATGATTTCACAAGTTAAATAATAATGAATTGAGAAACATGAATGAATTAGAATAGATGTTCCTATATTTTTTAAAGGTTGGATGTAAAATAAATGAGTTTACTTTTTATTTCAAAAAAAGATAAAATTGTTTTATACTTTATGTGTATTTTTGAAAATTTTGGTAGACATTGAAGATTGTTTGATTTTTTTCTTTGGAATTTGAATGTTGGTAACATTGGTGCCCTCTAATTTTCAATTTAGTGATTTTATTCTTGAGGAAAATCATGGTTTAAGTGTTGGGGAGTTGATAGAAATATTTTTTCATCATTGTATATATGTGTTTATATTATTTAAACCCTATATATTTATCAATTTGAGATTCATTGCATCAGTTTTGGATTTATGGTCTGTTTTGGGATATAATGTTAAAATTGATTAATTCTAAAATTTTAAATGATTTCATTCACATTGGTATTATGATCATAAAATATTAAATATTGATTTACTTGGAGTGATTATTTTCATATGATTGCGTTATTTTTGGGATACAATAATCTATTCTAAACCCAGTTCTGATTCAAACATACAAAGGAGTGAAAAAAGGATTCAAATTTAAAAACCATTCTAGAGGATTGAGTATACTGTCATTTTTTAATGAGGCATAACTTGGGGTAAAAACCTGAAATTGAAGAAATTATTGTTTTATTTTAAAGGGGAATCAAATATGTGTTTCACCATTAAATTTAAATGAGTTATTAACTCATTAAGGTATCCATTGGACACTCAATATTGAATAAAGATTTTGGAAACATTGGTTCAAAATAAAATATAAAACTAATTGGGATATAAATTTTATTTCACAAGGTGGATGAATGTAAAATTTGGATCCCATTTTAGAACAATTTTCTATATTTTAATAATCAATGATTTAGAAAAATAACTAGTTAACATGTTAAAATAATTGAATTAATCTTTTGGAATAGAAATTCCTATGGATGAATGTACATTATGTCCAAAAACACATTAGTGGTAATTTATGACATCATGATGTTGATTTAATGCCTATAAATAAGATGTTACATGTATACTGAAGTGTATAATGATTGTAGGGGGAATCTATCGACGAAAGATACTTATTTTGGATTTCTCTTTTCATTAATTTTTATTTTAGTTTTTTCAATGTAACCCATGCATCTTTTCTTATTCATGTGCTTCCCTTTTATAAGTCCATAACTATTTCTCTTTTTTAAATAATACCATTCTATCTATGTTCCATATTTTTTGTGTTATTTTTTCACTTTTTGTCACAAACAAAGCCTAGTAATTATTCAAACCGGTGCCTGAACCGATCGGTGGTAGGGCTCGAAGGCTGTTCTTGATCCCCAGAAGCTACTACTAGTGATTGGTTAACAATGGTTCAATATGTGAATGATTTAATGAATTTATAATCATAAGAAAACTAATAAATAATCAAACTAAAACTAAAAACCCAAAACCAAAAAATTATACATAAATTCCAGATATAAGTTAGAAGGTTAATGCAAAACCCCAAAAGTCTAAAAACAAGGAAGAAACCAAAAACCAACTCAATAACCACCACTTCGTATGAAAAGCATCACCCACACACAACCTACACAATATAACACCATATAATTATTCTAGAAACCAATACAACCTTTACCAAAAACCACCCATCTACAAACATTAAACATTGCCAAGTCTTCTTACACCTAAAGGTGTAATTATGGTGTAAGCTATCTTCTAGTAGGATTCCACCCAAAAAAAATTAATTCTATAAACATTATAATACAAATTGTTTTAATGTTTTTATAAATACTATTATATATTCATTTTAAGGAAAACATCCATTAATTAAAACATATTTAAACGAAATCATGCTACCATTCAATGTCACTAAAAAAGCATACTGTATTCCAATGGTAAATGTGATATAATCAAAGAGAACTTGTCACAAGAGAAAAATCTTGGTACTAGGTTCCAATTGGACACTAGAACCTCTCATCTCAGGGAAAATGCCTTATAAATCATGACTAATTGCATTCTCATGCACAAACCACTTGGAGGGGATACCCCAAAGTCCAAGTGTTCTCCAATAATAATCATTTTTAGTTTTTGTTTCATCATCAATATTACTAGGTGAAACCGAGTGGAAGAAAATTCCACATCACTATCACATTAGTCCTATTCTACCCACCTTGTAATGTGGGCTTCCCATCATGCTCAATCAAGTTCCACATTCCATAAACCAAACAATTAAATTCTCCTCACAAGAAACCATTTTCATACCCAAAATCCTATTTCAAAATTACACCAAAACCATTTGAAAAAATGGTTCACCCCACATCAATAACACAATAACACAATAAAACAATTGAATAATTTATAAAACTCTATCAGGTAGCAAAACTAGGGTTTACATAAAGAATACACCACGTTCCTCTTAGAAAAACTAAATTTGAACCAAAATAATATCAAACCCTTTTAAAGTATACATTCTCACTACAAAAAATAATCATATAAAACTCAAAAATATTTGAAAATATATAATTAATTCAAAAAATAACTGTTGTGCATGGTATCACCTAACTTTAGTGAAGAAAAATTCAAAATCTGGTGAGAAATTCCAACCACAACTCAACCGCACCACAAGAAGACAAGATCGAACCCTAAACATAATGACTGATCCCAGAGAATCAAGTTGAATGCCCAAAAATGAATCCTTATCTACTAGAGAAGAAAAACCCATAAAAAAGGAATGAAAATCCTATAATAGGGTAAGAATGAATGGAATGAGGAGAATTAATTCATGATTTGAGGAAGAACCACCCAAATCTAGCACCAAATCGAAGCACTAAGGTAGGATGATGGAGAGGTAGGTGTGCCAATAGAGGAGAATCCCATGTGGGGTGACAAAATGAGGGTTTTCTTATTAAAATCTGTAAAAGAGAATAAATAAAACCATATTTTTGATGAATTGGTAGGGATCATGGTTAGTCCACATGGAATGATAAACATTGAGGAACCTATTCTTCACACACTGCCAAAGATGGCCCAGCCACACGACTACCTCTCATAGTCTAGATAACTGTGCACTGACTATGCAGTAGCTCTTACCTAACCTAGCCACCTACCACATTATTACCTGGATTGGGTTGCATGGTTACCAATAACCATTCACCAACCATGCACCACATACTATGCTCCCAAATTTTAAAAAATTTTATTCCAAAACACAATGGAAATAAAAATATTAAATGTAGACTAAAAATGAATAGAAAATACCTCATATGAAATCCACATATGTGCCAAATCTCCCCACCATGAAAACATTCCATCCCAAAAAATTCAACTTGATGCATTATTGGAAAATAATAATGAGTACTCTTACTTATCCCACAACATCTGATGACATGTCTCATGCATATCTTGAACTTGCTGCCAATGAACATTGAACAATGAAATATGATTCCCAAGAAGCACCTTCTCTTGGGAGTCAATTATTCATATTGTTCATTCATAGACAGATAAATCCAGATCTATCTCTAAATATTTTGAATTATACAAGTGGGATGAATCTGGATTATACTTATTCAATTTGGAGATATGGAACATATCATGTATTGACATCAAATAGGAAGGAAAAGATAGCTTGTATGCCACCTTGCCAATCCAATCAGTGATTTCAAAAGGATGACATACCTTGATGATAGAATTCTCTACATTACTAAAGGATGATGATCCAAATGAGGATCTATTTTTAGGAACACCCATTCACCAACATAATACTCAAGATCTCAACACCACTAATCATCATAAGATATCTTGAGGCATCAGAGCTGTCGATAATTGTTGCCTAATTAACATAAATTAATTAGACGTCTCCTTCACAAGGCATGGTCCGAACTGTGAGGTCTCACGTACATCATCCCAACAAAAATGAGACTGATATTTCCAACCATAGATCATCTCATAAGGATCCTTTCAGCTAGAGTAATGGTATATTTTATTATTATGAAACCCGACCAATTCCAAATGGTTATCCCATGATCCTATGAAATCCAAAATAGAAGCATGAAGCATTTCCTCCATAATCTATTTTTCCCGCTCCATATGACCATCCATTTGAGGATAGTATTCTATAATCCTTTTTATTTGTGACCCCTATAACATTTCAAGGACTTCCATGAACCAATAGAATAAAATAGGGTCTCTATCAGAAACCATTTCTGATGGCACACCATGAAGCCTTACCAAATTCTGAGAATACAACTACCCTATCTCATCAATTTTTGTAGAGTATTTGATAGGAATTCAATGGCCAGGTTTGTTAAAATGGTCAGTTACCATGAAAATAGTGATCCTCCCTTGATGTTTACATGGGAAGGCAATACTGAAATCCAGGGTGAACTCATCCAACTTCTAAGTATGAATGGAAAAGGTCTAAAGCAAGCATGGGGCATTTGGGGCCCTACTTTTACCTGCAAACACATGTAGCACCTCGATAAGAAGTGAGTTATGTCCCACCTCATACATAGAACCAAAAATTGTCAATGCACATAATAATACATTTTGGTAGCACGATGATGAACAAACAACTATGAATGGTGGATATACAACACCACCAACTTCCTCAGAGGCAATGGAACCACTAAATATCCTTTGAAATAAAGAACATCCTTGTGAGAAAATGACCAATATGAATATTTCTCCACACCAAGAAAAAATGTGTATACTATTAGAATATCTCATCCCTAAGCTACTATTGCTGAATTAGCTCCCGAAGAGAAGGATCCAGCTAAACACATTCCAAGAACACACCTCCACTATGATCTTTGGTTTCCAAGTGAATCTTTCCAAAGAGACCCATCATGGTCTACCCATCACAAGAAACATCAAACCCTACACTTGTAATTTCTACTTCAGGAATAATATACCACATTACTCTTTATTTGGGTATATACAATATCAATGTTTAACCCATGTAGATACTGGATCCACCGAAATAGCCTTAGGTTCAAATTCATTTAGGTTAAAATGATGGATAATATCTTATGATCTGAGTAAACTTAAAATGTCGCCCCGAAAAGATAATGGTTCCATGTCATCAAGGCATTCATAACTACTAGTAAATCCAAATCATGGGTTGGGTATTTCATCTAATGTGTTCATAATTGGTGAGAGGAATATTCCACCACATGATCATCTTGCAAGATCACACAGTTGAGACCCAAAATAGGAGCATCACAATAAACCACGTAGCCACTTTCCAACTCTAGAATTATCAACACGGGTTTGGTAGTCAACCACCACTTCATCATCTCAAAGGACTTCTGAAATTTTGTTCTCCATTGAAACATCACTCCTTTATGGGTGAGCACTATCATGGAAGAAGAAAGCTGGGAGAAATCATGGAGAAACAACTTGTAGTAATCGACCATGAAAAGGAATCATTTGATTTTGAACAGGTTATTTAGTTTCTCCCATGAAATAACACTATGGACCTTCTCGAGTACCACTGTAAACTCATGACATGAGATTAAATGGACACAAAAATTCACATCACTAATCTATAATGTGATATTTGGAAGCTTTTCATAGAGATAGTGATCCTGAAGAGTTTTCAGAACAATCCACAAATGATGCTCATGCTCTTCCACAAACCTAAAATAAACCTGGATTTTATCAATGAATACCCCAAAAAATTTATTGAGATACTGATGGAATATAGTATTCATGATAACTATGAAGGCCATTAGAGCATTTTTTTAACTGAATGGAATTAACAGATACACAATGTGTATGTACCTGCTTTGGAAGGCCATCCTTAAAATATCTCCTTCTTTCACCCTGACTTGGTGGTAACCCAAACACAAGTCTATCTTGGAGAAAAAATTTCTCCTTTCATCTAATCAAACAAGACATCAATTTAGGGAAAATTATACTTGTTCCTTTATTTACCCAAATTTCAGTAGTCAATACATAACATGAGAGATCTATTAGTCTTATTCTACAAAATAAATGGGGAGGCCCAATGAGAGACACTCGAGAGAATGAACCCTTTGGGTTCCAAATTAGCTAACTTAATCCATAATTACATCATCTTAGTGGGGGAAATATGTTATTATGGAATATATATTGTCTATTTCCCTAGCTCCAACAAAATTGAGAACTCCATACTGCACTCCGAGGTATACCCAAAATGTCCTTTGAAAATACATCTAGGAATTAATAAACTACTAGAGTTAATCCACCCTTAGAAGCACTATGTTCTTCCTCCAACAGGAGTGATAGTAACTATAAAAAGAGTTTTCATAACTCTAGAATTGGAGGTCCTATAAGGCCCTACCGAGGATCCCATTTACCAAAAAAGATATGGGTTCTACCATCAGGTTCCACAAAACTTACCAGCCACCTATAACGATTGATGTGCTCTTGGAAGTGCACCATCCAATCCAAGATAAGGAATACATAAAAAAGGTATATATACAAGACCAATAAGTTTCATTCTAACTCAAAACTAGACATAGATTGCACAAACAATGGGCACCTGAGACCCTTCTATTTATTTTACCCAAAAAAATTTCCAAATACATCACAAAAGTGATCATCTCGGTTATAAAAATTCAACATATTACTAGAAGTTTAGAGAAAAATGAGAAGGAAGCACAAGTATAAAAAAATTATAAATAAGATGCAACAAAAATGGTACCTCGAATGGTTGAGGACCCTAAATCTTGTCTCGCCGGTGCTTGGTCCACAACAATAAGGTATTTGGTCTCTGATTATGAATAGACACTCACTTATGTCTCCACCCTGACCTAGATCTACCTAGAAGATGATTTGATCCTACCACCGTGACTACCAAACTAAGATCCCCCTAATCCTTGATGGTTCTGATTCATCTTTCATTTCTCTAGAAACTATAGATCGTACTCCAATTTGTTATGGGTGAATATTCATTAAAAAAATGTTTGTTCCCCATAACTCCACATCTATGGAAAGGAATTAGAGGACACGTACACATAGGTGGGATGTGATTTTCCTTCCCAATCAAATAAAAAATAACTAACCTTATATCAGAGGCTATAGATGAGTACTGTCTGGAAGGATGGACTAAACTATCATATCCCTTTCTCCCTTGCTCATATCCCTTCCTCTTCTTCTCAGGATCTATAATAATCCAAAACATCAGGTCCATACTAGTTAATGATGAAAAACATGAAGTACTTTTAGTTTATCAACTCATGCTTCCCCTATTGGACCATTGATTCCCACCACATTCAACTAGGTACCTTCTAAAATAAACAAGGGGTATTTTACACCAACTTCTTCATGCCTCTCCATGAATTAGAACATGCTCTCTATCTTCTCAGGAAACACCTCCACATCCTCGGGTTCTATGCTATATTGGAAAGGAGGAGGTTTTTTCTTGAGAAACTCTTTCCTTTTTTCCTTTTTAGGACTAGGTTCAACATCCATGTCTGGAGCAGTAGTAGGAGCCACTCCCTATCCCAGAGCTCGAACAACATGGACCATAATTTCTGCCAACCTCTAATCAAGTGGTGTGGGAAAACCCTCTTTTAATTCTTCTTGTGGTTATAAAGGAAGTCTTCGAGGAGGTATGTTTCAAAAAAAGTAACTTTCACATGAAAAATCATTAATTCAACCAATATAAATATTTTTAGTAATATAAATAAATACAAATAATTTATACTTATATCAACAACAGAAGACCCAAATCACTTCAACATCACCTAATTTCCACATACAGTCTGCAACCTTTACATTTCTCTTGGATGATAAGTAAAAAAGGAATCGTAGCATCCCACAGTGACTCGAGGTCTGTCCCTCGCTGTGCTGGTTGATCACCCTACTCGCAACCAGAACACCGAGCCATGATAGTTCTAGATCCTATCCATCCATACACATCCCAAATATCATGATCCAAACTATAACCAGAATTGATACAATTTTTTCATGAATCAAGAAGGTTATTCATTCAATCCATTTCCTAACCTAATCCATGGAATGTCCTGAAGAGCATTCCTGATCCCCAGGGGCTGGAACAAGTGCCCCGGTATCAATGGTTCAACATGGTAATGATTTACACGAATTTATAATCATAAAACCACCAAAAAAGAAACAAACTAAAAATGAAAACCCAAAACCAAAGAAGTGATACATAAATGTCATATTTCAGAAAAAATGTTAATACAAAACCCAAAAAGACTACTTCCAAGGGAAAGACCAAAAACCAACAAAAAAATCACCAAATTTTATAAGGATAAGCACCCTCAAGGCACCTTTACAATTACACACCAATGAATTTTGGTAGCAACCAAAATAAACTTCACCAAAAACCATTCCTATACATGTAGAAAACCTAACCAAGTCTACTTATATACAAAGGTGTAATTAAAAAGTGAGCTAAACCCCAATAGGATGCCACACAACAAAAGATTCAATGCTATAAATATTTTTAAAAAATAGAATTTGGATTTTATAAATAAGATTTGAGATATAAATTAAGGAAAACAACCTTTAATAAAGAAAACATTATAAGAAATAATTTTTTCATTCAAAGTATCTGGAGTAGAATACCATATGCCATTGGTTAGTGAGATATAACCAATGAGCATGAGTCACGGGGAACCGTCAAGGTAATGGATAGTAATTGGAAACTAGAACGTCACGTCTCTATGATATGGGGCTTAGAAACCATTAATAAAATAATTCTCATGTAGGATCCACTAAGTGGGGACACCATAATGGGGTATTTGTCTCTAATCGTCATCAATATTTAGTATGAGTTTTCGTCTTCAATCCCGCTAAGTGAAACCCGGACAAAGAAAATTTTATATAACTATCTCACTAGTACAAAACTACCCACCTAGTTACTCAAGATTCCATTTTTTCTCAATCAAGATCCTTATTTTACAAACCAAACAACGAAATACACCTCACAATCCACCATTTACACACCCAAAATCCTCTTTCAAAATCAAATGTACACTAATTTTTTTTACAAACATGGTTCTACCAACATAAAAAATATAATAAACCAATTTTATAATTTATAAAACACTATAATGTAAAAAATGGATTACATAATTAATACACCATATTAATTATAGAAAATACACATTTTGAACCAAATGCGTATCAAACCATTTCACCAACTATATTCACACCATAGAAAATAATAATATAATTCTGTAAAATATTCAACCAAGAATAATTAATTCATAAAAAATGGTTAATAATGTAATCACCTACCTTTGGTGATGAAATCCACAATATCAGATGAAAAACTATAACCACACCACTACCACAACACAAGGAACAATGATCAAACCCAAAACATGAATATCAACCCCAAAAACTCAATATTAAACCCCAATAAATGAAACCCTAGTTGTTGGAGAAGAGAAAACCATATAAAAAAGAAACAAAACTATAGAATAGGGAAAGAATCATGGGAAGGAGGAGACTTACATGATGAATCAAGGAAGAACCACCCAAATCCAACACAAAATTGGAGCCCCAAGGGAGGAGGATGGAGAGGGAGGCACACCTAGGGAGGATAATCCATAGTGGGGTGAGAAAATGAGGATTTTGGGGTTAAAATCTAGAGGCATGGGATAAGAAAACCAAACTTGTAATGAGATATCAAGGAACATGATTAATCAACATGATTTGATAAAATATAAAGCAACCATGTTGCATTCTCTTCCCATGAAGGTCATACCGCACAACTACCTCGCATGGTCTGGTTAATCATCCATTGACTGTGTGGTACCCCCTGCCTCTCCCAGCCACCTATATAATTATTACCAGGGTTGGGGTGAAGGGTTATGGCTAACTGTACACCAACTTTTTACCATATACTATCCTCCCAATTTTTTACATCTTCCTCTAAAACAAAAAAGAAATAAAACGAGAAAATGGTAGACAGAAAATAAATAGAAAAATATCTCAGAATAAGCCCATAGATGTGACACTTTTCAATTAATAATGACTAACCTGAGTCTTCGCACTAGGGGAGGATTCAAGGTATTCATTTTTATTTCACATCAATTAAACTTGTTCAAATCAATTTGTGGTTATCTCCAGAGTATTTAATAGGTGTGCCAGTTATCCAATACAAAATCATTTCCAATTCCATTATTTTTCTTTGAATCATTTTTCCCTCCCTTCAATCAAGAAAAACATTCATACAGTAAATTTGAAGTTTCATTAAGGGATGAAATAATATACTTTAGAGAAGGGTTGCATAAGAATTGCATTCTCAGTTGAGGTGTTATCCGATTTGACTATTGTTAAAGGTTAGGATTGGTGTATGAAAGGGATGCTAAAATCATTAAATCAATAAATCGAAGGAAATTAATTCATTAATGCATTTTTATTTAAAAAGAATTATCAGATTAAATTTAAAAAATAAATAAATAATGAATGAACCATTGTTATCAAAACCTTGTCATAGACATTTGTTTCTAATATGATGTATATTTGCATTGTTATTTCTCTTTTAAATTAGTATTAAATTATATTAATTTCATCTTTTAGAAAACTGCCAAAACTATTATTTTCATTTATAAATAAAAAAAATAAAAAAAATTAGATTATGATAATTGGAAATTAGTGATTGAACCGACTATGATGCTCTTCAAGTGAAATTACCCTGATCATCTTCTATTCTACATTAGGACAATAAAATTTCTTTTACGAAGTCCTATTATTGGTTTGATTAACTGGTTTAATTCACATGGGATCATGAATTGTACATTAAAAGTCATTGTGTCCTAATACAAGGTGTCTAGTACATCCCCCAACCACAAAATGGGTCTCTCTACACGGAGTTTACTAAATACACATGTCTTGTAGTCCATGTAATATACCATGTTCCCAAAAGGCTGAACACATGTAATTGGTTCTTTAATAACACACCATTTGATAAGGATTAACATATTAATATATTTCTCCTAGATCACTATAACCCTGCTTTCTCACTTTGGTCACCCTCATTAAATGAACCCCAACATGATCCCATCTCCATATCAATCACATTATGTTTTGACTAACGCTCCTAGGGGAGGATCCCCACCAGTACGCACAAAAATCCAATGGAGGGGGAGGTAGGAATAAAAAAACTGGTTAAATGAAAAAGAAAAGTAAAGGAGGAATGGTCTTAGCCCTATATCCCATCGAGATGTTATATTGTTCCTAGAAAACCCCACAAATACATACCCATCCATAGAGTTAGAATCTCAATATTTTGATATGTAATAATTATATCAATGAATGACCAATCATGAATAATAAATATATAATTAATCAATTATTAAATATTACATGAAAATTATATCATCATAGAATTTAATAAAACCCCTCATGTTTGGTAAAAATACTCTTTAGGGACAAAATAGTTTTAAAAAAATTATCTAATATCTTATGACAAAAGTTTTTACCATTTCTCTTCTCCAAACCCACCTAAAAGAAAAAATTCAAATTTCTACTATTTTTTTAAAAACACCATGAGGTGTTTTGTGACATTGTTTATCAATTGATACTTTCTTCTTATGGTCTCTTTTTTGTAGTACGATCAATTATAATGATCTGTAGTTTATACATATGGTTTATCTTTGAGTTGAGTTTTTTAGAATTCAGATCCACTTGTGAAAATGTAAATCCATCTTTAAGAACATCGTATAATGGCAGAAATCCATATTACTCAAAATATATAGAAATGTATGTAGGATATATAGATATCATACAAGAAATGAATAATGATCGGTATGAGCTGCAAATGTTTAACTCAAATATCTTGAATGATATATGATTTTCATCCCCTTCAACAAAAATCTATATTGGAAATATTTATTTGTGTATAAGTGTGACCAAAATCTAAGTAAAGGCCACTTGGGTTAAATGGTTTTTAATACGGGCAATCTAAAATCTACAAAAGGGTCAATGGATTATGTGTAAACATAGTATAAGATATAAAGACCTATATAAAGGATATCTGAGGTTTCATGAATTTATATTATTGTAGTCTAACGGAGATTGAAATTATCCAATGTGATTTCAGAGACCTTAATGGTTTAAATATCCTAATCGACCATGTGGATCATGTCTCTTTTCATTGAGATTAAAATAATCAAAAATAATTTTATTCATCAATATTAATGGAGTTTCCAAAATAATACGAGAAAAAAATTTATTCAGATGATGCTTCAAAAATATTTAGATATAAATATATCATAATGATTTTGATGAATTATTTTATTTCATGAATAAATGAATTTGATAAATAGAAGAGTCCCAATGTTATTTGATGAGGTTCCACAGTATAGACTAATATATTAAAATATGCCTGAATATATGGAATAATGTTTTTAGGTATTTTAATAGAAAAGTATTATATTGATTCTGATATCATGATATTTTATTATCAAATGGAATTATTAATTTACTATTTCATAAAGAAACTGAATAGAAATCATTGATTCGATTTTAATGACATTTAAAGAGTTTGAGGTAGTCTTTTTCTAAAATTATAAAATTATAGAGTTTAAATATGGCTATTGTAAAGTTTATTCTTGACGGTATTATAAATATTATATTTAGAATAATAAATAATTAAATGATAAAGATACCTTTCTGTTGTCGATATTCTACAAAATATATTTTTTGTCTATAAAAGGAGGAGAACTTGATGAAATTTAGGATATACTATTTATTGAAAATGTTGGATCATATGGACTACATGAATGTTGTTGTTTTGAATCTATGGATGTGGTAAAAAATAAGATCCCTTATTTTCTACCATCAATATTTCATCATTCAGATATCCTATAAGGAAGATGAATAATTCATAAAAAATATATTGAATTTATAATTGAATGAGAAAATGTTAAAGTGTATACCATTAAAAAAGAAGTAAAATACATGTTAAATAATTTGTATAGGTGAAACCTTTTATGAACAATTTGTAGGGAATATAAAGACAACATTGGGAAACATTTCAAGGATTTAGGGCAGATATATTCATCTAGTGTGATGATACTATAATGTACTCTCTATGAGGTAGCAATTTTGTTTAGCTAGAGACTAGATATTTCAATAGATTATCTAATGGATATTTCTAGATATTAATAATCATAGTTTTCATGTGACAAATTTCATATTTTATTAATTTTATTTATAGAGGATAATCTAGGCCATCATTACCTATAATAGAGTAGGATCAAATTGCGATTGTACATTAGAATTTCTTAATCCCCTTCATTTTTAATAGATTCAATCATGAAACATTAAGAGATAAAATCTAGATAGGATTATAATTTAACATAAAAAATAGATTCATGTATAGATAATAAATCAAAAAACAAAAAGGGATCACTTATTAACCTCATCCCCTCTTAGTGATCTCACTGATACTGATAACTAAAATTGGAATCATAACATAGGTTACCCATAAAAATATCCACGCTCTGCTTAAGATTTACCAGGGAGAGTTCGAATTCATTAAATAGTAGGGGATTCCATTTTTGATGTCATGAAAATTTATGAATGAAACAACCAGATGAATTAATACCTTCATTTAACAGGGATTAAGGTATGTGTTGTTGTTATAATTGGGGTTACTACCTTTTAAATAGATTATACCATTACTCACACAGATAATGGAATTATTGATGTATATGGTAAAGTGTGTAATTCCATTATATAACCCCTTTCTAAAAATTCAATGACCAATGTGATGGGACATACAAATTAAAATGGAATGAAGAAAAATCTGAAAAATATATTTATTGAGTTAATTTGAAGATCAATTAATCCAATATTTGGATTGGGATATATATTTTCGAAAATATGAAGATGATAAATGATTAGAATATTGATGATTACTTTACCATAACTATAGAGATATTGAGTAACATCAAGGTTCAACTAGTATGAAGATGCTGATGATAAATTTCATCGACATATTTAATATAAATATATATAACCTATCATAGATTGAAAATAGATCTCTTTATTATTTGAATAATAATATTTTAGACTATTTTATAAGAAAATACCCAACATTCAAAAAGAATAGAAAATATGAAAAAAATAAAATATATCAATTTTTTAATTATAAAAGATGAAAGAATCTATTATTATTATTAGAATATGAAGACTAGGGAGAATAAAATATAATCAAGCCTCTTGTTTGTAAAAATATGTGAAGAGGAAGAAGAAAAAATAATTATATTATTCCAATTATGTTTATTAATAATATGCGTGTTGAGAATATCAAAATTAACTTCCAAATGAATGAATACAATGAAATTTAGTGTATTGTTAATGATGGAAAATATTAAATAAATGATCCAAAATAAATATAAATATATGATATAATGATGGTAAATAAGGATTATAGAAATTTTAGGACGAATTTAATTTGAAAATAATTCAGTAAAGACTCATCATCCTCATATGATTTATATTATATTCCATCCCAAAATCAGATGAACTTTATATAAAAGGTGAAGATGCAAGAAGATACACTATATAGTGTGGAATAAGAATTTGGAAGCTATACAAAGTATATTTTAATGTAGAACTAGAGGCCTATATTTAGAAACACGCAAAGATCAAGATTAATGTAATTATACCTAGGAGGAAAAAAAGTAGAAATTCAGAAAAAAAATGATCTCATAGAAGAGATCATGATTTAAAAGTTAGATATTATTTAATGGAAAAATTTATTATAATAACATAATTTTATTCTTAGTGATAAATGTAATGAGTTTAATGGGTAAAATCAAAATTCCTTAATACCAAAAATATTTTGATGAAGTTGATTTAAGATTATAAAAATGTCATTGAGTCTCACAATAAAACACAGAAGGCTACTAAGAAGATCTATCCAAATAATAGAAACAATTTTATTTTATTTTTCCTGTGATGATGAATATATTTCAAAATTTAGTACATGGTATATATAAAAATATAGTAAATTTAAAGCTAATGGATGTTGTAAAAGGTTTACTTAAATGTATTAACATGTTGTGGTTGAAGATAAAAAAATTGATAAAATCTAAGAAGGCAATATAATGGGTTTGAGATTCCTAGATAACAAGAAGAATTTCATCTACATAATTTCCAATATACTAAATAAAAAATATTTAATGCGTATTGATAGTGTTTTTGTACATTTGTATATAATTCAAAAAATTAATTGTTAAAAATATCACTTCCCTGAAAATTTCAAGCGTCAATGTGGATGAATTCTTAAAGTAAGATGATATCTTTTGTAGAAAGATGAAAAAATATTATAATATAGAAATATAAAATCGATAATTCCCTAAGGAAGACACATCATACTTCTAAATATTGAAATAATAATAAATAATAATAAATTTATAAGGATTTAAGTGTGGGATACAATCGTATTTTTCAATATGTATATAGTTTTAAGAAATTTCAATTAGTTTAAAATGAGAGACAAAAAAGGAGATTCTTATATCTAAGGAAGAATATTCTTTCCTATTGTACTTCTAAATAAAAATAATCCTTGAGAAATAATTTGAGTGTATCCCTTAACTAGGTTAAAACATTATTAGTGTGGAAAAAATATAGAATTGTATTGAATATGAAATTTTGGAAAACCCAAAAAAATATATGGTTCAAGAATTATAATAACCCCTTCTATCACTTTTTTGATCAGGAGAATCATGTTTACAAATGTCGCGTGGTTGATTTTTTTGATTGGATAAAGGGGGATACATATGTGTTATAGTTTATCTATTCTATGGAATCATCTTTTTTGACTACATGATAAGTAAATCTTGAGTAATGTATTTAAAGCCCCATATTTTGATAATTTTGGATGTGGTATCTCATTTAATATTATTAAAATCATGATTTCTAGGCGAATCCTATTTTTATTTCTATAGTGGGATTTCCTTCTTTGATATTCAATATAGAAACTAAAATCTCACTATTATGTTGGTTGTGGTTCCATCCTTCTCTAACAAGTTAATCCTTATAAATTCTAAATTAACGAGGGATAAGAAATACTGTGGAAAACCATTAATCTCAAGGGTAATAAGTATCCATTGAGTGTGATATATTCCATACATTCCAATTTGATTTATTTTTAAAAAGGGTTTGAAAATAAATGGTCACACAAATTTGCAATTCTATTCTTCATTATTGAAAACAATTCCAAAGTGTGAGATTTAAAT
Organism: Viscum album; assembly: GCA_963277665.1. NCBI lineage: Eukaryota > Viridiplantae > Streptophyta > Magnoliopsida > Santalales > Viscaceae > Viscum > Viscum album. The sequence continues at coordinate 1,778,432,825 of OY728165.1, read as the reverse complement.
TCACATTCATGGCATTGACTTTTTCTCAATAATGATTATAGAATATATGTGTTATAAGATTATTTTATGGCGATTAATGAATTTGTGAGATATATTATGTCTTAAAAAGGGTAATGTAAATATGGATTGTTACATGGACGAACTAAATAGCCATGTTCAACGAGTATGCCCATTAATGGGTGATTGATGTGATGATCGTCGAGGAAATCAAAGAGAAGTGTTGAAGGATATGGAAGCATATTTTACAATATTTTGGAAGTGATTTTGATTTTCATTAGAAGTGATGTTTCTGGTTTTTTGAGGTCATATATAAAAGTGAATCGTGATTTGGAATTTCAATATTAAAACATGAAATATAGTCTCTTTTGTGATTTATAAGGTAGAGCCACTTTATAAGATATTTGGTATGACTCAATGTCAATACACATCATATAGTCTATTTTTTCGTAAAGGAAGATCCATTAATGGAAGATTTATAAAGTTTCTTGTTTATCACATATTAGATACATTGAATTTCACTTTATATGGTAACATGTCAATTCCAGTGTAGATCTTCACTATAGTGATCCAATAATTAATTTAAGTTATTTTAAAAATTACTTATTATTTTATAATTACTATTTTACAATAGAAAAAATATAAATCCTTTTATATTAATTAGGAACATTATACATAATTTTTAAATATATACTAGTAAAATTAGGAAAAGTAAAAGGATATACACATTGAGTAATAGTATATTCCCTAAATGAAAATCCATGGGATTTAACTCTCTTATGAAGACCTCCCATATAATATAAATTGTTAAAATAATTAGAAGTGTTATGAAATTAACAGAACTTTTCCTATGACGTGTGAGAATCTCTATATGTGATATAATAAATGATGAAGTAAGAATGATGGTGTATTTATTTGGGAATATGGATTTTTTTACTGGAAACATTTTAAAATATGGCTGATGAGATTATGTTTATTAATCAATAAAACTATTGATCATTAATTTTTTGTTCTGTAATAAAGAGACTATTTTATGAATGTATTTTTGGAAACTATAAGAAATTATTTTCTAGTAAAATTATGTCATCTGCTAAATTTATATGTCTTAAATAAAGGACATTTTCATTAAATTATATAATAAAATACTTTATAATGACACTATAAATTAATGATATCATAAATAATTTTTATAACATTTACAAATTAAATTAGGTCATAAAAATTATTAATTTTAAAAAATAATGATTTTTAAGAGTATAAATTATCTTATTTAGAGTATTATTTAATTAAAATTAATATAATATTTTGATTTAGTTCATTGAAATTATTTTATGGAAAATTTATGGTAGTAATTTAGAAACGTTTTTTTTGGGGGAAAAGATAAAATACCTTTTTATTATGTAATGCCAGAACTCTTACAAGATAATCATGATATGGTCCTGATTTCAAATTTATTTATCCTTTTTTGTTAAAAAGATATAATTTTAGTAATGATATAATATATAATTAATTCCATTTAGAAACACATTATTACCATTTTGTTAACCATGATTTTATCTTTTTGAAGAAAAACAGTTTTTATGATTTATACGAATATCATGCTAGAATTATATAATTTAATAAATAAAAATGGGTTTCTTATTTTTAATTAGATGGTCCAAATTTGGTACTATTGGAAATTTCATTTTTAGGTACAAAAAAGATACCATTGTAAAAAATATTTACTATAGTATGAGTAAAATAATGTAAATGGTTAAAATTATGAGGTAAATAGAAAATAAAACAAAAAATTTATATTTTAAATGGATGTTTGAGGTTTCAAAAATACATAACCAAACATTATAGTATTAATTATTGACCAAATTAATTGGAATTAATTCCACCCAAAAGTGGGCATCCTTAAATATAAAATATTCATTATTTAATCACATGAAACCACACCTCCTAAAGTTTAAATACACACCCATTACCATATAATTATTCATAGTAAATCCATTTATAATAAATACTCCATAAATATACCTCTAAATAGTATCTACAATGTGATAATATAGTTTTAAAATGTCTCTATCTATCATTAAGAATCTTTCTTCCATGTAAGGGTCTTCAATACCCATTATTATTTTTCAACTTCTTTACCATTGTTATATAGTATTTTAAAAATTCATTTTATTAAATGTCAATTCATGTTAATTTTTTATTATCTCCCATTTTCTATACTATAAATGAAAATTTATTTAATCCCACTCATTAGGTGCTTTGGATAAGAAATTATTATGCTGATGTAAGGGTTTCCCCAATCATCCTCTTTAATTTTAATTACAATCCCTTTATTATATTATCTTTTATGATTATATTTCATATTCACATATTCTTTTAAATATATGATATTATCATTTTTTATATATTATCTATGATATATTACATAAAACCTCACAATATAGACCTCTTCCAATCTGTTATAATTCTCAAACTCTCCCATAACTACAGACCACCCTAAAAGTTTGAGGAAGTATAATTTGTATGATTTAAAAGAAAATAAATATAATTTTTATATTAAAATGGGATTTGGTTTTGTCTTAAATTCATCTATGTTTTATAACCCTAAAAATAGTTTTTCATATATATATGTCACCATCATAGTGCACGGTGAATTAATGGGAACTTACTATGCACTGATTTTAATACTCTTGTGGAAGTTGCTTTAGATAATTAACATGTACTATATGAGCCATAATAAATGATAAAAATATATATTTATATTTTAATTCAATAGATATATATATATATTAAATATATGTACTCTCCATAACATTATATTATCATTATTTAAAATTGTGTACTACCCTCTATACTATGAATGTCATATTATTTATAAAGATGATTTACAAATATTGACATAAATAAACACATTAATATTTTAATGGGGATTGATTCCAACATAATTTGTAACTAATTAATAGGTTCTCTATCACTATCAATGTTTCGCATGACGTTTACATTTCACCACCATTTATATGGTAATATGAACACATTTTATATTGGAAAAGATATCTCTATTGAGAATACCCATCATGGTCATTGTCTTACCATAAAATAAATTATGAATAATATTTCATACAATTAATTACATTGTATATAACTTTTTATTATTTTTATGATTGAAGGTGGGTAAAATAGAAAACCATCTATTTATTTATTAGGGAAAATATTGACTAAACCATTTAATATTTATATTATATGGTGTAAACACCCCAAAAAATGTAATCCTAATTGAAGGGTATTTACATAGAGTGATAATTACTTTCAATGGATGATCATTAATTTTACATAGGTTAATTATATGACTGTTGATGGATTTATGTATTTTATTCTCATATGTCACAAATTATCATGTATATTTTATGGTGGGTGCACATAGATAGTTCTTTAATGGTTGGGAAATGTTTTTTTCCTTTGAGACAATTTTTATGGAATTTGGGAGTGAACATAATCCATGATGAGACCCTATCCACCTTGTGAATTTTTCTTGCATGTTATCTATTACTTAGTCTTATGTCTTGTTACATTTTGATGAAACTTAATATGTTTCTGTGATCTTATGATTCCATGATTATGTCCTTCCTCCATATGTTTATCCATGAGCCTTGTCTTTACGATATTATGTTATGCCTCAGGTACCTAAGTTCATGTTATGGATGTTGTTCCTATAATCATGTTATGACTCATTTCGTTATGTTCATGATTAAATATTATGTGTTACATTTTACAAATTATGGTTGTTTATGTTTCATTTTCATTTTATTCCGTTAATGGGAATTATTGCACACCCTTTTGTAATAATACCCTATTTCCTAGTAAATTTAAATAAAAGGGATACCTATATGAGACTTATATGTGTGGGGAATATATTTCTATTAAATTTGTGTCATACAATGTGTTTAGTTGAAAATTTACTGAGTTCAAAAAGAGACCAATAATATTATATTTGGATTTTGTTATAATTCATTCCATTTATTAAATAGTATATATGATTAACACCAAATCTGAAAGTGAAGGTTTGGGGTTTCTTTTTTGGAATGAAAGAAGAGTTTGGTATTTTTTGGGAATTATGATTTACAAAATTTTGGTATATAACCTTAGATAAATGACCATTTTTTCTATATGAATAGGTTCAAAAAATATGACAAAAAATATTATCTTCTCTTCTTTTTTCAGAATATGTATACTATATTTATAGAAATTTGAGTAAACATTTGGTTTCAGTAAATGTCATTTAATGAGTATAATCATATGTTTTTTAATTCATGAAATGGGGTTAAAAAATGACCTAAACAATCCTTCATGATTTAAATACAAGTACTTATTTTTTTAAACAATTATTTTATAATATATGAAAATACAAAGAATATTACTTTTCATAAGAACATTACAAATCATGGTTAAATATGGACTCGTAAAACTCGGAACAGTAATGTGATATACACATAGAACAATAGAGAATTCACTAAACAAAACACTATGGGATTGAATTACCTCAATAAGTTCCCATTTCCATAATGATCATAATAATAATGTGAAGTGGTAGGAAAACAATATACATTATAAAAGGATGTGTAATAAACATTCTATGTGATATTGTAAATGATAAAGGGATAATGATGGTGAACATATAGGGAAATATTGTTTTTCAAAATGAGGAACATTTTCTAATATTTTATATGGGAATTATGATCATTAATTAATAGGTAAACTGATTTTTAGTATTGTTGGTTCAATAATGTGACCATTGAGATTATTTTATTATTTAATTTTTGGAAACTATGAAAACTATTTAATTTCCATTAAAATTATTTCTTATGTGAAATATATATATATATATATATTAATAAAATTTTATTTTTGTAAAATTATCTTTTAATTAAATTTTATATAATAATATATACATATGATGTCCAAAGTAATTTTTATAATAGTTATAATGTTTAAAATGTTATAAATATGTTGTTTTTAAAAAAATATTTTTTTGGAGAAAAAATAATCATATTTAGAGTATTATATTGATAAAATAAAAAACATTTGGGATTCATCACCTATAATTTGACTTAGGGTAAATTTATGTTAATTTTATAGAAACTTTTAATTTTAGGTTAGAAAGTGAAAATATTGTTTTATTACAATCATCATCATACTTTTATTTTAAATTAAAAGTTTTTCCACAAATAACAACAAAAATACATGAAAAATGAATCAATGACATGATATCTTTACGAAGACCAAAAATTGTGAAGCCCATGGGAATATGCATCCATTAGGTTCACCCCCTTGGTCGTTAGAGAGATCATTCTAGGAATTAAATAGGTCCACACACCTTGGCACACCTTTGATGTGGAAGACCACAACATTATTTACATCTTTCCAGGTGTAAAGGACACTCATCAGGTTGTTAACAATACCCATTAACCTTTAAATAATGTATTAAATAAACCCAAGGATTGTATATTGACCATGACAGAATAATATAATAAAAAATTTCTTACATTTAGAAACACATTCTTAACAATTTTAAAACCATGATTTTATACATTCTAAAAGAAATTATTTTTAAGAGTGATACATGTATCATATTAGAATTACATTTTATCACTTTTATAAATTGAATCATATAATATGGATTGAATTTTTTTAATTATATGTTCCAATGTAGGATATAAGGAAAATTTTATTGAAAGAAAAAAAAATTTACATGCTAAAAAATGATTTAATATAGTATCAGTAAAATAATAAATATAATATAATAAATTATAAATACGTAAGAGAACTAAAAATAATAAATTTAAATGGGTGGGTTTAGATTGTAATTTCATTAATCATCATTTCCAATAATTTTTATCAACATTATTTTATGGAGTTAATGTCACCCAAAAGTAGATATCCTTAAAAAAATCATTATTTAATAACATAAAATAACCCCTCCTCAAGTATAATTACCGACATATTCCTTCTTCATTCATTACACAAAAGGAATTGAGCACAAATAATATAGTAATATCCCTCTCAAGAGTCTCTCTAATGTGTTTTATGGTTCTAAGGAGTCACATTATATCATTAAGAAGATTACTTCCAAGGTAAGGTTCATTAATCCTCCTCTTTCTTTTTCAAGTTCATTTCCATTACTATATCATATTTTTAAAATTATTTTTCTAATAATTATATTATTTTGGTGCATTATATAATCATAAATTTGATATGTTCTAAATAAAAATGCGTCTATTGCATCTCATTATTTAATTTTTTAATGATATTTTTATGATGAAGTAAGTGTTTCTCGAATACTCATATTTAATTTTAAAATCTAATAACATTGAGATATTTCCTTAATATTATATTACATATTAAAAAATCTATTTAATTACATGTAATTATCATCTATTTTATGCATGTTCATTGATAGACTATATAATACATAACATTATAGATATTTTGAAAGCCATTATATTGGTCAAACTATCTCATAACTATAAAATTATCCCATAATTAGTGTGAAGTAATGTGTGTGTGTGGGTTTTCAAGAAAATAATACATTTATAGATTCTACAAGTTGATATGGCCTTAGATAAAATGAAAATAGGGGTTATAAAAAAGAGCTTGTCAAGTATATCCTTCTCACTAGTCTTGCGCCAGGTGATTAGCCCCTTATTGCAGACCTAGTTTGACACTCTTAGAGGATTTTATTTAGATAAATCAGATGCACATTACGATCCATAGTATTGGATCGAAATATATGGATTGATATTTACATTAACTTTTTTTAAATATGCCATAAATTTTCCCTACGTCACTTCTTATTACCATATATTCAATTTTTTATACCCCTTAAACTGTGTATATACTATTTTATCTAAAGTTTATTATTGGATATTCACCTAGATAAATACATAAATAAATTTAAGTAGATTATTTCCCACATATTATATATCCAATTATAATGTTCTCTATCACCATCCATCTTTTTCATGGATTATACCTTTCTCTACTATATCAATGTCAATATGAAAACATTTTATAGTGTAAATGAGAAATCTATTAGTAATGAGCCATCAATATATTTTTCATCACATAACATCTTATGTGAAAAAGTGCATTCCATATCCTTCATGTGTAGATACTATTGAATTAATCTTCTAATTTTTGGGTGTAAACTGATAAAATAATCCGTATATTTAATTGTTAAAATATTGACTAAATTGTATACCATATATTATTTATGGTGTAAATAGTATATATTTTGTTAACATATTTTAAGGGTATTTATAAAGAGAGATACTTACACTCGTTGAATATCTATCAATTATTCATGAGTTCATTCTTAGATTACTGATAGATTTATATATTTTCTTATTAATTGGAACACATAAGCATGTACATATATTGATGGGTGCACCCATATCAGGCTTCAATGCACTGAGTAATGTTTTTGTCTCATGAGATGATATTTATGGGATTATAAAGTGAACCTACTATATTATGGGACTATATCTTCCATGTGATATTGTCTTAATAATTATCCTCAAATTATTATTATGTCATTTTTTATGTTATTACCACTTTTTTATGTTTCCATGATCTCTTGATTCCATGATTATGTTATTCCTCCCTATTTTTTATCGACAATTTTTACCTTTATGATATCATATTATTCCTCATTCAATTATGATCATGTTATACTATATGTACATAATATAATGTCAGGGATATTGTAATTATGATCATGGTATTAGTATTTTCTTCATGACCATATCCCTATACCATGCCTCATATTTTACTCATGATTTTCATTTATTCTATGTTGTCATTATTTATCACATTATGGGATTTATATCTCACCATTTACTTATGTTTCTTCTTTTCCCTGTGAATTATTCTGAAAGGGATATGTATAATTAAATAAAATATTTGGACAATCTTTGTGGAAGAAATATGTATCCTTAAATGTGATTAGTTGTGAACATACCAAGTTCCCAATTACAAAAACATTTATCTTATAATATTGTTGAAATTAATTTAATTTATTAAAATGTAAGTAATTTTAGCATATGATATTGATTTGAGAGTTTGGGGCATCTCATCCATGGTAAGTAGTTTCTATAAAAAGTTAATCCTTTGGGTTAAGTTCCTTAAATTTTCAACCCACTTGCATAAAGGTAAATAAATTATTATTTTTTCTATTTGAAGGTAGTATGATATTTGTATAAGGGTTATCATAAATTTATGAAGGTTATGTAAAGGTGAATCATTTCCAACATAATATTTAGTAGAAGGTGTATGAAGGTAAGTCAAACATCTTGAATGCCATGTAAAGGACATATCCTTTTTATAGATAGGTACCATGGATGTTTTGAAACCATTATTATGTTGACCAAGGGCATCAGAATGGTTAATATAGTTAAAAGAAAATATAGAAGGTTAATAAGAAATATATATAAAGGTAAATGGACAGTATGTAATGGTTTTCAAGAATTTGAAGACCAATGTAAATGTTTTATGAGATCTTAATATTTCATATTATAAGTGATTGAGGGAAATTAAAAAACAGGTAATGATATCGAATTGATCACCATGGTTTAAATATCATTATCAATAAATTAAATTTTATTAATTATTATGATATTAAAATCATCAAACCAAAGGAATTGATTTGTGATAGAAAAATTTCTATAATAATATTAATGTACAATTTAATCTAATGATGATTCTATAAGCCTCACTAATCAATATTCCAAAATTATTTTGATGGATTTTCATTATTGAGGAAAAAGGATCTTGATAATGAGATGAGTCCATAGACCCCTTGGAGAGGCCCCACATTTCTAAATCATGCATTTGTTGAATGAATTTTAAAAAGGTGATTCTGAGTGTTTTTGAAGAGGTGTTTTTATGGGTTTTTAAGTAATGAAATTTTTGAATTTTATAGAGAAAATAAATTAATGATTCATTAAGATACTAAATAGAAATATATGAAATGACTTAAAGGATATTAAATGAGTTTATTGTGTAGGTTTTATCACTACCTAGGATTAATGTCTTTCAATATGAATTATGGAAATATTATTCACAATAATTATTTTGTGTTTATATATTATTTAGATGATATGAAAGTCGTTCTTGAAAATGTGACCCCAAAACTAATAAAATTATAGATGATATTTGTTATGTGTAAAATAATAATAAATTGGTAGGATCCAAGTGATATTGTGAGAAGAAAATAGTGTCAGGTGAGGCCAAAAAAATCATTCTGTATTGAATCGAAGGAAGAAGTGATAAGATAAAACCCTATCCCACTAACTATGATATATTTTTAATATAATATCTAGTCAATAAGGTGATGTGTATCTTATAATGAGAGGGAATGTATAAATGATGGAGAAAAAAGTATACTCTATACCATTAAAGAATAAAGTAGGTACTTTCTTAAGGAGTAGTTTTAGATGACCCTTTAATGATCGTCCAGGAGGAAATATTAATACCTCATCAGAAGATGACCAAAATATATTTGGGAGATATCACCAAATTTTTTAATAAGTGTATAAGTAACTCATAATAAATTATTGGTTCTATTTAGTATAAAAAAAGATATTTCAGGAGATTATCATCGATCATTACATGATGTTAGTCTATATGAGTTTTTGGAGATATCTTGTAAATTTTATTCAAGTGATTTATTGTAGAGAATCTAGGTCACATATACCTCTCAAGGAGAAGGATCACATTGAGACCAAACCAAGAAATTTATTATTTACCTTCATTTACTTATTCTCTCACTTATATAGCGGTGAGATAAGAAAGTGAAATAGGAGCACACTATCATTAGAAGAAAATGAAATTTTAAAGGGAATAAAAAATATAATAAAAGGGGTCACAGATTCAAACCCTCTCCCCCTCAGTGATCTCACTAGACTTTGGAACTATATATATTAGTGTAATAGAACACCAAATGAGTACATATAATGTATTTATATAGGGACTCTAAAATGGTTTTATCAAAATACCGCATAGTTATATGTTGTTCGTTGATTAGGTTTGACTCGGAAATCAAATGTTAGACAGGGAGAAGCATCAATATCTAGAAGTTGTGATTTATTTACATGTTTGGGTAATAATTATGGATTGGAATAATGGGGAAAATGTAAAATTTTGAGTGAAAAACTTTTGGGAAGATATAAATATGGTAATAATAAATTGGGTGAGATTCATTTGGTTAAGATGATATATAGAAAAAATATTGGGAATATATTGAGAACTATATGTATATTGTGAGCATGTTTGTTTTTCTATTGAATCATGGGTACCCTTATATGATAGGTATTTTTCATATGTGGATCGAATAGATTCTCTTTGATTCCGGGGAATCCGTTATGATTCATGATAAATATGGGATTCTATGCAATTGGGTAGAATGTAGGGAATCAAATATTATATATAATGAAGGGGTCCTCAATTAAAATACCATCATCATATTACATTATTGGTCATGATGAGACCAGGTAAGTGATTATTAGTGTGGGGTGTACCAAAAAAGGAATCTATTAATTTTTAGTCGGGCTTTTAGGGTGACCAAGAAAGATATTGATGTGTTCTACATTATCTCAATATTTTTATATCATAGTGAGTGATATTATTAGGTTTTTGATTGATTTTTTTTAGTTTGGTGGTTTGGATAGACCAGGTATGAGATAACATCTGGTGGGGATGATACAATATCTTATGTATTTGAAAATGGTAATTCGAGTATGATCTCTAATAAAATATATGTAATTACAATATATCAAGGTGTTAGGGTTATTAATATAGGATGTGAAATAAGTTGTAGACATATACATGGTTGGATGATGGAAATCATCAGTAGAAAAAAAACAAACTATAGTGTAACAAATCATAGTCTTGTGAAGGGATGACGAAAGATCATACCAAATCAATGTGGAACCACAACATTAAGGGAATTCATGCACATTTTATACCTTAAGTGTGATGTTTTTTTCTAATTAAACAATATTATATATTTTTTTATGTTCAATATCATTCATATTAAGGGGAAATAATATCACATATAAAAAATGTTTTGCAAGAAGTAAAATTTTCCAAAAAGGATTTTTTTATATAAGTTCTTTATAAAAGAATAATATATTAAATATGGAATATTTAAAGTATTGGTTTATAGCTAAGGGAATTTTATTATGTAGGAAATAAATGTATTATATATAAATTTTTAACTAAGGTAATCATATTATGCATGTAGGAATATGCTACTCATTATGATATATAAGGAATTTTCCTTCAATAGTAACATATCAGAAATGTTAGGGCTATTGGGGATGACAAGAATGGATTTCATCAAGATGGTATGTAAGGTTTCCAAATATTTAAAATGTTAAAATGAATTCATTTAGGGGGAAGAAAATAGTGATTCAAAATATCACACCATGATGGGTGTGACAATTCAGAGGTGGAATCATTCCATGAGACAAAGGTCCCTATTGTGAGGACCATGACAGTTCTGAGAGGATATTACATCATTATAATAGTGTCCTAACACAAATCATTACATTAATATGTTAATTTATCTAATAAATTTGTTAAATTTAATAAAATTTGGGGTATTAATATATTTTGTAATCTAGCACAGTGGGTTCTTTTTATTTATCATCTTTCACACCCTCTTTCATTTTTTACTCATTTTGGTAAAAAATCATCAATAATTATACATTCCTCATGAAATTCATTTTTGGGAATTTACTCATATAAGGTGAGTTTCCATTAAGATTTTATTTTTCATTTCATGCATAATTTTTCGTCTATTTTGAATGATCTAAATCTACTCTTTCTCAATATTATGATAATTTGTTTGATCAAAGCTTGATCGAATATAGTTTATTGGAAAGTGGAGACAATATAAATCTAGGTAATTGGTTCCTATATTATACTTATTTAATACATGGGTTATTAGTAATTAGGTGATGGTAACATCGTGATAGCGATTGGGAACAGAACGAGTTTTGGTTTAAATTATTTGTTGGAGGGTGTAGACTACTATGTCTAAGAATTCATATTTATTTCATTTTAATGAATCATGGGTATTATATAGAATTTGTATTATGTATCATGGATTTTATAAATTTATAGGGTATCTTATGAAATTAATGGGTTTTACCCTTGTAACTATTGATATGGTTGGTGATTAGTAATGAGGATACCTGGTTTTCTGGAATGGTATAAATTTAATTTACCTTTGTTCTAGGATTCATTAAATCATCACTAATTTGTGATAATATATTGTTGGGGATGGTCTCTCTCCAATGGGGATACTCAAACTGGGTTTTTGTGAACATTTGATAGGGCCTGTGAGGTGGTCTTGAACACTAATTGTTGATAATATTCTGAGTATATTTTGATACATATGGATTATGGTGTTTGACATTTTTTAGATGATGGTTTTATCATAAATTTATAAGGGATTATGGATAGACAATGAACATCAATTGGTAGTAGTATGCTCATCATATATGTTTGAGATATTGGGGTTTATGTGAAGGTAATGGCAATGTAAATGTTTTTTTACCTTAGTTATCACTGTGACTAAAGGGTTTGAATGGCCATAAAACATGTGATATTATATTTATATGTATTTTCTAGGGAATCATAGTTGACTCTGTATAATTCCATTATTTTTGTGTTTACATGTAATGCACTATGACATTTAATTGGTTTAATGGACAAGGGACCATTTGATAAGACATATTTTGGATACATCCTTCAACATAGAAATTGGATATTGGGAAAAATTTCACTCATGGATTGTCAAAAATAGATAGAATAGTTTGAGTGGTGTCCTTTGTTTTTCCATTTATTTACCTTTTTGGAGACTAATACATATATTAAAATTATATCGGGTCACCATTTGTGGTTTCCTATGGCTTTAATAATCATACCCTAATTGGGACCTCTAAGATTCATTAGACTTTAATATTCATGGAACTGGTAAGGTTTGGAACTAATCATCAATGGTCTTGTTGATATAGAGTTACATATAGTTCTTATATCGATGTTATAGTTTGGATTCTGACTCGGTGGATCCTTGGGGTTTGGAGGGTAATTACAAGAGGTATTATTGTGTATGTTCCTATGTTATCTGCCTATTGGTGATTATGGATATCATTACATGAATTTTATGAAATTTTAGATTATTGTTATCATTATTTAGATTTTCTATTTTTATGTTATATAATTCCTATTATTATTCGATTTTGTTTTTCTATTGAAGGGTTTTCATTATTATTTATCACTAGAGGGTATAGTCCTACCACTATCACCCATATGAACCATGTTATATGTAGGTATAATATATCATATGATTGGGTATGATTGAGGCCATGTGGCACTCTGATATGGTTACTATAGAGTGATTCGAATTCAGGTGTTACAAAGATGATCTGAGACATGATTAATTCAAATTATTTAAAAAACCTAGATGTATATTTAGAAGCAACAATACACTTTTCATAAATTATGGATTTCTATTTTGGTTGACATTAGGTTATCCAATTCTCGATGAAGACAAATCTATAATATTTATTTAAAATACAACAACCTAAAAACCAATGTTGATGAAAAAAATAAGATAATTTGAGGATTTATTCTTATATATTAGAATAAATATATAGTTTATAGTTAAATTTTAACAATATAAATAATATTTGAATTATTTTCCCCCCGAAATTTAATTATATTAATGATTTAATTTTACCTAATTTTTAAATATTTTGATGGTTTATAACTAGAATTATATTGAAAATAACTTTATAATATTTGGTTTTTTTGAAGAATATATAAGGAAATCATGGAGTAATATTATACCATTATGTTGAGATAGTTTAGGGATAGAAATCATTTCAATACAACCCTTTAAAATTAAACCATATGATATGTACAATATTACGATTTAGTAATTTCATTGTAAAATCAATGGAATTGTTTCGAAGTCATATAGAGTCAGAAATATATGAATAAAATTTTCCATATAGTAATAAATTATTTTATTATTTTAGTTTTATAGTTTTATTTATTTACATAAACAATTAATAACTAGGAATGAGTGAATATATTATTGTAAAACATTTTCAAGCTATGGTAAGGTGACCATCCAAGTGATATTATTTTGGAAATAAATATGAAATTTAAAATCCTCTATGAAAATTTCAAGGGTTTATTGTGTGTTATATAGGGATATATAAATAATGATGTTCCATATCACAATATACAATGATTAATGTTTTTTCTATAGAATAAAATACTTTATATATTCATATTTATAGAAACTTGATGATAAATTTTAAGAGAAAAGTTTTATATTCATATTTTTGTTGGTGTACTATTTTGTGATATATTGCGATACAAGACTAAAGGAAAGATATATAAATATATAAAGTGATATATACTAGGTTTAATTTATATAAATATTAACCGGTATTTATGAAAGGATATGAATATTTTGATTAATTTTTCATTCATTTACTCAAGTACTAAGTTATATTATAGAATTTGGAGTATCTAATTTATTTAGATATGATATTGGTAATATCTCTAATTTTTATTTTCAATCATTGGATCCTTTGAAAAAATGTGCTTTATTTATTTTGTGATCGTATTTTTAATTTATGGTGATTGATTATTGGTGTTGTTTACTTTTAACGGTAAATTTTTTGTGTTTTTCAATTTAATTATTCTCATATATGTTTTATTTTAATTTTATTAATGGAAATTGTATTTATAATTCATTAAAATCATATTAAATCACTAACTAGTTTATTAGATTCCATCTTTATAATATTTTGTTATTATATATCTATATTTAAATATGTTCTTGGATCACCATGTTATTAAATTAATCCAAATATAATATCCTAATCAGAGAAGAGTTTAATAATGACTAAATAAATTCATTGTATATGTATTTGTTTATATATTATTTAGATAACTTCAAAATTATTCATTTAATATTTAATGTAACAACTATTTAATGATAGTGGTTTTATAAATCCTCAAAAGTCATTTACTATCCATTAATTTATAAATTAGTTTAAGATTTTTTAAATTGAATCAATTGACATCATAACAATAAAATAATGGTTTCACACAAATGTTACTATTTTATTTAGGTTATCATTCAAATTAGACATATACTATTCCATACTAGTTAGAAATTATATATATATATATATATATATTCTAACTTTGAATCCTACCAAAATTAATTAATCCTCATGGCTAGTCAATTTTTTATGGAAAGATTTATAGGAACTAATTAATTTTGTATATTTATTGGTTTAGTAGATCATAAAAAGGATTGTATTTTTCCATTTTGTTTACATTTTAAATTTTTTATTTTTATTAATGTTCTCTTGTTCTTATTTTTAGATTCAGTCTAATAGATTCATGAGTACTCAAATTATTAGAAGTTTACAAATTAATGATAAAAATATCTCATTTAAAATTTTAATTTGGATGAAAATAAATAATAATAATAATAAGTGGAAAACATGGCTGGTGTTGGTTAAATGTTTTATCAATAAAATGTTTGTAAAGGAAAAAAAATAGAAAACAATTATAAATAGGGTCTATATTTCAGTTTTTTGTGAGGGTAAAAAAAATTATCATTATCCCTTTAGTTATTATAGACATTAATGAGATAATTTTTTTTATCATTTAAAATGTATAGAAATAAATTTAATTTTCTAAGGTATATCAAAAATGATAAAATTAACACTTTGGATGTTTTCTTGATCTTTGAAATACATTATATTTCAATAATATTTCACAAGACATAGTAACATTTGTACTTCATAAATTATATTTAAGAGGAAAATGAAAAGAATATAATTAGATCATGAAAACAGATTCCATAAATAATTGTATGATATAGTAATTAGAATCATTAAAATATTCTTTCATCCAATTAAATCAATTAACACTCATGTTGATATAGTTAATTTCAATCAATTTGATGATGAACCCATTAATGATATATGGAAATAGTTGAGGTGATTTTTTAAAAAGTATCCATGGAAGCATAAAGATGATGTTTTAATGTAAAAGGGTTTATAATGGGTTTTATTAAATAAATACGTCAATTATGAATTATTTCATTGGTGTTCCTTTAATGAATAAGGAATCTAGGAAAATAATTTATTCTTTATTTTAATTTTATGAAATATTATCTAATGGAAAACAAATGGATATTAATCAGAACAATTCCACATGATATATAAAAATTGATTTATAGTAGTAAAAATATATTCACTTTTTAAGAGTACATATATGACAATTTCTATAAACCAAATACAATATAGATACACCAAAGGTGAAAAAACTGACCCCCAAAAATAATTTTTACATACGGAGGCCATAATAGAATAACAGATTAGAAATAAGAGTGAGATTAATGGGATTATAACAAAAATAAAAACCAAAATCTCTATATTTAAAATTCATTAAATGTAGGATGAATTAAAAAAAATTATGATGACTCCTAGAGTTAAGATAATAAATATGAAAATACTTCTGAAATAAATTTTAAACAAACTTAAGGATATTATAAAAATGGTATTGCATGTGAAATTAATAGAAAACCATGTATATATTTTAAATCAATCACTACATATACTAGAAAAACCATAAGGAATTTCAAGGTATCATTGATAATAATTCATGAATATTTAGGATAAAAATAGTAGAAATGAGATAAAACTGGAAGAAAAATGAAAGCGAATATGAAAATATGGTTATAAATGAATCCCTTCAACATTATAGGCCACTAGTATCATTCAATAAAATAATTATGAGATGGAATTTTGAGGATCGTTGTTGTATGTTTATTTTATTTATTATAGATATCTTATTAAAAATTATCTTTAGAATCATTCATGAAAATTCCTATATAGGAAATGTTCATGAGGAATTTGGTTTCAAATAAGAGATATTTTGAATATATGACCTCAATAATACTTATGATATTGTGTTTAACTTTTTTATTGATTAGTTTTTGAAAAATGTAGCAAAATCTAGTTAGATTATTAATTATTAATATTGTATATCCTAATTATGGAAGAGTATTGTGAGATTAGAGTGACATAGTGGATATAAAACTATACTAAATATTTAATGTGATGGGATTGTAGGAGATAAAACCCACAAATTTTAGAAACTCTTACAAGTCACAAAAATGATATTTCCATGAATTTTAGTTTATGATTATTTTCATTAAGATGATAATTTTTATTTTCTAGTGATTTTTCATATGATTGAGGTGGATAAGGAGGAAAAAACATTATTCATGGAATACTATATTTACAAATTGGAAGTTATTTGATTGATTATAATATTGTTCTTTTGAGTTTTTATAGATTTTATAGATACATTTTTATTTGGTGATAATGAATTTTCAAAATTAATATAAAGTTTCATGTATGGAAGTAATTCATGAATTTTATGTTGATTATATCATTGATAAGAGAATGAAATAAAGAACTTAAAGGATGTAACAATTTATGAACATATATAGAAAACATAATTATTTAAAGAATAGAATAATTTCAAAAAATATATTATGAAAAAGGAATTAAAAAAAGGGAAAATAAGTTTGGTTATTCCATGTATTTTCTTTTTATTTTTCCAAACTAACTAAATTGAAATAGATTTATTTTTTATATATAGACAGTTACACCACAATAAAGGGTAAATATTATTGTAGTAAAAGTAAGGGGAAATATATATGTATAGTAAACATAACTTACAAGATTCATTATTCTAGATTTCAATTTTTTCACTTTACACTCATGACGTGGTCAGGTCTTGATTTAATAAAAGAAGAAATTGATGTTCTTAAGAGAGGAAACCGATGATATTCATTTCCATTATATGAAATTTGATTAGTATGATTAATTTTATATTTTTTTAGTATCTGGAAACCCAATAATTCTTATTTTTTACCCTTAATGGAAAGTAAATTGTACAATAATTAATGTATGATGATTTTATAGATTAATGATGATGATTAATGGAAGGAAAATGTTAAAGATGAATGAGATTTAAGTTTCAATGGATTTTTTATTTTATTTAAAATCACTATATATTTGTATTCCAAATATTTTACATATAATTTTATACCCCAAATCGATATATTTCTATATTATTTATATATGAATGTTTATTTGTATTGAAATATGATCATTATAGTTTTTACAATTCATTTTAAATGAGTCTAATGAGTTACATGTGGGATGGTAGAGAAAGTATATGTCTAGGGATTTTTATTTGATGAATCATGATTCAGGAATATCTGTTAATTTATATAAATGGTATTTCTTAAGAATTTTTAATTTTAATTTCAGAATATTATGTTTACATAAAGATATATACATATATATTATTCTTTTTATTATGTGATTGAACAATGTTATAATTTTCATTCTTGAGTGTTTATACGAACCATTTTTAAATATTCATTTCATTTCCATATTTCATGAGAAATAATCATGATATTAATCACTATAATAATATACATTTTTTATTTAAAAAACATGAATAATTTAAATTATATTAAAATGATTAAGACTATAGATTAAATAACCTTTTAAACATTTAACAAATATTACCTTCCATATGATATAAAATTTTTAGGACAATATAGACCATGAATAATCTCAATGGATACAAATTTAAATTATAATTTTTCATTAATACTATAATTCAATGTCATTTGTGCATGATTTTAATTAGGTTCGAAGAATGAGTTAGTTTTTATTATTGAATATTATTAAATATTGTTTCATGAAGAACATAAAAATGATGGGTGACTTGGTAATTATTATAATGTATCAAATATTATTTTTTCCCCATATTTGATTAATTAATCCATAATAATTTGATGAAAAAATTGAATAAAGAACTAAACAAAAAAAATTATCATTGATTTAAATGTATTAATTAATAAAACTATGAAGTAAATGAGAAGATGGATAGAGTTGATGATGAATTTTGTCGTGAAATTACACATTATACTTAAAGAAAATATTTTAGTTTTTAGGAAATATATTTTTGGTTTTATATCACGATGAACTAAACATAAACCTCATAAAAACCATTTAAAATTATTATTGATTAGTTTGGTTTTATTTATTACTATTGATTTGGGTGTCTTTCAAAAAATAAAGATATAGTGTGTAACATAATAATACTTATTTTACGTACTTCTTATCTTATATGTTTTGATTTTCTATTGTATCGATGTAGTTCGGAATTATTGGATGTTTTTGGATAAAAATAAAGTCATCATAGATTTATATTGTGGGGATAATCCATCGACAATATGGTTGTGGGTTAGAGAAATTAAGGTTTGGTAGGTATAAAAAATAAGTGTTTCCATGAATATTGGATTTGTAAAAACCATTTTTAAGAGTTATTACCATTTTTTGCATAATTATATCATTAAGGAAGGGTTGTTCCATAAAACTATTCTAAAATTCTGTCTTGGAACATAGAGGAATGACTATAATTTGGAGTCTAAAGTGAGCTTGTAGGTGTGACACTTCCTATTTGGGAATGACTATGGAGTAATGTATGGGTTGTGCTGTAGACATTCTATAGCTGAAGCAGATCTGGGTAAGGTATGTGGTGTTTTTTATGATGTATGTGGAGTGAGATTGGTTTTGGATTTGTATAGGGAGAATGCAACAGGGTTTGGTTGTTTTTAGAATAACTATGATGTATTCATGGGGTTTACAACATGTTCTGTGTTTTAAAGACTTAATTAACCATAACCTTGAGAAAATACCATATTATTATTCTTAAACCTAATTTGACTTGTTAGATTTTAAAGGAACCCAAGAATCTTTGTGACCCCTCTAACACCATTTTATATTGGATATAAACATCAGTGGATGTCATTAATCTCTCCCTCTTTAGAGAACCTTGTTATTTTCAAGAACCAATTTTTCTTCAAATCTTTCATTTGAGAGTGTTGAATCCTCATATTATTGATGGAATGGAAACATGAACAAATGGGGGGTGTTTGTTGGGACTCCTTCTTGAGTTTTAACACCTTTGGATCCTTGATGGAATTTTTTTCTAGGTGAATGATTCAATTAATAATGTGATTGAACATGGCTGGTTTCCTAATAAATTTCCATTTATATGAAACATTTATTTCTTTCTCAAATGAGATGACTTTTCAATTGATTTTAAATTGATTATTTTGTTGTTTTGGTGGGGCATGTATTTGAAAAAAATACATTCCAATATTTTTTGATGAAACTGATTGATTTTGAAGAAAAATGGAATTAATTGATAAATTATTTGATGAAATGTTCCATGATTAATCTTTGAGAAAATTATTTAAAATAAAAATCTTATTTTCAAATGCATGAAATTGATGAAATCTGTGAATTGGTTTTGATATTGAAAATTTAATTTTTAATCCAAAAAATGGGGAATTAAACTATTATATTTGTAAATTTAATGGTTTTACATTATTTATTTGATTTATTAATGCACATGGAAGCCTGGGTAGTGAGTGTGGCATAAGATAATCATTATATGGCTTTGACCCCTAGTATTGGATTTAGGTTTAAAAATATAAAAAAAACTAGTTAGCATGATTTCCCCAGATATTTTTTCCTATTGGAATGAGATCCAAGACATATCCATATTTTACCCATGATCATGGATTGAGATGTGTGAGGATCCTAGAACCAGAAACAATCCAATCGTAGGACTGATTAATTAGTGTTATTATGTACTTTGATTTGATAATTACATTCCATTTGAACAATTTTATTCAATCTAAATTATTTGAATAATTTTTATATATATAATTCATTTATGTTTATTTTGATATATCAACCAATTATTCTAAAATTTAAAATCACATTTTTTTTGAAAATATTTAAATTTTTTTCCATGCATTATTTTCTATTAAAATTAAGGAATAAAAGGTTCATTGTTACGGAATTTCATATGTAATATTTTGTGTAATCCAACTGGGATTTTTTCTCACACATTATCTTGGCTTTCTAGATTTTTTATTTTATCTTATTCTTAGTATAGGAAAAGGTAAAGTAATACATTGAGGTGGGGGTGTACTTGATTCATGAGACCTAGAGTAGTTTTGGTGACCAGTGGAGATGAAATTCACCCGTTACTTGGATTTTTCCTAGATATTCATTGGTAGATGTTGTTCCATTTATGATTTACTATTTGGATACTGTATACTTATTTTCCTCTTGTAGTTTCTCTTTGAATAGTGTTGATGTACCAACTTGTATCATTTATCATCCACTATTTAGGGAAAAAATCATTCATCCGTGATCTTGATAAGATTTATAGGGCCATTCACCAACCTATATGGATCAAGAATGAACATAATTCTATGTTAGGATCAGCTTAGGTATCAGTGTTCTATGATATCGTATCTAGTTCATAATAATATGGTGTTAATTTCATAGTTTTTTCATTTTTTTTGATACCAACATACAATCTAGGATAAAATTTTAGGTATAAGTTAGTTTTTATGGGAATTAAAAGGTAATAGTGAGAGAGTGTCTTGAGATATCTCAACAAAATGGGCCACAAGTCACCATGGGTTTATGGGAAAAGTGACTTTGAGTAATTAATTGATATAATTTAAGTATTTTACTAATTAATTTAAGTGTTTTTACATCCATGATGCTCTGTATTCTTTTATATCATATTTTAATATTTGATATGAGTGAACTTAATGATTTTTTCAGTGTTCTATATTATTCTTATGTAGTATCAATATTCTCAGGAGATGTTCTAATAGGCCATAAGAGTATGATTTTGATGAACCGTAGAAATAGAATCTCCCAATTGATTGGAATCTCATTGTGAGAGTGGTGTGTTTTTTCCAAGGTCTCGAAAAAGAATTTATGCCCATTCATGTTTATACTCTAGTTGTGAATCCTTGAAGGGATTAATTTATAGATCATTATCAATAGTTCTTTTTCAAAATACATCATCTTTATAAGGCTTAAATGATCCAAATAAATATAAGTATTGGTAGAAAATATTGATCTTTTATTTCAGTTCTAATAAATTCATGATTAAATTAGAGTGAAATATGATACCTTAATGATTGAGGGGCCTAATATAATATGTTGGGATTTGATGGAAATTTCAGAGAATCATGGAGGGAATGGAGTGAAATTATTATATATTTCATTTCACAGATCGGTTTTATTTAAATTGAATATTGTTTCAATGTTTAAAGAGTTCCATAGATATTGGTAAGGTGGAATGACCATGATAGTATGTGAACAATTTTACTAAAATTTTACATTTTTACCTAGAGGTGATGAAAAATGAAAAACTAATATTAAAATGATTTAATATGGGGATTCAGTAGAACATTTGATTCCATGTTTACATAAAAACTCTAAACTCTTATGTAGATTCTATACATAGATATTGGATTGCTAACCATGACTGGGCAGTATATTAGGGTTATTGGAGATCCCTCCTATCCCAATTACATTTTAGTTAGTCCATTTCAATATAAGAGGAATAATGAAGAGGCATGTGGTGGTTTTCATTAGTATAATTAATTTGTACCTCATGTATTTTCTGAAATATTCCATTTACTTGGTTCTAGTATTGAAATGTTTTGAATTCCATCCCAGTTTACACTAAGGATGAATTTTTTTAAATCTTTTCATTTTTTAGGATACTTATAAAAGTTCTATAAAATTTTTTACTCATCACATAGTGGTACATGATCATCAGTTCCAAATAGTACTATTGTTCCATCATATTCTTTATGATGTAAAGGGTTCTTGAAAAAGGCATATAGAATTAATATTATTCACACAATGGAAGTGTATTGAAAGAAAAATGATGCAGGTTCAGTGATGATGAGAGGTACAATCACTATTGAATCATCATTGGTGGATATTTAATTTTATACTTGTGCATCCCAATCATTAATATCAACTCACATTGTGAATTTACTAAATATTCATATAGATATTTTATTGTGCCTATTAGTATGCCCTTAGAATAATGAGAGTTAAGGGTATCTAATGTACCACATGATGTTTTCAAACGGCTTTTTTGGATTCCTAACATAAATTCATTGGGACACATGGTATCAAAACATGGTATTTCAATTGACCATGAGAAGATTAATGTTTTTATGAAATGGGATAATGCATAGAGATTCTTGGGCTAGATAGGGTATTAACATATTTTAGAAAAGGATATATCAAAGGCGGTTTCTTCAATGGCTGTTCTCACATGGAAAATGGGGCCTTCATTTTTTATTTTAAAATCCTAGTGTTATTTTTATGAGTTGATTTTTTATCATTTTTTCAAGTGTAGACACTTTACGAGGTTGTATTGGGATGTCTGGTCCTTTGTGATGCATTGGGTTTGGGTTTGGGATATATCATTATGTTGGGTAATCATGTGATAGAATATGGTTTGTTTGGTCCACAAGGCAGAATATCCTGAGAGGGGGGGGGGGGGTGAGTAAGGTTATGAGTAATTTAAAATTAAATCCTATTCTGATCTTTTTTCACTGTTAAGAAAAACAATCTTTTCTCTCATTCCCATTGCACAATATAAACAGAAAGTAAAGCATGCACATGACACAACAATTTTTACATGGTTCACCCTCACTGGGCTACGTCCAAGGAGCCTACACCGGAAATGTGCTGATGTACCAAATCCACTATAAGCACACTGATGTTTAGAAGGTTCGGGGTAGATCACTTCTATTCCCAGTCTCACTGCTTTTACAATGTTTAGGGTCAGCTCACTGCTTTCCCAAGGGTCACTCCCTATTTCTCTCTCTCTAGATCACTGCCAATGGAGAGGATCACCTTCTTCCTCATCCATTACTCACTACACTGGAAAGGATCCACTCACAGTTTATAGACCTATAGGTCTCTTTATTAAAACTAATTAGTACATCCTCTGTTATATGTAGATGTTCTGTTGAAGTTCAACCTTCACCCGTAGATGAATCTCTCATTGCACTGAAGGTATCGGGCAATCTTCCAGCTTTCATGCAGCCCTGAATCATAGCCATGAATCAACCATACCTGGTGACCTTCTCTAAGCCGGTGCGCAAGTATCGGCGTGTAAGTTATAACTGGCATGCATGTCCATCTCATCCACTTGCATGACACAAGCTTCTGCAACCCCAAACATGCGCGACTCACACCCATTTACGCCCAAACCAATTTTTCTGTGAGAATAATAACATTCGCGTTTCATCAAAACAGGCGCACATGTTCACCTCAAAAACTTTCATGACAGCCCCTTCTTTAACTCATGACTTGGTCGTCTCACTTCCTTCCTCGCCCAAACCATCTTAGGCATGCAACTATCAGTTGACGTGAAACTTCTACATCTGCGACCACACACCACTTGCACGACCACTACACCATCACAAAGGGAGCTTCAATTTCTCTAATTATTGAAATATTCACCGAATGAGGAGGGGTCGAACTCTATTTATTGGAATTTGGACACCCTGCATGATGACGTGCAAGTCTCCTCTCAGTGCACAAGTTTTGGCCCGCATGTCTCTGTCATGCAAGTCACTTGTGTGATCAAACCTAAAACATGGGCGCCCCTTATCCCTTTGTCATATTTGATGTTTTGAACCTGAAAAACATTAGGCACGCAAGTTTCTTCTCCTTCAAGAACACGGCACAGAAGTCCCTTGTCCAAAAACAACTTTTCATCATTTGTCGATTTTCAGGCCCAAAAATTTGGCAAACACTAGAAAACGGAACCACCTTGTATCTGCTCTTTTTGTACTTCCTCTTGATCATCCATTACTTTGTCGACATTCTTGAATCAAACATGGATCATTAACCACATCTCTTGAAATTGACATTTTACCATGAAATCCTCTTTGTCAAAAATTTGTAAGTCATGGTTTGCTTTGCCAACAATCACAACATAGATGTCTACGTTGTCAAAAAAAATCCAATAAAAAATGCTTCAATGATGCCTTGAGGGATTTTTTCCCAACAATATCCCCCTTTGGGTTTGTTGAAAATTATATAAAAAGATACATCGATAATT
Organism: Viscum album; assembly: GCA_963277665.1. Lineage (NCBI taxonomy): Eukaryota > Viridiplantae > Streptophyta > Magnoliopsida > Santalales > Viscaceae > Viscum > Viscum album. The sequence goes on along the minus strand of OY728165.1, from coordinate 1,778,407,664 downwards.
ATTCAGCCACCATTCGCCTATTGTGATTCTGATAGCGATCTAAGATTTACTTAACACATACTCTAAGCCCACATGGGAAATACTCAATGTGAGAAACAAGTGTAAATGAAATGTTCATCAATGAATCACTTCAAATCTGAAACCCACTGTTGATACCAAACTAATAAAAATTGCTGAAAATATTTTGACCACAATCCAACACCACTCTTCTAATTTTATCACGATACTCAGCTGTCATGATATCGATTATTTGATCGATCACTTCTAGCATCATCAGATTTAATAATCTCTCCTTGTATCATTACTCTACCCCTATCTCGCTACTCCACCTATCATCTTCTCCCCATATAAATCATGATTTATCAAATTTCCACACTGTCTCCCCCTTGAACAATTACTATTTTCTTCCCCTTTGTCAATAAACCCAAAGGTCACTCTTTTGTAGTCCGTAACAGAGTAGAGAACTCATATCAGCACACTATGGAAAAACACATCATTCCTTAGGGGGAGGGGGTTCCACATCCACACTCTTTCAAGTGCAGGGATTCGAATGAACTTTCAGAGCTAGTCTATGTCTCTCAGAAGCTTCCTTGGGTAAGGCCTTTGTCAGAATGACTGCAAACTGTAGCGCTTTAGGCACATACTCCAACTTAATGATTCCCTACTCAACCTTCTCCTTGATAAAATGATACTTTATCTCAATTTTATTTGTCCTCAAATGACGGGTGGGATTTTTTTTATGTTTGTTAGAAGTTGATTTATCGCACTGAATTTCGATCGAAGACTTAACTTCAACTCTCATATCTCCAAGCTGCTGCTTCATCCATAATAACTGTGTGCAAGCATGAGTGGCCGCAATATACTCAGCTTCTGTGGTGCTTAATGAAATGCAATCCTTATTCATGCTTAACAAATCAATACATAATACACCAAGATAGAGTTCAACTCCAAATGTGGATTTCCTGTCATCCACTAAACCGGCCCAGTCTGCATCAGTATATTCCAATAACTCTACCTGAGATTCGTCATTATTTTTCAAGCCGATGTCCATCGTGCCCTTGATATACCGAAGTATTATTTTCACTGAAAGCATGTGGATTTCCTTGGGATTACTCTGATATCTCACTTCATGGCATGTAGAGAAAAAAATTTCAGTCCTTGTTGTGGTCATCTACAAAAATCTTAAAATAATTTTCCTGTATTATATGATATTAATTGTCTTTCCATCCTCATCTTTGGATAATTTCATCCGGGTAGAAACCAGAGTTTTCATCTCCATGGAATTTTCCTATCCAAACCGTCATAAAACCTCCTTGGCATATTTGGAATGAGAAATGAATGTTCCATCCCTTCATTGTGTCATTTGTAGACCAAGGAAAAATGTTAGCTCTCCAATCATTGTCATTTCAAAATTATTTTTCCTGAATTTGGAAAAATGTCTGCACTAAGCTTCATCTAATCCGCTAAATATTATTTCATCGACATAAACCAATAACATCATACTTTCATTACTGTCATTGCTGAAATAGAGATTGTAATCAAATCCCTCACGTGGGAAACCATGATTCTTCAAGTACTGATCAAGCCTTGAGTACCATGCTCTTGGTGATTGTTTCAGCCCATAAAATGCCTTCTTCAGTCTGCAATGTTTGTTCTCATCCTCATGAATGAAAAAACCATATGGATTCTCAATATACACTTCCTCTTCCAGAACCCCATTCATGAATGACGATTTGACATCCATCTGAAACACTTTGAACTTTCATTGCACTACTTTGGCTAAAAATAATCTGATTGTCTCTAGTATCGCAACCAGTTAAAATGTCTCATCAACATCTATTTACTCTATCTCAGAGTAACCCTTGCACCCTAACCGTGCTCTTTTCTGAATCACTGTGCCATTTATATTCATCTTTTTGTGATAGACCCATTTAGTCTCGATGAAATTCTTATCTTCTGGCCTCGAAACAATCTCCCATGTATGATTCTTCTCAATCTAGTCTAATTCTTCATTCATAGACTAAACCCAGTACTCATCTTCATCTTTATCGGAAAAATATTTTGGCTCTTCATGAGATAAAAATAATGGTGGCTATAATGATTTCATTCTTAGAGTCTGAACTGGAGCTGTCTAATCACCAATGATATTTTTCCTATCAATTTTATCTCGACTCTTTGTCCTCCTAGAAGATTCCTATTTTGTTTCCTCTTGCTCATCATCAGTATCTTCTTCTGAGTTAGCCTCTTCCACTTCTACTCCCCCTATGTTTGTTATCTCCTTATCACTTTAGTCTACAAACTGTTTACTGGGTCGTTGATTATTCTGTTCATTTTAAACTATAATGACATCATTGCTTTGAACAATTTTTCCCAGCCTTTTGTTGAAGCATTTATATGCTTTGCTTTTCCCTGAGTATCCAAGGAATATCCCCTCGTCTCCTTGTGACTCAAACATCCTGTGGGTTTCTTTGTTGAGAATGTAACACTTAATTTCAAAGATCCAAAAGTATTTTAATGTTGGTTTATTTCTGTACAACATTTCATACAGAGTCTTCCCTTCTTTAGGACACAACAGAGCCTTGTTTGAAATATAGACCGATGTCTAAACAGCTTCCTTCCAAAATTTCTTTGGTAGGACCTTTTCAATAAGAATTGTTATAGCAATGTTGTTGATGATATGATTTGTCCTTTCAACTACTCCATTCTATTGGGGAGTTCTTACTGATGAAACTTGATTCCTTATCCCATGATTCTCGAGATAGTCTTCCACTTGACTGTTTGTGAATTCTATACCGTTATCAGTACGAATCATCAGAAGATTCTGCCCAAGAATCCTTTCTGATTCCCTCTTATATGGATTGATACAACTGAACACTTATTCTTATGGTTAATGAAAATACCCAGGTCATTCTGCTATAATCATCAATAAAAATAACATAGTACCTTTTCCCATTTATGGATCGTGGTGAGATAGGTCCACAAACATCATCATGCACCAATTCAAGCACTCTGGTAGATTTCTGTTCCATAGGATTCTATGTATTTCTGATGATCTTCCCTTGTTGGAAAGTATCGCAAGTATGAGCTCGATCACATGATAATTTGGGAAGGACTCTAGCTACATCACACGATACAAGATCCTCCATATATGGTTGGCACAGTTTCCCAAGTCTCTTATGCAACATATTGTTCTCTTCCTCTCTGGATAAGAGAAACATATCTTTTTCCCCACTTACAAGGTAGAGATTTCCATTTGTCCTTTTTCCCTATAGATCAATTGCTCCATCTATTTCTTTCACAAAACACATCTTCTTGATAAATTAGATAGAGTTCCCAGAGTCACATATTTGACTAAAACTGAGAATGTTATGACTGAGACCCTCTACTACCAAGAAATTTGCACGTCTCATTTCTTTTACCCCAAATTTAGCCTTTCTAGAAAAAATAATCTTCCGCCCTTCATCGTTCGAAAAAATGACAACACCTTCTTTGTCATATTTAATTCCTGTAATGAGATCCTTGTTACATGTCATATGGGATGTGCAGCCACTGTCAAGGATCAATACTTGTGAATGGTTTGAAGCATTAAAGGGAAATCTCTGAAACTACTGCCTTCTCATCCTTTTTCTTTTTGATCCATGTCTTTGACATGACACTAGGTGTGGTTTGACGAAGTTGATCTTCCTTAGAATGTGACGGAACAACATTTTCCTATAGAGCTGCAAATCAATTTTGTATTTTCAACTCACTTGTCGATTACCTAACTTGCTTCTTACGACTGCTCGAGTTTTGTTTTGGCACATTTCATTGAATGATTGATGTGAAATATATATCCATGTGACCAAATCCTCCACACCAAAAACAATTACCTTCAATGTATGTTCTATAATATTGAGCTCTATTTGGTTTCCACTGTTGTTCTTGTACCATTAGGTATCTCTTGGCTATAGAACACACATTCTTTGAGTGTCCCATATTTCTACAGCAATAGAAACTAATGTAAGGATAATTCCAGTGGGTCACTTCTGCACTACTGGTTCTCCCTTGGGATTTGAAAATTTTATGATTCTGTTTCGTACCCAAATCTATCTTCATTCTCAGAGCATGTTCTTGTGGTTTTCCTTCATCCATGACTGCTATCAGTTTTATTTCATGTCCCATACCAGTCTTATCTTTGGAACACGACTGTAGCTTCTTTTCCGCTGGAGGACTGTGCTCCACTTCTTTCTTTTCATTCTTCTAAATAATTTTGTTTTTCTGGCACAATACTGAGTGTCGCAAGTTTTTCTTGATCCTTGATTATTTTTCACATACCAACAACTTATTTTTCAAGTTATTTGATATTTTTGACCCTCTCTTTTCTAGTTTTAGTCATAAAATCGATTTCATTCTTTTTTTCTTCAATTTTAAGCTTATACTCAACAATATTTTCTGAGCTCTCTGGTGTTGAAAATTTTAGTTTTTCAATATCTTCTAACAGATCAGACTTTTCTCCATCCTGTTGTTGCATATAGAGTTTGGCATCACCAATGACATTGTTGGATTTATTCATTTTGTCTCTCCAAGATCATTCTCCTCAAGAGATACTTCTAATTCGGCTTCCATATCAAATATTCCTTCAGCTTCTTCCTCTTCTTCTATAGCTTCAATTTCTTCTTTTTCCTGATAACCACCGATGAATACCACCATGTTATTTTCCCGATGATCTTTGAAATTTTATATCTCTTCAACCTATTCTACCTCGGACTCATCTGAACTTTTACAGTCTTGTGAAAGAAGATTCGTTTTCTTGAAGAAATTTATCTTGAACTGTTTCTTTCCTTTCACATCGGCTAAAGACTTATTTTTGGAAATTTCAACTTCATCCTCTTCTTCATCTTGAGAATTATTTGGGCATCTTGCTACAAGATGTCCAACCTTTCTACATCTATATCATGCAAGCAGAAGTTTCCCTTTGAACTTTTCTTTTCCTCTATGAAGTTTCGAGGAAGGGAATGACATCGCTTTATCTGTCTCTTCATTATCTTGAGATTCCTTAGTGGTGAGATTCTTCGTGTCCTTAAATGACACCTACTTGGATTTTACCTCTTCTATATCATCATTTTCATCATTCCTCATTCCATATGAAACAAGGGTACTATGTAGGTTATCCAGCGTCAGCTCTTTTGTGTATTTATCTCCCAAGACTGATACTTTCAGATTAAACCAAGGTGGAAGTTTCCTCAAGATACGCTTCACGATATTTATATCTTAGATGACTTCTCAAAGACCCCGCATGTGTTCCACAACAACATTTACCTTGTCGAAAAATGCATCAACAGAATCATTCGGGCTCATTATCAGATCTTCAAACTTGTTCCACAGAACTTGCAGCATTGCCTCCCTGACTTTTGTATCCCCTTCATATATATTCAAAAGCATTTCCAACATAGCCTATGCTATTTTTCATGAAATCACCTTTGTATAGATATCATTTGAAAGGGTTCCACGAAAAGCATTAATACCCTTGGTGTCAGCATCTAGCTCCCTCCTTTTAGCTTCTGATAATGCTCCACTGTTGATGTCAGCTGAGATACCAGGCATAGCTACTGAAAACACATCCATTCCAAAAGATCATAAATAGTGTTGCATTCGATTCTTCCATACCTGAAAATTACTTCTGTCGAGGATCGGAATCCCATTATGATTAGTGACCTCCATTGAGAGAAGAACTAATATCAACCTCCCTCTGATACCAATTGTTAGGTCCACAAGGCTGAATACCCTGAGAGGGGGATGAATCAGGGTATGAATAATTTTAAATTAAATCCCATTCTAATCTTGTTTCACTGTTAAGAAAAACACTCTTCTCACTCTTTCTAGTTTCACAATATAAACAGAATGTAATGCATGCACATGAAACAACAATTTTAACTTGGTTCACCCTCACAGGGATACATCCAAAGATCATACACTGGAAATGTGCGGATGTACCAAATAAACTATAAGAACACAAATGTTTACAAGTTTTTGGATATATCACTTCTATTCCCAAGATCAAAGCCTTTAAAATGTTTAGGGTCAGCTCACTACATTCCCAAGAGTCACTCCCTGTTTCTCTCTCTCTAGCTCACTGCCGGTAGAGAGGATCACCTTCTTAATCTTCCTTTTCTCCCTGCTCTGGAAAGGATCCACTCACAGTTTATAAACCTATACGTCTCTTCATTATCACTAACGAATACATCCTATGTTGTATGTTGATTATTTTTTGAAGTTCATCCTTCACCCGTAGATGAATCTCTCTTTGCACCAAAGGTATCGGGGAAATCTTCCACCTTTCAAGAAGCCATGAATCACTACCGTGAATCAACCTTACCTGGTGCCCTTATCTATGCCGGCATGAAAGTATCGGCACACAAGTTATAACTGGCATGTAAGTCCACCCAAACCTCTTTCACGACATAAGATTCTACTACTCCAAAATTTCGCGAATCACACCCTTTTACAACCAAACCAATATTGGCGCGCAACTAACAAACATCGCGTTTCTTCAAAACTAGCGCACATATTCAACTCAAAAACTTGTGCCACACCCCCTTCTTCAACTCAAGACTTGGGAGACTCACTTCCTTCCTTGTCCAAACCACCATAGGCATGAAACTATCACCTGGCACACAAATTCTACTTGTGCAAACACACACCACTTGCGGGACCACCACACCTGCGCGACGAGAGCCTTGATTTTTCTATGTATTGAAATCTTCACCAAATGTGGAGGGGTAGACCTCTATTTATAGGCATTTGGACACCCTGCATGATGGTGCACAAGTCTCCTCTCTGGGCGCATGTTTCGGCGCGCATGTCTCTGCCGTGCAAGTCACATGTGCGACCAAATCTAAAACATGGGCGCCCCTTATCCCTTTGTCATATTTTGATGTTATAAACTTGAAAAAATTTATCCACACAAGTTTCCTCTCCTTAAAGTACACCGCACACAATTCCATTTTCAAAAACCACTTTTCTTCATTTGTCGATTTTTAGGCCCAAATATTTGGCGAACACTGGAAAACGGTGCCACCTTGTATCTTCTCTTTTTGAACAACCTAGATCATGCATTCCTTTGTCGAAGTTCTTGAATCAAACATGGATCATTAACCACAACCATTTTACTCTACATTTCACCATGAAATCCACTTTTTCAACATATTTGTACGTCATGGTTTGCTTTGTCAACAATCACAACACAGATGTTCACTATGTCAATAAACACAGTCACCTCAAAAATGCTTCAATGATGACTTGAGAGATTTTTTCACGACATGGTTCATTAAATATTATGCCACATGATATGAATTATACAACCCATGATCCTGAACTCATTGATTTCTTGCATTTTCTTAATAGGTTGTGGCATTACTTTTTTAGAGAATGGTTTACCATTTTTTCCAAGTAATAAATATTGATTTATAAATTTTAGGGAAAAAATATTCCTTCAAAATATATAATGGATGGGTTATGTAAAATCATTAGATTTCCACAGTGGGTATACCCCTAGAAATGAAAAAAATTCAATTCTGAATATTTGATAAGGGAACATCGAACTAGGAATATGAAACATTCATCATAATATAATAAAAAAATGAATTTTTTTCATCGATTCATTTGGAGTCTATGAATATGTGGCCAATGTTTCTTTATCTTGAGTATAGTTGACCTCCCATCTTTATGAGATGAATCATTAAGAGAATGATATTTATGTTGATTTTCAAATCCATAGGGGATCCATTTATGAGTGGGAGGCAATCCATGAGTTGTTCTTATCATTTGAGGGTATCTTATGTTTTCAGAACCAGAATGTTGTTTTTTTCCATGAGGAAATATATAATGGAGTACCTTTATAGTTTCTATTGGGTTTTGTACTAAAGGACCATGAATATTTTATTTTATATACGTTGAATATTCAAATGGATGGGTATAAGATGAATCATTAAATAATTTTTTATAATTATTAATGTTTTTTAAAGGTCTAATATGGGCCCCAAAAGACTTCAAGTTATCTGTAAAAATCATAGCTTTGACTAGGATGTGGGATTCTATTCTATGTATTCTATTAGTAGCCATATAAATGAAACTTGAGGGAATAATCTCATATGTTGTTTTATTGATTGGTTGGAAAAATTGGCACAATTTATACCCATTGAAGATATAAAAAAGTAAAAGAAATGAATATTATTTCTCAAAAAGAGATTGAATATTTTCAGGCAGTTCCATCAATAATTAGTATCTCACCAGGATCCCTAATTTACATCTAATTTATAGGAAGCCCTGCATAAGGAAATTGGATCCAAGGTTAGATTGAGCATACAAAATCATCCTCATATAGATGTCTAGAAAAAAAAATATAGATTATTGAGGATATGATTGGAGCATATTTTATTATCTATGGTGGAGATCAGGATAAACAATTCTTATAGGATCATTTTTCTTATAACAATAGTAACCAGTATTACATCATGATGGAATATTTTTAGACCTTTTATGGTCACTTGTGAAAATATTGTTTTTTTACTTGAAGATTTGAGATGCTTCTTTAGTTGGTTAATGTTTTGGACAATATATTAAATTTATCATTTAGTTTATTAACTAGGGAATTGTCATGTTACAAAGCAGATATAACTTCAACACTGATCAGTAATGTATAAATTTGAAGATTTCAATTGGTGACAAGGTGTTCTTAAGATTTTAACCTTGGATAGGCCCCAAGAAAACTTGGAAATCATGGAAAACATGAATTTTTTTTGGTCCCTTTTGATAATGTTTCACAGGTGGTGAATTTTTCATACCATTGGGAACATCATCCAATAGAATACTATGATCCAAGATGTGTTTCATGTATTCATGCATAGTAGGTATAATTTTTTCCCTTCTCATATCATGATTTGGGAATATCTTGATGGTGACCCCAATTTATCTATGACTAAGAAAATAGTTAGGATTGTAGATTTTGAGAGAGGGTTTCTTTATTATATGTCCATAATAGTGCTCTTTGGGATATGAATGCATGGTTCTAATTCACATTATACATAAGATTATGGTGTAGTGATGAGAGAGAATGGACTATATATTTTTTCTTTGGAATCGTCATGATAGGATTTCTTAGTACATAAATTATATATGGTGGGGAGGCTATAACATCTAGTTTTTCATTTTAGGTACTTATTACAACCATTTTTTCCTCTATTGTTTGGATGTGTTTTCACATATTTTGGAGGTTACATAAAAAAATATAGATTTCCATTTATTGTATTTGGTCTATATCCAAGACCATTTGATTGTGGCATAGGGAATGTGAGGTCGGTAAGGGTTGTTATATAGGCTCTGGGTTTCACCATGGAGCCCCGAAGACCATTGTGTATAGGTTCTACCATTTTAGCATAGTTACACCATAGGGGAAGGGCTACGATATATCCCTCTTCTCTTGTTTTGGATCCATGATGTTGATGGATGGGTATGCTGTGGAGACTTGAGTGAGTGAGTTTGAGTGCCACTAACTGATTTTGATGGTTGTGGAATGGTTTATGGGATACAACATATCCATACCCTAGGTGAAGAATCTTTAGGTGAGTTTATTTTTGTTATCTTGTGTATAGTTAATCAGTGGTGGTTATTGGAAGGTTTAAGGAGATTGTATAGTGGTATATCCATTTTTAGCAGAAATAAGGCAATTTAATAGTGGTTATAACATGGAATTAGTGTTTATATACTAAAATTACCATTCCATAGTTTAAATCCCAACATCTCTCACTAGAACCTCATTCAATTTTTTGGGTTTTGATGACCCCCAATAAATTTTTGACTCCTCCAATGCATTTTAATGTTGAATCATTGCACCATTGGATGAAATTGATTACTCTCTATTAAGAGAACCTTTTCTTGTCAAAAATATATTGTTTCTTATATTTACCAATTTAATAGTGATTAATCCTCTTATTATTTATTGATTTTTATCCCACTTTTTAGTGGTATGTTTTTTAGGATTCCATCTTGATCTTCAATGACATTGGATATTAATTGGAATTTTTATTTTGTTTATTTGATCATTTGATCACATGATTATTTGGAGATGGTTCTATATTAATTTACACTTTATATTAATCCTAGACTAAATTTATGAATGAATTGAGTTTTCAATTTATTTCTACTCTTTTTTTGCTTGTTTTGTTAAGGAAATAATATCTAATTAAAAACACATTATCATGATCATTTGACATACCTGAATAATTTTGATGAATGATGTCTTAAATTGAGAAAAGATTTGATATGATGACTCCATGATTTATCTTTTAGAATTTTTCTTAAAATTATATCTTATTTTGAAAGATATTATTTTTATTAATCCCATGATATGTTTCATAAATTGAAAAGGGCATCTTAAAACTAAAAAAAGGGAAATCTATATTTTATAGTTTTTAAATGAATGATCAAACCACATTTATTTGATTTATTGTATAAAATGTACTCTATGGTAGTTACTGGTGAATAATAGTAGCACTAACAAGAATCTAACACCATATAAATGGATTTACGATGAAAACTCTAATAATAATACAATTAACATGATTTCCCCCCGATGGGGTGTTTTTCTCATTGTCATGAGATAAGGGAATTATAATCAATTATTACAAGATCAATGATTGAGATGAGTGTGTATCCTTGAACTAGAAACTAAATGACCATAAAGAATATTATATAGTGCTATGATGTAAATTGATTTAATGAAAAATCCCCATTAGAACTGTTTAATTCATACTAACTGTTATAAATAAATATTTTTAATAAAGTGTTCATTTATTCATGTTATGATATATATTCCATTTCGTATTAAATTTGAAAGCATGTATTTCGGAATATATTTGTATTCCCTTACATGTCTTTTTTTATTTAAAATTAAAAAATAAATGGATTACCGTTATGGAATTTCTTATGGAATATATGGTGGTATTATAATTTCATATTATTCTCACACCCTACTGTAAAATTTGGATGTTTAATGAATACCTTCTACCTGGTCAACAGAAATGGAACATACCATATATAAAAGGTAGGTGTACTAGAATCATCGGATGTGTAGTGATAGAGGTGATAGGTATAGATGTGACCCATCCATTACATGGGTTTTTATCAGACATACATTGGAAAAATTTGTACATTATATGATGAAAATTTTGGGTATATATTTACCTTATTTTTATGGTAATTTATATTTGGGTTGAAATAAAAAAAATTATGATTTATATTCTTCAATTTGGTGGAATAAATCCTTCCTCGTTGGTCTTGATGTGATGATGGGTGAAAACCCCCAACTAGTAGAGATTTGGTATTCACTTCGGTCGAAGTCAGCGAAAGCTTAAGTATCAGTGTACCATTGTATCCGGGCTAGTTTGTAATATAGTGAATCTACTAGATGTTAATGATAATTCCAAATAAATTATTTTGAGAGGTAAAAAGTTAATTTTCGGATAAGGTAGATCACAGTGTGCAAGAATATTTGTAATTAGTATAATGATGTGAATAAATTGGATGAAATTTACAATTTATTTAATAATAAAAATAAAATACATGGATGAATGATTTTCCTAGAAATTGATGAGTTGGAATTTTTTTATGTGTTTCTTCAATGTTTATCCCTCAGTGACAATTATATGATTTTATTGACCATGATGTTTTATTTTTAGGGATGAGTGATTTTCATTTTTATGAGTGAAAGATATATGAATGAGGATGAGATACTATTTATGTTATGGGGGATTCAATACATCAAATTTATGATAAAAAATCACATGGAATATAACTATTTAAATGAGTTTATAATTCCTCCAATATAATTTATTAGGTGATATATGGTTGGAATTATCATGAGAAGTATTTGGAGATGTTTAGATGATTTGGAAGTATAATAGAGGAAATACCCACACAAATTGATATTGGTACACTGATATTGTTGATGGTTCTAACAACATATAACTTTACCCTTATAGTTTATATAGTGAGAGATACACAAGATTAAAATTTAAGGATTTCATTATGAAATGAATGGAATTAAAATGTGAAAATATTTTTTAACAACGAATTAAATCACATATTAAAAATACAATACTATAAATCAGGATTTTAATTCATGTATCATGATATTTTTATCTTACACCCTAATGTAATATGAATAATGTAATAATAAATTGATCCATGAATTCATAAAATTACAAGGAAACCATGAATGGATTAATGTTCTCAAATAAACCTTGAGATAGTACAACATGTTGCCTTATGAAAGACACCCTAAATGAAAAAACAAATATACCATTGCAAGGGTCCAAAAATAGTCATGGTATGAATTCTATCTCAAAATTAACCTTAGTTCTCATGTCCAATTATTGCAAAAAATTATTTTCCCATTTATATTATTGATGTCATAGAATCCTATAAAAAATAAGAATCCATATTGGCCCCCCATTTTATAAGAGAAAATTATTGAATATAAAAGGAAATCACCAATCAAAACTACAATAATAAAAACATATACATTATAAAAATAAATAATACTATAGCTAGGACGTGATACAATCTATGTATAGTACTATAACAAAATAATAAATATACAATAGACCCTTGAACAATCCACATAATTATTTTTTTTCAAAACATCGAACAACAATAACTAAGTAGATGTTAACATGGTGTTTATATCCAAGCCAATACTTATATAAAAAATCAAACATGAAGAATACCCATGTAAACTGAACCTCATTCCATGTACATGGATAGGAGTGAGTTTACTGACCCTTTAGGATTCCTTCAGTAACCTCAATACACCATGTACTAATATGATTAATTGTGTGTTCAAGTTAAATAAAGAATATTGAATGCATTACTTCTATAATACACCCACAATGAACCATAATTCAAAAAACCACCAGAAAGTAATTATATCATGTAATTGTTTGTTACCATTATAACCATGATACCCGACCTCAGCAACAACGACTAATGTAGACAGGAGTAATATAAAATCATAACAATGATCATACCCATTTCATAAGGCAAGGATTATAATTGAGTATCAACCACTAAACTCTCTTGGAGGGTAATGTCTCATATTGAGACTTGTCCCCATTTCCTATTTGATATCACCACAGTATAACGTTTGGTGTGGTCTCATATTGAACTATAGGAAAACCGTCATTTCACGGTGGTTTTAAAAACCGACATTAAATTTTTTTCGAGCCGTTATTTCACAACAGTTTTTTTCGCGACGGTTTTTAAACCGCCGTGAAATGCCTTAATTTTTATTTATTTTTTTTAATTTTTTATAAATATTTTAGGGGATTATCGGGGGTTTTTTAAAAACATGCCACGAAATAGTGGCTGTTTGGGTAAAACCGCCGCTAAATGGAAAGAAAAAATTAAAAAAATATGAGAAACCCAGAAATCACTAAAACAACCATAACTTTTGATCTGGGAATCTTTTGGAGTGCCATAACCTGTCAAATCAAATCTCATGAAGAGATATAGAGGCATGTATAAACAAAAACGTCAGACGGTCTAAGGTGCAGAAGATACAAGAGTCATAAGAAAGTTGAAAAAATTTCTCCAACTTCAAATGACCATAACATTCGATCCGGGTGTCTGTTTGGGCTCTACCACATATCAAATAGAAGCAAGCGAAGAGAGCTACAAGCTAGTTCAACACAAGAAAGCTTCTATAGAGTTTTTCACCCCCAAAAACCCCTTAGAAAGCCTCTGAAAACCTCTTTTGGTCACCGGTGTCCCGTCGAACATGTCTTCAAATGGACATAACCTTCGATCTGCGTGTTAGTTCGGACTCTTCCACCTACCAGATCATAGTTTGTTCCATGAGCTTCTGTTTGATTAATCGCAGTGCCCACATGGACTCTTGGATCATAAGTTATGGACTTTTTAGAGGGTATCAGGTTTGTTATGTTTTTCGCTGCCACATTTCTAGCACCCGTTCCCCGTTAGTTTTTTTAAATGGTCGTAACTTATGATCCGCTGGTCCATTCTGTCACTTTCATCTATTAGGTTGAAGATTGTTTTAGGATCTTTGATTTGACTAGACGTATATCTGGAACAGACACTTGGATCATAAGTTGTCTCTATTAATATCAGTCCAATGTTTTTGTCACTTTATGACTGTTTTGACGGGTTTTAATGGTTCCTCTATTTATTACTATTTATTTGGGTTTCCATGACTCGTTATCTGTATCAATGGTTTTTTGTGGGTTAGAATGATGATTATGTTGAATTCTTAAGGGGTTTTCCAGTGTTTTCATGATCTTTCATGCGTTCTCATGCTTTCTAATACTTCCTTCTTCATGCTTCTCCATCTGTTTTCTTGCGTTTTCACAATTTTTCATCCCTTACCATGCCTTTTCGTACTTTTTCATGTGTTTCATTTATTATTTATTATTTATAATATAATTTATTCTATTTATTATCCTTTACTTGTTACTAGTTATTTATTATTTATTATTTTTATTATTTATTTTTTATTTATTATATATTATATATTATATGTTATTTATTATTTATTATTTATTATTTTTTATTTTTTATTTATTATTATTAATAATAATACATGTTACTGGTTATTTATTATTTATTATATATTATTTATTAATAATAATAATAATAATAATTTATTTATTATATATTATATATTATATACTATATAGTATATATTATATATTATATATTATATATTATATAGTATATATTCTATATTCTATATTCTATATTATGTATTGTATATTATATATTATATATTATATATTATATATTATATATTATATATTATTATTTATTATTTACTTATTATTATTTATTATTTATTGTTTATTGTTTATTATTTATTCTTTATTTATTTATAAGTATTATTTATGTGTTATTTATTATAATTATTATTTATTAATTATTAGCTATTAGCTATTATATATGTATTATAATCTATTATTAATTGTTTTTTATTATTTATTATTTTTTTATTTATTATTTATTATATATTTAATTATAAAATATAAATTATGTGTTATTTATTATTATTCTTATTTATTATTTATTATTTATTATTTATTATTTATTATTATTTATTATTTATTATTTATTATTATTTATTGTTCATTATTTATTATTTATTATTTATTATTATTATTTATTATTTATTATTTATTATTTATTATTTATTATTTATTATTTATTATTTATTTATTATTTATTATTATTTATTATTATTTATTATTAATTATTTATTATTCAATATTTGTTATTTATTATTTATAAATTATTAGAAATTATTATTATTTATTTATATTTATTTATTATTAATTATTAATTATTAATTATTATTATTTATCATTAATTGTTATTATTTATTATTATTTCTTATTTCTTATTTCTTATTATTTATTATTTTTTATTTATTAATATTTATTGTTTATTATATATTATTTATTTTTATTATTTATTATTTATTATTTATTATTTATTATTTATTATTTATTATTTATTATTTTTTATTATTTATTTTTTATTTTTTATTATTTGTTTATTATTATTAGTTATTATTATTATTATTATTATTTGTTTATAATTTGTTGTTTATCATTTATTGTATTTTATTTATTATTATTATTATTATTATTCGTAATTTTATTATTTTTCTTTCCTAATTTTTTAATTTATGTAAATATTATTATAATTTATTTGATATTTATTATAATAAACAGTAAATGATAATAAATAACTCAATAAATAACTAATAAATCAATAATTATTAATTATTAATTATTGGTTATTAATTATTGATTATTGCTTATTGTTTAAATTTTATTGAGTTTATATCTATTAGTTATGTATTATTTGTTTTTTTAATTAGTATATATATGTATATTAAATTCTGTTTATTAACCACATGACGGGCTTGCTGGAGTGGTAAAGTCTTTCAAAAGTGTGCAAGAAGTTAGGGGCTCAAATCTCACCAAACACAGTATTTCTTTATATTGCATGAGTATGTGCATGGGCATTTTCATGGGCATGTGGAGGGCATGAGCATGCATGCATGGATAAAGTAAATAATGTAACGTGAATTAAATGAAAATAAATAAAATAAATACGAAATAAATAAAATAAATAAAAAATAAATATAATAAATAGGAAATAAATAAAATAAATACGAAATAAATAAAATAAATACGAAATAAATATAATAAATATGAAATAAATATAATAAATACGAAAAAAATAAAATAAATATGAAATAAATTAAATAAATAGGAAATAAATAAATAAAATACGAAATAAATAAATAAAATAAGAAATTAATAAATAAAATACGAAATAAATAAATAAAAATAAATACGAATAAATAAATAAAATACGAAATAAAATAAATAAAATAAATAAATATATAAATAAATAGATAAAATAAATAGATAAATAAATAAAGAAAGAGAGAAATAAATATGTAAAGATATAAATAAATAAATATATAACAAAATAACTAAAAAAATAATTAAAAAAATAAATAAATTCAAAAAATTCAAAAAAATTCCTAAAAAATTAAAAAAAATTCAAAAAACTGCTGCTAAATCATTTAGCGGATGTTTAAACCGTTGCTAAAAAATGGCCGCGAAATGTTCTATGACGATTTTGAAAACTACCACGAATAGTTTCCTGACACACAAATTAGCGGTGTTTTTTCAAAACCACCGCCAATCGATTTAGCAGCGGTTTAAACTGCCCTGAAACGAAAAAAAACCGCTGCTAAATCCGCATTTTTTCGTAGTGTTGTGTCCCATACCATTACTCTCTCAGTCATTTTTTTTGTTTTTACCAATAGATGTGTCAAATATCTTACCATGTCACATACCACTACTTATATACTCTGTGTTAGTTCTCTACCAATACCACATATCACATCATGATGCATTATAAATCTTTTCTCTCTCATTTAAGGCACTGAAACCCTATAACTTATGGCGTGTCCTTATTGCCATAACATTTAATACACATATAAAGTCATTTCAGAGCACATACCAATCACTCAGGGAACCAACAATATCTTAGTTATTATATGGACTCATTATCATAAGACTTTCATACCAATCTCCTAGATAACAATTAGACCCCACTTAGTGCTCTAAAAGTGAAAAGGATGCCAGAAACTCAATATCCTACATGTATTACCCCATTTAACTAACATGGACTTATCTATAATTCTAATAACATGGGATAGAATCCTAAATATACCACAAAGGATAATCATAATACCCTCTTCCAAGGATTTGTGGGGTCCATGTAATTCTAAGTGAATGAAAAAAAGTCCCATGGGGAAAAAGTGACTTCTTTACCAATCACTTAGTTAAAACCCATAACTTATACCCACCCTAAATATAATATATGGTTTTTATAATGTTAATCCAAAAGGAAACCTCATACCTCCTCCAATGGCGGAAAGGCCTTCATTTTTTTATTGATTTAGATAATCCTCCTTTCATGGGGTGAGGTATTACCCTTAAAAGGCTCGTAGGCGTAAGTATTACATGGCCCGTAGACCTTAGAAGAATTCATTTCCCGTAGGCTTCAAACATTACATACAACCCAGACTAACTACTTGGAAAACCTCCTCCCCAGTATCTTCATCGTGAAATCTGTTCTCCACCATTGCATGGCTGTTCCGCTTGGAATTCCTGTGCATACACAGGCTTGTCCCGATGGCAGGTGTCATACCCTCTCATTCTTGCAATCCGTTTAGCTTCTACTGTGGTGAATTCTCCTTGCTCATCCTCTTTGTAGAGCTTGTTCCTTGTAGGTTGTCTGGTTTGCATCTGCACTTACGGTGGCCCGAAGGCCTTGAATACTCATTTTCTAATCACATTCAAATCCCCAATTGTATTTTAAAAAAACTATTTAAAATCATATCTTCAAAACATTTCCCATTAAAATAAAATTTTAAATATTTTTTACTAAAAGTAATTTAGGAACCGAAACCATATTATAAATTCAAATTAAAAAAGTAGAAACCCTTTTTTACCAGGGAAATACACATTACATCAAGAAAACATTAAAAACACAAAAAGTATAACAATGAACAAAAGAACATCACAAAATCTTGCATGTTTTCAAAAACATGAAATGCTAGTTACAATTTCTAGATGATGCAACATTAAATTAAAACAGTTTTCATGTGGGATAATTTATAGAATAAACACTTTTATAATAAATAACTAGGCTAATGAATTTTCCTACCACTCATACAGTATTCCGATGGTAAGCACAAAATATATAGTGAGCACAACCAATGGGAAATAACCCCTAGGCACTAGCTAATTGTGAGTCCCAGGTACCTCGTATCTCAGTGAGAGTAACCATAAAAAATATATCTTCATGTGCACGAGAAACTAGTAAGTAACATAAAAATAACCTAGTGTTCCTAAATCTTCATCATAATCAAAGTTTAGTTATATTTATAAGCATCAATCTTGCTAAGTGAAACTGAGGCCAAACCCCACGGATTCACTAGCATACTAGTACACGTCCACCCACCTAGATACCCATGTTTTCCCTTTGTGCTCAAAAAAGTTCAACAAGTCAATGAATATACTTTTCACATGAAAATAACATTTCCATATCAAAAATTCACCAAACAACACACATGTATACAACACAAGTCACAAAAGTCCACTTTTCATTCAAATTGATTTTGAAATATGACTCACACCAAAATAGCCCACGACACTTTTCACATTTCTTTAACACTTCCACAAATCCATAAAACAATTTTATAAACCCATTATAATATATTAAAACTCTCATAACAGCCCACTCACTTGTTACATAATACCCTTTTTACCTTCAAAATCATTTTATCATCAAACTTACATGAAACAGCCCACAAACAAGTTTCACTCCAACATCACAATTTAATAAAACATTTCAGAAATTTACAAAACATTATAAAAATGTTTTACATATTAAAAAATCAATTCACATTCAAGAACCCCATAATAGGTGAACACACATACCAAAAAGAACATATTCACCCTTTTCCAACTTTTTTTAACCAACTAAAACATTTACAATTTTCATAAAAAGAACCCAAGTGTTGTAAATATGTCTTGCACACAAAACACATTTCAAAACCCCAATGTAAGACCAAAAACCATACCAATTCTTATCCAGAATAGACTTAGAAGCCCTAGAGACATTTATAAATCCAATTTCAAGTTTTATAAAATCACCTTGAATAGTACTACAAGTGATCCAAATGAAAACACACATTTTTATAAAATACTCACAAGAAGTATAAAAATGTTTTACACATAAAACCTATTCAAAACCCCTATTTTTAGGCCCACATGACACTAATTCATTACCACAATAGAATTGTAAGGAGAAAAAATATTTAGTAAACCAATTCCATATGTTATAAAATACACCCAAATAATACCCCATGAGTTACACATGAAAACAACCAATTTCAAGTTAAAATGAAACTAAAAAATTAAACACTTATCCAAATTAATCATAAATAGATTTCACACTACACCTAATGGATCATGAATATGAAAAATTAATAAATACATCAAGCTAACTCATCATTAATTGTTTACACATGGAGCCACCTATCGAAAGTGTCGAATCCCTCAAAACTTGATGCAAAACATCAACTGCACCACCATTGCACCGCAAGGAAGATAAATCCAGCCCTAGAACACAATATTTGACCAAAAATAAAAAAAATAAAACCCGAGGTTCTAACCCTAACTTCTGAACATTGTATAAATTCATGAAATAAGGTCAAAACCCTAAGGAGACGAGAGGAATTGAGGAGAGAAACACTTACCTAAAATAATTTTGACGAAAACAACGCAAAATCCGCCAGAATCTGAATTTGAAAACATACAACCATTAATGGGAGGTTCGTAAAAGGATTAAGAGATCATGTAGGAACTATAATGGTGGGAAAAGAGTAAAACTAGAAGGAGTTATGATAGGATCAATTTACCTCTCCAAATCTCTCTGATTTCTGAAATCAAGAGAAGTTTCGATAACTTTTGAGATTCTGTTGAGCTCCAAATTGTGGGAGGAGGGAATGGGGCGCGCCTCAGGTAAGTGGTCTCGGGTGAGAGTTAGAATTTCTGAAAAAACTTATATAGTGATGGAGATATTAAATAATTAAAATTTATTTTTAATGTAGAAAATGGGCTTTCGGGCAGGCCCAATCCATCAAGAAAACCCATATCCACCATGCTTATGGATTCCTAAATGGCCCAAATTAATATGGTAGAGTTAATAGGTCAGGAGGTGAAAATTAGGAATTAGAATGGATAAAAAATGTTGAAAAATGAAGGATTAATAATGGTATAAAAATTTAATTTTAAATCTGGAATTGGGCTCACGGTTTGACCCAATTCATGAAAACTCACCCATTCCTCCATAAAAGCTTGGGAAACCCTCAATAGAAAGCATGAATGGAAATTAAATGGAATTTAACATTAAAATATTTCATTTATGTGACAATTATCCCCACTAGGAAATCTTTTCGCCCCGGAATGTCCCATCAAGGCCAAAGTAACAACCAAACCCAACTGAGAAACCCAGAGGTACTCCCTTATCAGGTTTCACCCCCAAAGGCCAAAACACCTCCAGTGATATATTAATGAAGTATTACTCTCACAACTAAAACATACACCACTTTCCTTAAATGATCAATCATATTCAACCTTCATCCCAAAATAAAACTCCTTAAACATTATCCAAACAATACTCAAGAAATTCACCCAAACGAACAACAACATCGAACAAGGTTACACTTAACATGCTATAAATAAACAATTGGGAACTCTCCAATCTCAATGTTTACCCAAGGAAGATATAGGTAGCTTGATATCTCCATATGAGACTACCTACCGGTAAGCCAAGATCATGGATAAATCTGAGTTACTGGTACGAGGGAACAAAAATACGCTCCCCACCATAAGAGACAACATATATTTTTTCCGAGACAGAATCAGGACGCTAATAGGGGGAGACCTAAACGGACTCCCCAGTACAATGGGTATAAATACATTGGACATTTACGAAAGAACTTATATAAGAATCATAGTCGTTCTCCCCACCATAAGAACCAACCATCTTAACCGACCAGCATGGGCCGGTACAGAAAGACCCCAAAATTTGAAGAGTTGGGAAGGTCACATGGTTAGTCCGCACGGTTCGGGAGACCATGCACTAAAAGTGTGGGTCCTTATATCCACATGGTTTTCTGGGGTGTGGTAACTGTTAACCAAGTGAAAACCGCATTCTCAATAAGTCTAGCCAAACATCAAACCTTTCTCAAAAGACTCAATGGAAACCAACAGGGGAGGGAATAACATTGGGTGATGACATGGGTACACGACCCTCCAACTATTTCCACCGAACATGAACAAGAAAAGAAATATGATGACACCATAGTTTTAAACTCTTACTAACATTCAAACTAAGGATAGGACTTTGTATAAGGGTTTAAACGACCTTGTGATTTCCCTTGACTACGTTCCAGCTTCTCTCTAAGACCTATGGCTGGAGCTCAAATGATTGAAGCATTTTTGGCATCGCAGTTAGGATTTGGAAACCCCATGAATGAGAATTCTTCTTCCAGTGCAACCAAAAACTACAATGCAGTCCCCAATACATTTTCCATGACATAACACATTCCAAACTCACATTACCCTAACTCAATATTTCACTGAAACAAGGGCTTAGAAGTTGCACACACATCACACCTTGTTTGTTCGGGTGATAAACAATAGAAGTAAATAAAACATAAACTCACATTCCTCTAAAACGGAATATTTTTTTTCCAAGGCAGACATTATCCCAACATAATAGAGACTCTCAGATGAATTCCCAACTTTCACCATTACGATCAATCGAGCACAGGACACCATAAGGCATCACCGAACATGACCATTGCGACTGATATAAACTATGCATGGAGAGGGACCTTATAAAACATCCCCAAACAACACACAATTCTAGAAAGTGGCCACAATATCCTATAGTGACCATATTTCCCACAATTTTGGTTTAACATAAACTCATGCTTCCATGAAATTGTGAAGAAACCAGAGGCCCTCTTAGACACCATTGAGACACCCATCCCACTAACAACCCTAGACCACTTACAGCTTCGATGAAATAGGAAACATTAGAAACTAAGGTCTCTTTTAACCTTCCATAAGAACTCTACCTCTATAATAGGATCTAAAAATCAAATAAAGGAATGTGTGTAGACTCAGTCAACAATTATTAATAAAAGATTCCTTATATTGATGAATTGGAGGATTTTCCAATGGAGATAAAATCGGGGTTGCACTTCAGTTGTGTACTAAACTTTAATGGGGTGTACCTTATCCAATGATTGAACCTAAAGACCAAACCAAGATGGTCCATTGGTCATGATATACTATAAACTAGATCCAAACACATGAAGGGAACCACCATAAAGGTGTCCCAAAATATTTTTCAAAAGAGAGCACTAACCGTCCCTACAACACAACTTACTGACCAAAGCCAAACCCAAAACACATTTCAAATATGAGGGGTTATTAGACTCAAATCATCCCACAACATCAACTTTTTTAGAAACACATAATACACACCATCCCAAACTATTTATCAAGACATCATGTTTTTTATTAAAACCAATTCTTTGAAAACAAACAGTTCAGCGGTAAGCGTATCCACCAATGGTACCCCATGGGCCTTACAAATGCATGTTTCTATTCCAAACTGGGCACCCTCCTCATATCCATCACAACACTCATCCAGTCGTGCCATCAACCATCCATCATCCCATATAACCCCATACATGTGGTTGCTCATAGAAATACCAATGGTTAAAAAAAATCTTTCAACTTTTCAAAACCAAAATGGTAAACCAACACATCCTTTTTTTTCAAAACTTCTAACCACGAGATCAAAATACCAACTCACATCTTAAAACAACTTTTCAGAAAGACACAACTATTTTGAAAAGAACTATCTTTCATGATATTCAAATCAATTTCAAAACATATCATCACATTAAAACACCCTTTGATTGTTTAGAAAACTCTATTGGAAACACTTTCCAAAACCAATATCAATATAGTTCCTACTTTCAAAAGAGGTGTAAGCACACTATTTTCCATTTCAAAAAAAATCTGAAAATCCCATTCCACCATTTCATTTACCAAACAATTCCCTCATTCTTTGAAAATCATTTCACAAAAACGTTACACTTCTTAAAACCAATTCACTTTAAAACCAAACTTCCAAGATTTCAAAACTAAAGAACACAAGATAGTGCGAGAGGAAACTAGTTTTCATGGGTGACTTGGACAAAATTTTGGAGACCATATTCTAATCACTTCACTATCACAAAGAGTGTTCTGGGTAATATCCCCGGCTCCACATGGCTTTCCAGGCCCTACGTTCTCACTGGGACCATTAACCCAACTTTCTTTTCATTTCCCCTAACCATCATCAAACTAAGAAAACCCAAGGACTTAGATAAATCCCGACTTCCCCAAGAAACTTTAATCCTTCCATGAGGTGTGGTGATCAGGAAAAATACCCATAACTATAATACCATGTATCTAGAATCCTAACTCCATACTATCCTGACTCTTCCCCTAATAACATGACCAAAAGAGTTAACCTGAACCTCCCTCTGATACCATTTTGTCACGAACCGAATCTGGTCGCCCCCAATCCCGGCCACAAACCCAGCCCATGACAAGGCCCAAATGGAGTTCCCGATCCCCACGGGATGGAACAAGTGCTCGAGTATCATATAATGAGAATTGGGAACAATTTACCTGATTTTATAAACATTAAACAACAAACAAACTCAACAAAAACAAATATGAATTTTTCAACTAAAACCATATTTTACAAAATTTTAGTACAGAGTTACATAAGTTAAAACTATGTTTAAAAACAATTAAAATGTTACAAAAGAAAATAAGGATATCCCAAGAACCTCCACATGGAAAGAGGCACCTCCCTCAAGCCATCCCCACATAACTTCACCACCAAGGACCTACTAGAAACCCGAACCACTGGCACAAAAAAGAGTACCCAACCTGGGAAAACAAAAATAACCAAGTCTACTTACACCCAAGGGTGTAAGTAGGGTGTGATCCATTGCCCAGTAAGACACCACCACTATGATATTCCATGTGATAAACATTTCAAGATGAAAATCATGCAAGTTTTAAAAAACATGAAAGGCTAGTTACAATTTTTAAAAGATGCAACATTAAATAAAAACAGTTTTCATGTGGGATAATTTAAAGAATAAAAACTTTTAAAATAAATAACAAAGCTGCTAACTTTTCCGGCCACTCATACCATATGCTGACGGTAAGCACAAAATATATAGTGAGCACAAACAATGGGAAATAACCCCTAGGCACTAGCTAGTTGTGGGTCCCAGGTACCTTGTATCTCGGTGAGAGTAACCATCACAAATGTCTATTATCATGCATGAGCCACTAGTAGGGAACATAACCATAACCTACTGGTCCCCAATATCCAACATAATAATAGTTTAGTTAGAGTTTTAAGCCTTAATATTGCTAAGTTGAACTGAGGCAAAACCCCACATATTCACTAGAATACTAGTACACATCCACCCACCTAGATACCCAAGTTTTCCCTTTGTGCTCAAACAAGTTCAACAAGTCAATGAATATAATATTCACATGAAAAAATCATTTCCATTTAATAAATTCACCAAACAGCACACATGAATACAACACAAGTCACAAAAGTACAGTTTTCATTCAAATTGATTTTGAAATCCGACTCACACCAAAATAGCCCACAACGCTTTTCACATTTCTTTAACACTTCCACAAATTCATAAAAAGTTTTTATAAAACCATTACAATATATTCAAACTCTCATAACCACCCAGTCACTTGTTACATAATACCATTTTTACCTTCAAAATCATTTTATCATCAAACATACACGAAACAGTCCACAAACAAGTTTTGCTCCAACATCACAATTTAATAAAACATTTCAGAAATGTACAAAACATTATAAAAATTTTTTACATCTTAAAATATAACTTAACGTTTCAAAATCCCATAATAGATGAACAAACATACCAAACAGTACACATTCACCCTTTTCCCACTTTTTTTATCCAACTAAAGCATTTACAATTTTCATAAAAAGAACCCAAGTGTTGTAAATATGTCTTGCACAAAAAACTCATTTCAAAACCCCTATTTAAGACAAAAAACAATAAAAATTCCTTTAAAAAATATAATTGGAAGCCCTAGAGACATTTATAAAACCAATTTCAACTTTTATAAAATCACATTGAATAATACTACAAATGATCCAAATAAAGACATATATTTTCATAAAATACTCTCAAGAAGTATAACAATGTTTTACACATAAAACCTATTCAAAAACCCACTTTTTAGGCCAAAATGTCACTAATACATTACCAAAACAGAATTGGAAGGCCAAACTATATTTAGTAAACCAATTCCATATGTTATAAAATACACCCAAATAATACCCCATGAGTTACACACGAAAACAACCAATTTGAAGTTAAAATGCAACTATAAAATTAAAAACTTATCCAAATTAATCATAAACAGTTTTTTCACCACACCTAACAGATGAGGAATATGAAAAATTAATAAATATAGAAAGCTAACTCATCATTAATTGTTTACACATGGAACCACCTACCGAAAGTGTCGAATCCCTCAAAACATGATGCGAAACATCAACTGCCCCACCACCGCACCACAAGGAAGATAAATACAGCCCTAGAATACAATATTTGACCCAAAATACAAAAAATCAAACCCTTGGTTTTAACCCTAACTTCTGGAAATTCTATAAATTCATGAAATAAGGATGAAACCCTAGGGAGACGGGAAGAATTGAAGAGAGAAACACTCACCTAAAATAATTTTGACAAAAAGAACCCAAAATCCACCAGAATCTAATTTTGAAAACATACAACCATTAATGGGAGGTTCTTATAGGGATTAAGAGATCATGTATGGACTGGAATGGGGGGAAAGAGTAAAACTAGAAGGAGTTATGAAAGGATCAATTTCCCTCTCCAAATCTGGGAGATTTCTAAAATCCAGAGTAGTTTCGACCACTTTTGTGACTCTATTGAGCTCCAAATTGTATGAGGAGGGAATGAGGGCGTGCCTTATGTATGTGGGCTCGGGTGAGAGTTGGAATCACCGAAGAAACACAAATAGTGAAGGATATATTAAAGAATTAAAACATATTTTTAATGCAGAAAATGGGCTTTCGGGAAGCCCAATCCCTAAAAAAACCCATATCCACCATGATTTTGGATTCCTAAATGGTCCAAATTAATATGGTACTGTTAATAGGTCATGGGGTGAAAATTATGAATTTTAATGGATTATAAATTTTGAAATATTAAGGATTTATAAATGAATAAAAATTTAATTTTAAATCTTGAATTGGGCTCACGGTTTGGCCCAATTCATGAAAACTCACCCATTCCTCCCTAAAAGCTTGGGAAACCCTAAAAACAAAGAATGAATGGAAATTAAATGGAATATAACTTTAAAATAAGTCAATTATGTGATTGAATCGACTGAAAATTAGATCCCTTAGTTGTGTTCCAATTAAAATGGGAGGAAAACCATAATCTACCTCCTTCAACACCTACTAAAACAAAATTATAATCTAATGGCCCTCATTGGACACCCAATGAGCCACTTGGGATCTCAATGGAATACCAACAAAATTCATATGGCATATATAAATCCAATTTATTAAGTTAATAGACTCATTTTAGGCCTTAATCAATTTATTAGTGGAAGAAGTAGTGGGTCTCTGCAACTATGTATCCCAATGAAGATTATGTGGGCCTCCCCAAAGAGTACGATGGGGTCCTATAATACCCACGAAATCCTAATGAATCATGATGATATTTTATTCCTTTACAAAAATATCTTATATAATAATTTGACACACAAAATTTCTTTAATCCTATATAAAACATCCAAAATAAAACTATTTGAACAAATCATAAAACCAAATTAACTCATGCACTAAGTTGGAAATGATTGGACCACTGATATTGTTCATTGATAATAAAATATAAAGGAAATTTCAACATTTTCGGATAAAATTATGAGTATAGGAACATGAAATAAGGATATGAGACTATCAATTTTTTGATCAGTTTATCTCCTATATTTGTGTTTTATTTTAAAATTTTAATAGTTAATTTGATTTTTAATTCTACCTGAATGGCCCAAAAGCCATCTTTTTATTAATTTTTGATAACCCCCATTTTAAAGGATGAGGAGGAACCCTTACAAGGCCCATAGATTTGATTGGTAATTCTACTAACTATTTATCATTTTATGTTATATTAATAAAAAGTTTTTTATATTTTAATAAAAAAAATAATAATAGATTGAAGTTCAATAAAATGTATCTTCATTGGATATGATGATTGTGTAAAGGTTATTCATATTCCGAATTCCATTTATCCCAAAATTAACATTGGTAGGGGTGTAGAAACACTGATTTTTTTGTGTAGAATATGTGTCTAGTTTTAGAGAAACAAACCCCTGATACCCTTATAATCGGTTAAATTGTTACATTAACATAGAAAATTATCTAGTAAAATCTTTCTGAGGGTTACGTTGATTATGGATTTTGGTTTTTTCTTTAAAGATAATCCATGGAGGAATTTCTTCTGCATCAATGAAAAAAAACATATTGAGTATAATAATAATATTTTTACCGCACAAATAAACAGTTTGTGAAATATAATTAAAAAAAATTGTTTCAAATATAATGTTTAAGACTGCTTTTATGTTTGGAATTCAAGGTTTAATCTCTCTGAGTTGATATCAGAGTTCCCAATCATTCCCAATTAATAAATTTGTTTTATTTATTTATTTTATTTTATTATTTACCTAACCCTTATATGTTACCCTTCTAAATTATTGCGAAGATACCTCCATAATTGTTTCTAATGGATCATGGAGGATATATAGGTGGGTGGGAGGAGTTTCTTTCGTAGAAGTCAACCTATGCTAAATTGGGATGCAACCGTGATCAATAATAGAACCCTACATGAAGATTATAATATTCACCACAACGTAAGTCTCAATATTTATATTCATATTGATTCTTAAATTTTATAATGTGGCGTTTCAATTTCATTGAAGTCACCATGTTCTTTGCATTATTCATTATTTGGGTCTAAGAAAAATGGTCATTGTTACATCATAGGAGATGGTGATAGATTCATGTGGGTTCATATGAACTAGTGGAGATGAGTTCTAGGTTCCGTAAAAGAGCTACTATAGAAGAATTTGGGAGGATTTTTTACAATGGTTTATGTAGAGATCTGGTTTGTGAAATCCGATGACAGAGATTGAGATAGTAAATTAGAGACCACAGTCTTGGAGGGTTTCTAGAGATGACCTCCTAATAGAAATTCACATCAATGGAGATGGGATAGAAATATTTAGGGGTGTTAGTTGACTAGGTGATAGAGTTCATTAGATGAGGGAAGCCATTGGGTGAGATTTGAGTCTTATATGGAATATTATATGCATTAAAACTAGAATTGGTGGATTGGGGGTGGTCCTATTTTGTTTCCATGAAAAGAAATGTAAATTCCTAGGTGTGGGGTGACATATTAAACATTAATGTCTGAGTCAACGAGGATGTTAGAAGATTGTGTGGTAGTGAAAGAAGTTGGTATGTAGTCAATGAACTATTTATCTGGTTGACTATATAAATGTAGTAGATGCAACATGGATTCCATGGTTTCATTATCTTTGGGATTAGGTGATTTTACTACCTACTTAAATAAAATTAAATACAGGGAAAATAAATACAAAATATAAAATGCGGTATGAATTATTTGTGGATAGAAATTGGGGGGGGGGGGGTCTCCACATCAATGATTCCAGTAGTTCATATATTAATATTTCAATAATAATAGTAATATTATTATTATAAATCCTTTTTTTGGAGTATATTCATTCTATGAAGCCATACTGATGATCAATCTATGGAATCATGATCTATAAATCAGGATGAATGTTTCATGGACAATATTTTGTACCTACAGCCGTCTTTTTGATATATTCTCTATTTCTGATTATATAACGTGTCACATATTTTGACATAATGAAATGCACATTTTTCATCTCATATGTGGTTTAAATAAATAAGTAATATATTCAATATGTTCTTATATTTTGATCAAAATGTTTTATTCTGTTACAAAATCTAATACGATTTTCATATTAATGTTGGAATGATTTTATATTTATTTTTTGGAGTTGTGTAGACTATAGAAAAATCTATAGTAGTCACCACTCTGAATGTGGGTAACCCATGTGTAAGTTTTAGTATAATTGTTTATTTTAGAGATTATACCCATCACATTCATTCCATGGTGGGAGAGGGTGGATGTGGTATTGACTAGAGAATGAGGAATGGATCTTTTACCGATGTTTCTCAAGGTAATTTATAGGTTTTCTATGAATTAGTTGATACGTATTACCTCTATCATTTATCTCTTAGTGTACAGATATGAAATATAGATGGTGGAGATTTTGGTTCATTCCCATTGTCTAAAATCATTGGATATTAGGTTCTCATAATAATTAGGAATGTGGGGTTCAAGGTTGGACTGTAGGTACTCTCTCAAACTAGTATCTTTTCTGAGGTGTATGTTATACCTTTCATTTTTTGAGGTAGTACTTCCCCAATGACATGGGTTGGAGGAACTTTGTGTTGTATGGTTTTTTTAGAACTCTCATTATTGAAATATATTTCTATTAAATGGTTTTTATAGTATTTTTAATCCGTTATAGATTTTATGAGTGAAATTTACCCATTTTGAAATGATTTAATATTTAGTTATCTATGTATATTTTGGTAACCCATATGATAATGGGGATAATAATATTGTAGTTTATTTTTGTAATTCTGTATCCAAATCTATTTGAACTTCATTATAGATTCATAGTTGTGAGGTGGTTAAGTATAACCCTTTGACATGAAGATGTTTTATGGGATTAAACAATTTCCAATACGTTTAGCTGTTGTCCACACCTGATGGGTTGGTGGGGTTGTGGGTGTATGTTTAGTGTCTCATGAATAATGATCCGTTGATGTTGGGATCCATCCTATAATATAATATGGTCATTAATTGGTGGTATGTGTAGTAGTTTCACTTGGGTTATCCTTAACAGATTTATTTCTTCTGAAGTAGTTATGCATAAAGATATATTCCCATGAGTCTAATGTTCAAGGAGGTATCCTCTCTTATGGAATGGAGTCAATAATAGATGGATATTTCTATTGAAAAAGTTTATTCATCGGTCATTAATGTATTTCTTATAAGTGTTATTTTTATTTATGGGGTCCTCATTGTATGTATTGGTTTGACTATCAAGGAGTCATTATTTAACCTTCTTAGAAATGGGTTGAGCTTTTTAGGATTGGAATACAAATAATTATTCCCATATTCATATCTCTGCTTTTTTGAGTTGGGATGTTATTTGTTTCATTCCTCATTTGAGTGATGACCTTCCACCCAACACCCTTTCTATTCATAGGGTGTCTTATTATGTATATTTGGACTTACCTATGTGATATATTGTTTTCCCACACTTAGTGTTTCTATGAAGATAATGTAGAGTTAGATGGTCATATTTTTGGGTGATGATATGGTGGTTCTAGTGGTGTTGGATCATAGAGAATCTTATGTTATTTACGCCTAGATGTTTCCTACTAGAGTTCGAATTATTTTGGGATCACCTTTAGTTCCATCTTCTCATGTACAATGTCCCATAATGGGGGTATGGGCCTTGTTTTCATCCTTTTTACAATGATTTTTATAATCTATATGTTTTTTAGAGAATATATATGTTATAAGTATCTTACCATAATCATTAATTAGTGATTTGTTTTAAGTCAAAAAAAAAATTTCTTATATTTTATTCTCTTTATGGATTGATGTTTCGTTGAATTAGTACATCAGCCATACATAAATAAATATTACATTACATTGTTGATACTTCCACGTAGTATCCATTTTCCCATTAAAACATTTATGTAATAGAAAATTTTATTTTCATGAAATTTCTTTGAAATTTTCTTCACGAACCCATATTTTTCTTTACTAATCCATAAAACACAGTTAATTTTTTTAAAAATTGTTTGAGAATAAAAATACATGTAAGGAACATATAAAAATTATGAAAGAAACTTGTCAGTTCATGAATAATAATCAAAGTGTGTTTAGTTTTTAAAACTAAATGTTTGAATAAAAATAAAAAATTTATTACCTCAGAAATAAAAATTTCTCACAAAAGTAGTTCATACCATATTTGATACAAAATATAAAATGTAAAATATAACAAATAAAGGTTCATTTTAAATCATAAAAATCATATGATTTTTTTCAATGTTTTAAAATTATACCCTTATGATGTTGTATATACATTCTATCAATCATATCCTCTTGAGTGACCACATGAGAGAATAACATAGTAAAAATGTTATCATATGATCACAGAAACAAAAGAAATGTGGAAATAACAGAAAACATGATATAAAAATGAGTCAGGGCTATCTGTCTATATAATATCCAAAACTGGATAATGGACCATAACTGATTAGGTGTAACCCTTAATCCCATACCTGGCATCTCATGAGACAATATATTTACACAATTCATTGAAGAATTATTTAAAAAACCAATATAACATACAAATGGTAATGTGATCAACAAACAAGAAATAATTCATAAGGTATAAAAATAATAAATTACTATAAAAGAATTGGATTCTTAATATTCCCACATATCATAATAATAATATATTTCTTAAAGAATGAATTTAATTAGTGATTATAAGGATTTAATTCCCCCATTAAAAGGATAGATAATAATCTAGGTATGTATGTGAGATAGATATATACATAATTTAAAATCATTCCATAATATTATAGAGAAATTGATATTTTTACATAGAGAAATTATTCTCAAAACCGAAGATTTTTTTAAGATATCCCTTACACCAATAAGAAAAACCTTTATAGATATGAAAATATCCACTCCATATAATACCCCTTTGTAAAATAAATAGGAAAAGGTGAAATATGGGTTTTCATTGAAGAAAGCAGTGAATCATAGAAGGAAATAAAATTATCAAATAATTTATGTACTGGTTGTAGAGTATATTGATGGAATATATTTTAAAATAAAACATTCCTATTTTTTCAATTGTTATGAAATTCAAAATATACTATGTAAAATACATAAAAAGATTACTGTTGAAAACCATTGAATGTATGAAAAAGGAATTTTTTTATTAATAATTAATTTATTACAACATAAATACATTCATAAAATATTTTTTTTGATATGGACATGGAATAATAATATTTTTTAAATAATTATCTAAACATTAAAAAGATTGTTTTAAAGTAAATCTTCCCTTACATAAAACCATAAAATTATTTATTTTTTATAACATTGTAAAGAATGTCAAACACAGTCCAAAATTTCATTAGTATCCATTAAATCTTAAATAAATAATTTCATGAATCATTTATAATAAAATGTACATGGAATAAAAAGTTTTGTAAGGGAAATTTTAATAGATTAATTTATAATGAATGTTCTACAACATGCACCCAATATGTTATGTGCATTCATTATCTAGATGAATAATAAAACTATGTAATTTACATTCATTATTAAGATCCATTTTATATTTTAATAGTCACATTTTTACATACTACCATGTTATATATAATTACATAATTTTCCATGTTCACATCATATGTTTTGATGAAATTCCCCATATATATCAAAAAGGAAATTAGAATCAGAAAAATGTTTAATGGGGTCATTATTCAATCATTTATAGAATTATAATCAGGAAATAAATTTAAATTTTATAAATCTTGTATATGTTTTAAAATAATCCTGAAATATGAGTTTGAAATATGAATTACATTTCAATCACGGAGATGGTAGGCCAATCATACTCTTGAGTAAGATTTCCATTTTTTTATGACCATGATGGATATAGAGTTAGTATTATATTATATATAGATAATTATAATTATATCCTAAATAAAATAATATTTCATTAAATATGCTTATATATATCATTGACTTGATAAAGTGATGATAAATTAATTACATCACTTCACGGAGGTTGTAGTCTACACGTATGACCGAATGAGGATATCAATTTGAGTGAAGGAAAGGTCCAAAACTAAATAATATATTTTATTTAATAATGATAAAAAATTAAGGAATGTATTATATATATAAATTAAATAAATAGTTATATCCATCCGTGAGAGGAAAACTTATAAAATGAATTACATCGGTTGTGAGGCGGTATTCTTCTGTACACATGTGAAATGGTTATATTTTTCATTTAATGGAAGAGGATATGGATGCAGTTTATTACATTATCATAACAAAATATATTTATATGGTATATACTATTGTTATTATTTCATAATATCTAAAGAATATTTGAATTATATTGAAGAAGAAATAAAAAAACTCATTCTAGAATGATACATATTCTTCGGAAATCGTTAATAGGTTTTTAGGAAAACAATTCATAGGTTGGTTTTATAATAGAAACGTATAAGACGTGGTATGAAAATTAATGAATTTATATTATTAGGACTATTCCAAAAAAATTATTTTTATGTGTGAAGGAAAGAGCATAAGAGGTTTTATTTTATATGTTATAATGTGTTTCATTTTTTTAAATACCTAAAACTATTCAATAAGGTTAGTGGAATTTTAATTTTTTCATACAATTTTAGTTTTAGGACCCTCCAAAACATTGGGTCATTTTTCTTCACGGCACATTGACTCTGCATGTAATGGGTTCCCACTTTTCCAGGTTTTCAAAGGACAAATTATTATTTTTTATGTTCAATAAATGGGGATTGATCCCCAACCCATTCAATAAATTGAAGATAAGGTTGATCAAAACCACCAAAAAATAAACATTTTATTAACATTTTATTTTCGTTATCTCTAATGTTACTCACATTATACATTATAGTTTTCACCACGGTAACAGATTTGTAAACTATGTAACTTATTACTTAAGAATAAAAATAAAATAATACTTATTAGTCAAATTTTCCAAACTTATTATAAATATGATATTAAAATTATCAACCCAAATTCCTTTGTACGTGGAAAATTAATTTTAGAACAAGGGTATGTAAATCACATAGACCTGTTTTAACCTTAACCATGAGAACAAATATTTTTATTCTTTAGTTGTCAATATAGTTATTACAAAAGGAAACTTGGACCATTTCTGGACCATAGTTTACATAATTAATAATATACCAATTAAATGGACAAATATAGAAATTTGATGAAATTTTAAACAATTTTTAGAAATTTTATTTATTATAGAATAACCTTAATGTCAACTTTGACACTATTCATTTAAACTAATTATGAAAACCATAATAAAATTAAAAAATAAGAATATATTCTTTTCACACCTATAAAACATGTTATAATTACATAAAAAAGTCATTTAATAAAATAATTCATTAAATTTATATTACATTCAATATTTTTATATTCATTAATTTTATTTTCCTTTTAATTATATAATTAATTAGATGATGTTGGGTATCCATTTATGTAAATTATTTCATTACTAAAAATTATAAGTATATTACCACTATAAAAAAAATATTTTATCTTTAAAATTAATACTATAAGATTTTTTTATTTTAATCCTTAACACAAACTAATAAAGTTATTAAAAGCAATAAAGTGATATTTTTGGCTTTTCATTACATAAATTATTATAAAGGTTACAATCACAACCATATGGAAAAAATTTCATATATTAAATTTTTTATGAATAGAGATGAAATATAATAACTGAATAAAAATAAGTAAAAATTTAGGGTTACTTTTAGGTTTTTGTCAAATTATATTTACCCTTAATTAAATCATTTTACCTTTACCGTGTTAATAAATAATTAATACGGTGGAAAATCCTAATTTAAAAATATAAAGGTAATTATTTAAATAAAATTAACTCATTATTAAATTTATAGAATATAGTTTCAATAATTTAGAAAACATAAGTGAAATCATTTAATTTAAAATTAAACCATAAAAACACGACTAATAAATTTTTATTCAGAAAAATGAATTTTTTCATGAAATTGATGATATTTTATTAACTATATGACCAGATGTATTCATAATATAAATTTCCACTCATATCCAATGATATAAAATCTATGAATTTCATTGAAATCATTCCTTGTTAGGGGACATTTTAATTAACTAAAACGGAAAAACATTAGACTCATAAAACCCATTTTTAGAAAAATATTTGTTTAGTATAAAAATAAACCTATACCACAATTTATATTTTATTTATTCAAATGATATTAAACATTATGATAAAATAAAGTATATAATAGATAATTTAAATTTCATTATTTAAAACAATTAAATGATAGTTTTTTAAAATTACATATTTTTCACTATTAACATAAAATAAAAATTTTCAGAAAAATATCAAAATTTCATCATAATATAATTTTCTTATTTTTATTTAAAAAATGAGATACTTTTTATCAAATAAAATTAAACAATATTCCATCAATTCGTAATTACACATTCCCAACAAATGTATGGAAACCCACTTTTTAATGAAAGAAAATTTTAAAGAATAAAATGGATTTAATAAAAAATAAGTTAATATTTAATATGAATTTATATATAAATTTTTATTGATTCGGACATATATATATTTCAGAGTTTGGTTAATCCTATTTACATCTGAAAAATTAATGGCTAGGATATACTATTCATTTTAAATAATATATTTCTTGGGCCATTTAAGACCGTTGTTGCATGTAGTATACACTATTAAATAAAATGATCTAGTTTTAAAATGTATGGGTGTTGTAGGAATGTATATTTTCATTATAGTTAGAGATATATATCATATGTTTTTGTGGGTATTTTTTACTACATGTTGTTTTATATCTATAGTAGGTGTTATTGGAAAAGGCCTCCCATACATATATTATTTCATATCAGTACCATTAACCCACCCCTAGCCTACTAAAGGTATAATTTTGGTGGAAAGGTTGGCCACCATCAAACACAGGTGGGGACTCAGTGGGTTAGGTCATTTCATTAAAATCAATTAAATTATATCTATGCTTTGAATAGTGGTTGATGGATACAAAGAGAAAGAAAATACATAAACTACTTTACAAAATGTGAAGGATAAAATAAAAGAAGAACTCAATCCCTATATAAGAATAACTATAGTATAATGATCAAGAACTAATCGAACCAATACAATAATTATTAAATAAAATTAATGGAAAACTATTACATAACTCAATCTATATCTTTTAGAGAAAAATTTTTATCATTATTTTATAAAGAATGTAAATTTAGTATATTTTCTATAAGTGACATATTATCTAGATATATCCTCATATATCACAATGATCCTAGAATAAAATAAAGCCCAAAATATTAAAAAAAATTTGTGGTATTGTTTCTTTTTTCATTTTAAAATATTTATAAAATAAATAGATCTTTAATATGAGATGAGACGATAATGACCAAGTTAAATAATATCTTAGATTATAAACAGTGTATATTATTCTAACAAAAATGATATTGATTTAAATGAAATAGTTTCTAATATTCTCATTATAATGACTAGTTTTTTTTCTAGAAATTTATGATTCCAACAAATTACATAGATAGTAGCTAGATTTAAAAAATTTGAATCCCCATGATGATTTCAATGATAGAATTCATATGATCCAACTACATGTTTTCAATGACATTAAAATAAATAAATTGGTTTATTGATTTAATAAATCACTACACAATACCCAAAAAGTTTAAATATTGATTTATAGTAGATTAAACTTTTATATCAATAGTATTAGGTACAAAAATCATTCATATAAAGATACATATTATAAGGGTTAGACGAGAAGTGATTTTATAATTCATAAATTATACGTGAATGACATATTTGTTATCGGTACAAAATTGTTATAATCTATAACAATCAACTTTGAAGGGTTATGGAATTTTTTATAGTGTACATATGAATAATAAAAATGATGTTTGCGTAGTAGATTTAATATGTTATCATTTTTTTTGGATATCTCATAATAACTACTCAAAGAATGAATTGGCACATAACGATATTCAAGCTGATTATAAAAGATCAACCATTTTCTAATAATTAAATTCTATATTCAATAATTGATCATAAAATATAAGAAAAAGGTATGGAAACGTCTTCAATTTCATATTCATAAAAAACGGAATGTATTATATAAAACATATTTTTTTATAAACTATATACTATAAAAATGGTGGGAGTGGTTAGTCTGTATATAGAAAAACTAGAATACAACTATTCAGATAAAATAAGAGTGTTTATAAATATAATTAAAGGAGAAAATTGATACAACATTATATTTTTAAGGATTATTTTTCATTATAATTGTATATTTTAATTCAATATTTTAGTTGATCTATATGAAAATTAATTATATACTAATTAACTATGTCTTAGCCGATATAGGTGAAATCAAATTCTGATTGCGTGCATAATTTTATAAGATTTCTAGAATGATGTTTTTTCAAATTATAGTCTATTATGAACCTATAAACATATGATCAATAATATATGACAGAAATAAAAATTTTAAAGTGAATATTTAGATAAATATTTTTTAGAGGATCTTGTTGAAATATGAGATCATATTGCATTATTTTAAGGACCTAATATCATCATTTCTGTTAAAAAGAAATTATAACTTTATATTTTTAAAAGATAAAATTAAATAGAATTTCACTATATTAAAAAATTGGTTGAGGAAGGAACTATTTTTAAAGACACAATACCTCCACTAGAACCCCTCCTTGGAGGAAAATGAAGAATAGGAGATACCCTAGATGCTTGATTTAGATAGGCCCTAGGCTGAAAATAGAAATGTGAGTATGAAAACACATGATGGGTGGAATTAAACTCATTAATATGTTATGGAGAATGGATAATATGAGAAATACTAATTTACACCATATCAAATAGATAATGGAGGATCTCATAGAAATAAATTTCACAATTCCTTTCATATCATCAAGAATAAATATGTAAAATAAAAATGAAAAATAACTCCAGTGTAGTAGGTCCAAATAAAACCTCCATCACCAAGATATTCTGGTGCATCTTAGTCACCAAAAAACCTTAATCATAAAATTTATATATACATGGGTGCAAATAACATGAATAGTCTGTATGATCCTCCATAGAACCACTTTTGAAAATATGAGAAATTTATACGAATGATTTAATTAGTAAATTGATAAACCAATATGATCCAAACAACTTAACTACCCATTATTCGTCTCACTATGTCCTTATCTCAAAATAAAAAAATATAAATATAACAAATAAATA
The DNA here is from genome assembly GCA_963277665.1 of Viscum album. Taxonomy (NCBI): domain Eukaryota; kingdom Viridiplantae; phylum Streptophyta; class Magnoliopsida; order Santalales; family Viscaceae; genus Viscum; species Viscum album. The sequence continues at coordinate 1,778,369,034 of OY728165.1, read as the reverse complement.
TCAAAAAATTATAATAACAGGCTCCCTAAACACTTCCCCATTGGTTTTCAACTATCATCCTCCAACGTGAAATGTCTTGATATTCTATACATTCCTACTATATAAGGGTCTAATCAGAACCGTACATACCCCAACTCTTTCATGGTGAAACATATCATATTTTCATAAGGGAAAACCCTATATAATATACCATAACCTCATCATCATCCCCAAAACATATCGATCCCCTCAAAAAACTAGAGTTATATGGTATCTGTTGTGAATAAAATACTGCAAGGTTTCCTATCAGTATGTTTTGGGCATGTATGAGTTTTTTGACAAAGATAGCTGACCAAATATGAGAATTATTGGTGTTTTCTGAAGATAGGTTTTAATGTGTCATAGTTTTCTCGTGTTTTCCAACTTTTTGGGTCTCAAAATTGGGAGTTTGATGTTGGAAAAGGAAGGATTTTTTCATAGGAGTGAATAGTATATAGAATGTTGAGGAAAACTACAAAAGGATGAGAACCATATACCATAATTCATGGGAAGTGTACCGTGTCCCAGGAATGGTACTCAGAGCACTAGGAACGATACACCAAATTTGATTTCAAGACCAAAAATGGTCCGCGGCTGATCAGCAGTGCAAAATACAAATGAATTGATGTTATTTGAGGAAATTGACCATGTAGGAGAAAAGGAATTATGCTAAAGAAATTGAAAAAGGGATTGTGGGTGGCTTGTGATTCATAGTGGCTGAAAGATCAGGAAGTAGTTAAGGATGGATTGAAGATTGGGTAAATCTTAAATTAGCAGATTTTGCGGATATATTTTTTTATATTAGAATAAATAATCTGACTGATAAATGGAGATATCGAATATAATTAGAACATGTTTTGATCTAGGATTTTGGAAATTTCTGAAGGTGGTTTATGAGGGATAATTCTGCGACCGATTGAGTGGTACACATGGAAGAAATTATGCCGAAGGATTTAAGAGGAATTATGTATCAACATAAGAATCTATACGGGGAGGAGGAATATCTGGTATGTGAGAGAGTGAATTACACAAGTGGTACGTGGAGGGAGAGCTCTGGTATGTTGAAGCAAAGGCAGTCCTCGAAAAGAGAACATTTCTCGGATTGAAGGTGATTCACAGTGTAGGTTTTAGGATCAGTACGCGAGGGCGGTACGCGATCGTGAAGACGAAGGTAGCCCCAGGGTGAAGGGAGGTTCACCTCAGTGGTACTAGTACATAGATGAGGATATGACATACCAAAACCATTTCAGAGTATGCAGAAGAGTGGGAGGTTCAAAATTTTCAAAAGGAAGCTTCTGAAAGGTTAAAATTAGGTTACAAAAGTTTTTCCTGTACCTATCAGTATCTAGGAAGGTGAACATCATCTCTGGGTAAAAAAGGAACTTCAATAGTTTATTTACCTACAGTTGAGGATGCATAATTCATGAAAATGAAGGGACCTACATATCCATAAGTTTTTTTAACTAAAATTTGATAAACTATGTGTGGATTCCTTTTTAAGAGTAGTGAGCGAAGGAAGAGGAAAACGGTGACCCGTTCCACCAGCAGTGACCCAGAGAAAGAGGCATAGGGAGTTACCCTTGGGCATGCAGTGAGGAGACACTAAACATTGTAAAGGTAGTGAACCTGGTCATATATGATATATCCCAAAAAATGAACTCATTAGTAGTAGTAAGACTTAGTGAATTTGGTACATCGTCATAATGATGTTTTATGCCCCATGGACGATGCCTAGTGAGGGTGAACCTATTAAAAATCATCATGTCATGTGCATTATTCCATATCTATTCATATATTTCTATCTGAGGAAGATAGAAATAAGTATTTTCTTACAACGAAAGAAGATCCAAATGTGAGGAAGTTGGAATATGTTATTCCTTGATTTACCCCTCCCCCCCCCTCTCAGGGTATTTGACATAGTGGACAAAACAATTGGTATCAGAGGGAATTGTTAAAAGTCAGTGTTTCTCTATCATGAAGAAGGAATGGAAATTTTTAATCACAATGGAATTTATGATCCTGAAAAAAATAAATTTTTCACTATAGAAGAATCAAATGCAGTACTACTGACGAATAATAGGGATGAATGTCCTCATAGAAGCTAGTCATGGAATTTCAGCTGACATTAATAGTAGTGCGTTATAAGAAGATGAAAGAATGTAATTTGATGTTGATTCAAAAGGGATAAATGATATAGTGGGATCCCTATCATATGCAATTTATATGAAGGTGATGTCCTGTAAAACATCACATGCAATGTAGGAATAATTATTGAAAAATTATGAGGGTGATACAAAATTCTGAGAAGCAAAGCTGCAGGTTATATGGAATAAGTATAAGGACCCCAGAATAAACCCCAATGAGACTATTGATGCATTATTTGATAAGAGTAATATTATTTTGGAAGACATGTGTGTCCTTGGAGAAGTAAGTTAATATATGAATAATGTGAAACACATATTGGGGAAATTCCCACCGCGATTCAATATAAAAGTTTTAGTGTTGGAACACAAAGACCCAAAAGATATCACACTGGAAAATCTACATAGTACCCCTGTAGGATATGAATTGTGAAATGATGATAATGATATAGTGGAAAAGGGTATGTCTATGGAATCAAAATTCATGTCCATGAAGATTCTCTCTATTGAATATAGACATGAGGAGGAATATATGGATGATGTTATGTCATTTCTATCCTCAAATTTGTAATGGGGAAAAGGGAAATTCGTTGTTAAACATTAATTTTCAGGATTTCTATGCAGAAAGATTGGGTATTTTGTAGCAACGTGTCCTAATAAGTTTGATTATGAAAATTAAGAAAATGATTAAATTACCAAAAATATATATTAATCAAAAGAGAAAGGGAGTAGAAGCACTACGAGAAAGTTTTACAAAAAAAGAATCTTCTTTAAAAAGAGGATGAAAATTCCAAAGACTATGAGGCAGAAGAGTTATAGGATTGTAAGTTTCATAAAATTGATGATTTAGTGGCGGTTTTTAGAAATTCATTAACAATAGAATAGAGTGACAATGAATAAGGAGAAATTTAAGGAAGATTTCCTCTTTAGGATGAATTAGTATATTCCCTTGAAGAGGTAGAAATTTTGAGATCCAAAACAATGGTACCTGAAAAAGTTTTTTGTGAGTTCAAACTCTTTATGCAGTAGCAGGAAAAAGATAATTTTGAGCATAATCAAAAAATTGTCAATATATGGAATTTAATGACAGAAAGATAAGAAATGGTTGTTGATTAAAAACTAAAAATTGATGAATAAAAAATTGAATTTGATTGTTTTCCTGAAGTCGGAGAGGATCAAATCTAACCTATCGAACAATTAGAAGATAAAGTCTTCAGTCTGCAATGAACAATTTAGGATCATGAAAAACTACTAACTCTAGGTAAAACATCATGATTGAAGATCATACATGCAACATAGAAGATGATATTTGAGCATAGTGGTCCATCATAATAGAATCACCAGTCAATTATAAAGGATAAGGCTAGTATGGGGCTTTATCTATAATAGAAATCAGTTATGGTTCATGTCAAATCACAATATCCCACTCCAAGATTTATGAGCGATTTGGGAATGAAGAGGAATTAGAAGATTCAGATAACTCAAGGACAAATTAGTGGTGCATCATTTCCACACAGGAATGTACCTCACATAATATTCTATGGTTGTTGTGAGATGGGACGCAAATAAAATATAGTCTCCATAGTGAACATGTACTAAAGGTAACAAGACTAACAAAGGAGGTCAGATAGAGCTCAAAATTCCAGGTCATCATCTGATGGTCTTTGTATTAGGTGTAAATGATTTAGATATAGGGAATGATATTTTTCATTAAAAATGGAGATGAATGTGCCGAGGAAGACCAAATTTGTTCATAAGAAGTAGAAAAATTTATCATCAAGTGAGTTTGAAATTCAAAATCTATTTTCATCCATGCATGTTTAAGCTAGTACATCATATATTGAGGAAGATCAATATTATCCTTCCATTTCATGTATGAAGTCAATGATTAGGGTAAAAAAATGGGCCGACCAAGCCATGGTTGCAAAAATTACATTCAAGACATCAAATTTCTCTAGGATATAGATCATTGACAGTGGATGTTCTTCTCATAAGATAAGAAATAAATATCGAGTCAGTGGATTTAGATATTATAAATAAGTTTTCATAATATTTGGTGGTGATCAGGGATTATAAATTTTTTGTTTAGGAAAATCCATGTTTGGAGGAAAAGTCATGATATAAGAAGATGTCTTGGTTGTTGAGGTGTATAATCACAACCTTCTTAGTGTCAGCCAATTGTGAGACTCAAGACATGCCATAAGTTTTTTCTATGAAATTGTGTATCATCAAGGGAAAGGATGGTGATGTTGAATTGCATGGAAATCCTACGAATGGGAATCAATGCATTGTGAGTGGAGAAGATGATATGGGCTTTCTATCCAAGGATGAAGAAAACAAGTTCTGGCATAGACATCTTGGCCATATAAGTGAAGGTTCCTTGGACGATCCAGTGAAACATGATACATCTTTTGTTCTCCCTATATTATCATGTGATTCTACTCATACGTGTGATACCTTCTAATAAGGGAAGATAATTTGAAAGAAATATAAGCAAAAGGATAAAAAGTAAACAAGATTGTTGAGTTGGTGTATATTGATGTGTGGGGTCCAATTTCACCAAGAACTATTGATGGGAGGACATATTATGTTATATTCATTGATGAATATAGAATAATGGCACGTATATTAATAATCACCCAAGAATATGATGTGTTTAGTTTCATTAAAAGATATCTAAGGGAATTTGAAAAGATGCATGGTCATAAAATCATGACAATTCAAATAGACAATGGAATAGAGTTCAAAAATAGCCAAGTGGAGGATTATCTCGAGAAAAATCGGATAAGGGATCATGTTTTACAATAAGAACTCCATAATAGAATGGATTATCTGAGAGGATAAATAAAACCGTCAACATCATGTCCAAAAGAATGCTCATTGAGAAAGACCTTCCGTAGAAATTCTGGAAAGAAGTAGTGATGACAGCAATATGCACTTCAAATAAGGCTTTACATTGTCCAAAAGAGGAGAAGACTCCATACGTGTTTTGTTATATAAATAATCCATAATTTAAGTAATTTTAAAAATTTAGAACTTAATTTTCCATTCTCAATAAATAGAAACATAGTTAATTTGAATCCCATACGGATGAAGGGATATTTATGGGCTACTCAAAGAAAAGTAAATCATATAAATGCATCAATATGTGGCAGGAAAAGATATTTGAATGTCATGATTCAAATATAGTTAGGAATGAGCATATTCATCATAAAATGCATGATTAGACTTTGGAGGATAGTGATGAAAATATGAGAAGGTCATGAGATTCTCTAGATCTAGAGGTTGATTCAGAAGAAGACTCAATTGATGTGAAAAAATCAGTTTCTTCCTAGACACAAGCAAGAAGAGTGGAAATTGATATGTAGAACATAATTGGTGATCAGATAGCACCAGTGAAAACAAAAAGGATGAATTATCTAAAACAAGCATCGTACTTATCACTATTGGAACCTAAATGCTTTGAGGAAGCAGTTGGATATGAGAATTGGGTTCGGGCAATGAATACAGAGCTTGATCAAATTGAAAAGAATTAGGCATGGGAAATTGTTTTGATACCAGCAGGAAAGAACATTATCGGGGAAATGTGGGTATTTCACAATAAAATTAATGAAGATGGTGTAGTAATTCAAAACAAAGCACGACTGGTGTGTTAATGGTACTCCCAGATAGAGGGTATAGATGTTAATGAGAAATTTTCACCCATTCCAAGGCTAGATAAAATTATATTATTCTTGGCCATAACAGTGCAAAAAAGGTTTAAGGTTTTCTAGATGTATTTTATGTCAGCATTTCTGAATGGAGTTCTAGAAGAATAAGTATACATAGAAAAACCAGATGTTTTTCTTATTCATGAAGATGAAAATATATTTTTTTGGGTGAAGAAGGCTTTATATGGATTGAATAAATCTCCAAGAGCATTATATTCATGGTTTGATCAGTTTATAAATAATCTCAGTTTCTAGCATGGTGGATTTGATTAGAATCTATATTTCAAAAATGTAAATAGTCAATGTATGATTGTTGTAGTTTATGTTGATGACATAATAATTGGTGGGTCAGATGAAGCACAATACATAATGTTTTCTGAATTCATGAAAAGAAATTTTTAAATGTTGATGATTGGGGTGTATTCATTTTTCCTTGTCTTACAGGTGACACAAGGAAGGAATGAAACCTTTATTTCTCAATATAAATATGCCTAGGATATTTTGAGAAGCTTTGGAATGGGTAACTCCAAAGAGATTAAGTCTCTGGTTTCTACTCGGATGAAAATATAATGGGATGATAAAGTCAAGGCAGTTAATACCATAGAATATAAGGAAATCATTGAAAGTTTGATTTACCTAACAGCGACAAGTCCTAATAATTTGTTTTCCACATGACAATAATAATGGTATCAAAGCAATCCAAAGGAGAGACACATGATTATAGTAAAAATAATTCTTTAGTATATTAATGGAATAGTGGATTTTGGCCTAATGTATAAAGACAAATTGCAGCCAGAGTTATAGGGATATATAGATGAATATTGGGCCCGTTCAGCAGATGATAGAAAATAGACATCATGAGGTGCCTTTTATCATGGAGGGTATTTTATTTCTTAGTTATGAAAGAAACATGATTGTATTCCTTTGAGCACCGAATAAGATGAATACATTATCACAACTCAAGCATGCAAGCACCTATTGTGGATTAAGCAACAACTTGATGATATGGGAACATAAGCGAAATCTCCGATTGAGATTCATTGTGGTAATTCAAGTGCTCTAAATCTGAAAAAAAAATCTATTCCATCACTTGGGAAAAAATAACATTTAAATAAAATATCATTTTATTAAGTAGAATTTGGAGAAGGGTCTTATGAAGATGATGTATGTACCTAATGAACAACAAGTTTTAGATATTTCTACAATGGCCTTACCCAAAGATGCATTAGAAAGGAATTGACTGGCTCTGGGAGTCCAGTTGACTTAACACACATGAAAAAGTGTTGATGTGGCCCCCCTCTCTCTGAGGTCGGTTGTGTCTTTCCTTAATGTGATGATATGTGTTCTTTACCCTGTTGCGGACAACCATGAAGTTCCCTTCGGGTTCATTGACAAAGGGGGAGAAAATTTGACTAATCTAGTGGAGAAAATACAATGGGAGAAGCTCTTAAGTGGAGTTTTGAAATATGGGGAGTTGAAGACGAGATGATGCTGGTTAGAGGAGATAAAATATTGGGGGGGGGGCATTGAATATGACGATGCCTAAAGTGATTGATCAATTATTAGATATCATGATGTTTGAGGTTTGTGATAAAGGAAGTTCATTGGTATTAGTATTGTATCTGCAATTTATGATTAGAAATGAAGTGGTGCATTGATTAACTTTACATTATACTCTTGTTTATCATGCCAAGAAAGGCTCATGGGGCTTAGTGTATGTGTTGAGTAAATTCATGATCACTATATGAATCGCATGAAGCGAATGGTGGTTGAAATTGAAATGAGTAGTAATGAGGTATCAAAATGTGAAGCTTTGTTATGAGAAGAGTTGTCAACAAACCCTAAGGGGGATATTTTTGGGAAAAAAAACCTCAAGGTTTCCTCTCGGTATGTTTTGGATGTGGTTGTGTTTGTTGAAAAAGCTAGCTCAATTTAAATTAGAATGGATGATGTTTTATGAAGACATGTTTTAAGGTGGCATAGTTTCCCAGAGTTTACCAAATTTTGGGCCTCACAATCTAGAGTTTGACTTTTAAAATGAAATATTTATTCATATGAGTAAACTGTATGAATAATTTTGATGAAAAATTAATAAGGATGACAATTACATACTATAATCCATGGGTCTTGTACCATGTTCTGGGAAAATTACATGGAGTATTGGGAACAATACGCTAGAGCAGTTCACAAAAACAGATACGGTTCATGGCTGAGCGGCGATGTAGTATGTAGATGAAATGACGTCGGTGGAGTAAATCATCCATGTAGAAGAAAATACCTAACCCTAAAGGCATGAAAAAACCGTTCAGGGGTGGCTTGCGGTTCGTGGAGGCAGAATGATCAGTAAGCGGTGAAAGATAGATTGAAAATTGGTAAATCATAGATTAGTAGATTTTGTGGATATCTTTGACTATATAAGAATAGATAATATCACCAATTACATGAGAGATCAAATATCAATAGAACATTTTTTTTTGATCTGGGATTTTGACAATGTCTAATGGTGGTTCATAAGGGATAATCCCATGAAGGATAGAGTGGTTCGCGTGGAAGAAAATATGCCAAAGGAGTTAAGTGGAAAGCTGTATCTGCATAAGACTCGGTATGTGGATGAAGAATATCTAGTATGAGAGAGATTGAATTCCACAAGAGGTACATAGATGGAGATCTATGGTATACCGGGAAAAATGTTTTCTGCGAATAGAAAATAGTTCACGGACAGAGGGTGATTCAAAGTAGAGATTCGCGGGATCGGTAAGCAGTGGCGGCACGTGATCGTGAATTCGGAGGTAGTCCATAGACGAAGGGAGGTTTACATTGGAGGAAAAATTATGCGGATGATGTGACTATATTCCAAACCCGGTACATAGTATGTGTAATATTATGTGGTTTGGGATTTTCACAAGGAAACTTTTGAATGCATGAAATCATTTTTTGAAAGTATTTTATGGTACCTAGAAATATTTGAGAAGGTGGAATTCATCTATGGGTGAAAAAGGAACTTCAACAGAGCATCTACCTACAGTTGAGGATGTATAAATAATGAAAATGAAGGGAACTAAATGTCTATAAACTATTTTTGACCTATATGTTGATAAACTATGTGTGGATTCCTTTCAAGTGTAGTGATCCAAGGAAGAGGAAGATGGTGACCCTTTCCACCAGAAGTGAGCCAGAGAAAGAGGCATAGGGAGTGACCCCTGGGAATGTAGTGAGGAGACCCTAAACATTTTAAAGGCATTGACCATGTGTATACAAGATCTATCTTGAACATTGTACTCATTATTGGTAGAGATCATTACTAAATTCGGTACATCGACACATTGTCATTTTATGCTCCTTGGACATAGCCCAGTGAGGTTGGAACAAGTAAAAATCACTATATCCTATGCATGATTTAATATTTTTTCACATATTGTTATTGGAGGAAGAGAGTAATGGGTTTTTTATAACAAAGAAACAATATCTAAATGGGAGAAATTTCTATTCTGTTATACCCTAATTCACCCTCCTCTCAGGGTATTCGACCAAGTGGACCTAATAGTATCATAAACGTGAAATAAATAATCCATTTATCATCCTAATATCATACATAAATACACCAAAAAATCATCACCACATAATTATTTAGTCTACCTTCCACTATCACACCATAAATATTAATTCCAATATCCATCCATCACAACTAGTGTACATCCAAAGTTAAAGAGGGTAACCGGGTGAATTCAATCATCCACCCTCACCAACATGGATGTTATAAAAAACATTGGAATCTAGAATGGTTGGTGTTGGTTTGAAATACTTGTATCTAGTGTGGTACATAGAGAAATCATAATAAAATTCCTGAATATATAGTATCACATAGATCCAAACTTATGGGTGCACATAAACATCCTTAAAACAACTCGTTTATTTAACTATTTCACCATACTACCAATCCATAACCTTCTCTTCCTCTATAACATAGACTATCCAATAACCATAAAAAAGAATTAATAAAAACCCAACATCTCATTTATGTATTAATTTAGAAAAATCCAAATTTACCATTTATACAAAATATTACATCAACTATGCCATTTATTTTTATAATTAATGAAACCCCACTATAACAATAACCCACATTCATTACTTATATTATTAATTAATTTTATGCATTTATATTCCAATTACTTCAATATCAATTTATTTTAGCAGTCTTTATTAAATTAAAATGACTCCATTACATTTATTAAAACCAAATTCTAGCATTCATATTTTTTAATACCATCTCATACTATAATAATAGGAATTAATTTGTAAAAAAAATCATATACCAACCACCTCACATTTCAGAACCCTCCAAAAATTAATAAATAGTTATACATCAAGGTAAAAAAAATTAGAAACTATAAACATAATTCTTATTCCAATTTCAAAAATAAAAAATTTAATTTCTAGATCTAATTATTAATCTTCTATATGTGTTTTTTTCTGACAAAAAACATTAAGAATTATTATTTTATGTGGAAAATAATTTTTATCCATATAGGGGTTTTTTCTAAGAAATAAAAAACATAGAAAAAACTATTTTGATTAAGAAGACATAAATTTCACAAAAAATATACATATTCTTGAAACAGATTATCTCTATTAATTGTACATACTTCATATTATTTTAATTTATTTTTGTATTCATGATATTTTAATGCTGATAGTAGAAACAAAAAAAAACACCTGAAATAATGATGAAATTTGAATAAAATACATATGTATTAAATGTATTTTAAATTCCCATATTTCTTGTTATTATATTTCTAATATTAATCTTTACTAATTACCAAATGTAATTAAAAAATGATAAATTCACAGTTTCCACAAATAAGAGAGAGGGAGAGAGACATGGTCCTAAATCCTAATCCTGGAAGAAGCTTCACTACATGATACACCCAAATAGTGAAAGGTAATGAAAACAAGTACTGAAAACATAGGAATGAACTTGAATGATCATGGAGAGATTATTAGATAGATTATGTAATATTGGAAAACCTAGACTCAAGGAAAATTGAATAATAGTAATGGCTAAATGAAAAATTCTTTATAATAATATATATCATTTTACTAGAACATCTCTCATATATCGAAAAAAATCCCAATTTACATCACATTAAATCAATTTCTATTTAATACCTTTTCAAAACTCATTTAAAACTAATATAATTTAGTGATATTTATTTTCATTGCCATCATATAATATTGAAAATAAAATGTTTCAAATTTAATTTCAACTTATTACTATTAAATGTGTTTTTAAATTATTTTGGAGGGAAAATAGGATTATCTCTTTAAATGGTATACCTACATGAGGTAAAGAGGATCTATGTCAGTGGATTTGGAAACTACACCAATATAGATTCAAATCGTGACACATGCATGATGATTATAAATCTTAGTGTGCACATACTTAAGTTTGATACTACACATATTTAAACTATATACCTTTACAAATTTCTAATATATGGCACATGAATCGATACCCCCACACATCACTTCCCCTGACACAACACCCCAATGACCATCATGAAAAAACCACCTCACCTTACACAATGGAAGGTATACCAAACTTATACTTACATAAATATAAAATAGTTCTCCTGATTTTTACCATGCTACACACTATGGCATAGATAATAATCCTTAACTCTTTTGAACCACCACACTGAGGTCTTCGATGATAAAATATCTAGCTACTCATTTACATCCCTCCATTTTTCAATGTATCTAACCTTTGAACTACACACAATCACAAAAAATAATATGGAATGGTGGATAGATTATTTCACATAAGTGAAACAATAAATCATAATACCCATTGAAATTACCAACCTAGCTATTTCAAAAACTTCTTGTGCACCCCAACCCCCCATATCCAACCCCAAATTCACAAATATAAATAAAATTTTTGACTGAACCTATTACATAAATTTTTAACATTAAAATATATATAACTCTTATAAAACATATAGAATTCCTCTAAAATCTAACACAAATTTTTTCAATTATTGAAATAATTAAAAGGAATGGGTATTGAATTCCAAGACCTGACCTTATGTTCCTCTCAAACTATTCATATCATTGATCATTAAAACCACAACTAGAATTGAATTATAAATAAAGATTGACCCCCCCCCATGAGGTTCTTCTCTGAAAATCACTATTAACAAAACATGACCACCACCAATGTGGTTCGAGAAACATACAACTTGCAACATCAACTTCCTCGAGGACATTCTCGAGAAATATACCACTCAAACATGATTAAAAATAGAAGAAGAGATTAAGGGATAATATAATATCAATGGTTCAAGGATTTCATATACCCATAAAAAGTTCCACTACATTGGGAAATATTACAAAAATATACACTAATGTTTTCATTAAAACCTAACAAAAAATGGATATCAAAAATATATTTTGTTATCCTTTTCACATAATTCAATTGTGGAATAAAATAAGGTCATCGCCCAAATTATAGGTTTTAGAAAAACTATCTTCATTTCATGTTTTAAATTATTATCCTTTTATTCAATATTTTTTCCTAAATCCAGTCATAATAACAACCTGAAAATACATCAAGGAAAACTTCTTAGAAATTAAAACTCCATATTGATTTGAAGTAGATGATATAGAAAAATCATATATAAAATTATTTATTGGAAATGTTTCATTTTAACCAAATATTGATATTGTAATTTATTTTTCATGAAAAATACCTTTCAATGAAACACATCAACAATTAAAAAGAATCATTATACAAATACTACATCATGTTTCATTATTAATTAATTTTTACTTGTTAATAATAAATCATTATAAATGGATCATTGGGACATTTTAATGAGTCACGATATTCAATTAAATTAATCATAGTTTGAAATTTTACTTAACCCTAATCAGTATAGTTTATCACATTTAATAACATAAAATATTATTCAATTTTGTAATTAGAATCATGTTACTAAAAGATTTCATTCACAATACTAATTTTTACGATCAACGACATGTTTAGAATGAAATTATATAATTTATTTAAGGAATCTAAAATATATTTGAAATTATTCTTCATTAATAAACACATTATAATACTACTTATATAAGTTGTACAGTATATTATTATTCTGTAATATCCCCTTTGGTGATTTCATTCAACATTTTTTTAATAAATATAAGCATATCCTCATTTAATAACATTTAAAAAGAGTTCATTAAACAAAAAGAATAATTTAAAAGTGAATAAATTATAATAACAATGAATACATTATATAGATACACTTTAGTACAAATAGAAACATACAACACATTCCAATATAATATTATGAACTCAATAATGAAAATGGTTCATAAAACCTATCAAATTTTAATCACATTTTGAATTCATTAAAAAATTTAATGTTTTATATTTAATATAAAATAATTAGATCAATAAAATATAATTCACACTGAAAAACAATTTTTAGATTTTCAGTTAAATCATTATTCTGAAAAAATATATTACAAAAACCACATAAACTAGTTTAAAAATGAATCTGATATTTTCATTAGAATTATTAAAAGAAAACATTTCACTAATTGATAAATTATGAATATCATGGTTTAATTAAATTTTATCAATCATTAATAATTATTTTAAAGAAACCAAAATTGTCCATAAAAAATAGGGTATTTTCAGATTTAATATCACAACATCAAAACATTAATCATGCTTGAATAATAAATTTAATATCTAACTAATTTACTCATATAAAACTATTTTCCTTATAAATATCAACATTCATAGATTAAAAAACATATTTCAAATTCCCACATTATAGGACTCATAGAACATGATATTGAAACACGTTACATAACCAATTTTATTATTACTTTTAGTTGATTAAAAAATATGAAATCTCTAAGAAGATAAAAAATAAACAATAAATTTTTTCAAAAGTTAATTTTACTATTCTGATATTGGTAAATGTGTTTACATATTATAGTTTTGAGGGAAAAAATTTTATATTTCATAAACTATATAAGAATATTCGATATCATAAACCATTCTTCCACAAGAATATGATTTAAGGGGACTACCCCACTATAATATGATTGGTCCACATTAATATGTCCAAAATAAACTTCATGGTTTTAAAATTCATCTTGAAAATATTTCATCAAGATGGGAAAATATTCCCCACCACTTCATATTCTTGAATGCATAATAAAAAATACTAGTACAAAACAAATACATATTCTTTATGACACAGAATTCAATAAAATTAATTTAGTTATGTTCATTTAATTCATAATATCACCCCATTAAAACCCAAGCGTAATAAAATATGATACATGTACCTTTCCAAGATAACTACCATTCATGAAGTACCAATTTACTTGATCATTTGTAAGAATTAAATTTCTTGTGAAAAAATATTGGGCAATGTAAAATCTGATTCCCATGACTATCTCCCTAACCTATGTCACACCCCCCCAGTTCAACTGAATTAATTTCACTATAAACACATGTATTCCATATAATAAATAACAAAAATATCCATCAAATCTACCAACCATCATATTTGATAACACTCTATCATGACCCCCCACACTAGAACCCTTCCTATTGAAATAATAAATAAAAGGATTGACTATCTTAGCTCACCTCCAATAGGAACTTGGTTGGAAAATAACACCATGAGTATAAAAACATATGAATAGATCAATTAACTATATAATAATGTTAATGTTTATAGATACGAGTAGAAAAACTGATCAACACTATAAAATATAAATTAACCATGATCTCAGACAAATAAAATCTAAAATTCCTGTTATTTCATTAAGAATAAGTATTCCAAATTGTTTAAAATTCAACTAGTAAATATCACCTTAAAATAGATACTATAGCTCCATGATAGCCTGGTCTTGTCCTATCATGAAATAATACACGATCAATAGAAGTATTTATATATATTTTCATATATGAATGAAATTTAAACTTAGTGGGACCCATCTTACGACCTCTCATAAAATATTAAAAAATAATTCTACCACTCTAATGAGTAAAGAGTATAACCAACATCTACATTATATGTCAAATACAAGTTCTCAACCCCATTATGTTTAACTAAGCATGTTTTGAAACCAACTAAAATATAGTAATATCATAAAAATATAATAATAGGCTCCCCAAGGACACTTCCCTCTTGATTTGTCATAATCAAACCCCAACGACAAACATATTATACTCTTATCCCTTCTTACGTGATGTGGATTTTACCATAAAAAACATAAAAACTCTCTAAATGTAAACCATATTGTTTTATCATTAACAAAAACCACACATCAAGTCTTATACCATCATCATTATCCAGATACCAAATCCATCATCTAACAATAATAGAGAATTAAGGTATCATGAACATTAACAAAATAAAACTCATGCATCCCCTACCATGCAAGACCCCCCCGGGAATATTCATCAACACATAATTATGTAGAAAATATGATACTCCCAAAAAATTCATGATCAAACAATCCTCAGGTTATCACATCCATTATATTACCAAATGGAGAGTGGGGAAGTGGAGGAATTTTACCATCCACACTCACCCACTTAGATATTGATAAATCAACTGGAACAGAAGCACTTGGCATCATAATAAAATTTTCAACTAATGTAGGGTGAGTTTAGAAGGAACAATAAAATACATGAGTAGATATTATCACACATATCCCTACCTAGGGGTGTACATAAATATCCATTATAAAATAATATATTCTACTATTTTACCACCAATACCTGTTCACAACCATCATAGCCTCTGTAACAGAAATCATCCAAAAACTATACAAAAATACCCGTATTAAGAAGGAAAAGCATATCATTTAATCATTAGATTAATTAAATTTAGATTTACCATTAACAACTATAATTATATTTATTTTTAAATTTTCATTTTTTTAATTAAAATCCACTTTCAACCATCACCCAAATTTACTCCTTCCATTACTCATTCATTTCACGAATTTATATTCCAGTTTCAAATTGCATCCTTTTATTTTAGTCTTTTTACTTTCTATATTTAAATAACATCACACAATTATTGAAACTAACGGAACCCAGAATCCCAGAGTTGGTGCATTAATTTAATACATTGGTATGATTAAATGGAATCATGTCCCGAAAGACCAATCAGATTTGCAGTATTAGAAAATAGATTAAATACATAGACGTTACGTTATTAATTATAAACTAAAACACAACAAAAATGATCCTTTGAAAATGAAATTAATCCAATAGAATAACCCTTGTTATCAATCATAATACACTTCTTGGAATCCTTGGAAAAATAGAACATAGAAAGGGGTGAGGTCAGATGCACAGTAAGGATAACAATATAGCAAAAAATTTCATAATTAAACATAAAAATTTAAGGATATGTATTATACTAAAACAAATTCCTTTTAAACATAAACATCAGAATAATATTCCAAAGATAAAATAATATAATTCCATTTACTTATTCACATTGATATTCTACTAGTTGAATAATCAAATGAAAAAACAATAGAAACTTTCATAATGATGGAATGCATAATGCCATACTTCATAACCGCATAGTCAAAGTCGTGTGCCAAGACTACAAATAATATTTTTTCAAGGACTTTTTTTGAGACACTATTTTGTCTAATGAGACCTACCGAAGCATCAGGGAGTTATAACGGGCTCTACCCATCAATTAGTAAGTCCAATTCATTCCAAATATGAAAAGGTTTAAATAGAACATAAACATTCGTATTAAAAATATCATAAAAAATGTTAATAATTTATCCATAAACAATAAATGGTATAAGAATAAAACATCCATATAAAACATATCACAACACCTCAATACAATATAGATGATTGGTATCATAATTAATCAACTTCAGACAAGCCTAAAATCCATCAAAAGGATGTTGATATCGATGAAATTAAAACATTTTTTAGAGAAATATATATTTATATTTTTAAAACATTTAAAAGTAATATAATTATAAAAGAAAACATTTCTTTTGAAAATATTATTATTATATTCTAAGGGAAGCTTAGATTGTGTTATAATGGCAGAAAATATGCACACTCACCGTATAAGTTAAAAAAACATTATTACCATTATTTTTTCAAAATGGTTATAAAGTACCTTGTTTGGAAAATGACAGAAATATTCCTTTCAAAAAATATAATGTCAAATAAAGGTATAAATAGATTTAACCCATTGTTTAGTAAATAGTAATTTTTATGAAATACATTTTTAAGAAAACACAGATGTGGATGATAAAGATAAATGAAGGTTAGGATTTACTTTAGGGAAGATATCCATGAATAGGTTCCATAAAGGTATATGTGCTTCATGGAGATTTGGAATACTCTAAATTGGGGATTAATCCTAAAAAGGAGGCCAAAATTAGGAGAGAACTTATGATTGGGTTTTACTCTTGAAAATGAATCCCAAATCAAATGTAAATTAGGACTTGTTATGAGAAATTAAGACTGGGGATTACTCCTGAAAAGGAGGCCCAAGTAAAGAGATTTGAAAAATTAAGGGACTTGGGGCTTACTCTTGAAGAGGATACCCGTATTCGAGACTGGGGATTACTCCTAAAAAGGAGTCCCAGGTTAAGAGAATTATGGTTGGAGCTTACTCGTAAGGAAGATGCCCATATTTGAGAATTATGACTGGGGCTTATTCCTGAAAATGAGGCCTAGGTTAAGGGGTTCTCTCATCTTAAAGGATGAGGTTGAATGAATGAAATCTAAATTTTTTTAGTGACATAAAGATGTGTAAATCACTAGGTTTTCAGAGATATTCCACAGAGTTACTTTCAGATAAGGAATCCAAATCAAGAAATCCTGACATAAATGGCTTTGAAGAGTGTCATGAAGATTTAATCTTGAATAGGATTGGTGGAATGACTTAAGAGGGGTGAAATGGGAAAGAAGGGCACCCAAAAAGGCAGGGGCGCGCAAGTCCTGGAAGGCGCGCAGGTACTGCGTGGGCGCGCAAGTCCTGGTCACACAGGTATACCTACGTGACACATTGGTACATGCGCGACGGTTAACAAGAAGAGTAATACTTGAGCGACTCTTGGTTAAAGACTTTAGAATCATCTTTAGGTTCTTCCAGAAAAGCGGTGCACACGTTCTATTGAAGGAGTAAGGCGGCGTGCAAGTGTGGCCTTTTCCCTTAAGGGCTGGCCACTCAGGCACGCATGTGTTGATGAGTTTCAACACATAGGCCTTCCTCCCCCTTTTATATCTTCCATTATAGGTAATAAATTACCTTAGAAGTGTTTTGGAAGCTTTGAGAAGAGACTAGGGCGCTGGGAGCTCAAATATGAGTTTCTGGAAAAAATCCTCCCTCAAATGGGGGGCCCACATGGTCTATTTATAGGCAGGAGAAGACCCCGGGCGGTTATCCTTTAGGGTGCGCAAGTCACTTGCGCGACCATTAGGCATCGCGCAAGTGGACTTGCGTGACAGTGTTGGAACTTGCATGACCAATGTGCTTTTGAATCCTTGTTCATGCCTTTGTTGATTTTTGATGTTTTCTTAAAAGGATGAATCAATTTGGGCTAAGTCATTTCCCTTTTTTAATCATTATATTCTGTGAAGAAAGGAGCGTCAACAAAATTCCCCCCCTCAGAGTTGGATCCAGAGAGAAAAGAGGATTTGACTCTGAGGAAATCAAGAATCAAAAGGAACAAGAAATCTGGTAGTTTAATGTCATGCATGTCAGACATAAAAAGGATAATGTTTAAGGTCGAAATAGCTTTTACCGAAATGGATGAGAATTGACTCAATTCCTTGACAACTCATCTGAAAACATAATACCATACTCATGTTATGAGGGAAAAAATGTAAACTATGACTTAAGAATATTTGAATCCGGGGAATGATATGAAAAAGAGCTAAAAGGCATCATAAGAAGTAGTTTCCAAGAATGAAGTTACTATTATTCAAGAAACCCGTTAGGGGGTTGAATTATGTTGGGCCACCTAAAGGAATTGGCTGTATAGTTAAATAAAATAGTATCTTTTGGCTAACAAGTCTATTAGTTGATTGTTTATGCAAGGCCGCCTATGGGCACGTGCTCCATAGTCAGGCAAAAGAACTCTCAGAAATTTACTTTCCTAGTGCTAAAAGCCAGTGAAAGTTTATGGAGATTCAAATTTTCCAATGTATAGAGTTTGCTGTATGGAAAGAGGTACTTGAATATGTAGAAGATATTTCCAAACAATATTATCAAAGAACTGGATGAATATCAATCTTACGAAGGTCTGACCCAAACGTAGGGAAGGCGAATATAAACCATAAACTTGAATACTTTCAGATTATGAAAAAGGATATGGGACAAATTTGTTAAGGTTGGCTGTCATTGCAGATCCTTACATACTGTCATTTAAGACAAATAAGGAAAAAAGAGGCATTCTTCCCAAGAATGAAGTTACCACTATCCGAGAAACCCGTTAGGGGGTTGAATTATGCAGGGCCACCTAAGGGCATTGGCTGCATAGTCAGATAATAGTATCTTTTTTCTAACAAGTTGGTTATGTAGAATATTTATTCAAGGCCGCCTATGGGAACGTTCTGTATAGTCAGGTAAAAGAATTCTCAGAAGTTTGACATTTTTGTGACCTAGAAGTCATGAAAAGGGTTTATGAAGATCTGAAAATATTTAAGGTTGGGATTATGACACATAAATATGGGTATTGTTCAATGTATACAGAGATACAAATATCAATGCTAACCATAATCTTGTTGTGGCTGGGTCCTGAATTGAAATGTTTGACTTCACTACGTATCCCATAAGGATGGGAATCAAGCTCATACGTAGTTCTTAAATTACAGTTTAACATCGTGTGGGACTAAAGGATTAGAGATCTTAGTTTAGGGTCATAGAGCCTGGACCATTGTAAGAAATACATAGTGTGTGTTTTCAAGGGTAATTTTCAGCCATGGGACTGAAAGTGGAATTTGGGGTTAGGCCCAATTAATTGGGTCTGGATTCGAGGGACACTCGAACATTCCTACGTATCCCATAAGGATGGCAATAAAGCCCATGTAGTTCTAGAAATACCCTTTGTACAAATTTGGTTCTTACATGTGAAGGGTGAAAGGGGACTTTAGTACAATGATTGTTTAACCCAAGATAAAAGGTTTGGGTATTACCATGTATGCACATAGTCTTTGAAATGAAACATGATTGAAAAATCAATTTAAATAATGGTTTCCTCCAAGGTGAGGGTATCAAAGAATATTGTAGTTTATTGTCATACTGGACAAAATTGTTTTATAGTTTAATGTCGTATAGCAAGGACAAAAGTGAACCAATGTAAAGATATTGATTCTAAGGGAGGTTTCATGAATTAACGTCGTATGAGATGGAGATGAACCGACGTGAAGAGATTGGTTTTGGGCTTGAACCTTGGGAGGTTCCCTACATACCCAGCCTAGAAGGCAAGGATCAAAGTCTGTGTAGTTCAATTAAAGAATGAATTAATGATCAAGTTGTTCTTGGGGACAATGACCTAAAAAATGATGTTGTTGGGACATACACATGGTTAGCGGCCCAAAGAGAGTGTTATTGTTGAGGTTTTCTCTAAGATCACGTGATTCATACTCGGTGTGAGAAACAAGAGGTAACAACATCCTTAACGATGCATAGTTTAATGTCATATAGGACATATGAAGGGACTATGCAGTTTAATGTCTTGTGGTTTAGGACTATTGGTGCTGCACAATTTAGTGTCATGTAGCAGGGAAAAGGTACAATTTAATGTCATGTAGGACGTATCATAGGCTTTCTGTACAGTTTAGCATCATGTAGTTAGGACGATGGGGACAATATAGTTTAACGTCATGTTGGACGAAAGGGGGACTGTGCAGTTTAATGTCATGCAGTGAGGACAAAAGAGTACACTATTCAACGTCATGTTGGATGCATTGGGGATTTTTTTCCATAGTTTAGCATCATTTTGGACGAAAGTGAGAATAGTTTAAGGTCATATGCATGGACCGTGGATGGTGCAGTTTAATGTCATGCCAGAAAAAAATGTAGTTTAAGGTCATACAGGACCTTTGATGATTATGTAGTCTAACTTCTTTCTGGATGTAAGGGACTTCTATAAAGTTTAGCATCATGTAGTTAGGACATCACAGTTTAACGTCTTGCTGGACATAAGGGACTCGCAAATAGTTTAGGGTCATATGCATGGACCGTTGATGATGTAGTTTAAGGTCATACTGGACCATTGATGTAGTTTAAAGTCATACAGGACATAGTTGTAGTTTAAGGTCATACTGGACCATTTAGGGAACTTTGTCATAGTTTAACGTCATGTGGGACGAAAGTAATACAAATAGTTTAAGGTCATATGTATGGACCGTTGCTGTATAGTTTAACGTCATATAGCAAGGATGATGAGAGGGACTTTACAGTTTAATGTCATGCAGTGAGGACACATTAGGGAATTTTTTTTCATAGTTTAACGATGTGTGGGACGAAATTAATACAAATAGTTTAAGGTCATATGTATGGATCGTTGTGGTATAGTTTAACGTCATATAGCAAGGATGAAAGAGGTTTTGTGTTTATACAAAATACTTCTTAAAAAATCTGGCATTGGTGAAGTAGTGATGAGTTCTCCATCCATCGAGATTAATGAATAAGATCCATTGGAGTAGACCCTATATATTGAATAAGGTCCTTCCCAATTTGGCTCAAGCTTGGGTGGTTTCTTTCCTACTATCATTAGAGTTCTATGTACTAAAACCAGTTCTCCCTGAGTGAATGAATAAAGACGAACTTTTTTGTTAAAAGATCGTGCTATTCTATTCTGATAGACTTCCAAGTGGTGAAATGTGCACAATCTTTTCTTATCTAATCATTCCAATTCATTCAATTGCTTTTGAGATTGTTCATCTATAGATGATTGATCACAAATGGCAACTCTAAGCGAGGGTAGTTGAACTTCAATGGGAAATACGACTTCCGTTCCATATACTAATGAATATGGAGTTGACCGAGATGCAGTGTGGGTGGAAGTCCGATAATACCATAAAGCATGAAAGAGTTTATCAGACCATGACATTTTATCTTTATCCACCATATTTTGTAGTATATTTGAAAGAGTCTTGTTAAAGGCTTCTATCAGGCCATTGGCTGCTGTATGATACTGAGATGAATGGTTGGATTTGATGTTGTTTTTTTGATACAACTTCTTCACCTCGGATGAACAGAAGTTGGTTCCATTGTCCATCAATATGGTATGAGGGACACCAAATCTGGTAATGATGTTATAATTGATGAATCTAACAATTAATTTAGAACAGACTTCCTTGAGAGGTATTGCCTCTACCCATTTGGAAAAGAAGTTAGTAGCATTTAGAATGTACTTAAACTGCTTGGTCATAGCCGAAGGGCAAGGTCCCACCACATCCATTCCCCATGTGGAAAATGGCCATGAGTATTTAGCTTTATGAAGCAACTCTGGAGGTTGATGAATGATGTTGGCATGTACTTGGAATGAATGACACTTCTTTGTGAAATCGACACAATCTCGTATCATTGAAGGCCAAAAGTATCCAAGACTTCGAAACTGATCAGATAGTCTATTTCCAGACTGGTGGGCACCACAAAATCCTGCAAGCATTTCTTTCATGACAGCCATTATCTCTTCACCATCAATGCATCTGAAGAGAACTCCATCAAAACCATGTTTGTAGAGAATTTTCTCTAGGTGATCTGGGCAATCATAAAGAGTAAAATTGACCACACATTGCCGGATTTGTTCTTTCTCAGCTCTATCAGGTGGAAGTGTTCCATTTTAAGGTATTCCCTGATAGGTGACATACATCCTGTAGTATGACCATACGGTTCAGGAATGGGAAATATTTCATTAATTTCCTTTGTTCTGATTCGATCATAGGGTGAAATTCCACAACGGTGGGCAATACTGATGGTTGTCTCGTCCCGATTTGAATCTGCCAGAGCTGTGGCTATATTAGCCAGTACATCAGCTTGAGCATTTTAGGATCTTGGGACATAAGAAAATGTCAGTTCCAAAGGGAATTCCGTCATTAACACTCTGACTTAATCATACAAAGGGATTAGTTCTTCTTTTCTTATGGCATAATCCCCACTAACTTGTTTGATTAACAGGTATGAATCACCTTTCACCTTTATGTGATTCACTTATGCTTGAAGTGCTAATTTCAAGCCAACGATGAGAGCTTGGTATTATGATTCATTATTGGTACCACCTTCCAACAATAAGAAGGAATAATGTAACACTGACTTTTCTGGAGAAATGAGCACAATTCCTAAGCCAATTTTGTTGAATTTAGGATTTTACATTTTCCTCCCTGTTAGACTTCTAGAAGCACCATCAAAATACATTTCCCATGCCTAAAGAATTTCTTGAATAGAGAATACTTCCTCATCAGAGAGTTCAATATCTGAGGATGTGTCTTCCACTAATGGCTGTTCAGCCAGTAAATCAGCCAGAGCATGTCCCTTTATCACCTTTGGAGACACATACTGAATTTAAAATTCTTGTAAAATAACAGCCCACCTTTCCAGGCTTCATGTAAGCATTGGAAGACTAAGGATAAATTTGAGCGGGTTATTGCGAGATACCAATTGGACCTTGTGATGTTGCAGGTAGTGTCTCAACTTCGGAATTGCAATGATTAATGCCAGACAGCACATCTCAATACATGAATACCAGGTTTCTGCTTCAAGAATGGTTCGACTGACATAGTAGAGGTTGTTTTCATTCCCAGAATCATTCTTTTGAGCAATAAAGGCACCCAATGATCGCTCTAGAGCTGTCATGTAGAGGATAAGTGGTCTTCCATCAACAGGTGGCATGAGTACCAGTGGACTCAAGAGGTATTTCTTGAAAATATCGAATTCTTCTTGACATTATTCAGTCTACTGGTAAGTGACTCCCTTATTCATAAATTTGGTGAAGGGTAAACATTTTACTTCTAAATTGGCGGTGAAATGCCAAATATAGGATAAGTGTCCTTGAAGTCCTCTTAATTCTTTCAAATTTTGAGGAGGTGACATACCAAGGATTGAATTGGTCTTCTCACGATCGACTTCAATACCACAATGGCATACAACAAAGCTGAGAAATTTTCCTGAGGTTACCCCAAAAGCACAATTTAAGGGGTTCATCTTCAAATTATGTTTTCGAAGCGTGCGGAATATGACTTCCAAATCATCCAAGTGATTAGAATGTTGTTTGGATTTAACTAAAAAATCGTCTACATAGCATTCAAAAAACTTTCCTAAGAAGGGTTTGAAGATACTATGCATGGCACACAGATAAGTTGCACCTGCATTCTTTAAGAAAAATGGAATTACCCAGTAGAAAAACACACCCTTAGGGGCTCTGAAGGCTGTAGATTCCTCGTCTTCTGGGGCCATTAGGATATGATTATATCCATAATATCCATCCATAAAGGAAAGTGCTTCAGAGCCAGCTGTTGCATCAATTAAAAGTTCTGTAATCAGAACTGGGAAATCATCCTTAGGACAATGCTGATTAAGATCTCTGAAATCGATGCAATCTCTAATTTTTCCGTTCTTCTACTTTACTGGGACAATATTATCCAACCATGTGGGATATTGAACTTCTATGACGATGTTAGCTTTGATAATATTATCCACTTCATCTTCAATTTTGGAAGCATAAGTTGGGTGTGTTCTTCTTGCAGCTTGCTTAAATCCTCGATGTTCTTCTGGTAATCCCAAATGATTAGTGGAAACATCAGGATCAAGCCCGGGAATTTTTGTATAGTTCCAGGCAAAAATATCTCTATTTTTCTTTAGAAAACAAAAATACATCTCTTGCTCTTCAAGATTTATGGCCGCACTGATCAAAGTGGGGTGTGGATCTTCTTTTGTACCCAGATTTATTTCTCTGAGTTCATCCACAGTGGTAGAGATACCGTCTTCAAATTCTGGAGGAGCATCTCTGAGATTTTCCTCTTCTTCTTTATCATGTATTATTTCATCCATTTCTACTTACATATTTGATGATAAAGTATAATTTTCATGATCCGAAGAGATGTCAAAATTTGCATATCTTGAAGAAGAAGCTTCCATTTTCGACCCGATTGATGATTAAGGGTTTTATTTGGGTAAAAAAGAAGAGATGATGGATTGATAATCGACATCATTGTTCACCTCCGATGTTGATATAACTTCTTCTGGCCTAATTGGCGAAGCATAGACTTGTTGGATTTCAACAGTTGAAATGAAGACGTCACCATTTGTGCTTTCATCACTGCTGGGTAGATTACCAATTTATCCCATGTTTTCTGGCTCGATTTCTGTAATTGACATTATGGATCTTTCAATAAGAGTATTTGGATTTGGTTCTATCTTGAAAATTTGACTAATAGGCAACACATAATCTATACTCTCATGTGTAAATGGATTTACTGTAATTTTCTCAAAACCGTATGGAGCATTAACTTTGGTAATCTCCTTTGTTGTGTACTTCTCCCTTCCCTTCATGTGATTGAATTCCGCCTCAATGTATTGAGACTCACATGTCTTGAATGGGGCCTTATCACCATAAAATGTCCCAACTTGACCATCGAAATAATATTTGAGACATTGATGGTATGATGAAGGAATATCCGCATGTTGATGTAGCCAGGGTCTTCCAAGAAAGATGTTGAAGGCTGAGTCTTGATCAACAACCATGAAATCTGAATTGGATACAAGATCTCCAAAATGAGTTCTGAGTGTAACTTCTCCTAGTGGTTCTTGTTCAGTTTTATCATATCATTGTAACATCATGGTAGAAGGAGATAAATCAGATTCTGTGAGGCCCAATCGATGAAGTGTACGAATGGGCATGAGGTTGACTCCTGAACCATTGTCAATGAATGTTCTTCAGACGTATATGCCATTGACCTTACTAGACAAGTAAAATGGTCTAATATGTCCATGCACAAAATCATATTCATCTCTATCAGTAAAATATATTATTTCAAGGCATTCTGCATGATTATTCTCTATGTGATAGACTTCAGCTGCATCAATTTCAGTTTCAAACTCCTGAGGGCTTGACAAATCCTTGATGAGTGCTTCCCGAAGATCTTTTGATAGATTCAGAGCATCCAGAATTGATAACTTGGATGGTACTTGGGCCAAGTGTTTCAATATATCATACTTTTGATCCAGAGGTCTACATTTCCCAATAGGAATATGTGGTTTAGCAGGTACCTTGGATGTAGATTCATTGGAAGTTGATGCATCTTGTATCAGGATAGGATTTGGAAATATTCTTGGTTTTGGAAGATAATACCGATTAGATCAATTTAATTGCTGAGAGAAAGAAGATGGAACATTCAACCGGTCTTCCAATATAATTGTTCCAGGACTGAATTTCCTATTGGTAGAAGAACCTGCTTGTTATTGCTGAGCTCACTGAAGGGATCTACCACATTTTTCTATTGCGTACACAGTTCTAGCAGGGATAGAATTGGAATAGTGGATTCTGAAAGATCCACGTCTTCCCCTGTATCCTGAGCCCTTGAAACTTCCTCTGAATCCCCTGTTTTGATACAGGGAATTCAGGATCATTGAAATTGAAACTACGACTGTCATATGGATATGTTAATTGAATCATATTAACAGAACCAAATATTCACTCTTTTTCTGATGAAAACTCTGCCTGATTAGCCTGTTTAGGTTGTGTCGTTTGGTGGGGCGTTGCCTCTGGCTTAGAAGTAGATGGCATGAAGTCCTCCAAAGTCAAAGACAACTTAGGCTTCAACAGATACTCATCTTCTTCTGATTCTTTTTCTTTCTTTGAATAATGTGGTTTCATTGAAGAATTTCCCTCCGATGGAGAGGTTTTTTCTGCAACATTCATGGCTGAAGACACAATTGGTTTCTTTAATTGTGTTCGCAAAATTTCATGAGTTTGATTGATTGTTTTTCTGACCATCCAATCATCATATTTATGTACATTTTTGCTTTTGACTTTTTTCCATTCGCCTTTCTCATCTGGAACTGTAGCAGTAACACATGCTACCTGAGCTGAAGAACCTTTCAGTTTGACTTGTCCCGAGTCGACCATCTTTTTCCGGAGGTATTTGAAGACAAAACACTCATGGATGGGATGCCCCAACATTTTATGAAAAGGGAAATAATTGGGACGGTCTTCACCTCCTTTCTCATTTGGCCTCTTGGGAATTGGAAATTGAACCAAATTGTTTTCCAGATCCGAAATGAAATAACCAGGAACTTGTTCATTTCAGAAAGAGTATGTTTTTCTCTTCAGATCCTCAAATTACTTTCGTCTTTGATCTCTTTGATCGTCTGGATGAAACGACCATTTTTGTTGGTCCTCAGAAGGTGGAGCCCTTCGAGAAGATGAAGGTTTTGAGGTAGAAACAAGTTCAGGTTCTTGTTTAAGCATAACTGTAGCAGTTTCTTCTTTACCCATTCTCCTTCCTAGAGCTAATGGAATTACATGAGATTTAGCCTTAGCCCGTATAAGGGAATCTTCAATCTGCTGTGCGGTTGATGTATGGTCTCGAAACCCTCCTGTTTATTTCATAGGGATTAACGGCGTGCGTAATTCGTCACGTAGATTTACCACATAGATTGGAAAAAATTATTCTTGAGGGAGTGCTAAACTCAATGAATATGTTAATCCCTTCCATCGAGCAATGAAATCAGAGACCCTTTCATTTTCCCTTTTCTTACTGTTTGTATGATCGAAAACTGTTGTCTTTGGAAAAGTTGAGCTGAACTAAAGGAGGAATTTTTGGCGAAGATCCTCCCATTCGGTAATTGGCCGGGATTGCAAGCTTGTATTCCAAACAAAAGCTGGTCCATTAAAGGTTTGCACCAAGCAACTGAGTTTCACTGCTTCTTTCTGCTTCGGAGTTCCCATCATAGGATCGCAATAAGACACGTAATGTGTCAAATGCTATTCAGGATCGCCTGATCCATTGAAAATAGGGAATATAGGGTTCCAAAAACTGGATGGAGGAGAGATTGAATCTACCCATTCAGGGTAAACTTTCTTTTCTGGTTGAACTTGCACACATTTCCATTCCATAGTTTCAAACTGATCTTTTAATGACATAATAGTAGTTATTAACTTTTGAGAAACATCTGGTTGAACTTGGACACGGGTAGGTGCATTGACTGGAGCTTGGACAGATGTGGTGATTGGTGCTGTAAATGATGGTAGCACTGCCAACTGATGTTGCACTTGACCAGTAGTATTAGACCTGTGAGGGTATACTGATAGAGGAGGATATTATAAATCCATCTCAGTAGCTGCAACAAATTACTTTGGCTGACTGACTCCAACATGCTTGAGAAGAAGACTACTCTGCAGTAGTTCTGCATTCAATCTTCATAATTCCTTCATTTATTCCTCCTGTTGTGCAAACCTTTTCTCTAGTGAGAGCGATTGACCTTCTCCATAGGGAGGATATGTAACTGGGTTCTTTACCTTCCCTTTGTTGGATCCTTTTTAGAGAGGGGGAAGTGGGTTACTCGAAGGATTACCTATGTTCTGAGTATTCCTTTGACTTCGTGTACGCACACCTTCTTCATTTGTGTCGGTGCGTACATCTTCTTGAGCATGAACCTCTTCATCTGAGTCCCCTGAGTGGGCCTCATCTGGTGGATCAGCAACAACAGAATTGATGAAATTCAGTGATGCATAACTCATCACATCCATTCTATTAGAATTTTTGTTATATTGTATTCTCCAATGTCTTTAATGAGACATTGCCTTATGTTTATTCGATCCCTCAGGAACTTCTTGATGAACCGTAATTTGGAGGGAATATCCTGATAATTTGGCTCTTCGTTCCTCTTGAGGATTCTTCCCCAATCAAGAAAAAACCGACTTTCTCCGAGGAGGGGATTGATGATTTGAAAATGTCCCCAGTCCAGTGGACTGAGGCTGTTCTTTCTCAACTCCTCGAATCTTAGTTGTTGATTCTGAGGGTTGTTTTAAAAGAGTCCCCAGTCTGGAGATATGGGGTGGCTCTTGACATGATATATCTGAGACTTTATTAAAAGCTCTCCTGATCTTGTGAACCTCAGTCCGGATATTAGCAAGATTCATTAACCTGTATCCACTTTTATCACCCAGTTCAAAAGACTGTTGGATGATTTCTGACACTTCTGTCACTTGGTGACATGCTTGCTCTAAACGAGAAGCCTGTTTAATATTCTTGTTTGCTTGATGCAAGATTAATTCAACAACTTGTTCTCTGTATTCTTGATTTTGAGAGGAACTAGTTGAAGCCTGTTCTTGGGAAAGCTTTTGATTTCAAAGAAAGCCCATTGACTATGGCTGGCCATGGGCAATAGAATTGCATGATACCATTTCGGGGAGCTTTTCTAACTGGAGAGCACCATGAAATGCAGTGCTCCATGAACACCCCATCCTCTGACACGAATACTAGATGGAGAATTGGCAATTAACAGACGCAATATTCTTAATGCGCCAAAGCATGAACATTGATGGGCTCTCTACTGCTTTTCAGCCTTCGGATATCGAGAGACTGATAGAGAAGCCAAATCAATCTGATGTTGTAACCCCTCTATTATCATAAGTTGATTTTAATATTAATCATAAGAGAATACTTTCTTTTTCAACTGACAAAGAGTTTTCCATATGTTGAGACGAATATCGTGAATTTCATCTTCCCTTAACTTTTCTAGAATGTCATACAGAGAGTCAGCCATAGGCCAAAACATGAATGGCACTTCACCTTTCGCCAGTTGTTTTCTCATGTTCAGCATTTCCTCTTTATCATTTGATGAATATTCTTCTACCTAATTTGACTAGAGTCGGTGTTTCCTTCTCGCTTCATTTGATTCAACAAGATTGGTAGAGAAATCATTGATCAAACTAGAAGATTCATGACTTAGGGGTGGTTCGTAGAATGACCTACACCCTGGGATATTTCTGATTGAGAAAGTATTTCACCTGCTAGCGATGAAGCTTCAGACATGACTGGTTTCACATTTTCAAGTGCCTCAATATAAGAGGGATTTCACGGCACTACATTTTCCACTAGAGCATTTTCCAGGCAATGTGCATCACTACAGCGGAGAGGACTTTCACAGCATAATTCATCATCATGGGGAGGACCACCATAATGGGTTACAACAAAAGATGAGATCTCTTGCTCCTTGGTTTTTGAACACACAGAGGGTTCCTGTGGCTCTCATCTAAAGATGAAACTTCGAGATCGACTGAATTTTCATGAAGAAAGCCTTCATGAGGATGTGTCTGTTGAAGACCTTCAGAATGAATCTTCCCACTATTGGGAAATGAGGGAGTAGAATCTTTAATTTCAACATATAATTGTCTGAGGGCTACAATAACTCCATCATCGAGCAATGCCTTGTTATAGATTGGCTCTTGATCTCCTGAATGTGCTGGGCGGGTCTTTTTCTTATAAGCCTTCTTAATCACCTTGGAAACCCCTTGTTGATGAACGTTGCTACTCTGAGCAGGTGTATATTCCTGATCAGGAACGATGGCCAGGTTAGGCTGACGATCTCCACTCAAATCTGGTGTATGTGCTTGACTTGGTTGTCCGTATGATATGGGGGAGTATGCCCCACAACCCTCTTAGACTAGAACAGATGTGTGAGTATATTCCAAAGTGAATTGTTGATGTGTCACTCCATTGGTAGAGATAGATTTATGTGTCTTTCCCTAAGATGCTGCTGAAGTTGTTATAATATCCTGCCAGGCATCCAGAATATGAGTATGGGATTGTTTCTTCTCTTTCACCATTGATAGAATATGCTTGGTGACTTCAGCTGTCGGAATGGGAATATACGTCCATTACAGGCTTGGAGTAGGTGTATGTGCCTGCTCCTGTCCTCCTTTTCCTGTCACTGAATCCTGATAGTACTCAAGTGTGGGGGCAGAGAGTTGAGTATGCCTTCTATTTGTTGTCGGGGATTTCTGACCAACTTCTCCGAATGCTACCAAGTGAGACATTTGGTAGGCTTGATTAGTACTAGCAGGTGTATGTGCCTGCTGCTTACACTTTGCCAAACGTAGTTGATGAGATCCATCATATGTAGTCAGACGAGCCTGTTGAATAGCTGATGATGTATAAACAGGTGTATGTTCCTGTCTATAGTACTCCGCGGGAATTGCCTGGCAGGATTGGCGTGATGCTTCCAGATGAGTCTGCTAGAAATCAAAATTAAAATGGGCAGGTGTGTGTGCCTACTTGTTTCCTGCCACCAAGTTAGGTTGGTGGACTTCTCCGGAGATGGAAGAGATGAGAACCTGCTCACAATTAACCGGACTTTGCCTCTGGTGATTCGTCTTTCCCGCTCTGGTTCGAGGAACCTGAGCCGAACGCATGGAGTTGGTACCCTCATCATGTTGAGGGCACACTGCCGCACGAGTCCGGCGGTGATTGTTGGTGGGAGCCCTCAGGAAGGACTCCTGCCTGTTTGAATTAAGGCCTTGAGGGACATACTCATTCACCTCCGCAGAATAAGGGAGCGAGTGGTGATTTTATTCTGGGGATAACAACCAGAAACGGTTGGAGAGGGTATTCAACACCGCCTGCTTCTTGATCACTGGTCGTCGTTGTCTGTACGACCGATGTGAGTTGTTTACTTGGAGGGCTTGTCGGGTAGCCTCCAGAGTTGGGATGGTACCGTGTTGACGGTACTCCTTAACCGGCGCGTTTGATACCCAGCGTTGAAGACACTGAGTAGGTGATATCGTCCTTAGAGCGGACGATGATCCAACAGGAGTAACAGTAGTGGCATTTGCAGCAGCAGTATTCACAGGTGTGAACATGAGAGAATCCATTCTAGAAATGCAGAAGATCTTGGAAAAGAGTGCCTGTTTGATATATCAGACGTAATCAAGATAAATTCAGCCACTACATCTTTTGGATGAGCACATATTTCAATGATGGTTATTTTGTCCCTCTTATTGAGTTTTAAATTGGGGCCTAACAAATATGTAAAACATCATTTTAACTTGGTTATGGATTCACGTCGGGTTCACCATTTCTGTTTCCCTCGGATTTCATGGATGACCTCCTTTGATGGGAGGTTCAAACATTCTGATCGGTTTCTAACATGTTTGTTCATAGAACCGGAAACATCCAATGATTCCAAATCCATTCGGACCTACTTTCCAAAGGTAGGTGCTCATTATTTTATGGACTGATGAGGCTTGGGAATTTGCATTGGTCGAGAGGATGGGAGGTCGGACACATCACACCATTTTTAGGGAAATTATTGTCTACCCCGGGACTCTCTTTATAGATTTAATTTTTGTTCGTGAATCCTTATTACATTACCAAATATAAAATGAGTTTTCTTTTAGATCTGACAATCAATGATTAAAATGTAGGAGATTTAGAGAATCTTTTATATGTATTTTAGGTTCTTCACTGATAAAGAATCATCTGTATTTGTTAGAGATTCTTATTCAATGGTATCCTTTGATATGTAAAAGTCTCTTGGTCCTTATGATGACCATACTGGTTTTAAAGCCACTCAGTAGGGCACTTGAAGTTTATTGTCATTCAGAAGGACATGAATTATTTCAGAGTTGGGATCAAACCCACAGATGGGCTACCTACATACCCATTGTTTATAAAAGGAATCAGAACCCACGTATTTTGAGTAAGGTAGTATGATGTTTATGATTGATGGCTCAAAGAAGGATTTCAGAATTACTTTTACACTCTAAGCTTACGTGAGTAATGCTCGGTGTGAGAAACAAGAGGTATTGGTAAAAAAAATTTGACAATTGTTCCATGAAAGATGCAATCATAAGAAATAATGTGGGGCTTATGTATGTATGACTGCCCAGATAAATGATGGTTAGGATATACATTAAGGAAAAATCCAGAAAGAGGGTCCATAAAGGTATATGTGCTTCATGGAGATTTGGAATACTTTAACTTCGGGCTTACTCCTAAAATGGAGGCCCAAATTAGTAGAGGACTTATGATTGGGTTTTACTCCTGAAAAGGAATCCCAGATCAAAGGAAAATTATGACGGGTTAAGAAAAATTAAGACTGGGGCTTACTTTTGAAAAGGAGGCCCAGGTTAAGAGATTTGAAAAATTAAGGGACTTGGGGCTTACTCTTGAAGAGGATACCCATATTTGTGACTGGGGATTACTCCTGAAAAGGATGCTTAGGATAAGAGAATTATGGTTGGGGATTACTCCTAAGGAGGATTCCCAGATTTGAGAATTATGACTGGGGATTACTCCAGAAAAGGAGGCCCATGTTAAGGGGTTCTCTCATCCTAAAGGATGAGGTTGAATGAATGAAATATCAATTTTTTAGTGACATAAAGATGTGTAAATCACTAGGTTTTGAGTGATATTCCACAGAATTCCTTTCAGATAAAGAATCCAAATCAAGAAATCATGCCATAAATGGATTGTAAGAGTGTCTTGAAGACTGAATCTTGAATAAGAGAGCTGGAATGGCATAAGAGGGGTGAAATGGGAAAGAAGGGCACCCAAAAAGGCAGGGGCACGCAAGTCCTAGCAGGCGCGCAGGTACTGCGTGGGCGTGCAAGTCCTGGTCGCGTAGGTATACCTGCGCGACACATGGGTACTTGCGCAACGGTTAACCAGCAGAGTAATACTTGAGCGACTCTTGGTTAAATCCTTTAGAATCCTCTTGAGGTTCTTCCAGAAGAGGGGCGCGCAAGTTCTATTGAAGGAGTAAGGTGGCGCGCAAGTGTGGCCTTTTCCCTTAAGGGCTAGCCACTCAGGTGCACAGGTGTTGATGAGTTTCAACACTTAGGCCTTCCACCCCCTCTTTAGATCTTCCGTTCTAGGTAAGAAATTACCTTAGAAGTGTTTTGGAATCCTTGAGAAGAGACTAGGGCGCCAGAAGCTCAAATATTAGTTTCTGGAAAAAATCCTCCCTCAAATGGGGGGCCCACAGGGTCTATTTATAGGCAGGAGAAGACCCCGGACAGTTATCCTTTAGGGTGCGCAAGTCACTTGAGCGACCATTAGGCGTCACGCAAGGGGACTTGCATGGTAGTGATGGAACTTGCGCGACCTATGTGCTTTTGAAACCTTGTTCATGCCATTGTCAGTTTTTGATGTTTTCATCAAAGGATGAATCAATTTGTGCTAAGTCATTTCCCTTTTTCCAATCTTTAGATTCTATGATGAAAGGAGCGTCAACAATTATTTAATGTATAAAAATTATAAATAAAATACCATTATGTAAGAGATCGTGTTAGATTTATAATTAATATTTATAGTCGAATTGATAACTTTCGTAACACCTTGTGAATATTTTTTACTAGAAGATATTTGTTTAGGTCATTTTTGTCTATACTTTAAATTAATTAATATAATGTGTCATTATAACTCTCAAGTTGCTCTATGTGGTCCCAAAATCGACCCATTTTTTCTAATGGTTGTAAATTTGTCAACCAATATGAATATGACACATGTTAGTGTAATTTAATATTATTATAATAATATTTTTTACACTTTTTTACTAGATTTAAACTTTCACCATGGTAAATAAAATATTTACTAAAGTAAATATTCATAATGCCTAAAAATAAAATATACCGATTCACACAATTTCTACCTCAATATTACAAATATGGAATTCACTTTTCCACCTTCAAAACATCGAAGTGGAAGAAATTAATTTAAAAATAATTCCTGTTGTGCAAACCAAAAATTGGGTTTTTAAAAAGTAATAACTACCAAAAGATTAACTTGTCTTTTTGTCAAATTTAAATGTGAAATTACTTATAATGACATAAATTTTATTAAAATATAAAATTATAAGTTAATTATAATTCATAACATTTCAAATTCATAATTTAACACAATAAATTATTTAAATTAAAAAAGTTTTTTTCAATTATAACATAGTATTTTTCACTATTCATCAAAATATGAAATTTTTCAAAAAAGTACTAAAATTTATCCAAACTAAATTTTTATGTCCCTATTATAAATAATAATTTAATTTCATTAAATTTAATATATAAAAGTTTAAAATACTGGTTTTAAAAGGGGATCTTCATTAAAAGGCGATAAAATTGATTTTTTTTTAAAAAATACATCTTTTATCTGAAAAAATGAATTTTTTATATATTATGTCTAAAAAATGCATAATATCGATGTTAAAATTATATAGTTTATATCAGAATCACAGGAAATCATTATTTTTCTATTTTCAAAAGCCAGTTTATGGGTTCCCAGTACCCGTACAAACAATCCACAAAAACCAGATTACAAAACTCAAATTCAAACCAACCACATCCATCAAACGCCACATGCCACACCTCGAGTCTTGTACCCATCATAACACATCACCATCGCTGCAGGTGGAACACCATCACGACATCACCATCAAATTACATCATGCACATCCATCACTGTTGGTTTCCAGCGAGGCCATCAGAAGCGTCGTCGCTGGAACCTCCTCCGCATATCACCACTATTCACAATGTTGTTAAAACTATTAATAACCTCTTTTTGAACGGCCAGTTTGGTAAGTTGTGGTGAGATCAAACTCGGTGTTGCATGTATTGATAGCTATTGAATTAATTTAATGAGATAACATACTATGAAATCATGGGGTGTTAAATTCTCCCCTTATTCAATAAAGTGTGACCTCTCAATTTGAAATTGTTCTTATAAAAAAGGTTAAAAATAGGAAAATACTTTTCTGGATAACCCACATTGAAAATTGGGTTAATAAACGTTAATCTTTATAAGAGAGAAAGAGAAATGAAAAAGTCACCACCAAATTATGATCTCTATTACGAGAACCTTGGTGGAAATTAGAGACACATAATTGGAGGAAAAACATAAAAATTTATAGAGAGTGATTGAGGACATCATTCAAAAACATGTATAAAATTAAGGGCCTCAAATCCATCAATCTATGATGATTTGCAATATTATTGGATCAGAAAAACATAAGTTATTAGGATAACATATTTTTTGTTTTAATATACATTCCCTAAAGTTTAATAAATAATTTATTCATAGAATAAGAAAAAAAATACATGACATGTAGAGTTTAATCCTTCAACTAATTCCAACCAGAAACTCATATTTCACTCCAAAAGATAATAGAATTCATAAATATTATATTTTTCCAAATCATAATGAGTTCCAAAAATAGTGAATTTATAATTCATTTAGTAGAATATTTAAAAAACTACATTATACAAACCAGGAAGTCTCAAAGGCCAATGGTAGGTGATGCACCCTTGTCACCCTTTGGTTGTGGGTTCAAGTCTCACGACCTTTCAAGACGCAATAGGTTGTCGCCTGAACTCCATGTTTTCCTTTTTTATGTCAATCCAAAAATAATCTCATGAAATGAGTTAACCTTAACAATAATATCCAAATTTAAAAATTACTTGATTCCAACCTTAAGACTTATCCAAAATACTTCAGTCCAAACTCACAGTTGAAAAATTATAAGGAATATAAACACAATGAAGATCCTTTTTTCCATGTAATAACATTTTAATTACTTCATCATGTATTATTTTAAAACACTGTTTCCACTAAATTATCATAAAACCGTAATTATTACATTCAAGCTCTATTATTTCTTATATTATACTAGATATACTCCCTTTATCCAAAAAATTTTTAAACTCCAACTATGATGGAATATACAAATCATTAATAAATTTCAATGTATTCAAGAATTACTAATATAATTTATCCAAATCAATCATATATTATTCCAAAATCACTACCTCGGTAACAGTACTATATTATAGTTTATCTTTCTCTCAACCATATATTTTCTAAAAAAAATAACTTTCGATTGCATCACATTTCTTGGTTCCGCACAATCTCAAGTTCTTAATGAAATAATACTGTAATACAATCCTTTTATACTATATAATTCTTATTACATGTACATCATTAATAAAATACTCAAATGACACAATAATTTAATAACAAAATAAGAAATATAATCATTCCTCTTCATCTTCAGTAGTATTATAACTTCATTATTATCCAATAACAACATTTAGGGTATACTAAGATGATTTGGACATTGCTTCTCATAGTGACCCAACTCCTTATAGATGAATCATTTTACATTCAAAACCTTTTTCTTACCCTTGTAATCACTTACATGGTGTCATTTTTCTCCCTAATTATAACAAACTCCCATTCCCTTCAAGAATTTAAAAAGGTTATTCTTACCACAGTAATCACTTATGGAAAACCCTCCTTTACCCTCTTCCCTTTATCTCTTTTTATATCTTCCATCATATTATTCTCTTGATTCCATTCAAAGCCATATGACTCAGAGAATTTTTTACTTTTTTTATTAACATGTGATTCTATTTCTTCATATGATGAGAATACGTATGATACTATTTAATTTTTAAATTTTGGCTTAATACCATGAAATATATGATCCTTTTTAATCCTTCAATCATGCATATTGCTGGAATTCTCATTCCATCAACCAGGCACCATTTCTACACAATGGAATACACTAGGTTAGTTTATGAATCACAATGCATAATTCAAAACTGAAAAAATACCTAATTTAAATTGATAAGATTCTGCATATAATCTATAATAAGAAAATGGTTTCTATTAGGAATTATTTACTCATAAATCCTTCATAATGTCTTGTAATGAAAATGTTAATTATCCTATGAATATCCCTCTAAAGTATCATAACCAAGAGTGCAGCAAGGCCCATTGTCATGTACCAGGATACCCCAAGTGAAGCCCGAAACTCCTTGTCGGAGTTTTCACTCCTAGGTACATCTGTGCCAGAGCCGCCTCTACATAATCATACCTAGATAGGGATGTATTTCTAGAAAAATAGACAAAATCTATACATTACAAAAATTTTAGGATGTTACTCTATACTAATCCTCAATGTTTATCATAGGGTAATGTTCTAAAATCAGAGTTTGTCTAAATCTATTTCCATGGTTGCTGCTAAAATTCCTCAGATTCCAACTGTAACGCCCTAACCTAAGAATCCCAGATTCAGTGCACTATTTTAATACATTGTCATGATTAAATGGTATCAAGTTCAGAAAGACCGATTAGTTTAGCAAACTTTGAAAATAGATTACAAACCTGAATGTTATATTACACATTAGAAAATAAAGTAGAACAAAAATGATCATTTGAGAAAACCATTAATCCCATATATTAACCCTAATTATCAATAATTATACACTTCTTTGAATCCTGGAAAAAATAAAACATCGAATGGGGTGAGCTCAAATGCTCAGTAAGGATAAAAATATAGCAGAAAATTTCATAAATAAACATAAAAATTTAATGCAATGTATTACACTAAAACAAAAGCCTTTTAAACTAAAACTTCTACATAATATGGAACTGATAAAATAAAATAATTCCATTTACTTATTCACATTGATATTCTACTAGTCGAGTAATCATGTTCAATATCCAAACCCACTTTCATAAAGATGGAATGCATAATACCAGACTTCACAACCATGTAGTCAAGGACTTGTGTCATGAAAAAAAATCAGATTTCGTCTAGGCCTTGTGGAAAGATAGTAGTTTGTCTCTTGATATCTACTAAGGCATCAAAGATCTATATCGTGCTCCACCCATCACATACTAAGTCTAATGCATTCCTCATATGAAAATGTTTAAACATAACATAAAAATTCCTATTAAAACTAGAATATGAAATTTCAATACTTTATCCATAAATAATGAATGGTATAAGAATAACACATCTAAAATCATATATATCACAGAATCATCAATACAATATAAAATATTGGTATCATAATAAATAAACGTCATACATGTTTAAAATCCTTCAAAAGGATGTTGACATATATGAAATCGTAATTTTTTTTGAGAAATATATCTTTATATTTAGAAATCATTTAAATGACATATAATTATAAAAGAAAAAATTTATTTTGAAAAATTTCTTATAATATTATATGGGATGCTTCAAAGATGTTATAACGATAGAAAATATCTGCAATCACCATATAAATTAAAAAACATTCTAACCTAAATTTTTTCGAAAAGGTCATAAAGTACCTTGTTTGGAAAACCACATAAAGATTTCTTTCAAAACATATATGGTCAGATAAAGGTATAAATTATTTTAACCCATTGTCTACTAAATAGTAAAAATGTTATGAAATACATTTTTAATAAAACATTGATGTGGATGATAAAGAGGTCCCTATAGACACTTATATAAAAACAACATCGAATAATAAAGAGATTGTAGAATTAATCCTTACCTTGTTCTTTTCCTTGGTAAAGGGTACCTTGACCTCCTTTATAATAGTTAAATAATTGTTATTAAATTATACAAGAATTTATACATAAATATGATATCATTTATGATCCTCTAATATTGCTTTGTTAATAACATTTTAGTAGTTTCATCGTTCCGGGTGTTAACTGATCTATTTTACTTTATATGATC
This sequence comes from Viscum album, assembly GCA_963277665.1. Classification (NCBI taxonomy): domain Eukaryota; kingdom Viridiplantae; phylum Streptophyta; class Magnoliopsida; order Santalales; family Viscaceae; genus Viscum; species Viscum album. Next base: position 1,778,329,608 of record OY728165.1, on the reverse strand, counting down.
GGTTACGTAAGACATGTTTGTTATGTATAGGATGTATTTTATTCATATCTAGAATGATATTAAGTTCATAGACATTATTTTTAATCAAAAAAATAATTATTATTGAATGATTCTGATGGGGAATGAATCCCATCCTGTTCGTGGAGAAGGTAATCTGTATGTAGGCATGAGCAACAATATCATTATATTGATGGTGAAATAATATGTAATTTGATGTTATATAATATATAAAGTATAATTATCATGTTATATTTATTATCTATATCATTTATACTCATTATTATACCCATCCAAATAATGAAGTGTCTGTATAACAAACTACACCACGATGTGGAGACGGTAAGCCATACGTATTCACGTATGGTGACTTTGTCATTCATATTATGGAAATAATAATGAATATGGTTGTACCATTTTTATAAAATAATATTATATATATGATTCATGAGTTATTATTTTATAATGGAAAAAACAATGAAAGAGGATCCAGATAATGAAAAGATCTTGAAAGAGGTGATTAAATATTTACCTCTTCTTCGAGTTCTTCCTTTTGATTTGATCCAAAGGGCTCCATATGATGGATTTATGATCACATTAAGGCCTTTAAAATTAAGTGAGGATAGTTGAGAGGATATTTTGGTAGGGTTTGGCCTATCCAAGAGGCTCTGTGGGTGTGAAATTAAGAGAAGCAAAGTGGCCTTTTATTAGAGAGGTGAGGGTCACTTTAGGAAAACATTTAAATATTACTTAATAATAAAAACATTTTTGGGTTATAATAGCTCAAAAATAGATTATTTCTAGGATAAGTTGGTTAGTGGTCGAAAAACACTCAAAAAATAGGTTTTAGACTGTTTTCGGATCCCATATTAAATTTATCTTTTAGATTTAACTCTTAGTTAAATAGTTTATCTTTTACCATGTCTTCTTGTATTCTTAAATGAAATGGTTAATAAACGTACTCTAAACATACAAGAGACCCTAAAGTGGTCCATTAATGACATATATAATATTATTATTTTTGTTTGTTTGATCCTTAGATTTTGAGGAATATTTTATAATTTATTAATATAATATTATTTTCAAAAACACATTTATGACAATTTTTACACTATTTAGTATTTGGTTTATGTGAAAGTCATAAAATATTTATGACATAAATCAATATATATTTAATCAATCCTAACATGTTATATTCAACTATAAAATTTTTATATGTCATAAAAACTTTGAAATTATTTTTATTTTAATATTTATAATACCATTTATTTGACTGTTTCATTAATAAGGTAATTACTGTACCATCATTGTGTCATTAATAAATTAAATTATTTAATGTCTAAAAATTATTATTAAATTACCATTATGTAGGAAATAATTTTACATTTCTGATGAATATTTACAGTTCAAAGGATAACTTATATAACAGCTTGTAAAAATTATTTTACTAAAAGATATATGTTTATGTTATTTTTGTCTATACATTAAATTAATTAATATAAAGTGTCATTATCACTCTCAATTGAATCCATGTGGTACCAAAATCTACCCAAGGATCACCATGGTCAGAAATTTATCAACCATTATTAATAAAACAAATTTTAGGTTAATTTAATATTATTATAATAATATTTGTTTACCTTTATTTACCTGATTTACTCTTTAACCATGGAAAATAAATTATTTACTAAAGTAAACATTCATAATTGCTAAAAATAAATGATAACTATTTACATAATTTGGACCCCCTGATTCTGAAAATTGAATCAATTTTTCCGAACTCAAAACATTGAAGTTGTATAAATTTATTTAAAATTAATTCCCGTTTTCCAAGCTAAAAAGTGGGTTTTTAAAAAGTAAAAAATACCAAAAGATTGACATGTGTTTATGTGAAATATAAATGTGAAATTACTTAAAATGACCTAAAATTTATTAAATGATAAATATATAATCTAATTATACTTCAAAAAAAATTCAAATTCATAATTTAACACTATAAATTATTTCTATTAAAAAATGTGTTTTCAATTAAAACATAGTTTTTTCACTATTCATCAAAATATGAAAGTTATCAAAAAAGAACCCAAAATTTATCCAAAATAAATCTTTATGTCTCTATTCTAAAGTATAATTTAATTTAATTTAATTAAATATATAAAAGTTTCAACTATTTGTTTTAAAAAGGGTTCGCCAATAAAAGGATGTAAAATTGGATTTTTTGAAAAATACATCTTTCATCTGAAAAAAGAATTTATTATTTTATTATTTCTAAGAAACACATAATATCAATGTTAAAACTATATTGAGTATATAAGAATAAAAATTCAGTTAATACTATTCCTAACCACTTTTTGAACGACTAGTTTGGTAAGTTTTGGTGCACTCGAACTCGGTGTTGCGTGCACCATAAGCTATTGAAATACATTAATGAGATAACGTAAAATGCAATATATGGGTGTTACAATTACCTTTATAACAAACACCTATAAAGTTTTAATTTTTTTTAGTTCTATCCAATAACATACTAATATAAATCACTAACAACCCACAATTACAATGACTACCACCTCATGTTTCAAATACATGAAAATAATAACAAACAATGGTACTTTCAAGTATATGCAATACATGGGTCAAAATAAAAATCATTAATGTTATCATTATTCAAACACCCCATTTTATTACCATATTTAGATAATATAAATTTATTTTTGGTATTTATAGTGAACAATCATAAATTTTATAATATTTTTAGAGAAAAATTATTTTTAGATTTTAGAGGGATTAACCTAACAAATAAAATACACTGAATCCACTATTTTTTTTAAAAATAATTAGTTTCATAGAAATATATAAAGTCATGAAACAAAATATGTCCATATATTTTACATAGACAATATTATAATATTTTTCATTATTTATACTTGTTTATTTTTTAGGATATCAACCATAATAATAACACATGAAATAATTATAATATATATATATTATTCATTCTTTGTAGTTCCCATTTAAATTCACATGTTCCTAATTATTTTATTTAAAATGTTAATTCATAAAAATTACAAATTTAATAAAATTTACAATAAACTTAATGTTTTTAAAAATAAATGAGTGGGAAGGTTTTGAATCCCTTACCATGAAGAAGCTTCACTATTCTCTACACCCAGTTAAAGGGAGGGAAGGAAAAAATATCCACATAGAAATTTATGAACAAACATGAATGATCGTCAACAACTCATTAGACTCAAAATTTAAGGGTTGATCACTTATACATAAGGGAATTCAATGAGCATTAATGGGGAAATTATACTCATATTAGAATAATATATTTTATTATACATGTATATCCCTAAATTCATAGCCAAAGTCTCCCAATTAAATTCACATTAAATTAGTTTTCATTTCAGGCCCTCATAAAAACCATTTAAAACTCCAATTATTTTGAGATATATAATATCATATACATCATAAAATTAATGGATTTAAAATTCATATATATCAATTACTACATCAATTTATTTACATAAATTTTTTTGTAGTCCAATTTTTTGGGAAAATAGAATGTTCTATCTAAAAGAACTACTAACACGTGAAAAAATTGATATAAAAAAGGTAAGTGGAAAATATAATTATAAAATATAAAATATTGACCCATACATGAGAAATTTGATTCCTACTATATAGTAATGTGAATATAGTACTAACAATATGGGAGCTATCTTTAATTTTTTAGGACCTATATGTAGTCATTCAATTAGACCCTCATGCAGTTCTTATAGCGATGAAACACTGAAAAGATGCTCAGGAAAAACAAATATAACCTTTTATAATAGATTTAATATAAGCCGTACCCTTAAAAAATATTAAAAACTACACATAGACACCATCATTTAATGCCCTGTAGTTTTGAGAATAATCCCAATCCATTTGGACCCACAATGAAAGCCCATAGCTGTGGAGAGCACTATATTTTTGTTTCCATTTCCGAATCATGCGCTCGATTTAACCATGAATCTACGCACCCCACAACAATATCTATATCATAATTGAATACCTATTTCAAACTATTAAATAATGCATCCAAAATACCCAAGGAAATATACTTCATAATTTTTTAATTCTTTGTGATCCGCCCCAACCCCACACAACCGACCATAATAGAATAAATATTAAAAAAGGGTAAGACCACACACACTGATGAGATTTGATAATGATAAATATGTGTAAAACACTTCAATTATATTTATTACCCGTATGAACTTCCTCAAAACACCAAAAAAGTTGGGAATCATGTAAAGGTAGGTATTCGTAATGCTAGTCCCCTGAATATTCAAAAAATTAATATTAATGAAAAAATGTTATGTTTTTTAGAAATTTTATTGAATCATAAAAATAAAATTGGTATCGATCATCAATAATCCTCACTAAAAAACAAATTATAAAATTTACTAGATAAAAATTATGTATTTATATATGATATATTTTTAATCGAATCACCATATGTGATATATGACTATTACCACCCCCTTGAATTAATAATATTTGAAGCCCAAAATTTTTTAAGGGAACAATAAGATTAGGTTGGATGGGTTTCCAAAATTCCTCAGTCTATGATAAAATTATGAGATATAGGGATGGTATATCTCTTATAAAATGACCCACTTCATTTTCACTTCATTATCATAAAGAACTTATATCAGTAAATATTTTATTCCATTATATATTAATGATGATTGTTTTCTCCAATTTATCAAATGTCATGACCCATCCCCCTGGGCCCAAGTCGTGACTACCCCAAGCCCACCTCATGAAGGCTATGGGATAGAGACTAGAAACGAAGGTGTCAACCTAAAAGTAGGATACATTTTCCAGTGTACATGTACGCACACGAAAGCCCAACGACATCCCACAAACTAAAAATTAAAAAAACAGGAATACTGAAACAAGTGATGAGTAAAAGTACATCTTAAAACAAGTGGGAAAGAATACACACCCAAAAAAAGAATTTTAAAAATGAATGTACAACTGGTGTAGGGTATCCATCCACTAAAAACCCCACGTGATGGTAAGAGTAGGGTAACTACTATAACCCAAAGTTGTACATCCTATATCCCTGATCCTACTGGGGATTGCCTGTTCCAAGGCCACCAAGTCCTCTGTCGAAGCATCGATAAACAACAGTAGACACAACCCATGTGGGAAAATACTATGTAGGTTCAGTAATAAAATACTTATTAGGGGACCCTGAAACACAAAGGAATGACCACAAACCAATCCTCAATACAAATCCCAAAAAATAAGCACAAAACACAAGCATGAATCAAAGGATTTCTCACACATTTTATATTCTAGAGTAGTAAAAGTTCATCAATTATAATGAATAAAGTTTCTTACTTTTGATGGACTCATCCCTGATGAGTTACTGAAGTCTACTAGGACATTGAGTTCCACATGGCTATTTCTCATCTATCGGGCCACTAAGGGATACATGGATCTTTTGGGCCCCAAAGTTCCACATGACTACTGCTCTATGGGGCCACTAAGGTCCACATGGCTGCTTGTCTTTTGGTCCACTAAGGTCAACACAGTTGCTACTTGTATATGTTCCTAATATTGGGAGAACCGCTCCCCCAAGAAATACATTTAAAATCAACTTCCTTTGATGTCCCCTTAAAGAATACATAAATATCTTCATTGTCGAGAAGGTTCCAATGACAAAAAAGACTCATCAATCAGAAACCTAATTTGAAAGTTATTAGCATTTTAGTAATCAGGGGATGGTTTTATCTGAGCCTAGTCCGACCTGGTCAGACTGACCAGACCATTTCTGCCTAGAGGTCCCACATACCCCAGTTTTATTTGACTGACTGGACCTGGAACGTTTCAGGTCTCGGTTGGTCTAGTCCTGCCAGGCCAGCGTGCCAGGCCCAATGGTCCTCTCTGGACTCGGCCTAGTTTGGCCGAGGGTCCATCCTTCCTAGTCGCCCGGTGATCCGGGCTCCTCCGGCATGGCTTGAAGGCTGTGGGTCCAGCTTACCAACATGGGTCTTGCCTAATGGGTGGAGGTTCGGTCCATGGTTCTGGCCTTTCGGCTGAACCCTAATTATACGTGCGGCCGGTGGTGTACACCTAGAACATGGTTGCCACCACCACGTCCTCTCTTTTTCCCAAAAGTTTCCCACCAAGAGAGGGCCACTCTTCCTTCGCAGCACCCACCTAGCACCACATCCAGCACCTTCCACATCCTCTCCTTTTTGGCGGTTGAGCGATGACGACTCACTAGGTCTCCCGGGTCGCTGCCTCTATGCGGTGCTAGTCGGCGCCACTCATCCATGCTGTTGTCGAACCACAAAAGGTGTTCCACCTCCCACCACCCATGGCTGCCACTGGTAGTTCCTTTAGTGGGCCACCAGAGTTGCTTCGGTGGTCCGTTTTTCAATCCTCATGCTCCTATAGGATCCGTAGGTTGTCACCATAACCGTGATGGTCATAGATGCACCTTTCTGCCATCTTCGACTATCTGTTCACAATGTGAACACATGCTGAGGGCCTCGAGCCTTGATTTTGTCGGCCAAAACCCTATGCGTTATTTTTTTTAAAACCATAAGGAGGTTTTTGTAAGATGTTCAATCCATGGTAATTCAGTCCTAATGTTGAACCCCAAAAAGGAGTAAGCTCTCTCAACAATTAATGACTTGTGGATCAACCTGTTCGTGGGTTGATACAAATTCTTCATATAGAAATAAAGGACAAGGAATAATTCAAATAAAAACACCTACCTCATTGAAATTAGTTTCTACAGTGCTTCGCCCACAAGGCTCCAAGAGGTTTATTGTATTCATCGTTCTTTGAGGTACGTCAAATTCAATGATGTCACACCAGCATTCTTCATTCTTTATTGGGGAGGAAGTCCATAAGATGTTTTCCGTATAATCCTCATAGTTTAATATTCAATCCACAAATGTGTTGGACTATTAAAAATAAAACATGTCATAGTGTTTTTGTTACATTGCGACGTTACATCGTTACATAGTTTCATTTACGAAACAATGTCACTATTATTCACCATTAATGTGTTGTTATGTTGCGTGTTAAAAATCCATTAATTATCTCTATTGATGCTCCTAGTTTCTCCATCATCACTACAACATAGCGTCTCTGTGTCACTTCTCATCAGTTACAAAATAAATAAAATAACTTTTTAATGTTATTTTATGTTTTTTTCAGAAAGGCCTAAAAATCAACATTTCCTTTTGTCCCTTGATGATTGATGTTAAGTCATTTATTAGTGAATCCCGATTTTCTAAGATCAATGGTTCCTTCAAATTTTTCAATCTGACCACCGGTTAATAATTTAGAAAAATTGGATCATAGGTTTACTAAACGTACCATAAAAAACTTAAAAATTTCATTCTGGGCTCACCAAGCCTTGGTACAATGTGCCTTCAGATCATGTATCCTGAAAATAATTCCATATAATTAAAAAAATTACCTGGAAATTATGAGACATTACATTACCCCCACCAAAGGGATTTACATCTCTGAAATAAAAAATAATGGCTAATCTAATAAATGGTGGGGGGGGGGGGGGGTACTAAGCCTAAATCTAAGACTCCGGCTCCCATTTTATCTTAGGGAGATTCCCATTCTGCCTCCGAATGTGTTCCCGAGGAATCTACCACCCACACAGGACCTCCCCTTGTTGATCCCTTATCTATATCGGGAACTATGTAAGCGTCACCCCATCACTATTATCCAGCTCACCCCAGTTAATGATTTGTTATGGATCATGCACATATCACCTCATCTAATACACATAGAAAACATCATGCCCATGTTGTATCTGTGGGGGAAGAGATATGCGGTACTCCACCTCACAAACTCTTCTTAGGATCTGAAAAGGTCTGATGAACCTCAAAGATAACTTTTCGCCCCGACCAAATCTCCACAATCTCCATTGGGGTGAGACCTGAAGGAACACATGGTATCCCTCCTCAATCTCCAAGGGTCATCATATCCTATCATCATAAGATATATCTCTGCTCTGTATAGTTCTCATCTTCTCCTGGTTGACCTGCACCTTCTTAATGGTAGCCCGTACCAGCCCCATAATCATGATTGCTGACTCCCCTGGGTATGTCCAACATAGAGGTGATCTTCATGGTCTCCGTACAAGGTCATGAATATTTCCATGAAATTGGTGGAGTGATAGATATTGTTTTATGCAAACTCCACCACTGGAATGTGGTCTCCCAAATATGAACAAAATCAAGGACTCTAACACGAAGCATTTCCTCCATGATCTGTATGGTCTGCTCTGTCTGACCATTCATCTAGTGATGGAATACCATTCCCAGGAATTTCCATGTCCCGAAAGCCTCTTGAAATCCCTTCCACAGCTTTGATGTAAATAATTCATTGCAGTCTAAGATTTTTGTCATAGGAACCGCAAGAAAACGCACTATCTCTTGGACATAGAGGCATCCCACAACCTCTATCGGTCCCTACATCTGAATGTGTAATAAGTGAGCTAACATGGTAAGTCAGACAATGATCACCAAGATAGAGTCATGGAACCTTGATGTACACGGTAACACTGTCATGAATTCCATCAAAATACCATATCATTTATAATATTGAACCTCAAGTGTCTGAGCCAAGCCTACCAGAACCTAATGCTTGCCCTTCACTTGGTGATAAGGGAGGCATCATGAGATGAACTCAGCGACTACATTGATCATTCCTAGCCACCATTACTAATGTCAGAGGTCTTATTACATCTTCTCCACTCTAGAATTTAGAGCCAAAGGGGAGGTATTGAAATCCATCAACGCCTCCTCCTACAATGTCACTAGATTTATGGGGAACACTCTAAAAAGGAACATATGCTACCCACCTATCTAAAATATATCTAGAGTATGACCTGAGGATAACTGATAACGTCAGGCCATTCAGTCAACATCTACCAGTTGTGCCTCCCTATCTCGTTATTATAGTGGGGAGTAATTGTCCTCGATTGACGGTATGATACTCTATAATCATTCATGATGGATATCTGCATCACAGATAACTTCTCTATTGAATTTCGTAGCAGCTGGAACTTGGAACTCCTACTGTATGCGTCTGCCACAACATCCCCCTTACCTGGAGTATAATTTATCTCATAGTCATAGTACTAGTGGAACTCTATCTGTTGCCTCTCTCACAAGATTAGGTCATTCTGGGATAAGATATACCTATGAATCTTGTAGTCAGAGTAGACAATAAACCGTTCACCCATCAAGTAGTGTCACCACATCATCAAGGAAAATACCACTGCTACTAACTCTTGTCCAAGGGTTGGATAGTTATGCTTATGTGGCCTCAATTTCCATGAGCCATAGGCGATCACCACTCCTCCTACATCAGGTCACAACTTAGACTATTTCTTGATGTGTCCGAAAAGACTATATACCCAATTACTTCTTCTGGTTGTCCCAAGATGGGGGTAGTTGTCAGTCTCTTCCTCAACTTCTATAAACTCTTCTGGCATTTATTCATCCAAAAAAATGGATGTACCTTCCATTTCAAAGCCTATAAGGGTGTTTACACTCTATAAAAGTTGGGAATGAACCTTCAATAGTTACCAACAAACCCCAAAAAGCTCTGTACCTCAGTCAAGAATCTGGGCGTCTGCCAAGAGAGCACTGCCTTTATCTTCACCAGATTAACCACAACTCTAGCCTTTTAGATGATGTGTATGATAATATGGACCTCCCATATCGAGAAATGGAACGTGTGGAGATTAACATAACCTTGGTGCTCTTGGAGTGTATCTTGGACTATCCACATGTGTGTAGCGTGGTCCTCCTTTGATGTCGAGTACACAAAGATTCCATCAATGAAGACCATAAAAAACCGATAAAAGTAATTCTAAAAAAACCTATTCATGAGTCCAATGAATATAGTTGGGGAATTGGTCATGCTGAAAGGAATCATCCAAAAGTCATAGTGTCCATATCTATATTTTTATGATGTATTTGGTATGTCCTCATTTCGTACTCGAAGCTGATGATAGCCTGATATTAGGTATGTCTTTGAGAACCACCTTGATACCATCACCTAATCGAAAAGGTCATCAATTATTGAAAGTAAATAATTAATATTCGAGGTTACTTGGTTTCGGCAGTGAAATTCCACACAAAACCTCAAACACCATTATTCATTCTTGGTAAACAACATCAGGGCTACCCATGGGGAAACACTGGGCCATAAGAACCCCTTCTTTAGTATGTCCTCCAGTTGTACCCTTAGCTCGTGAAGCTCAGTGAGAGCCATCCGATATAACAGTGTGGATATTGGTTTTGTCTTGGGGTACAGGTCGATTAAGAAATCTACCTCTCTATAAGGAGGTAGTCTCGGAACATGCTCAAGAATAACATCCCTATAATCTTTCACCACTATAGGAAATCTTGGACTCCTCTCATCCACCACTCCATGTGTGAGGCTATCCATCTGATGATTGATCATATACACCCTCATTTGAAAATTTACATCCTATACTAAAAATGATACCTTCTCACCAGTGATGGAAAACTTAGTCCCATCCTCATAGACACACTGTAATTTTCAAATAAAATAGTCGATCTATGCGTGGACTATAGATAACCAGTCCATACCTCATATTACCTCGCAAGGCCTCAAAACTACTACTAAATGATCCCAACTGAAGCTATCGCCTCCTAGTGTAATCTCACACTGCTGTATCTAGTGTGTAATCATCAAATCCCCTCCCATAAGAGTCTCTAGTCATAAGGATTGACCTAATGGTTCTACTAAATCTCTGATAAACAAAAGAGAGTCTTAGAAAAGCAAATATTCACTGGAACCTATGTCTATAAGAAATACATCTATGGTATATAAGAAACAGATCATACATTGAGTATTATTTGAAGCACCATGGTCATAATCCACCACTACCTGATGGTGAGCTCTCCCTTGTCCACCTACTTCCTATGGACGTGGTGGACCACCTTAGGGTGGTGATGATATTACCTTGAACCGTCACCCACTGCTTACTACTCATCCTGATCCTCTGCCATGTCCTTAGCCCTATGGCCCTCCTCACTCAAACATATTCCTCTTCCTTTAAGTTCCCTCAACTATCTACTGATCGTCTACACTGCTAGTCAGACAGTCATAATCCATGTGTCCCTTCCCACCACCCTAGTAGCACACCCAACTCCTCTGCTATCTCCCACTTCCATGGAAGCCTCACACCACAGATCCTGAGTCATAGGGTCGTCCAATAGATGATTTAGCCCATTTGGACCAATACTCCATCTATCGACCACCTCCCACAGATGGCTCGGCTACCTATCACTCGATGGTGGAACCCACTGTTGGTTCCTACTGTCCAAGGAAGATCTATACTAGTAGGGATCGCTCTGGCACTCCAGCTTTCATTGGGATTATGAGATACAAAAAAGATGATATAATCTCCCAGTGTAGCACCTAATTTAAGGCTTGAGCCCTTAATAAAGGGTCTCACACTATGTTAGTATAATAGTTGGAATGTTCGGTGAACATCAATGAGTACTCCTCTACCGGCATGCTACCCTGCTAATGGTGAAGATGATCTTGAATGCGCATTGAACACAATGTCACAGGGATAAAATCCTCTCGAAAATTCTACTTGAAGTCCATCAAGGTGAGGGTCACCTCATCATGCATCTGGAGGGTCAAGATCCACCATCTACCTTTAGATCACTATAGAATGCTCGTGGATAGGACTTCCATCTAGTAGGGTTGCTTCCACAATAAGTGGAATACATTCTTCACCCCATCCATACAATCCTTATTTACCTTGGGATCTGTCTCTCCCATGATCCTAATAGGCTTCTACCTCTGAAACTTGTGGAAGGCACTGAGACTACGCACTTCCTCTTCCCGTACCACTAGTAGTAGATGTTGACCAAAAGGTGGTGGAAGCACTGTTGCACCACCCAGTTAGGTCATCTTGAGAATTGGTCCCTGAACAGATGATTTTTCACTAGGAGGGATGTCCTCCTTACCTAGTATTGGAATCCTGGCTAGTCATCATTGTGGAGGCATCTTGGAATAGATCATGAAGGGCCACAGTCAATAGAATATATCATGTGACCTGACACTTATACAAAAAAATATTAGGACAAACTTTTTCAACCAATGTATTTATTAATTGAACCAAAAGCATAATTCAAGGGCCTTGTGTGAGGATATGTCAGTTGTCGCACCAACACTGGACTCCTTGAATCAGAAAGTTGGACTCCCAATATTTAAAACTATTACCCAAAAACTAAAACAACAGACTCTCAGTCTCTACGGTATAATCGACAACCTATGATACCACCTTGTCTCAACGTATCCCCCAGGGCCTATCCCATGACTACCCCAAGCCCACGTTCTGAATGCCAGGGGTTGTTGACTATCACCGAAGGCGTCAACTTGCATGTGGGAGGCATTTTGCTGAGTACCTTGACACACACACACACGCCTAACCACATCCCACCAAATGGATGGGGAAAAAAGTATACTGAAAGAAGTTCTGAGTACATGAGATACTTAAAAAAATTTCTATAATACAAACAAAACAAAATAATATAAAATAGGAAAGTACAAAGGGACTCGTGTATCCATCCATTGAAAACCCCACCTGATGGTATGAGTAATATAGCTACTGTAAGTCTATGTAGTATGTCATGTCTGCCTAATCATACAAGGCCCCACCTGTTCCTAGGATACTAAGTCCTCCGTTGAAGCATTGGTAGTGTGCACCAGACACAACACATGCAATAAAAGCCCACACAGTGGTGATTAAAAAAATACTCAGTAGGGGACCTCGAAACACAAAGGAAAGACCACAAAGAAATCATCAAAGGAAAGAATGAATCATGAGCTTGAAGAACAATCATGAATAGCAAGATAGGTCACTCAAGGTATATTATAGAGTAGGAATGGTTCATCGATTATAGTGAATAAATTTTGTACTTTTGAGGGACTCATCATTGAGGAGTTGTTGATGTCTTTCAGGCCACTGAGGTCCACACGACTGTTGTTTTTCTACTAGGCCACTGAGGTCCACACAGCTCTACCATGCCACTGAGGTCCACACGGCTACTGGTCTACTAGGCCACTGAGGTCCACATGGCTACTCATCTGCTGGGCCATTGAGGCCCACACAACTGCTTCTGGTCTATGAACATGATCACGAGAGACCCTATAACTCAATCCATATGTTAAAAATAAAATTCCATGTAAGTCCCCTTAGAGAAAAATAAAATAACTGCCTCATCAAGAGGGTCTAAAATCCCAATATGGATCACCAATCAGATTTTTGGTTTTAAAATTATTAGCATTTTAGTAATCATGGGCTGATTGCAATTTGGTCAAGTTTGACTTGGCCAGACCGACCTGACTAACCTATCATAAGGGTCCCACATGCCTTGGTTAAATTCGACTAACTCAACCTGGCCTAGATCAAGTTTTATTTAGTCTGGTCCTACAAGGTCAGGGGGGCAGGCCCAATGGGCCTCGGTAGACATGGCCCAGTTTGTCCAAGGGTCCAACCTGCCGGGTCGCTAGGTGATCCAGTCATGTCTGACCCTACACGAATGGTGCGAGTCTTTCCTGCCAGGGTGGGTCTAGCATGCTGGCATTATGTCAGCCCACTAGGCCATGGGTTAGGCCCATAGGCATGGGTCTCTCTTGGACCACTGGCTGGGGATGCCACCCTCCATTTATTGAAAGGTCACCCAAATGGTCGGTGGTGTGTGCACGTGGCGTGGAAGCTATCGACGCATCCCCTTCTCTATCGGAACATGGCCAGTAAGGAGCATCATATATGGTACAGGCTGATCATCCTACATGGCGTCAGACTGGCATCACATCCAACACTTACCATGGCTGATGGGGTGTGACCTCCCCTTCACCGTTTTCGAGCGACCGCAGAACTCCGGGTCGCAAAGGCAGCCCGAACGCAGGCCACCGCTTCCCCGCAGTGCAGCTCCACCATGCCACCGTGACCTGTTGGCCAGGACCTCCTGTCATCGTGATGCACCGATGAGCATACCACCACCCTCTGATTGCAGCCGCCGCTATGGGAAACCACCAGCCTTCACTGGAATCAGTGCATCGACGGTTCCATCTATACGCCACCCGAGTTTCTCCGGTGGTCCATTTCTCTATTCTCCTACGCTTACGAGCTCTGTTGGGTGTCACTGTCACCATGATGGTCTCTGATGCACATTGATTCCATCAGGGAAAATCTGTTCCCAATGAGCGCACATACAGAGGGGATTGAGTCCATGTTTTTTTATCCCACGCTCTCCATGTTAGATGTATTAAAAATGATAGGAGGTTCAGGGAAGATGTTTATTCCTTGGTAATTTAGTCCCAATGTTGATCCCCAAAAGGGTACCCTCCCACAAGAATGAGTGAACCCTATATCAACATGTTCATGGGTTTATGCGCTTCCATCATTTAAAAATATAGTATGGGGAAGACATAAAAATGAAACCCATAGTTCATTGATGTTATTTTCTATAGAATTTCATCCTCGAGGGTCCTGGTGGTCGATGGGGTTCATCCTTCATCAAGGTACATCGAAGTCGATGACATCCCGCCAATGTTCTTCACTCTTAATTGGGGAGGAAATCCATCAGATGGTTATCAGATAATCCACATAGTGTAATCCTCATTCCAAGAATGTGTTAAACTATTAAAAAAAACTTCATAACATTTCTATTATGCTGCAATGTCATGTAGTTACATTATTTCATTTATGGAATAATGTCGCTATTATGCATTATTAAAGTGTCCTTACACTACATGTTAATGATCCATTAATGAGATCTATTAATGTGCTTCATCGCTGCCTCAGTACTGCACCACAACATAGTTGTGTTGCTACACATTGGAGAGAAAATAATTAAAATAACCTTTTAAAGTTATTTTATGTTTTTTCCAAAAGTTCTGAAAATTATCTTTTCTGTTCGAACCTTGACGGTTGAAGTTTAGTCCTTTCTATGTGAATCCCAGCATTCTGAGTTCAATTGTTCCCTCTGATTTTTGATCCGAGAAACAATTTAGAAGTTATAAAAACCTATTCGCACATTTACTAAATGTACCTTAAAAAGATTAAAATTCTATTTTGGGATCACTGGGCCTTGGAATCATGTATCTTCGGAGCTTGTAGTCTCGAAATAATTCCATATAATTAAAAAAAATTACCAAAAAATTCAGAGACATTACATAAAAATTTATATTATTAAATAATTTTCTTTATAATATAATGACATTTTATCTATCTATAATTCATTACATTGAAATCCTTAAATATTATTAAATTTTTTTTATCAATGAAATAATTTGGTGGGGTTTCCACAATACTAATTTGTGTTGTTTTAAATATTCCTTTCTTACTCTTCATTTTATTTTCTTGATATGAATTTTTTCTTCACTATGATAATATTTTATTTTATAAGATATTTTTAAAAATCTAATTTAATAAAATCATAGGTAAAACTCATTTCATTCATTAAAAATATAAATTTATAAAATAAATTTGATAAAAAATATTAATACCTCCAAAAAATCTAATTTACTTGATTGAAATTAAAAAATATATACCCAATAAAAATAAAAACCATATAAAAATATAAAAATCACTGAAATTTTTTACCAGGAAATCTTATCTTAGAAAATTAATTAACATATTAAGTTCAACATTACCATCTAAAACACTATTTGACAATATTTCTCAAATAAATACAAAGTTAAAATATGTAGAGAAAACTAAGAGAATCATTATTAATATGGATTTATATTTCAAGATTAATTATAAATATATATATATATATTAATGAATTCATGAATACTTATTTTAAATCATAGGTTGATTAAATAGATCTCTACGAGTATTAATAAAGTCTACAATCTATCAACTATTAATGGTTTATCTCAATCCCAATCTATCTATCAATGTTTGATGTCAAAAAATTCATTATAATAAGAGAATGCAATATAAAATACACACTAATTACATGAGTTTTACATTTAATGAATATAAAAGCAATCATTTAGTTGACATAAACACATGTAAAGTCGATGAAAGAAAAGTTATACAAGTAGTCAATTCTATGTCAAAAAAGAAAAAAATTCCAAAAAAAGAGAAAAAAGGATAATATATAAAGTAAATGTTCTAGAGTAGAAATAAGAATAAATATTCTAACCCAATGAATACTTAGAAAAATTGGAAAATACAAATAATCTCGAATAACATTTAATTTATCATGATAATAAAATGTAAATAAAGTCATTATAGAGTGTGGTAGAACTCTAATGAATTTTATATCAAAAAATGGGAATAAATTTTTTATGGAAAAATTATTTTATCCAATAATTTCATATTGATAATATTTATTTAAAAATATTATAAAAAAATACTTCATTAAAAATTTATAAGAATATGTAGTTGAACATGAGAATAAACTTTAAGTTATCATGTTCTAAACTTTATAAATATCACATCTATTTTATATGAAGATTGAACTTATTCATTAAAAATAAATTTTTTATATTTTTTAAAACCATTTATATAATTTATCAAGAGGGGGAAATTAATATAATATAGAATATCCAAAATAAGGACTACCAATAACCTAATTATTCTATATTGGGATTAACACGATATGAAATAAAATCATGAATATTCTCAAAAAACTATTAATTAAATTATAGTCCTCATAATATTTTAGATAGGTGATGATGTATATAAATCATTATCTAGGCGGGGAAATAAGAACCAAATGGTATGTAGTAGGTAACTAGTATGTTGATAAAAACAACAAAAAATATTTTTTTAAATATTATTTAGGTGAATTCACATTTTAATTTAATAATAAATATATCTATCTTAATTTCTATGAAATTTCATAATATAATAATGGTTAACACTAAAATAAAAATTAAATGACTAATATTCAATATAAAACTTAAAAAGATGTATCTGAATAGAGTAATTTTTTAAGATTCCAATGATGGAGTTAGTGAAGGAGCCACTTTTATGTAAAAGGAATTAATTAGTTATAATTTATTTTTAATTTTAAATTTATTATAATGCACATTTCAATATAATTCATGAGCGATGTATACATATTAGTCTATGAGAATTATTAAAAAAAGAAGATTATAGTTAATTTTATTTTTAGAGGGTAAAATTTTCTCATAAATTTATAAATGTGTACATTATCAATGAAGAATAGCGCATGAATTTAACTTTGTGGTGTATGTTTAAAATTCTACATCATAAATAATTAATTTGATAATAAAATTTTTCACCGAAAATATTTATTAAAATAATAATATACAAAACGGTTCGATGGTATTTATTATACATATAAAATTGTACTGATATATGGAGTAAAATTGTATCATATTAATATTTTAAAAAATATTATTTATTCATGTTATTTATATTTTTAGACATAATTAATTATATAAAACACTATATTTATCTTGGAAAATATGCAACACTATGTTTAAAAGGAATGTGAAATACTATTAAAATGTTATTATTCTAAATGATAGTTATAAACTATCCATTTAATATGAAGGTATAAATATTAATAACTACTATATGAAATATGAAAATAACATTCCAACTCAATAAAAATTTACAAATAAAATATTAGTAAAAAATCAAACAATTATTTTTTATGTATTTATATTCATAAAGAATTGTTAGGTTCAGAAATGATTTTTTACATTTTTATGTGAATATATTATAATTAATTCACATATATTTTATAAAATTTATCTATAAAAATGAAATTAATTTTTCAAATAATCATATAAAAATTATCTTACGATGAAATATTGTGATTTTTAAAGACTTATATTTCGACCAATAGTGGAAAATATTAAATTTTAATAGAAAAATACAATTTAGTTTAAATTATTTAAAATTATAAATTATATATTAAATTAGTTTTAAATTAAAATTAGATAAATTTTAATTATATTAATTGATTAATTTTTAATGTAATATTTTTTATTTTATTTTCATATAAAAACCATTTGATCATTCAAATAATTTTTATTTTTTTAACTCAATTTATCGCTGTATTTAGGGGAATAATTTTTAAATTATACTTTCCACTTCTATGACTTGAATTTATAAAAAATCATTGCATTTTTTAATATATAATAATTTATATTATCTAATAATTTTAATATTATTATTTAGTTAAATCATTAAAAATTAAGTATCACTGTTAATATAAAAATGGGTTTATAGTGTGTTAAAATAAAAAGATAAGGGTTAAAATGCACTAAAATGTTTTATAAAATATATTTTGTGGAAATATTTTTTCCCTATAATTTATAATTAAGTAGAATACTCCATCATGGAGCCTTTTAACCTAGTATAAATTTGGTTTCACCTTTTTCATTTTATAAAATTATAGGTGTTCCACAAACCTCTCTTATAAAATGCCACCACATAACCTCTCTTATTTAAAACTTTAAACATTTTTTTCTTAAGAAAACCATCCTTAATAACTTCTAAAAATCTCTTATCTCATCATAAAATCTTTATTTTAGTTATAAGGTGAACATAAGAATGATTTTAGTGAAAACCATAAGAAGTTACCTGAAGAAGATGTAATGTTCTTCAATGTGATTTTTTTATTTCATCATCCAATTGCATCAATTATTATTGAAACATAATGATGAAATAAAATCAGTGTCATTGATATAGTTAGTTGTTTAAATGATATGTTCCTGACCTACAACCAAATCAAATTTCATTAAATTGGTTGCAAAATCATTGTTTGTGTGTGCAGCGGATTGCAACCTCGTGAACCAATGTCATTCATTTTTCCATTACCACAAAACAAGGTTGTGTAAAATGATGGATAAAGGGTATAAATATGTTATTTATAATAAAATTATATATTTTGAGTCATTATATCATTTTAATTTCTTAAATTACTATTATTTAGTTGATATGGTAATGTTGTTCATGTGTGCAATAAATTACCTCCTCACAAAGCAATTTTATTTGTTTTCAATAAAACATTAGATGAAATTTAATAGGTAAAAATATCATGAATTCATGTGATATTGATGAATTAAATGTGATATTAATGACATAATTATCAGTATTTAAATATAATATATCATTTTATTTCTAACATTTTGACTCACTAAAAGATGATAATGATGTTCTTCTACATGTGGACTATATCCTTCATGAAGTAATTTGATTATATCTTTTAATAACCAAGACACATAGATGATATTTTTAAGTATATTTAATGAAATTAGGTGTTTTTTGTTATATTATTATAAATATGGAAAGATAAAATATTTTTTACCTTTTTTCTATAATGGTTATTGCAAAACAGAAAGGTTACTCATGCATACATACAACCCACTATCTCCATTATTGTAACAGATTTCATTTATCAATACAGAATTCATGGTTTTAGTTAAAATTAATATTTATTTATAAATATTCTTATAATGTCATTATTATTATTTTTATGAGGATTTAACCATCATCAATTTATGAGGACTTAAAATGTCAAATCAAAACATATATGAAAAACAAAATATTTATTACTGTAAAAAGGTTTTAGCAAGAAATTTGTGATACAAGGGTACTAAAAGGACTTAATTAAATCATATATGGTATGATATATATATATTTATGGTTTTATAAAATAATTTTAATAATATTATTGTTGGTCGAAGTGGATAATCAAGCGGGGTGGGGGTGAATTGAGTTCCAATTAAAATTTCTGTTAAAAATATTTCTCTTAAAATCCACCTATTTAAAAATAAAGTAAACCTGTAGTGAATTTATACAGTGGAAATGCTCAATTGGTTTCTCAAAGATTGATTAGGTCTCAGTTAACTTAATCAGAAGACTAAATTAACTTTTGAAACTAACTAACTGGTTTACAATAAGTATAAACACATGCTAATTTGACTATCAAAGTAGCTTTAAAATGGTTTTGTATTTCAATGTAGTTAGTAGAAGAATATGATATATATATATATATATAATTTATACTTATTATTTAAACTAAAATGCACAGTAGATGTTACCAAGAGGTTCGGTCTCAAGCCAAGACTTAGTCCTCTCAACAATTTACATAAAATGATCCGCACCCTGGATCGGGGTAAACAGTAGTGAACACACTGTCCAGGTACAAAGACCTCTACTACAACTCTTCGTGGGAAAACACACAATTGCTCAAATCTATCCAGGTCTCACTTGTCCTCTTACACTATCCACAGTGGAAAAAAGAGAGTTATATAGTTTGAATGATGATTTACAAATCTTCCAGTTTAGATCAGGAGATAGTGTGTGTGTAAAATAAAAAGGGTACACACACTGCTCGAAAATGTAAATAAAATAATCACTAAATAAGTGATAATGAGTTTAGAAGAGCTTTAGTGATTAGCAGTGCAACTCTGGACTCATTTGGTTTGTCAGAAAAGTTTCTGAGTCCTTCTCTAGTTTTTGTTCTAAAAAACAGAGTATCATTTTTTCCTTGGTTCCATGTTCATCTTATCAGTCTGAGTGCATGGAGTGTCTATTGTAGTTCTTCACTGAATATGTATCTTTTAGTTTCTTTTAGAATAGTGTCTTTACGTATATCCAGGATTCTTGGAGTATGGATGAAACCTTGTGTGAATGAACCACGTTGGAATATTTTTGATCCTTCTTAGTTTTTTTGTGCTCTTTGTATGAAACAACTTTAATTTTTATCTCTGTGTATATCTCGGCTAGGTATTTGTCTCCCTTTTTATAGCTTTCAGCTCCAAAAAAAGGAATGATTACTTTTTACATGGGTACTAGGTACGGTTCCGTGACAAGAAAACAGATATCATTAAATAACATTAACTGCATTAAAAAAAACAAATGTAACCATTAGCTTAATAAAAAAATAGTATTGAGAGAATAGAGTTTGACTAGTTGGTCAATCAATAGTATCCATCTATTGGTAGACGTGTGAAGTGAAATTTTTGTAGGACCTTCTATTGGTAGCTCTTTTAAACTTGTATCTGTATCTATATATATCGGTGACTTCATTCTATCAGAAGATGTTGTTATCTATAGCTCTTAATCCATCAGTAGCTCTTGGGATCTTGGTAGCTCGATGTATCAGTGACTCTGTACTT
This sequence comes from Viscum album, assembly GCA_963277665.1. Classification (NCBI taxonomy): domain Eukaryota; kingdom Viridiplantae; phylum Streptophyta; class Magnoliopsida; order Santalales; family Viscaceae; genus Viscum; species Viscum album. The sequence continues at coordinate 1,778,308,395 of OY728165.1, read as the reverse complement.
GTATTGATAGACTATGTCAGTCAGTTCATATCAGTCTCTAGTCTATGTATTGGTAGGCCAGTCAGTAGCTCGTATCGGTAGACTTACTCTACTAGCAGACTTCTATCGGTAACTGTCTGTGAACTGGTTCTATCGGTAGACTTTATCATATCGGTAGCTATGTACATATCAGCGATCAAGTGTATACTAGAAGACTTAATCATACCGGTAGACATGTTCTATCGGTAGCTCTGTACATATCGGTAGCCTTAGCTTATCGGTGACTCTGTCTATCGGTAGACTAATTACCGGTAGCTTTATTATCATTAGCTATATGCAGATCAGTGTCAAACACTTATCTGTTTTATGAAAAACATATTCGATTGGGCTAGAATTAATTTATAACTTATATAAACATAGATAACCATTGATTAACATATCTCAAGGATTATTTTAACATTATTTTCATCTTGATAATAGAATATCATATCATGAGAGAATATGAATATAGATAAAAATTAATTGGGATTATCAAAGTATGTGAATGAATAATGGGGATTATCAAAACAGGTGAGGCAACAATCTCCCCCTTTTTGATAATCACAACTTATGATATTCTTATTTTAAAATAGTGAGTAATTTTATCAGAGGATATATCATTGAATTCAATTTTCTCAGTGAAAACAGTATATTGTAGAACATAATGTATCAGAGATATAATTTAAATGTGATAGTATCAGAGATAGTATTTAAATGTGATAGTATCAGAGATAGAATTTAAATGTGATGGTATAAGAGAGTTAAGTGTAATAGTATCAGAGGGGAAAAGCATTATAGCTCTTCTTTAGATAAAATTCCTCCCCCTTTGATACTTTCTCCCCAAAGTTTATGTTCCCCCTTTATATAATATTTGTAGAATATTTCGTTCCCATTGTGATAATAAAAAAGTGGGAAACAACAAGGATAAGAGGAGAAAAAATAAGAATAAATAAAATAAAATAAAACCACTTATATTAAATGATACAAAAAGGTACATTGATAGGAAAAAAATACAAAGAATTCCTATCAAACATCTTAGGCACTTGATCAATCCACATCCTCAGTGTGAGATTTTCCCTTGGGATCAGAAGAGGATTCAGGTGGTGTGGATGCAGGTGAAGGCTTAGGAACACCAGAGATGATCAAAGGAGGCTTAGCTGCTGACACTATGCCTATACTATATTGAGGAGTTTTTTGAGTGATCATAGGTGTGAGGCTTCAAATTTCATGGGCAGGAGTCATCTGAATAGAATAAGCAGTAGAGGCAGAAGCAGGTAAGGCTTGAGGTATAATCACCGGCCTAGCATCAACATGCAGGAAAGGCAACAAAAGATTTCTGAAATCCATAATTATTCCTCCTCCTCTCTCCATAGCAGATATGAATTCATCCTTGTTCTCCATAAATTTGTCTAATGCTGGAGTCAATTCCCTTATTTTGCTGACATTATCTTTGAAGGCTTGATTGACAGGAGGTAACATCATATTTTCCAATAACAGTTTGAAGTGATTGTTTAGTTGATGTTGTGTGTAAATCTTTTGGAAATAGGAGTCCACATTTTTTTCACTTCTTTTTGTGAGGAAGAATCTTCTCTCATATAGTCTTGGACTATCTTCATTATATCTCTAACTGAATCTTTTGTAGAAAGCACAACTTTTCTCAGGCCGGATGAGTCCATAGAGCCACTGGTTGATGCTAAACCAAGCTCCTCCTTCATCACAGCTCAAAATTTATCCATATCCACTAAAGGTCTAGAAGCAACAGAACTAGTAGAGAAGGTTACTGTTTCCATGAAGTTTTTGGTCAACCCACTGATCAGATTTTGGACTTGAGAATCCTGGGTTTCAACATGATCTTTCATGGAGGTTTTAAATCCTTCTAACACTGAAACTATCTGACTCAGAACTCTCTTTACATAGGCTAAGTCCTTATCTTCTTGGGATTTTGAGATCATGTAAGATTCCAAAGAGATAACCGATTTCTTTAAAGCTTCAAGATCTGCTTCCATTCTAGATATTTGAGTTTGGAAATCCTTAACTTCTCCATATACTTTTGTCACAATGGATGACAAATTAAAACCTAGAGAGAGTTCAAAAGATCATTACAACATACTCATATCTTCAACAAAACAGTGATTCATCTCAACAACTATGGCACTAAAAGATTATTTCAGCTCAACCTTTAAGGATTCAAGGTCAGCCCTGGTGATCATATCCGCAGGAGCAACTACAATAGGTACTCTTTCAGATGCTAAACTGACCACTATGTCAGTCCTGACCGATTGAAATAATGATACTAGAGAAACTTCCATCTTCATTACTTCTACCACAAAACTATCCTTATGATTTTTCTTCAAAATATCCAGGTCATGCTTTCTGACGACATCTTCAGGTAACAACTCAGAATCAACATCATAAATGATTTTTGGTCTATTTAGAGATGCATAATTCTCAGAATCAGGATAGTCTAAACCACATACCACAAAACCTGGGTCTTCTGCCCAGTCCTCAATATCAACAGCCACTGTTACACTTCCAAACTTGGTTTGATGCTCCCCCTTAACTGGTGCATCCTCAAGTAAAACAACATCATTCTCAACAGCATTCTCAAAAAGTATTACTTTTTCAGGGGAATCTTCTACTATCAATTCTTTCTCTGCAATAGCTAGAGGGTCTTCGAAAATAGGCAAGGGTATGCCTACTTTACTTGCGTCCTTAGCAGGCACTGATGATTGTCCAATCACTAGTCTAAGACTCAAATTAGCTGACAGAGATTCATCACTTTCAGGAACATATTTTTTATTCTCTACAATAGCCACTTCAACATCCTCTAAAGAAGATTATTACTTATCTATTTTTTATCACGATTTTCAGGAGTTGGTTTTTGAGGTAAGTCAGGGTCTCCTCCTTCCTCAGCAGATGACTCTTCCTCTTCTGAATCATCACTGTATTCTCTCTTCTCTTCGTCAGGTCCCAGACCTGGATCCCTCACATCCATCGGTCTTGAAGGATGATCCCTAGGACTGATCATATCATACACCTTCTTGTAATCAGTGACCCATTCTCCTCTCCATGGATTCCAATTTATTTTCATGTACTTTCAAACTGTACTAGTGACATAGAAATTGTTCCTTACTACCACTGTCTCATCTTGAGACTCAGCAATTCCTTTCAATTTGATCATTAGTGAGATCAAATTGGCAAAGAACAAGGCATTAGTTTTTGACTTGGGTCTAATCATATCCTCCATTTGGGTCATCAACAATCTGCATAGATTCACCTTGACTCCATGCCTCAAAATATGGAGGGGATAGATATCCTGATATCTTAAATTTGGAATGTCTCCTCTCTTTGGTATTAAGACATGCTGAAGAAACTTGAACAACAATCTGTTCTCTCCATCCATTTCAGTAGCTACTACTTGTCATTGATTTCCATCACTAGTGAGTTCCTCCAATGCAGTCTCATAATCAAAGATATCACTAGCAGGTGGTATAGATCTCAAGACATATCCAGATACACCTTTGTGTGGATCTTTCAGACATTCATCCCACTCAGTCGAGGAAAAGGGGAACTCCTTTCCATTTACAAACGAAGTTACTCGGTTCTCATCTAAACATTTCTTGAAACATACATAGTAATAAAGCTATTTCACTAGCTTCGGATAGTAGGGACCATTGTTGTTCGAAAAAAAATCTACCCACTTTTGATCTTTCAGTACTTCGAGCACTAACGATTTACTTTCTAGAAAGCATTCCACACACAACTCTTTTTAGATCACAATAACTCTATTCTGTAAATGAGGATTTACTGGTCATCTTCCTAATCATGTTCTTCTAGAACTACCACTTGCTTCTAGCTCGGACTTTTGCTTCTTTTCCTTATGCTCATCAGCAAAATCTCTAACAGAAGAGAGTTTGGTTTTTTCCCTCTCAGATTCGAGGGATTTAGGGTTATTGAATGTTTTGGGAGATAAGGTTTGAGGGTAAAGGGTTTGAGGCTCGGTGGATTGAAATGTAGCTCAGACTTTGTTTCTATCATTTAAGAATAATAAAATAAATAAATAAAATAATATAAAGTAAAAAACGATTCAGATTATGGTGAAAGACATATGTTTAAAACAGCACACTCATCGGTAGGGTTCATCAGTGAGAATTTACATCGGTGAGGATTTACATCGGGGAGTATTTACATCGGTAAGGATTTACATCAGTGAGGATTTACATCGGTGAGTATTTACATCGGTGAGGTAGCTATCGATCAATGTTAATCATTCCCAACTCATGTCTAATGTAACTTAACCTATCCAAACTCAAAGGTTTGGTGAAAATGTCAGCTAATTGATGTTTAGTACCTATAAACTCAAGAAAAATATCACCCTTTTGGTAATGATCTCTTAATAAATGGTTCCTTACATCAATGTGTTTGGTCCTAGAGTGAGATACAGTGTTCTTCGAAATGTTTATTGCACTAGTTTTGTTACAGTTTATAGAGACATGCTTAAAATCATATCCATAGTCCAAAAGAGTGTGTTTTATCCACAGAATTTGTTCATAGAAACTACTTATAGCTATGTACTCTACTTTGTCAGTGGACAAATCTATAGAATTCTGCTTCTTGCCACACCAAGATACTAAGGATTTTCCCAATAAATGACAAGTTCCTGATGTGCTTTTCCAATCCAATTTGCAACCAGCAAAGTCAGCATCTGAGTAACTCATTAACTCAAAGGATTTCCCTTTTGGGTAAAACAAAAAAAAGTTTACAGTGTGTTTAAGATACTTAAAAAAAATTTAACAGCAAGAAAATTATATTATTTCAGATTACCTTGAAATCTGGCACACATACTTACACTAAACATAATATCTGGTCGACTAGCAGTAAGGTAAAGTAAGCTTCCAATCATACCTCTGTAATTGGTTTGATCCACTGGTTTCCCTGTTTCATCTGCATCCAATTTACAGACTGTACTCATAGGAGTTTCACTTTCCTTAATACAATCCAGAATAAAACGTTTTAAAAAATCCTTTGAATATTTAAATTGATTAAAAATATTACCATTTTCATTTTGAAAAACATGAAATCCAAAAAAATATTTTAGTTCTCCCATTAAACTCATTTCAAATTCATTTTGCATATTTTTTAAAAAATAAGTACATAAAGAATGATTACAAGATCCAAATATAATATCATCAACATAGATTTGTACTACTAAAACATCTTTTGAAATTATTTTATTAAAAACATACCTTTAATAAAACTTTTTGAGATAATAAAGTGTCTACGTCTATCATACCAAGCTCTTGGAGCATTTTTAAACCATATAATGCTTTAGAATGTTTAAAAACTTGACTTGGAAAATGAGGATTAGTAAATACAAGTGGTTGTTCAACAAAAACATCTTCAATTATAAAACCATTTAGAAAAGCACTTTTAACATCCATATGATATAACTTGAAATTTAGATGAGCAACATAGGCAAGTAGAATTTTAATAGATTCTAATCTAGCTACTGGTGAAAAGGTTTCCTAATAGTCTATACATTCCTCTCGACTATATCCTTGTGCAACTAGTCTAGCTTTGTTTCTAAAAACCCATTTAGTGCCTATTGTCAAAGTGTCCTTCGGTCTGTCAACTAATTCCCAGAAATTGTTTCTTTCAAATGGATTTAACTCTTCTTGCATAGACATTACCCAAAATTCATCATTGATAGCATCATTGACAATTTTAGGTTCTATCTGTGAAAGAAAGGCTTGATGTTCAACATGGATTCATAAAGAAGGTCTAGCCTGTGTCCCTCTATCAAGATTACCAAAAACAGCATCCAAAGGATGATTCTTTAGAATCCTTGTTGATCTAGTAAAGGTAGGACTAGAAATTTCAGGTTCATATATAGGCTCGGGTTCTATAGCAGAAGATTGTCGAATATGTTTAGAACTAGGTGTTTTTATAGCAGGTTCTTTAGTTTTATCATTAAGGTCCAGAACAATCAAATATTCTTCAAGATTTTCAAGAGAGGTTTTAGGCTCATGTGGATCAGTTTCATCAAACTTGACGTGATGATATTCTTCCACACATTTGGTTCTTTTATTAATGACTCTATATTCTTTTCTTGTTAATTAATAACCAAGAAAAATTCCTTCATCACTCATAGAAGAAAACTTTCCAAGATTATTCTTTGTATGATTAATAAAAACATTACAGCCAAAGTCTCTAAAATAACTAACTTTAGGTTCTCTATTATTCTATAGTTCATATTGGGTCTTCTTAAGAACATGTCTAATTAATACACTATAAATAATATAACATGCTGTATTTACAGCTTCAGCCCAAAAATAAATAGGCAGGTCATACTAATTAAGCACGGTTTTTGCAATTTCTTGAAGGGTTATATTCCTTCTTTCTACTACACCATTCTACCGAGGAGTCCTAGGAGCAGAAAAGTTGTGACTATAGCCATTGTGTGGGAAATAAGATTCAAACTCTTGATTTTCAAACTCACGACCATGATCACTTCTAAGAGTTTTAATCTTAAGTCCACTACGGTTTTCTACAGATTTAGAGTATTTGATAAAGTAAGAACAAGCTTCACTTTTGGGAGCTAAGAAGTATACCCAAGTATATCTAGAAAATTCATCTATAGGACCTAGACATAGTGCTTCCCATTTAAACTAGAAACTCTAGAAGGTCCAAAAAAGTCCATGTGAACCAACTCAAGAGGTTGAGAAGTTGATACTTCTTTCTTTGATTTAAAAGAAACTTTATGTTGCTTTCCCTTTTTACAGAGATTACAATATTTGTTTGATGGGAATTCATATTCGGGTAAGTCTCTAACCAGGTTCTTCCTAGTCAATTTTCTGAGTGAATAGATGTTGCAGTGTCTTAATATTCTGTTCCAAAGCCAAGACTCTTTATGAAAAACATTTAAACAAGTAAAATTTTTTTTAGCTAAAGAATTCAGATCCACAGAATAACCATTTTCATTTCTTAAAGCAAAGAATACTAAAAAAATTTTAGAATTAAAAACATTACAAGAATAATTTTCAATCTTAAAATTAAATCCATCATCACATAATTAAGAAATACATATATGATTGTATTTAAGTCCATCAACAAATAAAACATTAGAAATCAAAACTGAATCACTGTTATCATTCAGGACTAGGCCAATGAATTTTCCTTTAGAATTATCACCGAAGGTGACATAAACTCCATCAACTTTAATTAAGCTTTTATATCATGAGTAATCTCCAGACATGTGCCTTGAACATCCACTATCTAAGTACCATACCTTATTGTGAGAACTCTTCATGTAGGTTTCCTAAAAAACAGAAATTAGATTGGAAATGATTTTGGTACCCATATCTTCTTGGGTATAGAAAGGTTAGAAATCAAAGATTTAGGCACCCATATTTGTCTTATGGGTCTCATATAATTTATAGAATAAATAGATTTTGGAAGATAAACATTATTTGTTCTATAACCATATGAATAACTAGTTGAAGCATAGGAATTTACAGAACTAGAATAAGATAATTTTGTCCAGACTTACGAATAAATCGAGTTTTAGTGAACTGTATCTGTCCAGGTTGGTATCCCAAACTAGTAGTGTAATTTGGAACAACGTGGTTTCCTAACATTTGAGAAAGTGTATCTTTTCCCTTTGTGAATTTTTTTAATTCCTTTCTATGTTTCTCATTAGACATTTTCTGTTCAGTATTTTCCTTTAACAGTTGAGCATTATTTTCTTTTTCTATATCAAAGGAAGATTTAACATTGATAGTGAGAGAATGATGTTTCTTTAGTGACTTATATTTTTTTAAGTTCATTACATGTTTCTTCTATCATATTACAATATTCAAACAATTCATCTTTAGAAATATTTTCGTCATTGTCTGAATCACCATTATTTCTAGAATAATAATAATTAAGCATAGGGGAAATAGGTACCTCAAAGGTATTAGTCATGAAGCACATGTTGGAAGGATTATTTTCAAAATCAAAATCTTTCGATTCACTTGGGATGTCCTCCGAAGCACTCCAAGTAGCATTCATGGATTTCTTGTACTGCTTGTCCTTATAATCATGTTTCTTTTTGAATTTTAATTTTGGACTATCAGCCTTGATGTTTCCTTTCGTCTTGCACTCATAGTAGACTATGTGATCTTCCTTATCAGACTTCTTCCAATCCTTCATCCAATGACCCTTGTTGTAATACTTTCCTTTGTTGTTAGATTGTTTGAAGAAATCCTTCTTCCTATAAAAATTATTGATTCACCTGGCTATTTGGGCCATTTCAGCATCACTGTCAGAGTCAGAATCTTCACTGGTTGAACTTTTAGAAGGTACATGTATTTTCTCCTTGTCTTTGCTCTTAGAAGCGGTGGACTTGAATGCCACAGATTCTTTCTTGGGTTCATCATCTTCTTCCGTATTTAATTTATGTTCCTCCTCATACATCATATGCTTACCTATAAATTCTTTAACATGGAGTGTGCTGATGTCACATGATTCTCTAATGGAAACAGAAGTGCCCCTGCATCTTTCTGGTAGACATCTCAAGATTGTCATGATTTGTTCCATTGTTGGAACAACCTTTCCAGGTGAGGTCATAGTATTGAAAATCTCATTGAACCTACGATAAATGTTATAAATAGGTTCTTCAGTATTCATTTTAAAATTATCATATTTAACAGTATAATTATTCAACCTCATTTATTTAACATTGGTTGTTCCTTCATGAGAAATAACCAAAGTATCCCAAATTTCATAAGCAGTTTTTCAAGAAGAAATTCTATTAAACTCTTCTTCTCCTAAAGCACAATAGAAGGAATTCATAGCTTTACAATTATTATTGTAAGCAGTATTTGAAGGTTCATCACAAGTTGTTCCTCCAGTTTCTGGAATTTTATATTGAGATTCTATTGCAGTCCAGATATCAAAACCCATACTCTCTAAAATGAATTTTCATTTTCAGTTTCCACTGGGAATAATTGGAACCATTGAAGAAAGGTGGCCGGTTAGTAGCAGCACCCTCTAGTCTATTGTCCATAGCTTGAATTTAGAAAAGATATTTAAGGAGATAAAATTTAGAACTAACAGAAATTTAAGATCATTAAAGATGAAACTAAAATCACAGTTGAAAAATAGAATGTTTCGAATATTTGTATTAATAAAAACCTCTTACGATACCAAATGTTGGTCAGAGTGGATACTAAAGAGGGTGGGGGGTGAATTGAGTTCCAATTATGATTTCTGTTAAAAATATTTCTCTAAAATTCCCACTATTTAAAAACAAAGTTAAACTATAGTGAATTTATACAGAGTGTAACTGTTCAATTAGTTTCTCAAAGACTGATTAGGTCTCAGTTAACTTAATCAGAAGATGAAATTAACTTTTGAAACTAACTTACTGGTTTAAAATAAGTTTAAACACTTGCTAATTTAACTATCAATGTAGCTTTAAAATAGTTTTTTATTTCAAATTAGTCAGTAGCTGAATATGATATATATATAGTATACATATGATTTAAACTAAAATGAACATTAGATGTAACCAAGAGGTTCAGTCTCAAGCCAATACTTAGTCATCAAAAAAGTTTACAGAAAATGATCCACAACCTGGATCAGGGTAAACAACAGTGAACACACTTTCCAAGAACAAAGACCTCTACCACAGTTCTTCGTTGAAAAAAAAAACAACAACTCATAGCTGTCCAGGTCTCACTCGACCTCTACCACTATCAAGAGTGGGAAACAAGAGATTTATCGTGTTTGAATAAGGATTTAAGAATCCTCTAGTTTAGCTCAGGAGACAATGTGTGTGTAAAATAAACAGGGTACACACAATTCTTGAAAATTTAAATGAAAGAATAAATAAAGAAAGTGAGAATGAGTTTAGAAGATCTATAGTGATTGGAAGTGCAGCTCTGGACTCGTTTGGTTGGTCAAAAAAGCTTCTGATTCCTTCTCTGGTTTTTTTTCTTTAAAATAGAGTATCGTTTTCTTCATTGGATCTAGGTTTAGCTTATTAGTATGAGTGCATGGAGTGTTTGTTGTAGGTATTCACTCAAGATGCAGCATTTAGCTTTCATCAGAAGCGTGGCTTTAAGTATATCCAGGATTCTTAGAGTATGGATGAATCCTTGTGTGAATGCACCACGTTTGAATGTTGGTGAGCCTTCTTAGTTTTTTGTGTGGTCTTTCTATGAAACCACATTACTTTTTATCTCTGTGTATATCTCAGATAGGCCTTTATCTTCCCTTTTAAAGCTTCCAGCTCCGACAAAAAGCAATGATTACTTTTTTGCATGGGTACTAGCTACGGTTCCCTAACATGAAAACAAATATCATTAAATAACATTAACTACATTAAAAACAACAAATGTAACTGTTAGCTTAATAAAACAATAGTATTGAGAGAATAGAGTTTGGATGGTTGGTCAATTATTAGTACCCTTCTGTTGGTAGATGTGTGTAGTGAACTTTGTGTAGGACCTTCCATCGGTAGCTCTTTTGAACTTGTATCAGTAGCTCTATATATTTTAGTGACTTCATTCTATCGATAGCTCTTGTTCTCGGTAGCTCTTAATCCATCGGTAGCTCTAGGTCTATCGATAGCTCGATGTATCGGAGACTCTATACATGTATTGGTAAACTATGTCAGTCACTTCATATCAGTCACTAGTTTGTGTATCAGTAGGCCGGTCGGTAGCTCGTATCGGTAGACTTACTCTATCGACAGTCTTCTATCGGTAACTGTCTGTAAACTGGTTCTATTGGCAGACTACTTCATATCGGTAGCTCTGTACATATCAGTGATCATGTGTATACTAGAAGACTTAAGCATACCGGTAGACCTGTTCTATCTGTAACTCAGTTTCTATCAATAGCTTTGTTCATATCAGTAGCCTTAGCTTATCGGTGACACTGTCTATTGGTAGGCTAAGTACCAGTATCTTTGTTATCAGTAGCTATATGCAGATCAATGAAAAACACTTATCTGTTTTATGAAAAACATATCCGATTGGGTTAGAATTAATTTATAACATATATAAACATGGATAACCATTTATTAACATATCTCAAGGATTATTTTAACATTATTATCATCTTGATAACAAAATATCATATCTTGAGAGAATTTGAATATAGATAAACATTAATTGGGATTAGCAAAGTATGTGAAGGCATAATTGGTATTATCCAAATAGGTGAGGTCAAAAATTATATTTATTATATAGGAAGTTTGAACATGTACAGAGGAAGTCATGATTGAAGGTACGAGATTTCCGTCTCACATTCTAATTCATTGAGAGACATTCCATAGTCTCTATCTATGTATTTTATGTGTGGAACATAATGCCCAAATATTATTTTCTAATTAACCTTTATAATATTATATTTATTCATATTTTTATTTTCTGATCTATAATTAATTGGTTTTATAGGTAAAAATTTACAAAGCGGTAAGGGATTTTTGTCTCAATTATTCTTCAATGAGACATCTGTTATGTCCTGAACTTATCATATTTTATGATGTGTATATAAAGAAACATTATTATTTAATATCATGAGTTTATTTATTCTAATTATATAATATGATTCATTTAACGTTATTATTTAATGAGACTTCTGATTCAATGTTACCAACATTGTAAGGGATTTATGTTACAATCTCATCGTTTTTACAGATTAATCATGATTATGATTCCAATAACGAAATATGATAATATATCTCTCCATAAACACATTTATTTTCCTCACATATGGTCATTCATGATATATTAAATTAATAATAACATTTTCACACTCTTGGGTACTTAAAATATTTGAATTCGTTTATAAAAAAATGACATAATTCTTATTTTTGGTAAGAAATATATTTTCATCTAAAACCATTACATTTAAAAATGTTTTCAAATTTTTAAAATGATTAAAATAATTTATAAGAGGATATTTTTATCAATGTTTTATTTTTTTAAAAATTATTTTTAATGTAATATTTATTTTGTTATCCAAAAAAACCCATTTGTCTCTTACTAAAATTATGAAAATAATCTTTGTTTTATTACATGATAGCCATGAGAAATATTTACAATATCATTATCACACTATTTTTTCCATATTTAATTACATTTTTTCAAATATCTTATTAAATAAAATAATATTCTTAATATTTTATATTTTTTATCAATTTAACTGAATGATTTTAAAGTGAAAAGCATTTTTAAAATCTTGTATGTTTAAATTTTTTTATTAAATTAGAAAGGATATTTTTTTCATAAAAATATTATATTATTTTTTAAATATTATTTTAAAAATTAACATGGTCATATTCAATGAAATGGATTCCATTTTTTTAGTTTTTGTTCTAAAATTTTATTTTCGAGGAAAATTTATTTTTCTAAAAAATGTTCTATGTAATATTTTAAAACCATTAATATAAAATATAAAGTCCTTCTATGTATCATATTATTTACTATGGATATATCTTAAGGATAACATTATTTATATATTTATTAATGGGTTATGAGGACAAGTTGTTTATAAAACATATTACTCTTCCCTGGGGAATATTAGGAAAAATTCTAATAATATGTTTTCCTTTTCACAAGTTATTATTTATAGAGATGATTAATGATTATGAAACATATCTCTTTTCTATAGGTTTTTATATGATGAAGTGATTATGAGACCGATTTAATTTTATTTTTTATGATATGATGGGGGATTTATACTCTTTTGACACACAAGAATATGGTTTTCATAATGAGATTATAGGGACCTGTGCCCCCAATCAATGAATTGGGTAATTATTTATATCACATAAGATATAAAAAAACTAGAATTGTGAGTGAACCCATTTCAGTATGGGAATTTTTCTATTATTATGGTCTTGGGACTGAACCTTTACTACTATGATTGTTTAGGGGGTGAACCCATTATACTATGTTATCCTTGGTATCCAGTTGAGACTACTATGGAAATGATTTTCTATGCTTATTTTAATTCCAAAAATCTATGTCTTATGAAAATTAAATACTCTCAAATATGATATTATCTGATTATAATATGATTTATTTCTTATAAACATACAATATGTATTCCATGACTTGTGATTATTATTTTTTATATGTATGTCATGTTTTTCAAATGTTATGGTCATGTTATCATACCCTCATGTTCATGTCATTCTTACATATCTCCATTTTTTACCCTTACTATGCTTCTGAGCTTAAAAATTCTTATGTTCCATTTCCCCAAGTCTTGATGAATGATATTATGTTGGGTATCACAATAATGAGTAATGGGTAAAAGAATTTTAGGATATATTGAATATATGTCATGAATTAATAAAATTGTGTTCCATGTATACAAAGGGAATAAACTATTACAGTCATATAACATGCTTTCAATAATTTATTGAATATTCATTTAAAAATATGTAATATCCATGTATAGGATTATTATATTGATATAAAAATAATTTACCAAAATTATATATAGTCAGATTGTAGTGTTTATAATTAATTTATAATATAGAAATTATTTATGTATAATTATTTCTTAATTTATAATAAAGGTTGAGTGATAGTGATAATAAATAGTTTTAAATTATCTAGTCATTTATCCAACCCACTCATAGTGATTATTGATCATATAATTATTAATTTTTATCAAAAAATAAAATTACCTTTGAAAATATAAAATATAATTAATCTATAAGAATTATTATGTTTCATAATTTTATTTTATTAGTTTTTTAATTCATATATCATGATGGATAATCAAAATAAAATCAATAACCAAGGGAATAAAATATTTAATTGGAAAAAATTCATATATGGATGAAAGAATTTTATGATATTTTATTTCTCTTTTAAAAGTATTCTCATTATAATTTTTATCAAAATTAATTATTGAAGGTTGGTGTTTCTAAAAACTCAAATAGTTTGATGAAATTATTTATTGATGATCATGAAAACAATATATTTTTATAATCAAATTATAATAAATTAATTAAATAATTAATTTGATAGAAAATAATAAATGAAATTTATTTTTTTTCAAAATAATTTGGGGGTAGATAAAAATTGTGAAAGGGTCTAAGTTACAAGTTGGTATGGAGAGCATAAAGTTGTCCATATAATGGAAGAAAATTCAAATGGTCATTTATTTATACCATTAAATTGAATCATGTGTACTATAATAAGATACGTGATAATCATTGATGTTTTGTGGTTTCAAAAAATAATATAAGTAGTCATCTCAATATATTATACATAGCCACTATATTTTTAGAATTATCACGACTTTAAAATTTATATGATTTTTCATATTAAAAGAATCATGATTTCTCATAATACATGGAATGTTATAATAGTATATATAAATAGAATATGTGATAAAATTTTCTTAATAAAATAATTGAATGGAATGGAAGTTGATGAGAAGTGGAGATCACTTTAAATTATTTGGAAGATAAATAAACAAAGACTGTCAGGAAAAAAACACTTCCTTACATGATGAAATTTTTAGAAATTAAAATGTATGTACCAATAGAAATTTCCTTTTAAATGATTTAATTATTGAAATAGTGAACATTTTTATTTTTAAATTAAATTTTAGAAATATAAATATGAATAAAAATATATTTATATTACATTTTTATCTCAAATAAAAAAATATTTTAATTTATCAACAGATAAATTATATATTAAATAAGAAAGAATTACATAAAAAAAATTCACAGTTTTTTATAGGAAAGAAAAAAGTGGTCAATGAATGCTCAGTTAATTGATTAATTAATTTACATATGCAATAATGATTGCATTGAAAATAAAGCAATTTAATACGAAGAATATTGTATGAATAATATAATGAATCAAAAAAAAATTATATTAAGGATTGTGTTATGAATAATTAATATAAAATAAATTAATTGAGAAATATATAAAAATTATTTATTTTACACATATAAAGGAAATAATATTAGAATTATCATTAAGAAAATGATTGATTTTGTAATGAAATTAAATATCCTAATATTATTAATTCCCAAAAAATTTTATATATCAATAAATAATTATTCAAGGTGCACATAAACTAGAATTAAGTTAGAAGAGACTTTATAAATGTAATTGAAATAAGGTGAGTATTCTTATATATTTAATTTTTTTATGAAAAATCATTTAACGATATCTATTAAATTAATAATTTATCTAGAACAAGTAATATGACATCAGTGAAAATTGACGAATATGATAACAAAATGATAACTCATATTTCAAGGAATATGGGTCTTAGTTTTTTAAGGATAAAATATTAGTTCAAATGAAAATACATAGTGATAATTACAATGTATATTCTATGTAATTATTTTCTTGAATATGGTCTTCCACGTATATCATCATTAGCACCGCATAGATGTTTTTATATATTAATCGTCATATAGGATACAATAATTATAAAAATTACCAATATAAGATAATATTTTGTGTACTCATTAAAAAATTATGGACTTATATAGTGACGTTAACCTCAAAACAGTACTTCGTTCTCCTAGGATTTTATACATTCTGTACTAAAAATCACATATAATGTTCTAACTAATGTTATTATCAAATATTTACATGAAATATGTTTGTTTTCCATTTTCTTCATCTAGAGGGAAGGCCCCTTCATCCTAAAATGATGAGTAGAATATATCATAAAGGATCTAAATCCATATAAATAATAATTTAGATTAATTAACACACTAATAGAGCCTCTGTATGTACACAAAGTGGTTCAAAAATGGATATTATGTATGATCTACCTTCAATATTTTTTCTATCAGCATAAAACTACCCAATAATAGTTTTTCTTGTTTTGTATATGGTATAGAACCATACTTCTATAACAACCATCATTGTTGGGATTCGAACCGTAAAATTGTTTTATGAATTCTGCTGAATTTTTAATGTTGATGGAATTAGTATTATGGTTTATTTGAATGATAACATTAAATATTAAAGATTATTACAGTAATTATTTTTTTGTATGAATGAATTATGATATATTATATAATAGGTATTTTTTATGGAGATACAGTGAATATGACTCATTCTAGAATGTATTATTTATCCTAGGAAAAGAATGAGTTTGACTGTTGTTAGGTTTTAGGGCGATTCACAATTTTATGATAGAATAAATGAATACATTATATAAATAATTTATTTTTATTTTTTCTATTAGCCTATAGAAACTATATTTAATTATATATTTGCCAATACTAGAGTTTTTTCATCTAACCCTTGATATTTTTAGATAATGAGAGAGATCATCTAGTGGGTGTTGATCTTGGTTGATGTGTTGGGATCAAGGAATCACCACTGTTGGAAACAATATATTCTAATATTAACTAATAGATCATGGATCCTTATGGATCAAATTATTGATTAGGTTAATTATTTGATGAAATCACAAGATAATATGTTATCATCCATGATTGATCTACTATTGAGTTAGGTATTTTTTTGTGTTAATTCACCCCTTCTATGGATTACATTGAGATTTTGGATTATATACCAAACTAATAATTTGTAATAAATCATTACAAAGATCACCAATTTTTTATAGATTTATGTAATTTACAATCATCATTATTTGAATGATTAATTTAATATCACATCAGATCATCTCATTGATTTCAATCAACAAATTCTCATTGAACCAAACATGGCCATTCTTCGTTTTACACATTTGTGTTTTTTATATTTTTTCTTCAATTCTAAATGTTTCTATCACTATATTATGAATATATAGGGGATTGAAAAACCCATGGTACTATTTAATTGCATAAAAGATCATGGGATCCATGGAGTGATGTGAAGGGTTTAAAATCAAGGATTTCAAAAAGAATAAGGTTTAACAACAATAATGTAAATATGATGGTGGATTAGGTGATGGTGATATTATGAGGGAAGGTGTGGGGAAATAAGGGAGGAATCAATATTGAGATATAAAATTAAGGGTATTTAGAATCCATCTATTGGGGATAAATTTTTATTTCTATGGTTTTATTTTAGTTTTCTTTTCAGCATGTTTTATTTTATAATTAGTGGAGGAGACTTGAAGATTGGAAGATGCATTTTCAGTGTGATGTATCTAGAACATTTTTTATTACACAACATATAGTTTGAAATAGTTTTATTTTTGTATCATGGTGAGATGATATATTTTCAGTAGGAATTAATTATAACATGGTTTATTGACTTATCTACATGATATGCTTCCCCTACCCAACAAGAACAATGTGTAAAATATGTATATGACAAATTGAATATGTGGCCCCATAGATTGTGTGTATTAGGAAACACCCCGTAAAACTTATAAATCACAAGACATGGGATAAGGTTAATACCCTGTGGTATTCCATATCTATAACACAACATGTCACATATCTACACACAATTTAGTTTCATGGTTACACACCTTGTGGAATGATAGAACATGACCTGGTGGCTGATATGGGATAGAACATTGTGTACCCCTTGAGTACACTGTAAAAATTCATATAGTTTTAAATAGTTATTCTATATATGGATGTTTAACCTTGAATAATTCCAATATTGTATAGCTTTTCCAAAAATTGGTGATGTGATCATCGTAGGGAGTTAGTATTTCTCCCATGTGAGCCCATGGTTTCTATCCACTAATATCAGAATCAGATAGATTTTGTATTTCAATAAAAATCTATTGGATAGGGTTCCTATATCAATGGTGTCAGGATTTAACTCATATTTAGAGCATAGATAGAAAATGTAACCTAAAATAGATTTTTTATTTCACTCATAGTAATGGGGAATGGATCCTCCAGTATCTTCTGATGGAATAATTTCATAGGTTTCTTGAAAATTGTAATGAGTATAATGTTAATTAATAATTGGTTTGATTAGCTTCATGTTTATAACTGTACTTTGGGACTAGAGTACCACATCATAGAATATATGGGTTTTTTTCATTTCTCTCTTCATTAGGGTTATGAGATAAACTATATCTATCAAATATTTAATACCTGTTATTTTTGGGTATTCCAACTGGATATGTATATTCTCAACCATCAATAGAATCTTCCATAACATTTCATATCTAGTAAGGATGATAGGATTCTTGAATGTCTTATAGGGGGAATTGAGTAGATAGTTCTTTCTATCCATTAGTTATTTTTATTGTTAGAAACTTTTTGGACTAGTGGCTATGTTATAGGAATATTTTCCCTGACGTTCTGGTTATACATACATTTTAGTTATTGAGCCTATTTGTTTTAAACTTTAGCTTGGTTCTGTTATATAATACAAAGTTGTGGGATGATAGATGTTTTTCATGAAATTATTATTCCATTTTTAATAATTTTTTCGTCACTTTGGTATCTCGAAATAATTTTGAGCGTATGTGTGATTGTAAATTGTGAGAAGCCACCCAAGTGTATGATATTCCTAATTTTTGTTAATCACCATCCCTTAGACTATATAAGATGGGATGGGGTGTCACTTCTAGAAGTTCATCGAATTTGGAAAGGAACCAGTTACATAGAATGTAACATATTGGTATTACATCCTATATTATCCTTGGATGAGGTTTAGTGGTAGTTCAGTTGTGAGTATTAGTTTTTTGATTTAGGGATATGGTGTTCAAGTGTCTTAATTATGAATCGTAGTATACATAGTCCAACGATATTGTGGAAGATCATGAATAAATTCCCCAATACATTGACAACATTCTTCTCTCCTGAGTTCACTTATTCATCAATTGTAGGGTAAAATATAGTACATGCATTATATAAGAATGGGTTGTTATTTAAAAATACATATTGATTCATCTCTCAGGATATATTATTTTGATTATGGAATATATTTTTTATTTCAAGATTCCACCACGAATAAAACAATCCTAGATTATATGACTTAATCTTGAATAGGATTAGCTCTTCAATGATCCCTCAGTTCATGGGATCAATCGAAAGGTTTTACCTATTTGTGGATAGAAGAATAAACCTCCACCTTGTAAAGACCCGTAAAATTCAAGGGAAATTTTTTCTTAATTTTCTTTGGAATTTTACAAGAGCGCGGTTTCAGACGGCACCTGATTCCGAGGCCCGGAGTGCCCGGAATCAATTTCCGAAGTTTGGCTCAGGTACGTTCAGTGAACGAACGAGCGGGAATTTCTAACGTTTGATCCGGTGCTCGGAATTGAAATCTGAGGACACCGATGAACTCGCAACGCCGATATTCGCTTAAGGAGACCTTTTCCGAAGTTGCGTTTATTGCGGGACGAAAGTTAGTTTTTGGAAGAATTATAAAAAGTTGAATAAAAAATGTGGAACACTTTTTATTTTTACTTTTGTTGGTTAACTTCTCTCAAAGGAAGTTAGGGGTGGGACCCACACCCACTTGACCTCCCTTGAGAGGATTAAGTGCGGTGGGACCCACACGAACCTAAACCTTCCATCTTCTCTCAAACTCCCTTTAACCCCTCTTTAAATGACATGACAAATTGTTATTTAATTTTTGGAGTTATCTTATTTGAATTTAAAACCTTTGAAATTCAATTTGTTAAGTTTGTGAATAAAATAAGACTCTATCTTATTTTATTTGGTTAGAATTGTTTAGCTATCTTGAGAGCTTTTGGGTTCTTCTCCTTCTTCTTCAACTTTGACGAAGAACGCTCAAGCTTTGACGAAGAACGCTCAAGCTCCGACGAAGAACGACGCTCCTCTCTTCTTCGTCTTCTGTGTCAACGAAAGGGAACGCTGCTTCCTCCTCGGACTTCCTTCGTCGGAATATGAAGATTCGCCAACGACGTACCTCTTCGGACGTACCTCTTCGTGATCGGATTTGACGAACGACTACCGCGATGCCCGACCTCCGTGACTTTGTCTTCTGCAGGTCGTTGACGATCTTCGATCTTGAACCCAAGGTAGGGGTTGTTGTTAATTGTTTATTTATTTATTCTTGTTCGTGGTTCTGGCATGACTAACGTGAGGATATTTAAATATGTGTTATCATTTAACGTGAGGGGGCCGGACCGCATGAACACGGCCGAACCCCCTCCTTTGTTCTTGTTGATTTATCTTGTGGGTGAAAAAAGATGGCGTGGTGCCGTCGCACCACACGGATATTCGCACACTTATATTGCGCGGTGCCGTCGCGCCGCGCCATGCAAGGATCATCAAGAACGCGACGCCGTCGCGCCGCTTCGAAGGGAATCAAAGGCGCGGCGGAGGGGCGCATTGCAGTCGCACCGCGCCAGACGACAAACACCGTGGCCGGTTTCAGGCCGCGGCGGGACGAGAAGACCGGCGGCCGGGCCGCCGGCGTCGGAAGCCGGAAAGGGGACCGGTTTGCCGGTCCCGTCGGAGCGGAAACGCTCATATCTCGAGCTACAGACGTCCGATTGACGTGCTGTCAGCTTTGTTGTGTTCCTCTTAGTGAGACGGATCTTTTGGCATACTCCGCCCGAGGTTTGGACGCAGGTGGAGTACGGTCGGGTTGGATTTGCCTTAAAAACCATCCGGGCCCCGGGGACGAAAATGCCAATAACTCTCAGACCGGGCGTCCGATCGACGCGCCGTCTGTTGCGTTGAGTTCCTGTTGACGATAAGGAACTTTAGGATACATCAACTCTAGACTTTGTGACAGTTGATGTATCAGACTCTCGGCTCGTGGAGCGGACCCTCCGAACGAGCTTGCTGTGTGCGGGATTTCTAGTGCTGGCTGCGACTGTGACTACTACTGCTACTGCTACTGTGACTGCGACGACGACAGTTCAGAGATCCTGTGTGGATTCGACGACGACGACTACAGCACTCAGCGATCCTACGTGGATCAGTGCTATAGGTCCTGTGTGGGCCCGATCCTGTGTGGGTCCGATCCTGTGTGGGTCTTTGCGCTCAGCGGTCCTGTGTGAACCAGCGCCTACAGGTCCTATGTGGGCCCGATCCTGTGTGGGTCTTTTGCGGGGGTTAGTTACCTATCGATCCTTCGTGGGTCCGACAACTTAGATGGATCAGAGATCATCTTTATCATCTTTCGAAGAAGTATACCTGTGTGAGCTGAATCCTATTGCTTTCCTATGTGGATTGTGTTGTGCTATCCTGTGTGGATTACGTTTTGCTTTCCTGTGTGGAATACGTTTACTTTCCTGTGTGGACTGAGTTGTACTAGGGATCGGAGGTTGGAGCGTATTTGAAATTGTTGACTTAGGTATATGTATGGGAATATACATAAGCAGTGTCGGTTTTTACTTCGTGATTTTACCTTTCTTCATGGTTTATCCTTTGTGGATTTGAGAGACCTTCAGGGGTCTCGGGGTCCCTACTGAGTAGCTTATACTCACCCCTGCACGGGCTTTGCCCGCACTACGTTGTGTTGGTTGCAGATGACAGACATCGTTGATCTTAGCTGAAGCTTGCAGAGGAGGACGATACCTGGAGGTGGACCACTGGGCGGGACGTGCTCGGAGCGGACGGCGGGACCCGTGGAGCAGTGGAGCTATCTGTACCCACCCTTCAGGTGGGATTTCCAGTGGACAGCTCGGTGTAGCGGCTTTTACTTTTCAGTTGCTGTTTTCCCTTTCGGGTTGTACTTTACTTTCAGTTTGTGTTTGTATACTGGCCCATTTACTTTTCCGCACTTTCAGTTGTACTCTGCTTTTGCTTAGTGTTTACTTTTCTCTTGCTTACTCTGTAGTGTTTGTTTACTTTACAAAGGCAATGCCTTCCCTTTTTACCGGGATTTACGCCTTGGTGCTAGTCGCCAGCCCCTGGCCTTTGGAAGGCGGGCTTGGGATAGTCACGGCACGGACCCCAAGGGAGGGTCGTGACAAATTGGTATCAGAGGAGTTCGGTTCTACCGCGAACTCTGATCTTTTCTATGTGAAGCAATAATGTTTAGCGTATTGAGTGTGGTTATCAGTCCAGGGAGTCCAGTGTTGGTGCGGCGGCCGACGTATCCGTACACCAGGACCCTGACTTCTGATTTCCGACTTAATGCATGAAAACATTGATTGCGTGTGTGTTTCAATGTTTTCTTTATGATTACTTATATCAGCTCACCAGGTATACTGTTCTGACCATGGCGCACCTGTTTTTTTTTCAGGATGGCCCCACGACGGTAGCCAGCTAGGGTTCCGAGAGTCGAGTGTGATGACAGCCCACCGAGCGACGAGGCCTCGGTGCAAGGCCCTTTATCAGCAGTGGCACCGGCGGTAGCTCTACCCGCCGAGCCCCCGATGCTTCCAGCACCAGCCGCTGACGATGCACGTCACCTCAGCGCACTGCATGAGTTTCAGCGCCAGCGACCACCCAGGTTTCGTGGGGAGACGGATCCCCAGGAAGCAGAGGACTGGCTGGAGGCAGTAGTACGTGTGTTTAGGCTACTGAGGACACCAGCAGACCTCATGGTGATCCTCGCTGCGAGCCTACTACACGCAGTAGCAGGACGATGGTTGAGCTTGATGCTCCAGGTGCACAATGAGGCATCTCTTCTATGGACGGACTTTGAGAGCCTCTTCCGCTCGGAGTTCGTCCTAGCCACCCTTCGTGCGGTGCGTATCCAGGAGCTTCTTCAGCTGCGGCAGGGCAGCATGACGGTCGCTCAGTACTCGGCGAGAATTACTGATCTCTCGCGCTACTCGACCGACATGGTACGGGACCCATTCTTCCGGGCCCAGACCTTCGAGCAGGGTTGGAGACATGAGATCAGGGCATCACTGATCTCCCTCAGCATACCGACTCAGACAGGAGTACTGGAGCGGGCCCTTCTGATCGAGAGCTTCCTTGCTGAGTCTACACCAGCGCAGTGACCCACCGCAGGGTGGCACGTGGCAGAGTCATCTGCAGCAGGCAGTCGACGGATGACTCAGGGGTCCAGGCAGACCAGACCTTCGGGCAGACGACCTCAGGACACTGGCTCAGCAGTGCGGAGCACACAGCGAGGAGCCAGTCTTTCGAGAGGCAGACAATGCTACTCGTGCGGCGGGCAGGGCCACATGGCTCGTGACTGCCCGACCCACCGTGCCGAGGAGCAGCAGTCGGTTGAGGGACCACCGAGGTAGAGGTAGAGGGTCGACCGTGGAGGTCTGCATAGAGGAGGCGGACGAGGCAGAGGAGCTGGACGAGCAGCCGGTGGTGGGCGACGCTTTGAGGCTCTGCCACCACCACCACCAGGAGGTCCACCCCGACCACAGGGAGCTGGCGGGTAGAGACAGGCACAGCTCCAGGCAGCATAGGCCTATGATCAAAGCGCACCCGAGATGATTCGAGGTACTATCTGTGTCTATTCCACCCTTGCTGCAGTTCTTATAGACACAGGAGCGAGTCACTCTTTCATAGCTGCTGCCCTTGTTCGGAGCTCGATGATTCCGACAGAGCCGTTGGCTCGATCCTTACGGCTAGAGACTCCTACGGGAGCAGACTCGACGATTACGCACTGGTGCCGGCAGTGTGAGCTTACTCTAGGAGGCGAGAGCTTCGGCTGGGATCTTCTTGTAGCAGCTTCGAGGCCTTACGACGTCATCTTGGGCATGGATTGGCTATCTACGGTCCATGCGCAGATTGACTATTTTAGGTGCAAGGTGCGATGTGTACGCACCGACAGGAGCAGGTTCACCTTCACCGGTGAGAAGGGATCCTTAGCAGCACATGATGGACTTCCGTGGAGGAGAGGACAGCCCATCACTCATCAGTTGGCTAGCCTCATCCTTGGAGCAGTTGACGTGCGGAGTCCTGGTTTTCCTGCAGTGGTGGATCAGTTTGCGGACGTTTTTCCCGACGACGTTCCAGGGCTACCTCCTCGTAGAGAGGTAGAATTTTATATTGACTTGTACCCCGGGATAGCCCCAATATCCACTCCAGCATATCGGATGGCCCCCGCTGAGCTTCGAGAGCTACGGGTACAGTTGGAGGACTTGCAGGGCAAGGGGTTCATCCGACCCAGTGTTTCACCCTGGGCTTCCCCGATTTTGTTCGCCAAGAAGGCGGATGGGAGCTTGTGACTTTTTGTTGACTATCGTCGCCTGAACCAAGTGACAGTGAGGAACAAGTATCCGCTACCGATGATTGATGACCTCTTTGATCAGCTCAAGGGAGCACAGTGGTTCTCAAAGATAGACCTCAGGTCAGGCTATCATCAGCTCAGAGTCAGAGACGAGGATGTGCAGAAGACGGCCTTCAGATGTCGGTATGGCCACTATGAGTTCTTGGTTATGCCTTTCGGCGTAACCAATGCTCCAGAAGTGTTCATGGCCCTCATGAACATGATCTTTCAGCCATACCTTGATCGGTTTGTCGTGGTCTTCATCGACGACATTCTGATTTTCTCTACGACTGAGGAGGAGCACGCCTATCACTTGCGAGTTATACTAGACACACTCCGAGAGAACCAGCTTTATGGTAAGCTCTCGAAGTGCCAGTTCTGGATACGTGAGGACCACTTCTTGGGACACGTTATCTCTGAGACGGGAGTTGCAGTGGATCCTGTGAAGATCGAGGTTGTGTTAGCATGGGAGCCACCCAGGAGCGTGACTGAGGATCAGAGTTTCTTGGGACTAGCTGGATACTATCGGAGATTCATGCCAGACTTCTCTAGAGTTGCGGCACCACTCACAGCTTTGACGAAGAATGGGAAACCCTTCGTGTGGTCAGACAGATGTCAGCAGAGCTTCCAGGAGCTGAGACAGAGATTGACTAGCGCACCTATCTTGAGGTTGCCTAAGGAGGGAGTAGGGTACGTAGTCTACTGTGATGCATCAGTGACCAGACTCGGATGTGTTCTGATCCAGGAGCGGTCAGTGATCGCCTATGGATCACGTCAGTTTAGGGCACATGAGCAGAACTACGCTACCCATGACCTGGAGTTAGCAGCAGTGGTCTTCGCTCTGAAGACATGGCGACACTACCTGATGGGCGAGTGCTTTACAGTCTTTTCTGATCATCAGAGTCTCAGGTATATCTTCTCGCAGAAGGACCTGAACCTGAGACAGCGTCGATCGCTTGAGTTTCTCCAGGACTATGACTTTGAGATAGTCTATACTCCTGGGAAGGGGAACGTAGTAGCCGATGCCCTCAGCAGGAGGACGGTCATTCAACTACTTGAGGAGGCGACGGAGCAGCTAGCCTCTTTGCAGATATCCTTCGTGGATAGAGATGGAGCAGCCTTCCTCCAGTCTCTCACAGTCACCCCTCCACTACTGCAGCAGGTCAGAGAGGCACAGCGTGATGACGCTGACTGTGAGACACGACGTGCACAGATATCCTCGGGACAGGCACCTGATGGTTTCTCCCTTGGAGCAGAGCACGACATCCTTTTCAGAGGACGTACCATGGTACCAGTCGCTTTGCGAGAGGAGGTGCTGAGAGAGTTTCACACTTCTCCTTTGGCGGTACATCCTGGAGTGGCGAAGATGTACCAGGATCTTAGAAGACAACACTGGTGGCCGGGCATGAAGAAGGCTGTAGCAGAGTTCGTTTCTCGATGCCTCACCTGCCAGCAGGTGAAGGCAGAGCATCAGGTACCAGCAGGCTTGGTATAGCCCTTGGAGGTTCCGGAGTGGAAGTGGGACGGCATATCTATGGACTTTGTGACTGGACTACCATGTACTTCGAGAGGTCACGACTCCATCTGGGTGATTGTTGACCGACTCACCAAGTCGGCACACTTCTTACCCATCGGAGAGCAGAGATCAGTGGAGAGCTTGGGACGTCTCTACGTTCAGGAGATTGTACGGCTCCATGGTGTGCCATCTTCTATCGTCTCCGATAGAGATGCTCGCTTTACTTCCCGGCTTTGGAAGGGGTTGCAGGAGGCGTTCGGGACGCAGCTACGTCTGAGCACAGCCTTCCACCCTCAGACGGATGGTCAGACGGAGAGGACCATTCAAACTCTCGAGGACATGCTCCGCACATGTGTCCTAGACTTTGGTCGTAGCCGGGAGGACCTCCTACCCTTGGTGGAGTTTGCGTACAACAACAGCTACCACTCCACCATCGGGATGGCACCGTACGAGGCATTGTATGGCCGACCTTGTAGATCTCCTTTGTGCTGGACAGACCCTGGGGAGTCAACACTTGTGGGACCGGAGATGGTCCAGGCCACGACAGAGAAGGTCCAGGTCATCCAGGAGCGGATGAGGATAGCTCAGAGCCGGTAGAAGTCATATGCTGACAGGAGGCGGAGGCCACTGGAGTTCGAGGATGGAGACCATGTCTTCTTGCGGGTCTCACCTCGACGTGGTATTCGGAGATTTGGCCGAGGCGACAAGTTATCTCCGTGATTAATCGGACCCTTCCAGGTCCTCAGTAGGATTGGTGAGGTGGCTTATCGCCTGGCTCTACCACCTCAGTTGCACCGGGTACACGACGTCTTCCACGTATCTCAGCTGAGGAGATACGTGCACGACCCGACGCACATCATTGACCATGGGGAACTTGACGTTGACGATGGGGCGACTTTTACGGAGGTCCCGGTGGAGATAGAGGATCGACAGGAGCGGGTCCTGTGTGGGCGATCGATTCCTCTTGTGCGCATCAGATGGCAGCACGGGAATCTCCAGGAGAGAACATGGAAGCGGGAGGTTCAGATGCGTGCTCAGTACCCTCATTTGTTTCCCTAGTTTTTGATGTATCTTTACGGGGACATAAAGCCCTGAGGTGGGAGTAATGTAAAGACCCGTAAAATTCAAGGTAATTTTTTTCTTAATTTTCTTTGGAATTTTACAAGAGCGCGGTTTCAGACGGCACCTGATTCCGAGGCCCGGAGTGCCTGAAATCAATTTCCAAAGTTTGGCTCGGGTACGTTCAGTGAACGAACGAGCGGGAATTTCTAACTTTTGATCTGGTGCTCGGAATTGAAATCCGAGGACACCGATGAACTCGCAAAGCCGATATTCTCTTAAGGATAACTTTTCCGAAGTTGCGTTTATTGCGGGACGAAAGTTAGTTTTTGGGAGAATTATAAAAAGTTGAATAAAAAATGTGGAACACTTTTTATTTTTACTTTTGTTGGTTAACTTCTCTCAAAGGAAGTTAGGGGTGGGACCCACACCCACATAACCTCCCTTGAAAGGATTAAGTGTGGTGGGACCCACACGAACCTAAACCTTCCATCTTATCTAAAACTCCCTTTAACCCCTCTTTAAATGACATGCAAATTGTTATTTAATTTTTGGATTTATCTTATTCGAATTTCAAACCGTTGAAATTCAATTTGTTAAGTTTGTGAATAAAATAAGACTCTATCTTATTTTATTTGGTTAGAATTGTTTAGCTATCTTGAGAGCTTTTGGGTTCTTCTCCTTCTTCTTCAACTTTGACGAAGAACGCTCAAGCTTTGACGAAGAACGCTCAAGCTCCGACGAAGAACGCCACTCCTCTCTTCTTCGTCTTCCGTGTCAACGAAGGGGAACGCTGCTTCCTCCTCGGACTTCCTTCGTCGGCATACGAAGATTCGCCAATGGCGTACCTCTTCGGATGTACCTCTTCGTCATCGGATTTGACGAACGACTTCCGCGACGCCCGACCTCCGCGACGTTGTCTTCCGCAGGTCGTTGACGATCTTCGATCTTGAACCCAAGGTAGGGGTTGTTGTTAATTGTTTATTTATTTATTCTTGTTCGTGGTTCTGGAATGACTAATGTGAGGATATTTAAATATGTGATATCATTTAACGTGAGGGGGCTGGACCGCATGAACATGGACGAACCCCCTCCTTTGTTCTTGTTGATTTATCTTGTGGGTGAAACAAGATGGCGTGGTGCCGTCGCACCACGCGGATATTCGCACACTTATATTGCGCGGCGCTGTCGCGCCGCGCCATTTAAGGATCATCAAGAACGCGACGCCGTCACGCCGCGTCGAAGGGAATCAAAGGCGCGGCGGAGGGGCGCGGTGCCGTCGCACCGCGCCGGACGACGAACACCGCGGCCGGTTCTGGGCCGCGGCGGGACGAGAAGACCGGCAGCCGAGCCGCCGGCGTCGGAAGCCGGAAAGGGGACCGGTTTGCCGGTCCTGTTGGAGAAAAACCGGCCGGCCAGGTGGCCGGCCGGAAGGTCAAAGGCCGGGGGAATTTAATTCCCCCGGCCAGCGCTCAAAAGCCCCCCCCCCATTTAATTGGGGGGGCGGTTTCCTTGAGGGGGGCAGGCGGCCCCCCGCTTCTTTTCAAAGAAGGCCCCCCACGAGGGGGGGGGGGTTTCCTTGAGGGGGGGCAGGCGGCCCCCCGGTCCTCTTCAAAGAAGGCCCCCCACGAGGGGGGGGGGGGGGTTTCCAAAGGCGCGGCTAAAAGCCGCGCCGCCATCTGATGAAGCGGGGGCTTAGCCCCCCGCGCGTGGCACCAGCAGCGCCAGGCCGTGCCGCCGCGCCGGACCGCGCCACCGCGCCGGTCCGCGCCGCCGCGCCGGTCCGCGCCGTCGGGTCGGACCCGGGTCGGGTCGACCCGGTTCGGGCCGACCCAGGGGGGGGGGGGGGGGGTCGGGCCGGGTCGGCCCGGACCCGGACCCCCCGTTTTGGAGACGGTTTCGGTCTTTTGGCCATAAATTGAGGCACAGACCTCCAATCGAAGAACTGTCTATGGAAACACGATCCTTGGATCGAGATGGTCGTTTCGGTATATCGCACTGAAAGTTTCAGAACACTTTGAGCTCAGCCGGGTTGGTTCGTTCACGAAACCAACCGGGCCTTCGGAGCGGAAACGCTCATATCTCGAGCTACGGACGTCCGATTGATGTACCGTCAGCTTTGTTGTGTTCCTCTTAGTGAGACGGATCTTTTGGCATACTCCGCCCGAGTTTTGGATGCAGGTGCAGTACGGTCGGGTTGGTTTTTCCTTAAAAACCATCCGGGCCCCGGGGACGAAAATGCCAATAACTCTCAGACCGGGTGTCCGATCGACGCGACGTCTGTTGCGTTGAGTTCCTGTTGACGATACGGAACATTAGGATACATCAACTATGGAATTTGTGATAGTTGATGTATCAGCCTCTCGGCTCGTGGAGCGGACCCTCCGAACGAGCTTGCTGTGTGCGGGAACCCTAGTGCTGGCTGCGACTGTGACTACTACTGCTACTGCTACTGTGACTGCGACGACGACAGTTCAGAGATCCTGTGTGGATTCGACGACGACGACTACAGCACTCAGCGATCCTACGTGGATCAGTGCTACAGGTCCTGTGTGGGTCCGATCCTGCGGGGGTCTTTGCGGTCAGCGGTCCTGTATGAACCAGCGCCTACAGGTCCTATGTGGGCCCGATCCTATGTGGGTCTTTTGTGAGGGTTAGTTACCTATCGATCCTTCGTGGGTCTGACGACTTAGATGGATCAAAGATCATCTTTATCATCTTTCGAAGAAGTATACCTGTGTGAGCTGAATCCTGTTGCTTTCTTGTGTGGATTGTGTTGTGCTATCCTGTGTGGATTACGTTTTGCTTTCCTGTGTGGAATACGTTTACTTTCCTGTGTGGACTGAGTTGTACTTGGGCTCGGAGGTTAGAGAGTATTTGAAATTGATGACTTAGGTATTTGTATGGGCATATACCTAAGCAGTGTCGGTTGTTACTTCGTGATTGTACCTTTCTTCATGGTTTATCCTTTGTGGATTTGAGAGACCTTCAGGGGTCTCAAGGTCCCTACTGAGTAGCTTATACTCACCCCTGCACGGGCATTTCCCGCACTACGTTGTGTTGGTTGCAGACGACGGACAATGTTGATCTTAGCTGAAGCTTGCAGAGTAGGACGGTACCTGGAGGTGGACCACTGGGCGGGACGTGCTCGGAGCGGACGACGGGACCCGTGGTGCAGTGGAGCTATCTGTACCCACCCTTCAGGTGGGATTTCCAGTGGACAGATCGGTGTAGCGGATTTTACTTTTCAGTTGCTGTTTTCCCTTTCGAGTTGTACTTTACTTTTAGTTTGGGTTTGTATACTGGCCCATTTACTTTTCCGCACTTTCAGTTGTACTCTGCTTTTTCTTAGTGTTTACTTTCCGCTTGCTTACTCTGTGGTGTTTGTTTACTTTACAAAGGCAATGCCTTCCCTTTTTACCGGGATTTACGCCTTGGTGCTAGTCGCCAGCCCCTGGACTATGGAAGCCGGGCATGGGGTAGTCACGGCACGGACCCCGAGGGCGGGTCGTGACACACCTAATGAAAATGGAGGGCATATTCCATTGGTAGTTTAGTCTATTTTTCCTCCTCTCTCCAAATAGAATATTGTTCTAGTTTTTAAAGATCATTATGCTTATATTCTAATCATGCTTCATGAGTTTCAAAGGTGGAGACCAGTGAAGAAATAGGCTGATATTGACCTATAGTTAGTTGATGACTAGTTAGAGTTCAAGGATTGAGTATTCTCTCTAGTTAAAATACAACCCAAAAAGATAGTAGGTATTTTGGATAGACATATTTATAGATCATCAGGATGATAACAGAACATGATGATGATGATATATGATAAGGTGATACTTCCATGGATCAAGTATGAGTACCTATTTATGGAGGAGTATTTCCTAATTAATCTATGATAAGTTTTCGTATAAGAGAATATATATTTATAAAAGGGTATTATGGTAGTGGTTTTGAACTCATTATGGTTTATTAAACCATTTAAATACCATCAATATATTGTTTTTGGTACGTATTTCTATCAGAGTATGTTCGAACATGGTCTACATATTGATATTTGAGATGGGGTGGTCCCCATTTCATCTTCACCAATGTTGAGGTGGTTGATCATTCCTTGATGATGGACATATTTTTTGAAGAGTAGTTTTTTGCATAAGGTAATGATAGTAGTTATATGAGAGAAGAGACCTCAATATAAGATCAATGGTATTTGATTTTGATGTTGATGAACTCAAAGAATCGACAATTTCAATCTCAGGGTATATGGGTGGGGTAATATGATTCTAAAAGATGTTACAGTTAATCAAGGGATATGAGGGGATTTTCTAGTGATGACTGAGACCATATATCTTGATATTATCTGACGTATAGTTTCTTAGTAGATATAAAAATAATATATCTTCTATTTAGGTAGAGGTAGAAATTGGAGTAGGAGAAACTGTAAGGAAAAAGTCTTGGTAGAGGATCTAGGAGGGAAATAATATGTGGCCAAT
Organism: Viscum album; assembly: GCA_963277665.1. Classification (NCBI taxonomy): domain Eukaryota; kingdom Viridiplantae; phylum Streptophyta; class Magnoliopsida; order Santalales; family Viscaceae; genus Viscum; species Viscum album. The sequence goes on along the minus strand of OY728165.1, from coordinate 1,778,277,232 downwards.
GTTATCTTCTAATATAACAACTTTCACCACTAGGTGGTCCTCATTAGGCTTAGGGAATTTGAGGGTAGGGGTGAGACTAGTTGTAGGTAGTTGGCCCTTCTGACCCTATTACTCTATAAATGATCTGAGTTAAGAGATATGTCTTTTACACATTAGTATTATATTTAATTAACATAATATAATTATATTCATATCTAGAATTATACATTTTTTTAAAAATATAGATTCCGAAAACACATATAGAACAACCCTTATAGATAAATAATCTTACATGAGAGGATTCTGTAGTCACACTCTTTCCTTGGTAGTGTGAGATGAACTTGGTTGAGAGTGTTTCTCAAGCGACCTATTTATGGATTCTAGGAGATATTATGATATCATTATTAACATGGAATGATTATCTAATGTTCATTGACAACATTTTTATTATATTAAAAGGATAAGTTTAACACAAGAATAGTCATTGAGAGTTTAATTTACAAGTGAAAATTAATTACATGTATATTAGGCTAGGTTAATATACAGAATATTATATCCAGTATCACATATGTTGGTGATATTGACTCTTGATGCAGTAGAATCAGTAGATATTTGGATCAATGTATTATTAGAGGGTTTCCCATATGTCATTAATGAGGCTTACATTGTTTACCAACTAAGTGGGAATTTTATTCTATATTAAATTAAATTAAATGATATATATGACATCATTAATATCATATCTGATGGCCCTCTAAGGTTTAGGAGCTGAGGATAAAAATGGAGGACCCTTATGGTAATGGTTTTATCTTTTCTAATGTGACCCCCAGGGTGGCTCAAATATAATTCACCATAAAAGAAGATTGGTTTTTTAAGTTTGGTGTGAAATATTATTCCTTAAACCAAGTGATATGTAAGAATAAACAACCATTAATGAGGATCATTAAACTCTTATTAGCTTTGAGGGGCCATGTTGTTCTCAAATATTGACCTCAAATGAGGCTATCAACGACAGTAATAATGTGATGTGGTTATACAAAATATATTAGTTCGATGCCTATAGAGTCATTATAAGTTCCTTTTGATTCTATTGTTCTAGAAGGGAACCACAAAAGTATTTTTGGGACTCATGAATCTGATATGTTTTAAATTCATAGACTAGTTAACAATATTTTTTATTAATGAAATTCTCATTTATTCTATGGAAGAGGGTGATATTTTAGAGAATTTTATAATGTTCCTAGAAATAAATCGATAAATTCAACTATATGGGAAACTCTTGAATTTTTGTTATATATTAAATAAGTATAATTTCTATGGAAAATTATCATTTATGTAGATGTAGTTGTTTACTATATTAAGATTTAGGTAGTGCTTTCTTTGAGATCTATCGAGGAGCATGAGAAAGTTTCATTTCTTCCTCTGGATGGCTATCAGTTATCAAAGCATCATACCATACATAAAAAATATTTCAACTCTATAAAAAATCATTACTTTAAAGGGGAACAATTTTTTATCTGTGTATTTCTAGAAGGCCTTTGGGGAGGTCCGACATATGGTGACTAGTGCCCCCATCCCGAGTTTTCCCAAAGAAGGGGTTGAGTGTACAATGTTATATGATACCTCTAGAGATATGATCAGAAGTTTTTTGATGTAATAGGATATTAAAATTTCAATTTACGTGTAAATATTCATTGCTAGAGGGTCATCTAACCAAACCCTCAAAATATTTATTCCTCATATGGACCACATTGATAGAGATTAGTTTAAGATGTTTTTCAGTGAAATCCAATGCATGGTCTTCATCCTACCACCTTTTTAATATTTCCATTGGATTCCTTATGAATTATAGAAATATTTGGTAAAATATTTGAGTGAAAATTCTGTAAGATCATGATAAAAAAAATCATTAATGGTGGGATATAGCCATATAGTGAAAAAATGGTACCATGAACTGATGAAAACTAGCTATTTTTTTGCAATAAAATAATGAAGTGTTGCTTAATCGATTTAAATATGGGTTTAAATTTAATTTGATTAAATTTGTTTTTTATAATTTGTTTTTAATGTAATTTCCATTTATATTACCACTTAGCACAATACCATCCTAGAGTGCCACAAGACAGCATGCATGTCTCCCAATATGCATGAGTTTGGGGACAAGTGATGAGGATCTAAATCATATATTTGGGATAATTTTCCACTGATTTCATAATAATAAAAAAAATCAAAAATATTAACAACATCCAATATAATAATATGAGTTCATATAAAAAAACATCACATGAGATAAAAAATTGAATGTTTTATAACCTCATAAATCTTAACTGATCATCCATTTGGCTTATGAAATATACCAAATATTCAAAATAAACCAATGTAGAACAGTATATTCTACCATATTTGATCCTCACAAAAACCTAGTCCTAAATCTCTAATGTGTTTCCCCATACTGATACACTTCTTAACCACTTCTCAATACTATAATAATACATAAGTTCATCACACACATCAGGGTATCCATGCATGGTGGTAGATAAAAACAAAAATTCATATTAACTAGATACTCTAATATATATTTTGAGGTACGTATATAAACTCATATAATATAAATAATGTAAACATAAGACATGTTTTCAAGTCATTGTGTGCTAAACATTAACCCATGAAACTTTACTACACCTACTTCGGCATGTTCTAGAATTCAGTTGACTTGTTCAACAATCTTGGCTTTTACCAGATGACACAGGGTTTTGTGTCATAACATGTACATAGGAAAATCAAGCTTATATATGTTCACCATCATGTAATTAAGATAATACCTTTAATGAAGGTCTCTCATCATGTTCCCAAGACAATACCCACAGATAAGTCTTGTCATAAAGTACCACACCAAACCTCAATAATAAGGTATCAAATCATTGTATCCCTCCGACAATATAGATGGGGATGTATTCTCACCGATCACCTACACAAGACACAAATAAATAAGTGTAACATCATTAAGTGCCCATTATTTTCCTATAAGGTATGTACACTCCCCAATTAACCACACCAACCTAAAATAGGTAGATGGACCATCATACCGTGTTACCACACCAACCAATCGTAGGGGGTGGGAGTGTCCCATTTTCATTTACATAAGTAAATCTAATTTGGAAAGTAACCCAGTCATAATCTCTACCACTTCCTTTTCCCATGAGGTAAGATCTATATATAGATAGAAAAATGAACTCTCAGGGAAGGTACATTTAATATCATGTGTCGTTTTTAAACATGAACTCATCCTAAAAAAACAAACAATAAAAAACAATGGATCACTAGCCATTTAAAATAGTCTCCATGAACCACACTGGAATTCCCATTATCTAAACTATCCTATCACCTCATTAGAGCACCTCATTAAGAAATATACTTGTGGGATTAGTCTCTCTTGGACATCATGGTCACATAAACACAACACGACGATTCCATTGAAAATATCATTATGCTCAAAAATCCATTCACTATAATTTTATATACTAACATAGTCTCTACTCACCTATAACATCTTACACCTATCACACCACTATGATCTCATATCTTGTGGTCTCTACCTGACCCTGGTCTTAAGAGGTTAGTCCATATTTTCTTCTATTTCCACATCAAAGAAAAAAACAATCCGATAAACCTATGACCATATACATATAACTCTCACTAAACCACTCCACCATTATCTATCTAGTACCAATGGTCCAATCCAACTCATAGAATATAATGATAATCTTATATAGAATTAAGAAGTAGTTCCCATCCATGTGTGACATGAAATAACATCTCACTCATCATTGTAAGGTCTACCAATTCCATGACTATTTGTGCTACCACTAGAATCAATCATAGGATTAAAACACCTAACCATAAAATCGAAGAAATACCTTAGGTAAATTATTAACTCAATCAAAAGCATTCCCCCTTGGCTATATAGTAATCAGGTGATTTCATTTCCCACAAACAACACTAGAGAACCTAATCAGAACATAGAATTATTTATGTAATACTATATCTTTCTATAATGTTAAATTTTCCCTTATCCCATTAACATGAACACATAAAATAATACATGTTTATAAATTATTGAATATGTAAATATAAGGTTTAGTATTATATAGATAATAATATCATTCTGTTAGAAGTTATCAACCTCAAAAATTTCATGCATTACTTATACAATAAAATTATAATAATATAGTTTCTTCCTAGATACTATATCAGGACGTATACAAAAAATTTATTAATTATTACATTTTACAATAAATATTCGAATTTAATAAGATGAGGAAAAATATTCTAAAAACACATTGGTTAATAATAAATCACTCATATTTTACCCTGCTAAACATAGAATGTCAATGTTATAATCCCCAAACCAGTATGAGAAAAATCTCTATAATGCAACAACTAATAAATCTCTAATTTCATCCAATTTATTAAAAAAAATCCTAAATTAAATCAATAATATCATACCACATCTATAATAATTATTCAGACCATGTTTCATTCGTATTTGGGCATCCTTAATCATTCAAATGAAAACCCCCATGATATGGGATGATTCTACCATGACATAGTGTAATAATCTTATTTGAACCCAAAATTAGTGAACCAAAATCATAGAATAATAAATAAGAAGGATAATGAGTTGTGAGGGAGATTTGTTACCTCAAATATGCATGATGAAACCCTCTCTGATCACATAGATTTATAGGAGATCAAGGAGATAATTGGTGAGCCAAATAGGGATCCCATTTATTCCACTCAATTAATATCAAAGGAGTTTGATGAGGGTACCAAACAAGAGCACATCAAAAATTATAGGACCCAATATAGTATCCCATAAATTATTATATAACCTGAATGTGAGGGTCACAATGAAAATCATCCACGAAGGGGTATATCATGACGTATCCCATCTTGTTCAAGGGACAAATACATATAGGTCATGTGCCTGACCCCTAGCCCATCTAAATCAAGTCATGATCACTTTGGGTTTTGGCATGACACTACCAATAAAAGAATTGTTTTGGAATGACCCATAAAGGTCAAATTTGACATTCCTTCCTTTGGTGAAACCCAAAACACCATGATGGGGCCTCCTCCTCCCTTAGTGACATGGTATCCCCCTCGCATCGTGAAGGAAGTGTCACTATATGCCATTCATTATTCATGAAAAGTTGTAATTATCAAATTTATGGTTCCATATACCATTGGAATATTAGTAACCATTAGGGTGAAACAAAACACCATTTTTTTACAAAATCCATATAACATAGTTAGTAATTATATATTTTCACTCTTAAAATTTCATTTTTATTTTTCTGTGGACAAATATTTTATTACTTAATCCCATTTTATTTATCTTATATTTTTTATTATTAATATAAAAATACATTAACATTTGTAAAATCATTATCTATTTATTTCCATGAAAAAATAATTTATTTATTCTAATAATAATTTTCATTACCTGGATCCACACTTAAAAAGTTAAATTTTTTGGATTACATGATTATTTTGATGTATTAAATTCAACTGGAAAAAATATAAAAACTAACCAATTGGTGGCCAAATTAAGATTGTAAATTGAAAATTATTTCAGTGAATGGAATTGAACATGATTTCGTAAATTGGTCACTAATGTGAATAAATGATTCTAAATAGGATTCATTTAGTTATAAATAAAGGATAACTCAATTGTAAAAATCAACATAATATACTAAGTCAATATTAAGTAAAAAATTAATTTAGTTCCCATGTGAAAGTCGGGAAAACTAAAGATTCTTCCATGCCTAAAATGATTCATTTATAATTCAGTCAAAAATGTTTTTACATATGTCCTATGTTCAATGAATATTTTTGGAGAATGGAAAGGATGTTATCGAACAAGGAAAACCTTTCAACATTCATCCATCTATTGGTTTGAAGATACATTTATATTATAATGGAATATTTAGGGAGACAATTTTCCACACCTATTTCTTATAAATATGTTCCACTAAACCCTTTTAGATGGTTAGAGACATTCAATTACTAAATTTAAGATGATTGTAATGTAAAATGTAAGAGAGGGAAAATCCCATCATGTCCTCTATTTATATATTATTATTTCTCCTGTCCTTCTAATTCTACACCCTCTTTTGATTGATATTGAGAATATCACATGATGTAATATCAAGATCCACGTCTGTAATCTTTGGGAAATTAATAGATGATTCATGTATGTGTTATATTTTTCTTAATCATTATCTAATTTCATATAATAATGGATATTAATCTCCCATTTGAATCAACATATCACAAATCCTCACACCTTCTTGAAATAATGGAGAAAATGGTTTGATCACCATATTTTCTGGTTAATTACCTCATGATTCAAATTGAATCGTATTAGTTATCCTATTAATAATACCCATATATTATTTGGGTTAACTTCATTTATGTCTAAGTAAATATTGCCTTTTTGCCTATCCTTTGAGAGTGATGACATTTGATCATGAAGGAATAGGTACCTAGGTTTTGTAGGATTTCTCCCCATAACATATTTTATTTTAAGAACATAGTTCTATTTTTTGAAATTAAATTAAAAATCCTAAACATTTTATCCAATCACATTTAATCTTCAAGAATTTTTTTCTTTTACCATTTCATGATTCACTGTTTTATTGGGAGATGGCATATGGTTATAGATTTACTATAGTTTCTCTACTAAAAATTAACAATCTAATTGGATGGGTTTAGTAGAATGATCACCTCCTCATGTGTAAGAGTAATTAATAAAGTGTCTTGGGAGTCTTGGGGTGACGTGTTACATATCAATCATTCAAAGAACAACTTATAATAGTTCTAGAGTGACCTTTCACATAAATCAATAAAATTCATTACGGACACATGAAAAAAATCTCCAATACTCACCCAAGAACATAAAATATTTATTAGTGTTGAAAAAAAATCCAAAATTATGTAGCACATATGAATAATAAATCAAAATCCCAATATGATTCCAATTTATTGAATCATCCTCTTCTCTATAAATAAAAATTCTAATTGCCTCTAAATTTCACAACCCATAAGTGAATAGATCATTAAAAACTCCCTACCATAATTCATTACATCTAGTAGAATATAGTGTGGTATTATACATATAAATATCATTTCATATTTGTTTTGAATGAACCACTAAATATATATTATCAAATATCAAATTGTAGTCATTATTCCACTAAAAAACTCCAAAAACTACACCAGGAATTACCACATATTCCTTGAAATGACCTAGTTCAATTTCAAAAAAATATCATCCATGTTAATTGATGAAGATCTAATCTAAACCAGTATTAGATCACACCAAAATACATCCCAAGACTAATATCATAACCTAGACTCTATCTAATAGAATATATATATATCATATATCAAATATTTATCATGGAAGAAGTTAAAATTGAATCCACCTACTCATCAGAATTTCAAAGCTCTCATGTTCATCCACAAACTTTTCATAACCATTCATGACCCTTTTGACTCAAGGTTCATACACTCACAACAAATTTGATCTATATACCATATGAGTATACATATCATCAACGGTCACAACCCCAAATATCCAACTGTGTTCTCCACACTATATTACTCCCTATGTAATAATTCTCAACATCAATACACAATAGGATCTACCATCGTATGAAGGTGGATATTTATAATACAAGCTCACCCAACCAAAAAACCCTTATCGTGGGCCAAACGCAGGTCAACCATACCATATATATTTTATCTATTTATGATGTAACCTCTTACAATAGTGGGAGACCAATAATTAACATAAAAACATCAATTCAACATGTCTGTGGGAATATCATCTTGTACCATTGGTCATAGACCTGAAAACATAATCGAGGAACTGCATCCCATTATTGACCACATCTTATGCATGAACCTAATCCAAACCCACCAATGTTCCATAGCCTATATTTTTATATAAACTAATAAATTATTACCCCCACACCATTACCACCAAAACACTTAGGATCACCTATATCATAAATAATCATTAATAGACTCACATACAACTCATTCCAGCTATCTAATAACTAACCTGGACCACACATAACTAGTGAAAAATTTACTTCACAGAAAATGGATTTTAAAAAAAGTACCTTTACCCCTAAAATACATCCTCTTAAGTGGATTGATCAAACTAAATAACCCTCTAAATATCTTTTATCCACCATATATAAAAACAAAATTCATATAAAAAATTGTATGTTATGTTTCATTAACAAATCATGTAATCGAACACATGTTCCCATGAGTTATTTCCCATTTAACGTAGTCTCATGTTCTTAAACAATCGAACAAGACTCCGTTTATATCAATTAAATCTATCCAAAAATTACTATCAATATTTTCTTCCGAAATCCCAAGGCATATCACACATTCCAATTCCAACTGTATGATCACCCACATATCATACATCATTCCAAAAGTTCATATTTTTACCCAAGCATTAATGAGTCTAAACCTGTACATTTAGGATCTCTATCCACTATCTAATTTGAAATAATTTCAAAAATACATAAGGATGGGTGAAATGACATGACAATAACCTAAAATAATATTACATTATTTTACATGAGTACTATTTTCATCTAACATTTACTCACTCAACATAACCAATTGGTTTAGTGTTTTTAGAGATCAAATACAAAACTAAATTATTTCACAAAAATTGTTCAACATATCCTAAAAATAGTAGTCACACATGATTCCCCTATAGATATAACATAGTGCACAATTATTCATAATAGATTTTAATGGAATCATAAGAAAGGGAGAGCATAATATTACATAATAGATAATGATAAAAGATCATAAGTTGTAATAATAGAAGTATGTGTGTGTAGAAACAAAAATGTCGTGTATAATAATAAGATAATATAATAATACCAAAAAAATCGTTCCAAAATCATGACTCTAGACATAAAGTTTTTAATATAACATAATATATGAAATATATGATTTTGAAATCATGTGTTCAAATTTATTATCCATGAAAAAATAAAATTTAAAATTTTTATTTCAAATATATATATCATAAGAATAAGGAATATTCATAGAAATATAAAAAATATTCTTATGTAAAGGCTCATTGTGACAGAATTCATAATAGACGGGATACCGACCCCTAATAGATAGGGTTTAATAATAAATAAATAACATGTTCGATAATGATATATACAATATTAATCAATAAATTAGAGTCATTTATAATTCTAAAATGAACTATCATATAAAAATATTTTACAAAGTCCAATAATAGATTGGGTTCACTCACCAATAAATTAAATATTATCTCATGAGATATAAATATTTACTTAATGAATTAGAAAGAAATATAATTCTAGTAACACCAATCACAAAAATAAAATCCATAAATATGTGACCCACATGAAAATAATTCATAATTCCATCATATTATAATTATACAATGACGTATGAAAAAAAACTATGAATATTTATCTAAAAAGATGATCACAATCCATTCAGAGAAAAAATATTAATGGTATAATTATAGAATGTCCACCATGATATATATAAATAATTTATGAATATTTAAATAGATGGAATATTTTTATAGGAGTTATGTAATATTACTATGAAAAATTGGGAAAGATTCACTTTAAATTTAAGTAACATTTATATTAAAGGAAATAATTAATAAAATAATGAGAATATTAATAAATTTTTAAAAACAACTAAATTTTATAGATCATTATTCAATGGAAAATATTAAGAAATAATTGGTAATTTTCTTTCATGGAAAATGAGTTTAAAAAGATATTCCTTTCACTGTTTTCAATAAAAATTAAAAAATGTTCCATGTAGAAAATATTAACAAAGACTCCTCTTAGAAAATTGAAATAAATTCAACATGAACATAAAAAAACCTCAATAATTCAAAGATGTATTGATAAGGTAATCCATGAAATTATATAAAGTATATATAAATTTAGGTTAAAAATTCATAGTCAAAATGAAAAGATACATTCATTCACAATTAAGATCGGTATATCAATTTAATTAAGTACCAATGAAAAATAAAATCGTAATAATGAAAGAAAATCAAATTAATTACAAGTGGTGAATAAAATATTTGGGGTTTTAGAGGGAATAGATATATAACTTCTAGAACACCTAAACCTTCCACGGTATGCTTCTCTTTGAATAATACTGTAGAATGTGTTGTACGCAACATCGAGTTTTAACACACAAAAACCAATCAAACTAGCCATTATGAATAGTTAAACCCACTTTTTGAAATTTTTGAAATTTTATATTTAAAAAGGAACTTCATTTTTGGATTCTAAATATCAAAATTAGCTTACGGTGAAGTTTTGGAAATTTTCTGAAAACATTCAATTTTTGATGAATAGTGAAAAACAGTTAGTTATAGTTTAAAATATAATTCTTATTTATAGAATTATTTATTTTATTTAAATTTATTTTGGGTCAAAATAGATACATAATAGGTATATAATTTCAATTTAATTCATTGGATTCAATTTATAATAATGTTAGATATATAAAAATTTTATTGATGTTTTTACCGTCTTTTAGAATTTGCAAATTTACATAAAACTCAATTTTACCACTTCTGTGAGTTTAATTTCAAAACACGGAGAGATATTTTTGATATTAGTAAGTAAAATGTTATTCAATAAGGTGAAAATGATGTTTGTTGAGTTGTAAATTTTTACTATTATTTACCACTGTTAAAAGTAAATATGGTAATTCAGGGTAAAAATGATATTATTAATATCCTGAAAAATGTCCTCATTCTATTGGATATGCTTAATTAGACCAAAAAACCCTTAGGAATAAAATATTATCCTTTAGGTCCACTTGTTTTATATTAGGAAATTTATTATTATTTAATTCAAGGAAATGTTAAAAGTGTTAACTTCAATGTTTAATAACTAAATAATTTTTAATATAGGGTTACACATAAGTAAAGTGCGACAATAAATATTCATTAGAAAGATAAAAAGATTTCCTAAAAAATGGTATTTTATTTATAAATTTTATACATTAAATAACTAAATTTATTTATTACACAGAGATGACGCATTAATTACCTAATTAATGAAATATTAAAATAATTGATATTATAAATATCAAAATAAATGTAATTTTATACTTTTATTGAATTAAACACATTTTCTAGGATAATATGTGATTTTAGGGTTGTTTAGTTGGATTTTTTAGAAGTAATATTGCTGTTATAAATTTAGAAAAAACAAAAAACAAAATATTGTCAAAGTTGACATAAAAATGTTTTTAAACCAACATTATATTATTATTTGATAATCAATTGTGAAAAATATAATGTTCATCCAAAAAATACTATATAATGATATTTGTATAATTAATTAACCACATGGGGTTCTCTTGAAGTTTATAGTTAGTTTATTAACCATTTAATATAAAAATACAAAGAGACACGGTAAATTTCAAACTATTTAACTATGAGTTAAATCTGAAAAATAAATTCATATAGTGACCCAAATATGTCTAAAAACTATTGGTTGAGTCTTTTTGGACCCATACCCGCCTTTTATTTTATGTAATCCATTTTTGATGCATTAGAAACCGAAAATGATTTTATTATAAAATAATATTCCTACCTTTTCCTATGGTTCCCATCACCCCTCTTATAAAAGGGAACTCCCCCTTCTCTATAATTCACACCATCAAAGCCAGGTTTCCCTGAAAAACCCCGACTGAATATCCTCCAAACTATTCTAACTTCATTCTAGAGGTGTTCCATTAGTCAGAAAGCCATCCTATGGAGGCCTTTTGATCACATCAAAAGGAAGAACCTGAAGAAGAGGTGAATATTTAATCACCTTTTTCAAGTTCTTTTCTTTTTCCACTTCCTCGTTCTTTGTTGTCCCCGTTATAAAATAATAACTCCAATATATTCTATATACTGTGATGTTATTATAAATATGGTATTACCATATTCATTTTTCTATCCATCCTTTGAATGACATATCACCATATGTTCGTGTGTACGACTTACCGTCTCCACAACATGGTGTAGTTGTTATTCAATACATTATTATTTTGATGGGTATAATAATGATGTATAATTGATGTAAATAATCAACATAACATGATAATTATTCTTTATATATTATATAACATCCAATTATATATTATTTTAATATAAAAAAAATGAAAGTTTCACTTCTGCGTACGTACGGATTACCGTCTCCACGAACACGATAAGATTCATTCCCCATCGTATCCATTCAAGACTAATTTTAATTTGATGATTAATAATAATGTTTAAATAATTAATATAATTTTGAATATTAATAAGGTACATCCTATCCATAACAAACATTACTTACGTAACAATTCATATAAAGGAAAACAAATCAGTTAACACCTGAAATGACGACAATACTAAAATATTATTAACAAAACAATATTATAAGATCATATATGATATAATATTATTGTATATAGTTCCTGAATAATTTAATTATAATTATTTCACCATTATATAGGAGGTTAACCTACCCTTGACCATGGAAATGTACAAGGTAAGTGTTAATTCTACAATCCCTTTATTATCTGTGGTGGTTTTTACGTAAGTATCTACTGGGACCTCATTATCATCCACATCCATGTTTCATAAAAATTTATTTAAAAACATCCTTAAAATATACTAGATAATGATTTAAAGTCATTTATACCCTTATTTGAACTTATATGTTTTTAAATGAATCTTTCAGTCATTTTCCAAACCAGGTACTTTATGACCTTTTCAACAAAATTAAGGTGAGAATGTTTTTTACTTATATGGCGGGTGCAGATATTCTCCTAAGTTATAACATCATCAAAGATTCCCTTACATTCTTATAAGAATATTTTCAAAATAATTGTCTTCTTTTATAATTATGTAACATTAAATGATTTCAAAAAAAAGAATGTGATATTTCTCTCAAATAGTATTGATTTCATCTATGTCAATATCCTTTGATGAATATTATACTTGTTTGAAGTCGATTAATTATGATAAAAATATTCTATATTGTATTGAAGGTTTTGCGATATGGTTGACTATGGATGTATTATTTTTATACCATTCATGTTTTATGGTTAATGTATTGACATTTCATATGCTAGTTTAAATACGAATGTTTATGTTATATTTCAACCTTTTCATGTGAGGAATGTATTGGACATAGTAAGTGACAGGTGGAGTCCGCTATATCTACATGATGAATCGGTAGGTATCATAAGACAACCTGATGTGGACTTTCCTGAGGCCATTCCCAATTTGATATATGGTTTTTTTCGAGGCCATAATCATTTTTAGGCATCTTTGCTGAGGCCTTGAAAAAATATTTTAGAATATACGACATTATACATTCCCTCATTATAAAAATAATGTTGATGGTTCATGTGGTTAGTATACTTGTAGAATACCTATGACGATATTTTATTATGGCATTATTTACTTAGATAATATTCCTGCCATAAAATTATTCACGTTTATTATTGTTAATGGCATGTGGTTTCTATTATTCACCATGCTTAATATTTATGTAATATTCCACTGTATTGCTTACACTTACTGAGAATTTGATCTCAACCCTTTCTTATGATTTATTATCCTAGGATATGAAGAAGTTATTTATGAGTGACTTGCAGGAATAATCTAGGATTCTGGGATGTTTCTAATGCAATATATTCATGTTGTATTTCTTTCATGTTATAATGTTGAACTTCTGTATGAATCTTGTTTCCAATAATACTAAATTGATCAGTCTTTCGAGACATTATTTCCTTATGATAATCCTGATGATATGTAATAATTCACTAGCTCTGGGTAACTAGGGTCTGGGTGTAACAGTACGAATCAGAGGAAGTTTAGTACAAACCTTGGAAACTAGATTTAGATAAACTCTGATTAGGTCACATAGCCATAAGATAGACTTTGAGGATTAGAATGGAAGAACATCCTAGAAGTTTAGTACATTAGAGATTTTGTGAGTTTTACATGCTGTAAATCCCTGTCCGGATACGAGAAGGTAGAGGTGGCTCTGGCATGGATGTACCTAGGGGTAAAACCCAAAAACACGGCTTTGAGATAGACTCTAACGTGAACTGGTGCACGACAATGGGCCTTGCTGCACTCTTGGTTACGACACTCCCGGGGGATATTCTATGGATAATTCTCATTTTCCTTAAAAACCATTATGAAGGGTTTATGAGTATATACATCCTCCAAGAAAACATTTTTATGATTATTGATTATATCCATAAACTGTTCAATTTATATTACATGTTTTACATGTTTGGATTTATTTATTGTTATTCATAAACTAATCTACTGTATGCCATTGTTTAGAAATGGCTTTTAGTGGATGGAATGGAAACTGTATCATTGCACGCACTCCATGTAGGGATTTCCTGATTGCTCTAGATAAATATAGTGGAGCTAGTGATACAACTGGTGCTGATCAACTTATCACCATACTAGGAAAACACTCACAGGTTATGAATAATAACCTTACCCATTTGGAGCACCCTGATCCACAATGTGGAGAATCAGTGTTAGAATGTTTCATAAGGACACAACCACCAACTTTAAATGGGGTTACAAATCCATTAGTAGATGACCAATGGATAAATTCCTTAGAGAAAATATTCCATGCCATGGGGAGTAGGGAAAGGGAAAAAGATGTCATGTATGTTTATTTCCTCACTAGAGATGATGATCAATGGTGGTCAATGATTCAAAACACAAAGGACGATGATGAAGTATCAAATATGGAATGGAGGGAGTTTAACGAAATTTTATTAGAAAAATACTTTCCACATGACCATCAAGCAGATATGGAAAGGCAATTTCTGATTCTGAGGCAAAATGAGGATTAGAATGTCACAAAATATGAAGGTAAAATTACAAGGATATTGAGGCATGATGCAGATTATATAAGTATCCAAAAAATTATGATTGACCATTTATTTGATGAGTTAAAACCATTTATCCATTGAGCATTAGTATCACAGTCTTTCTTATCATACAAAGATATTGTCTCATGTGCTATCAAGACAAAAAAGGAATTCTCTAATTCTTATGACTTTAAAGAGAAGTAAGAGAAGGAGAGATTTGTTGAACACTCTGGGAATGGAAATAAGGAAATAGGGAAGAAGGGAAGAATTGAATTTCCACCCTGTGATAATTGTGGATGGAATCACCCATGTGCTTGTCCAAAAGGAAAATTAGTCTGCTTAAAATGTGGATAGAAAGGCCATCATGATGGTGATTGTAACAGAAATAATGACGCTACCAATGATCAATTCTACAGTTGTAGGGAGATGGGACGTTATGAAAATTAATTTTCTAAGCGTCAGAAAAACATACCTCAGAAAAGGCCAATGGATGAAGGCCAAGCTTATGCGATCACTACTACTAAGGATGAAGCCCTGAAAGACATGGTGGTAGGTAATTTAATGGTTTCTTAAAGTTTAGCCAATTCTTTATTTGATTCTGGATCATCGCATTGTTTCATATATTCCAAGTTTGATATAAAAATTTGATATTTCCTATTTTATTTAACAAGGGAGAGGATAGAGGAATATCTTAAGTGAAGTATCATTGCTTCAATGATTTTTGAATCACATCCTATTAGTGAATATAAATGTTATTTATATTTTCATCTCATCATCATATCCATGATTGAATTTGATACAATCCTCGGTATGGATTGGCTTTTAGGCCATGATGCAAAAATTTATTGTAATAAGAAGGAGGTTACGATTTTTTATGATGATGATAAAGAACCACTTATCTTTATAGAGGAAACGTCACCACCTAATTCTTATCTAGATCCACCCCAAGAGCTCAAAGAAATTCAATTATTCGAATGAAATAGAATAAAATATCTATGGGTGAGGAAAATAATTTTCAAATAGATAATGTACCTATTGTGAAAGAATATGTTGATGTGTTTCCAAATGATTTACATAGACATCCTCCAGAATGAGTAATTGAGATTTCCATTTATTTAATTCATGGTTCAAGGCCCATTTTGAAGACCCCTCATAGAATGGACAATGTGGAATTAGCGGATCTAATGAAACAACTAGAGTAATTGAGTAATAAAGGATTTATTCATCCTAGTGTTTCTCAATGGGAAGCCCCTGTTCTTTTTGTTAAGATGAAAGATGGATCTATGAGGTTTTGCATTGACTATAGGGAGATCAATGCTATAACAATAATTAAAAAGTATCTCCTACCCCGAATTGATGATTTATTCGACCAAATTCATGGTGCTCAATATTTATCAATGATTGACCTTCGATCTGGATATCATATGTTGTGTGTGAAGAAGGAAGACATTCCAAAAACAGAATTTCGAACCAGGTACGAGCATTACGAGTTTACAGTAGTGCCTTTTGGGTTGACTAACCCTCTTGTTTCATGGATCTAATGAACAATGTTTTCAAGGAATATCTTGATGATTTTGTAGTAGTATTTATTGATGATATCATGGTATACTCTAATAGCTATGAATATAATTAAAATCTCATGCGCAACATTTTGAAAACCCTCAGAAGTATTGAATTATACAGGAAGTTTAGAAAATGTGAATTTTGGACTCAGGTGATTTCATTTCTTGGCTATATTGTCTCCAATGATGGAATCTCTATTGACCCTTCTACAACAAAGATAATCGAATAATGTATTTCACTGACAAGAATAACTAAGGTACAAAGTTTTAATGGTTTATCAGGTTCTTATCATCATTTCGTTTAGAATTTTTCATGATTGACTAACCCATTAACTAAGCTCACACGTGAAGGGGTTAATTTTTTTGGACAAAAGAGTCTGAATAATGATTCGAAGAACTGAAGAGAAGATTATTAATTGCTCTTATCTTGACTATACCATCAGGGAATGATGGGTTTGTTATATATAATGATGTCTGAAAGAGAATACATTGTTGTGTCCTTATGCAGAATGATTGAGTAATTCCCTATGCCACACGACAACTGAAAATTCATGAGAAAAACTATCCTACTCATGATATTGAGATTGTAGATGTAATCATTGCTTTGATGATTTGGAGAAACTATCTCTATAGTGAAAATTGAGAGATTTATACTGATCATAAAAGTTTGATGTATATTTTCTCTCAGAAGGTACTCAACATGAGGCAAAGGAGATGGCTTGAACTACTCAAGGATTATTATTGCACGATACACTACCACCCGGGGAAAGAAAATAAGGTTTCATATGCTTTGATCAGAAATGATCATGGTGTTTTGACCAATATGAGAGTTGAAAGGGATCCTATTATCATGGATCCAGTATAAATGGATATGGGAATAACCATGGATGGTGATACATCAATACTTTTTCAAATGGTCACCCATCAGTCTTTACCAGAAAGGACAAAAAGTTCTCAAGATGATGTTGAGGAATTTCAAAAGTAGATTAAATCTATGAATGATGGGATATTGATCGAATTCATATATGAAGATGGGATTTTGAAATCTGGGAAGATAATTTGTGTTCCTGATATACCTGATTTGGAAAGGGAATTTTTAGATTATACTCAATGCTCCATTTTCTTTATACACCATAGGAGAACTAAGATGTATAGATATTTGAAGGAATATTTTTTGTCAGACAGAATGTAGGGGGAGATTTCTGATTTTCTATCCAGATGTATGGTTTTTCAACAAGTGAAAGCTGGATGGTAACATCCTAGAGGATTCATGCAACCTCTTCCCATACCTTAGTGGAAATGGGATAATATTATGATGGAATTTGTCATGTTACTACCAAATACTCCTAGAAGCAATGATGCAATATTATTCATTGATGATTGTCTTACCATGTCAGCATATTTGTTTCTATAGGGAAGATTTACCACTTGAAATTTTAGCAAGATTGTATATTAATAAAGTCGTAAGACTTCATAGAGTACCACTATCGATTGTTTCTAATCATGATCCCTATTTTACATCAAGATTCTAGAAAAGTCATCAAAAATCCCAATATTTTGAACTTCGTTCGAGCAATTCCTACCAACCCCAAACTAATGGACAATCAGAAAAGACTATTCAAACCTTAAAAGACATGTTGAGATCATGTTCACATGACTTTCAAGGTATGTGGGATCAATATTTTCCTCTGGTAGAATTTTCCTATAACAGTAGCTTCAATTGAAGTATTCAGATGGAACCATATAAAGAATTATATGGAATGAGATGTCGCACACCATCCTTTTGGGATGATGTTGGTGAAAGAAACCTCGGAGCCCCAGTACTTGTGGAGGAAATGATGGAAAAGGTAAAGGTTATCCAAAAACCACATCAAAACAGCTCAAAGTAGGCAGAAGAGGTATGCTGATAACCGAAGGAATGATTTGGAATTTCAGGTAGGGGATCATGTTTTCATGATGGTATCTCCTTGGAAGGGTGTTATACATTTCGGTAAGAAAGGAAAATTGAGTCCCAAGTACATTGGGCCTTTCGAAATTCTAGAACGAATTGGAGATGTAGCTTACTGTTTGGCAATGCCGCCATGTCTTTCCAAAGATCATGATGTATTCCACGTATCAATGTTGAGAAAATACATGCCTGACCCAATGCATGTACTCAGCTATGAGGAATTAGAACTGTAACCCGTTTTGTCTTATTTCGAAGAGCATGTCAAGGTTCTTGATACAAGAGAACCAGTTTTGAAAAACCGAACGACTCGTCTGGTAAAAGATCTATGGATAAACAATAAGATGGAAGAGGCAATATGGGAACCCGGGGAACTTATGATAAAGAACCACCTGAGTATTTTTATACAGTAATAATCTAGAAATTTTGAGGACAAAATTATTTTAAGGAGGGGAGAATGTAACACCCCAATCTTCCACGGTACGCTTCTCATTGAATTATACAATAAACAGTGTTTTACGCTACTTTGAGTTTTAACAGACCACAACCAATCAATCTACCAATTATGTATATTAGTACCCAAATTTTCAAATTCTAACAATTTTATCATTCAAAATGGACTTAATTTTAGGATTTTAAATATCAAAATTAGCTTAGGGTGATTTTTTGGTAATTTTCGGAAAACATTCAATTTTTGATGAATAGTGAAAAACACTGAGTTATAGTTTAAAAATGAATTTTTATTTAAAAAAATATTTATTTTATTTAAATTTATTTTAGGTCCAAATATATACATTATAGCTATATAATTTCAATGTAATTCATTAGATCCAGTTTATAATAATTTTAGAAATATGAAAATTTTATTGAACTTTTTACCATCTTTTACCCACCTCCTAGGAGCATTTGCAAATTTTCCTAAAACACAATTTTACCACTTCTGTGAGTTGAATTTAAGAAAATACAAGTGACATGGTTCATATTAGTATGTAAAATTTGGTTCAATAAGATGAAAATATTTTTCGGTGAACAGTAACTTTTTACAGTTATTTACCACGGTTAAAAGTAAATTGGGTAATTAAGGGTAAAAATTATATTATTATTACACTAAAACATGTCCTAATGCTATTGGATAAGTGTAATTAGACCAATAACAACATTATGAATAATATATTATCCTTTAGGTCCACTTGAATTATATCAGGACATTTATTGTTATTTAATTCAAAGAAGAGTTAAAAGTGTTAGATTCAAAGTTTAATAACTAAATAATTTATAATATAGAGATACACATAAGATAAGTTTGACTATAAATATTCATCAGAAATATAAAAATATTTCCTACATAATTGTATTTTAGTTATAATTTTTATAGATTAAATAATTAAATTTATTTATGACACAATGATGAAGCAGTAATTAACTAATTAATGAAATATGAAGATAATTGATATTATAATTATCCAAATAAATTTAATTTGAGAATTTTTACGAATTCCACTAATTTTATAGGTTAATATGACATTTTAGGGTTGGTTTGATGGATCTGGTATAAATTAATAATGCTATTATGTATTTAGAAAACACAACATACCAAATAGTGTCAAAATTGACATAAAAGAGTTTTTAAAATAAATATTATATTTTTAATTGATGTTCTATTCATAAAAAAATAAGGATAGGTCAAAAGACTTATATAATTATAGGTGTATCATTAATTAACCTCTTTGGGCTCTCTTTGATGCTTATGGTATGTTTATTAACCATATAATATAAAAATACAAAGCGACATTGTAAATGTCAAACTATTTAACTAAGAGTTAAATCTAAAAACTAATGTTACTATAGTGACCCAAACCTGTCTAATACTTATTGGTTGAGTGTATTTCAACCCATCCCTACCCTATACATTAAATAATTCATTTTTGACTCATTATGAACCAAAAATTATTTTATTATAAAATAATATTTCTAGCTTTTCCTATGGTTCCACTCACCCCTCTTATAAAAAGGCATTATAACTTCTCTCTAATTCACACCATAAAAGCCATTTATCTCGGCCAAACCCTACCCAGATATCCTTAAAACTATCCTCTCTTTATCCCAAAGGCCTTAATTTAGTCATAATCCAACTTATGGATCCTTTTTGATCAAATCAAAAGGACGAACACGAAGAAGAGGTAAATACTTCATCACCTCTTTCATGTTCTTTTCTTCTTCCACTACCTCATTCCTTGTTGTTCCCATTATAAAATAAAAAATACAGTATATTCTATATACTCTGATTTTATTATAAATATAGTACAACCATATTCATTATTCTATCCATCATTTGAATGACATGTCTCCATACGTGCATACATACGACTTGCCATCTCCACGTCGCGGTGTACTTGTTATTCAATACTTTATTATTTGGATGGGTATAATAATGATGTATAATTGATGTAAATAATAAATATAACATGATAATGATTCTATATAAATGATATAAAATCCAATTATATATTATTTTAATATCAAAAGAATGATATTGTCGCTCGTGTATATGTATGGATTAACGTCTCCATGAACACGATGAGATTAATTCCCCATTGTATCCATTTAGATTTAATTTTCATTTGATGATTAAAAATAATGATTAAAGACTTAATATAATTCTGAATATAAAAATATACATCATATCCATAACAAAAATTATTTACGTATCAAATCATATAAAGGAAAATGATTCAGTTAACAATTGAAACGATGATAATACTAAAATATTATTAACAAAGAAATTTTATAAGAACATATATGATATCATATTAATGTATATAGTTTATGAATAATTTAATAACAATTATGTCACTATTATACATGAGGTTAACATTCCTTCGACCAAGGAAAAGTACATGGTAAGGTTTAATTCTATAATCTCTTTATTATCCAAGATTGTTTTTACGTAAGTATCTACTATTACATCTTTTTCATCCACATCCATGTTACATAAAAATGTATTTAAAAATAATTTTACTATTTACTAGTCAATGAGTTAAATTCATTTATTCCCTTATTTCAAAATTTATGTTTTGAAAGGAATCTTTCAGTCCTTTTCCAAACAAGGTACTTTACTTCCTTTTTGACAAAATTTTGGTAATAATGTTTTTTTAAACTTATATAGTGGGTGCGGTTATTCTCCACCATTATAAAATCATCAAATAATCCCTTAAAAGTTTATCAAAATATTTTCAAAATAGGTGTTTTGATTTATAATTATGTATATTTTATTGATTTCAGAAAAAGGAAGTGATATTTCTCTCAAATATTTTTGATTTCATCTATGTCAACATCCTTTGATGGATTTCATACTTGTTTGAAGTCGATTCATTATGATACAAATCGTCCATATTGTATCAAAGGTTTTGCGATATGTTTTACTGTGGATGTGTTATTTTTATACCATTCATGTTTTATGGTTAATGTATTTACATTTAATATGCTAGTTTTAATACTGATGTTTTTGTTATATTTCAACCTTTTCATATGAGGAATGTATTGGACTATGAAAGTGATGGTGGGAGCATGCACTAGCTCCTCGATGCATCGATAGGTATCATGAGATAACTAGACGTGGAATTGGCCGAGGCCTTCCCCAATTTGATATATGGTTTTGTCCTAGGCCTTAATCGTTTTTAGACATCTTGGCCGATGCCTTGAAAAAAGGTTTCAGAATATCAGCAGTATACATTCCCTCATTATGAATATAATATTGATAGTTCATGCGGTTATTCAACTAGTAGAATACCCATGATTATGTTTTATTATAGCATTATTTACTCAGCTCATATTTCATCCATAAAAGTGATCATGTTTGTTATTGGTAAAGGCATGTGGTTTGAATTTTTCAACATGCTTAATATTTATGTTATCTTTCACTGTATTGATTACCCTTTCTGAGCGTTTGATCTCACCGCATTCTTATGTTTCATTTTCCCAGGATAAGAAAAAAGTTAGTTATGAGTGAATTATAGGAATAATATAGGAGTCTTGGATGTTTCTAATGGAATAAATTTGTGTTTTGTTTCATTTAAAGTTGTAAAGTTGAACTTATGTATGAATGTTGTTTCCAATAATACTAAACAGATCGGTCTTTCGAGACATGATTTCCTTGTGATCATGCCAATGTTATGTAATAATGCACCGAATCTGGGTAACTAGGATTGGGGTGTTATAACTTCCCCCAATAAGAATATAGTATGATATTGATTTCTACTCCTCTTCCATCCTTGATGATCTCCAAGAAACTATGTCCACCCCTTGGTCCATTATCTTTCACATCATATAGTTCAAGATCCATATCAAGTGGTTGAACTTAATCTACACTATGAGGGACGTAAATAAATTTTTCAACTTTTTAAATTCATTTGGAAATTGGGATAACACATTTATGATCATTTCTATTATGGGATGCCTCCCCAACTCAAGAGTTGTGGATATTGTCAGAGTGGATGATCTTAAAATTCATTACATTAGGCCTCTCGAAACTTGTAGGTTCCATTTGTTTTTTAATACTTATTTACTATAGATAAATATATTTCAAAATGAGATCAAAAGGAAAAAACATTTGAGTTTGGTTACATTTGAATCAAATATAGTTGAAAGAGAGAAACTGAGATGGATCTATAAATACAATAAATACAGTTAATTTTTTTATAAAATATATCTATGTGGTAGTATACACACTACATAAATGAAAATATGTTTTTAACATAGAGCATATCTCAATAACGATAAATTTAGATGATAAAGAATAATATTGGATTCTATCTATGTTGCATGCACTATAACATATATATAATAAATTTAGGATAATTATTTATATATATAAAATATTTATATTTAGTTTACATCATATTAACTATTTATAACTTCCTATTAACAATTTATAATTATGTCTTTTTTAAAATTAATATTCTTTTGTTTATTTTCTTATTTGTTTTGAACCATCTTTAGTGTAGTGGTTCAAATACTTGGACCTTTATCATTTTTAATCACCCATATAATGTTTTTACAGGTAAAATTAGATTTTTACACTTTTTTATCCTAATTTTCATTTCATGCAATTCTTTGAAATATCCATTTTTTTTAATTTTGATTCTATAAACGAATTACATTTATTAATTAATATATTTATATATATTAAAATGTCTTAATTAAAAAAAATATATTCAACTAATAATTATTATAGTGTATTATCTATATTTAAATTTTCATAATCTTCTATTATACTTCATTGTTCATATATGTGGTGAAACTAACCCCCATATAAATGTGTTATAACTAATGAATTAGAATTAAAGTATAGATTTGTTGTAATAGATAAATTTTTCATAGAAAAATAATGATTATAAGACAAAAATAATTATAATTTTTAACAAGACTTAGGATGATTTTATATGATAAAAGTAGTGAAATAAATTCGTATAAACACATTTCTTACATGGATGGAATCTTCTATTCTCATGACTTCTTCAATCAGAATAAAGTGAATATGCATCCATCTCTACACCAATTTCTAAAAAAAATTGTCAAATGAATTTAATATAGGGTATTGTATTAGTGATTAAAAATTAATTTTAAATAAATTTCTTCTTTGAGGGGGTGGAGGCGGGGTCCTTTTATTGGTTATCATGAGTGTAAACTTCATAAATAAAATTTCCATAATGAATAATGAATGTAATTTCCCCTAGAGTGTGAAGAAAAAGTGAAAATATAGTTGAGATAATATAATTTTAGATAGAAAAATCCATCATCCAAAATATTATAAATAATTTTTTATGATTTTTTATGAATTAAAACCTTCATTTTTCACATTTACCTCATTTTATCCTTTACCACGGTAACACACATTCTTCCTCTATAACTTATTTTCATGCCTAAAAGGAAATTAACCAAATTACATAATTTTAATATGAATATAACAAATAATAAATTAAAATTATAGGAATGAAATAAAAATATAACAAAATTTAATTTTAATATAAAAATGAAAAATGTATAAAAACATTTTAAAAGATTTATATTTTTAGCCAAATAATTATTTTCCTATTATTCCATAAAAAATTAAACTGTAAATTATTGGTGTGTTGTTTGATTATATATATAAAAGATTGTAAGTTAATTTAAAATAATTATTTAATTTAATTTATTTTAATTTATTTGAACCCGAATATATCATATATAAAAAAACAATTTTTTTCAAATATAGGGATATTAACATTAAATTCTTTTAGATTTAGTACTGAATAATTAAAAACAAATGAATTCACAATTATTTTTTTATGTATATATTATAACTAAAATTAATTAAATTTTATAATCAAAATATAATAAATATATTCAATTATGAAAATATATAATACATGATGATAACAATTTTTCTAAACAAATTTTTTCTATACATGATTAATTCAAATTATATTAATTATAGTTGAATAATTATGTCATTTATTTTATTAATTTATTAAGAATTAATTTAAAAAAAATAATCATTTCGATTTTATTATATAAAAAAATTAATTTTATTTCAAATACAATATTTATAATTGAAATTATTATTTATAACATCTAAACAGCCCTAATTTATAATAAATATATATATGTAATTCAATATTGGTATGATTTTCATTTGTATTATATCTAAAAGATATTTATTATTTTTTTAAAGCCGTTTAATATATATATTGGCCCCAATAACTCTTATAAATACATTAAATTATAATGACACAAAGTATACTTTCCATTCTATTAATTTCACTTTTATGTTTTTACAATATTCATTCTTTATTTATGATGTATTTTTATCACTACAGGTTTGGCTCTAGTATTGGCGATTATCATGGTTGAAGATAAACAAATAGATTCTATACTTTATATATATATATATATATATTTTATATTTATTATAAAATTTTAATTTATTATATTTTATGGACTTTTAAATTTAATTGAATATAATAATCCACGTTATACAATACAAAGTTTTATATACTTTTATAATAACAATCAATTATGATGAGATGAAGTGTTATTTTAATATTCATATCTTATGTGATCTATTTTTAATCAAGTTTCTATTTATGAAAAATAATAAATAAAGTAACTAAGGTCCATTAATTCAACATAAATATGGATAGTTAATTCCACCTCCCCACCTGTTAAAAAAATTGTATTGTCATAATTTTAATTTTAGTCACCGGTGAAGATATTATTAACATATTCTAAACACAATAAACTATTTGTAATGAGTTATATAAATTAATATATTTTGTAAGACTAATAATCTCATATTTTATCCACATTACAAGCTTTTGATGATATTTTCA
The DNA here is from genome assembly GCA_963277665.1 of Viscum album. Lineage (NCBI taxonomy): Eukaryota > Viridiplantae > Streptophyta > Magnoliopsida > Santalales > Viscaceae > Viscum > Viscum album. Next base: position 1,778,251,367 of record OY728165.1, on the reverse strand, counting down.
TTATTCACAATAATGTTCTAAAATATGCCTCTATATCTTTAATGAAAATAACACCATAGCTAGATCCAAATAATTCATCAGGTATTATTTCTCAAGGAACATTTGTTGGAAAGATGCATAATCTACCAACATGTCATGTTTCAAGAGGAAATATTCCAATCTCTTTTATAATGAATCATTGTATATCACAAACCCTTCTTCTCTATCGTTTACTATGAGTATAGGTGTAGTAACTAACAATTACATGAGCACATTGAATTTTTTTCACATTCATGTATCTGAAGAAACATATATTCTTTCCCTATTATCATTGTTATTATATTAGTAATGGAAATAAATTTCTCAAAAATAATCAATATTACCAACATAATATAATAAAACTATATATCTATATCATATTAGTTGTCTTGTTAAATTATTTAATCACTTATATATTTTGAGGATTCATAAGTATACCATCTCTTGAGATTACATGACCCATGAATGATTATTTTTAGGTCCATAATTTGAACATTAAATATTTTGATTATAATATATCCTTTCTAAATGTATTTAATTTAGACCTAAAATTATATTTATTCTCTTCCTTTTCATTTCAATAAACACAATCTTACAAAAAATACATTTTGGTTTTCTCTAAAGATTATATTCATTTTATTCATTATGATAGTTGTGGAATTTGTAAACAAGAATGGAATCGCTATGAATTCCTAATTTCTATATCTTATGAATAGTATTTTCTTCAATATAGAACACCTTTTCACCCTTAACTAATGATATATCAATCAATTAAAATTCATTTAATGTATTGACCCACTCTTTTCTAATCAAAAAAGACTTCCATATACGGTAGACGATTTAAATTATTGATCATGGTCTTGTTTAGTTCATCACATCTAATAAAAAGATGCATCTATACGTGTTTAATTATAATAAATATTAATGGTGCACTCCATGATAAAGCACATGGATATATAAAAACATTATCTATATTCTGTTGATGTTTCTTCAATAATTATTCCAATTTAATTGAGTATATTCTATATAGAATCCTTTATATTGGAATAGCAGTAGGTATAATTTATATTTAAAAAAACAACCACACATTCTAGAGGAATAACAAAAAACTCCTCAAAAAAGGCATCAACATATTCCTTCACAAAAATTATATCGTAAAAAATGAGTTTTTCCTTATCCATTTTAGAAAAGTACCCCCCTTGATTAGTGATTATGTCCCATATAGTGTATGTAATTACAGAAGGAAGGTCATAGTCTTATGTGAATTGATAGATTATTTTATATTGATTTGGGATATGAAATGTTTCATCCATATATCTATAATTAATATGGTATTTATGTAGAGAGATTAAAACAAATCAAAGAATCATATCTAATTCAATTATAGTGTTAACAATAATAATTATTGTATTTTTATACCCACATAATTCTACAAATGATAATTTATATACATTGGATGAAATTATTTTACTAATCATTAATTCAATATCATGACACTGGGTTTATGAATTAATAGTACTATAGACTTTTCATGATATTAATGTATTTATCAAATTTTTATCAAACAATATGATTCTAAGATTGAGTGTATTTATCCCATATTTGTTTAATTGACCAACATCAACATTAGTGATTTCATAGGATTTTTCATTATCACTTAGTTTTGGTGGATACTAATGTTGATTTTCCCCTTTAACCGTTAGTTCGGTGCATTTTTTTATTGTATCCAAATTCCACACAATTAAAATATTTAATTATAATTGGTAACATTGGAATATGAATAATTTCCCATATCATGTTAATCAACCTCTTAATTTTCCTATGATATTTGTTTCTTATTCCCCTCCTATACCAGAAAAAACATCATTGAGTTCATTTGGGACATTTACATGGGTGTTTCATCTATGTTTTTTCTAAGATGTTGAATCATATATCAAGTATGTCACTTATGACATAAATATACATATAACTATATTTTTTATTATATTGTGACGTAATAATTTAATAACTAGAAAATCCATTAATAATAATTCATTATTTTTTGATATGAATAAAAAATGACTTTTAATAGTAGATATTATCTCATTTAGTTGATCATTTTTTTGCTATAACATTATCCCAAAAATTCACTGCTTCCATAGTTTCTCCTCATTCTATCCATTGAATAATACCAAAAAATACTATTGTGATTATTGATAAATATTAATTTGTAAATAAATAATATAATAAGGGAAATAAATACTGATATATCCAAAATTAGTGGTCGATAGTTTCAATATATAACATTTGCAGATTATTCGACAAACCATTTTCTTCAATATAAGTTATTTTATCATATATCTTCTCTATATTTAAAACCTATTACCCAAATGCAACTAAAATCCACTCTTTTAACTACTGAGATGAATTCACCCTGGCATATACTCATACAAATAATTTTTACAAAAATATTCATTTTCACTAATATTAAATCACACCCTTATACCTATAGGGTTACAATTATTGAAAATATAATACTTAACATACTGATTTTTCAAAAAAATTTCAAATCTACCCACAAATATTACTCACATATGATAAACATATAGAAATATCATATATAATCACATATTCATGACATGAAGTAATAGAAACATATGGAATATTGAGAATAATTTCATAGTAAGTGTTAAAAAGACTTATTAGAATCTATTATCATAAGTGATCAGAAGACAAACATATATGTATGATAACAAAACCTAGGTTCATGAGAATATCATTATAGAATGATAAATATTAAATAATAGATAATAAATCATTATTCTTGGAAAAAGTATTTTATAATAATATAAAACATGAACCATATGAGTGTAGGAACATGATTTCATAATCATGATCCAAGAAAGCATAAAATGGGAATGTAACATAACATATATATAAGACATATGAGTTTGGAAAATTGGTAAACACAAAAAAGTTGCTACTTTTGTTAATTATAGTTGTCGTTATAATCATTACATAGTAAAATATGTCCCGAAATATATTTTTTACTCCCCAATCTCTAACATGTCAGCTCATGAGATATAAGGCTTTACCCAATTCATTTAAGGTTTATATGATGTTGGAAGTATGCATCACATAAACAAAATAGACAAAGTAACCAAATTTTATAAGAAAATTACCAATTCTAATTTATATTTTATCTTGAGGTTTAAATCTTTACCTAATGAAATAGAGAAAATATAATTTTGGTCTAACCCATAAATTAAGAAAAAACTGCACATATATACTCCATATGGAAAATAATTATAATTTTATCACAATATAATAAACCCAGGAAGAAGAAACAAATTTCATGAATATTTCCACTAAACATGATAAAAAATAATAAAATAGAAAAATTTTGATGTTATCACATGAGTATAACCCGAGAGAGACCTAGGAAAAAATAAAAGTTGCAGACATAGAAGAAATATGTTTGTAGAGGCATTAGAAAATTTCTTTAATTAATATAGACCAAAATCATTTATAGTTTAAAATAATTTTAATTAAATATTTTATAAAACAATGGAAATAAAAATTTATTTTGGTAAAATAAAAAACATAAAGAGTAATATATATAGATAAAATGTTAAAATTATTATAATGATGTGATATTGAAGAAATTAATTTAAAAAAGACATTCCTTTCACACTTTTTTAAAGACATCCAATGTTAGTAGAATATGACCCATGTATAAAATGTCAAATGTAACTCAGTTAAAACTTTTTTAAATAATTAAAATTTTCTAAGAAAATTGCCTTAATAAATTACAAAACAATATATAGTATATCCATAAAATAGTATAATTAATATGGATATTGGTGAAGAAAATTCATGGTTGAAAATAAGAAATAATTTCATTCAAACTTATGAGAATTATATTGGTTGAATTGTGTATAAAAGTGAGGTAAAAATAAATAATACATGAAAATACTATGAATAACTACCATTAAAGAATATATATGTTTTTATATTAAAATATACCACAATTCACCCAATAGTAACATAGTCATAAACAACCTCAATTTCAATGGGATATTGGAAAGAAAACACTAATTATTATTGGTACCGTTTTACTTAAAATACCATGAAATACAGAATCTAAGATTAATTTTTAAATATATTTTATAAAATTAATAGAATGATAAAATCCATCCAAGTAGAATAATATATTCCACACAATAGAAAACCAGAGGTGAATATGGATCAAATCTCAAACAAGAGAAATTGATACGAAAAACCATAAGCCTGTATTTTTTCATTTTCAAAACAACTGGTCTAAAATATATTCTATTTAGGTATAATATTAATTTATATCAAAATAAAATATTTATTAATTTAATATATTTAATTCAATTATAAGCTCTTTTTTTTCAATTTATTAGTTATTACTATTTCAATTTTAATTGACTTGTTTTTTGATTTCTAGCTTCAGTGTGATAGTTCCAGTACTTATTCATTTATAATATTTTAATAATATGAAGAATGTTTTTGGAGATTAAATATATGTTTTTATTATATTTCTAAACATTTGTGTCTATTTCAAGGAGGTTATGGTGATGGTTATCATAGAACACTTAGAGACAAGCTTATTTGTGATTTGAATTTCAGAAAAAGAATGAGTTTTATTAATGACTATACATATACATATTCTTATTTCATTATTTTGAAAAATTATTTAATTAATAATTTTTTTTATAATACTATAATTTAGGATTTATTAGTAATCCATAATATAGCATCATTCATGATGGTGGAAGAACCAACCTATATAAAAATGTGTTATAACTAATGATTGAGTATGAAAATAGTGTAACGTTATGGTAATATTATATTTATAGATGAAAAATGATTTTAATTAATATAATAATGGTATTAAAAATAATTTTATAAAAAATTGGATGACAAGATAAGTAAAAAAATAAAGATAAACATGTTACTTTGAAAAAATATATCTTTCTCACGATGTATTCACTTGAATGACGAGATATGAATACCTCAGGTGACCAGAGAAAACTAAAAATTAGATAGGAAATAAGGATAGGGTATTTTGGAAGTAATTAAATATAAATTCTATGGGTAGAATTTCTTTGTTGTTGATAGAGGTGGTGTCCCTCTTAAGAGTTTTTAAGTAGAATTTTCACAATTACTCATTCCCTAATGATTAAAGAATGTAATTTACCAGGTAAAGTAGATCAAATGTTGAAACATAATTGAGACAATATAATTTTATGATGATAAATCATTTTTTCACACATTTAATGACATTTTTGTGATATTTTATGACAATATCCCATTATTGTACCCTTTTACCTTGTTTTATCTTATAATGTTGTAACAATTTTTTTTACATTGATAGATTATTTTAATTCCAAAAAAGGAAATTGACCAATTACCCAATTTAAACATGATTATTAAAAATCTAAAATACTTTTTTATTATATTTATAATTGTGAAAAAAATTAATTCTGATATAATAAATCATAACATATGAAAACATTTTTTAGAAAATTTCTATTTAATAATAAATATGAATTTATTATTATTTATTATCATGTAACAAAATTATATGATTAGTTTTTAATATATATATATTCATTGAAATCATTATTTTATATATTCTATTTTAAATAATAAAAATAAATGAGGAATGAATATAGAAAATACAATTATTTTTAAAGAAGGGCTTGTAATATTAAATTATTTTATATTTATTACTATATAAATAATAATAAAGGAATGAATTATTATTCATTTATTTATATATTTAATCTTTATATTTAATGAAAATTAATACGCTAAATTTTATAAATTTAACTTTTATATAAAAACATATAACATATAACGAAACAATGTTTATAGAAAACAAATTTGTATTCATGAATAATAAAATTGGAATTACTATTAGTTTCCAAATTTATTCATGGATGTTACTAAAATATTTTAATAATAATTTTTTAATCAATATATATTATTTATACAATTCCACTGAAATTAAAAATTACAACAAAAATTAATATTTAATAAAAAAACTATATTTAATTGAGTTATCAAAAATGAATTTGTGTCTTATAAATGAATTGCAAAACCATTTAGTTTATTTAAAAAAAATTATATTTATTTTTTAACACCAAAACAAAGATCATTTATATTAACTTTATTCTCTCATTTCCAAATGGGTTAATTGTTCACTGATATTATAGAATGTGGTTATATACCCTTTATTATTACTCATATAATGCCAATATTACCCAAATAATATCCATTAATATATTTCTATAATAACTATTCAAATAAAACTTCTCAATTGTTTAATTTATCTTCAGGGGTTTACTAAATTATTTCTCCATCTATGATATTTTTTATAATTCTAGGTTTAGTTCTACTAATGGTGATTCCTTAATGATGAGTTTTGGGATTTTTTTAGTTTTTAATGATCTTATTATTTTCAATTTTTTGTTCTATTTTAATTTATTCACCTATCTAGGATGTAATCATCCATGGTATCTAATAATATGTATCATGACGTAAATGGTTTTATGTAAATTTATTATATTATTTTATTATGATTGAATAATAAATTTTTATTCTAATTCATATGTTGTTTGGTTTATTGTAGTAAATTTACTATTTAGTATTAATAATAATAATAATTAAATAATGTAGGGAAATAAATTTTTTTCTTACTTCTAGGTTGTTTCATTGGGAATCCAATGATTCCCACATTCTAAATATGACCTTATTTCCAAAATCACTCCATGTGCTTCAGATTTCAAAATCAAAAGTAATTCCATAATATTTTCCTCCACACAAAAGGGGTATCATCTTCCTTTTTTAAATCCATTATCAATCCAAACCATCTTTTAGGAATACCTCGCTTTCATTGAGCCACAATCATGAAATTTAATACCTAAACCCACCCAAATTGGGTATATGTACATTACTTGCATATAGGGACTTTATAGGCACCATTATAGGGAATAACCATATAGAATCAACATGACCTATCAATAGAATTAACATTGGATTAGTTGAGTAGAATTTCACTAACAAATTATATAGGAAAACACTAAATAATTTTTTTAGACACTTTATAAAACTATATCTTTGACATTACTTAAATTAATCACACCAAATAAAACATTTTTCATGTGAACCCTTTGACCCTTGTATGATACATTTTAATACACCTCATTCCAATAATTTCTAGAAGATATTAAATGAAAATGAATATATTAATGCAGACACAATATTTGAATAAATATATTATTTATAAAAAAGAAAATAGAATCATAGAAACTTAATTACACTAGTAACCTAGGCATCACCTAAAATTTTATTTACGAAACACCTATATGAGATCTAACACAAGATATAACACATTAATTTTCATAACATACAAATAAAAAATCATAAAATTAAAGAAAATATTTTTATCATTCTTGGACCTCTCAGTGGTGTCTAGGTTCAGGGTTCTATATGACCTCATGTGATCCACTCCATAAGAGAGAGGGTTCCAATTAAAGGAAATGACTTGAATCATAAATTATAGAAACTATAACATTGATATCATAATCATTAATAATAGAGAAATAAAAAAACCACATCCTCCAAAATAGTCGTAGTGTACAAAAAATACATCAAAGTATATAAAAACAAAATATAGTAAAAATTCATTCATATCAATTAATCACCCATGTTGAAAATCAAATATTAAATATAAAAAACATAATCAAAAGTAAAATTGGCACTATATATATCATAGATCCTAGAAAAAAATTAACCAACCCCTATAATGTTTTATCAGCTCGACCCTTTATACAACACATGCTCAGTCATGTAACCAGACCTACGTTATGCACAGACACACTAAGTATCTCTTACATGGATTGATAAATAAATCAAAATTTCTTCTCAATAAGGGCCTACAATATACACCATTATATACATATTTATGTAGGAATAATGTAAATGGTCGAAACATACAATAGGGGTATTATGTCATGATTTTCTAATAATGCTTCAATGACTTTTGATCATAACTACTTTGGAATATGTTGATATCTGATTACAGAATTCCATAGACAAACCCCATAGATGCTAATGTAAGGTAGTATTTTATACCGTCTACCCAAGAAAATTCTTACTAGGTTAGTTATCCAATCATATAGACATTATAATTCTATCAAGTTAGTTTATTCATCATGTTCTTAAGATAATCCCCATAGGGAAAGTTAATCATCAATTACCAATATCAACCCTCAAAATAGAGGTGACCCATCAACATGTTCCTATGAAAATCCATATTTTTTTATTATCAAATAACTACAATGACTATTAATATGGTGGTGTAATATCAACATTTTCTCAATTTAATACCTAAAGGGAATTCTACTCATCATGTACCTACAGTAACCATCAATAGGTTGGTAGACCACCATGTAAAGTGACCACACCAACCCATTTCATAGTAGTTGGACAATATCAATTACCAAAACAAATCCCCATAGAAAATTTTATCTTCCATCTTATCATACACTAATGTATCACTCCAGATATGGTATATAAAACTATAAGCCCATAGCCACCCATGAAAGGTAATGACACCATCCAATAACATCATTATGAAACCACTTAGACAATCCACATTTGAAATAAAAAACAATTCATTATTACGTATATCACATGATCTTTGTTACCCAAATATTAAGGCTCTTTCTCTTAGCTAGCCTATCATAAAATATATACCCCCATATTTATATTTTCTCAAGGACTCAATTCAAATAGACTGTATCCATTATAAAAGACTTAAATTGATACCTATTTATACCCATATACTACGATTATGATATTCCACTAGGACAGTCAATACCAGTCCATTATCTAATAATAATAATGTTCTAAAAGCCATCACATCATAAAAATATAATAACACATAGGATATACCTATCCTTGGTCTCAAATGTGAATTTAATCTCTTCATTTAATTACATATGAAAACCATGTAACACTATTGTCTAACAATATCATGAAAACTATATCCAAACCCTTAAAATCCCTACGTAGTGACTGTAAATAAATTATTCAACTTATACCTAGGACACATATCACATCCACATTAAGAGAGATCTCAACCCATTATCTAGAGGTAGAACATCTTCACCAGACTCTATTTATTACCAGAGGACCTGTCTTGAATGTAGAATACACCAATAATCTCTTCCACCCTCAACGATATATACCAACCAATCCAGATAAATACATATATCTAACTCATAATTAATAGGTATAATCCTTACATTCCAACTCATGAAGTCTTATGAAAATAATCATGGATACTTTCACGTCAACCTAAACCTTGTGAGCTACCTTTGGTCTTTCATCAACTAAATAAGTCTCAGCACCCCTTAGAAAAATATTAAATAAATGACTCAATTTCCAATAAATGTAAATAGAGTACCTTCACTAATCTTGTGAGGCTTGATATTATCCTATATGTTTTTTTGGATCATCTTGATCTATATCCATTCTAAAAAACCCAATACAGCCTTGAAATCATGATAGAAATACATTTATTCTTATGAGAAGATAAATTTTTTTTGCGAGAACCTAAGGATTAAGTTAATATTACCATATATAATTCACTATATTTTCAATAATAAATATTAATTCATATCGAAACAATATTAGAAAACTGTAACTCAGAGGGAACTTATATAACATTACTAAAAAACCTCAAAATGTTGGGTTTAAAATACCTATGAGCACTTCATTAGAGAATAAATTTGTATGATTTTGGATCATTTCTTAGGCTATCCTCATACATATAATCAATCATATCTCATATATGTTTATATAAACCTCTATGATTATCTTATAGATATTAATATCATGTAGTAAAATATAATCTTTTATGTTGATGTTTGAAATTTTTTCTTTATTGGACTTAATTTGAATTATCATTTCATAATATCTTAGGTAATATTCAAAGGAGGATAGAATAAAAGAATTATTTTCCAAATTCTCCTTGAAATTCATATGTATCTTCGTAAAAGACACTAGAATATGGACTTCTGGAATTTGTTAGCACCAACTCCATCATATGTTGACTAAAATAGATCAGTTGTGTCGTTATAGCCTTCATTATTACCACTAATATTGTTTAAGATCCATTATTTTCCCTTTATTATTAGATTTTTAGTTCCTAATACTTGTTTATGGTCACTTATTTTCTACTAACCTTATCACTATTTGTTTAGGTATGAAGGGATTTTACTTTCAAATTCTACTTTTTATCCATTTTTTTCATGTAATCTCCCATGTCATAATCTAATTTTATCTCATTAGTTATTCCTAAGTGTAATTCCTCTTATTTGATAGTCCTAGAAATGTCAGATGAATTAAATGAGGTTTCATTATCATATGTTCCATCCTATGTGGGAGATTAGATCTCCATTTCGTAAAGGTATACATAATCATAAAAAGGATGAAATAATCGGTTTATTCTTACAATGGATACTCTCTAGAGACATTTCTAATTTATACTATACTCACATATTCTTTTACCATTTCTCTTTTTATATGAAATTTTTCAATCATATAAAATCCAATATATATATTCATATAGATTATTAGTATAGAAGAAAGTTCAGAGGGAATGATAGAGTTAAAGTGGTCTACCAATATTTCGGTTCCTAGTTGGATCCAATGATGCATGATGGAGTACTAAAAAGGACCACATAGAAATTACCAGAAGTCCCTATAAATCATCTCAACACCTGCATCACAATATATCCATATTTGGTCACTCTGGGATATTTCCATGCTAGTTTAGGATGCTATATATAGTCTATGGGACACAACGAAACAAACCCATAGTAGAGGGACCAACCACATAAACATCTTGTCCACATATTGATCCATCTTGGTTGTAGTGGGATAACATATAGAAAGTGGAGTTTAATAGAAAATAAATAAAACTATTTTCGGTGTAGTATGTGAAACACAACACCAAACCCAAAAAACAATGATTATTTAAATGTGATAATTTTATCATTTTTTTAAATTTTATGATATCAGTATGATTTAATACTTTACAAAATGTATATATATGATCAAAATATATTGATTATTATTTTGTAAATAATTAATCAATTTTGAGTAAATCCTTTTTTTCTTTATAATATGTTTTCTTCCAAAATAATTTCGATTTATTTATGAAAATATATTATAATTATTTTCATTAACATTTAGTAAATTTATTTGATAAAAAACTATATTTATTATATAATCTTATCCAAATTATATTTGGGTGAAATGTTTGATTCTTTTGAAAATATATATTTTTGGTGAATAATGACAACAACATTTGAATGTAAAATTTTATTTTATTTTTAAAAATTAATTATTTTGATATTAAAATAATTTTATTAATTTTATTTAATGGTAGAATAATTATTATTTAGTAATATTTAATTAAATTAATAAAATTTAAATCATAGTTATGTGTTTTTTTTCATAAGTTTATTTTTAGGATTAAAAATGAATTTTTCCAAAAATTGTATAAAAATGCACAATGTTTCTACATTATAATTAATTAAAATAATCCCTAATGAGAAATGATATAAATGATTTGTGTATATTATATATCTATAATTTTTAACTATTATTCATATCATTAATATCACTTTTAGTAGAGTTAATATAGATTCATCTTTTCCATAAAACATGTATTTTTTATAAAACAAATTTCTATCATGCTTAAAAATTTTAATATTAAAATAAAGACATCTATAAATAAGAATTGGTTTATATAAAATGGATTATTTATTTTGAATCATCATAAATTATATTATTTAATAAAGACAACATAATTTTTTTATAATATGAATTTTAATTATAGTAAATATTTATTACATAGATAAAAGAAATATAGGTTAATTATGAGTAAAAATAATTGAAAAGATACTAGAAAAAAGTAACCTTATATGTATTATTTTTTATATAAATTTTTTATTGAAATTATATTCATAAATGATTATTTAATAATTTTGTTAATAATTATATTTTTATTTGAAAAAAGTAAATTATATATATAATTAATATTAAATTTCAATTAAGACTCTAATTTTAATAAAATAATTCATCTCATGAAGTAAATAAAACTTTAGTTTTTTTATTAAATATAAACTATCATATTATCTGTATAAAGTCAAATTTAATTTTTATAATGGTTCAAAAACTATTATTTTAAAAAACAAAGAATTCCCCAATAAATGTTAATTATTCTTTTCAAATTGAAACTAAAAATATTTTCAAAAATATTTTTGAAAAAATAAATATTAAATTTCAAATCATAACATCAAAATTATCCAATGGTAAATTTCTCATAATTTTCATAGACATTAAAATTTCCAGGTAAAAATTAAATACAGTATAAATATATGGTGTTTATTAAAAAATCATAAGGCCCAAAAAGTTATGTAATAAATAAAATAATGGGTATACATGATCGAATATTTTTTTTACTTAAAAATGATTTTATTTTATGTTCATTTGATAAATTTTTTAATATATCTATGAATCCTCCAAACCATAATATATATTTTCTGTTTTTAAAATCATTTCATTTAGAGTATGACTCACATCCACTTAACCATGCATATTATTTTAATATGATATAAAATTTTCCTTAAAAAATAATTAAAACCACCCCTATATGGTAGTAACCATGAGAAAACCATGGTAATGACTATGGTTTTGGTTATTTTATTATATAGATTCCAAAACCTATGTTGGGGAAATATTAATGAACTCCCCACTGATTTCCTATATAATGGCACCCAATATCCCATTAATATTAAGTAAAAAATATTAAATCATGGAATTACTCTACCCTCACAACTATAGTGTCCTAGCATGATTCCCCCAAGATCTCATGAAGCTCCTCACAATCATTTAGAATCACACACTCATGGAAAAGGACATTTATCTATGTTTTCAATTCTAGCATCTTGTTCATTTTATACTTTTTATCAATTACTAATGTTTGTATATGACACAATATATCCCCAAACAATATATGTTATTTATTAATAATTATATTCCTATTTCATTGTCATTAATTTCACATATATACCATTATGTACACATGTTACCATACTGAAATTTAGACTGGGATCTCCAATTATCCTTTTTATTCAAGCACACCTTTTATTAATGCCTCTTAATTTTCATTTCTTACGTTGATATATTTTATAAATATCCCTATAACTATCCATTTTATTTATAACTTATTAGATAAGCATTTCACTCTCTTTAATCCATTCCATGAACCTTTATGTACACCAACATCCATGTCGAAACGTCGTAAGAGTTATTTTCTTCTCCTCAATAGTCAAATTTCATAAATATATTATTCCATCTATGTATAATTCCTAATGTTGGGATAACTTTTTCCATGTCACTATTACCTTACATATTATGACTAAATTATTTGAGACCCATTTCTCTCTCTTCAACCAATGTTATGAATCTTTAATTGATGCTGTTATGATGCCAAAGTTTCATAACAATTTTCCATACCAAAACAATTGTCTATTCAATTCCATACCCATTTAATATCAGTTCTATTAAATATTATATACCTATACATGTTTTATTGGTGAAATAAACGTATTTATTCCACCCTCATTGGTCATGGAATAGAATTTAATGATAAACGAGTCCATGTATTATGATATATGTACAACCCTTATGTAAGAGATTGAAATTAAAGTGTCGGGTGAACCTAGAATTATATAGTGTTCCAATGAATCAGGTAATGTTTTAGTCTCACGAGACATTATTATAGGAAGTATGGATTCAAAATAATCCATCATGGAACTTTTTCCATCATGATTCCTTGGTTGTTGTCGATGAACTTTGTGTTTTTTTGTGTTTATGATGTGGCCACATTTCCCATGTTTCCCATGTGATTATCAAGTTTTATCATGACTTATTGTTTATGTTTATGATTATCAACTATTTAATGAATTCTTTATGTACTTATTGTCTAAAAAATGTTACATTCTTTATGTTACTCCATGTTAATTCCATTACTAAGATTCATAGGTCACCCAATTCTTATGAATATCTGCATGTTTTCCCATACTGTTTTTGGTTTAGAAGCTTGTTAAATATGTTTTCAATTATAATGATTTATTTCAAGTTTTATGTAGCCATTTAATGTACCTAAATCCCAAATAATAATACATATTTTTATTTTGGTATATAATATGTGTACTTTTATAAAATAATTCATGAATTAATATGTAATAAATATACTGGTTGTCATACATGGTAGAAAATGAAATATCTTGTTATTTTTGGGATTAAGATTAGAAAAATATAGAGAAATACTTATGGATAAGACTATGTATATGAAAACAACACTAAACATTGTTAAGAATTTTTATGTGTTTTATCAAGAAAATACATTCCAATCTGGACAATACTAGTGGATGTGGTTCTAGAACAGTATACATTATGGTAAAACCCAAAAACACTGTATTGAGATTGACTCAACCGGGAACTAGTGCACTACAATGGGCCTTGATACACATGTAGTTAGTGAATCCTAGGGGATATGATATAGTAAATTAATAAAATCATTATGAACCATTATTAAGGTGGAACAAATGAACAGAAGAATATATGTTTTAAAATAGACCATCTATAATAAATATTGAATCGAATGAGTTCATAATCTATGGAAATTCTTATAGTTTATAAGTTATAAATTTAACCTCATTTGATTACCATTTATTTTTTTAATAGTTTAATGATACCCATCCCTAATTTTCACTTTATTCTATTATATTTACTGATATAAGATGAATATTTTATTATTTTTTGGTAGAATATGTAATCCGTTAGAATTTTATTATTCTAGTCCAGGAAAAAATATTTATCTTGAGGGTTTATTATTTGATGAAAAAGAATATATTTTAGTGTAAATTAATTATATATTCCAATAAATTATGTTTATTTATGATATTAATCTAGATGATTATGTAATTCCATATCTCTAGGAAAATAATATTTGAATAAAAAATGTTCTCTGATTGTGATCATTTTTGATGAACTGATGGTCTTTTTACACATCAATGATTTATGGTTTAGTGGTGATTCAATATATATTCCCATGTTATCTAACACATTAAATTATTTCCTTGGTGTTAATTTTCCCTTCCACGTTCATTTTTTTACTTACCACTAAATTTCTCTTACTAGGAAACCTAGTTATGTGATGATATTCGAACGTTTTATCTCTTTTTTCATGTGGATGTTTTACTAACAGTTTATATGATAAGGGTTTAAAATAAATATATTTTAAAATATTACATGCCGTGTAAGCTCCCTGTGTTTTTTTAAAATATAACACTAAGTTCGATAAAATATGTGATGTGAAACAACAAACCCAAATAAACATTATTTATATAAATATGTCTTTTTAACAATTCCCTTATATTTGAGGGTAATAGTAGGATTTGATAAATTAGGAAATTTATATATATATCGTAAATATATTGATAAATTCTTTGTATATAATCAATCAATTTTTAGAAATGCCTTTTTGTTATTCAAAAAAATTGTTAATAAAAAAGGGTTTTGACTTTTTATGAAAAAATAATTAAATTATTTTACAGAACATTTAGAATATTTATTTGTTAAAAAAATGTTAAATTTTTATATCAACATATCTAAATTAACTTCGGGTGAAATTATTTATTTTTTCAAATATATAATTTTTTCTAGTTAATAGTGAAAAAATAATGTTTTTACGTAAAATTTTATTTTCTTTAAATAACTTAATTAATTTGAAAGTATAATTATTATTTTAATTTATTTCATAGAAAAATAATAATTATTTAGTTATATTTAATTCATCTAATTAAATTTAAATCATATTTATATTTTATTTTTGTAGAAGTATATTTTTAAGATTAAAAACGAATTTATCTAAAATTAAATTAAAATGAAAAATGATTGTACATTTTAGATAATTAAAATAATTCATAATTAGAAAAGATCTAAATTAAATGTTTTGATTATATATATATATATATATATTTATGAACAAAAATTTATATAATGAAGATCACTTGTAATATAGTTAATAAAAAATCATTTTTTTCATTAAAAAATGTATTTCTTAGAAAACAACATTCAATCAGGGTTACTAGTTTGATAATAAAATAAATCATTCAAACTCTGTGAATTTATTTTTATAAAATGGATTCAATATTTCAAATAATCTTAATGAATATTAGCCAACATAGTCAACATAATTATTATAATATATATATAGTAAATATTTCAAATATTTATTAACACGGTAAAAGGATAATAGGTTTATTAAGGGTAAAAATCATAAAACAATGCCTAGAAACAAAGTATACATAATAGAATTAATATTAATATTTCATTTTCCTTTAAATTATTATTATATTTATTTTTTATTGTTTTTACTTTAGTAATGATCAAGTTGTCATTTTGATAATAATTATATTTTGATATAATAAAATAAAAAATGTATTTTAATGGTTCTTAATTTTTAATTATGATTCTTAATTTGATGAATTAATGGATTTTTAAAATAAATTAAATTTTAGTAAAATATTATTTTTAAATAATATTTATTACATATAATTGATCATATAATTTTTATAAATTCAAATATAATTTTTATGAGGGTTTGAAAAATTTTATTCTAAAAAAAATCAAATAATTTTAATAAACTAATATTATTATTTAAAAAGTAAAAATAAAAATATTTAGAAAAATATCTTGATAAAATGGTTTTTTTAATTATAGCATTGAAATTATTCAATGGCATGTTTTTCCTTTTTTTTGAGATAGATAAATTTTCAGGTTGAAATTAAATTCCATATAAATATACCTTGTGTATTACGACATCAAAATAACTTAGATGTTTTGTTATATATAATATCAATGGTAAATAAGGAAAAATATGGGCCTTCCATTTAAAATAATATTATTTTAATGTTTTTTTTATTAATTTTATAAAGCCTTTATCAGTCCTCAAGAACCTATAATATATTTTAATGTTTCAAAATCATTAGATTAAGAGTATGAATCAATTACACATTAGTAAGGGTATATTTTAATATCGTAGGATATTTTTATTATAAAATAACTAAATATACCAATATTTTTTAGAAAAAATGGAAATAAAACATTAGAAGGGTCCTGGGATTGAATATTTTATTACATAATGTCCAAAACCTATGATTGAGAAATAATAAAGAACTCCCATATCCTCTAATATTTAACCTAATAAAATACCCATTTTATCCCCATAAAAAATAATTTAGGGCTTATGAAATGTGTATTTCATACATTAATTTTAGGATGTCCTCGTGTATTGTTTTTTTTGTTGAATTGATTAATCATTCCAATTTTTGAGTAATTTGTGTTGTTTTACATTTTTTGGAAGGAAATGAAGGATTTGTGGGAATGGAATGATAAGAGGAGAGAAAATGATAAAAAAGACCCTTCACATCACTTTTCATCACTCATGGTGTGACACAAATTTTTGAGGAAGTTTGAAGCTTGAAATTCTAGAGAAGAATAGGTATAAAATGTGTAATGGATGTACAAAATTTGTAGTACAAGTTTTTGACATGCTGGAGACATGTGATGACGAAAGAAAATGCTTTGAACTTCAAGTACATGACATGTACCTCAGGAACACGACATGACCATAGGTAGAACCAGCACACGATGATTCCAAGGATTCAACACAGAAGTGGAAAAATATGATCTGAATTACTTGATGTGTAATTAATGTATATGTGGTGACGACTGTCAAAATTCCAAAATAATTCACCTAGATCGTGAAAGATCCATCCAGACACAAAGGATACACAGACTAAGAGTTCACATCGTGTACCTTCAGTACACGTCATGACTGACATCGGGAGGACAACCTCCAGAACCAATAAATAGTTCCCCTCACCACCCCATTTAAATCCTCTTTATGATAGATCTCATGAAGGATCCATTTCCAGACGAAGGCCCACAACCTAATGCCACACATTCTACTGGATATTTATATCTTATTTTTATACACATACTCATGGCTAGCATGAGTGGGTGATTTAGATTTTTATGGGAAAACATGGTGAAGGGGAATTTAATGTAAGAATTATTTGATAATTAATTTCAATTCATTTTGGGATTTCATATTTTCTCTTCAGTTCTATCTCATTATTAATTCTTATGTCATGATCATTGTGAGTGGGGTTTGAGAATATTTTTAAATTCCTTCTTTGTGAATGACCATTTCATAGAGTGAATAAATTTATTAAATATTAAATTTAGGTATTAGACTTCCACCATAACCATTGGGATAGTTTCATCCATATGCATAAATAAGGTTTTGGGTTACCCATCCTTTATAATCCGAAGTACCAAACAATGAGAAAAGGTTATTTTCACACGAGGTGCATTTATCATGACCATTAAACTTTCTATGAATTTATTCAAACAACTAAATGATTTTTAATTGATTATCATATACATTATCGTCTCATGAACCTAGAATCATTGATGCCTGACACATTTTTATATTTTCTTCCCCCACCATCTCAAAAAATCCAATGCTAATTAATTTAGATTTTATTTGGAAATAGTTTATGTATAATTTATTTAATTAATATTTTCTCCAACCCTATCTATGTTGGTTTGACCTTGGACTTAAAAATCCTATAATACCCTTTAGTTTAGCGCCTGGTTGGATCCATGTTTAAATTTATAAATTTGGTAACCTAATGGGAATTAACAACGCTTGTAGGTATATCAATGTTTTGGCATGATTACTGAGGATAGAAGTAGAGAATATTTTAATTGAATAATTTAGATCGGTTTTTTCCATATATTTTGTTTATTAGTATTATCATATGTCATTTATTTATTTATTTGTATAATTTTTACTGCCCGATGTATTTTTTGTTAGATGGTAGAGCTAAAAATCATGATGACTAGCATAAAGAGGTTTTCCTCACTATAATATGATATGGTGAAACAACTCGATAAACATAAAATGATGAGAAGTCAATATTCTGAGTGCCAACAACTCTGCCCAAGTGCTAATTTTTCCGCACCCCACTACCTAGAGCCAAAATTCTATGAGGGGCCTCATACCAAAAAAAGAATGAACACAATGTTACGTACCACATATGATGCTGATATTTAGTATTATTCCCTTTAATTTTCATGTATTAATTATAATGAATAAAAATGTGGGGAGATGAAAGTCTCTACTTTTATGAATTTTTTTTAGAAAATTCTATGTGCATCATATAAAGAAGAAGAAGAAGTACAAGATACACCTTATGGTGACTACGTAGAGAAATAAATTGATGCAGAAAAAGAAGAAGTCAAAGTGGTTAATGTAGAATCCAATGTGATCATTGAAGATACTCAACAAATACATCCATCCCTTATAGAAGAATAATTTTACCGAGTATGGACCGATGCTAAAATTATATTGGAAATACAAATGTTTTTCAGACTTGGGTCATCACCTCCAAGTACCACCCCAATTCAATTGAAGATAATTCATGCTGATATGGGAATATTTCAATGTCAGAATTGGGAAAATACGAGATGGTTAGCACTTTACCATAGTCCAATCAGCCAACCCATGTATGGTCAAGTTAAAATATTGTTAAAAATAGCATTTTCCGGGAGGTAGCCTGAGTTTTTTATTGAATTTAGAAATTTAGATTTATTTATATCCATTAATTTGATATTAATAAATAATTTCAATTTGTTATTCTTCTTTAGATTTATTTCAAGGACATATATGTTCACTTGTTTCTATTTTTAGATCCATTAAACACATATGTAGCAGGCAGAAGGAAGTAGTATGTGAAGAAGTTGCATCAGTGAAGTTACACATCGTGAAGGGAACATACATGTCGCGAAAGAGTACATGGAAAACCTATACTGACCATTTTTAAAGATTAAAATTGATAGTGTGTAAGAGTTTCAATTTAGAATTTTCAATTGTATTTCCCAAATTTTAGGGTTCTAGGTCTTTAATTTTCAATTTCATTCCCCATACTAGAGTAATTCATTAATCAAATGAACTAGCAGACATAAAATACCCAAGATAATTATCTTTCCATGTATTTAGATTTATTTTTTAATTAATTTGAATGAGAAAATAGGAGAAAAGAGTTAGTAGAGATAATCAAGTGGATTAGAATTCGACAAATCATGATTTATAGGGTCATGTTAATTATCCTAAATGAAATTTTTCTAGGATTTGGCCATGTTTTGAAATTATGATGTTTTCATTAATTGATTTAATTATTTTTATGTATTTCCATGATTGATTGACCCAACCATTCATCTCAATCCTAAGACATCCACAAAGCCAATATTTTTAATCCTACTATAGTATATTTCTTGAGAAACTCAGGCTTGTTTTATTCGAGAACATTATTTGAATCTTATCGATGCTATGACTAAAAAAATAACTTTTAAAATGATTGAGGCGTTTTTTGTTAGCCCTTGTCCTAAGACCCACTATGCATTAATCATTTTTAAGCTCGTAGAATCCATGAATTGACTTGTTAATAAATAAGACATGGTAAAAGCCAATTTTATCCATTTTTAACTTCCTCTAAATGTTTTATATGATATTTATACGAATTATTATGGGGGAGGAACATTATTTGGTGTACCATGATACACATTACTAGGGATATTTATCTGGGTCTATTTTTCATTGTGATCTAGGAGAGGCCATGCAATATTTCATTATTTTATACTATTCATCCCTCTTGATAAAAAAATAAAAATGAAAAAAATGAAAAAAATGGGTTGTATATTGGGATGGATGAAAATCATCATTTTCAAGAATGTCGATTTTTCATTATATCTGGTTTGGTGATGGATTTGAGATTTTCTTGATCGTAACCTTCCAAAATGAAAATAATTGATAAGAAAAAAAATCAATAGAGGATGATTCATTAATATTATTTACATGTATTATGATCCAACTTTGATATTTTTTTGTGGGAAGAGATATGACATTTGAAAAGAGATACATTTATTAAGTTTTTTTTAAATATCATGAAATAAAATTTTGAGTTAGACCTCCATTTTGAGATTTAATTTTTAAATAATTTACCTACCTACCATGAAGCCTCAGAGTCATTTGATCCTTAATGGTGAATCTGTCATGATTACTTGTGATTTTTTCATTACACTGTAATGATGTATGATTCCTTACAAGCCTATGGGAAGTTATAGTTTTTTAGCTATGTGATGAATTCTAATTACATTTTTACCCTAATGATGAGATTAAAATAAAAAAGTGAGGTAAATTAAAAGTATCATGCATATTAATAGTGGATTGAAAAATGTTACTGGATGATTTAATCGGCTTGTTTATTTCAAAATGGAAAAAGTAAAATACTTGGTTAATTTTTATTAATTAAGAAACTAGGAATTGATTAATTTAGCATGTGATTCATGAACATTTAATTTTCCATTTGATCAATTTTTTTATTCATATTTAATTTGAATAATGGTAATGTGACAGTTATTTGTTGTATATTGAGATTTCATCCTTGAGGAAAAGACTAAATTCAAAAGTGGGGGATTTGATAAGTGTATTTCATGAATTAATATTAAGATGTTCTCATGTATTGATTTTTTAATTAATTGATTAATAATTCTAATTTTTGATCATTTTGAGTTCTTTTACTTTTTTTGTAGGAAATGAAGTATTTTTTTGAAATGAATATAAAGAAAAGAAAATATGACAAAAAAATACCCTTCGTGTCACTTTGCATCGCTTCGCTTCGCTCACAGCGTGGCACATGATTTTCGAGGATTCTTGAAGCTGGTAATTCTGCTGTAGAATAGGTACAAAACATGTAGTACCTATTCATGACATACTAAAGACAAGTTGTAATGATAGAACACACTTTAAAATTCATGTACACTTCATGTACCTCTCGTATACGACATGACCAGAGCCAGAACAAGCTCACGAAGCGTCTGTAGATTCAACATGGCAGAGTAAAAATTGTATTTGGAGTACACGACATGTAACACAAGTAAGTTTTGTGATGATGGTGAAAATTAAAAAATAATTCACATGGCACGTGAAAGATCCACACTGACACAGAGGAAACATAGACATGGAGTACACATCATGTACATTAAGTACACGTTATGACTGGCATCTGGAAAACCACCTCTTGTGCCTTTAAATAGAGACCCTGGACAGCCCATTTCAATCATCTGCTGGAAAGAACTCGACAAGGATCCACTGCCAAACAAAGGCGAACCACCTACTTCCACCTCTTCTGTAGGATTTTCCATTCTTATTTTTCTACACCCGATCATGGCTAGAAAGACAAGGTGATTTATTAGTGAAAATTCAAACATGATAAAGGGAAATTGAATGTAAGAAGTATTTTATAATTAATTTCAATTCATGTTGGGAGATTATATTTTCTCTCCAATTATATCTCATTCTTAATTCTTCTTATCGATCATTGTGAGTGGGGTTCAGGATTGGGTTTAAATTCCTTCTTTGTGAATGTACATCTCCTATATTGAATACATTTATTTAATATGATACCATAGGATTAGGCTTCCACTATGATCATTGGTTTGATTTGATCCCTTTGTTTAAATAAGGTTTCAGGTTACCCATCCATTACAATCCAACGTACCTGACGATTGTAAATGTTGAGTTCGGGATGGAGTTCGTTTATCAAGACCATTGAACTCTTTAAGACCCAATTATAATAACTTTATAATTGTTAATTTATTATCTTATACCTTATCATCTCATGAACCTCAATTCATTACATCCTGAAAAGGTTTTATATATTCTTCACGCAATATCTCAAAAAATCCAATACTCATTAGTTTAGATTTTATTCAGAAATTTTTTAGGTTTATTTTATTCAATTAATATTTTCTCCAACCCTATATCTATGGGTTTCACCTTGTACATGAAAATCTTATAATACCCTTTAGTTTAGTGCTTTGTTGGTTTTTTTTTAATTTCATAATTTAGTAACCTTGTGGGAATTAACAATGCACTTAGTAATACAAACTTACATAAAATTCTCTAACCTCTATAAAATTCTCCCAAGGTTCCCCCAATATATCAAGAAGAACCTATTACGAATTTTATATCATCCTCTCAAGGTAAGGGACCTCTCTGTTCTATTTTTGATTCAAGCATATTCTTCATTGTATAAATTTTATTTCAATTAATAATGATGTGACATGATCTAAAATATCCACCATAACAAATATTTTATTTCTATATAATAATATACCAATTTTAGTATCATTATTTCTACCCATGAACTCTTATGTACCCTCGTTAACATGTTGAAATTAAATCTGTGATCTCCGACTCTCCTTTTTATCCATGAACCTCTATTATTCTATGCCCCATAATTTCCATTTGTTTCTGTTAGGATATGTTATACCATATCCCCATTATGTTCTATTAAAATTATAAATTATGAGATACCCCTTTAACTATCTTTAATCCCAACAATGAACCTTTATGTAAACCCACTACCATATCAATATTTACTAAGGGTTCTTTTACATGTCCTCATTATTCATGTTTTATCATTATATTATTCCTTATATTTCCTATTCATGATATTGGGATATGTTTTTACATGTGCATATGACTATGCATTTAATGTCCAAATTATGATATTCCCTTTTATCTCTCATTAACCCAATTTATGAATCATTATATAATACTATTATGCTGTCAAAATGTCAACATAATTTTTCATGCCAAAAAATGGTTTATTATGTACCATACCCAATTCTTATAAAAGGTGTTCACTAATACACACATATGCTTATTTTATTGGGTAACTACATTTATTTATTCCATACTACATGATCATGGAATAATATGTAAGGATAAATGATTCCATGTTTTACGATCTATGTGGCACACTTAAGCAAGAGAATGAAATAAAAGTGACTTGTGCACCCATAATTATATTGACCTCTAATACATTGGGTAATGTTTCCTATAATGAGACCTCATGAAATCGATTATGGATTGAACCCAATCATTAAAGGGACATTTTCCATCATTATTTAATGGTAGTTACTATTGAACTATTGTAATGATGCAACGTTTTTTTCTTCATTTCCCATGTTGTCTGTATAATTGTAATGATATATCATTCCTTATTATTCTTGTTTATGATTCTCATCCCATTTATACCCCATTTATATGACTAATTTAAATCATATATTACATTATTCATGTTATTCCTTGTCTCTTCCATTACAGGGCATTATAGTTCACCCCTTTCTTAAATATGTCCTCAAGTTATCACCTGAATTTATAAGTACAAGAATGTTCAATAAAATTTAAATACATATGATATATTTCATATTTTATGTTTTTATGTAATTTACGTAATTTTAAAAGATACTATATTTTTCAATCATCTAGGTTGTAATATGTGCAAATTTATTGGAATAAATCCTTAATTAATATGTAATTAAGAGAAGTGTCTTCATACAATCCCATCCCAGGAAAAATCACATAATGACCCCTAAAGGTCATGAACAATGTTCCTTCACCGTTATACACCAAAGACACCAAGACATTGACCACTCATCTCTTCATGGGGTATCATACACTCATGATTCGACCTAAGGTTCATGACATGACAATCCATTTTCTTTGATAAATCCTAATTAATTGATAGAACAATCATTAGACCCCATGTATTAGAGTCTCTATAGTTCCATGACAAGCCTCTATCATAGAATAACCCCCTCCTGAATAGGACTCATTCTCAGAGTGGCCCTAGATTCCAAGTTTTCGGTCCAAATATATGAATCATTTTTATTGAGACTCTCTATAGTTTTGGTGTGATCTGTCATATTTAGAAACAAAATTCATCAAGAACACTTTGAATCCAATCCAATGACCTCTATAGAACTAAAAATTTATTGTATTTTTTTGACCATATATAGCTAGATATCCCTACTATGTAAAATTCGTATAAATCATTATTATTATTCTAACACTGAAATAGCCCCAAATCGATGAGAAAAAATTATAATTTCCTATTAATCTTATAAAAGAATGAAAATTTTCATTATAGTTAATGGATATTTGGTTCAAAGTGGTTTCATGAGTTTACTATAGATCATTCAAGTGTGATTGGTCATGGTTTTAGTGTTGTTGGATTACTCAATGAGATTTTCAAGGTTATAACAACATATTTTTAATTTTTTATGTGTAAATAAATTATTTAAATTATTTATTTGTTGCGGTGTGAAATAAGGTCTTGAAATCTTATAGATATGTATATGGGTTTGGAATTTTTTTTACAATCCCAGATTAATTGTTATAACTCATCTATGGTGATTTTTGGTCCCTATAATACCTAATAATAAGTATGTTTGAAATTATTTTTCATTAATGAATCTAAAATAGGAATGATTAAATAGAATAGTGATTATAAGTCTCATTGTAAAAATAATTAAGTGACATAGGTCATCCAAATCATATTGAATATATTCCATCCTGTACTAGATGGTTGGAAGTACAAGTACTTTGATAAGGGGTGAGGGTACTTGTTCAGGTATACAAGGGGATGTGGTTGGTCATTGGGATCGATGTGTGTTATGAGTAACCTATAAGACTCCATGAGTATAGTATGATATTTATATTGTAGTTGAGACAATGGTGCTGAGTGAGACAACCATTCTACTCCCAAGTAATTAGACAAACCCAATTGGGGGATGGTACATCCTTTGGTGCATGAGGTGGCCTTATAACTATTATAATACTTGGTAATTTGTGATGATAGTGGTTTTCATACATGTAGTTTATTTTATTGTGATAATTTATAGAGAGGATTGTTATAGGAACCAAATTTTACGTTTTTAATGGCTAATAATTGTGTGGTGTGATTGTTTGGTTTAGTGTGACTAGGGGGTTATAAAAAGTGGTTTGGTCCTTGGCTAAGGGTTGTGAGGTATTTGTGTGTTTAGATCATATTAAGGGTCTTATTAATGAATTATATATGATGGATGGCCTAGATGAACTAGTTGTGATTGAATGCATGTAATACTATAGTGTAGTTCATGGTATGTACCCGAGAATTATTTTTAGGGATGGATTTTTGGTAATGATAGTTGGGTATCTTCTATTGGTATTCATGAAAAGTTTTGTGCATCAGTTGATGAGGTTGAAATCTTAACCTATGTGAAAAGGAAATAGTAAAGGTTTAGTATAAGGAAAACATTTAATAACATGGAATATATATTGGAATGGTATTAATATATTCCAATATGAAAGGGAAGTGTTCATGGTTAGGTATGAGGACCAAAATTTAGTTAGAGTGCACATGTAATGATTTATAATGAAGAAATTCCCTGAATGGGATGGTAAATTAATGATATATTATGAGTACCTATCAAGATTGAGATTTAAGAGGTCACTATTTGTTATGAGGACTTACTAGAGTGGGAGGGAAGAGTTTTTGGTTCCGTATGAGGATATACCCTTAGTCAGACGGTAGGGGTCATGGTTTTGTGTGGGAACCTACATTATGATAAATGGTAGAGGTAGATAAAAGGAAGGATTCTGAAAATTTTCAATGTGGGACACTACCCTGAGTGAGGGGGTAGAGGTTAATACCTGATATGATACCCTTATAATATTTCTATGTATGTTATGGAGTTTTTGATATAAGGTGACTACTTATTTTGGCAAAGACCAAGCTAGATATGGTGATGGTTAGGTTAGCACACAATGGCCCAACATGTCTGTATATATGTCATGTGTGTCCTTATTTATTTGTGTAATTATTATACATGTATATGATGGTTTATAATAGGTGATCCTGGAGTGATCGCATTGTTATATATTTATCACAACCATCATGGGATCCTAGTGTATGTTTAGACATTATGTCTATAAGAAGATTCTATTATCAAGTTTTATAATAGATCAGGCTAGTGTTCCCCGTCTAGGACTAAAGATGGGGTAATAGTGGGTCTCAAGTTAAGAATTGGATTATATTCTTTGTTTTGTTTTATATTTATTATATCTATTTTATCATTTAATATGGAAACCAATTCAGATATATGAATGTATGACATGCATATTCAACTATTATATCATCTATGCATGATTATTTTGTTATGGTTATATCGAGCTACAATTCCTTAAATTCAAAATCTTATTTATTGATTATTATGATATATATTTATTTTATTATAAATTAATATTGTTTTATAAATAGTAATGTCTCTCATATTTTTATCATTGTCTATCCCCGTTGACCATAAATATATAGTGTATGATAATGTGTGTATGATGTCATGTGATTCCACCTTCTTTGTATTTTTTCATGAAATATAGGATGTGGTGTTGAAAAATGTTAATGTTGTATACAAATTATACTTATGGTTAGAAGTAATAATATTTGAGCAAACTGATGATCCAAGTTGACTAAACAGACCATTCCAAGAAGTCCAAGGGCAAGGAAAATAAGTTTAGAGGCTAGTGTTCAAGATTAAAGTTCATGAAAAAAGCCCTTATGCATCCAATCCAATGTCAATGGACTTATTTTACCCTATTCACCCAAAAAATATAATTCAGGTCTGCAGACGTATAGAGGATTTCATGGAAAGGAGTAGTCTATGAATAAGAACCTTACAAGCCCAATGTAACATCAATATTTCCTTCCACACTGACCATCTTACGTTCTCCCACCAAGAAATTCCATTATAAAAATAATGGATCCCCACCCCTTTCAAGTAAACTTTCTGAAAGTCAAATCATCACTCCCACATGTGCAAGACAAACCCTTTTGAAACGGCCTGAAAGTCAGGTCTTCATGGTATAGGATCATACATGATATGTACCCCAAGTTTTCCCCATCAGGTGGGCTCATAAGGGCATAACTCTCACCCATTTCCTTTTTGTACTATGGATGGGACACATAGAAGACGAATCTTGTGCACATCAATCTCCTAAGAATGGTTTACACAAATAACCCTTCCTGTGTGTATCATATTCCTTGTCTATATCCATCTATCACTCAATTCCTTCCTTTTTGTGCAAAATTTACCAACATTGAATGCTCCTACTCCTTATGACTCCATGGATTGTCATTTCCTTAAATCAAATTTTCTACGAACTTGTTGCATGAAACTCACACATATTGCACTCAACTCCTCCATATAACCCTCTGGGATAGTATGTAGTAATTTCTGAGTTCCTCGTGCAGTGTCTCATATTGCGCTTCCCTACCAATTAATTTTTGGAATTGGTACACTAATGTATCTTGATTTTTGGAATATATATTGTACAATGGACCCTACAATTGACCACTACTCCTCCCCATAATATCAGGGAATTTTAGATTCCTCACCTTCCCTAACTGTGGGTGAGCATAAGTAATTTAATTCCAAGAGTTGAGGAATGATTCCTACTCATCCATGTTATAGTATTTTAAAATGCCAAGGACCATAATCCTCATGGTGTGACGTTAAACTATAGTGTCACCATGTTCCATGCACAAGGGGTGCCCGACCTCAGGAATTTTCCACACATAGTCATATCCATGGGAGTGAGATATTCCTCACATGGAATGAGATCCTCCTCACATTAAGTGGAAAGTACATGTGGGAAAGTGTCACCGTACTAGGGTAAGACCCAAGCCTTTGATGATGGAGGTATCATTATTTCTGTTCATTTTTTCCTCTGGATGCAAATAACAAAGGTTATTCGGTCACATGGGACTCTCAAAACCCCATCCTTCAACCTTTAACATTTTTCATTATGGGCCACTCTTATGCGTAAGCCCCACTTCATTGCTCACTGACACAACTTTTTTAATGTGACAGTATGGTCTATTACTTTCCATTTTTTCTCGCACCGAGCATGAATCAAGTGTGATTATAGATTAATAGTGATTGTAAATCCACATGGTCCACCTCAGTGCATAAGCCACATATCCCTCAATATCAAACTTCATAGTGTTTTATCTGTACATTCTAAACAGATATTTAGGAATCCCCTCTAAGGTTCAATCCAAAACAATGGTAAAACAAGGTTCTATCTCCAAGGGATGTACAATTGTGATGTAAAATCTTCTATTTTTGGGACACATCCCCAAAAAAATGACTCCCTGGGGTGTTCTGATCCGTCCATTTGGGTTGGAAACCTTGCATAAGCATCAACATGTCTCCAAGCAGCTATCCATGTGTATTCCATAATTCTATTCCCCCATCTCTTGAACTATTAGTAATTTGACCTGTATCTCTTATACATGATATATAGAAACCCACCATGAGCTTTAATCACACCATATATTCCCTACATTATCTTTCCCTCAAGTCATTATACCTTTGGAGAACCAATCCCTAACCCCTTTATACACATCTTTTGGGTCCCCATATGTGAACTCCATTCTAATGACCCACCTCATTAGGTGTCTCAATAGCCAATCTGGAACTAAGTGGACCTTGATTCCCAACCACTGGGATACATAGATAGCCTAACTAATGTTTAATCCCACAATTCTACCCATAGATCCATTCTATCAACATTTCCACCAATTAGATCTTGATTTTTATCCGAGCTACCACATCATGATAAGATCATTCCATACATTCCATCGCTACTCCTATAAAAAACCATGTACATAAACATGAATAAGCCCCTCAAAATCCATACTCAATAATCCATGACTTTTTCTCTTGCGACGGACATCTAACCATACATAATGTCCACTTTATACCCTTTGGAACTACGTGGGTTATGATATCTATATTTTACAGAGGGTATGTATAAAGCCTCCACTAATTTCAATCCTAGCCAATGGTAAACCTTGGTGACCTTCTCCAGGGGGTCACCTCCTCTATCTACCCTCAATGGTGTCCAAATTATCTTTCATAGTGTGACAACATACCCTTTACGAGACACATCATTGGGGGTTTGTCGTCGGAGGCATTCCCACCCATCCAATGGTAAACCAAAATACCCCATTTTTGCTATCTATCCTCTCAATGTGTGAAACCTCCCCTTTATTTGATGCACCTTCCCAGGTCTTCCCTCATTGTGATATTTGATCCATCCATTCGGTATACCTTCTAGGTTTTCCCTCCTTGGGATCCTCCTCTATGATCTGTCTCCATGGGGCATTGTGATCACCCTCATGTCATATCAATATGATTATAACTATCAACCCTTTTCTCCTCTTATTCTAGACTCATGTAAATCCCCATTTAATCCATGTGATGCCTGAGGAAAACCCCATAAGATAAAGTTATGAAATAAAATACACTGAAATCAACATGGGATTCTTTGAGACTCCACACCCTTAGAATCCCTCACATGTGGAAGAATACAAGTGGTCTAATTTCCCCATGACCTTACATGCTCAGTGATGCCCAAAATGACTACTTCTCTGACAGAAGGTTGTTTCCTTAGATAGACCACATGAAATTTAAAGATAGAACAAATGTAATTAAATAATTTCCATGACGTGATGGAATTTGGAAGCAAGTTCATGAACAACGTCTTAATCAATATGGGAGACCTGGAATAGGGAATTTCTTCAATGGAGGAATCCATAGAAGGAGGAAATGAAATCCCATCATGAAAATTTGATTATGGAGTAGACATCTCTGAATAAGTGATGAATAACACTCACCTTTGGAATAGTGGAATGCCGAGAAATAGCACAGCTCGTTCCTTCGAGCGAACAGAAATAAAATCACGCCCAAATAGAAAGTATTAAAATTTAAATGGTGGACTCGACATGAAATGGTCTCCTCTATATGTGATTCATAAGGCTCGAGACATCAGTAGATAATCGCTTCATTAGATCTCTATCTGTTTCTAGGTCTCACTAGAACATGGGGAAATAAATTATTGGGCATTCTAGACTACGACATCATCGGTGTAGATCTCTATCTCCTTTCATGGTAGATTGGAAGGATCTAGGGACTTAAATTTTTTTTGACCTATATACATATTGATAGTTGATTCTTCCTGCATTTCATGATCCCATATACCGAAAAAATTCCCCTCGCTCACAAATGCAGTGGAAAAAGGAATTTCAATGATGAAATCCCACATCCCACACCAATGCCACGAATTCATCCATGACCATAGAAACCAAATCCTATGAACCCTATCACCATCAGAAAACATTCAGAGGAGGGTGATCGACATCCTTTTTCATAAATATGAGAAGGATGGGTCATTCACATGAGGGACATGAACCACCTGGATTTGGAATCTTTCACATCTCGTCATCACCACTTCCCCAGAAGGCCATAGAGGGAACTACTACTCCACACTCAAATTTTTAATCACTCAGGGAGCCACTCCATAAGATGTTTTTATAACACCTCAAGGTTTTCTAAAGAAAAATTGAGATGCATGAAACTTTTTTTATGTAGATATTTATAACTATCCTTTAAACATAATTTTTCCACTTCTGTGTTTTGAATTCCAAAAAATGGTCATCTATAACTTTGATGAGTATGATATTTGGAGTCTTTTGGTTCCAAATTGATTTTTTCAGAATATAACATACCCTTTTGAATAGTAATATGAATAGTATTATGACCCTAATAAAAATTAAATTTTATTATTACTTTATTTTCTTGTGTCTTAAGATAATGTCAACTTGATTAATTTTTCAGGGGGTTAAAAAATGTGTTAAGATGTTTAAATTTTTGTTTTTGAATAAATTATGATATTATTTAAAAATAAAATTTAAAAAAATTAAAAAATTATTTTCAAAAAGTGGAGTTCATTTTTTAATTCTACATGTTGAAAAATGGTAATGTAGAATTTTTGGCAATTATTAAGAAATAATTTAATTTTTAGTGAATAGTAAAAAAATACAGTTTGAGATTTTGTGTGTTTAATGTCATCATTAATTATGTATAATGATGTAATTATTCTGGGAAAATTGTGTAAATTGAAATTTTTTTGAGGTGTCCCAAGTAGAAAATACTATGGGAAATACAACGGTTTTTCAAATACAACTAATGAGGTGTCCATTAGAAATAAATAAAATATTCCCTCATTTCTTACTATAAATACCGACCCATTGTTTCAATACATTCATTACCAATTGCACATCAATGAAGCTATGGTCTTCATACCACTATATTATTCCTCACATTGAATCCTCAGGCCCCCAAGCTCCCAAACTTTGCGTTTTAGGAGTTACTCTACAAGGTATGGAAATCCATCACCCTTCTCTTTTTCAAGCTTTCATTTTATGTTATTATTTATAATTTCCTTGTTATTATGTTGGGATATGTCATTTAATATTCCTCTTGCATACCATATTATGTACGAATGATGAGATTCCCCTTTTCTCTCATCAAAACATTTTATGAAATTTTAAGCGACATCGTCAGGCTGCCAATTTTTCGTATGGGATTTCCCAACTTTTCATTTATTTTTGGATTATTTAATTTTTATTTATTTCATAACCTCCCATTATAAAAAAAGAATTAATGATCTAGTAGAATAAATATATTGTATTTAGTCATTTTTATGTATGAATCACCATTATATTCCTTCTCCTATTACACTTATTCATGAAATTAAAACACAATATGCGATGTTTTGATTTACCAATATCGTGGATAATGTGATTTCAATTTCTTTTACTTCCTTATGGACTAGTCATGAAACCATTTTTATGGAAAAACAAGATTATAAGTTTTTAATTATAACTTATATAAGGTTCTGTAATCATTTTTTACACATGTTATAAATTTATAAAACACAACATGTTCTTTACGATCGAAGAACCACCAAAATGACTTAAATAAATATCAATAATGATTTATCTTATAAATAAAACTCATGTTAGAATTAAAAATGACAAAAGATATAATTTTTAGTTTTGGAAAAATTTAAATACAACTCAATTACAATTCAATAGATCACATATAATCTACAAGAATATCCATCATGAACCGATCATGGAAATCACGTAAAGAATGCACCCAAAACAATGGAAGGAACCAAATAATAACAATTAAAGGGATAAAAGATTCAATGAAATGATCATATAAGGTATTATAAACATGAATTTGATTCTTTAATATATTAATAAATCTCTATTTGAACATTATATAGGTGGTTTAAAACATGTTTTATGTAAGACAAACCCGAGGTGAGATAATTCCTAATCAGATTTCCATTGTTTGGGATAACCGTATAATTAGTTATTTTTGTGGTATTGAAATTGTTTATGTGATTTTTTTGTTTATATTATGTTGAATAATGTTTATTTATAGTTTATATATATATATATATTTTATCCACTATATGAAGTCTCTCTTGAATTATATGATATTTCTATGGGAATTGTTTTTAAATCCCTGTTTTACAAAATTCAAAAGAAAAGTTTTTATGAAATTATTCATGTTTTAAGATTATGTTATGGTCATTGGGAATTGTTTATGGGTAAGGGTGAGACATATATATACCTTCAATTCATTGGGTATGTGTAAGTTAGAGGTCAGCTATATGGTTACTCCAAGTGTAACTATGATGGTTACTCAAATTGTAAGGAAATCGTGAGGGTTATAAATTATAAGGT
Organism: Viscum album; assembly: GCA_963277665.1. Classification (NCBI taxonomy): domain Eukaryota; kingdom Viridiplantae; phylum Streptophyta; class Magnoliopsida; order Santalales; family Viscaceae; genus Viscum; species Viscum album. The sequence goes on along the minus strand of OY728165.1, from coordinate 1,778,217,627 downwards.
AGCTCATAGGGTTACAAGATTATGTAAGTAATTCCAAAAGATACATTAATGTTTCTATTTATGTTCTTTATACTTTTTGGGAATCTTGTGGAAATCTCAAGTTTCACAAAGTATGTAATTATGGGTGACAAGTATGTCTTTTTGAAAATAATTTCATATTTTAACAGTATTAATGGAATATTGTGCTATTTCCATCTTTTTATATCCGTTACTTTGAGTTTTCTTCTCATACAATGTTTAAAAATTATTATCACATGTTATAAGGATATGTAAGAAAAATATGGAATCCATGTTAAATTTTATGAATATTTTTCAAGGAATTATATTCTATTTGAAATGTTTTATATTTTGGATGAAATGAATACTGTTTTTATAGTATCCACTAAGTATTTTTCTGTAATGTTATGAATGTGTTATTTACCAATCATATAAATCTCAAAACTTGGAAAGATCCTCAATGTGAAAGGAATTTAAATCATTATTAAATTCAAGATTTCGTAGTGTAATAATGCTGGGTGCTTATAGTTGGTATTAGAGGATGATTTAGATAACATTTTGGGTTAGAGTGATGATAATAGAATTCCAAAAATTATTTTCATCTATTATTAATTTGAAATATTATATAATTAATATATTACCATGTTTCTTTTACTAAGATATGTTTGTTTAGATCATTGTCTATAGAAGAAACCAAAAGGCTAATGATGAGAGGAAACAACAAAATAAAATCCGTCCTAATCTACAGCTCCGAATGGTATGGATTGAATACAAGAGGTTTGTGACATCAATTTATTAGATAAAATAAAAAATTAATGTTGTTGGTATAAATTATATAGTATAACTAGAGGTACCACAATAGTAAATGACAATAGTGGAACCTGTTATGAGACAACCCTCACTTGATTTCAATGGATCTTCAGACCCAGTAGCTGGTATATGATGGATTATATCCCTTGAAAATATAATCGTTGTTATGGGCTGTTTAGATAATTAAAATATAGGTCATTCCATTTACTGTTATTACGGTGAAGTTAATCATTAGTGTTCAATGGTAGAGAATATCAGGGATAGAGAGGATGTTCCTTCATAAGAGTTAGATGAATTTAATAGTATTTTCCTTGAAAAATATTTTCTTAAGGTGGTGTGACATAGGATAGAGAAAAAAATTCCATGAATTAATGAAAAAGGAGGAGTATTTTGTGGACATGTATTAACTGAACTTCAACCAACAGGAATGGTATTCTCCAAATTTTATCTTGGGTCATGATAGAAAAATCAACATCTTTTACCTAGGATTGATGCCTAGGTATCGAAGGGCATTGGCTTTCAGTGAATTCAAAAGATTTGATAAAATTTTATGATTTGTTGAGAGGGTACATATGTAATTTTATTATGATCACATGTACATTTAAAACAAGGATAATAAGATGTCTAGATGATATGTTTTGGGTAAGAATCACCCAAAAAATCTAAGGTAAGAAATTCCACTTTCCAGTTTGTGAATGGTATGGGAAAAAGGACCCTGAGAAGTTCCATTACAATATTGAGATGTGTTTTTTCTATGGAAAGTTTGGACATATGGCCCATGATTGTAATGAAAATTATCATAAGACTAATCATATTAACAAAATTGTAAAGTGTTTTAAATGTGGTGATATGTGTCATTATGAAAATTTCTAAAAAAATAGAGATCCAAATGATGCAAAGAATGTAGACAATAAGTAGAAAGATATTGTGGGATCATTTTCACTATGACAGCAGATGTTGGGCCATCTAATGAAGTTATATTAGTTACTTTTTTTGTTTACTCATATTTTGCTAATGTTTTGTTTGATACAGGGTATACACAATCTTTTATTTATGAGAAATTTCTGGTAAATTGGAAACTTCATCTCAATAAATGAGACCAGAACACATTGATGAAACACCAATGGGAAATATTAAAACAAAAAATAAATTTTAAGAATCAATTTATTGTGTTCTACAGAATGAAATTACCTATAAACCTTTTTGTTTTTTCCTTATTAGTGTTTGATGTCCTTCTAGGAACGAACTGGATTTAGGTTTATCATGGAAATATTGATTTTAGTGTTAAATAAGTTTTTTTAAGAATGAGTTTCAATTTTATACAAAAATAAACCATACAATTTATAACATATCAGGAAGGTGATATACTATTCAAAGATTGAAATGAATGTTATCTTGCTCATATTGTTGAAAATAAGAGAACTGTTAAGATTAATGATGTGTGAGTATTAAATGAATACTTGGATGTTTTTCATACTACTTTTCCTAGTGATATTCATAATAGAGAGGTTGAGTTTACTATTGACCTAGTTCTTAATGATTTTACAATATCAAAACCCAATATCACATGGCTCAAATGGAACTTCTTGAATTGAAAAATCAGTTACATGATTTTCTAGATAAAGGCTTGATTCCTCTTAGTACATCACCATGGGGTGCTCTTGTTTTTTTCATAAAAAAATATGTTTCAATGAGACTTTTCATTTATTATTTAGTATTGAATAACATTACTATTAAAATAAGTATCCTTTACCTCATATCGTTGACTTATTTGATCATTTCCAGGGAGCTCCTTACTTTTCCATGATTGAAATGAGATCCTGATACCATCAGATGAAGGTGAAGGAGGATGACATTCCCAAAAAAACATTTTGTACAATGTATTGGCATTATAAATTTGTTTTTATTACTTTTTGGTAAACTAATGCACTTTCTATATTCATGGATCATATGAATATAATATTTCATTAGTTCTTGGATAAGTTTTTGGTTTTGTTCATTGATGACATTATGGTATTTCCCATGAATATTTAAGTGCATGAAAAACATGTATGGGTTGTTTTAAAAAACATAAATTGAAATAAAAATTATGGAAAATTTAGCATGTGTGATTTTTTTGTTACAATAGAAATTTTTCTGTGAACATTGTAAATAAGAATAGAATAACAGTTTATCCTACCCAAAAAAGAGTTGTTGATGAATTGAAAAGTCCCACAAATAATACATAGATTTATAGTTCTATAGGATTATTAGGTTATTAAGGATTGGTTTTTAAAACCTTTTCACAGTTATCTAGTAGGCTAACTAAGTTAAAGTGAAAAGGGGTTAAATTTATTTGGAAATAAGAATGTGATGTTTGATTTCAAGAACTGAAGAAAAAATTGTTTAATGCTCTTGTTTTGAAATAAAATTCTCAAAATGGTGTGTTTTTCATCTAAAGTGATGTTTCATTAATGCTACTTGGTTGTGTTCTAATGCAGAATGATCATGTAATTGCTTCTCTTCAAGAAAACTAATACCTCAAGAGTTAAATTATCCCACACATGATTTGGAATTGGAGGTTGTGGTCTTGATTTGAAAATTTGGAGTCATAATTTATATGGATCCAAATGTCAAATATATATACTGACAATAAAATTTTAAAGTAAATATCTTCTTAGAAGGAATTATGAAAGATGTAGAGAAGATATCATAAATTGATAAAGGATTATGATTACACGATCAATTACTATCCTGGAAAAGAAAACAAAGTTGTAGATGCCTTGAGTTGAAAACATCATGCATCATTAACCATGATACATTTGAAACATGATCCTATGATTAATGATTTGATGAATTTTGGCTTAAAATTTATTGGTGCCAAGAATACCTTTGTATTGATTCTGGTTTAAGTGCAGTCATCATTATCAGACGGAATTATGAAAGCGTAGAAGGAAGACCGTGTGCTAAAAAATGTATAATTGGTTCAAATATATAATTTTCCAGAATTTAACCTTGATAAATATTGTGTTTTATGATTTGGTAAAAGGTTGTGTGTGCCCTGTGATTCCGAATTGAAGAAATATTTATTTTGTGAAGCTCATAGTTCCTAATTTTCAGTTCATCCTGGAATTACTAAGATGTACAGAGATCTTTAGGAGTATTACAAGTGGGTTAGAATGAAAAGGGTTATTGCTGAATTTACTGTGAAATGTTTGACATGTAAATAGGTTAAAATAGAGTTGTAGTTACCTAAGTGGTTGCTTCAATCTTTTACAGTTCCAGAGTAGAAATGGGAGAATATATACATGGACTTTTTAGTGGGAATACGAAGGACTTCTCGAGGTAAAAATTTGATTTTGGTTATTTTTTATCAAATGAAAAAATCTGCACATTTTTTTCTATTCACAATACAATGTCTTTGGATCAGCTTTATCGACTGTACCTGAAGGAGAGTGTTAGGTTACATGGAGTTACACTTTCCATTGTATCGGATCAAGATCACAAGATCACTTTTAATTTTTGGAAGGGCCTTTGTTAATTAGATGGGTAGTTTGAGCAAATGATTTTGGAATTGGAGGATATGCTCTGAGCGTGTTCAATGGTCTAACTAGGAAGTTGGGATCAACATATTTCTTTAATTGAGGTTTCTTATAATAACATATTTCATTCTAGTATATATATGGGACCTTTGAGGAATTTTATAGGAAGTAGTGTCAAACTCTATATTTTTGGTATGAAGTTGGTAGAAGGTAGATGAATGGACCATAATTAGTAGAGGAAGTGGATGAGAAAGTGAAGATGATCTAGAATCACATGATTATTACCCAGAGTAGGTAGACAGGTTGTGAAGATGACATAAAGAAAGAATTTTCATTTGTGGTAGGTTATCAGGTTTTTCTTAGAATCTCACTATGGAAAAGTGTTATGTGTTTTGGTATGAAAAGAAAGCTATGTTCATAGATCATCGGACCTTACAAAATTCTGGAAAAATTTGGACCAGTTGCCTTAAAATTATAATTTTCTCTGAATTTATCTCATGTACAAAATGACTTTCATATTTCGATGTTGAGAAAGTATGTGCCATATTCAAATCATGTCTTGAGCCCAGAAGCAGATCAGCTGGAAGAGAACCTTTCATGTGAAGAGAAACTAGTTCAAATTCTTGATCCAAGGGAATAGGTATTGTGGGATAAGGTAATACATTAGGTTTGGGATTTTTTGAGAAACCACATTGTTGAGGAAGCATCATTTTAGTCCAAATATTTTGTGATGGAAAGGTACACTCACTTTCTTAACAAGTAAATAAATTACAAGGAAACAATTTCTAGAAGGTGGGGATAATGTAACACCGTAAGGTTTCCTAAAAAAAATTTCAATGCATGAAACATTATTTTAAGTGGATATTTATAAATATCCTTTAAAGATAATTTTTCCACATCTATGTTTTGAATTTCAAAAAATGACAATCTATTATTGTGGCTAGAAAGTTATTTGGTCTGTAATGGAACAAACTTGATTTTTAGTGAATAGTAACATACCCTTATGAATAGTAATATGAATTTTAATATGTTCCTAATGAATATTAAATTGTAATATTGTTTTATTTTCTTACAGTTTAATCAAATTTAAACTCGATTAATTTTTAAGGGTGTTAAAAAATGTGTTACAAATTTAAATTTTTTTTGAATAAATTATGACTTTATTTGAAAAATAAATTAATAATATTTAGAAAATTACAAATAAAAAATAGAGTTTATATTTAAATTCTACAAGTCGAAAAATGGTTTAGTGGTTTTTTGGGATTATTCAGAAATAATTAAATTTCTAGTGAATAGTAACAAATAAAGTTCGAGTTTCGGTGAGTTTAATGAAATAATTAATGATGTAATAATGATATAATAATTAAGGTAGAGTTTTTTACTATAAAATAATGTTATGAGGTGTCCCAAGTGTAATATACCATTGGAAAACACCAAGGGCAAGCCCATGGTTTTTAAATACCACTACGAAGGTGTCCCTTGGAAATTAATAAAATATTCCCTCATTTATGCTTTAATTCCCTACCAATTTGTTCATTTAAATCATTCAAAATTCCACCTCAACCATAATCTGGTCGTATTTCTTCCCTAGTAGTCCTCCAATGTTTTTGAAAGCCCCCAAGGTCCAAACCATCATGTTTTAGAAGTTACACTACAAGGGTTGTGAATCCACCACCCTTCTCTTTTTCAAGATTTTATTTTATGTTGTTATTTTTAATTTCCATTGGATTATATTGGAATATGTAATTAAATATTCCCAAAAGATCTCATATTATGTAATAATTATGAGAAACCTATTTTCTCTCATTAAAATATTTTATGAAATTTTAAGTGATGTCGTTAGGCTGCCAAATTTTCGCAAGGGATTTCTCATCTTTTCTTTTATATCATGATTCCATTATTTTATTTTTTTTCCTTACCAATCCTTAACCAAGATGAATGAATGATCTAGTATCTTACATGTTCTAGATTTAATCATTTTTATTGAATAATATCTATTATATTCCTTCTCTTCTTCCACTTATTCAAGAAATTAAAACAACGTCCATCATGTGTCGATTTATCGACATCGTGGATGATATGATTTAAATTTCATTAACTTCCTTTCAGAATGGTCATGAAATATTTTTTATGGTTGAACCCCATTATAATTTATGTATTCTAAATTATATAAGGTTTTGGAATCATTTTTTACAAATTTTATTAATTTCTAAAACAAAAAAAGTTCTTTACGATGTAAGAAATGCCAAAATAAATTAAACAACTATCAATAATGATTTAACTTATGAATCATCCTCATGTCAGAATTAAAACGATAAAAGGTATATTTATGGATCTAAAAACATTTAAATACCAATACATTCAAATTCTATAGTTTAACTTCTAATTTAAAATAATATCCATCATGAACCGATCGTAGAAATCATGTAAAGAACACGCCCAAGAAAGTGGAATAAACAAAATGCATACAATTAATTGGAGAAATGATGTAATTAAATGATCATATAAGGTATTATAAATATGAATATGATTACTCAAAATATTATTAACAATATTTTATCTTTTATACATGAGGATTAAAATAATTTTCAATTAAGAAAAACCTATGGTAAGGGAATTTATAACTCGATATCCATTCTTTGGGTTGAACTTCTACTTCGTTATTTATGTGGTATTAAAATTTTTTGTCTGATGGGTTTTGATTAAAATATGTTTAATTATGATTATTTTCATTGTTTATAAATATTACATCGACACTATTAAATCTCACATGAAATATATGATATTTCTATGGTTTTTTCTTTTAAAATCTTCTTTTAAGATTCTATTTTCCAAAATTCAAAAGTATTGTTTTTATGAAATTATTCATGTTATATGATAATGTATTGGTTCATGGGAATATTTTATGATTAAAGGTGTGACCTATATCTCCCTCCAATCCATTGAGTATGTGTATGTTGGATGTCATCCATATGGTTACTCCATGTGTAACTATAATGGTTAAACAAATTGCAATGTAACCATGAGGCTTACAAATTACAAGGTAGCTGAGAGGGTTGCATAATTATATAAGTATTTCCACAAGATACCTTTATGGTTATATTTATGTTATTTATTTTTTTTGGGAATATTTTAGAAATCTCATGTTTCACAACATAAGTAATTATGGGTGACAAGTATGTCTTTATGAAAGTAATTTCATTCATTATGAGTATTCATGGTCTATTGTGGTCTTTTCTTATTTTTATATCCCTTACTAAGATTTTTCTCCTCATACCATGTTTTTAAATTATTTTCATATGTTATAAGTATATTTATGAGAAATAAAAAATCCATGTTAAATTTTATGAAGATTTTTCAAGGAATCATGTTTTATTTGAAAATTTTTATATTTAGGGGGAAATGAATACGTTTTTTATGGTATCCACTATGTACTAATGTGTAATTTTATGAATGTGTTGTGTCCCAATTATATAAATCTCTAATCCTGAAAAGATCCTCCCGGTGAAAGGAAGTTATTTACTGACTAAATTAAAGATTATGTATTGTAATAAGGCTTGGTCCTTATATTTCCAATGATTCACTCCCCAATATTAATGTGATAAAGGATATCTGAGTCATATAGGATATGAAAACCTCCTAGGAGATGCCAAGGTGGGAACCCACAGGGCCAGATCAATGCCACCAACTAGTCCATTTGGCCAACGAATAGGTGATCAACACCCTTGCTCCATCAACCCCAGACTGGATAACCCAATGAAAACATCAGGTGCATGATCAAAAAGATGTACATCAGGAAGAGTCATCTTATATGGATTCCATAGACCATGTCCACACTAATGCATTCCAAAATATCCCTATGACTAAAGAGAATGGATTCACTAGTGCCTCACTGGAATCATGACCTTAGCCACCACATGGGCATGATGGGTTGACTCTTTCAGTCATCAGTACATCTAGGATCCATCGTGGGAAGACACATTATGATGAGATACATTACGAAGGCCCTCCCTATTCCATCGATAACTGGAGTGGAGGTCCTCCCAATATCATCATTTTTCAACATGGGGGTCTCCTCATGCATCTAACAACAGTCCATGTTGAGTTCCTCCCTTTCAATTCAACATTCGGCATGGAGGTCCTCTCGATTTCCAATTTGATCAGTATGAAGGTCCTTATAATACTACAACTAAAAACTAGCATGGAGGTCCTTCACATTACATAGTTGGATGACATATAGGTCCTCCCCATATCCTCAATCGATCTAGTTTCGATCCTCGCTTCTTAGAAATTGAAAACTGTATAAGTCCTCCACATGCATCCATCAACTAGTATAGAGGTACTCCCTAAACTTAAGTTCACTAATATGGAGGTCATCACTGTTTCTCGTTTGAAATGTTTCTTGGTGATCCCCACACCTCATCTCATTGATGTGATTGTTTTTACCACTCCCACAATAGTTCAAGTGAATTTCCTCCTCAAAATGATGAAAATAGATATGGTGTTTCCCCTTGTATCATGGAAGATCAAAGTGGAGGTCCTCACCACAAAATAAATCAGCAACATGAAGGTCCTCATGAAAAGAAAGTTTGTGATCTTGATAAAACATCCAATGGTAAAAGGGAGAACAGTCTCAATTAATGGAAAAACATTGGGAGGACCCAAATTATTGTGAATCTCATCAATATCTCAAATTATTAATTTGATTGGGACCCACTGATGGAGCCCTCACCCTGATATATTGCATTAGAGCTTAGGGAAGGATCCCGATGTGGGATTTTTGTTAATATAGGAGGTGATATGTTCCAGATCCCTAAATCCCATTATAGGTACATGCATGTGGAAGACGATTTGGCTCCCATCTAGTGTCTTACTATGCATCCATCCCTATCATTGCTAGTTTCATTATCTACCCCAACATGAGATCACAGAGAGTAATTTTGGGGCATGATAGGTGGGGAGCACCCACCAGACTCACCCCTTATAGCCACAGGCTTTGCACATAAATCAGTGTTAAATACTCTATCCAACAGGGACATGATGATGTGGTCGACACTATCCCCCAAATATGACTTAGTGAGTGGAAGCCAGTCCGCTCTTGCCCAATTTTCCCTGCTAACTATTCTACCACCACATCGATCCACATCAGTGTTCTTGACTATCCCTCAATCATCCCCCAATTGCAGAGTAGGGAAACCTAGAGTCGGATTCCACTACTGATCAGTTAATATGGTGGGACACTTTATCCATTGATTAGTTGTCAAAGATGTTTCGGAAATTTTTTACTCCCAACATCGACATTCTAGGTGCTTTCATTTCGGATGAAATTTAGTGCATATAAAAAAATCTCTAGGTGACGCATTTTGGACTTCGTGGCTGTTAGTTGGCTTATCCAAATAGTCAAATGCATTTCCATGACATTGTCCAATAGTGTTTTATGGTTGCACTTGTATTGCTTCCCGTGCCTCATCATGACACATCACCCAGCTATTACCGATCCATTTATCGATGATGTGTTCAAAGCTTTTTTGTGATCCAAATAATTATTGGGGAAACATACCCACATGTGTAGATCCGTGGATGGGGGTAGTATGATGGTCTTTCGAACAGTAACATTCTACGATAGCCAAGCTTAATTGCTGACATTGAGGATATGCCTCTAGGCACAGTCTTGTTGAATATGGCTATGCACGAAACACTCAGATATAGTTAAGTCAAAGAAGGTTAGGAAGAAGAGGACGTGCCCCATGGAGCAATGTAACATCAGGTTTACACCAATACATGTATCATGACTCGATTTAATAGATATGTGAATGGTGTCAGGGACCCTTTCCTCTTATTACCCATCGATAAGAATCCCAATAAAGGTAAGTATATGATTGAGACCCTATCTGACCCTTTTGATGGTGCATAATGGATAGAGGTTGACCTCTCAGAAATCTTCTTCCTCCATTAGTTATAGGATCAATGGAGATTCACGGATGATTAACTTTTTGAGAACCTTGTTGAATGGAATTTATACTATGGTGATCCTCCATATAATTTTATCCCTCCTCTATTGGGGTAGTAGGGGTGGCCACATGTACTCTTTCTCTAGATACCTCCTATAAATCCTGAAAATCCCATGCATCCTGATAGGGTAGATATCAGATCATATGGTAAGAGACTGGGGTATGTATCACCCAATCCACCTGAGCCGCCTGAGAATCACCCATGAGAACTAGCTCAATTCATTCTCCCTGTGGAACCTCAGGCAATTCCTCTAGAAGTTCTAACATTGAATCCATGAGCTGATGAGCCATCCTAATATGTAGATGATCCTTCCATTGCATTGGTGGACAAGGATACTCACCCAGAAAGGAATTCCCATGAGAAAGACATGACGTCCACTCTCATCCCCTACCTTGAGGGTATTCATATATGACAAGTTGAAATTACACTAGATATAATGCATTATTCGGAAAGGGTGGATGATATACCAACACACTCGGATTTATAGAATCCTTACCCCCCCCCCCCCCCTCTACAGAGATGGAAGAACCGCTGCAGAATCTAACCCACATTATTTCAAGGTATGGACCACTAATTGGAACTATAGCATAGAATGAGGCCACCATGCAACTATGATTCAAACCGAAAATGGAAATAAATTAGTTCATCTGATACATCCAGTTACACATTGGGTTCTTTTCTAGTTGTTAATATTAGAATAGGTATTTTCTATATCCTTTTCACTCCTCCACATGAAAGACAAGTATCAATGACCACTTCAAGTGAAAAACACGACAATATGACTAAGTCGCAGAATTTGTCACCATGTGGAAGGGCTTCATGCACTCACTCAATGTTCCACTGACTCGAGATCAGCTTATAATGATGTTCATGGTGAATGATGAGACTGAATTGGGTTCCTCCCCGATACCTCATAATTTCTAGATGGAATGTTTTAAATTTTAGGATAAGAGTCATCCCCTAGAGGAAGACATAGTGTAGGTCAATAGGGTGCATCAATTGCATATAGATCTTCCCAGAAGAGATGGTAAGGATAAGGCTACCATGATGGTTCCGATAGAGGCCCCCATTCCACTAGATTTTTTACCAGTAGAACCACCTTCACAAACTCACCAAGGGTAACAACCACAAGTCCTACATCAGTCTCAATATTTCCAGGAATAGAGTCGACAGATAGTACAACATAATGAACCACCTCCACCTATGAGATATAATCAGGTTATGGCCAATCTTCATATTCTAAAATCTCATCAAGGAAAGGCTCCTAGAGTTCCCTTTCCAGATAAGTGAAACCACACCTACACATTTAACATTGCATGGGTCCCCGGTTATTTCATTAGTTCCCTTGATCATGAGATTCTGAAGCATTCAGAATATAAGAGACCCAAGGACGTTGATCTCATTAATCATCCCAATTAATTTAACTTTAATTAGTTACATTGAAATACAATAAATAAGTGCTATATATATATTCAAGTACTAGCTCTAGGACCAAGTTGATAATAGTATCGTCAGGTTGGGACCTACCTCTGCATAGGTAGTGTGCATTTCTAGAGAGCCTGATAGCGACAACAATGGTGAATGAACATAGGTATCTGGCCATGGGGTATAGAAGTATGATGATTGGTAAACCCACATAGCATTTCTTTATGAAACAAAAATCAATCATGACTTCTTGAATTGCCATGATCCTTCTCACGATTCGATATCCCCTCTGGTTGCCACTTATGTATCAACATCTTAGCCTTCTACTTCCAAAAAGAGCAGGCATCAGTGCTTCAATGGAAAGTATTGTTATCTTCTAGTAATAAACCCATATCAGACCCTCAATGATTTCATGCCTCTATAAATAGAAATCACCCCCGAATCTGACCATTATTAGAAAATTCATAGAATGATGATTAGGAATATGCCTCAGTGCATATCGTCAAGCTGGTGGACCATTACATGGTTGTTGATGATAATGAACATCAGGATGATCCTCCATATGATCCCAGTAGATTCCATGAGTGATGTGGACTTGGTTATGTGAATCATCATAATTCCCTAAAAAATATTGAATCAATTCCATACAATACACCAAGACTAAAAAGGAGGCATAGCGTAAAACTCAGTTTATACAAGCCTCTCAACCTATCTGGTCAAATTAGAAGCCACCACCATTCATGCTAAATGAAAAAGAAGATCCATCACGACTATACCATGATCATCCACACTCAACTATGTCTAGACCGTAACCATTTTAATGAATTAATTTTTTAATTTGTCATGGTTCAACTATAGTGAAACGGGATATTCCCAGCACCAGTTACAATTTTCTTGTTCTACCAGTAACACCCATCATACCTACTTCAAAGGTCCAACCACCTCCTAGAAGATATTTTCACCTAAAATGGATGTGTGACATGCTTAATAATCTTTCCAAAATTTTTACATGGATCTTGAATCTCAATCCCATCATCATAATAGTATAAATGTGTGAATCCCTCACAGAGGATTTGAAAATACCCCTCCAGTTTGAAGTAGAGAAAACCGTTGTAGAGGAATTCAATGCTGAGTAAGTCAACAGAGAAAAATGTTATGCCATCATCTCATTTTTATGAGATGATTAAGGTTCTACCATGTATTGGAACATCTAACTGCTATATATTATAAGCCATATCATTGGGTTCGAATTCCACCATTGTCTCATCAACATAGGCTTCAGAATTAATCTCTCTTGACATGAATGATTCATAAGTTAGTACTTACTAAAGTATATATAAGTCCATATGGCCAAGAAATTTCAGGTTATGATAGGACCGAGCTGAGACCGTTTGGAAGAATCATCCTAAGAACCCAATTCAATGTCATTATTACAAGCATTTAATAGTTATGGTATCGCAGGATACTGCATACTATGTGTTGATGTGTAGACCCCAACTCTATATAAATGCAACAGTTCCCTCATCATATCACCAATGCCTCAAGTAATCCATCATGGGTCATGTGGGAAAGCTCAATGGGGACATATATCCTTTTTCCACTTTTGAATACCATTATTTTGAGGATGAATATTCAATGGGAAATGAAAAATGGGTTTTGAACATTGAGGTTGAGCACACTATTACTGTGGTCAGCCACTGGATGGACTTGAACGATGATTTCATCCCCCCCAATTCACCAGTTAGAGGCTACATCACTAGACTTGGGACATTTCTTCATCATCATTGAGATAAGGGGAAGACATGTTTCTAGGTAGAATGAATGTTAGGATATTACATGTTACTCTTACACACGACATGCTAGAGTGATACCAAATCCTGTTACCCCTGACAGGTATCAGGATGTTCTCCCCATGGCTACAAAAGTATACCATACCATCTTATTTGTTTTAGAATTTCTATGTTGGTAGAGAATATCCAACAACAACTGATTTGGCATCATGAACCATGGGACCCTCAGTCTATGGCCTGATGGGATCAGGTTGATAGATTTTGTTTCCATGGTTTTAATAGTGCATGAGTCCTCTAATGATAAATTGACCTCTAATCAAGCTAGCACCATTGTTTCTCTAGGTTCAGTTAACCCAGATGAATTACATCTTCATGGTTATCCACTTTCCTCAGACGATGAAGATTATTTTAAAGTTTATCCTCCCAAATTCAATGAGGGAATCTCTACCACCATCGATGAAATGGTATAGGTGAATCTTGGAACTAAGACAAATTTGAGGTTGACTTTGATAAGTGAATCCATGTGGGCATAAGAACATCAGTAATATGTGAAATTACTAAAGAAACAACATAATGATTTTAACTATTGTTATGAGAAGATACCAGGACTGGACCCTTAAGTCAATGTCCATCATCTTGGATTCTAGGTGACTCATCATGGGTTCAATCACCATCCCAGTAATATGCACCCATCCCATGGTGCTATGGTCAAGGGAAATTTTGATATGATCATCAAGTACAACTTCCTCATGGAATTATAGTACCCTAGATGCTTAGAAAACATATTTTCCATCATTATGTAGGATATAAAGATCAAATTCTTTATCGAAATACAATATATTATATTTTATAGCCCGATAGATAATTTTCCCCTTATAGATATGAAGTTGATGATTGAGTCTACCACTATATTACATACAATCTTCATTAAGGATGTCTATTTTGTGAATAATAATATTAAAATGGCATCATAAGATGAGTAATCTACTACTTTCATAGTGTCATAGGGTAACTTTTTTATCAGGATGTTCTTTTCTGTTTGAAGAGTGTATGACCCACCTGTCTTAGTGAAATGCACATCATATTCAAACCGATCCTTGGGATGATAGTGGAATTCTATGTGGTTGATTTTGTGGTGAAATTCCTATAGAATTTGCAACATATTAGGGATATTGAGAACATGTTTTTCTTTAACTGATCCCACCATTTAAATATGAACCCCTTGAAATGGGATTGCTGGATAACCTCTAGAGAGTTTTCTGGTTTTGTTGTCTAATACAGAGGCACCAAGACTGGACCATAAAAGATCTAGGATATCAGCTATATTCCACCACTGACTAACCATTTGGATCTATGACAATCCCTTTTCAATACTCATGGATAACGGTTCAATCTATCAATTAGATGAAGAGATCCATACCTATTATGAAGAGATAATGTAGTATCTATTGCAGCCTCAGATTCGAAGGCCACCTATATCCTGGAAACCACAAGTCCTATATGTAACCACCCAGGAATAATCTCTTGGTTCTCTTATCACAAAAAATAAAATAAGGATAGGGAATAGTTTTTAATATTTGAGTCACATTCTCTTTGACATAGATACAAGATACTCCCCATCAAGAAGAGTTTCCTAGCACTAGTTTTTGTAGTGTATAAGTTGATGAAATATATGTAGCATCATGAGATACTGCTTGTGCCCTACCTGGATCCACTAATATATATTTTAAAGCTACCTATATTGAAATTAAATCTAACTCAATGGGCATTGATCCATCATAAATTTTACATTACGTTCGTTCTATAGAATTCTATAAAGGGTAAGGCACTGACAGACTTACTGGATGCCCATCTTCCTCAAAATACTACTCACTAGATATTGATTTTCCTAATGAGTCCATTCTATGAGTGGATTAGTTTGTTCCATGTTGGATGATTCACATCAGTGAATCCTCAAAGAGTCCTACTGGTAGATGTCTTAATGATCCATGACTAAATAGTATGTGCCTTGGGATTGTATTCATCATGCCTACACAGAATTCCATTCCCTATTCATTCTTGTTTTTAGAAGGTTGCACCAACAATGAGGTGGATTATCCATCTCCCATTAATGTTCTTTATCTAGATATTGAGATTTATGTTCCCCGCTAACATTTAATGGGATACTCCAAGATAGTCCTCAAGTATATTAATGATGACTATGTTACCAGGATGGTAGAGCTCATTCCCATACTAGAATGAAATCACTAGCTGGTAGCTGAATCCCCTTATCTGCAATAGGTGACTCATGTTCCCCATTCACAGAATGCTCGAGATGATGTCCTGGTAGGTCTAGCCGCTTCAATTCTAGAGACTGAGAAATAATATATGTTCATTTTGGTGGCATATCGAAGGGTCATTACCCCAATGAGTTTAGTCATCGACAAAAACTAGAAGGTAAACTATGTTACCGCTGATTATTACACATTGGGTCCTCTAGATCCCCTTTTAGTTGAATAAACATCTGGTTGTATGACTCCTTTCATGAAGTATCTCCAACACCATAATCTCTTCTCATATAGAGCTACGTGTGGGTGAATCAATCGATGTGTAATTCAATTAACCTTCCAGAGTGTTCCTAGCCTGAAATAGACTCTCCAAAAACATGGTATTGATGGAATTCTCCTCTAATGCATTCAAGGAGATGAGATGACCTAGGTTCTATAATAATTCCTTGTTGGGTCTTACGGTGCTCACCAGGCATGGATAAGGATTTCCCACCAGATCCAAAGGTTGGTCTACCTATGGCCCACCATGGTTTACAATTGTATTGAGTTCTACATGATTTTCCAATACCATCAGATTCATGCTAACTATCTACATTAACCACCATAAATTTAACATTTTATGAAGTACTCTTTGCCCTTTGTGGTATTAGGACTCGATGTTGTGGGACCATACCCACCAACAAAAGCTTTCCAATTCAGGTTTATTATGAAAACAATAGATTTATTTTCCCAGTTGGTATAATATATTACCCTCAATGTAGTCTAGGACCAATCTATTTTAGAATTCATGAGATCCAACATCATCCATCAATTCATATCCCCTCACATTATTCCCACCGATAACGGTACCAACATCAGAACACTTGAATTTATGAAATTGTATTGCAAGTATATTATCAAGTCCAGCCACACCTACTATTACCATGAACAAGAATATGGGAAGATTGAGGTGATATATTATACCCTCTCCAATATTTTGTAGATGATAGTAGGTTAGAACAAGTGAAGTTTTCCAGAAAATCATCCCAACACACTTTTGTATTATCAGACAAAGACTCATAATTCTAATCAAGTGATGCTATATCCCATGGTATATGAAATAGATGCACTCCTCCCCATTGAGGTTAATTTTCTATCACTCCATACTTTTTTATGGTCAACATAAGTTATAAAGAGTCGTAGAATTCCATTTGGATGAATTCAAAGATCTTGAAAAGAACATGCTTCATGACATGAATAATCTATAAAGGCACCAAAATAAGATAGCTATAGATTTAAATAAGAGATCTAATTTCTTCTCCCTTCATTAATTTTATACAATTTTGGTTCTTCAAGTGCTAATAATTCCCCGAATGAAATCGCCAATGTTAATGTCCAAATGGGAAAGAACTTACATCATAAAAAAGAGTATACCAATGGTTTATAGAATTTGGTTACCATATATGGTCAGTGAATCAATCCTCCAACCAATGACATGTTCAAAAAATTATACTTTTCATGAACATGATCTTTATCATCTTACATGATGTAAAACTATTTCACCCTACATTATGTTAACCAACATAATGTTCCCCATAGTCCGAGCTCTATGAACATAATCTAAGTCTTCTTCATCCATGTGAGATGATGTTAAACAATTCTAACCCAAAATATATGAGTTTAGAATTCTATTTTTCCATTGTGTCATTCCATTACACAACATAAAAAATCAATGTACTGGTTTTATAATGATAAACTACAAATTTCCCCATGGTATGAACTCTATTGCCTTAATATAAGATATCTATCATCCTAAACAAAGTTATCCATTTCTATATGGCCTTAAAAGGAATGTTCCTCTTGTCATACCTGACACTAAACTGCTATGTCCTACACAACATTAAACTATGCCTTGTATTCTCACTAGGTGATGTTAAACTTCACAAGATTGAAGAACTATGTATAGATTTTTCCCAACATTATGGGATACGTAGGGATTCCCAAAAATTTCTTCTTTAGGACTAGCTGTAATTTCATTATTTCATTACATTGGCATGTGACCTCTCTTGGGAGTGTGTGGTGTGGTTTCGGCTATCATGGTCCTCATTCACTATGGGTTATTCTTCCATTCCATACACATCCCCTTTGGGATACCTCTGTCCCACACTTCCAAGCTTCATGACGTTAAATTTCACAAGATTCAAGGACTACGTATGGATTGATTCCCATCATTATGGGATATGTTTTGATATGAGAACACCTTTTATTTGGGCCCATCCATTAACTCTACTGAACCTTTTCCCTCATCCCCTGTGATTTTAAACATTGTGTGAGTTCTTCTTAGGAATGTGTGTTGTGGTGTTGATATCTTTGGTCCTCATTCACATCAAGTTAATTCAAGGCTCCACAATACAAATTTCCATTTTAGGATCCTCATCTTATGTTCTTAAAAATATGATATTAAAATAAGATTCCATGTGTCCTTATTTCTGTAAGATAAACTACATAACAACCCCATTCCTTATAATATGATGTTAAAATACATATTATACATTTGGGTTGCATGTTGATAAAATAAACAATGGTATAATCTATTCAAATGAGATTAAACATTCTAATGGAATTGGTCCTCTACCATCCCATTATCGAAAAATACATGTGGCATGATTTCCATACACATCAGATATGTAGTGACATTCAGACATCTTTCCCACGGGCCCAACAACAAAGTTACAAACTCAACCCTTCATCCCTTTGGCCTGAGTATCATTTACGAATTTGGTGTATGTTGTGGATCTCGTTGATCCTTGTTCATCTTGGGTTACATTATGTCACTACACTACACAACACAACTTTATATGGTTCAAACTATAACCATAAACTAATATTTTTAGTGTCTTAGTTGCATGAGAATAAACTCTGTAACAACCAAGATATTCTCACTTGAGATAATATCCCCCAAATTTTTGGAACTATACATCTTACATGCCATCTTCCAAAACTATGTGTGGATTTAATAGCATCCTGATAGGATACATAACGATTCCCATAAATATTTTATTCATCCCCATCCATAGAATAATGAACTATTTATTCCTTTTTAGAATGATTTCCCTCCTTGGGAATGTATGGTTTGATGTGGATCTCTTTTTTCCTAATTCACATTGTGTTATATTAAACACCATCCGCATATCCCTTTGGATTCATATGTCCTAGAAACATTATAATAATCTACATAACACTTTTTCATTATTTCTTGATGTTAAGTTGTACGAATATGTCCCACATGTATGACGTTAAACTGGGAATCTATTACGCTCACTAGATGACCCTAAATTGAGTGTTTCTGGTCTGAGAAACCTGAAACATAAAATTATTGTGATACCCCCAAGGATCTCAACCATTGAAGGAAAATCTGATCCCGCCTTCTGATGGTCCACAACGATATGCTTGACTATTTAGTGGTATGAGTCTTGGATTGTTGGATTCCATAACGAGTTTTCCCCATTCCATTCCAAATCATCCTATGTCCCTTTATCTAGTTCTCCATCATATTTCACATCTGATTTCCCTATAATGGAATGGTCTCAAACCACTTTGGATCACCTAATTTTCTTTTCCAACACCCCTAATGAAATTAGATGACATTTTAATATTGGTCTCAGGTTTCAAATATGTTCAGTGGTGAACACTCATTATTTGTCTCCCATACCTAGTAAAATAATATGTTTGGTGTGTCTCTAAAATTCTCAATAGTTAACCGTCATCATTACACCACCCCTATTGTGTCCCATATATCTAGGGACATGATTTAAAATTTCCACCTATTTATGTTTGATGGATCCACGACACCCCTAGTGTTGTACATTTGTGCAGCTTATCACGTTGTGTGTAAATGTTAGTGTGGTTGGTACTTTCCCACCATAAATTTATTCTCTATTATTGTGTACACAATATATTATAGATAAAGTGTAACATCACTCCTTATTTCCCACATCGATCATGGCTCATATTGGATTAGGAGACTTGGTAGGATTTTCCTCATAGAGTAGCTACACAACCCTCAGGTCCAAAATATATAACCATAAACTAAGATCTTCCTTATGATTCTGTTAGTAATATGTTTTGTGGTGTTGGTTCTCCCAAGCTCTCATTCAGATCATATTTTTTCATTCCACCACACTTCATATGTCTACCAGAGATTCCCAACATATGGTAAAAATACTATAACTTTAAACTAAGAGACCATTCAATGTCCTACTGATAATATGTGGCTTAGTATGAAACTTTTTAGCCTCATTCACATTAATTTAGTTTTTCTGCACACTCAAATTATATTTGGGATACCTATTCTCCCCTAACACCTTAATTACATGACATTAAACATTATATTAGTCATCATTTCTACAAGAAGTTAAACAATATGGATACAACCCATGAACAAGACATTAAACTACTCAATTATGGTCCATGTAATATAACCTTATACTATTCTTATCACTAGGGCATTTTATCCTTGGTTCAACAAGTAACTACCATATATAATCCCTAATGCAATGGAGTGGAAGACAAAACATGTTGAGTTTTGTATGGAATTCTCCAAGACCCATCTCCAGACATTGAGATTTGTGGGTTTCGATTTTCACCAACTTTCACATCTAGAATACCCCCAAACGATGATGGTATCATGCCTATTTGGATCACCTCCCATCATGGTCTAACACCTTAATAGATAATCAGATATAGAAATAAAATCCTATGTTTTAAATTTGGTTAGCACTAAATTCAATGTTTGAAAGCCCTAGTTGTGATTGATTAATTTTTTGATACTGTGTTGAGAATATGGTCAAAAGTGATCTCACTCACTGGTCACTCCCTTTTCCATGATATAAACCTTGGATGTTTTGATTTAAAGCTTACTTAACTCCCTATTATAGTGAATTGTTAACACCTCTCCTCTTTCTTCTCAGTACACCAGAGCACGTTGAGTCAGAAGATCCTATGTTGTACAATTCTGCATGTGATGCAAAAAATCTATCATCACTCCTTGTTTCCAACACCAGGAATGGATTATGTGGGATTAAGAGTCTTGGTATGGTTTATCCATGTATAGATTACTGGAACAACCCTATGGTCCAAACTCTATGAAAATTTAATCATATTATTTCAACAAAATTCTCTTCAAGAGTGTGTGGCGTGGTATGGATATTTTTTGTCTTCCTTAACATAGGGTTTTAGAATCCACTCAATTATAATAAATATTTAAACAAATTTCAAGTACCTATGGCTTGAAATTGATATTCATGGGTTGGTCATATCATATGAACTTAAATAGTGATATCATCATCCCAATCACACGATGAAAAAACGACGCAACATTGTGGTGTTCCCACTTTAATTGACATCACCATTAGTACATGTCTTGAACCATTGCACAAATCAAGATATAAAATTAGTTGTATTCCAATGGAGATTGTCAAATATTCCACCCCAGTCCAACCACATGAAGACATACAAATAAAATAACAAATAAGAAATAACCAATGTCTCTTCTCTCTATGTATGGGTAAGGCATGCAAAGAAAAATTACCCTTCCCGAACTACATATAGAAGGATTCCAATTCTCATGGGACATGTAGTGATTCCTAGATCATTGATATCAGGTCAAGACTTGAAATTATTTCACCTTTTTACATTAATCCATCCTCATCCTTACTATAAGAGATTAAACTGCATAGGATTCCATAACTTCATATGGCTTGATTTCTATCCTTATGGGAAATGTAGTGAA
This sequence comes from Viscum album, assembly GCA_963277665.1. Lineage (NCBI taxonomy): Eukaryota > Viridiplantae > Streptophyta > Magnoliopsida > Santalales > Viscaceae > Viscum > Viscum album. Next base: position 1,778,196,035 of record OY728165.1, on the reverse strand, counting down.
TCCTAGAAATTTGTTATTTGGGCATAGCCACAAATTCTCTAGTCCAAACTCTATGACCTTAATCTATGATATGATACTGTTCTAAGATACGGTGTGTTTAAGCAGGCTTAATGGCCCCCATTCACATCAGTTTTATCATAACACCACACTAAACATGCCCATTTGAGATACCATCAGTTGTGGTCCAAATTCAATGACCTTAAACTTTGAAACCACTATCCTCAATGCATGATTTTAAGTTAAAACCATGACATGGGTATGTTCTGGATTCCCCATGATAATCATGGGATGCTCTAGCTTCCTAGATAAATAGGATTTCCCCTACCAGTGTTGTTCCACAGCCATGCTGGTTTTTGAGAACTATACCGTTTAGTTTCCATCATCACAATGATATTTTCTTATCACCATTCCACTGAGATTTTCTTTCCACCTATCCCTTATAATTTTGTTGATCTCTTAGGTCCTTATTCACGTAGTGTTTATTTTCTCTATTCTATATAAGTTATCAAGGAATAGAAACTTCCATATTCCATGAAACATGACTCTTAAATGTTTTAAATGGTCCAAGATGTCTGACCATAATTCATTTCATATGTCTTGGTAATATTATGTAAAACTATTCCATTCATATTCCTCAATATATGATTCTAAGCAATAGGTTCATCGTCCTCACAATCATGATGTGAAACTATAAATAATCGCATCCCCTCACTTGAGAGATCATCTCTCATAGTGCTAGTCATCTACCACATTGTTCGTATCATCAGTTATCACTTGGAATCTGATATAACTCTCCCCAAGAATATGTGTTTGATCTTTTCTCATACTTATGTGTCTACACTAGTGTACTCTCAGTCATAGTGGTATAATTTCAAGAGTGTTAGAATCCTTTCGAAAATTTCATCACCACACCCCACGCATTGCAAGCCCCTTATTTGGATCCTCATCCTCTTTCATGTATTAAGGGACCCCTAATAGTTTGGACATTCCACTTTTGATCACATACCACCCCATTAAAACACCTTTCACGAAATCTGATGACATTTCGAGTTAGCTTTCATGTTTCATATACAGCTATCGGTTGGACCTCATTTGTTTGTCCCCATTCTAGGATGAAATTAGGAATATTGTGTCTCAAATATGGTTATTAGTTATCTCATACATGCATTTCATCCTCTATGTGATTCCAAATGTTGGGAATCTTGATTGACACATATCTTTTCTCTTTTTACATATTGGTTCTAACCCCACAAGTGTTATCCTGCTCATGCACTAGAGCATGTTGGGAAAGGAAAATTGTCCATCATAAGAGATATTATTTCCAGTCACATCCTATATCAACCTAAAATTTCTTGGTGTTCAGACAAAACTATCACACCCAATATATTTGATGATTAGAAAACACTCCCATACAATGTGAATTGTTATATGTTCTCGTCAAGTTTCTCAAATAGATAATGAACCACGTGTGTTTAGGGACTTATTATTAGATGCATAACAGATATTATTGAGGTTCATTAATTAAATAAGACATGAAATACGTACACACACAAATTTAAAGATAGAAAAAAAATCAAGAATGTATGTATCAAATGATTTTCCAAGACACTGTCCATATAGATCTACACCTATAATGGAATGCTTCATCACATACACCTTCTATGGTATGAACTCTAGAGTATCATTCCACTTCTTGAGTTTTCTCTCTTATTTGATAACTATAGGGTGAATTTAAATAGCCCTAATATGTACTTGGTCATATTCTAATTATAGGTACACTTCATGGGGGATCAAATACTTCAACTACACATGGGACTCCACCAACTGAGCCTACAATCCCAAAATGAGTTTTTATTGATTCGTAAAAAATATAGAATGCTCATTATCCTATGATCCCATGAATCGGGTCTCTTGTTCAGATTTTCAGAGCTTCTAGATATAGTTATATTTATTCATGTAACAATGGAAATCTAGGTGCAAAATGTTATCCCTTCTATTCAGGGAAAGGTAGTTGTATATTGTCATACAGATATGGCATACATCCACCCCTATAACATAGTGTCAACATAGCCAGCTATAGAGTGACCCTATTAAGAATATCCAATGTGACCTCAGGGCATTAAGGAAATATTTGACAGGGTTCCCTTCAATATTCTGAGTCGCGTGGATCTCCTTAGCTGTGTCTGAAATAGAATCATATCGTTCTTCAATGTGTGTGAGTTCATACTATAGAAATATGGCTAGGATTTCAGTATCATGATCATCCTTAAAAATCCTGTCTATTAGAATGGTCTCTATGAAATTTGGGTTAAATTCATCTATATCTTCCTCCTCATCAACCCCACCCTCACCAAATTCAGATATTTTCCTAGTAGTGGCATCACCCGTAACCACAACCTCATGCTCATTGGACATCATGGATGGGATAAATTGAGTGGCCATTTTCTCACGAACAGGTAAATTCATCATAAGATCTCCTATATATGTCCCAGATTCAGTAGGTTTATATGAATTTAGTATTATTATCACTACATAGAATAGAAACCTCAGTAAACGGGGTCCTCTAGTAATGGGTATGAGTTTATGAAAGGAGAAAATTATGAGATCTAAGTGTAGTTGGATTTAGTTCCAATGTAACATCAGTAACTTCCATCACATGTGACCCCTCAATGCTAGTTATCTCAATTATTTCCACATGCTTCATTTGGACATTGGGTAAAAAATTATATTATAAAGTCATTACTTCACCCCCTTCACATGGATAACCTATAGACATTCCGGTGATAATCGTCTCATCACCTAATTCATCTCTAGGTGTAGACCTAGGGACACATCCCTCAACATCAATTAGCATGTTTTCACCCCCTTCTCCGGGGGATCCCTGATCATAAATTTTTTTTTCTGAACAAGATATGTTTTGGTATGTGGATATCAATTATGGAAATAGAAGGTACTATGAGGTATATGAGTTCATAATTACATTGAGATGTTTTTCATGTTCCTCATCAGAGATAGTGATTTTTCCACTCTCTTGGGGACTCATATGATGAATCATTTTCCCCTGGGCTTCCCAATAACAAGGCTCAAATCCTTCATCTCCTTCTTCTCCATATACTTCTTCTTTTTTTCTTATTTTTTTCTTATTACTCCACTTACTCATCCTATTCCTATTCTACTTATTCATCGCTATCGCCCTCGGATGGAATCTCCTCTGGATCATGCTCTTGACTGATTATGATTTTTAACAAGAGATGTGGTTCCTCGTAGTTCCCCCATTGGAATGAATAGGCATCCTTGGTTGTTAGATATGCATATCAAAAATGAAACACATCCTTGTTTTCATTATGAATACTCCCGGCTTCTGGTAGATCCATCCCAACACGTGTCAACATCTTTGATAGGCCCTTAGCTAGTAGTGATGGTCACAAATTTTTCATGGAAGACAACATGATTGGGAAAGTTACATCATGAGGTGGCTACATGATACAAATTACATGTTTTCTAGTTGATTCTTTATATGGTCCATGTGGCAACCATCAGGACCACCCCTCAATAGGAGGACGATTTTCAGTTTCACTCTGTGACTTTCCTACCACAAAATAACTAGATTGTATTATCCCTACAAAATTTATTGTCTCCTATCTTGAATCTATGAAGGGAAATCATATGGTTCATCATCATCCAGACTCTATAAATTCTTATTTTATTTGGAGAAAATTCATTCATGTGAATTTTTTAGATATTCCTCCATCTATTGATCAATATATTTCATTGACATGCCCCCACAAATATAAATGGGGGTAGAATGATTGCCTCACATATGATGGAAATTGTAAACATGAACCAACCAATGGGGAAGTATAATAGGGTGTTTACCTCCTGAACCACTATATATACATTCTTTGGTATTCTCTGTATGAAAAAAAACTGTCTGGTGAATCGTGATGGCCCGTATTAATCACCAAAGATCTTGTTTTCAATCCAAGCTACTAGCACGCCACCTCTGATACTCTGTAAACATTCTCTCTTTTTCTAGTGGACATCATAGGTCAAACACCATCTAAATGAATGGGTTGAAATTGTGTGGAAGTTGATGTTTGTGTGATAACCAATTCAAATAAATATCCCTTAATCATTGAGCATCAATGGCCACACCCCAGTAATGTTCCACAAAGATGGATGTACGCATTTTCCAGGATGACATATGACATTTGGGAAATCATATATACCAAAAACGAGTTGTGAATCATCCATGAAGGATTTGGAAGGGTACAATGATTCTCATGGGTCTACCTCCCAATGAGATATTTCCTAGAATAATGTATATCCTTTCCAATATAGGTACTCCAAGATTATCCTTGTTGTAGTATTCCAGGATCCCAACAATTACTAGAATATCTAGATGGACCCCCATCCTTGTGTTCCTCATAGGTTGAAGCCACACACTCAGTATTATAGAAAGTAATGTAGAATAAATCACATGATGATCCCATATCTCATTCACTACAATGCTCTATGACTGATATTTTCTAGCATCCATGATCACCCAATATGATCTCGCCTTTCCCCATTATGATGAGTTCGAGCATTGAATCCATTTTCCTAACATCTTCATAGGCTCCTGCCTCCTAAGGAATACGCTAATCTATGATAGGTAGGAGATTTTCTTTAGAATTATCTTGATCCCTATCCACTCATTCTCCACATCTAGCAGAATCCATGTGAAAATTTTAATGTGTACTATGTTATCCAAGATATTTCTTGTATGCGGGAATTCATCATATTGGAGTTGATCCAATAGAATTCATGAAATTACATGGATATCACAAATAATAATACTAACCTCCACATGGTGGAGGTTAAAAATGTTTTTTTAGGGGAAACCAAGTTGAACAAGTTCGACACAAGTTCCTATTAACAATAGAAGTCAAATTATGGCATCCATACGACTTCAAACAAAACGATGTTTTGAAGCACATATCCAAAACCGTCACAAGTGGGGTGTACCTAGTACATCGCAACCTAAGCACTCGTAAAATTACTCCCAATAATGTGGTCACAATATTGATTTCATACCAAAATTTCATTCATTACGTTTCAAAAGAAGGTTCACACATAGTGGGTGGGGAATTCTTCCGCCACTGGATCACTCCCCATCAATAACATTATATTAGGATTCACTATGTAGGTAGTTATCCCTTGAGTCTCCGTAGAAATATTACCATGGTTTGTAATGTTGAACCATTAGACATTTTCTACAAGCATTACCCTCGATCGTTCTGAGTCTGTCTTAATTCTTAGGATTAACACTTTGTTAATAATTTCTAAATTCCATATTTGGAGAATTTCATTTATGATGTACTCTTTATTAGATGGGTTCAACATGCCTAAGATCATATGTTTTTCTGGAAACACCCTTATTGCATGGATTATTTATGAATTCCTGATCCACAAATCCCTTTATGAAGAAAAAGTATCCTCCCTCTTAGGATCAATCTATTAACTGACCTTGTCTCGAAAGGTATGGATAAAATAAGTACATGGAACAAAATATTGATTTTTATCTTGAAAAACTACAAAACACAAGAATGATTGGATTATATCCATTAAAAAGATAGAATACTCTGATGGGTACAATATTTAGTGACAACGAATAAGGCACTGACTGAATATGGTTCATTCATAAAAAAGTCATGAATGTATGTGCATGAGAACAAAATTTATTGTCCTATAAAATTTAAAGCCACTATGAAAACCCCCTGTTTACTTATATATGTTGACCATGTCCTTCACTTTCATGCCAGGTGTCATATACACATGTTTAATTATTTTCATGCATCTACAATAACAGGTTGTTGTTTTCAACATTCCCCTTGAAACCCATCCTTCTATCCCCCCTTTAGCTCATATTATAAGGGGTACATTTTTTGGTGCCAAATTTATTTTATGTCCACAAGTGAACATCTTTGAGAAAACTAAATACCCTATTTGACTCTACAAAGCATTCTGGGAAGGCCAGGGATGGAGCATATAGGTTTGGAGCCCTGGGTGTAAGATGGAAATATGTGCACTATGTCCTTACAGATCCAATAAAACATAAATGGACTTCTTTCTCCCCAATATCCAAAAAATGTATGTGGATGGTTCTTGGAGGAATAATGATTTTCACAAAAAAGACAAGTATGCACATAAAGACCATACACACCCAATGAAACATAAACCACCCATTTCTTTCCAACATTATTACACACTCTCTCTCAAAATTTCGCCTATAAATAGAAGATCACCCCACCCTATTTTGGGTGTCTATTTAGAAGTCCAGCTGTAACTCATGTGCACAAAAGGTGACCCCATTCATGACTGTGTGAATGTTATGGATTCAACGTATAAAATATTTTGTGAATGTTCCCCCATGGTTCCTCCCTTGAGTGGGCCCATAAAGGATTGAACCTCATCTATTTCATTTTTGTCCAATGGAAGGTTCCCACAAACGAACATTATTGTGCATATCAATTCCCTAAGGTAGGTGTATGAAAAATACCCTTCTTACACTCACTACATTTCTTATGTAGAACCATGTTTTCATTAGTTCCCTATTTTATGCAAACATGTTCCCAATATTGCGTCCACATCCTTTTTAGGACGCCATGGGTTGTGGTTTCCTGAAAGAATCAAGTCTGAGCACTTCCTGCATCAAACTCCCACATATTGCACGCACCGACATTGTACGAACCTATAGGATAGTATATACTGAATTCCTGGATCCTTGCGTAGTGTCCCATGTTGTTGTGCCCTACTTATTTATTTTTTGTCATTGGTATGGTAATGATTCTTTCATAATGGCATAGCCAGGCTAACATAGACCCCACTATTGACCATGTCCCCACCCCACCATATCATTGTGTTTTGGATGCCTCTACTTCCCCGTGCGTTGGTGAGCATCAGTTATTTTTTTCCAATCAGTGAGAAACAAGTCCTCCTCATCCGAGCTATAGAATGTTAAAATACCAACCACCATCATCCACATAACCTGACATTAAACTATAGCCTCACCATATTCAATGCTCATTGGGTCCCCCGCCTCAGGAATTTTTCACACCCACTCATATCTATGTGAGCCATATCTTCCTCACATGGAATGAGGTCCTCCTCACATGGAGCAACATCCTCCTGTAGAGAAGGGCTACCATCATGGTGTAGACCTATAGATCTTCTTGCTGAAAGAAGCACTCTTGCTATTATATGACTCCTCTAGATGCATAGACTAAAGGTGATATGAGAAGAGGGGATTCATAACACTGTATCCCTCTCCCTTTGCCTTTTTCAACATGAGATGCTTCTTTGTGTAAGCCTCATTCCATTCATCATTGACCCATATTTCTCGAGGCGAATACCTAGTTTATTACATCCTCTTCTTTATCAAACCATGTATGAATCACATGGTCTTATAGATTATAGTGACTATGACTCCACAGGGGCTGCCTTAGTGTGTATACCTCATATGCCTCAATATTAAACTATGTAGGTTTTGGTCCATGAATTCTAAATAGGATATATAGAAATCCTCCCCAAGGTTCAATCTGAACCATTTGTAAACAATAGTGCTCCCTCATAGGTATTTACTCTCATTATGTGACATCCTTTCTTTTTTTGAATCATCCTTAAGATTCACCTCCCTGAGGCATTGTAATCCATCCATTTGGGCTGCTAACCATTTGTAAGCCACAAATTGTCTTCTAACCGCTAGCCATGTGTAATCCCCGATTCAAGTTGCCCATTTCCTGAACAATGTGGACTTTGATCCATTTATATTATTCATTATCAAAGGAATCCTCCCTTAGGATCTGGCCAATCATATGTTCAAATCCTAATCGTTCCCTTAGCTTACTATATATCAAGTGGATCATGGCCTAACGGAAGGTTACACTTCCATAGGGTCCCCATCCATGTGATCTGTTATCACGATCCACCTCTTCATCTTTCACATCACCCCATTTAAAACAATGTGGAAAATGATTCCCAGCCACTAGGATACCAATTCTAAAAAACCCATATTTAAAAATAATTGTATTTTTCAGTGCTAAACAAAGAACTGATAAATGGAATAATTATCAGTGCTAATGAATGTGTGGATAAATTTAACCTTTTATCAATTATTTTTTGATACTGATGAAGGGAATCATTATCGCTACTTTATTTATAGTACTGATAAAGGAAAACATTGTAGGCACATAATTTTTTGCGTTGATAAAGGTAATACAATATTACTGCTTTTTATCCCTGATAAGGGTCTAAATAAATTAAATTATATATTTAAATAAAATAGAAAATATAAAATGAGTTTATTGAAAAATTATTATATGTTTTATTAGTTAAATAATAATTGATAAAAATGAATAAATTGATAATACATTATTAAATAATAATAATTCAATTAATTGTATAATATTACTAAAATATATATATTAAATATATAGATATATATTAATGTATAAAAATATTATTTAAATATTTCAAAATATCTATGTGCTTTATATTAGATATTCATTAATAATGCTAAAAATATATTTGTAAAAAAGTATATAAAAAATTGTAAAAAAGTATTTATATATTAATAAATTTATAAATTTTCATTTACTATATTTTTAAAATTTTATATTTATAACAATAATTAAATAAATTATTTTTAATATATATATAAATAATTATAAATATGTAGATATTTATATTATAATAATTTTTAAATTTAAAAAAAAATTAGATAAAAATGAATATATTTACTATATTTATATTGATATATATTTTTTAAATATATATATTTATAATTTCTTGAATATATATAATGATATAATTTTTTCAAAAAAATTATATAATTAAAAAAATAAAAAATTATAATAATTTTATTTAAAAAGATATATGTTTACTATATATATATATATTTATATATATATTTATATTTATAAAGTATATTTCAATGTTTATATTTTTTATAAATATAATTATAAATCCTTTATCAGTGATTATGTAATAAATGAGGATAAAAGCATCTTTATATGCGCATTTTTTCCACTGAGAAAGACGAGGCTTTATTAGTGATAAACAAAGCACTGATAAAATTGATATTTATCAGTTCTATAACTTTAACGTAGATAAATATTTATTTTATTTGTGAATTTTTAGTCCTAATAATGACCTACCATTTTAGTGCTTATTTGTATGAGTTGATAAATGTGTCCCGGTATATTAAAAAAATAACCATTAGTAAATTTGTCTCAATATCAGAAGATTTCCACAGAAGATACCCACTTCTAGTGCTCCTCCTCAGTGAATCGAAGCACGAATTACACCACTTGACTACCTCCAGTTACCCAAACATCTCATCTAAAATCTGTTGTTCAATTTTAGTTAGGGTTTCTAAAGAGGGTCTCATATTTTCTTCAACCATGTGAGTCAGGCCTTCCGATTTTCATTGTTTAATTTGGTTTTGATTTTTATTTTTTCTTATATGATTTCTTTATGATACATTGTTTATGATTCATTCTTTATGTAGAGTTTGTGATCATTTTTAGGGAATGATTTTTGGTCTATTGATTTTATTGACTACCAATGTGTGATCTGTTGATTATAACTAACAATGAAATATTAATTTATTCCAGGTTGTTTTAAAACAATGTTTTATATGTTCTTACTAAATTTTTTTTCTATTTATTTATAAAAATGTGTAGAAATTTTCATGTATATTCTTGATAAGTGACTACTAATTTGATGCACATTGGGGATTCCCTACCGATTATATATATACTGAGACCTTTTATTTACACCTTAGTGGACATGCAGCTTTAGATTCTATTTTCCAGGAAACAAGTTAGTGGAGTGATGTAGGTTATTCTATTTGTTATATGTATCATATGATCTAGTTCATATTAGAATTAACTATTGTCCTTATCTTTATTATGTAGTAGATTCAAAGTGGCCTTCCCTAACTAAGCACATGAGATTTTATCACAACAAGACTACACTTTTTGAATCATTATGGTGTCATTAGTTCACATTTTTTTTGAATATCATGTTATTATCTATTTGATATTTCTTTTAGAATATAAGGGACTTTTTATACTAGACATGTATGTTTGTATATATAGAAATTTCATTATTTATTTCCATTGTTCTTTTTCAAACTAGCATACCTATATCATGTAATGATGATTTTGGGTCATCATTTCCATTGACCCCAAGGGTCATGCTAGAATTTTGTTCAGCCTCTCATACTAATTGTTTCAATTGGGGGGGGGGGGGTCGACAACCCACCATTTATGGGTTTTTACATCGAAAATTTAAATCATTATATAGTCACATTGAGGTGTGTTAGATTTCATATGAGGATCTAACCTACTGTTTTGTGGGTAATTCAGGCTTGGTACATTACACTATCCATCTTTATTTTAAAAAATACAATGTTTTGTGATAATATCATTTATTATCTACCTTATTATCCCTCTCAATATCATATTCTTTGAGATGATTCAACATTCTGTATACCTCCATGTCATTGTCATGTATCACCATATCAAATAAAAAACTAATAACATGATTCATTAGGAATATTATGAATACCCTATGTTATTTATTTATGCATCCATCTCACCCTCACTCACTCTATTTGGTTGATAGTAACATAAAATAGATTCCAGAAAATTTAAATTCTCTTCTTGGGATAACATAATGAATTAGTGTTTATACTAATTCTAAAAGTTTTCACATGATATAAGATTCTGTTTCACCAATTTAGTTCAAAAGGAAAGTGATGTAGTAATGTAAATTTTCATTATATAAAAAAATATAATAATATTTGTCACATTTTAATTATTACTAATTGTGATGTTATTAATGAGTATATTATATCTCCCAATATTTTTTCAAAAAACAACATACCTTATTATTAGAATTAAAATATTTAGAAACTCAGATATTTTAGTTGAAATCAACCATATTTCCCTTCAATGAAGTGTTAGTCTACTAAAACCAATATTTATTTCTTTATTTCAAATTTCACTAAAATTATTCAAAAATAATGATAGTTATCTCACTTTTATCATTAGTGTAGTTCCCCGATCCATGAATCCAATGATCTAGTTCATTGAAAGAGGATTTATTATTCTTTTTTATCATATTTGAGGTTCTTATTACTCCACAATTTCTTATATTATATTTTCTTTTGTTTAGGGGATTTAAGAATGATTTTATGTGGATTAATTCTTTTTTTAAATTCAAATACCCTTTTTCTTCAACATACCAAAAATTATTTGAAATAATTATGTGTTGCGCTTCCCTTAATATAATTTTATATAATTTTATTTTTTGATATTGAATATCTTATGTTTATTTATATATATATTTTAAAAAATTAACTTTTATGGTCCCAATAGGATGGGTATGAACTAAAAATGGATTCACTCTATACATTTGGATGTTTAATATGAAGATAGAGTTAATGATTTCAAGAAGTTTGCATTATAGAATGCAGATGACCCTTCGAAAATCCTCAATACATGTTAACGTTGTTCTTATTAAAATAAAATTAGCCCCGGAATAGTTAAAAGAATATTATATTTTTCATGGAATAGATAAAAGATATAAATATAGGAATGAACATGGAAAAAACATAATGTGGAAATTGTTTGGGATGATACTATAGTTTATGAATAATTTGATATGAATACCTTAGTCAAATATATTGGAGCTCACATTGATGAAATTAAAATGGAATTTTAAGATGAAATTTATGATTGACCAAATTTATTTGAGGAGTTAAATAGTTATTCCAAGAAACCATTGTCTATCAGTTTTACTAAATACACAACATTATCAGCTGTGTCAAAGTTATATAATTTTAAAGTCTACAACGGATGGAGTGAAACTAGAATTATAGAACCCCGAGGCCTTCTAAAAGATATGATAATAAAAAAATGAACTATCATTCCGAATATTAGATGATAAAAGAATGTTTTGTTCAATAGGCATGATATCAAAAAATATATTCTTTCCTAAATAATTTCATATAGTTTCAAAAGGATTGTTAATCATAGAAAAAAATAACCTAAGTGAAGCACCGATAAATACCAGAAAAATGAATCATGTCCATTGAAATCCATATGGTGCTTTCCTAGTATTGCATTGTTTAGTAGACTATATGTATGTTAGGAAACTGTGAGGAAATTTACATGGAATGTATATGAAATAATTAATGATGGGATCCAACATAATCAAAAGATTCTCCTCAGTGGAAGAAAACTGATAATGAGTTTACTTAATTTGGACATGAGCTAGGAAACTTTCATCATGCTTTATCTACAGATGAAATAAATCCTTTTGGTGTACAGAGTATTACTATTGGTACATGGCCCTTCAGGTCGGTAAAATAAATCTTGCCACATTTGTTATGCATGACATGTAAATACATTATGTTTTATCTCATTATATCAAGATCAATGAAACCCGATAATGATATTACTGTCTATTTGGTACCATTGATCGGATATCTAAAATTGACATGGGATATATGTTTTACAATGTATGATGCTCATAGAAGTAAGTAATTCACATTGATGATCATGTTGTGCAGAATGATAACTGAATTCCCGCTTATAGAAATTTATTAGGCTATAACATTAAAGAAATAGTGGGGTGCCCCATTTTTGAAAAACACACATACTTAGTTTGGTTTAAATATTACTCAGAGACTATGTTTTTAGGGCATCAAATATTTTTAACTTGATGACATAAATACCAATCTTGGACAATAACATTGAATGAGAATGTTGAAAAAGTTAAAACACAATCTCTAGTAATGGGAGATTGACTATACAAAAAATTAAAAAATGTTTATACTATTTTTGATAAACCATTTTAAAATTACCATACAAAATCAGGATGGAAGAAGAGATAAATTTTCATTTAATTTCTATATGTGATTTATTTTTATTTTACCCATATTCTTAATGTCATGCATGTAGAAAAAAGTTATTTTGTAGTGTTATCTGCACATTAATATACATTCTTGAAAAAAATGATAGATTGTATCATGTCTAAGTTGGAAATGATTAAAATGGAGACAATGGAAGAGTCATCACCTGTGAAGGGTAAATGTGGAATTTTCATCATCTAAAAGCTTACACTTTATTTATATAAGAAAAGAATAAAATTTTTATTTTCCTTATTACTATAAAAGTTACGTAGGCGTATTCAGCATATATCAATAATGTCTCTTCAAAGACTAATTTGAAGTTATAAGAAATCAAATCACATTACTGTCAAATTTTTATGAAATATTTAATGTATATATCTTTTTGATTCATTATTCCTCAAAATATATGACATAGTTAACCATACTTTTTTTTTCAAATTCCTATTTTGAAAATTTTTAGACTCAGTGATGTTTCCCATCATGCATAAAAAGCATTCAGTAATATTTTGGGAATTAGATATGTCATTCCCACTATAATTTGATGATATAATTTTTCACCAGATGGTTCACTTGATAGATAGGTTCAACTATGTGCTCATGTCCATTATAGATGTATGTACCCCATTTAATGGTATAAGAAGATTATAAAAGGGTAAATCAAGAATCTATGTCAGCCATAATGTTGTATTGAATAACAATATGTTGTTGAAGGAGCTACAAAATTATGTTACAATTACTTATTAGATGTTGAAATCATTAGTCTCCCAATGTCTCAAAACATAGAACTCTATAGGGGTGAATGGATATTCAAAAGAGATGCTTTTGTAATTAACTTATAGGTGAATGTATTTTCAATGCATTGTGTGACCGATATGACTCCAAGTGCATGTTTGACTTCAAATCGACATCAATTTTAGTTATAAGTACAACTGACCTTCTCAAAACTGATAAAACTCATTAGCATTGTTAAAATAATTATGAAAATTATCCTTAAATCATTTTTGATTTGTAAAAATCATCCACATGTCATTCGGATACACAATTTCATTGGTCTGAGTCAATGTACATGTCTTAATTTTAAAATGAAATTTTAGTAAAAAAGAAAAGTGACTTAATCAAAATAATAATACTCATTTATATTGTTTTAATTCTTTAGTAAAATGGTCCATATGTCATTTGGAATGTGTAGGATTCAATCTCTACCGAATCTGATGCACGGTGTGATCAGTTTGACTCAAAGTGTGTCATTTTGTTTAAAATTATTGTCAATTTTAGTAAAAAGGAAAAATTAGCTACTCAAAATCATGTAAAAAAACTAAAATTATTTATATACATTAGGAAAATTATTCATAATTCATTTTTATGTATAGAAATCAGCCTCACCTAAATCTAATACACAGTGTGATTGGTATTAGTCAATGTGAATGTTTCAATTTTAAAATGGAATTTTAGTAATAAAGAAAAGTGGAATACTCAAAACTGATCAACCACATTAATATTGTTTTGAAGTATTTTTACAATGATCCGAATGTATTTTGAGACTTGTAGGAATCTGTCGCATGACAATACGACTTACGGTGTGACTGATACAACTCATGGTGAATCTTTTTATTTAAAATTTTCATCAATTTTAGTATAATGGACAACTACCCTACTCAAAAAAATAAAATACATTTTAATTGTTTTTATATATTACAAAAAAGATACATATGTCATTTTTGATGTTTGGGAATCAGAAAACCCCGATTTGATATGTAATGTTTCCAATATGACTCAAAGTGTCTATTATTAGTTTAAAATTGAAATTTTAGTTCACAAAGTGTCACTCATTGAAAAAATGTCAAACACACTTTATTTATCTTGATAATTTAGGGAAAAAATTCAAAATTCATTTTTGACTTGTAGGAATCTGTTTCTTGTCAAACTGATACATGATGTGATCAAAATGAGTCAAAATTGATTCTGATTTCTTTTAAAAAACATTTTAGTAAAAGACATATAATATTATCAAAATTGAGAAACCACAATCATATTTTATTTATACATTAGAAAAATTATCCAAAAGTTATTTGAGATATGTTGGAATTAGTCAATCCTCAATTTGATGCATTGTGTGGCCAGTATGACTCCAAGTGTATCTTTATATTTAAAATTGATATAAATTTTAGTAAAATTAAAAATTTCTATTAATTTAATTATTTATATTATTATTTTCAAGAATAATTTTTTTCACATACATGTGAATTATTTTTCTCATGTGCGGGTGGATTTTGTGGAAATTTCTTGAGATTATTCGGGATTAAAATAAAATGGAACATTGGTGTTTTTGAAGGTATGTAATAATTTGTATTTATGTAATTGTATAAATCAATGATTGAAATGTATATAATATATTTCTTTTTTCTTCTTGTGTCTGTGTTGTAATTTTAATTTCAATTAAATCTTTTATTGGTAATTATTTTATTTTACACCTAGTGTGTTTTTTGTAATGTGGTGTGCTGTTATAGCAGTTTACAGTGGTTCTTCATTGTGTTGTTAAAGAACACTATAGTATGGACCTTTATCAGTGCCATTAAGAGCATTGATAAAATAAAACATTATCAATGCCTTTAAAAGAAATGTCAAAGGACACATTTGATAGGTCTTTTAAAAGTGTTGATAAAGGACTCCTTTATCAGTTATTTTAAATGTGTTGATAAAAGTTACTTTACCAATTTTTTATATGCATAGAGAAAGGTATACTTTATCAACACCTTTATAAGTGCAGATAAAAGAATCTTTATATTCTCTTTTTATAAGGGCAGGTAAATGGTTCCTTTAGCAGTAATAATTTAAAGTATGGATATATTGTTCCATTATCATCACTTTTTCACTGCTAATAAAATACCGGTGATTGTCACAACTCTCATGTAGTTAGTGTTTTTCTAGCACTCGGAAAGGCCATTTTTTGTGCTGGTAATGGCCCATTTTTTAGTAGTGTGCATGGAAATACTCTCTATGTTTCAAGAACATCACCCCCCACACTCCATATATTCCATAAAAATTTCTTCCATTTCACTCATGATTCTTAACCAAGCATGCACATCTTTTTGAGATCATGCCATCCGTGTCATCGCTACTCATTGATGCACTAGTGAAACTAACAATGCATAATCCCCAAACAATCTATTCTTATCCAACCAAGATAGTTCATCTTTCGATTGGATGTTAACCATGCATAATCCCAACCCCATTCCCTTTCGAAATATGTGGGTTTTGATCCCTATATTTTACATTTGATATGTAGGAAGCCTCATTGTGTTTCAATCCCAACCGTTGGTAAATCTTGGTGTCCCACTCCATATGGTCCACCTCTATAATCCACCCTCAGTGGTGTCCAGATCAACCTTCATGGTGTGAAATATTTCCATTTATAGGGAACATCATTTGGGTTGGTCGTCAGAGGCATTCCAACCCATCCAGTAGTAAACTAGAGTAACCCATTTTGGTATATATCCCCTCATGGTGTGAAACCTCCATTAATAGGACATACGATCCCTATTATGACCTCATTGGGAATTACAATCCATCAATCTGGTAAACCATCCAGGTGTTCCTTTATAGGGATCAACATCTCCGATCCATATTTATGGGATGTTCTGATTGCTCTCATCTTTTCTTGAAAAGAAATTAAAATCATTACCCTCCATCGATACAGGTCATTAAAACCACAGTATTCCCTATGTTAAACATAAGGAAACTAAAGAAACCCTTAGAGGAAATTCCTCTTTTATAAAATACCCCACAATCAATGTGGGATTCTTCAGGTTTTCACACCCATGAGATTCCTTCTTAGGAGGAATAATACCGGTGTTCCAATGTTTCAGTGTTAAGACATTGTCTATGATGCTCAAAATAACTAAAACTCTAAGTGACAGTTTCTAGCCTTTCTAGACCCCTTATAATTTCAAGACATAATTTTCATAATATATTGGCATCCATAAAGAGATAAGTCTAGGAATTATATTCATGAACAACATCATAATCTATAAGGGAGACCCAGACTAGGAAATGAGTTCAAAAGAGGAATCCATTAATAGAGGAACCTAAATCCCAAAATAACATTTACATCAACGATCATACATCTTTGATTTAGTGTTTAATTCTACCTTCCTTTGAAAAGTGGTAATGTAGTGAAATAATGTGGCATGACCATTGAAGAGAATGGTGATACGGGCACCCCCTAGTAGAATGTTTTGGAAAAATTTATCAAATAATTTTTAATGTTTTTCTATTTGATATTGGTTGGCGCAGATAGGAATTTTCCAGTTCTTTGATGGACTATGAATTAGTGATTCATAAAAACATGTCAAGTGGGAAGTCCAAGATACCCTAGTTATAATATTTTTATTTTTTATTTAAACTACAATAATATATATATTTATATTTGTTATATGCACTAATCTTCTATCATTATTCATGGGTATTCACATATCATGTAGTCGAAAGAGTCTTGTTTTCATTCATCATACACAACACCTAGGATACACATGAAACATTTAAACTTAATTGTTACATTGTTGGTAATGTAATAGGTTTTGGTTGTTTAAAGTGTCCAAAAAATTATATATTGTATTTATATAGATTTTTTTGATGAAATTCATCTCCATGAGATAATGGTTTTGACTCATGATAGATGGTATATTTTTAATATATTATTTTGTGTATCATATCGTGAGTGGTTATCTTGTGATAAATGTAATATTCATGGGTGTAATGATTGTGCGGTAAATGTTGGTGGGATTATTTATAGTTTTAATTCCTTGGAAATGGATTGGAAAATTATAGGAATCCCTAAGTCTTTATTTTTATATAATATATTTTTTTGGGAAGGTGAATACTATTGATAGGTTAGATAAAAGGGAATGTGTGATTTCTGGGTACTGAGCCATATTGGTTTCAGGGGTAGGTATTAATGGGACAGTGAAATGTAATCCTTGATTGTTTGGTCTAGGATATTTATAGCATGGGTCGATGGTTTTATATTTGGAAATGACACCATAATTAATTTTGATCTGGTGATTGACCTAGTAACAGGCATGAATCATCAAATTTAGAGGGAAGGGCTGCACTGAATGTTATTGTTGAATTATGTTATTATTTAAAAATGGTTGTATATATAGTTTATTAGGCCTATGAGAATGAGTCCTTCAAAATACAATTTATTTTTCATGGTATAAGTTTTAGGATTAAGTAATATGAGATGTTATTGAAATTTGTTTTGGATGAGATCAAGTTATTCGATATTAGAAAGAAGATGGAATCTGTTAGATACCAAAAGGTATTCTTACTCAAAGATGTAATTAGTGATTTTGTATATTTCTTTTGTGATGATATGAGATATCAGTGAGGGTCTTGGAATATAGGATAACATGATAATGTCTTGTATAGTTGGAAAATTATTTTAATTATTAGAACATAAATATATCAAATTATATCACATCTACTATGATTTAAAATATAGTATATATACCATCTATGTTGTTGTATACCAATGGGTTGGATAATCATGAAGTTAAGGGAATATGTTTGCTACCTGAAAAAGGTTTTTTTGGTTAAGAAGATTGTGACTTGTGTGGTGTAGAATTTTATTAATATTGGGACTAATCTACACCAATAATTATGGAGATTATTAAAGTAATTTATAAGGTGTAAAATGAACCATTGACTATTATAGTTTGATATCATTTTTTCAGGAGAGTTTTGGGGTATCCTGAGAGTGATTATCCAAAAAGGAATGAACTTTTTTCATCGATGTTTTCACTCAATGGTTTGCTGGTATGACTGTTAATTAGAAATTTAGGCATTACATTCAATATATAATATGATGTGCATTTTGGATGGAAGGTTTTCTAATTTAGTAGTGTGACGAATAATATACCCCTATTTTGGGTTGAATATTATCAGTCTTTGGTGTATGACCTTCATGATAGATCATTTTGTTACGGGGGAATGAGAAGATATGTGATTTTAATTTAATCAAGATACAAATGTCTTGTTCGGTGAATTTCACATCGTTATTTCATAAAAACTCAAATCAAGTTTGATTTATGTAATTTTCATAGAGTACTTTCTTTAAGAGGTTGAGTAAGAATGGATTTGATGTTTTTATAAAGGGAACATAAGATAAGGTATTCCTAGTTCTTCTTGAGAGGGTATGATGATGGATTGATTAGTTCTAGGATTATTCCATGGAATCACATTGATTGGTAAGATTATATTTTAGTGTGTGATTTTTTTGTGTTTAGAATTTCGTTAGGTTTTCCTTCACCATGACAATGTTTAGATGATGCGCATTAGTGTGTGAGGATGAGTGTTTTTTAGATTGTAAAAGTGAGGATGACTGATTAATTTTTTTATATTGGATGTGATGATATGGAAATCACGTATTATTTATTTACTAGGTTTGGAAAATGTGTTCCAGGTTTTGTAAAGAGGGTTTCCTAACAAACCTATTCTATATGGATTTATTGTGTAGGTTATAGAACTACAATTAATTTAATTATAAATAAAGGTCAAAGTGCGGAATTGGTTTATGAATAATTATGAGAAATATAAGAGTTATTTTTTTTGTGTCACATGATGGTGAGAAGTAATATTTTTTGGATTTTTAGTTAATTACATCATTATTGGTAGGGTAATATTAGAGAAATTTTAATTTTATTTCCCATACTAGGGGATTTTGAAAATCAGGACATTGATTGTGATTCTGGGATTGAAGAAAAGTTAGTAAGTGTATTTTCATGTTTTAGGTGTCTTGGAGTGATTGAAGTGTTTCGAAAAATCATTGGTGAAACACATCATAAAAATGAGATGAATTTTTTACTATGTTTAAAAAATCACAACATTTTAGGGTTTTTTTCATGTGGCTTGATGTCATTCAGTCCTTTCAACATAGAGGTGGTAAATCACTCTATCTTATAACAATATTTGGGGGATATTTTTTTTGCAACCAGTTTATTATTCATTAATGAGGGTGTTGTGACATGGAAATGTGGTATATTATATTATTATATAGAGTAAAGATATATAATTCTGCAACTATTTTATTTTACTTTAAGGGATGATGGTTGGTATGTCAAACCAAAACCAATGTGTGATATATCTTGGATCACCCCAAAAGGGTTTTGGGGATCGACACATGGGATATTTGATATATCACAGATCCTTCAACCATGTAGAAATGTGTGATCATAGGTTTTTAGGTTCTATTTGTGGTTATACATATTGCATCATGAAATATTGGGCCATTGTATAGTGAAGTATCATAAATGGGGAATTAAATGATAAAACCTAAGGTCATGAAACAATAAAAAACATGACTAGTGTTTTTATTGTAGTCGTTCATTCTTTTCTAGGTCATAACACCATCCAATTTAGAGGGAATCAAAAACAAGGGAGGGACATTTGGCCCAAGAATTCCTTCATTATTCCCAACATGTACCCTATTTCTATTGGATTTTTATGATATCTTTTAGTGGTTATTGAATGTATGATATTACTATTATCGCATTATTTATATTCTCCTTGATTTACCTCTTAATAAATGAGATTGAAGTTAGATATTTGAGAGAAAATTATACCATATAATGGTCAAATCATCTTGAATGATGAGGATATGGTGTGTGGTGGATACATCATAATAAAAAGAGGATTTTTTTGATCATCGATTCAAATGAGGTATTTTTTGATAGATATATTTTAGGGTTTCAAATTAATTAATCAAAATGGTGGTAAATTTGGTTTTGATTTATGGGGATTTTTTGTTGAGTGGTCAATAGTGATGCATAGATCATCTGCATATATGTTTCAATGTCATTGGATTTTTCTGTGTTTATACCTCCTTTTTTATAACATATAAATTGTTTAGAAAAATTATAAATAATTGTTTGTTGTTTTCCTAATGAGATAGGGGAATATAAACTAATTCATTCATTTATGTGTTTGTATGGTGTTTTTAGCACATTGATTAAGGATTTTAACACATAAATACTGATAGGTGGTCCCAATAATACATAACCATATGAAATGTTAAGTATTATTGTTCATTATTAAAGTTAGATGGGGTTAGGGTCAACTGAATATGGACCATGAGTAACCTATATTAATGAATTATGTGGATTAGATCGTTATAGGATTGATAAAAGTGCTTCTTCATATTCTTAATGGATTTATGTCACTAAAGACAACACCAACAAGGGATCGAAGATACTATTTGGGGTACCGAATGGTCCATAGTTTGTCTTTGTGCTCTATACGAGTTGTGAGTGGCTTAGAAATAAAATATTTCCATAAACTACGGT
Source organism: Viscum album (assembly GCA_963277665.1). Taxonomy (NCBI): domain Eukaryota; kingdom Viridiplantae; phylum Streptophyta; class Magnoliopsida; order Santalales; family Viscaceae; genus Viscum; species Viscum album. The sequence continues at coordinate 1,778,174,729 of OY728165.1, read as the reverse complement.
ATGAATAGTAAAAATAGTTCCTTATAGGTTAATGAGATGTATATTTTTCTATAAAATGGATAGAAAAAACCCATTGTGGGAAGGTTGTGGTTTTGGCGCATGTTTTGAGCATGATAACTCCATGTATTTTTATTATGCGATGTGGAGAGAATAACTCTTTTTGAATGTTTTATTCTGACTACTCCCTGAGAGGTGTGTGCTAAGAACATAAGCATGGGTGGTGGTAATGTATTATAATTTTATGGTAGGATGATTTAGATGGGTGTGACTATAAGGGCGTGTAGTGTGTTTCGGTAGAGGACTATTTTCTATGTGGCTATTAAGGGTTTTTGTTTTGATAGAGGATATGCATGAAGAATGTAATATCATGGAATGTTTTTTTGGGGGATTTCATTTTTAATTCCAATGTATGAGTATTAGGTATGGACCAAGGTAAATTTTTGTACCAGAGTATGGGTGATGAAATTTTGACTCTCTGCATATGGTGTTCCCTAACAATGCTACTATAGTTGTTGTTGAAATTGTTGGATTACCATGAGTGAGAGGGTAGAGGTTGTTGTTTTTTAGGAGGCTTATCCAAATTGATAAGTAAATGATCATGTATTTTTGTTAGGACTAACCCGATGTGGGAGGGTAGAGGTCAAGGTTGGGTATGAAGACTAATCTAAGTAAGCGGATGAGGTCCTGGTTTAATATTAGAACCCAACATGTGTGAGGGGGTAGAGGTAATGGTTTTGTATGAGGGCCTACACTAATATAGAGGATAAAGGTTTTGGTTTAGTATGTGGACTAACCTTGATAGTGATTAAAGGGGACATATTTTGATATCAGCATATATATATAGTGAGAGGGTAGATCTCGAGGTTTTTTTGTGCGACCCTGCCATTTGTGACATGGTATACGGAAAGAAATTATATGATGTCATTTATGTTTACTATAGGAACCTAACTAAACTGATATGGTAGATGAAACAAATGAGACATTATAAAAAAATATATTTTTTGAAATAAATTTTTGTTCTATTATATAATATTGTACAATCCTGTCACAAAAAAAGAAAATAAACACATTATTTAATTAATGATAATAATTACATTAGTCATCATACAAAAAAATTAATATTAAATATATTTCAAGAGGAAATAAAAAATTAAAAAAATATAATAAGAACAATTAAATTATCCCAATCTATTAGAATCATCACTCCCACAAACTACAGAATGGAAACAAAAAAAATATTAGTAAACCCATCGATGATTTAGAAAATTAAAATGTACATCGTTAAAAGGAATTGTAGTTAATGTTTAATTACGTAATTTAGAGGTTTTAATATGATGTAATTTGACTATTAGAATAATATTGTGTCCATAAGAATAGTAATTTGTCCATTGAAATAGTAATGTGATCATTATAAATTTTGACTTGACTTTTGGAAATAGTATTTAGGCCTCAAAAAAATATAATGAAACAAAAAAAAATTACCATGAGTAATTTAAGAAAATATAAATATTATAATACAACACAATAAATATCATTATTAAAATACTTAAATAATTTATAAATATTTTAAAAAAACTATATTTCATTGTATTTCATAAAAATAAAAAATTTATGACAATATTCTAGAATTATCTAGATAGAAAATATTATTGATAAAATTAATTTCATATTTAGAATAATTACAAAATTATGTCCCAAGGATGAAATATAGATAAATTTTTAGGTAAATTACAATATTATGTGATTAGTAAAAATATTTTTTTTCTCATTGCTCATGTTTTTTTAACATATAGATAATATAATAATGAATTAATAAATGATAAAATGATTAATTAAACCTAATATCCAGTAAATATGATAAATTTTACATTGAAAAATATAAAATTAATATCCAAACATCAAAAGTATATTCCAAAAGATATAAGTCTAATGATTATTGGATAATAATGTTTTTTAAAATTTCCCCCTTTTTTTGTTTAAACTAATAATTTCAAATGATAATGTTACTTAAAATAATAAAAATTTGATAAAATATTTTAATATATTTCATATGTCAAAAAATATAACTATTTAATGCCTTACCTTTGACATAATATTTAATTCAATATGTTATACTCCAAATAGCCCTCTACTAAAATATAAATTACCCCTCACAACTCATTCGTAGAACAACATACCTTACTCTCACCAAATCCTCATATATACCAAAATCCCATATGTTATGCCGCATATCATCCTTTTGGAAAATGAGATCAATGGAACTTAATGAATTCGTGAATTTAAAGGTCATAGAAGAGAAACAACTTCAAGAAAGACATAATTCCCATTCATTTTTTATTTCATTTCATTTTCTAATTCAATATCCTTATTTTATTTTCATATCCAAACATTATTAAAAAAACTAAACTTAATTTTAATATGATCTTGATATATTTAATATTATATATAAATTATATTATTAATATAATAACTAATAATATATGACGCATATCCACTTCTAAAAATATCATATTAACTATCGGTTTAGCACCACCAAGGATGCTTCCAACACTTTTCTTATGAAAATTCTTTTGGATAATGATATTAAATAATTTATTGAATTTAAATATAAATATTTTATTATTTTATTCTTCTCTAATTAGTCTACTTATGAATAAATGACCTTGAAAATAGGGAAATCAAAACAAAGTAAGAGAATGAAAGGAAAATATGATTAGAATATTTTTCACCATTGACCAAGTGATTTATGGAATTGAATCCATTGATTATAACTAATCAATAGTGAAAAATTATATTCATTCACTTCTAGTTAAATGTTTTAATAAACAACTTTTTAATATATAGAATGAAAAAAATATTTTAAATAAATCAAGAATTAAGGTTATAGTATTCTCGAACCGAACTACTAATTTATGGGTAATATTATCTTTAACATTATTCTAATTATGTATGTTCTTCTATTTTAAATAATTTCTTAATTTATAGTCATTTCACTTTTATTTCCTGATATATACATAATTTTACCTTGTCTAGAAAATTTTTATGAAAATTACTTATACTTTTTGAAAAGGAGTGTGATTTTTACAAGAAACTCTTTAACTCATATATATATATATGTATGTATCTTACTCAGATAAAAATTTAATTTTCTGTCAAAATATGATCTACCATATTATATTTGGACCCCAATTATTATTCCTTAATGAATAATTTTTTACACACTTTTGAAACTCATTTGTTTCCACGGGGTTATTTCATTACTATGATTGTCATATGTTCTCTATTCCATGTGGTATGCTTTATGTAGAGAATTATATAATTTTATAGGTTGGCCTAGTTTTATGTATCCCTCCAATGCAATGGGAAATGTGATATATATCATAATTTTACGTGTATTATATGTTACCGTGTTTCTAGATTGGTTCATAATTTTAATTTTATTCTTTATGCCCATATGTTATGTATGAACAAGATTCTATATTTGTTCACAAAATTGTGTGGTATTTGACCAATATGTCATGATACTTCATTATTTTGAATATTCTATATTACATGACCTTTTAAAATGATTCTGTCATGATTGTGATTTATATCATATTCATATGATTTGATGAAGATGACTATTCTCAAACATTTACTGTCGAATGATGTATCTTATTCTTTCTGTTTTATTTCTCCCCTAGTGGGTTTTTCTTATCACTGACTTAATTTATGTATATTTTCATGTATTACATGTAATAATGTTAACATGAGATATTTTTATTAGGATAAAATAGGACACAAATAATTATTAGGTTTTATTATTTGAATGTGGTATATGAATCTAATTTTTTCCTGATACTAAACCTTTGGATCCTTGAATGTTTTACTATTATGTTATCTTTTATAAAAAAATGTAATAATCGAGTAAAAAAATATTTGGGATTTTATGTTAGAGACTGAGACAACTTATTTCACCCTATGATTATCTCTAACGCATAGGTCATGTTTTTTGGGGTGAGTTGACTACTTCTACTGGAATAGGATGGATGTGTGTCATGGTGGCCTTATTAAAATATGTTGACATGACCAGTATTCTCGTATATCATGTATACTATTATATCATGTATACTATTATTTACTTTTCACTTTTATTCTCCAGAATATAATTTCATATATTATGCAAATAAGGTGAGATCCTACAATGATATATTTCTGACACTCTTCATGATCACCTCGGTATGCATGCATACTTAATGTTTTCCACAAATTTATTGTAATAGTATTCACTTTAGATGATGATATATAATAGCAACTGGGATTAGAGATGTGAAAAAGGTAGATATTGTTGTTAAAAGTATGTCATTTTTTATTTTATTTAATTATTTATTATGTAATTTTTATTATCCTAGTGGGTGATTTATTGGATGTATGATTATATGACCCACATATTAATTTGGTATATAATAAGTGTCTGTTTAGTTTTTATTTATTTTATGATTTAATTCCATAAATAAATAATGTGTATTGTATATCATAGATGATATTTATTATTATAATTTTATTCATTGATGTGATATAAATAGTTTAGTATCATATTCAATGACCATGTAGTCACATTATTGGTCAATATGATATGGTATTCCAAAAAGAAGTGTTGTATAATTTTGGTGACCCCCACTCTAGTGCCATTTGGGTGATCCAAAAATAATGTTAAAAAACATCATTCTGAAAACTATTTCATTGTGTATTTTGGTTATAAATGATTGAGAAAAAAAAGTGTCTTGAAAAAATAAATCCTATAAACCATCATATAGAAATTTATTCCAAATATAATTATTTTTCCAATACCATAGTGTGGACAATAAACAATGAAATTTCTTCCTCAAATCCCATTCAAACCATGAGATTAATCCATGCTGTTTTCCTCTAAAACAAAATTACTTTTCAACTATGATGTGTTATCATGGCATTTTTTTACAATTTCTTTTGTTATGACTCCTCAAAAATATACTTTTAACCCAGAACACGAGAAACAACCATTTTAGCCAAACCATGTCATAAAAAACAACTATAATATTCTTTCACCATGTAGTGTCTAATAGTAAACACAATTCTCTTCTTAAGAAAAAATTATCTTATAGAATGATGATATCCTTTTACAATGATGAAATAATGAAAAAAATTATATAAAGTAAATACAAGCATAGTGTATCTTATTCTGAAACATAAATTTTATCTTAACATCTATAATTCACCTATAAACTCAGGATTCCTTCCAAGGACACCTCCAATACCCAAAAATATACTAAATATGGAAAATGATAAAAATATAGGATTTTACCACAATCTTTTAGTGTTGGTAGAGATAGTTCACAATAACCTAGATCAACTAAATGCTATATATATAATGTAATAATGAATAATCTATTTTCATTATAAAAAAATTGAATATCTCCAAGCAAAGAAATTAGGTTGGATTATGTTCTTCTATATAAAATTAGAAATATGAATTCAAAACAATGATAACTCATAATTTCCGATACATTGAGGATTATTAAAAAGGGGAAACCATTATTTTCTTACTCTTTACCAAATGTTATTTCTAATTTTGGTCGATGATTCATAACCTACTTTAAAAAATAATATACAAAATACTATAAATTTATAAAAAATTCATTATTAAAAATATTACTTCAATTTAATAATATCCATACAATATATGATGTAATTTATTACAATCATATGTGATCTATATACTGATATAATTAACCTAAAAATGTCACATGGTATATTTATATATGAGAAAAGATAACAATTCTTTGGGGGAAATCAATGAATATTTATACAAAATAAAACCAAATTTTACATTTTTCACATAATAATGCCATTATATTTGGATGAGTGATTTTTATATATATTTCATGTTTAATTTTGTCATAAAATTATAGTTTTAATTATACATTAATTAATTTTGGGGTTTGAATGAGTTTTAATCTAATCTGTTTTAGAATTATATGTTTATAAAATACACTAAAATGATATCTTTAATGGCCTATTTTCATGTAATTAAATTGAAATTTTACATTTTATAATTAAATAAACCATATTCATTGTTATTTGTTATGAAACAATGATTAAAATTATTTTGAGGCAAAATTATTGTTTTGAGATATACTATGAAATGTTTTTCAAAAATTGGGAACTTCTCACCATTAACATTTAAAAATATCAATCTAGTATTAACATTTGAAAATTTTTAATAGAATATATTTTCCACCCTATAAGCTATAACACACACAATATATTTTTTTTATATTTGAAATGTTTTCACATTATTTTGTTTTCTTTCTGATTTTTCCCCTGATTGAGAAATTTTTAATCCTTGATTATTTATGATATCTTATAATTAATGGTTGTAAAATGTTTTTAAATTATTATTTTTTTTATTTATATCATTTTCGTGTATTTTTTTAATGATTTAGTTTTGGATAAAAATTATTTGTTATGATGTCTCTTTTGAAAGTGTTCTAGAAGTAAAAAAACCATTAATTTTTTAATAAAAAAAAATCATGGTTTTTTTCTATATAAATTAGAATTTTATAAAAAATATTTGAATGATTTGTTTTTTATTTGGGTAGGTTGAATTTTGAGAAAAATATTTAGTTTTATTTGTTAATAACTATTTATTTTTATCTTTTATACATGAAACATATGTGAAAAACTTTATCATTTAATAATTTATATGATTCAGAATGTCCTAATTAGTGTTTAGTTATGGATTTAATTTAGGTTATAAAACATTATATTTTAATCACATAAATGTTTTGAAAATGTCTATTTTAGATAACAGAATTATTTTCAAATTATTTAGTAACAATTTAAAAAATAATTTTATTTTTTATAAGATTTAATATTTTTTTCTTGAGGATGGTTTTATTAATTTTTTTAGAAAAAGTGGTGGTATATGCTCCTGAATTATCAAATACTATTCTTTTGTTATCTATCAGATTTTTAGAAAACCCTATTATTTTTTCTATGAGTTTGAATGGTTTATATTTATTTTAGTAAATTTCAATCCAGCTTAACTCTAATTCATGGAATTTTTTAGAAGCCTGATATATTTTTAATGGAGAATTATATTAGATAAATAATTTATTACGTGTTAAAAAAATATTATATATGAGTTTTTAATTTAATAGGTATCAACTATTTACTCATAACATATATTAATGTATTGATTCAATTTATTTCATAATGAAATTACTGTACAAATTGGTTGCATTTTTAGAGTTTTGCTTAATATATAATTAGTTTATTAATTATTAAAATTAATATGTAATTTATTATTTTAGGTATATTTTGGGTTTTCTATCAATTTATAAAATTAAATTTTATGGATTTTTATAATTATTGAGAATGAGATTTTTCTCAAAGATTCACCTTTTAAAAACCATACATTTTAAAATAATGTATTTTACTTATAGTTATTTTTCAAATAATATCATTTTTGGTCATGGTGTAGAAAGGGATAATGATGATTCTATCATCTAAAATATAAGCCTAAAATTTTAAAAAATTTATAATTATTTTATTTCTTCTATTTAAAAAAAATAAATTATTTTGTATATTTATTATAATTTTGGTTGAGGAGGAGGTGTGATGGAATTTAAGAAAATAAATTAAAATAAAATATCTCTATCATGAAAAATTTTACACAAAACATTTAAAAAAATTGGAATTATTTGAAAAAAATGTATATACGTATATAAAATAGAACTTGGAAAAAACTATTAATGAAACAAAACACTAAATTAAAATAATATATATATATAATGTAAAAAATGTATGGGTGAAATGGTAGGGATCTATTTGGGATCTATTTCATCTCTAAATAAACCTTTAACATGATATTCTAGTACAGTTATGGGTTTTTATATATGCTGCATTTTTTTAACTCTATTACCAATTTTTTAGGTAGATTATCATATTATAAATTCAAGGGAATTTTTCCCTTTTTTGACATTACAACAAGATATGGCACAATTCTTCATTGTGGTGACTCCGAAGACATTAGTTATTGTTTCTCAACTATATAACTCGATGGAGATATCCCTCTTAGAGGTTATGGAATCAATTTGGTAATTTGAAGAAATTTAAGTGTCATAAATGCACCAAGGATCCTCTAATGAAAATGAAAATTTCATTTTCACATAATGGTTTGGTGACTCTGATGGTTCTTAGACTCACTCAACTATATTATTTTATAGAAACAATTCACCAATGGTAAGAGAAGTCTGTGGAAATTACCCATTATAGTGAATATTTTACTATTATTAATCCTAAAATATATAATATTCTAAATAGTGGACAATAAATTTTCAATTTTTTATGAACTAAATGTTCTCATGTTTCAATTTATTATTAATAGTTCTTTCTAATATGATGTTTAATTTTAGGTGTGTATGTATATATTTTTCAAATTATGAAATCAGTTTTTTAAAAGGCACTACATCTTCTGTGAATATTGGGAAAATAATACATTATCAATTAATGTTCTAGTATATGTACCATTGGTGGTTTGACTGAAACCTATAGTCTAAATTCCACTCAAAGTTAAACTGCAAGGTCCACTAGATGATCATTTTCACATATATTTATATAGAATTGAATATATAACTTTTAATATACATTCCGACATATTATGTTGTGGACATTGTACTAGAACAGTGAGTTGAACTTGTAGTCCTCTTCTAGTAAACATAACTTAAGAATAAAGAAACTAAAATTGTGGAATGATCCTTGCATATATGACATCTCTAAAAAATAATAACAAAATTCAATTATAAATAGTTAAAAATGATAAATGTTTTTTCCCGAAAACTTTTTCAACGATTTTAATGATTTAAAAGGCTTAATAAATGAATCCTTATTAGGTATATAGAAAAAAATTATATGATAATATATAGGGATAATTATATATATACATAAAATTTATTTTTGTAGATATTAGAGTTAATGGGATCACTTTATAGAAATAATTATTTAATATATAGGGATCTACTTTCTAGAATTCATGTATCTATTAAAATATAAATTGATAGGAATAAATCCCCTTTCCTATCATATTTAATTTTTAGTATGAGAAATTCATTTCAGGCGACTTATAGTGTTTCCATGAATTTTTCTATTAAATATAAAACACCACCATCCTCCCTCTAATTCCTCTTATTTTATCAAACATGGATAACATATAAAGTGCTTATAGATTTTTCAAGTTCTTAAAAATAGTCATGGGATCGAAAAAGAATTTATATTCAAATCCTATTTGTATTTTGATTCAATGGGAGCTCCTAGTGTTTTTTACCACTTCCCATACAAGATAATGTGTAGTGAATTGCACTAAATGTATCACACCGAACTGTCATGACAATGAATTATTTATCGTATTTGTAGTTTCCTATCATTTGAAATATAATATGCATGATAGTTTTATAACCTTTTTACAATTCCACATTTAAACCTTAATCCCTTAAATTATTATATCCTAATATCGAATTAAAAAACCATTTCCATTTATGTTTCCTGATAACCACTCAAAATGTTTGTAGTGGATACCTTCTCATTTTTATTGATTGATACTTTCCCATAATATCCATAATCCCTGAGTTCTTGAAAATCATCAACATTTATGTAACTACGATCACTGATCCTTATCATGTGAGGAAAGATTATTCTGTTTCCATAGTATTTGTTGGGATAATTTAGTATGGGATAATTTTATATCATTTTATTAATCAAAGAGGCTTAGTGGATTATTTATTGATTTAATCCAACTGACATTCATCAATTAATTTTTAAAAATAAGAAGGATAATATAAGGATTTTTTTGTAAATGTTTAGGTTATAAAATAAAAAAAATTCGTCTAATATATATAATAAATGAGTTATAACTCTAAGTGTGGTGTTTCAAATCTAGTTTCAAGTTCTATCAGTTGTTAGATAATTAATATATTATATTATTCATGGTTATTAGTTGATATTTCAAAAAATACATTTGGTGTCATTATTTTTTGTGTTTCATTGAAATTTTATTTTACTACTGATGTTGAGAATGTTGGTTGCAGTGATACATGATGTATTATTATGGATTTTCTAAATCCAAAATGTTTTATGAAGAAGTATAATCATGAATTATTGAGGTAAATCCATCTACATGATAAACCATTCACTGTATACCTATATATTATGTTGTTGTATTGTATAAAAAGAAGAAAAAATGACATTTATCTAATTATTGAACTATTAAAGAAGTGGGTTTAGAGTTTCCTATTTAGAATATAATAACTTCCCATTCTGTAGTAGTTTGGAATGTGACATTGTGTAGGTTTGTATGATTGAATAATATATCCATCCCACTTATGTCTAGAACCCGAAAATCCTCCAGAAAAGTAGGTGATCATCTCAGAAATCACATAGTCGATTAGGTCCAAGAAACAAGTGTGTGGGAGGGAAGACATACACATAGGTTTTCCCACATAATAAAAATTGTTTATAGCCCATCAAAATTAGGTTTTAATGGGAGATTATGAGAGATCATTGACACTAATGAGGCTGAAAAGGTAATGTTTATTGGAATCCATGCCTATTAAGAACATAATTTTGGAAACAAGTATTGTATGGAATGAGGTTCTTATAGGATACACATAAAGGATGATATTAAACAATAAAAGTTATTCACATGGATAAATGATAAATCTTAATTCTTTTCTAATATTTAGGGTGCATGTGTTATGTATAGAAGGATATAACATAACTATTTCAAATTGGATACACCCAAACAACAACTACCGATTACATCTTGGAGGGTATGATTTAAACAAAATTAATTTTTGTGATATAAAATTATAAAGGTTCCTACACCTTATTAAATATGTATGATTCTATATAGTCTCATACTTTTGTTTGATAGAATATATATAGATTATGCATAGATCACGAGTTTATTGAATTTGATCTATATTTTATGGACTAGACCATCTAAAGGAGGTCACACTATATGATTTAGTAAATTCCATAATAGATGATCGACCAATATATATATTCCATCACATGTGATTATATGATATCATATAGTAATAGAAGGAGTAGGTTTCACCATTTAATATGTAATCACACTTTTTCATGGAATATTATTATTCCAAAATCTAAAGTGAATTCATTATTAATATTTGAGCCCTTTTATGAAAATAAACTGGACTTCATAAAAAACATCGAATATAGAAAGAAAAATTGCATGGTATTATGGAATGAGAGGAAGATAACATTGATCTTAACCATTGGATACAGAGGATGGATGTTGGGTGGTTATCATCTCTGTAGACATCATTTCTTGGAGGGAAATTGTGTCCTAAATAAAATTATATATATGTGTTCAGAGAGTCCAAAAAATAGGGAAGGAATTTACATACCTACTGGAAAATTGAAATTAATTAAGGATATGGAAATTACATAAGTATGATATTTTTGGAATATCATCTAGTTGTGAGAATGATACACACAATTCCTGATGTACATTTATATCCATATATCTAGAAGAATTACAATGTGGTCAAAGAAGTAGAAGTGAGTTTTTGTTTGTGATGAGTGGTAGTTATATTTTTTATTTTTATTAATTGTGAGTTAATATGTTTAGTGACATCACTCTATTATATAACCCAAATATAAATATATTTCTATATTTTTTGATTTTCCTAGGAACATGACCCTTTAATGAACCTTAGAATTTCCCAGTGAGGGTAAACAAAGTAAAAAATCTTGTGAATTATATTTATTTCATCCCTCATAGGGAAAAAACTAAGTGAAATAAATGAGTGTTCCTAAAATCATGAGAAAATGAGCATAATGAATGATTTAACTCTTTATAATCCATGTTACCATGATTCACTCCCTCCTATGGTGATCTACATTATAATGGACTGAACATTTTTATCAATTATAATGGTTCTTCAATCCTATTCTTATGTGTGTTTATAAAGATCTATGTGATTGAGGAAATCATGGATTATGTTTGGTAAAGGTTTAAAGTAGAAATATGGTGGTAGATTATTTTGTAATGTGAACAATAGTTCACGACATGGGAGAGATAATTTTATGTCTTGAATAAAAAAATCATGGATTGAGTGTGGTGGTGAAAAAAGTTAAATTCATGATTTAGACCACATGATCATGATGTGATGGGATAAGGTGTCAAATTTATTGAATTTGCCTTAAAAAACATGATGTTAATGTTATTTACATGAAATGAAACAGGCCTATATTTTTTAAATATATGTTACAAATGTTTTAATGATTCTTAAACATGGGACATTCACAACATGAATGAGATATTCATACTGGGAAAATATGGTGGGATGAATTCATATAATGTCTTATAAAACCTATAATTTTACCAAAACCTTCCATTATTTCCAAGCCCTTGGTGACAATGGGACATTTGTAAAGATATTTCAAAATTACTTCAAATGGAATGAACACATGAATTATCATGTTCAGTATATAGTGATTGAAGGTTACTTTTCCATATTTCTGTTGAGGTTTATTTTCTTGACCGGTCTTGTTTCATCCAATTCATTATTTTATTTCTATAATTATTAATCAATTATATTCCTATGGGGTTATTTTTAAATCATATAGTTATCTTCAGTAATTCTTATAAATGATGGTATACTTATCCTTAATAATCAGTAAACCATATTAATCATAATGAATGTTTTACGGTTTTATGAATCAATTGGGTTTCTATATTGATAATGAGTTCCTTATAATTTTCTATATAGTGTGTTATCTAGGTTTATAAACTATTAAAATATTTTTGATGATACCTTTTAAAATTAATTATATAATAAATGTGTAAAATAATGTAAATTGTGAAATTTTGTTAGATAAATAACTAAAATAATTATGTTTTATAAACCATTGATATAATTTTCTAGAAAAAAAAATTATTGTTTTGGAATGTTTAAAAGAAATTATCTTAATATAGTTTGTTGAAGGTATATATTATTTTGGTATCATGTTTAAATAATTAATTTATTAAAATGTAGAATTACTTTCGGTTAATGTAGTTATATTCTATGAAAAATGAGTTAGTGAATATAGTATGAAAATAAAATGGTTGTTTGATAAATATAAATATTTTGGGTTATAAGATCCCATTTTTATGGTATGGATAGTTCCATGAATTTTAGGGACTAGATTCCCTATTTATTTTGTTTATTATTTTTTTACTTATCGGTTTTCATTAGTTATGTGAATTTCTATACAACATTAGGTGATTATGGATGATTTATTATTGGTGAGATTTGGATATGGAGGCTCAGGTTTTTAGAAATAGTTGACACATGAGTAGGAAGGATTCATGGTTTTATGCATGGAGATATATTTTGTAATATGCATGGTTGTGTTGGTGAAGACAATGAGATTGATGGAATAGCTATATGTGGGGATTTACCATTGTTGTTATGAAATATATTATTATTTATTGTCAATGAATCTTATTAAATTCTAGATGTCTAGGTTTCTGGTTCTACATTCCCTTCTAAAATAGTCCAAGAAAATTGTTTTGATTGGTTATGCATATCTTTTATTGTATCTTAAGTCATTCCATATAGTACCTGAAATTATATAATGTTAATGATATGTTTTAATAAATGTATTTACATATTGGTTGGAGCCTCTTGGAATGATGGAAGGATTATTTTCTTGGGAAAACGTGGAATCATTTTTTTATGGATAAAGAGAAAGTGAATCAGTTACAGATCATGCTAAATTGATTGTATTAAAATTTAAATTTCCCATTGAAATTATTAATGTAATTTAAAATCACTAATAGAAATAATTAAATGAAATTATTCTTCAATTTTTATGGGTTTAATAGGATATATAGTCATTGGTTGTGGTAGTCATGTGTCTGATTGAAAGTAGTCGTAGTTTATCCAAAGACTAGATTAACGATCATAGTGTGGTTTAGAGCTATAATATATCCTATATGTTTTCTTATTTTATATGCTACGCCGATCATATAAAAATTGAGACTAACACCCAATGGTCTCCCAGAGGATTTATCCCCAATAAATTTTGGTTTTTGAGGATGTTTTGGAAGACTACCTCCTCTGGCCTCAATCCTTTCACTATATAGTATGATTTTTCTCATATAAAAGGTTTTCAACATTCATTTTTATATATATTTATATGTGTTTGTGTGAAGATGCGTGTGATTAATGGGGTGAAATGTCAAGTGTTTCCTTCAAACACATGTATCTTTTGATATTATATCATAATTATTATTATAGGTATGATGTGTAGAAGATGTAATTCATTCTAGTATAACATAAGTCATACTAGTTGTTTCGGATCTCAAAAACTACTTAGTAAGTATCTAGAGATATAACATGGGATGATGATATAATGTGATCAAAATAATTCATGAGATGACACTTAGCCCAGGTTTATTCTTTTTGGATTACTTCTAGAGAGAAATGAAACATGACATATGGAATTGGGGAATAGTGGAAGACCATTCAGGAAGTTGAAGCGGGGAACCTAATTTTTATATTATATTAAATGATCTCTTATGTGTGATATATTGCGAGAGATAACCATGTTGAATTTGGGAATATAGTATACCCATTTATTTGTTTAATTGGTTTAATTTGTTATTCAATGGTATTTGGTATGCATCCATTAATTTTTTCATTAGAGGTTATTTGGAAGATCATATTGAGTGTACCTTTTGTTCACACCCTACATGTATATAAACTGTTTTCAGGACATCTTAATCTTGATGGTGATTGGGATGGACATTAATATCTCATGGATTTTTCTAGATATGTTGGGTTTTATAGTCATTACTGTGGTTTTGTTTTGGTACATATAGTTTTTTTTGTTTTTTCTATTTTTGGACATTATGTCTATGTAATTTGTATCTTTAAATTTTATCTTGCTCATAGTGGTCAGGTGTTTCTATCCTATCTATAATTTTTTATATCATATAGGGTAATTCCCTTTATCTGTGTACATGATATAAAATTGTTTCTTGTTTCCAATCCATGGATATTTGGATGTGGTATTCATTTTTCATTATCTATATTCACTCATTATTGACCTAGGAGGAGTACATTTGTGTGGAGGGGTTTTTGATGGAGTGGTGTCAAAAGCTT
Source organism: Viscum album (assembly GCA_963277665.1). Classification (NCBI taxonomy): domain Eukaryota; kingdom Viridiplantae; phylum Streptophyta; class Magnoliopsida; order Santalales; family Viscaceae; genus Viscum; species Viscum album. Next base: position 1,778,159,529 of record OY728165.1, on the reverse strand, counting down.
TGGTTAATAGATATGTTGGTTTTCGAAGGAAGGAACTGGTTAGAAATACATGGTATGGTTGGGAAACAATGTTAGCTGAGATTAGTAAGTGATGTATAAAAGTGGGACCTGCTGAGACATAGGTATTTCGAGCCCCCTGTGTTCTAATACAATAACTTTTAAGGTTACTAATCCAACTAAGAGAAGTGATTATGGTTATGGGATAGGGACCTAGGAAAGGATCATGCATCATCAATATTTTTCCCCATGTTTATGTGGGTATATATTGAAATTAGGTTAAACCTGAAATAAATAATAAATCATATATATTTCATATTCACGATTGAAGAGTCCTTAATAGTTTTTTCTTTAAAAATTAGGGCACTAGGCTGATGTCCCTATTAGGTTTCTATCAAATTTTTTTGATGGAATATGCAAGCATAGCATCACAAAGTTGAGGTTGATGATAATGGATCACGGAGAAGGAAACAATGTGGGTTTTAGTGTATGTTTCAATAGAGGTATGATTAATTCATTTCAAGCTAATTGGTACAGTAATGGAATGTGGAATTATAAAAAATATTTAGTTTGACTCACTCTATAAGGGAACCCTATGTTTCTGTTGATATGATGATTCTACATAAAGATATAAGGAAATGGTAGTTCTTTTCAATCAAGGATCATTATGAGTTTATAATATTTTTAAGAGAAATATTGAGACCAGTACATTATTATAGTTTTCTTCATTGATTGGGAAGATTTCATCTTTCCTGGAGCTATATTCCCTTCATTAGGGATAAAAAATGTATGTGTTTTTGATCTATCTAAAAATCCTTCATCTTTATGATTCAGACATGTTTATAGAATAATAGGTTGATGGGTGTCATTTCTAGGAGGCTTTTCATTCATAAATTTAGTGTTATGACATATCTTTTATGTTTTTAAGAGGGTTTTCCTTTGTCAATGACAAAGAAAAAAATATTAAAATAAAAAATGTGAGGATTGGAAAGTCTCACAAAATTTATATTTTTACATTCATTATCATGAAAAGGAGGAAAATCATCTGGATGGTAAACCATCCATGTAATATCTTATTTAACATATCTCCAGTTGCGTTAATAATCAGAGGTAATTGAGAGGATTATAGACAGGATTGTATATTCATGAGTGGGGATTCATCAAGATTATCTATGGACTAGAAATATAGGTTAGGGTTCCTAGATTCCTCGATAGAAGATATTTTGGTCATCTGTAGTTAAGCCTCATCCATCATCATCTCCTTTCCCTTGGTGTGTAATCTCTAACGACCTACTAAGCGACTAGATGTATATTTTTCATATTATGTTCATGGTCATGAATAATGAGAGTGGCTAGAATTCTTGTTCTAGATGTTGTTGGTAGGTTTTCCACATTAGTATCCTCTATGGAGAATATTTTTGATGAGGAAGAAGTAGTTTTATGTACCGACATTAGACTATCAGGACACAGATAGGGTAGGTAGAGGAGAACCCAAATTTTCTCATCATCATTAGAGATAATAGCATTACCATGGTGGTGGTATTCTTTACCGTTAAAAATCCATGGCATAGTTCTTGGTAAGCTATGTGACTTGGAGTAACTGGAATTATTTGATCCAAATATAGTTATATGAAACTTTTATTATTTTATTCTTAGATACATGATATGGTTTATTCAGGAGTGAAACACTCCTTCATTTCACTTACTCCAATACATGATTTGGGATATGAGTTGGAGAGTCTTATCATATAATTGAGACTGACTACTCCAATTGGATGTTGAGTATTTCTAAATGATGTAAGTTGTGACTATGAGCTAGTTCATGAGAATCAACACTCATGGGGACACTTCCTAGGTATATGGATACAAACATATGTTATCATTCGTCCTATTGACTGATTTTATTTTGCTCATGATGTTGTAGATTTCTTCTGGAGTAATTTTTTACTATGATGATCATTTTGATTTTTCCATGTTCATTAGAGATAAAGATCATTAGATTGGTCAGAGGACAATTTATTCTTTATATTTCTTTATTTCTATGTTTATTTTGAGTTCATCAGACATTAAACCAACAGTTTTTTCTAAGGATATCAAAGAATACCCCCAATTTATTTATTGAGGATTTTTTATTGTTATTTCCTAAATGAGAGTTTGATTTAGGGATAAAACTATATTATAATGCTTTTACAATATTTATTTGTCTATATAATATGTATCCTATTGAGTTATGGGAGTTATTGGTATATGAAAGTAATCTTTTATAGTGATATTTGGTTCATCTGAGTGTGTCATGTTGTGGTGCACTGGTTTTGTTTATAAAGAATCCTAATGATAGTGTATGTATCTATATTAATTATTGGACCTTGAATCAGGATAAATAAAGATTTTTAATCCTCTTCCATGAATTGAGGATTTATTCTATTATCCAAAAGGGCTAATTGGTGCTTAAAAATTTATTTATTTTCATATATCAGCAAATTTAGGAGAAGAATTAGGTTATAATAAAGAATAATTTTTTATATTTGTTATGGTATTATGAGATTATTGTGATGTTTTTGAGTGTGAAAAAACACACAACTAGTGATCATTTTTTTGATGAACATAGTGTACAAAGAGTCCACATATCAGTTCATGGTGGTTTTCATTGATGTCATTCATATATAAACTATATCTAAGGAGGAAAACACAATGTCTCTATAAACTATTTTGGTTGTACTTCACCCTTGGTATTTGTTTGGGAATCTCTCAATGTGTGAGTTTTGGGATCATGAGGTTTTCTTCTAGGGTAATTTCATATCCTCGTATGGAGTATTCATGGATGCTTCAATGAATGAGAACATAATTTCTTAGGTTTCACCAAAAAATAATTAAATAGGTTCTGAGTTTTATAAGGATTATAGGACATTATTTGAGGTTTCCCCCTAATATATCTCATGTTGTAACTCCTCTTAAAATCAATAACATTAATTATTAATAATGTTTGAGGTCTGTAAAGTGTCATCTATACTACATGTAACTGAAGAAAATATTTTCCAGCAATCTGGTTCTTCATTTTCAATGAAGAGGGAGTTCAGTTTGAGGTTATATATGACACCTAACATCTTATATTTTCTAGTGTTTTGGCGCATAATATATCTGGGGTCTGTTATGGATCTTGACGGTTACATCCCTATGTGAATAACTATACCTCCTTTGAATCTGAGCTAGAATAAGTTGTATTTTTCCTGATGTTGTGAAAACATTTCTTCAGTATAATGTGTTTTATGGATTCATTAATAATATGTTTCTGAGTTATGTCATCTATTAACCTAACCTGAACATGAGACAAAGATATTGGATGGATTTCATTCATGATTATGAAATATAAATTTCAAATACATTGGGTAAGGTTAATGTTTTTGTTGAAGTTTAGAACAGGTAGTCACAGATTTATATTGTCTGTGAATCTATAGATCCATGGATATTGTTGGAATAACATAAAATCATGTTTCCTAATATGGGAGAAAATAGTGATTGACGCTTCCTTTATCCAAACATAGTTCATTAATCTTCGGTTCATAAGTTGGAGGAGTCCCTGTTGTGGGATTTTGGGGTAGAGGTATGTAAAGTTTGTGTAATATTTAGTGATCGCCTTAATGGTTCGTCTAATGATGGACATAAGTAGGTGTTATTTTAGAGGTTAATTTTCATATTTTATTGATCCAAAAGGAGGTTATCTATTGTTTCTACCTCTCTCTCTTGATTATACAAAATTTCTTGATAATGATTTTCCAACTATGACAGGCATGTTTTCTTGACCTACGTGAAATAATTCTATTGTAGAGTTTGTGTCTTAGTGTATAGTCTACCTGAAGGTGATGGATTTACATTTTATTTTTTGTTGTTATCTCCATCCATTAAATATTCCTCAATGTAAGTGAGAGGATATTTAAATGGAATTTGTCATCAATGAACATCAATATTAAGAAGGATATGATTCTATATGATTTATAGTGTAACATATGATGAAAATATAATAATTTATACTAATAAATGTGTCAATATCATTGAAGCTTTTATCGAGGAATTATTTGGAAGAGGTGGTTATACTCCATGGATTATAGGAGATGATTATATCTAACCATGATCCTTATTTAACCACCAGTTTGTAAAGTGGTTTCCATCATTATTTTAAATTTTAGTTGGTACTTAGAACTAATTTTCATCAATAGATGGATGGTTAGATAGACTAGTTCTTCCATAATAATGAGGAAATCATTCATTATTATGTCATGGATATTAGTGTTTTATAGATGAGGAACCTATCATTGGTCAATTTTTCTTACAATAATTGTTTTCACTCAACCATTTATATGAAATAATCTGATGATTTTTAAGATCAACATCTCCTTTATTTTTTTTCATAGTTGGGTAGATGATTCATTAACAAATAATCCAAAACTAGTAAAAAGAATAATAGAGATGTTTTATGTGATTCATGATAGGATGAAGGTATTGAAGGATCATTAAATGTCTTTTTTATACATATAATGATATATATGGAGTTCGATGTTGGGGACCATGTTTTCGTAAAGCTGTCTTCTTCATCAAGCGATGAGAAAGATTGTACATGGAATTAATTTTTCTTAATGGTTGGTTGGGGTTTGAGGTCTTGTATTTGTTTAGAGCCATTATATAATGTAAATCACTTCCCCCATAGATAATATGGAAACATGATTTCATTTATGTTTTGAATATTCAATGATATCATCCTAATGACTATAAGAACATTGATTAGGGAAATAACTAGGTTTATGCTGACAAAACTATAGATACATGGCACATAGGGACCATGGGCCACTAGGAGAACATGTGTCATGAGTGTGTATGTTACATGGTTTATGTATTGAGGTGAAAATATTGAATGTAGGAGAGAAACTTTGAATATTCGGTATATACACATAGATAATAACCTGAGTTGTTTGATTCATATCACTTATCTTATAGAAATTTTTGTTATTTTTTTATTTATCATTATATGGTTTATGAGATGGTTTTCCTTTATTGATTCATTTTTATGGCCTTGATTTTTTCTGATTGGTACCCATAATGGGAGATTGTTTTAGAGATGGTTATTGTGTACCATTTCAAAATGTTCCTCTATGTGAGGTTGTTTTTCTCCTATTATGGTGATATATCTGAGAGGTATCCCATGGGGTGACTATTGGGATGAACTCATTCACTTTAAATTATCAACGAGTATAGTATTAAGTATAATGGACAAGATTTTGTTGAGATAAATCTTATATAACTTTTTATATACATTTAGAATATTCATTTTCATATTTTAGAAGAACTTGGTTCATATGGGATGCTTGGAGTAGCATCAGTGGATTTTTGGAACTAAAATATTTTTAAATAATAAATCGATGTGTGTACTATATTTCATGACCTAATAGAGAGTGCTTTATTGCCTGAATTGGAATTATCTACCTAATAAGTTAATTTCATTGTGTGTAATTCATGATGTGAACCACGAGATCACGACTTAAAGCAGTGAGGGGTGAGATTTGGTGAATCAATCTATGAAAAATCATGATTTTAAAATTTTATTCACAACACGATTAATTAAATTATTTTTTGGATCTAGGTGATTTAGTTTCGAATTCATGTTAAGCTTGTGACATTCATGACATTAATAACCCATTCTTGCCTTTAATTTTTATCTAATTGAATGCCAATAAATCCCCTTTCACCCAAAAAATTTATTGAACACATTATTCTATCCTAACCCTAGGGGAATAGATGTTCTCTCTCAAGGCCATTCAAATCAATTTTTAAATGGAGTCACCCCCATCATCTCTGGTTCGATGTATGGCTATATAAGATTATTCCCACCTTTTTTAATTTAGGTTCTTCTCCAATTTGTCTTTTTTTGTCACATTTTTTCCTTGCCATGTAGGTTGATATAAATTTTTCTGATGATGTTCATTCAGTGATTTTTAGAGTACTTGTGGCATGATGATCATAGAGGGATATAGTTTCATTCTAAGAGTGGTAATAAGAGTTTGGCATTTTAGTTATACTCTCTATCTAATAACATTGATAACATTGAGGTACTATATTTATTACTACACCAAATATTTTATATGAAATTGTATAATTTTTTGGATTTAATCCTTTGTATGATTGTCGAATTAACCTTAATAAATAATAAATAAAAATAATGAAATGTAATAGTTTAGGGTTGTAGGATCACATGTATTTCCATGATGATAGTGGTTGTCTATTTATTTTCAATATAGTCTACTATCTATTATTATTCTTTGATAGATTTTTTTACAATATAGTGTATCATGTTTGATATGTAGAAAATTATTAAAAAATGTAATATTGGTAATTTCTCTCACTAATGAATTGAAATAGGGTAGTTTTATAAATCATTTTATTATTTTATTGAAATCAAACATGTTATTTTGGAATTTTTATATGAAATATTCTTTCTTATTGTTTTTCAACTTGACGTTTTGTTTTGAAGAATATTAAAATAATCAATATCCTAAAATAGTTTTTCCCTCAGCTTTTATATTGTTACAACCAATGATAAATGATTTATTTAAGAAAATATAGTAATAAATTAGTTATTTTAAATAGATTAATGATTTTGGTTGTCTGAGAATATTTATTTTTAATGGTTGGATTCATTGTTATTATAAACTCGATTCCCAATAGTTTTTCTTTATTGTTTGGTGGTTTCTGTGTTTTCTCTGGATATGATCTTTTCATTGAAACATGATGTGATACTAGGAAGGATAATGTTTAGAGTAACATTTTCATGGGGGCCTAGGTTTATAACAATAGTTGGTGTATAATAATGCGGTTCTTATACTTATATGCATAGTGGTATGTATAATGGAATCTAGAATGGAGTAATTATTGATGTAATGGGTCTAAGAAGATCATCCTTATTATTTTGATAATATATGGGATACTTGGGTGTTAAAAAATATTATTTGTAGTTGGATGTCTTATTTTCAATACATTCCCTTCCCCATAACATGAGATAGCTAGGTGTTCTTGGTTATGAATAAATTTTATGGGGTTTTTTAGATTTTTCTATACTACATGGAAATATATATTGTTAATGATATTGTTTAATAAATATTTTAATTCAAGGCCTTGGTTTTTTTGGGAATGATGGAAGTATGATAATATTTTTAAACCATATAATTAGTTTGATTGTTCTTGGAGGGTAAAAAAATTAGTTGATGGTCAATAAAATGCAAAATTTAAGTAATGTTAATTGTTTATTGAATAATTAATGTTATTTAAAATATTTAATATAAATAGTTAAATGAATTTCACCAAGAATTATAGTGTGTTTAGACAATATAATTTAATTAGTAGTGATAGCCTAGTTTCTATGTGAAAATAGCTTCAGTTGATCCTAATAACATATAAATAACTATAGTGTCATTGTTAGCTATATTATATAATGTATTTATTGTGATTTTATATACTACCACACCCATGTCTGTATACAGATGGACTCCCTGTGGACCCTGGAAGAGTGGATTCCCAAAAATCTTAGATGGAGAGGATTTGATGGATGACTACACCCTCTATCCCCTCTCTCTTCTCCTATTAGTGTTATGATGTTGGTGTGCACAATGGTTAAATTTTCGATATTTAATTGTTTCTGTATGTTTATTTTGTATAGGGATGTAATATATTATGGTTATTTCATTATTACGTATATGTAGATATAGTATCCTATGTATTATTACATGTATGAAATGTATTGTATATAAAATATTAAGGTATAATACAAGAGATATGTGTTGTTGTGGATCCCCAAAAATACTTGGTTGCTACAAAAATACGTGGACTGGGTTGATGAGATGATTTGATTCAAGGGATATTTGGGATAATATTTAGCCTAGGTCCCTTCTGGATAGATTATTTTTGGGGAGAGGTCGATCAAGAATCATGATGTTGGGGAAGGGAGGAAAACCAATAGAGAAGTGGTATAATGGTAAATTATTCTGATATTATTTTATTTTATCTCTTCTATATGATAGTTGGTGAGAGGTATCCATGAAGAGGATAAGAATATAGTATATATGTTTACGTGGGGAGTGGGTGTCACTTATTTCTCAGTTTTATTTAGTGTGCATTCATTATATATTTAATGATATGATTTAGGGAGAATACAACTATATAAACCAATTATGATCACTCGATATACATATATAAACTATATTTTTTGTTTGGAGGATATGTTTGGTGATTGGAATGAACATTATCATCTTGTTTGGTGTTTAGGAGCTATAGGGATTTTTGGTCTCAATAGAGGATATATTCTATCACGTTTCATTTTCATATTTTTGTTGAGTTCATGGAATTTACATTCATGTAATTATTATATTTTACTTCTATCTTGAGATTTTTTTGGGTACTTTAATAATTTATCTACATTTTTATATCATAGAGGTATATTCCTCCCATTTGTGTGTATTATGCCTATCTATAACACATGGTCTACTTGAAGTTTTTTTGGGTTCTATTATATCCCATCATTCATTTCTATCATAGTAGGTGTACCATTGGGGGGGGGGTATTGCAAGTGATATTTCCCGTTAATATAAATAGTGAGCTCAAAAAATTAGTGATGCCACTCTATTATGTATCATAGATCAAAATAGTATTCCCTTATGTTTTAGGATCATATAAACATCATCATTTCATGCTCTATGGAATTTCCTAGTTAGGGTGAACAAAGTTAAATCTAATGTTTAATTTATTTCTTTCATCAACCATAAAAAGAAATTAATGGAGTCATAAAAGTGTTCCTCACATAAGGATAAGTCGATCATAATCATGGATATAATATATTAGAATATATTTTTACATGATTCCCCATCATGGTAACCTCGTAGATAATAGAAAAAAATTAGTGTTTATGTTTATGTTTTTTAATTGATGTTTTATCTCTTAGAATTATTGAAACATTAGAAGTTTTTAATAAAAAAGGGATACTACTTTGTTAATGAAAAAAATCCATTATGGAAGAATATAATGAAAAAAACATTAACTATTTGAAGAAACATGTCAAATATTAATACATTCAGGGTATATTTTAAAATATATAAAATAGGAATCCTCATGAAATATATCACAATGATTTCATTATATGTTCAAAATTAATCAATTATTTATGGGTAGATTCATCCTACCCTAACTACACCATGATAATATATTTAAAATTTCACATTATATGCGGGAAATATTAATAAATATTTTTAGAGCTGACTTAAATGGCCATGAGGCTAAGCTAAATGTGTTGTGTAATTATTTTGAGAACTTGAGGATGAGACCAACCAAAATTTTGGTTGCTTTATTTTATTTTCCAAAGAATATTGTGTAAGTCATGCAGATTATTGGAAAAAATATCGATGATGTTATGATATTAAAAATATTCTAGTGGATACTACCTCTGTGGTTTAATGGAATTCTAACAGTGCATGGGGAAAAGGATTTGAAAAAACTATATCTAAATATCCTTTATAGTATACTTTTCATATTTGAAATTAGAAATGAAAAAATGCAGTTTTTCTAATGGGGAGGTTAAAAGAGGTTTCATCAAAATCGATGAAGATAGTTTTTGTTAATAAAGACCACAATGACGATGGGGTTGATGTTGTAATATATTTCCTTTCCTAGATCATAACATGATAAATTAATATTCAATGTCATGTATCCACATTATATACATTGATGTGGTAATGTTATAAGTCTCACAACGATTTGATTTAGAAATATTCATGACGATAAGGATAAAGTGATTATATGTAAACCTTTAAAAGGTAAAAAACTAGTATAAAACTAGAATAGAAAATATTGAAAAAGAAAAACTTGTTACCTAAATAAGATGAAATATCATTTGAGTTAGAAGTGGGGGAGGATAAATATAATAGATACCTATTTAAATATGATTTATAATAAGTTATTTATTTGTTATATGGTGGTGAATATGATTTTGGAAATGATATAGTTGAGTTCCAAGTCAATATTCATGGTTATATTGTTGAAACCCTTGAATAAAAATAAAAAATTACGGCTAAAAAGAAGAAGTAAAGTACAATTTGTTTCATGATTCTAGTCTCTACATAGAATTAAACAAGAATGAAAAATTAGAATAAAAATAAAATATTAAAAATTTTAATTCTTGAATTTCTATAAACATTTAAAATTAGTTTGATCCCATGATCAATGTTTATTAACAATCTCAATTCATATAATGCATGGAAAAGAAAAAAAAATTAAATTTTCAAAATAACTAAATAAATTTAAGAAGAATTTATGGATTTGTGAGGATTGTATGATGATCATGAAATGATTCTTACATTGAATATAGTGTTGATTTTATTAAAGTTACTAGTTCTAGTTGAACATATACAAGTCTCTAGAGTGATTAATGAAGAGTGTATTCCCATGTAAAAGTTGAATCATTTTAAAAATAAGGATATGGTTGTTATATATCCTGATCATAAGATTGATAATACAATGGATTATTATATAAAACCATCATTAACTCTATAGAAAAAATTATTCTAGTGGGATGGTCAATATCTTACTTGTAATACGTTGAAGGATTTAGTGATGTCATTAAAAATTTGTTTTTGTTTCACATTTTTGGCACAACAATTATATTTTCACGACAACCAAAAAGTTTTTTAGAAATAAAAAATACCAAAAAATTAAAATTTTTTCAAAAATTTTTTATGCTTCTATAAGTTATTTATTTTTGTGTAATTTATTTGGAAATAAGGCTATATATTGTGCCTCATGGGTTCAATGTGATGTTTCTTAGAATACATAGGATAAGAGAGAAAATATGTATCTGGGGTCTTAAATAAAAATAATAAAATTTAAAAATAGATACTCTATTTTTGAAGATGAAGAGGAAAATATGGAAGAAATGGAATAACAAGTGTTTTAGTTATCAAGAGAAGTTTTTCATTAGTTGTGAATGGAGAAAAATGATTTAATGAGGTAAAAAATTAAAATATTTATTCTTTAAATAATTTAAATGTCTTTTTTATTGGATATAGAAAGTGGATATTTATCTCAAAATATTAAAAATTAAAATTTATTCACTTATTTTAAATACAAAAAATGTGGGGATTTATATTTTGGAGTTGATGGTGAAAATATTTATTTTACCTCTGAGAAGAAACATTTTATAGGAAAGGATATAAAAAATATAGATGTACACTTGGTGGATAGAATAAGTAAAAGATATTTGTAGTGAGTGCATGTTATGTGAATCATTACATGCTATGGAATTTTATAGAAATGGGTTCACTATAGACATAAGAGATGACTCAAATATTCTACAATGATGATGAAAAAGGGGAATATATATCTTATATGTGAGGAAAATATGTTCACGATTTCCAATGAATTTGGACATGGTATTTAGAACAAACATCTCAAAATCTTGAGAATATTTTTTGTAAAATATAGTGAAGAATGATAGAGTGTCTTATTTTACCATTTTAAAATTCTACAATACCCAATAATGTGACTCTTTGAAAAATGTAAATATTATTCAAAATAAATATAAAAAATTATTTGAAAACCATCAATATTATTTGATCTTGTTCATGTGGCTTTTTGTTATAAAATAACTCCTAAAGCATCTAATGAATAAGTTCATTGTGTGATTTTTGTTAACTATTTTATTTGGATATATTGGTTTATAGTGATTACTCACAAAATTGGAGTCTAAAAGTGCATCACATTATATGAAAGAGAATATTAATGGAAAATTGGTGAAAATATTCTAATGATATCTCACTGAAAATGGTACATAAAATAAAAATTCCATATATGAATGATATCATTAAAAACATGGGATTCAACGCGAAGAGTTTGTGGTAAATAATATTAAACAAAAAAGATATAAATAGGAAATAAATCATATTATCAACAATATATCGATGGTTACTCTTTTTGAAAAGTCATAACTAGAGAAGTATTTGAAATTAGTGGTTCTAAAAGTTTCATATATATCTTATCATTAATTATTCATACCAATGGAAGAACATACCCCTTAACAAATCTTGTATGGAAATAAATCCACATTAAAATAAATCTAGGTGATTTAAAGGAACAATTTTATTTAAAAAATGAAAAATAATGTCCAGCTTAGATATATATGATTCTATAATTCTTGGAAATCATTGATGACTAAGGAATATAATTCATATAACAATTTTGGAAAAAAAATGTTTGATATCCATGATGTAACCATGACTAAAATTTTGAAGAATGTGATTCCATGTGATTAGATTCTAGCCTCACTTGTGAAGGATTTATATTGAAATAAGATAGTTTCTTGGAGGAAAATGATGACAGTGTTTTTGGATCAAGTGTCCTAAAGATGGATTACATTGAATCTAATGGTAGCTCTGACTATGAGAAAATAACATCAGGGATAATAACATCAGACATATAATTCCGTAGGGCATATGTCACAAATAAAAATATCATTGGGGAATTAATAACTCTAGTTTAAATAATAATGATGAATTCATAAAAAATTGCCCATTTTTTATCAAGTGGAACCAAAATCATTTCATAAATCTTCCAAATATTAATTTTACTTCATTAAAATACATGATTATCATAACATGTTTGAGAAAAAAATACTTGAAAATTAGTATATAGGTTATAAAAAAATTGACAGGAACTAAATGGGATCTCTAATATTAAAATAGTAAACATATAATTTCAAAAATGAATAATTAGTGTATTCTGTGAATGAGGTATTATCATATTGAGGTAATTATTTTGGATAAAACATTTTTTCAAGTGTTTTTTATTAAATATATATGATTTTTCTTAGATGTGATCCTAAAAAAATATATCAATAATTACCAATTAAATCTAAAATCATCGCCAAGAGTGATTTACTTTAAGATGAAGTATATATTGAGTAACTTGATAGATTTATCATTCATGATAGTTAGATAAAAGTGTGGTGATCGAGGAAATCTGTATATGGAGAGAAGAAATAACTAATAGCATGTTACTCATAGTTAGACCAATTTGTATAGATTATCATCAATCCTAAGGTAGGTGTTGATCAAAAACATAAAATCAAGGAGTACGTATAGTATGAAATTGTGATTATATATTTTGAAAACATCATTTTTAGGGCCATGGATGAAGCCTAATGAAATATTTTTCCAGTGTTAATGAGGTGTGAACATGAAATGTCTCTAATTAGTGAGTTATTAATTTTCCTTAGTTTTAATTTAATTCAAGGAAAGAATTATAAATTTATCTCTTATACCTAATTTCCCATAGAAGTGATGAAATATTTTCCAAAAGAAGATTCCCAATTATTGCTACAACGGTGGAGACTTTAATGAAAATATGAAAATATTATAATGTTGAGGAGGATTGTTTAACACTCTTTAGGAAAATATTTAGTAGTTTACTCAACATGAAATCCATTTGACCATAATTTTGGTTCTCCACATGTTTTGATTCCCACAATTAATTTTGTCCAATACAAATCAACATGAAGTCTATGTTTTATATACATCAATATATCGACCAAATAATATATTTTGGGTTGTATTACTACAGAAATTTATAAAAAAATATATTGGTTATACAAATGTAAATTTCAAAGGTTCAACTAATAAACAATAAAAATATGGAGGGGTGTTCTAAATTGTACGAACAATCTTTACCTAGTAATGTAATATTTTTTGATTTCATATCATTATAAACTACAAAGGAGAAAAACGTTTCAAAAACCCAAGCATTTATTTAGATGATAAGGATGTAAAAACAAATGGAAGATATTAGAATTGATTTGAAATATCTTATTATAATAATCTGTTACTAAACAAGTGTAATAATAATTAAAAAAAATCACTTTTATCACTCTTGTATGATTTAAAATGGGATTAAATATAGTTTCTTAAATGATAAGGTAGAGAAACATGTTATGAAATTATGATTCCAAACCACTCGAAATCGTGTTATTATCATCATGAAATGTTCTCTACCCGAGGTGGTTTTCAAGTAGATTCAATTGAATATAAGAGTATAAATTAATCCATATTTTTTCAATTAATATATATTATATAACCCACTATCCAATGGGGATTTCATTGGTAGAATCGAGTGATTTATCTCCACACATACTCTCATTTCTTTATAACTCTATTTTATGAATATATAACAATTTGATTTGTGGGGTTTTAATAAAAGGGAGAATAAATGATTTAAAATATGGAATTTTTGAGAAAAATAATCATGTTTATGAAGTTATATATTAGATCACTATATTGAAAAAGGGCGAGTATCACAAGGGTAAAGTGCCTGACATCAAATTTAGGGGCTGGCAGTTAATAGTTTGATTGTTGAATCATGTAGTGAAATGATGTGTGGTCATTGAAATTCATTCAAATAACTAATTTTTGTCACATTAAGAATTTTTATTTGATATTATATGTTATGGTTGATGAAACTTAATTCAATATTTATAGGAGAGTTGATCATTAAGTGGTTCTAGTGCGTGAAAGGACCAGTTTCTATTTTACTAACACTGGTTGAGTTGAAATATTATTTAGTACATCTTAATCCATATAAAACATTCTAAACATTTAACATTTAGACCTATTAAGATATAAATTATCCTATTATCAATTACCTATCTCGTGAAATTATAAATAATTATGAATGAATTGAAAATATTTTTTTTATAAGGTTCTCTACCCAATAAGAGTAGCTAGCCCATAACATTGTATGGAAGTAATAATGGTCTCACAATCACATAGAAATCAATCCATTAATAATTTTGAAAACAAGTAAGATAAATCCTCACACATTCTATGTACTTTAATAAATAAATAGTACTTGTTTTAAAACTCATGAAGGGATCATTATTCTACCTCTAAAGATAGTCTATACCTTCTTGTATGGTTTTTTGTAACACTAATAAAGACTTATTCCATTTTAGACTATTGTTTTATGTCACACTGCGACTAGTTCTCCATGAACATCTTTTTCACATGGTTACTTACATAGTAGTGTCCAAGAAACATAACTTCTTCATTTTTGTAATAAAAAATCAATACTTTCTTCTTCTTCTTCTTTTATCAGCCACAATGATTTTAATACATTATTGATTGATAAATTGAATTCTTCTTGACCCAAATGGTAACCAAATAAATATAAATAACTCAATCACTTATTATTATACTTATTATCATTGAAAAAAAAACTAAAGAAATATATTATTATTGTCTTGATCCCTTTATTATATAGTGAAACAATAGGCCATACGTAATCCTCCTCTACTTCATTGAGAGAATTGCATACATTGATATATGACTATAAATTTAAAGATGTTGAAAACATCGCGTAAAAATTAAAATATCACAACCCCGAATATTAATAAATTGGTTGTTGGAAAACCTTATTTTTTTCATCAGTCTTAATGATCTGAATGTTAGTTTGGAATGAAATCTCAGACCTTTTTGATACATAGCATAAAAAATTATGTGTAGTATCGACTTTCTCTTAGTGTAATTGGCAATTTATAAAAACTTCTTACACCAAAATTAGTATATCACATAATGTTATACATGTCTAACATTATTAATGGGTCATATAAAATATTAAAATCATTCCAAAAATATATATCCATAATCTAGATCATTTGAATTTATGTTCCAGTGTGCATTTGGGTTCACATTATGCATGCATTTAATTTTTATATTTTTATATATTCAATTATAACTCATACTTCTATGTAAAGGGGAACACACTATATCAATTAAATAACATGAATAAGAATCCACTATTTAATGAATGGAGACATTTTTTAGTTTCCATTTTCACACATAGGTATATTCAAAATCTTGTTATTTTTGTGTTCAATATATCACATGAAGTTATTTTCCTCTTATAAATGTTCAATCCAAATATTGTAACCTCCGAAAAAAATTGGCTGAATGTATTGCATATGATCACTATTAAATGTGAACCTGAGTGTGCATGTGATTTATTATTATTTCTCATCGAATTATGATTTTATGTGATCATTAGTTATTCTAATCAATGTAGATTGAAGGTATATACAAGATATAAAGATTATTGACTTGTTGAATGAGATACAAGAAAATATAAATCATTACTGAACATGTATTCATGAAGAATAGTAGTAGTTTGATACTTAGAACTTTCTTTTGATAATGTTGTTTTGTCAATGCATAATGATGGTGTATAAAAACCAATCACATGTATGTGGCTCTTATTTATTGAGTGTGATGTTCTTATTACTTCATGAAACATATTCACAGAACACCCCACTTCATGAAACCATGGATCCTCAAGGAACATTTCTTCTTTTTCACAGATAATTCAGCTTGGGGGGTCTATTTTTATGAAAAAAAAGAATTAGAAGGGGTTCATAGTGTAGAAAAACTCCATCCATCCTCATTTCATCAGTAGTTATAGGTATTTGGTCACAAAATTTAGTTTGTTGAATCACCGACTCAAATCCCACAAATAATTATATTGGCATCATGGGATTTAAATTCACGAATATCTCATATTATATTTTTTTGGATGTGGTATAAGTGACACAAAATATTTTGTCTCATTTTCATGTTTGATGAGTATTTCTTTTGTTTGAGAAATTACTCATCATCATGATTCCATGTGAGGATAATTGAATACAAAAACACTAAATATTTCATAATAATTTTAAATATGAATATCCCCTACAAAATTTCTTACATTTGGAAAATCATGGTTATTTGAGTAAAAAATTGTAAACCCATAAAAATATATTTGTATGTGGATATATATTTTTCATAATGTCTCAAGAATAAGTAAACTCAAATATATTGATATTGTTTTTTCTATCATAGTTTATTTTTACTAAAGTACATCGAAAAATGTTTTAGATGTTGAATATGATTGAATAAAATCATTGGATGGCTCTAATTTAATTGATATCATAAATGTAGTTATATTCATATGTCTCTAATCATAGGAATAGTATCACGTGAGAGTTTGTTCCACATCAATATCTAACATGTTTGGGAAGAAGTATAATTGAAATTCCATTCCCACTATTTCTTTGAGGAAACACCCAGTTTGGCACTCGAATACAGAGAAACGGATGGGAATATAGGTAATCCCCCACTTTGAGGTCCATGATATTCTTGTGGGACCAATCTATTACCAACATAAACCATGAACTCTACGAGCCTTATACATGGAACCTCCTACCTATTATAGGTAATATACACCCTACCACAAATTGTCTTTCTAGGTATTATCCCAATGCTGTTGAAGAAATTCCATTCCCATATGTTTCTTCGGTTGAGTGGACTAGGAATCTTAGTGTTATTGGGCCATATTTTTTTATCAAATACAATAACAATATGTCGTTCATAACCATGTGTTGAATGGAATATATATTCAAAATTTGTAGACAAATATTCTTCAATAATCATGTATATTATAATATTAATTTTCTTCAAGTTATCTATTTAGTTTTACTAATACTATAGTAAAATATTTCATGACCATATTCACTTTAAATTTTTATATTATTATTTTGAATAAACTCTAAATAACCATTAATCATACAAACCTATTTCATTCGAATATTATTCTATATTTTTATAAAAAATGTGTAATAATAAATTCATGTGTTTTGAACATAGTATTATTTCACCAATCACCAGTGTTACTAGGATAATTTTTCATGAATAAAATCAAATGTCATTTACAAAATACAAAAAAATTCTTAAAGTATCACCTTGGAAACTAAATGTATTAAAAAATGTTTCATAAGTAATAAATAATTGAGCACATATCCATGATCCAATAAATATTGGAACTTCCCCATAATATTTATATTAAGAAAATATTACTATTTCATAGAGCACCATTAGCAATGAATGAAATCATTGAAAACAAATACAACAAATACACAACATGGGATATTCAATACCCCCATTTGTATTTTTTTGAAATACCATCAATTTTATTTCCAAAGTAATATTTCAATAAGGGAATATCCCCACTTACTTCTCTAAAAATTAATTTCATTTTATCCCCCCTTATTGAAAAGAAACACATTGTTCATGGGAATGGGGTATAAGTCTATACATTATCAATATATAAACTATAATTTTAGTCAAAGAAAAATCAATCCATGATTAGTTTAAGAAAAATATAATTTTATTTAGACAAAAAATATATCCCATACTAACTTTTCATGACACTAGAAGAAATAATAACTCATATACTTGTCTTCCCTGATTTCCCACTTTCATTCCAGTATGAAGATACTAAATGTGATACATCATTTCATAGAACAATCCACCTAAAAATAATTCACACACATTATAAAATAGATGAAAAGTATTAAAATGAAATATATAAGATAAGTTATCTTGGATAACAACCACATTGTTATTCATTTTATTAATTCAAATACCCCACCTCTATAATATGAGGTTTATCATTAGTAACCAATGATGGGAAATTAAGGAATGCATACCATGACCTTAAAAATTATATTCAAGAAATTTATAGAATAATAATTTTTAATAAAAAATACAATAATGATATTTTCAGCTTCTTTATATGTATTTATCTAAGGGAACCACTCCTAATCATATTAATAATGTGAAATATTTTAATTACATAGTTTTAAGATGTTCCAATATAGATATTAAAAAAGAATTGACCTTCAACTTCTGACTGTATAGATTTAAAACTCTTATAACTACACCAAGAATTATATTTGTCAACACTTGATATTCGTAATATCAAATATAAGACTAACCCCTGATGATATATTTTTTATCCTTGTTCTCAAGGATATGACAACAGAAACATCAAATTCATCAAATATGATTATCCATCAAATTTATATTTGAATACCAAATTGATGAAATGTTAAATGAAAATTATTTCTTTATATTTGCTATCATAAATTTATTTCACTAACTTATATCAATGTTATCCCATTGAACCTTCAATTCCATTCACTATAATTAAAAATAAAATATAAAATTATATAAGGGAATAAACAGGATCCTTACTTTATTATCAATTTAAACAATTAGGTTCAATTATTTTTCTCAAACAGGTTTCTCTATTTCATCTTTTCTTAACACTAACACATCTAATCATTAATTCTAATAGATGATATATGGATCTTATCACTCCTTAAATTTATTTTCATGTGAAATTAATTCTTTAACAAATAGTAAATAATTTTTATATACTAATCAAATATAAATGAATTTTTCTTATGTTGGAATAACTGCAATAAAATATATAACAGTATGTGAATCTTGGTTTCACATCACGCATAGATATTATTTACCTTCACATAGAATCTTTTCAATTCTATTTTTTCTATCCTAGGATTATGAATCTTGAAATTTTCTAATTGTTTATAAAAATTATATCTGTATAACTATCATTTAATTAAGAACTATTAAATAATGTTTTGTTCTTCCCCATAGATTCTTATGAATGTAATTTTTTATCTCTTCATTTGGATGAAGTAAATTCCTTAGACATCATGGATTTTGAATCCAATGTATACTAAACATTATTAAATTAAATATTCTTGGAAGGATTTGTGTTCAAAACAATATTCTAATTTCATCCCATGGCATATATATCTTTTATATCTAATATTATGGTCTTATAATCTCATTATATTTGGATATATGTTGACATGATAATGGAACAAACCATTTAACATTATTAATATATACATCACATATGTTATCAAGTGTTCCAAAAATGTTTTTAGTGTGCAGATTCTTATAGACCATTGGATGCTACTTCTTCTCTATATTGTTTCCCATTGAGATAGTATTTCTCTGTGATTTAACATTTAATTTATTGTACAAAAAATGTTGTGTACAATTCCTAAATCAATTATACCACTAATCTTTACCCAGAAACCATGATCTTCTTATTTGTTCTATATAATTGTTTTCGAATTTCTACATGTTTTTTCCCCTTTTGGGTATCCAAATTCCACAAAATTTCTATTATCCACCATTATCTTGGGGGTTGTGTTCTTATCACCTTTATTCATATATACTTGTCTGGTTTTTGTTTTCAAACAAGAACTATTTGAAAAAAAAATATTTATAACAATTATAAAATGATTGTATGGACGATACCTATTTCTTCTCAATTGCATGTGATAGATCATTTATTAGAGTCATTATGTTTTTATCACGTGTTAGATATCTTTTTACAATATAATACAATGAATATATTTATGTGACCACAAAAATTGAATCCATATTTTGTAATGTATCATTATATGCATTACCACGATTGGGAAATAGATTTTCTAGATCTAGAACTTTTATATCGAGGATTATATTCTAAACATCAGTCATATTCATCTTCAAATCACAAGATTTATGTAGTATTTCAACTTCATCTACTTGTAGCTTAACTATATTGGAATTAAATAGAAATTATTTTTATGGTTCATAGAATTATCTTCTAATTGTTAATTCTTGGAGTCAATGATATTTTTCAATTTATATTTATGTTCATGGTTATTTTCTTCGAGATACTCTTCATAAAAAACCATATTAATCCATCTCGAGGCATTTAATTAAGGTTATCTCTTTAATTTTGTTGAGGCTCCACCCTGTTTGGAAAACCTTAAACATTCCAAAGTATTTTATTTTTAGACATTCTTTATAACATTAAATTATCTTTATGAATTGGTTATATTTTATTATATATAATGAATGATACTAAAAAATAGAGAATTTTTTTGGGGAACACAATTATGGATATCTCTTAATCTATCAACTCATAACTCTTGAGAGGTTGTAGATTAATCATCATCAGCCTTAATGTAAGGATCTTTTTCAACATTTTTTTGAAAGAAACTAAAATATATATTAATTAACTAAGGTAGAAATATTTCCCATATTCATATTGGAATCATGATCCATCTAATCATTACATTCCATTCCATTTATATCCTTATTTTATTCAAGGATTGACGATAATGATACTTCCTCTTCATGAGACAAGATAGAATTATATACCTGCATTCACTTCCCTTCCTTTTTTGATGTCCTTAATGGTCATGGTAGATATAGATATTATATTAGAGAAATATAAATCTTCAACAGAACTAAAATCGAATGTAAACTCATGAAAGAAATAAAGATATTAAAAAGAGAATAGATTCAACATATTGAATCCTATAAAGGGGAACATGCAACACATTACTAATAAAAAAAACATTTTCAGATTTTCCTAACACTCATAGATGGGTGAATAAATTTTGTTGAATTTTTAATCCCATCACATATTTTTATAAAATTGCCTCTTTTACTTGTTGGGATCTTAGTTATCTTATTATGTTTTCACTTACTCATGAAACTCTATTAAATAAATAAATAATAGGACATGATGTTTTAACACGGTTCACTACTCAATACGTGTATCTAGACCTTGTTTGGTTTTGAAATTATACTGAAAAAAACCAATAATAAATCAATCCCTTAAGTATTATTACATTAAGTAGGATATATCCATGCAATTGAAATGAAATTTAGTCAATTAGTAGTTCATGTTATATAGATGTTGGATGAATCTTCATATTACCTTTGAAGATAGACTCAAAGATTTTATTATGGTTTATTATAACATTAATAAAGAATTTATCCTACTAGTACTATTATTAGATGTCATAGTTTTTCATAGTTCTCTACCAAATTATTCTTCACATAGTTACTTGTATAGAAAAAGGGATGAGACACATCTTATTATTCACAATAGCAAATAGAATGATTCAATTTATTATTCAACAATAATTTTAAATGATTTGAATACACTATTGACATATAATATAATATCACTTTTACCAAAATGATAATAAATTAATTTTAAATTATCTTGTCACTTCTTCTTTACCTCTGATATTTGACACACAATTAATATGAAAATGAGTATTAGTGTATTTGTCTCTTTCATCTTAGTTCAAAACAGACTACATTAAAACTTATTCATCATACTAGATAGAATAAAAGAAGCCCCTCATGATTACAAAAAAATATATTTTGATAAACATGACATTATCAAACAATTACTAACTTGAATAATAACCAGTTGATAACTTGAAAACATCTTTCTCTTCTTCAGTCACAATGATCATGATTTATTTTTGATGACTGAAATCTCTAATATACATGATAAATAATTTAAAAAATTGACCACAGTATCAAATTTCTCAGAGAGTAATTGTTGTTTTTTAAACACTTATTACACTTCACTAAAAATATCACATCATCCTATACATGTTTACCAATTTTAATGGGTCTTCTAAAAAAAATAAACCATAACATAGAGTTTTTCTTGATCAAGAGATTATGAAATTATCTTCTTGAGTGCATATAGGATGACATCATTCATGCATTTACTGTTTCTCTTTATTTATGATCACTGGTTATGCTTCCTTATTTTTATTAATGCTCACACACTCATAATTATTTCAAGTGAATATGTATATACTTATCAATACATGCATTCAGTGTTCACATTATCTTTGTAGAAACATTTATATGCACACTGAATCTATTTTTGTGTCCACTATGTAATAAAAAATTATACTCTTACTACCATCTCTCAATAATCACATTTTCCAATCCTTCTAAACAAAATAATGTGAATGTATTTCATACACTCACTGTTACATATGAACCAGAATATGAATATACGTTCTTCCACATTCTCATAAAAGTATTATTTTAAGTGCATTTTTGTTATTCTCTTTCAGTTTTATAGGTGATATGTAAATGATAGAAAGATTACAAATGTTAACAAGGATATGTTTTCATGTAGAAATATTCATGGAACACATATTCATGAAAAATAGTGGTATTTGGAAATAAAAAACTAGCTCATATTAGTGTTTTCCCTGTGAGGATTGATGTGGGTGTCTAAATACCTATTGTGTGTCTATCACCCTTCTTCATATAGTTCACAATTCTTATTAATTTATGAAACATACTATTGGAATTCCCACTTTGATATTAAATGGATGCCCATGAAATAGTGCTTCCAGTCATGTATGTTTATGCCAGAGTGATCCATTATTTGGTAAAACAAGGAATTTGAAGGAGTATATAGAGTGGCAGTAATCCATTCATCCTTAGTCCAATATTATTCATAGGAATATTATAACCACATTTGGTTCATTTAAACATCAAATAAAATTAATCAAATAATTCCATGTGAATCAAAGCTTTTTAAATTCTAGAACATCTTCCCATTTTATTCATTAAATGTGGGATAAGTGAAACTGAATTTTAAATCAAATTTTCTAAGGTGATAACGATCTTTTCTGTTTTGAAAAAAACTCCTTATAATTCTATCATGAGAAGATTCATTCATGCCCAATATTGATCCCTTTCATGAATATTGTACATATGAACTACCTCTATAAATTTATTTGCATTCGGCGAAACCATGTTCTTCATGTACACAATTGAAAACACATGTATAGATATATAAACATGTCAGTTCATATAATGATAGATGTATCAACATGAATAGATCTCAATTATATTTAGATTGGTTCAGCTTCTAGAAAGGATATCACTGAAGAACGATGGTGTAGGTCATGAATGTTGATGATGATTAGATAAAATGACTGTAATACCATAATTTAATCGATCATACAACCACAATTATAGCATCATGTTTTTAATTGAGGGAATATTAACCCATAAGTGTATTTCCAATATCAATATCATGTGTAGTTGGGAGGCTCTCTATATGAAATCTTATTCTCACTGGTAATTCAATCTGACATAGGGGTCAACACTTAACAACACATCACGAAATTATGACATGGGTCAGGCCCCAATATGTGGTCCATGGGATTCTTATGGGTCCAATACATTCTCATATTTGATACCGAATATTATGGGAATTGTTCAGGGGTTATCTTTCCTCTATTGGGAAATATGAACCTTATCACCCATAGACTTTCAAGGGCCTCTCCCTTAGCTGTGGTAGACATTCAAGTCCCACATTTTCCCTCAGTTGAGTGGTATAGAAAACTTAGTTGGGTTATCCATATTTCTTATATAATCCCATAAAATTACTTCACTAAAAACCATGTATTGAATGGAATCCAAATTTAAAATTCATGGCCAAATATTTTTTAATCATTATGGAATTAAAATTTGAAACTTATTTATGTTAACTCTTTAATTGTTCTCAGATAATTGTAAAATATTTCATGAGCTTCACCAATTTCACATCTTTTGTTCATTTATGAATAAATTCCAAATAAATATTCATCATACAAACAAATTTTATCATCACATAATCATATAAATTATTTTCAATAATGATTCATTAATGAAACATGTTATTTAAAATTATGACCATTTCATTAACTGTGAGAGTTACCAAGGGAATTACTCAAACTTGAAATAAAATTTCATTTAATATAGTGATAGCAATTATCGTGGAATAAAAGTTTATACTTAGTGTATTAAATAATTATGTCTGTAAATATAATGGCTTGAAGACTTATATTATGATCCATCAAGTTTTGTAAATTCTCTATCTTATTAAAATCAATGAAAAATTCCTATCTCATTAATCACCATTGAAAACCAATGAAAATTATTGAAAAAATAAAACATGATATCAATTTGGGATCATTATTTTGGTAAGTTCACATGTTTTTTTCTAAAAGAAATGAAAATTTATTTATTTTATGGAACTTTCAAAAAACCAAAAATGGGAGATTGCTGGAAAAATCCAATTGGTGACTCTATTGTTATTTATAACAATTCGATTTGGGTACATAAGATGAGAATTAGGTTTAAGGTTATTAATAAAGCATTGTTATAGATTTGTAAGCTAATAAAATGTAAATAGAAAGTCTATTTGTGGATTATTGAGAGAAATCATTTTGAAGGAAATAATAAAAAGTGCAGAACTATTGTATATATTTTGGGATTTGATTTATAAATGAATACATGTTGTAGATTTTATGATTGTTCTTTAAAGAATATAAAGTTCTATTTTTTCTCTTGAATATGAATCCTTATCACACTTTAGTATTTGGGATTTTATTTTAATAAAGGTTGGTATAAGAGAAGAATACAGTCAACCCCCCAATCATAGTACTCAAGATGCCTCTTGATAAGCTAGTGTCTAATACTTGGCACCACGTATCCATATGGGTGGAAAGAAAAGGTGTCTGTGAAGTATGATTTGACAATAGGTTTGAGAACATAGGTAATATGGTTCTTATACATTCCCATGTAGTATGAAATCCAAGGATGAAGTAGGGAAATAGTTCTAGAAATCATGAATGGCATATTGAGAGGTATCTAGGCTTATTCAGATAAATAATTATGGAAGAATGTTCAATGTTGGATGGGGTTCCTATATGCTATGTATCAATATAGTATATAATCCCGTAGGGGTTGTTTGTATGGATACATTATGAATTTAAATTCCCTTGGATGATTTTTGGTGCACACTTCATGGATAGGTGGCTATGTTGTATCTTTTTTGAATAGAGGATGGCCACACCAAAACTATCTATTGCATTGTGGTCAGTTTGATTTCAATTGAATTTTATATTGATATCAAATCCTATAATTTCTTATTCCATGAAAATGTGGTATCACAAATAAATGTACTTATTGTGTATATGGGTTTTATGTAGATCATGAGATGATCATTGCTGAGACAAATATTGGGCAGATTTTGTGGATATCTTCTTCTTTAGGAGGACATGATGAATAAAAAATGACACACGATAAAATTTGGTAGAAATATTCATCTATTTTTTGATACATGATTTTATATCAAAGGATATCTAGAGAAGGTGTAGGCTATTCCCTAGAATAGAGAATCACCCTACAACCAAACAGTTTTAATAAAAACACACAGAGGATCCATGATTGGGATTTAAGGCCTTTAATGTGAATTAGTCCATCCATAAACCCAACATTAATTTGGGAAGGAAAAATGGAATGATAATATATAATGATATAATGGGGATATTTTCCCATCCCTTGAGTTAATATTAATTTAGATCAATTGTAATAATTTATACACTCAACAATTGTAAATGTGATATAGATACTCACATAAAATTTTACAAAAGTGATGTGAGAATCTAATAAATGTATGTTTCTCTATGTGTGTGGGTGTGGGGTGGGGGGGGGGGTACAAGTTCATGAATATTGAAAATTGGGGATATTCAAATTCTATAAGAATTATCTTACTAATAAATCATTATGTTTTAGAGAAGATAAAAACCATTTTAGGGTTAAAACCACATCTATATATCATGACACAGAATAATATGGTCATAGAAGGTGTAATAAGTTCCTCTTTGTGATGTTTGGAAGAAGGATTGATCATTTGTTTGATTAATGAGCCTGGAGGATCAGTGAGACAACTCTATTGTCTAAAATAGAAAAACTTAGTATGCTCATCCTTATAGGTGGATTGAAACATCACATTTGGATGCTCCCAGGACTATCCTAGCGATGGTGTAAAAGGTAAAATTTATTGCACTAGTTATTAACGTCATTTATCATAGCAATAAATTGATCGGTATAACGGAGAAATCTTTACATCGAATGAATAAGACCATAATCAAGAATTTTGATCTCCAAAAATATTTTTACCCAACATCAGGACCATATTATGGAAATATTCTTGATAATTGAAAATAAATGGTGTTGATTACATTAATCACATTATTTATTAAAACATTTCATATTTCATTAAAATTTTATATATTTTGATTTTGAAATGTGCTTTCATTGGGAATCATCCTGTTGATTTTTTCACATTTTTAGAGTGATGTTGTTAGGTATATTTACGCTATTTTTAATTGTTTTATATTGAGGATAATTAATTCATTCATAATAGTATTAACTTTTTAATGTCTATAGAATATTATAAAATTTTTTTGTTTATAATTTTTATATTTCTTATAATATTATTTTTATATTTTTAAAGTCATTAAAAGAATGATGGCGGGTACTTAGTAAGAATCCATATAATTTTAGTTAGTAAATTTAAATAAATATTTAAAATTTAGGGACTAAAATAATTATTATGTTGGTGAAAAATGGATTGATGATTGAATGGATTATAGGTAGAAGGATTGAATGTGGAAGGATATAGTACTGGTTGATCACTCGGTCGTTATTTTGTATAACATAATACATGGTGGTCTACTTTAGATAAAATATAACACAATAGAAACATATAACCTATAGTGAATCGCCATGTCCCTTGTTGTCTCTATAATCCTAGTGCACACCACTGAGAAAAAATTATAGGGTAAGTGATTTTTATTTGTAGATATTTTTTAAGTAAAATTTATAATTTTATTTATTTTTCCAAATTATTTAATTTGGGAATTTGTTTTTGGAAAACTATTCGCTGAACTCCCATTTTAACCTCCATCTCATATTTTCATCTACTAAGATAATATTACTTCTTACCTTAGATATGTTCCTTCACATAAATTCCATATTATCATTATTATAATAAGGGTAATGTATGTTTATCTATCTCCAATAACTATTATTATTCACTAATGGAGAAAAGTATAAAATCTGTTTTCTATATATACACTTTTTAAATTCTTATTAATTAATGGTGCTTCATCCATTTACAAATTTATATGTAATTTTAAATTTTATTTGTTAGGTGGCCTCACCCCTGTCACATTTCATAAAAGTCCATGGATGGTAGAAACATGGGATAGTGTGTGACATAATGAAAATTTTTTCATCTTAAAACAAGTTAAACAATTTCTATTTTTTTCAAATAAATAGTTATAATAGAAGTATAGTTTTTCAAAATATTTAATTGATAGAAACTTATTTTTTATTTGTGTTCCTTGACAAGGAATATTCTATATTACATTCATTTGTAGAAAACATGTGGGTTTTTATATTGTTTATAAGTAAATATTTCTAAAAAAAGTCCCTTTATTAGATCAGTTGAGATTATTAATAATTTTGTTAAAATGTATTAAATGATGGTTCATGTTGGATGTTGGTTTGAATGGTGATTTATTCTAGGACTTGTGTATATATTGGTTATTCTCTCTTATAGTAATGAGATACATGTGGGTATTTTCTACCATTGTAATGATGTCTATGTAGTTATTTTACATTATAGTAAGGATGATTTTATAGTATATTCCTTCTTAGTGAGGATGTTAAATTTATAATACTTCTCTTATTGAAGATTCCAAGTTTTTTTTAATGGGATTTTGAGTAAGAATTTTTTTCAGTCAGTATGGATTCTATGTTATCTTAGTTAGAATATGTAAAACACTAATCTCAAGTTTACTTATTATTTTACTAGTATAGGATTGTTTTTTAATTGAATAAATTATATTAATTTTATAGTATTCATGTGTTTCTATTGTTTACACTTTCAATTGTAAGGTAATGTGTGGGGTTAGGTAGTGAGAACCTAATATGTATCTTTTAATAACACCCTAAATGAATCCCAAGGATTCATTACCGAATCCACTATTATTATTATTTAGTTTTATATTGTTGATGAGTGATGATAAGAGGTTTTCATGAGCCTGAATGAAATGACATGACAAATAATACAGTCCAACTGATATATAAGGGTCACTCACCAGGATCCAAGGGTTAATATTTCACTATTTTAGTCAAATATTTTATTTAAAATTTTTATGGTTTGAAAGAATATTGATATTAGGATTTAATTTTGCATGATGTTTTCTGTGTGCTTGTCGAATAAAAAGAAATTAAAATATTCCTACAGAAGTATTTGTGTGGAATAGGCTATGGACTAACGTAAGAACTATTGACTATTTCACCTTCCAATTTGTCTATTCATAATGCACTAAATACCATTAATGAATCACCAGTTTCAAATTAATTTTTGTAACATAAATCACTTTCACAAATCTCATAGGCACATAAAGTCTCACATCCTGCATAGTGTTATGTGATGAGAATAAAATGAATGTAGGACAACCATCACATTCCACCCATTCCTAATCGTACAATGTTCATCGTTTGATTGATATGAATCTAATCATATGTAATATGAAATGAGGAAAGTTAGGATAAATTAAATTTTTGTTATTGGAAAGGAATTATTGAAATTAGAAAAATACATGGGTAAATATATCCACCATTCATAGGAAATTACAGTACTCAATCACAATAAGAAAATTATAATGAAATAATTTCATCAGAGAGTTTAAGGAACTGTACTATATACATAGCTTCATGTCAGTACTATATTATCATGGTGTTGTGATATCAGAAGCATGAAATGGAAGAATATTAAAAAAAATTAATAAGGGATTGATAATGGAATGAAAAACACATGATGAAAGAAAATTAAATTAAAAAGAACATCTATTAGAAGTCCAAATATAATATGAACATGGAAAAAGGATAATATTATCATCATTTTTAGTGGTAGATGGAAAATGTATTTTTAAAAATTACAGAAACATCATCCTCATGATTTATAATATGAATGAATTTATGTGGATAAGTTTTTCAGCTATATGAGTTACTTATGTATTGTTTTGAAGGTCTCGATAGATTTAGATAAGAGTTTATTCTCAAACAAGAAATCAGATCGATGATTTCACTTCTTAATCATTAATGATGTTTTGAAGAAAAAAATTGGGTTTTCCCTTTGGATTCACATTATGATTATGCATTGTTAAATGAAGATGATGATGCATGTGTTGGGATACTTTTCCTCTGAAAATTAAAGAAGGGTATTTTTTAAGGATTTGGTCTAGGTAATCACTAGAGTTGGGACTCAAAAATTGGAACTTTTGTCTTTGATATAAGTTTGAATAACACTTAACTGGTTCATGTGGTATATGTTTATTTCCATATAATGGATCTTTTATCAAAATTGATAAATAATCATACATCTTTAATAGAAATTATGATTTCATCGAGTGTTTCAATATGAGATCACGTGAAAATATTTTGTTCATAAATCATGTATTGATTCCTCATTCTTGGGAAATTAATAAAGAACTGATATGAATTTCATGAATAAAAATTCAACATGGTTTTGGTTCAAAAGTTATTTTTTTAATATGTTTTGCGCTTACTATGCATGGAGTTAATGATCTTGGGCCTCTGTATTTAAATTTGGGAATTGTCATGTAAACAGGGATTCCATGAATTTAAAATCGTAAATAGATCAATCCAATATGAGCATATGTTTTTATTATGATCTACAGATGATGTTAATTTGTTTTTGTGGATTGATGAGTGAGCTCGATTAATTGGTGTGGCACTCGAGTATAGATCTCATGATGATAGCTATATACTTTTTTAATAGTAATCATGGAGATGTGTTGTGTATGGAAGACTAGTTCTAGATTTTCAATTTTCATTTCATATAATGTATCAATAAATACTTAGACTAATTCTTTGGTAATCATTCAAGGTATCAATGTATACATTATTTATATCTTAAATTAGAAAAAGTTTACATTAACATTACTCGTTGGAAAATGTTATCAGTAAATCTTGGTCAATTCTATGAAATAAATTTTTCGAACAACTTTGGAATCTTTGTTTAGGAATATTGGTGGAGCTTTGTCATCACCTTTTTGAACCTCTATCAGCCTCCAATTTTCAACTTTGATGATGATCATGGATACTACAATGTAACTCTATTTTATAATATATTTTGTCATTCATACATTCTATTTCACTCGTAATTTTATTCTCCATCTGGCGGTCATGAGTTTAAATTTGGATCATTCTAGTTTAGTGATTATCTACCATCGTCATAATTTATCCTCAACCTAGAGCGATATAATCATCACAAGTTACAATGAGATTTTTTTCCTCCACAAGCCGTGTATTTTGACATAAAGGTCTTTCATTCTTGATTAACCATTCATTTGATCTTTATGTCTCTTTCATCATGTTGGGATCCAAATCACATGTCATTTACCATGAAATGGATTTATATTTCCTTGAATTAAATTAGGATTAGATGTGGCCTATCCTATTCCACTATATTCCTAAAAATAGATGGAACAATTAATTTTTTCCTTTTTATGGTAACTTGATAAGGCCTAATGTTCATATAAAATCCTTCGTGTTGTAAGTTAGGAAAACCAGTCATGTTAGGTTATCTTGATGTCATGTAGTATGTAATAAACATTTAGGTTTGTGAAAATGGATAAATTGTTCAATAACATTTATAATTTATCCTATTTTTTCAGCATACTAACCATATATTCTTCTTAATGGTGTAACATGTTGACTCATGTAGTCAGTTGGGGGATCATGGTCAATTTGACCATTTTTCAAAAATTTGATCATGGTAGGTATATTAATCATGATTATTCAAAGAGCATAGTGGCTTAGAATTGTAATTCGAGTGGTTATGATTCTTTCATTTTAAATGGAAAATTGATTCATGATGTTTTATTTAAATTATGTCTAGAAAAATAAAAAAAGGTGATAGACTCATTAAATACATTGTTCCGGGATAATATAATCAATATATGGAATCTACAGTAAGTTCTACAGATGAAAAAACAATAAAATAATAATTTATTACATTTAAAAATTATTTACACACTCTCCACACATTAAAATACAAATAATAACTCAATATTATAATGTAAATTGATGGAATTTTTAATGAATAAAAGATATTTTCTTTGAATTTTTCTCGCTCATCAATGGTATTTTTGACATATGTGCAGGAGGAGGCTTATTGGTAGGCGGTGGGATACCATATACCTATACGGTTTGAAGAATAATTTTATTATTTTAAATATATATTTCATACATTGGTTTTCAATTTCAGTTGGAACATTTATTTTCATGGAAATGATGATAATATATCGATTTTATAGGATTCATTTTGTATCCTTTCTAATTGATTATTAATATATTTTCATTTCATTGTAAGAACGTTTATTATTTGTTATGGATCATTATATGGGAAAATAATTTTCAAAAGACACTTTTATCCAAAGTATCACACTAATGATGATGTTTTCAGGTGTTATTTTCTTTTATTTATCTGTTTAATTATATTCTATTTTCTGTCGGGCATTCTTTTTAAAAAATGGATGTTTTTATAAAAACAAATCTAGATGAATGGTTAATGATAAAAATTCAAAATCAATGTGAAAAGAATTGTATGTTTTAATATAGGGGTTTTTCACAGTTTTATAAAAGTTATGCAAACCATGTTACATATCATGGAAAATCGTACGATGAATTTTGGAGATAAAGAGTAGCCCCCACAATCGGCACACTATTTGTTAAAATATAGTCCAAAACTTTTGACCCGACCTAAAAAATTAAATTTTGAAAATTATTTAATTTCCTTCCCCCATATATAACTATTATAACCCTAATTTCTTCAACATTTGATTCCCACATAAATTCCATGCATAGATAACCTCACCACTCCATCTTTAGAAAGATTTCAATTGATGATTCATTTTGGTTAATTATTAAATCCTCAAATTCAGTAGTCATCTTCATTCCTTTTGGTATTTACCCCATTTCCCTACCATTATGTCTTCTACATAAGGTTAAGGTTGTAATAAACTAGTTTATCCAGAAGTTATATATCATTTTATTTCTATCATTTATAAGTTTAAATGTTTAAACATAGTCTATTATGAATCCACTTTGAGGTCATGGTGGTGTTGGACGGTGTCTGGGACTAATTCTTCCATGACCAATTATAGTGTGGCCAATTTCACAACTCTCCAAGCCCACATACCATAGATTAGGGGCTGGTGACTAGCATCGAGAAGGAATATCACTAACATGAGAGGCGTGGCTTATGTACATGTACACACACACACATCCCCAAGCCCACAAAATGATGAAATGTAGAAACCACTATGTAAGCAATGCATGAATAAATATATATCCCACAACATGAGTACGATAGAAAGTAATATAAAGTATAACAGGTCCAAATAAAATCCCAATACAAATATTTCTATAACCCAAAGGCTAAACTATATGAAAATGGTATTGGGACTACTATCTAAAATGCTATAGGAACACACCTTGGTATGTCTGGTCTCACTAAACACCGTGTTGTCATGGTCCACTGATAAGGAAAATTTATATACACTTTTTTTATGAATTATTTATAAATTTACATTTATATTATCGATAATTAACTTGGTATAGGATTAATTTTGATGGAATAAGGTTTCAGAAGATTAAAATTACAAAATAGAGAAAAAGTGAAAAATTCACCTGTTACACATTGTGACTCAACATTACACATCATATAGTATGATTTCATAGTGTGTCACAAGTCAAGAGCCATGTGGCGAACTAAAATTCGATGTAATTAGAAAAAGAATCCAATACATTTTTTGATTTCCCAACACATGACATGACATCATTCAATGAATTTACATGAGAAATTCACTCGAGTACACGTCATGAATTCTTAGTACATGACATGTAAGAAGTCCAACCTCATTAATCGGGCCAATTACATGTGGGGCACATGGGGATCAAAAAACCCCATTGATATAAGTGTATTAAATGTACATGGCTTATACCTCTAGTACACATGATGACCAAATTCACCTATATAATAAGAAGCTCGATAGAAAATTTATCAGCATTCTACGATGATATTTCTATCTATTTTCATCCCACTTGAGTTACATCCTCATTTCCCTATCCTAAACCAAATATTTCATCGTTGTTATAATTTTATTTCAATTTATCATCTTTGTATAATGATTCCTTCAATGTTTTAAAATTCCTGTTGCATCTTTTTCTGATTTTCATCTTCTCTAACAAATGAACACGCATTAGATTCATTTCCTATTTCTATTTTATGTAATAATTTCATTAATGTTGTGATTAATCATGCTAAAACCCCAATTTCATGTTTATTTCACTTTTTTAGTAAATCCAACCAATTCATGATTTGGATCTTTTCCCATTTAAATTCAAATAGCATGTCAAGAATGAATTTCATTTTTTATTTAATTACATCTTCCCCCACTATGAGTAGATATACATTATAGTGGTTGCGTTCAAGAGTAGATGTCTCTAAACACATAACAAATCCTTAAACATAATATTTTAAAACCCTTATGAATTAGTAATCAGGATAAATAACCAATTTCTACCCTATTCGTGTGAACTCCCCTGACCACTGGATATTCAAATAGAAAACCTTGTCCTGAATAAATTAGACGAAGCTACGATCACTAGCCTAGGATATAATCATCCAATGAAGACAATCATAATGAACTTAGGATGTGACTGTCTCTTAATCATGGAATATTTGCTACCTATATAGAACTATGTGACTTAACCGAATTCAACTAGTGATAGTTGTCTTCCTCATATCATATGCCTTAGGAACCTTCCAAGATATGAATTATGGTCATCCGTTGTCGAGATATGTGATATTAATCCGGACCCCTCCTTAAATATTTGAAGTCACTTACAGTAATAGAATTAGTACACTCCCAAAACCAGGTCAATTTTAAAGGAATCCTACCAAAATATCTCAAGCCTATGGTCCTATTTAGAGTAATATTTCCTCTCATGGGATCAACACCTGTGCTTCAACTCTACTACGACAAAGTAGTGTGTAATTTTTGGGACAAAATAAATTCAATCTGAACACATCCTATATGAACACAATTATTGGTGAATGTGCCTCAAATTTTGGCATTGTTGTTGGGGAGAAATGCCTTGATTTTTGAAGAACTCTCACACTAGTCCCAGTATTACCTTTCCCTCACCCATTTCTTTTATTTTCAATCAAATAAACCCTTGTATCCCCATTTTTTCATAGTAGTGAATGTATGAAGGTTCCTTTTCTGGATCATGGAATATTGAGTTAGAAAAAACGTTGGCCTTTGATCCTGAGATTGAAATGTGTTTATTTGCACACCATTGGTCACTAATGGATGAGAATCACAATCAAGTGGGACCCAACCCACCAAACCCTCATCATGTAATTATAAGAGAATTATTGTGTCATCTAGAAACGAACATCATTGATTATGGATTTCCATCAATATAAAGTGAAAAAAAAACATCGTACACTCCCCATTAGAGCACAAACATTTGAGATGAATCATGAATTCATTCACATGATCCAGAACATGGAACAATTCGGTGTTCTCCATAGAAATTCCCCACATTAGCAGATTTCCAAAATCCTCGAAGTCTATGACACCATTCCCAACTAGGGAGTCTCTTTAAATTCCATTAGACTATATTTCTTCCCATTCTCCTTGAGAGACAGAGCTATGGACTGGCTCAAAATATAGGCTTCTGAGTCGATCTTGACTTGGGATGATTTATCCAAGAAGATTTTAGACAAGTACTTTCCACCAATCAGGACCAAGAATCTCAAAAACCCAATCATAAAACATTACTCAATCTTATGGTGAATCACCATGAGAATCATTTGGCTGATTCAAGGATCTCATGTGGAAGTGTCCACATCATGACCTAGATACATAGATTTCGTTGCAGACATTTTATGAAGGACATCATGAAGCCGAATGAATTTTATTCAATGATTCCACTAATAGAGAATTGCTTTTTAAGACCCATGAATCCATTTGATCAATTCTTGATGAAGTTTATCACAATTCCAACCTTTGGAAAAGTGATCATGGACAACCACAATGTTGTATCAACCATATGGATGGGAACACTAAACTAGAAATGCATGTGTAAGAACTCACAAACAAATCTGAATCCTTTCATATTCCAGCTACAATAAAAACTCATTATTTTTTACCCTTGTAATGGAAATTAAATAATATGAGATGTTTGGTGGCCCAAATCATTAACAAAATGGAAAATTAGGACACGAAGAAAAAAAAATATTGTGATCATATTAATTAAAATCAATAGAACTATCCATTTCAACAACAATATGATTACTAACAGAGGCATAAATAGAAGCAAACTTAGAGTAGTCAAGGATATTATCAACCATGAAGTGGTCAATCACATGTCCTTAATTAAGGACCACTAGGTTTTTTAATGATGAACCCAGTTCCGAGACGATAACAAAAAATTCATAAACCCTTCCAACAAAGGTTTCAACAACAATTCCAATCAACCAAGCCAATACCCTAACAACCAACTCCGCCTCCTCTATGTAACCTAGAAAACCTAATGGATACCTTCATCCAAAATTAAGATATATGAATAAAAACCAATGAAATTGAAATGAAAATCCAAGATCATCATTGACGAATCTAAAGATTCAAATTGGTCAAATCATGATGACCATATCTGATAGATTACTAGGTACCCTAACCGGTAACATTAAGACACACCTAAGAGAGGAAACGAAGGTGGTAGTGCTGTGAAGTGGGAATGTTTTGTACTTTTTAGAACTAAGTGGTAAATATGATAGGAAATTGGAAGATATTAATAAGAAATCAGATGAGAAAGGAGAAGGTGATAAGACCATAACCACGAAACCGTAAGAAGAAGTAACAGTTGAAAATAACTTAATTCATGAGTAGAAAATGAAACCTATTTATGTTTCTCCAACTCCACACAAGACACCTTTTCCATTTCTAGATATTTGAAAAAAATTAGATAGGAGTAATAAGAAAAATCATGGTGATTTTCATGAATCTTCACGTAAACATACCATTTAAAGAAGCTATTACTCCGATCCCAGGTTATGAAAAATTTCACAAATATATACAATCCAAAAATAGGGAAAAAGATATTGGGGTAATATATTTAAATGAGGATGGAATTTATATTGTGAAATAGAAAATTCCCCAAATATAAGAGATATGTTATGTTTTTTCCATTCCCTATGCTATATGGAAATGATCATTTTAGAGATCCCTGTTCAACCCTGCAGCCATCATCAATTTAATGCCGATGAAAATTTTCTAGAAGCATAGACTCCATGAACTCAAAACAACTAGAGTTGCAGTACAACTAGTTGAACGATCAATGTAGTACCACATAGGCATTCAGGAAGATGTTTTGTTTGAAGTTATAAAATTGTTCTTGCCTTTATACTTCTTAGTCCATGACATGTAAGAAGAAGGTTATTTCCTTATCATTGTTGGAAGGCAATTTCTATCCACCAGAATGAAATTAATTGATTTTATCCAAGGAATTCATATATTACATATTCAAGAATAATATATAGGGTTTATCCTAGTTAATTCTTCCAAACAATCTGACAATTTTGAGGACTGTAATACCATATCTCTCACCCACAAAAGAGATGAGAACATGGTTGTTGAAGAATAATGTGAAGATTCACTCCTAGATAAGGACAAAGAATACAAATTCGAGGAAGTAATATTTAGTGGTCCAATAAAAATGGACACCATACCACCCTTTATCCCCTCCATCATTCATCCATCCTTATTAGAACGTTAATCAATACCAAGTACACTAAAGTACTCATATTTAGGAGTGTCATCAGCTCTTCCAATCATTATTATCTATGAACAGTCTGATCCCCAAGAGGTTAAATTGGTTTTTGTTTTGAAAAGATATAATAAATCAATTTCATTAGGGGTGAAAAAAATTTAGGGGATAAATCTTACTAAATGCACTCACAGATTCAATCATGAAGATAACGAAATGATGAAACAACAACATCAAAGGCAGTAGCCCCCCGATAAATGACGTTGTCAAAAAGGAAGTGCTAAAAATATTGGATGAAGGAATAATTTTTTCTATACTAGATAGTGAATGGGTGAGCCCCATAAATATTGGTCCATGAATGGAGTACTAAATGTAGAAATAACATTAAAAAATAAACTAATTTCCAAACACACCATCCATTGATGGAGAGTCTATGTAGATTATAGATGCCTGAATTCAGCAACCAGAAAGGTTAATTCTCCCTTACCATTCATTGACCAAATTCTAGAAAGACATACGGGAGATGAATTATACTATTAATTGGATGGATATTCAGGATCTAATCAAATTACATTCGACCCCTCAAATTTATCCAAACCACTTTTAGATACCCATTTGGTATCTTTTCATACAAGATAATGTCATTCACGATGTGCAATTCTCTAGGAACATTTCAAATATTCATGATGCATATTTTCAATAACATGGATGAATACATACTAGAAATATTCATGGATAAATTCTTGGTCTATAGAAGATCAATTGAAATATATCTAAGAAATATGGATTTGTTATTGTAGCAATGCGAAGAAAAGTGCATCATCATGAATTTGAAAAAATTCCATTTCATTGTATAAGGAGGAAAATTAATATAATATAAAATCTCTATAGAAGGAATCACATCAGATCCCAAAAAGGTCCAAGTCATCAATGATCTACCAAAACCTTCAATCTTCAAAGGTATAAGAAGTTTTCTAGGTTATTTTGGATTTTACAGAAGATTTGTGAGGGATATTGCTAATGTTTCCCACCCATTGACACATTTGATGTCAAAATATGTTTCTTTCAGATTCAATGATTACAACTAAAAATATTTCAATATAATGAATAAAATTATGATTGCATCACCATTCATCATTGCACCCAATTGGGGGAAATAATTTGAGTTAAAGTGTGATTCCAGTGACCTTTCTATTGGTGCAGCATTAGGAAAGTGCATTGGAAATGTAATATGCCCCATTTATTATGAGATACACGCACTATGTGAATATAATATCAGATACAAAACTATAGAGAAATAACTCTTCTCCATTGTCTATTCCTTTAAGAAATTTCATTCATCTCTTGTTTTGTCTAATGAGATTGAACACTCTAATCATGTATCCCTCAAGAACATAGTGAGAAAACATACATGAAAAATAGGATGATCTGTTGGATCCTACTACTTTTGGAATTTGATCTCATGATCAGGGAAACAAATGGGAAATAGGAGGTTATTGAATTTCATATATCTAGACATCCTCTACCCATCATCAAGGAAGATAGGGAGGATAACATTGATATGGACTTCCTAGGTGAAAACCTATTTAGTATCAATGTTCAAACATGGTTACTGGATATATCAAATTATCATTCCATATGATTACTACATCAAGAACTCTCTTACCATCAATGAAAAATATTTTGGTTGGATTTCAAGAATTACTACTAGGAAGAGACACTATTGTTCAATAATATTGATGATGGGCTATGAAGACAATGTATCCCTGAAAAAGAAAACCACAATGTCATTGAGATGAGTCACATGTCAGAAACTAGAAAACATAATGGACCTGAGTATAAAATATCAAAAATACTACAAATTCAATTTTTCTATACCACATTGCACCAAAACGCGATAATATTTATCCAATGATGTGAAAGATGTCGTCGAACTAAAAATATCAGAAAAGGGAATGTGATTCAACACAATCCCATCATGGATGTAAAAATAGTGGATGTTTGTGGCATTGAAATCATAGGATAGTTTTCCACATCACATTGAATACCAACATTTTGGTTGGCGTTGATTGTGTCTAAAAATTGGTTGAAGCTGAAGCTACAACACAGGACATGAAAACTATGTCCTGAAATTTCTAAGGAAGAATGTGTTTTCTATATTTGGATTTTTGACATTACATAAAAGTTATTAAGGAACAAACTTAAAAAATGAGTTATGAGAGGAATTATAGAGAGTTATGACATTATATAAAATACAAGAACTCTATAATACCCACACACGAGTGGGAAAGTGGAATTGTCAAATCGTGAGGTAATCAAAATTTTGGAAAAATTTCAATACCAACCAAAGTGTTTGAAGCCAAAAACTAGATGATGTGACTTGGGAATATCAAATTTCCTTGAACACACCGATAAGAACCAAATTATTTAGATTAGTTTATGGGAAACCATGTAATATCGTTATGGAGTTGGAGCATTGATCATTTTTGGAAAATAATAAACTAAATTTATATTCAGAGAATTCTAGAGGATCCAGGATGTTAAAATTGACATATTTATAAGATATAAGAATATATAGATATGATAATGCATGAATCTACAAGTAATAGATGATGAGATGTCATGATATGTATATTTTAAGGCATACCTTTTTACCTATAAATAATGTTATGTTATTCAAGACAAGATTGAAACAATTCTCAGGTAAGGTGAAGTATCGATGGTTAGACCCAGTCAAAGTCACTCAAGTCTATCTCTATGGAACCATTGAGATCTAGAGAGATGGTGGACCACTATTTAATGTGATCGGTTAAAGACTGAATATTATTCAAGAACCCTTTTGGTAAGGTTGTGTCATCAGCCTAAAATCCACGTTAGCTTTAGTGGATTCAAGATATCGAATTAAAAGGAAGTGCTAACTATGAGGCAACCTATGGTAATACATCAAAGGCAAGGATATATTAGAATTATATTAAGAAATGTCCAGGTAATCCAGGAGTTGAATATAAGGATTGAGTAATTTTTTGGGCCACAACTTTTAGCGCATGTTGTGTACTAGTTGTTCCCGATGTGTACCCTTTTCTCAATTTTTTAATTAATTTTCTAGTACAAAACATGAACCAGTAGTAAAAATAGTGTAATTTTTCAGATATATTTTATAAAATATAGGTTGTGAACTTGTGAGTCATGACCCAAACCCTTGTTGACCCCTCTTCTCCCTCTCTCCCTTCTCCCACCTGAATGTGCACCCACCAACCCTTTCCCTCTTCCCTCTTCCACCAAAAATAGAACCCTACCTCCCACCATTCCCCCTTCCGAAAAAATGAATCATCCCTCCCATCTCCCCCCATGAACCTTCTCTTTTTATCAATATTATCCACCTCCAACAACACACCTTCTTCCTCTCTACCGAAGCACACAACTTTTGCACCCATGGAATTCATGCCTCACACCATGTGACCCCAACCTTCTTCCACGTCCTCCCACTCCTCATCCTCCACATCAGAAAAATATCCCTCATCCAACCACCCTTGTGCTACACCTTTTAATCCTTACCCATAGCCTTTATCCCGATTTTCACATACTTCTCAAGATCATCCAACATCTACCTCCACTTCCAGTCACAGAAACATCTAGATGAACCCTATTATTTGTTATCCAAACTGCAACTCCTGGTAAATATCCAACACTTGTAGGCATAACAAATGTGAACAAACAAGACTTTGGATATGGGAATTTTGGACCATCTGATTGTCGATGACATTGAATTTGACCTCCTAGAGGTGTAACACATTGATAGTGTTATCGGGGTAATCATGGAGACCTTCCAAGAGTTAGTTCTCGAATTTTTATCGACCTTTGAGAATGCTGTTGATAGCCTTTAGTTTTGTCTCAGTAGACAGCCACATGAGATTACTTTTTTTGTGTTTTTCATGGAATTTGTATTTAAACAGAAGAGTTTATCACTTCATAAATTTATCCTACACATCATCTTAATCCACTTGATGAAGATTCTCTATAGTTGTGTCATATGAAAGCATACAACCCCTAGTCGCACCATGACCTTCACATAATGATATCTACTTAGCTGTAGGGTATGATGATGCATATCCTCTATAGTTCCTTGGAATATAGATGGTTTTCCCATGTTGAGTCTCATGGTAGAATTATCTAGGTGGACATCTAGTGTCTCCCTATATCCATGGGTGGTCTTGGTGTCAAAATAGATGCCATGTTTTACTAGTAAAACAAGAAATAGGCCAGAAGCAGCACGGTAGGTTCATGGGCGGCTCTTTCATCACTCTCTTGGCCAGGAATGTGGATGTGTCCAATCAAGAACAACACCTCACCTCTTTAGGACATATCCAGATATTCAATTATGTGAAACTACACAAGATTAAGATGTTAGGGTGGGGGATGATGCTTATTTTTGGGCACCCTACATCCAAGAGGCATCTTCACAGGATCCACCAGCAGCAGCAACAACATCAGTTTCCTTAGTTCATCCACACTCTACCCCAGCTCTTATACCATCCAGTCTTCCTCCCACATATACCTCTACACCATACACCATTCCTACATCATCCCACACTAGCCTGACTATAATCTTGGACACCTCGTAGTGCATATTTGAGAACCTATTCCAGATCTCCTATCACTTTCATCTCTCATTCATTGAGACCATGAAATTCACCACACCACCACCACCCACCCATGCCAACCCATATTCTTCCACCACCCCCCCCCCCCCCACACTCCACCCCAAAATGCCTCCAGACCTAACTAACCCCACTTCCAAGCGGGAGTACTTAATAGAGTAGGCATGATAGGACAAGGGGGTGACCATTGAATCCAACCTAGAGGAACATTTTTGGGATCTAGCTACTAGACACACAACCTCATTATAGAGTAGGACCTCTCATCCACAAACCCTTTCCTATTTACCTTTCACCATGACTCACCATCCATTGTAGCCACCACTCCACCTACTACTGCTTCTATTACAGATATTTACCCAGTTTAAATGCTTGTCTAACCACATGATGGAAAGATGACATTGGAGGAGTTCATTCCCTCAGAAACTTGATATTAATTTTTCTTATATGGGACTAGTTTTGATAGGGATGGTCATTTTTGTCATTTTTATGACCACTTTTTGTACTGATTTTTGATATATTTATATGAGGATTGATTTTCACATTACTTTTGACAAGATACTAATTTATTTTCTTTGTTACAAAGAATTTACTAGCTCCTATTGAGTCATCCACTGTACTTGATGGTCTAGTACCACTATGTGTTTTGGAACAAAGGGAAATCTAGCACCTCATAGACATCACTTGTCAGCTTCATGATTTTTCCATGGAAATCCTGGAATAGTAGCAGCAGCCCAGATGAGTTATCCCTTCCCTACCTCATCTAATTCATTCTCATGTTGTAGTACCAGAAGTCAAAATACCTCCAAATCAACATCAGAACCTTGAAGACATAATAAAAAGTAGTTCTACATGGAAATGGAGAGACTGAGCCGATGTACCCAATGTAGAATATTTTGGTCCATTATTCTAGAAATTTACATCATGTATCTCATTATGGGAGGCCATACATAATTTATACTTTAGATAGATAGAGTCATTAAAGTTTATTCTTTTGTATTTTTTGACACTCAGTTTGAATTTCATTGGCAACATTTCAAAAAAATTAAAAAAATTACAAGTTACTTTTCCTTTTTATTTTTTTCACATTCATTTTATTCTACTATTACAATTCATAAACCTATGAACTACTGTTTTATATAGTGTATGAGTTTTTTAACCCATTTTGATGGTGTCATGGACTTAGCATTAAGACATATCAAAATACCACAAGAAATACCACGTTATCCTGGGAGCACCCGATTCCAACGTTTTAAAAATTGTGCAATGAAATTTAATTTTTTTGAGTTTTACTTTACATAACACTCCCACAATAATTTCATGGAAAATTCCTTTTTCTATGTGTGTGTGTGTGGGGGGGGGGGGGGGTTCTCATGATTCTCACTAACAATACACTGTCTTTATTTCATCTTATTTCCTATCTAGGGAAAAAATATCTGAATTATAATCATCTATTATAGTTGAAGAACCTTATGCCCATGTAAATTAAAGAATCATTTATGTTGGAAATTGTTAGGATCCATGTTTTTTATTTGGTTATAATTTTTAGAATGGTTGATGTGTTTATAAATTTGATTCAAATTAATC
This sequence comes from Viscum album, assembly GCA_963277665.1. Classification (NCBI taxonomy): domain Eukaryota; kingdom Viridiplantae; phylum Streptophyta; class Magnoliopsida; order Santalales; family Viscaceae; genus Viscum; species Viscum album. The sequence continues at coordinate 1,778,115,764 of OY728165.1, read as the reverse complement.
CATTTTGAAATTATTATTAATTGATTCATTTCTTTTTTTTCTATCCATTTTAATTTCCAGTTTCAATTTTATTATCATTACCTAAGAAGATCATAAGAAGGAAATTGAAAACTCTTTTCTGAGCATATTTCATGAGTGATACCTAGGAAATATAAACATATCATAACTTGTATTGAGATCTTATTGAGGTAATAACTTAACAAGTGAAAATTTAAAAGGATTAAAGATATCATTTTTTTCATTTTTCCTGAGCCCCACATTACATATATCCTTTGTTTATCCTATAGTTTCCATGAATGACCTTATAAGATGAATTTATTCTAAGAAGAGTTATCTTTTCTACCATGCCCCTTATATAATACATGATTCTACATTTGAACAAGTGTGGGGGAGTTAATAAGACAACATTGGATGATCTTATTTATATATATGTATTGTGTACTCATAATAATATTCTGTTGTGATCCATATTTACTCTATTGCGTTACACTTTTATTCTATTACTTTGAAAAATATAGAATGAAAAACAAATAATTGCTATGTACTAGGAAGATCAAAAATCACAGTTTCAAGACCGATTAATCCCATGAAGGATCATTTGTGGTTATGGTATGCATGTGAGATCAGTCTTGGACAAGACTTTTGAAAAATAAAAAATAAAAATGGAAATGGAATGGAACATAATACTCATTGTATACTCACATGAAATATATGAATCCAACCAGATCTGTTGGGGTGTGTAATTTATTAGCTACAAGTGTGCATTTTATTTCAATTATCATGACATTCATGCATTATTATTCAGATATTATCCAAATTTTGAGCTTGGTTTTCATTTTTTACCAACATACCCATCGCCTCAGATTCATTAGAACCTTACCAGTGAATCCCTCATAATTATTTTTGTGCTTGTATTTACAATGTGGAGATGATAGAACCAATGAAAGGTTATTATTAAGAGCATGAACTCATGTTATGTGAATATATTAAATTTAATTCTACCCTTATTAAGGAGAGAAAATTCACTGTGAGGTAAATTTTAAATGGATATAGAATTAAAGGAACTATTAAAAGATTATAGTTAAAATATTCAAATTTGTATTAATGAACTGAACTAGGAGGCATAAATAATTTTCTAGGTAGGGATAATTCGAGAATGTTACGATTACCTTCTTACACATAACCTTATGTACCAAGACATATTGAATATTTTTTATTTTAAAATTTTCAAATCGATTATTGAAATTATTGATGAGGATTTCTTGTATTGAGGACAATCAATTATTCAAGTTATTGGGGGGGGGGGGTGATAACCTGAATTTATATGCACTTTTTATTGAAAAAAATTTATGGATTTTCATTGATTTGATCAAAAATTCACATGGTATATGCTTAATTTTTCATGAATGAGGCTTCATAATGGTGAATGGATGAAATACAGAAAAAGTGAAGAGTACAACTATTTCATGTTGTGACTTGGCATTACACATAAGGTAATAATAGGTCACACCATGTGAAAATTCATGAGAAATTCCATGGAGGAAACTAAGAAGTCCATAATGGAAGTAGGTAGTACACATCATGAGCCCCATTACATGACGTGACTATAGTCAAGTTAATTATACGAGAAATTTTCTCCACTACACATCATTAATCCTCTGTTATGAAGTGTAAGAAGAAAAACCTCATTAATTAGGCCTGATACATGTGAGGTATGTGGGATATCCAAAAACCATGGAGATCTATGGGGATTAAGGCTACATGATGTGTGCCTATAGTACACATCATTAAAAAAAATTCTATATAACCAGCAACTTGACAATGCATTTCATAGCATTCCATGACGGGATTTCAATATGTTTTCATACAATTTCTGTTCCTTCATCTTTTATCCATATCAAACCAAATATATCCTTGTATTTTACATTTTATTTCTATTCAAGAACCATGGATCATGTTTCCCTTAATGATTTCAAATTCCTATTACATCATTTTCCAATGTTCATATTTTCTTACCAACCAAAACGTGTTATAACCATTTCCCCATTATATATCAAGTAAGAATTTCATTAAAGTTATTATCCATCTTTCATAAAACCCAAATATCTTTTTTATTTCCATTTTTTGGAAATCCAACCCATATCAATATTTGTACCTATTCCCTTTCAAATTAAAATACCATGTCAAGAATGAATTTCTTTATTTATTTAAGTCCATCTCCACACACTATGTATAGCTAAAACTATTAGGGCTATGGATAATGTGTATATGTATCTAAAAATATAATCAATAATTAAATAAATTTTTGGGAACCCAAATGAATTAGTAATCCATATGAATAACCAATGACTACCCAATTTTTGTTTCTGTCCTTGACTATAGGATATTCAAATGGAAGACACCATCCTGATTAAAGTAGACTAGGCTAAAACCACTATCCAAGGATTATTCCTTCCAAAGTATCCAAACATACTCCAAAAGATTGTTACTATCTCTCGACAATAGAATAGTCACATATTAGATTGAACTAATTGACCTGACAAAACATAACTAGTGACTTCCATTTTCCTTACAACATAAGCCTTAGGAACCTTACAAGATTTGAATTAAGGACATCCTTTCTCCAGAAGCACAAAATTGATCTTGAACACTCCGTAAATATTTAGTGTCACTTACAGACATAGAATTAGTACAATCCAAAACACCAAGACAATTTGAAAGGACTTATACTGAAGGGTATCAAGCCAGTGATCCTCTGAAGATAAAGCTTTCTTCTCATGGGATCGACCACACACTTTTGTTATACTATACGTATGTAGTAAGTAATGTTTGGGACATATAAAATTCAGTATGACTGCAGACCATACAAAGACAATGAAAAATGTGGGAACATCATCTACTTAGGACACATTCATAATCTTAATATTCTTCACAAGAGACAACACATGACAGAAATTAAAATGTAAGAGTGAGTATAACAATACTTAGTAGGAATCCTCTTGAAAACAATGATATAAAAAACTAAATTATAGTTAATTCTAAACATGTGTAGGTCTACAATAGATATTATAGGAATATCTCGAGATACTTAATCTAAGAATCATAGAAAAGTGATAATATATAACCATATTATACTATCACTATGATTTCTAGCTCAAAGATTCCACTATGCACTCATCTAGGAGAACACACTCTTGAGTCTGATATCACTGATGAAGTCTTTTAAATAGGAACTTCTCATTAGGTCTCACCATGAGAAAATAATGAATATAGTCCTAAAAATATTATAGACATATGAGGATCACTTATAGGTCCTTGGGGTGATACCAAAAACTCCAAATGGATTAACCAACTATGTTGAGGATTACAGCTCGTTAGTGATGGTCATGTTGATACCATGAACACTGATTATAGAACTTATATGAATATAGGATCTCACTCTAGAACTCTCTTTAGGATTCCAAAAACTCTATCCAAGATGTCCTACTGGAGGGACAATAGTAATAGGTGTATGAAATGAGTTATGCCAACCATAAAAGAAACAATAATGGGAATGAACCCCAATTATACTTGTCCATGATATGAAGAAAAATAGAATTAAGCCATGTAGAAATGGTTACATGGAATTTAGTTGGGTTGCATGTTTTTTCCCTTCAACCTGGGTATTTACCATGTACAATAGCCCATGTCTTTAACTATTTCATTTAAAATAATGATACATGGCATGTAGAAGGGGTTACATGTCTAGTCCTTTTATATGGTGTCCACCAGTGTACTCCAGCCATGTGCTAGTACATGAAATCAGCTTGTGTATCCTTTCCCATGTAACAATACAAAGTGTATCCCATTTACATTGTCCGGAAAATGACTTGTGAGGGAGTGAGCACTATGTAGGAAACCCGTGTACTCCACACCATGCTCATGTATTGTCTGAATTACAATCCATGTTCATCATAAAGGGGACACATTCCATGAAGTTAGGGGCTACAAACTGTGTGGATCATGTTTTTCCAAAAAAAAACCCCTTCTTCTTCATCCCAATCATTAATTCAATCTTTTAAATTTTGTTTTAGGTTCTCAGATCCCCTAGATACTCTAGATCAAATATCATTTTTATATTTTATCACTATATTGATACAATTTAGAACTCATATGAGATCAGAAAATGCAATCATAGGTGTTCTTCGTTATCATTGACGAATGAGGATTCAGAACCCATCGTCATTTGATAATACATCAAACCCACCTTCACACAACCATCAAGTCATCGTATCTCTATACCTATGGTTTAGGATCATTTCACCATGAATCGAAGGTCCAACTATCCATTTTTTTCAAATGGGATCAATGAATGTGAAGAATTAAAAACATGTGATAAAAGAACACAATAACTCGGCAGAAGCACAATAAATTGAGAGACAAAACTACTATGTATGACCATGTTGATAATTGATTTAAACCATTATAATGTTATATAAATCCAAACAAATCCAAAGAATCGACTACCTATAAATCATGAAAAATAACACATCATGCAAGTACGATTGAACCACATGCTAATCTATTAGGGGAATAGTTCATGTTCGTCATTGGAATTATGAACATGAAAGAAAATAAATATAACAAATCCAGCCTAAATAATATCACTTTATAACTAATAATGGTAACCTCATCATCATAGTTGGAGATATCTATAAAGATCAGTGTTTTCAATCACCGATTAGAGGTTTCATTGTCACATTCTCGAGGAATTTATTTCGATATCTCTCTAAAATGTCTCTAGAGGATTCCAGGGTTATGAGGTAATTCCACGATCTCTAACATTGGAATACATCTGTTGACTAAATCACTGTGTTTTTGTTTCAATAAAATTAATTGTCTCAATTTTGATTATTCTTTATGAAACTGTGATGATTTTCCACAATTGACCCGTATAGACTAATGTTAGGTCACAAATAGGGTAAAACCGCATCACTAAACCCAAAGGTTACGAAAGATTTTTAATCCACGCATCCATTTAAATGTTATTCAACTTTTCCAGAAATCACACAACACCTCTCAAAATCACACTCCATATTAGAACATGGTCTCTAATTTAATAAATATAATATTTAAAAATATTATATGGAAAATCCAAATGTGTAAATTCATCCCACTTGGGGATTTACATCCCTAGCTATCCGAAACAATGGTTACTCAAAAATATGAGGGTACTAAGAATGAATCTGAGCCTCTTTACCCCAATTTCTATCATATAGATTTTCTCGCTATCACCTGACAAGTACCAAATAAATCGACCACCCATGTAGGATACTCTATTGTGTGTTGTCATTACCCATTGGGTAATGAGCAAATGTTATTCCCTAATCGATGTACTGTTTACCCAAGTCAATAATGTGCAATAGTTCATTTATGTACCACTACATTTTCGAGACATAGAAGAAAAAGTTTACCCAGTCTAACTATGAGTGCATAACTATGTAGTATGACACCTCAACAACTCAACGTGGTATCTAAATATGGACAATGAACCTCAGAGATATCTTGAATCCCTAAACAAATCTTCTTAGACCATGATGAGGTGAACCCCATATGAACACATGGTGTGTTTCCTCAAACTCCAATGACCATCACTACCTGCCAGCATAAGACATATAATGACTCCGTGAAGTCTTCATTTATTCCGGATGATCTACACTTTCTCTATGGTAACTTGCACCAACTCTGTGACCTTGAGTGTGGAATCTCATGCTTTAGTGTAGAGAATTGATGACCTAAAAGTTATCTTGTACCAATCCTAGAATGGTGACATTATAATGGTGGGATGGTAGTTGTTTTATACACAAACTCCACCAGTTTTAGGTGATCCTCCCAACAATGACTAAAGTCTAACATGCAAGATAACATCATTTTCTTCAGAACCTGATTGCTCCACTCTGTTTGGATTTCAGTTTGAGGGTGAAATTTTTTTTCTCTATAATAAATAGGTCACAAACACCTCCCGTAATCTCTTCTATTATCAGGAAGCAAAGAAAGAATCACAATCTAAAACAATCGTTAATGTAACTTTGTGGTGTCAAACTATATATTTCACCTAGAGGATCCCAATCCCTCATCTAAACTCTACTCTCAGATATATTGGATGTGGGAAAACATGGTGTGTTGTTAAACTATCAACCAACTAGAATCATGTACCTAGTACAAATGATATAATCCCATCACAAATTCCATAATTATCCCATCCCACTTCAATTATGTAAAATCAAGGGGTTGAGTTAAACTCACTGAAACTTGGTGCTCAACCTTCACTTACTAACAAGTATGGAATCACGAAACTAACTCTTCCACTACATTATTCATTCCTTTCCATCAAAACTGACATTGTAGGTCACGGTAAATATTTTACACACATGGAAGATCCTCTAAATGGGATGTATGAATCTCCCTCAAAACATCATCCAGCAACATAACTAGTACCATCGCACATCCTCATAAGAGAATGATGTGCTCCACACCTTTTGAATATCTATTAGGAGAATAGCCTATTGACATCTATGCATGTTGGGATTCACAATTGTTAGCCACAAGACATGCCTCTCAAAATAATTTTATGAGTTTATAGGTGACAACCATCATCTGAAGGTGATCTTCTATACCCCAATCCTTAAAGGATAACTATAATAAGGCCAGAAACCTTGATTCCACATTCAACAAATGCAAACCAGATCTCCTACTGAGAGATTTTAACACAACATTTTCATTCCAAAGGGTATAGACAAACTCAATGTCATAGTCTTTGAGGAAATCTATCCTTTACCACTATCTCATGTTATGATCATTATGAGAGCTAAATAATTGAGACTCATGTGATCAGAGTATACGATAAAATGGTCACATATCAGGTCGTTTCACCACATATTTAATGAAAATACAACCACTACTAATTCAAGATTAGGGGTCACCAAGTTCTACTCATGTGGAATCAACTAGTTTGAAACATATGCAGTCACTGCTTGCATTTGAATCAGAATGAAAATAAGCGAGGTTCATCATGCATTCCAGAACACTATGTACTCAACACCCTCCATATAAAATATCATTATTGGAGTTCTCATCAATCTCTATCGCAACTGATGAAATGTTTTGTGGCATATCTATGTTCGAAAAAGGATTCCCCCTTTGATTCAAATCTATCACATGTGCTGATATCCTATAGAAATTGCGTACAATTATCTGATAGTAGAATTCCTACCCAATGATGATCCACCCCTTATTCACATATTTAGGTGTACTCCATGCTATCATTTCCTTGTCCCAGGAAGAGTCAATTGGCCCTCCATACGCTGAGATAATGTTTCCTAGAATGTGGACCACATAAATTTAGAACTGGCACTTAGAGAGATTTTTTTAAAGTTGGTTCTACCAGATTATGTATAGAACGATTCGTAAGTGTCCCTCGTGACCATCCTTATAAGATAATAACACACGGGTATTGCCGATGAGTGCTACCGAAAACTAGTTTATGTATGGGTGAAAGATATGGTTTATGATTCCCATGAACGGAAATAGGGGTTTTTCACACTAAAGGGGATCGCCAAGTACTGGTAATAAACGAAATGACATCGAAATTCCATATTTGAAATATCCTCATCCCCTACTCACGACTTGTGATAACCTAGCCTGAGGTCAACCTTCAAGAACCATCATGCCCCTATCAAATGATTGAACCGGTCATCAATCCTCAGTAGTGGATTATTGATTTTCATGGACACCTGTTTTAAGAACATATAGTCCACACATAACCACATGCTCCAATCTTCCTTTTTGGAAAACCAAACTGGGGCTGTCCATGGTGAATCATTGGGTTTCACGAAGCCATTCCTCTAGAATTCACCCAAATGCACCCATATCTGGTGAAGAACTATAGGATCCATCCGATATTCTGGGGCTGATATCAATGTTATCCCATAGTGTATATCAATGAATAAGTCTATCTCTCGGTGGGGAGTTAAACATGAAACATCATCAAGAAATACATCCAGACACTCCGCCACCATGATATAAAACTATAAACTAACAAAATACACTACCTGAGGGGTTTGGATAGACAACTGATGAGAAAATAGTTGTACCCTCTTATGAATGGGGGAATCATGTGCTGCATTGGACTCATTTTCTCAGATAAAGGAAAAACTGCTACCATCTATATAGACACACTAAACCCTTCTCCTAAAAAATAAAATATGGATATGGACTATAGATAACCAATACACACTATGAATTATGTCATAAGGCCATGATTCCACTACCAAGAGATTCAAACACACTCTCTTGATGCCCATATTCAGGTCACACTCCCGTCTAAGTGCATGATTTCGGCGTATTCTCTGGTAAGGGTCCCCAAGCTTAAGGGTTCAGTAAATGGTTTAACTAGAATCTCTTGGTCTCACAAAAGATATGTGGGATGAAATGAATGAATATAATATAAGTCTTTTATTAATATTGTTAAAATAAAAAAAATACATAATTGTACCTCTAATAATTCATAGATTCAATGGTTCATATGCCGTGACAACATATAGTTTTCCCCACCCTTATCCTCTAGCTCTCTAATCCTAGCGTGGTCATCTTGAGGTGGTGGGGGTTACAAGTAGAAATGTAGACATCCTTGTGATGATCTACCATATCATATGACATGTCTACCAACCTGTAGATCTACCTTCTCATGACATTTTCTCTTCCTCAGCGGTCTATTCATAGTCTCCCTATCAACATTATTGGGGGTTTGACGATCACTTCTGACACGTGATGTGTTGTCACATGAATAGAACCACTTGTCTCTAGGATCACTAGACCCGCCTTGTGAACCCAGAACAATAGATCCTCTATCCCAGGACCTAATATGGATTCTTCTCCCACATACAGGCCCCGAAGAGTGATGTTAGCTCTTGGTTATTGAGGTCTCTTCTCCTTATTTCCAACTAATGACTATAAAAAGTTGTAACTTCTCAGGAATGAAGATTTAAACCAAAAAATCCTACAATAACACCCAAACATAAGTAGAAAATAATATAGGGACAACACTGGATTGGATTTCTCATTGCATACCTCACTCGAATGTCTGAGCCCTGAAGTACTAATCCCAACACATATCAATCATGTACTTAGAAAGGTATTTAAACCTCGATGAATAATCATATAATGTAATTCTTCCCTTCTAGAGATGGGGAAGCTACCAAATAAGCACATTTATCAACATAATTTGTGAAAAATTCTCATTGAAGAGGTTCCAAAAATCATTCCAATAAAAGGTCACCTCGTTATGAGTCTATGTAACCAAACTCTGCCATCGTCCATCTGATCCGTTTAGCAGGCTCGCCACTTTTACCACCATATGATCTACTGGTGTCCGGATTTAATGAAACAAATGAGTCACCACCTCAAGCTAGTCCATAGCCAGCTATGGTTAGGGTTAACCTTAAAACATGATGGGTCTCTACAACTAAAACACATCAATCATGATCTACCTACACTCCTCATCCACATGTATTGCGGGCACCACATTTATCTCTTCAGGTTGAAATATCGCTAGTGCACAACCAAGATATTATATATGGGGAACTATTCCCTATATCAAATATTCACCACTAAGGGGGTCATCCTCATGACCATGCATCTGAATCATATGTGGAATATATCACAAAGGTATCCTAAAATAGTCAATATGTACCACAGTCGATGATTATATCTGGAGAGCTGACTCATGTAGGTAATGGAAATAAAAACCCATTCCTATATTATTAATGTACAATTATTTTCCCTACAACTAGTGTTCTCATTTACTATGTCCAAAACCAGGTGATTAGAGTCCTGGTTTATGGATAGGTTGGCTTCTGCACTAACACTGGAGTCCCGGGCTAGAAAGACAAACTCGAAAAAAGTAACACTATTTTCCCAAACCAATCTCACATACACTCCATCATAAAGTATAACCGATTACTCTGAAACCACTCTATCATTACCCATCTAAGTGAGCCCCTTTTCTGAATACCCAATCCCACCTCCAATAGGCCATAGGCTAGTGACTTGCACTGAGTAGGGATATCCCTATCATGGGAGGCCTTTTCTAGGGACCTATATGCACACAAATTTCTCCATACCCACAAAATGCTAAAATGTTAAAACCAAAAACAAAACAATGCATAAATACATTTATAAACATCAACAATACTACGATATGAAGTAATGAAATGTAAAAAGGGGAAATAAAATAACACCAAATAATGTATATAACCTCAAGTCCAACCTATAAGGAAGAGGTACTAGGACAACAATATGGAAGTTCCTAGAACACACCTCGGTCTATCCAGTCTCACTAAGCACCATCTAGTACATGTATTCTAAAGTCTCTATCAAATGGTCGAGCATCTGCACAAGACATGACATGTGCAGGAAAATCTCATATTGAAGTGAGTATAATAATACTCATTAGAACACCCCAAAACCATAAATCAATACATGAATGGAATGTATAGTCATCTATAGACAAGTATACTTCTAACACACATATAATAAGAGTTTCAATATATAATCAATCCAAGATAGACAATATAGATATATGTTATAACCATAGCATACCATCACTAGGATTTACTACTCAAATATTCCATAAATCACTCATCAAGGAGAACATACATCGGAATCTAATAGCACTGATGACGTCCAACCAACAGGTACCACTCGTCAGGACATTCCATTAGAAAGATAAAATAACAGTCCTAAGAGAATATAATACATAGATGAGGATCACTACCCAAGATATAGGGTGATACTAACAACTGAATATATTTTATCATGAAAATTGGTTGATTGGTGCCTACATATAGATTTTATCACTGCTAAAAAGACCTCTAATGTGGGCATGGAGATGAGTAGATAATCCCACTCTTATCTACTTAAAGGGATATCAAAAACTCTATCCTTGATTTCGTACTTATGGGATATTTTTCTTAGGAACAGAAATGATTCATAAAACCTTCATGGAAACAATACAGAGAATAGACCTTAATGGAACTTGTTTAATACACAGAGGAAAAGAGAAGAAATAATGTAGAATTGGATGAAATGCCTGAAGTATGGTCACACATCATGTCCATTGACCTCAGGTATGGTCCATGTATAGAAGCCCATGACTTCCATCTATTTCATTTATATTAAGGATAAAAGACATGTAAAAGGGATTACACATTAGGTCCTTTAATTCAATCCCTGCTTGTTTACTGCATCCATGTGCTAGTACATGACATCATCTAATGTATCCTTGATCATGTATAGATACATGGGGTACACCATGTATGTGGTCCATGAAAAGCTATCTAGGTGAGCACACACCATGTATGATAATAGTGTATTCCAACCCATGTCATTGTACTCTCTATAGTATAGGTTGAGTTCCTCAGAAATGGGAAACACGCCATGTAGTAAGTGACCACACTCCATGTGGAGATGGTTTTTACAAAAACCATTCTTCTTCCCCCCGTTCATGACATTGATCATTGTAATTTCCTTAGATTTCATAGTTTTCCAAAAAAAAATATAGATTTATGTTCATCCTTACACAATAAAACAGATTCTATGGGTTTTGATCCTTCAATCGTCTCAGAAAACACTATTAATGGAATTCTTTATTATCACTAAAGATCACAGATTCAGAACCCTCCGTCCTTCAATCTAGTTCCACACCCAAAATCATACCCCCATCATGTTTTACCATTACCAAATCTAGTGTTTCGGATCATTGCGCCTAGAATTGAAGGCACAATGAATGGTTGTTCATAAAGGAGATCAAATCTTGGGAAGAATGAAGAACACATGATAAACAATGCCTGAATTAGGGGGGAAGTACAAAAAATCAAGATGGATGAAACTCGATTGATGTTTGTGTTGATTTTGGTTCGTCACACATAGAATGACAAATTAATCCCAAAAAATATCAGTTATATACTCATAATAAGTCCCACAAAATAACCCATCCCACAAGTATGATCGAACCATGTGATAATATGTTCATGGATTAGTTTGTGTTCAACATAGGAATAAATAATGAGAATGAAAATAAAAATAACATAGTATACCTCAATCAGATCCCTCGATGATTAATAACGATCCTCAAGTCCTCATCATTGGCAATATCTATCAATATATGTTCTTGTTAATCATCAATTTGAGGATTCTTCACCACCTGCTTGAGAGAATTCTCTAGATATCTCTCTCTAATATCTCTAGAGGATTATAGGTTTATGAGGATAGCCCAAAATCTCTATAATTGGAATAAATTTATAGATTAAATTGATTTTTCATTGCGTCAACTAAATAAAATAAATATTTTAAATTTATTTTATTCATTTAAGGACCCATGACGACTTTCCACACCGAACAATTGTAGATCGCGCCTCAGGTAAATTTTTTACTCTAAACAAAATGGTGTTATAATATTTCTGATATGAGATTCCATTTATAGGTTAATACACATTTTTAGGAAAACCACGTGTGATTTCTATTTTGTGTTTTACTATTTTTTATGAATTCTTCCAGGCACACCAGGTATCAAAATCACACACCATCCAGGTACATGGTGTCAAATTTAATCCACATATATATATTTTTTAAAATAGTACACCAGAAAAAGATTTCATTATAGGTTTGGATCCTAGAACTAAAACATTAGGGTTAAAGTGGTCTAACACATGGTTAAATTAAGCTATGTTGGGTAGGAAACACAATTTAACAAAACATTTGAGGCTAGGGAGGAGCATTGAAATGCGAAATACAGTTTCATTAAAACCATGATATTTGGGACACGCATATTTTGGAATACTCTAGAATAACGATAGAAGATATTTGTACAATTTTTTCATGGTTAGTAAACCATTCAAACAAATAAGGTTCTATTCCACTTTGGAACCAGATAGTGGTGCATGGTTGGTGCACGGTTTATAAAACTGTGTAACGAAACCATGCGACCCCATATTTTTTTTGAAATTTATTAATTTTAATAAAATCAAAAATCAGTTTAAAACAAAATTTTCACTATTTATTCTCCCTCAGATAATCCCTCACCCATGGAAAGCTCCCATTTGAGCCTAAACATAGAATCAAGTTGTTTTTTTTGTGGTCTTCATTTCATGGAAATTCATCTCATAGGATCTGTAATGGTATGAACTTTATTGTTTTTCATCAATTCACTATTAATAGTTATATAAATTTAGCTATTTGGGTGAAATAGGATATTCCCTATTATTATGTTCTTCATTCATTATTTAATTTTCTCCCAATCAGAGCTGAATTAAGTGATGATACAAGATTAGATATTGACAAAAGGCCTAGGGTGGGTGGTCTCTTGCCTTTATCATAAAGTATAGCTATTAATATATGTTGTTGTGTCACTCACCCAATTTTAGGGTATTTATTTAAATTTAAATTGAATAATATAATTTATCATCATGGAAAAAAATCAAAGAAACTTTTTAATGGTTGTTTATAGGATAAGGACCTTGAACAAGATCCACCCATTTGGGTGGGTTGTTATTTGAATGGGCCATTTGATGTCTTTAGACATGGATGACATTGTGTGTCCCCTTTTACCCCTTAATAGGGATGTTAAATGATGATATCAATTTTTGATTTTAATTATGAAATTAATTGTAAAAAAATTGACATATATGTTTATTAATTCATTTTTGAATAGAAAGGTTAACCTATTTGATAAAAGGTATGGGATGGTTTTGGACATGATTATTGGACAATGATATGAAAATGATTGATCTATCATGACCTTCTACAATTGTTGATTTTACCATATGAAATAAATTATTTATATTCCATTAAAAGTTTTTATTAATCATGAAATTCTGTTTAATTTTATATATATATGTTAGTTGTTAATGGAAAGTCTCACAAGCTATCCCATGTTATACAATATCATGATTATTAATTGGTTTACCTTGTAATGGATATTACCATATAAGATTCAAAAATACTAACATATGTAATAGTTTTATATGAATGTGATGATTGTTGTATAAAAAATTATAATGTGAGTAATTGGGTGGAAATCCTTCTGTGTTTGTCCACTACTTGGGTAAACTTTGAGGTGTGTTTGAATTTTATTCCCTTGGGTTTGACATTGGCATGAAAATTGAAGATGAATAAATGGTATGGAATGATATTAAATGATTTGTTCCTTGGGTGAAATATGGATTCATATGATAATTCAATGAATGTAATCAATTGATTTAATCCTTTCTTATGCCATGGGGGATACATGGATCCAAATGAAGGATTCCATCTAAAAATATTAGAGGCTTGAATTATATTCTGTGTGATACATGGATTCATATTGGAATGTCAAGGATGGGAACAAATTAAATTTTCTCTTTATCCATGGGTGATACTTAGGATCTATTATTGGACCATTGAGGATAGTCTCGATTTTAAGAGACATTATAACACACAATGAGTGATACTAGGTTCCTGATAGGTTCACCATAGATAGGTTTTTAAGGTTTTGGATGATATTACACCTAAAAAATACATGACTTCCAAATTAGTAATTTCATGTATGGGATGATGTTCTATATTTTTTAGTGAATGGAATGGTTTATATGATGTGTATACTAATCCAAAGACAATGATTGGATTCATTATTGGCGTAAACATTTTAGATGGAATTCATTGGCATCTATTGTGATATTGATTATACATGGGATGTTGGGATTGAGATTGATCTCGAGACTTATGTATTTAATGAGAATGAAGTTGATTGAATGAAAGGGATATTATATGATAACATGTATCTATATGATGTTTATTTTTTATTACATCTTTTCTTATTTCTTTTCCTATTACAAAATAACTAATATATATTTTCACTAATTGATTGGAATCTAAAATGGGTAATTCCCTAAAGGGATTTAGTTATAAACCCTACTGGGGAAATCATTGGGGAGCCAAATGTATTATATGAATACATCTTTTGACAAGGGAAAGTTCCCAACTATAGGTTGTTAATTTTTTTCTTCAGATTAAGGGATTATGGGACCAAGAAGAGGCTTTCAATACTATTGTGATACTTTTTTATTTTTATATTTTTGAAATTTTTATTAAAAACCTACATTGAATACATATTTGGGATTCCTTAATAAAGACATATGACATGTATCACCATTGTTTATATGAGACAACTTCTAAATTTGTTATATTATCATTCTTTCACTATTTAATAATTTTTAGGGTATTATATTATTTCAAGAACATGTTTCATATCCTTATAATGTGGTGTTACACATTGGTGAGGAGGTCAATGACTCCCTATTAACTCACCTAGGCACCCGCTAGTAGTCATCAGCCCTAGGAGTTTGGGGGATGTGCTTGAGGCCATGTGACCCACCAGGATTGGGGATCCTTTTGGTGGAATTTGGGTCCAGGATGTCAAAAAGTTGTATTAGAGCCATATATTCTAGTTTGATTTACTATTTTGGAACAATATAAAGCGAATGGAAGGAAATGTGATTTTGCAATGTGTTATTTTCGAGTGTAGCTGACCCGCGTACATGAAAAATCAAAATTTACTCATGTTACAATGATTATTTTTGGATTTTTGTTATTATATTTAATTTGATTCCACTATTGGGTGACACACTTGAATTGTGATATTATAATTAATAGGATTATGGTCTATTATGTTTCAACCTATGGAGCTTAGGGTGTGACATCTCATGAAACATATACACAAATATTAGATTTTACAATCCATTTATTATGTCATTCCTTTTAGGATGCATTACTTGTTTCAGACAGTTGTGATTGGTGATTTGATATATTTACCTACTTTTGTGATATATATTTGGAAATGTGTTATGGTATGAAAAATGGGGACTCTATCCTTTGGTCCATGAAGAGTATGGTAACTCTTGGATATGAATTTGGTGGAACATTACTTGAAACTATTAAATGTAAAACTAAATATATTAGTTCAAGTGAAATTAAAACGATAAATGATTGTAGCATGAAATGGAAACTAAAATTATTATCAATTGAGAACATGAAAATACCCAAACATAGTAGTTGGAAATTAGTAGTGTCTCATTATTATCTATGATCTATATGATACCTAGAACTAACTCACATAGAAGTCATAGGTTTTTGTAATTATATAGGAAGGCTTTGAACAATCCACTTATTGTTTCAATGCTTTTGATCATTGAGTTTTCAAAAACAAATTATGAGCATAGGTGGTGTTTGGAATTATAGTGTAATTAAACAATTAAATACTCAATTAATTTGACATATGAGTTTAAATGATCATAATCAGGAGGTGGTGGAATTTGGGATAAAAACTGATCCTCCATTAGTTCCAGCTACAAAACCAGTTATTTTAACAGAGACCGGGGTTCAGACACATATCCACAAGGGATTTATGTTGATTATGTAGACCATTTAGGGAGCACAATGACCTGCCTCTACAAATGTTATAGTTTACATACTAGTGAAAGTAACAACATTTGACCATGTTTTTAAGGTATAGAGAACCATAGGCTACAAATTTATGGCTAGAGGCGATTGTATACATCTATGAGTACCTAGAAATGTCCCATTAGAGTAGGGTCAAGCTCATTACCTATATGTTCTGTGATTCCACTATGACATGATGGGATGTTATCAATAAAATGTATTTTCATCAGGATATGTCATGATATAATTTTAAAAAAATCCATATATGAATACTTTTATCCCAAAGTGTTGGGGGGAAAAATACCCTTAGACATATTTCACCTCGAGTATGGCACATTATGAGTCATAGACTATTTGTCTTGTTTTACCGAACTCTATATTTTCAAAATTGTTCTGATTGGTGAAGAGTATTCAACAACAAGGTTAATCGGGGATGGACTCAGTTATGACATTCAATCATTGGTGAATGTTTTCTGGATGACTACCATTTATTGAATAGTGAATATATCACTTATCACTGAGGGTAGTGAAAGAGAGCTTAGAGGTGAAATATAGGATGGTTCGACATCTAAATCTTATAATGTATCTACTAGTAGCATGAAGTGTAATCTAAAGCTTCAATGTGGTGATACTAGTTGTAAGAGAACACATTAAATTATCCAGTTGAGGTGATACCAGTTCATTAGGGCATGACATATGAGACCATAATTAATGAGGGACCTAGTTGAATGTTGATACAATAGCAAAATGGACCATCAACAACTGACTTGTAGGACGATTCCACCAACGGCTAGTGAGAGAGGGTTTTCAATGACTTCATGTTCCCAATTATGGTTAGTAGCTTCTCATCAAGTAGGTAGATAGATTATAGTAGTCTAATCAGGCCAAGGTGGTGATCATGGATGTGGTAGTGAGATCTTAGGATTACATTGACAACAACATGGATCTTCTCAGGGTAGCCAGATAGTATAATTGGGTTGTGGATCATGCTAGATATAAACAGTTCAGTAGACCCATTATGTGTAGGATCCCAGACCTTCAACTGTAGGGTGTAATGTTCTAGTATCCTTCACATTATGTTTTTCACTTTTTGATATAGGGGCTTCACATATCTTTATAGATGTTCCTATTGTAACGATCTATGGGCTCAATGTTTAAACCACTGATGGTGTGTTGACACTTGAAAATTCATCTATGAATAAAAAGGAGGGTGTATGTTAGTGCTGGGGGTTCTCATTTCATATTGGTGGATGTCACATCATATGGGACCACTATTTCCTTTAGATGAATAGTTTTTATATCATTTTCAGAATATAAGGGTTTGTCTTATTTCACTCATTTATTGATTGATATAGCTTGTGGGTGACCATCACATACCCAAAGGGTGGTGAGTTATTTTCCAAAGGGGAATGGGATGTTCAGGTCTGCTGACCTATTCCTCAGCATCATGGGATGGGAGGGATGATGGTCCATATTGTAATTTAATATCCAGAAGAACATGGGACATGTCAAGATTATTTCCCTCTTGTGATTAATTTTTTAGGGATGTATTCCTAGATTACTCTTCCGGATTACCTCCAATAAGCGAGGTAGAATTTGTTATCAATATAGTTCTAAGAGTTTTAAGTGTATAAATTCCTCATTATATGATGAATACTACTGAGATACAAGATATTAAATGGAAGCTAGAGGAATTAGAATAAAGTGGTTTTATTTGAACTAGTACTTACCCATGGGTTCATTGGTCCTGTCACGACCCATCCTCGGGGCCCGTGCCGTGACTACCCCAAGCCCGCCTTCCATAGGCCAGGGGCTGGCGACTAGCACCAAGGCGTAAATCCCAACAAAAAGGGAAGACATTGCCTTTGAAAAGTAAACAAGCACTCAAAGTAAGCAAGTGGAAAAGTAAACACTAAGTAAAAACTGTACAAGCTGTGCTGAAAGAAAAAGGGGCTGGAAATACAAGCCCAACAGTAAAGTACAACTGAAAGGAAAAACAGCAACTGAAAGGGAAAACTGCAGCGTCGAGCCGTCCTCTGGAAAATCCCACCTGAAGGGTGGGTACAAATAGCCTCCTCTGCTCCTCGGGTCCACCTGACCGCTCCGAGTACGTCCCGCCCAGTGGTCCACCTCCAGGTACCGTCCTGCTCCGTACACCTCCACCACGATCAGCGCTGTCCGTCGCCTGCAACCAACACAACGTAGTACGGGCAAAGCCCATGCAGGGGTGAGTATAAGCTACTCAGTAGGGACCCCGAGACCCCCGAAGGTCTCCCGAAATCCACAAAGGATAAACCGCAAAGGAAGGATACAATCATGATGTAACATTTGACACGGCTTAGGTATATTCCCATACATATACCTAAGTCATCAATTCCCATTCGGCTCCAACGTCCGAGCCCAAGAACAACCCAGTCCACACAGGAAAGCAAACGTAAACCCACACAGGATGGAACAACACAATCCACAAAGGAGAGTAGACAGTAAATCCACACAGGATAGCTCAACACAATCCAAAAAGGAGAGAAACAGAAGGATCATTGACTCAGCTCAAACCAGGATTTTCATTATCGAAACCGTAACTGCTGAAGAGCCCCATCTCTGAAGTGTACAGTGGTCCTGTCACGACTCCGAGGTACTACTCACTAACCTAAGACTGCTGAGGTACTCCTCCTATCGAGTACCGGTGGTCTGCTGCCAACTACCGGGCGCTCCGTCCGCTGAGGGTCTGCTGCCAAATACCGGGCGCTCACCCAAATAGCCTACAGAGGCACTCCTCCAGTCGAGTACCGCGGGTCTACTGCCAACTACCAGGCGCTCCGTCCGCCGTGGGTCTGCCGCCGAATACTGGGCGCTCCGTCCACTGGGCTAGTCGACTCACTCCAAGTCGAGTCGGTCGAGCAGTCTTTAGGTCTCAGCCGGCTACACGGTCTCCGTACTCTGTATGCTCGTCTCCAGTATCGCAGGTCTGCCGCTACAACCGAGCACTCCACTACCAAGGATATGCTGCTACAACCAAGCGCTCCACCGCCCAAGGTAAACAGAAGATTCATCTCACACAGGTATACTTATTCGGATGACGATAAAGATGATCACTGATCCATCTAAGTCGTCGGACCCACGAAGGATCGATAGGTACTAACCTCGCAGTGACCCACACAGGATCGGGCCCACACAGGACCGGGCCCACGTAGGACCTGTAGGTACTGGCTCACACAGAACCGCTGAGCGCTGACCCACGCAGGATCGGACCCACACGGGATCGGTAGCACTGATCCACGTAGGATCGCTGAGTGCAGTAGTCATCGCAGTCCACTGAGGATCTCTACACAGTCGTCGCCGCAGTCCGCTGAGGATCTCTGCACAGTCGTCCCCGCAGTCCACTGAGGATCTCTGCACAGTCATCGTCGGAGTCCACGGAGGATCTCTGCATGGTCGTCGTCAGAGTCCACAGAGGATCTCCGCACAATCGTCGCCGCAGTCCACTGAGGATCTCTGCACGGTCGTCATCGTAGTCCACGGAGGATCTCTGCACAGTCGTCGCCGCAGTCCAATGAGGATCTCTTCACGGTCGTCGCTGTCGAAGAAGTAGCCGCAGCCAGCCTAGGCTTCCCGCACACAGCAGCTCGTTCGGGAGGGTCCGCTCCACGAGCCGAGAGGCTGATACATCAACTGACACAAAGTCCGAAGTTGATGTATCCAAAAGTTCTGTATCGACAATAGGAACTCAACGTCGCAGACGGCGCGTCAATCGGACGCCCGGTCTGAGAGTTATTGGCTTTTTCGTCCGAGGGGCCCGGTTGGTTTTAAAGAAAAACCAACCCGACCGTACTCCACCTGTGTCCAAACCTCGGGCGGAGTATGCCAAAAGATCCGTCTCACTTAGAGGAAAACAACGAAACAGACGGCACGTCAATTGGACGCCCGGTCTGTTAGTTATTGCCCTTTCCGTCTCACACCCACCCTGGGAAACTTCCCAGGAGGTCACCCATCCTGGTCACTGCTCTAGGCCAAGCACGCTTAACTACGGAGTTTTAACTACGTAGGCTCCCGAAAAGGAAGTTGCACATTGAGTATAGTATACCGAAACGACCGTCTCGATCCAAGGATCGCGTTGCCACTGACGGCGCGTCGTTCGGAGGCCCGTAGCTCAAGTTACGGGCGTTTGAACGAAAAACCGTCTGAAGACGGGGTCCAGGCCCGGGGCGACCCGGCCTGACCCCCCCCCGGGAGTCGGCCGAACCGGGTCGCCCGAACCGGGTCGACCCGACCCAGTCCGACCCGGTCCGGCCGGGGTGCGGCTAGGCCGATCGGACCGGCCTGGCCCGGTTCGGCCGAGCAGTCGAACGACCGAGGCACGCGGGGCGCCGCCCCCCATGGCCAAGAGGTGCCGCGGCCCCCCACGTGGGGCCGCGTTGAGTCGGGACGCGGCTTCAGCCGCGTCTGAGGGCACTGGACCCGCGCGGCCGCGGGTCCGCGGGTGCCGCCGCCGCCGCGCTGAGTCGCGGTGGCCTGTCCGGCGGCGCGCCGGGGCGCCGCCGCTCCTGGCTGCCGGCGCCCCCGCGCCGGCGACCCACGTTGCCGGTGAGTTCTGCGGGCCACCGGGATCGCTCCGGTGGTCCGAATTTGTTCCCGCCTGCGCCGCTGCTCCTCCCGGGATTCTTCCTTCACTGCGGAATCATCAAACATCCATTGCGGCACGTTTCGTCGTCGCCCGTCAAATCCCCACAAAAAGAAGAACGATGGAGGGTCGTCGGGCCGTGTTCCTTTGGCCCGCACCCTCCGCGTAAGAGATAAACAACCGGGAGAAATTTGTTCAACACATGAACCGACAATTTTAATAAAATAAAATTGTTCAATTGAAACTGGTTCTTTAATTTTTAAAGAACGTTCATGGGAATAAAGAAGGGGTATTCCAAATTATAAAATCCATACCTCGTCGATCGTCGCGCGCAGACGTTCTTCACGGAAAATCTCGTCGCGGAAGAGAGGGATCGTCGCGTCGTCGCGGGGAGGCGTTGCGTCGTCTTGGAATCCGGTGTTGAGTCGCCGAACTCAACTCACCATGAAACAACAGATTTAATTTAATTAATTAAATCCGTGTTTTTGGTTAAGAACCACGAAGGAGATAAAAAGGAAGGTCCGAGACTCTTACCTCAAGCAGCCGATCGAAGATCCGTCGCAGAGGAAGAGACGTCGCAGAAGAACGTTGTCGGCGTTGCGGATCACGGCGTCGCGTCGTCGATTTCCGGGTTCGGTGTTCTTCGCGTTCTTCGCGTTCCTCGCGTTCTTCACGTTCTTCGCGAAGGAGGAAGAGGAACAAGGATTCTGTCTCAACCAGTAATCCCCCAAAAGGTTTGGGTTGGTCTTATTTTATTAACATGCCAACACACGAAAACAGGATAAGAAACGATTGAATTAATTCGTTGAATTAATTCAACGAAAGAAACAACCCATTTAATTCACAAAATAAACCGCCCAATTAAATGGTCTGTTAAGATTTTTAAGAAACGCGTCAGTTGACTTTCATTAAGACGGGTTTTCGCGGGTGCGTTTCTTAGCGGAAAGAAACGGCGGGGCTCGTGCGGGCCCCACCTCACAAATATCCTACCAAGGGGGTAGGATATTTCTGGATAGCATCCTATCCGGTTCAACTCAGTTCATTCACCTTTAAGTGGCCTCAAGTGGCTTCCAAGTGGCTTAAGAGAAATAAAATAAAGTTGTCGCAAAATTATTTTATTTCTCAACCTTAAGCCCGATAAATTAAAAACCACACTCGAGCAAACACAACTCCGGAAGAGGCGTTTATATACGAATATCGGCGCTGCGATTTCATCGGTGCTCTCAGAATTCGATTCCGGGCACAGGTTCAAAAGTTAGAAAAACCCGCTCGTCCGTTCACTGAACGTACCCGAGCCAAACTTCGGAAAATGATTCCGGGCACATCGGGCCTATGAATCAGGTGCCATCAGAAACTGCGCTCTTATAAAATTCCAAAGAAAATTAAGAAAAAAAATTTCCTTGAAATTTACGGGTCTTTACATTACTCCCACCTCAGGACTTTACGTCCCCGTAAAGATACATCATAAACTAGGGAAACAAAGGTGGGTACTGAGCACGCATCTGAGCCTCTCGCTCCCAAGTGCTCTCCTGGAAGTTCCCGTGCTGCCATCTGATGCGCACAAGAGGAATCGATCGCCCACGTAGGACCGCTCCTGTCAATCCTCTATCTCCACTGGGACCTCCGCAAAAGTCGCCCCATCATCCACATCTAGCTCCCCATAGTCAATGATGTGCGTCGGGTCGTTCACGTATCTCCTCAGCTGGGATTCGTGGAAGATGTCATGCACCCGGTGCAACTGAGGTGGCAGAGCCAGGCGATAAGCCACCTCGCCAATCCTCCGCAAACCACGCTGAGGTGAGACCCGCAAGAAGACGTGGTCGCCATCCTCGAACTCTAGTGGTCTCCGCCTCCTGTCAGCATAAGGCTTCTGTCGGCTCTGAGCTGTAATTATCCACCCCTGGATGACCTGGACCATCTCAGGTCCCACAAGAGCTGCAAGATTTCTTCTTTGCCGATAAGGGAAATCTGGTCCCATCCCCTGGATGAACCACATTCTTTGCCTAATACAGTCAATCCTAACATGAATGATACTAATCCATACCAAGGATGACGTCGTAAGGCCTCGACGCTACTACCAAGAGATCCAACCGTTACTCTCGCATCCAAGGGTTGAGTTACACTGTCGGCATCAGTGTGTGGTAACTGGGTCTCCTCCAGTAGATGTCTCACAAGTGAGGGTCAAGTCAACAGCCAAAACTAGAACCTCTTAGTAACATCACGAAAGAGGACAGGGATGAAAATATCACAAAGGTATGCATCTTTTATTACTGCAGCTCATAATACAAAGACGCTACACAATAACAACAAGGAACTAGAAGTACAAAGGACGTATCCACTAGTTCTGATCCTGTCCATCTGCTCCCAGAGCTCCATGATCGAAGGCCTCGTCTGCCTGAAGCTGAGCTCTCGCATCTTCACCTACTCCCTGTGGTCGGGGCGGACCTCCTGGTGGTGGTGGTGGCAGAGCCTTAAAGCGTCACCCACCACCTGCTGCTCGGCCAGCTCCTCTGCCTCGTCTGCCTCCTCCATACGGACCGCCACGGTCGAACCTCTGCCTCTGCCTGGGAGGTTCTTCACTTAACTGCTGATCAACAACATGGCGGGTCAGACAGTCACGAGCCATGTGACCAATCCCGCCACAGGAGTAACACTTCCCACTCTTGGCACGCCTGGCTCTGACTCCACCCCGACTCCCCCACACAACTGAGCCTGAGTCGTGCAGTCGGCCACCGGTAGGTCTGGTCTGCCTGGAACCCTGAGTCATCCGTCGGCTACCTGCTACCGAAGACTCCGCTATCTGCCACCCTGCGGTAGGTCTCGCTGTGGACTCAGCCAGGAAGCTTTCGATCAGGAGGGCTCGCTCTAGCACTCCTGCCTAGGTCGGGATGCTGACGGAGATCAGCGATGCCCTGATCTCATGTCTCAATCCCTGCTCGAAGGTCCAGGCCCGGAAGAAGGGGTCCCGTACCATGTCTGTTGAGTACCGAGAAAGGTCGGTGAACCTCGCCGCGTACTGGGCGACCGTCAAGCTGCCCTGCCGCAGCTGAAGAAGCTCCTGGATGCGCACCGCACGGAGGGTGTCCGGGACGAACTCTGAGCGGAAGAGGCTCTCGAAGTCCGTCCAGATGAGGGAGGCCTCATCGTGTACCTGGCGCATCAGGCTCCACCATCGCCCTGCTGCTGCGTGCAGTAGGCTCGCCGCGAGGATCACCATGAGGTCTGCTGGTGTCCTCACTAGCCTGAAAACTCGGACGACCGCCTCCAGCCAGTCCTCAGCTGCCTGGGGGTCCGACTCTCCACGGAACCTGGGTGGTCGCTGGCGCTGGAACTCGTGCAGAGCTCCGAGGTGTCGTGCATCGTCAGCTGCCAGTGCTGGAAGCATCGGGGGCTCGGCGGGTAAAGGTACCACCGGTGCCTCTGCGGTAAACGGGCCCTGTACCGAGGCCTCGTCGCTCAGTGGGCTGTCGTCGCAATATACTCTAGGAACCCTAGCTGGCTGCTGTCGTCATGCCATCCTGAAAAGGAAACAAGTGCACCACGGTCAGAACAGTATACCTGGTGAGCTGACACAAGTAATCACGATGAAAACATGAAACACACATGCAATCAATGTTTTCGTGCATTAAGTCGGAAATCAAAAGTCAGGGTCCTGGTGTATGGATACGTCGGCCACCGCTCCAACCCTGGACTCCCTGGACTGATAACCACACTCAATACACTAAACACTATTGCTTCACATTGAAGAAAGAACAGAGTCTTCAGTAGAACCGACCACCTCTGATACCAATTTGTCACGACCCGTCCTCGGGGCCCATGCCGTGACTACCCCAAGCCCTCCTTCCATAGGCCAGGGGCTGGCGACTAGCACCAAGGCGTAAATCCCAACAAAAAGGGAAGACATTGCCTTTGAAAAGTAAACAAGCACTCAGAGTAAGCAAGCGGAAAAGTAAACACTAAGTAAAAACTGTACAAGCCGTGCTGAAAGAAAAAGGGGCCGGAAATACAAGCCCAACAGTAAAGTACAACTGAAAGGAAAAACAGCAACTAAAAGGGAAAACTGCAGCGTCGATCCATCCTCTGGAAAATCCCACCTGAAGGGTGGGTACAGATAGCCTCCTCTGCTCCTCGGGTCCACTTGACCGCTCCGAGTACGTCCCGCCCAGTGGTCCACCTCCAGGTACCGTCCTGCTCCGCACACCTCCACCACGATCAGCGTTGTCCGTCGCCTGCAACCAACACAACGTAGTGCGGGCAAAGCCCATGCAGGGGTGAGTATAATCTACTCAGTAGGGACCCCGAGACCCCCGAATGTCTCCCGAAATCCACAAAGGATAAACCGCAAAGGACGGATACAATCACGAAGTAACATCTGACATGGCTTAGGTATATGCCCATACATATACCTAAGTCATCAATTCCTGTTCGACTCCATCGTCCGAGCCCAAGCACAACCCAGTCCACACAGGAAAGGAAACGTAAACCCACACAGGATGGAACAACACAATCCACAAAGGAGTGTAGACAGTAAATCCACACAGGATAGCTCAACACAATCCACAAAAGAGAGAAACACAAGGATCATTGACTCAGCTCAAACCAGGATTTTCATTATCGAAGCTGTAACTGCTGAAGATCCCCATCTCTGAAGTGTACAGTGGTCCTGTCACGACTCTGAGGTACTGCTCACTAACCTAAGACTGGTGAGGTACTCCTCCTGTCGAGTACCGCGGGTCTGCTGCCAACTACCGGGCGCTCCGTCCGTTGAGGGTCTGCTGCCAAATACCGGGCGCTCACCCAAATAGCCTACAGAGGCACTCCTCCAGTCGAGTACCGCGGGTCTGCTGCCAACTACCAGGCGCTCCGTCCGCCGTGGGTCTGCCGCCAAATACCGGGTGCTCCGTCCACTGGGCTAGTCGACTCACTCCAAGTCGAGTCGGCCGAGCAGTCTTCAGGTCTCAGCCGGCTACACGGTCTCCGTACTCTGTACACTCGTCTCCAGTATCGCAGGTCTGCCGCTACAACCGAGCGCTCCACTGCCAAGGATATGCTGCTACAACCAAGCGCTCCACCGCCCAAGGTAAACAGAAGATTCAGCTCACACAGGTATACTTCTTCGGATGACGATAAAGATGATCACTGATCCATCTAAGTCGTCGGACCCACGAAGGATCGATAGGTACTAACCTCGCAGTGACCCACACAGGATCGGGCTCACACAGGACCGGGCCCACGCAGGACCTGTAGGTACTGTCTCACACAGAACCGCTGAGCGCTGACCCACGCAGGATCGGACCCACACAGGATCGGTAGCACTGATCCACATAGGATCGCTGAGTGCAGTAGTCGTCGCAGTCCACTGAGGATCTCTGCACAGTCGTCGCCGCAGTTCACTGAGGATCTCTGCACGGTCGTCGTCGGAGTCCACGGAGGATCTCGGCACGGTCGTCGTCGGAGTCCACGGAGGATCTCCGCACAGTCGTCGCCGTAGTCCACTGAGGATCTCTGCACGGTCGTCGTCGGAGTCCACGGAGGATCTCTGCACAGTCGTCGTCGCAGTCCACTGAGGATCTCTGCACGGTCGTCACTGTAGAAGAAGCAGTCGCAGCCAGCCTAGGGTTCCCGCACACAGCAGCTCGTTCGGGAGGGTCCGCTCCACGAGCCGAGAGGCTGATACATCAACTGACACAAAGTCCGAAGTTCATGTATCCAAAAGTTCTGTATCGACAACATGAACTCAACGTCGCAGACGGCGCGTCAATCGGACGCCCGGTCTGAGGGTTATTGGCTTTTTCGTCCCAGGGGCCCGGTTGGTTTTAAGGCAAAACCAACCCGACCGTACTCCACCTGCGTCCAAACCTCGGGCGGAGTATGCCAAAAGATCCGTCTCATTTAGAGGAAAACAACGAAACAGACGGCACGTCAATCGGACACCCGGTCTGTTAGTTATTGGCCTTTCCGTCTCACACCCACCATGTGAAACTTCCCAGGAGGTCACCCATCCTGATCACTGCTCTAGGCCAAGCATGCTTAACTACGGAGTTTTAACTACGTAGGCTCCTGAAAAGAAAGGTGCACCTTGAGTATAGTATACCGAAACGACCGTCTCGATCCAAGGATCGCGTTGCCGCTGACGGCACGTCGTTCGGAGGCCCGTAGCTCAAGTTACGGGCGTTTGAACGAAAAACCGTCTGAAGACGGGGTCCGGGCCCAGGCCGACCCGGCCCAACCCCCCGGGAGTCGGCCGAACCGGGTCGACCCGACCCGGTCCGGCCGGGCCCGGTTCGGCCGAGCGGCCGAACGGTCGAGGCACGCGGGGCGCCGCCCCCCGCGGCCAGGAGGTGACGCCCCCCCCCCCCCCACCCCGTGGGGCCGCGTTGAGTCGGGAAGCGGCTTCAGCCGCGTCTGAGGGCACCGGACCCGCGCGGCCGCGGGTCCGCCGGTGCCGCCGCCGCCGCGCTGAGTCGCGGCGGCCTGTCCGGCGGCGCGCCGGGGCGCCGCCGCTCCCGGCTGCCGGCGCCGCCGCGCCGGCGACCCGCGCCGCCGGCGAGTTCCGCGGGCCACCGGGATCGCTCCGGTGGTCCGATTTTGTTCCCGCCTACGCCGCTGCTCCTCCCGGGACTCGTCCTTCACTGCGGAATCATCAAACATCCGTTGCGGCATGTTCCATTGTCGCCCGTCAAATACGCACAAAAAGAAGAACGACGGAGGTTCGTCGGGCCGTGTTCGTTTGGCCCTCACCCTCCGCGTTAGAGATAAACAACCGGGAGAAATTTGTTCAACACATGAACAAACAATTTTAATAAAATAAAATTGTTCAATTGAAACTGGTTCTTTAATTTTTAAAGAACGTTCACGGGAATAAAGAGGGGTATTCCAAATTATAAAATCCCTACCTCGTCGATCGTCGCGCGCAGGCGTTCTTCGCGGAAAAGCTCGTCGCGGAAGAGAGGGATCGTCGCCTCGTCGCGGGGAGGCGTCGCGTCGTCGCGGAATCCGGTGTTGAGTCGGTGAACTCAACGCACCATGAAACAACAGATTTAATTTAACCACGAAGGAGATAAAAAGGAAGGTCCGAGACTCTTACCTCAAGCAGCCGATCGAAGATCCGTCGCAGAGGAAGAGACGTCGCAGAAGAACGTTGTCGGCGTTGCGGGTCACGGCGTCGCGTCGTCGATTTCCGGGTTCGGCGTTCTTCGCGTTCTTCACGTTCTTCGCGTTCTTCGCGTTCTTCGCGAAGGAGGAAGAGGAACAAGGATTCTGTCTCAACCAGTAATCCCCCAAAAGGTTCTGGTTGGTCTTATTTTATTAACATGCCAACACACGAAAACAGGATAAGAAACGATTGAATTAATTCGTTGAATTAATTCAACGAAAGAAACAGCACATTTAATTCACGAAATAAACCGCCCAATTAAATGGTCTGTTAAGATTTTTAAGAAACGCATCAGCTGACTTTCATTAAGACGGGTTTTCGCAGGTGCGTTTCTTAGCGGAAAGAAACGGCGGGGCTCGTGCGGGCCCCACCTAACAAATATCCTACCAAGGGGGTAGGATATTTCTGGATAGCATCCTATCCGGTTCAACTTAGTTCAAGCCGCCTTTAAGTGGCCTCAAGTGGCTTCCAAGTGGCTTAAGCGAAATAAAATAAAGTTTTCGCAAAATTATTTTATTTCTCAACCTTATGCCCGAAAAATTAAAAACCACACTTGAGCAAACGCAACTCCGGAAGAGGCGTTTCAATGCGAATATCGGCGCTGCGATTTCATCGGTGCCCTCAGAATTCGATTCTGGGCACCGGTTCAAATGTTAGAAAAACCCGCTCGTCCGTTCACTGAACGTACCCGAGCCGAACTTAGGAAAATGATTCCGGGCACACCGGGCCTCGGAATCAGGTGCCGTCAGAAACTGCGCTCTTGTAAAATTCCAAAGAAAATTAAGAAAAAAAATTTCCTTGAAATTTACGGGTCTTTACAGCTCCGTTTTGAGAAAAAGTCAGAATGAAATTTTAGGTTATGTGGAGATTACTAGAAACTAAAGCAGATGATGGTTAAGAATCTGTATCATCTACCACAGATAGATGATTTTTTCAACCATCTCTATGGATCCTAGGTCTTATCAATGATTGATTTTATATCCTAATATCTTCAGGTGTGTGTTTGGAAATTAGGCATACCATGAACAACTATTCTTAGTAGGTAAGGTCTAAATGAGTATATGGTTATGCCATTTGGTCTCATAAACATGCTAATATTATTCATGGATCAGATGCACTGAGTGTTAAATCCTTATCTTGATTCATTTATGGTGGTTTTCATGGATGATATCTTGGTGATTCTCACAGTTGAAAAAACCATTACAATAATCTTAATATTGAATTGAATACACATAAAGAACATAAATTATATTCTCATATCACAACAATCCAAATATTTATGAATCAAATTCACTTCCAATATCTTATTATCTTAGATACAAGAGTATCAATTGACCCAGAGAAGGAAAGAGATATAATTTCGAAAGAGAAACCCTAGATCTTCTTTGAGGAATAATGTTTCATTTCATTATATTCATACTACTATAAATTTATATAGGACTTCACATTCATTGGAACACCATTTTATGAGGTTGAATAAGAAGGGTGTGATGTTGCTATGGTTAGATTCGTACAAGATGGACTTTTATGAGCTGAAATGGAGTTTGACTTCATCACCAATACTAACATTTCCAAATATATCCAAGAGTAATTTTTTTTACTATGATACATCATGATCAGGATTGAATCAATTCATAGGTAGAGGGATATATTCATGGAATATATGTCTCTATAAATGAGGCCACATGAGAGGAATTACCTGAAAAATGATCTCAAGATAGATGTAGTTGTTCATGAATTTTGTTGTAAGAGACATTACATACTAGGAGAGTGTTTTTGGGTGTTCATGGACCATGAAATATTTATGTAAATATTTATAATGTATAATAAAAATCTACTATAACAAATTGGGGTTGATTAGATACATTCCTTTAACATTAGATTTCCTACACACCTAGTCATAGAAATATAGTGACCGATGAGCTGAGAATGAGGAATCAGATAAAGGTAGTGAAACATGCCAATATCAAGTGGAAGCATATGAATTTGTTCTTTGATATAGACATAGAGGTGAATGGCAGTCAGGGGAATAAATTTCTATCATCTATAGATATTACCTCTACCCTTATTGACACAATGATTTTGGGGAATCCATTAGATGCAGAGTCACTAGTTCTATAAGATTGTGGGGTTGGTGTGGACCCTCCTCCTAGTTGGAACATAATAAAAGATGAGATTCAATATGTATATAGTCATGTATGGGTATCTTCAAACATTCATGAGGAGATGATACATGAATTTCTGAATTCATCTTGGGGTGTTTGACCTAGAAACATCATTATGTATTGGGATTTACAACATTATTACTGCTTGCTTGGTATGAAATGATTTGGAGTTGGTTTATTCAGGAGTTGTTCCACCTATCTGTAGGTGAAGGAAAAACACTAGAAAATATTTGGTAATATAGGGAATCTACCCATTCCTATGTTATAATTGAATGAATCCATGATGAATTTAATGACTGGTTTACCATGGTCTCCCCAATTTAATGATGTTGTATGTGTAGTTTTTTGATAGTATCACGATGGTTGAACATTTTATACCTATTAAGGAGACCATTGATGTTGCTGAGTATGAAATATTGTATATTTGAGATACATTTGAACTTATTGGAGTCCCAAAATCTATTTTTTAGATAGGGATGCTTGGTTTACATCATTATGATAGAAAGGTCTTAAAACATAATGTTGAACATAATTGTATGTGAGCACAAAATACCATCTCCAGATACATGTCAAGTTAGACCTCATGATTTAGGTGCATGAGGACACGATACCGGCATGCGTCTAGGATTTTGAGGTTCCATGGGGGAGGCATAAAACCTTGGTTGAGTTCTCCAAAAAAATTAATTTATGATAATATTCATATGCAACCATAAGAGGATTTGAATGGTAGGCCATTTTGATCACCCTTGTTTTTATAGATGAAGGATATGATGCGATGTTGGGACTTCTTATTTTGATGGAGACCATGGAATAGGTTCAATTGATTTATAAGTTCTTGATTACTACATAGTCTCATCAAAAATCAAACACCAATCTGCATAGAAGACCTATGGAGTTCATAGTCGAGAATCTGGTTTTCTTATGTGTTTCACCAAGGAAAGGAAATAAGTGGATCCAAAAATAGGGTATTATTTTGCAAAGATATGTGATGAATTTCAAAATTCTAGAGAGAATGAGACCTATATCATATCAGTTGTAGTTATCTCTGAGGTACCGAACCATGAAAAACAATCTTCCATGTTTCTCAATTATGATGATATTATTCATACTAGTCTCATTCCATTATTCTAGAGTAGTTTTAGGTTTAGGAAGATGTGTCTAATATGGATCATCCAATACATAATGTGGATTGAAGAATGATGGTTTTCCCAGACCGGTTAGTTTCTATAGTAGGTATTCTCTAGCATCACTACTATGAGTAGGATGATAATTTATAGAGGGAGGCTGATGTATGATCCTATTGGCCAGAGTTTTTCCCAAATCATGATTCAGCACCAATGGAAGTGTCATTCAGTGATGAAATACCATAAAGGATATGTTTCTAGGAACATGGTTCTTCCTTGAGGAAAAAATACTTTTATTTTTATAATTCTTAGTTTAAATGTTTAAACATATCCTAATATGAGTCCCCTTTCATGTCATGGAGGGTGTTGGGGGTGTTTGGGGCTGGTTCGGGGGATGAAACCCGAAATGCTGGGTGAAAATAGCATAGTGGGTGATTAATTTAAACTATGTGGGGTAGAAATAATGGTTTAAAAAACTATGAAAGTCCTGGGAAATTATTATAAATGGACCAAACTGTTTCAAAAAAACCATGCACTTTTGGTTTCATATTCATAGAGATAGCTCTCCAATTGTGATTGTGGATTTTTTTGCATGGTTTGGGAATAATTTGGGAACTGTATGAACAAATATTACTCTATATTCCTTGCCCACATATAACTGAGCATGGTGTATAAAACCATTCACCCAAACTATGTGACCCCATATGTTTGGGAAATTTAATAATGTCAATTAAATTGAAAATCTATTTAATCCAAATTTATCACTATTTCTTCTCCCACACTTCATCCCGTACAGTTGGGTATATTTATTTTGAGCCCATTCATAGAATCAATGTGGCTTATCTATCTTATATATTGTTCAAAGGTCATTCATCTTGTTGGTTCTATAATGGTATAACCTCAGTTCTTCTTTATCCATTATCCATTCTTCTAGATATCAATTTCCCTATTTGGGTGAAAGTTAATTTTCCCAATTATTAGGTTCTTTGTATATTATATGAATCTATACCAATTAGAGCTAAATCAAGAGCTGATACTAGATGCACTATCAAATATGGGCTTCTGGTAGGTGTTATCACGCCGTTCACTTAATGTCATGAAATATAGTTAATGTTTTCATTCCACACTCCCAATTTCGGGGAATCACCTTAAATTGTAATCGAATCGTAGAATTTATAATCATTTCCATAAAAATAAATAATCTTATTATTGGTCATTTATAGGTTCAGATCCTTGAACTGGAATAACCAATTTAGGTGGGTTTTGTTTAAATGGTCCAATTTATGTCTTTTGACATTGATACCTTAGGTTTTACTTTATACCCTTCCTAAGGATGTTAAATAATGATTTCAATTTACAAGTTTAATTGTCATATGAATTATAATTCAAATTGATTGATTGGTTTCTGAATTGAATTGTGAATAGAATAGTTAATTGGTCTATTCAATGGAAATGGATGGTAGTGACCTTGGCCCTTTTATGATTCTATATAAATGCCTGAGCTCACATGAACTACACATTTTGGTGATTTAACCACATGAGATAAATTATTTTTATACCATTCAAATTCTTGATTATGCATGACATTCTGTTTAATTTTAAATTCCCATCTGACTAGTTAAGGGAAATACATCGATGCTATCCATTGGTATCAAATTGCATGATAAACCATGAATTTACATAGTAATTTATAATCCCATGTGAGATATATAGAGACTAAGATATGTATTATCTTGTCATGCATATGATTATTCTTATTTTAAAAATTCCCATGTGATTCATTTAATGGAAATACATATATTATTGGCCAATGCATGGGTCACCATTCAGGTAAGTTTGTATCTGATTAACATTCTTTTGACCTTGGGATGACCAGTGAAGTTGATTAAATGTTATTGAATGATGTTAAATTTTAAGAACATTGGGTTAATCATCAATTAATATGAGAATTCCATGGAAGTAACCAATTATCTTGATCCATTCATAGGGAATGGGTGATATATGGATCCATATAAAGGATTCCATGGTCAAAGTCAATGTGCCTTGACTTATATGTCGAGTGATACAAGTATTTATATAAGAATTTCAAGGATAGACTCAAAGTGTATTTGACCATTATGTGATGGGTGATACTCAACCTTCAATAGTATACCAAAGAAGTTGGACTCGATTGGAAGAGACATTATACCACACCTCGAGTTCCGTAGAGGTTCTCCAGGGATGGGGTTGTAAGATGATGGTTGATATTATAGATGGATCAATACATGAATTCAACAAAAGAATGTCAAGGATGGGTTAAGTTCCAAAATTGAATAACAGATAGAATGGTTTCTATGTCATGTCTCCTAAGTAAAAGAACATGATTGAATTTTGTATTTCATTATACCTTTTAGAAGGCCAACTTATGCATATATTGCACCATTTATTATTCTAGGGATACTAGGTTTGTGCTGGATCTAATGACATATAAATTTAATGTGAATAAAATTGATTAAATAAAAGGGATATTAAATGAGAACATTTATATATAAGTTGTCTAATTTTTAGTGATTCCTTTCTGACTATTTTGATTATTTCACACTACATGTTATATATTTTTAATGAAATATTTTCAAAAACATTTTTTTATTTCCTAATATTGTTTAACTTCAATCCTGATTTGTGAGACCTTTGTAGAAACAATTTTTATTATTATTTCATATATAGAGAACTGAAATCACCTTACTATAGTTAATGGTTTTTTATTCTTCAGAGAAGGAGATCATGGGACCAACATGAATCCATTATTTCTACTCAGATACATTTGGATTTTTTATTTATTGTTACATGTATATCAACCCTACATTGTAAACATGTTTTGGATTCATTAGTATATTCATTTGACACATATCACCATTTTTCATATGATATGACATTTGGATTTGTTATATTATCAATATTCCACTCTCAACTTATTTTTTGGATATTTTATTACTTCAAATGCTTGTATTTTATTGTTATTCCATTGTTTTACACTCTCTTAAGGATAAAAAAGTCTCTGCACTGATACATTTACACCCTCGCTGCTAGTCGGCAACCTCTGGTGTTTGGGGGAGATACACATCAGGCCCTATCACCCACCAGGCCTGAGGAACTTTTCAATTGAATCTGGGGTTGGGAGGTTACAAAGGTGACCTTGGGTTTCAGCGGTACAAATTTAATGATGTGGGGTTTTTATCTTTATATTTTATTCTTGATACTCTATGATACCCATTTTCATTCTATGTAATATTTATCTTTTTTTGATTTGTTTACCGTGTGAAAATGTGGGTGGATTCATGTAGAAATAAATTAATATGAAACAAATGTTCCTTTCACGTTTTAAAAAATATATTTTTATAATTAATAAATATATATTTTACAATATTAGTCATACATGGTTCCTTTAATAATGTTTATACATATTTTTCCATGATTTAAGAATAAGAATGATATTGAACAAACAAATTTATATATAGAATGAAGAAATATGTTGTTAACTATTGATGAGATTCCTTTTTAAAAGTAATGTATTCTATTTGAAATTTAATGTGTATACATGATCTCATATATGTAATGAGGGTGGGAGACTAGTGTATTGTATCCCTTAAAAAAATACATACTAACTAAAATCATTACCTATTGACTAAGGTGATGGTTTTATTTGAGGTCTCCACCAGACCACTAGGCAATGGATTTCATTCCCTAATTGTAAGATGGATACAGTGTCACATGAAGGGTGAAACCCTGAAACTAAGAAAAGGAAAGGCCACCTATGTGGTTTTTGGATGAAAATGGATTGAAATTTTAAGAAAAAGTTGACACAAGGTCCTTGGGTTTCCATATCCATATATGATAAAGGGACTTCCCCATATTTCATTCTTAGGGTATTCTTTATTTCTTGATACATGTTTTTATTATGATATTTTGATGAATGTTGATTACATTCATTCATTCAAAAAAATGATTCAACTCTATCTTTTATATCAAACTATATTTTTTTAATCATATAACAATAATTAGTCATGATGCACTTTGTGGTATCCTACTAGGATAGTATTGACCAAACCCTAAATACCCCCAATGTGTATATGTAGACATCGTTTGGATATATACTGTTACGGGAACGGTTCTTCAAGGATGAAATATATGTTTCTAACAGTGGTTTTTGGGTTGATGTCAGTGACATGAGAGGTAGTTTACCCTTATTTCACAAAAATAAGGGTTCAACATTTTAATTTTTTGTTGGGATATTTTATAATATTTTTATCAACTATTTAGTATCAATCTTTGCACCCTTTTTTCTATCATTTCTTTATACGTTTCTACCTAATTTCATGTTTCGAGGAATTTCATTGACATACTTTTAGTTTTTATATTTTTTAAGGAAATTTATTTATTTTTAAAGATATAGATATATATATGAAAACATGTTTAATTATTTTTTCCACATTACATTTGAAAAAAACCCTTCCAAATTGTTGAATGATAAGGCCAGGTAAATGATTTAAACATTTGTGTTGAAACTTTTTTTAGACACAATTACCAATGGATTTCCATGACACAAAAGTACATGTTCCAGCCTATGGCGATTAGGAACTCCCTTTAAGCCTTGATGGTTGTTGAAAAAATTGCATCAGAGCCCTTGTTTGTTGATATTACATTACACGAGGAGTTGAGAAAGGTTATATATAAGACAATCATGTCTTATGTAATAGGTGTAATGTGGTGTATGGAAAACAATAAATTCAAACATGGATGATTTAATAGGGAATTTGGAGAATGTGGTTTGTAATTTTGGAGATTTGATTACCTTTACTTATTGAAAAACTATTATGGGTCCCAAACGTTTCATGCATATCAAGTCTTGTATAGGGTTTTCATTTTTCATATACCATCCTTTTTAGATTTACTAGATATTTTTTAAATATTTATTTTATGGTTTAAGGGAATATTATTATTATTATTTCATTTTTAATTAGTTTTATGTAAAACCATTTCCCCATAGAAACCAGCAATGAATCCTTTAGAAAATTTGATAGACAGCATCCCATGGAAGAATATACTATTTGATAATAACATATTTTTGGTAATGGTTCGGTATATTTGGGACTTGGACCAAACTGTCATCTTTGAACTTGTTCAATATATGAAAAATGATCCTCATCCTGAGAGGAATTTTTCTTAGGTGTTCCACAGGTGCATGCCTCTATCCTTTCATAAAATCAACGATCAGTAAGAGACTAGTGACTAGTGAAAAAGTTGAGAGTAGAATATTTAATTTAAAGTGTATAATAGAAGAAATCAAGGTTAATTGTTCCTCCTTTATGCTCATGGGCCCCATCTAGAAGTATTGAGAATCTATCATACCTGAAAATAAGGACAAGAACCTAGAATAGAAGTATTTCAATGAATTTTTTACATATCAATTATATTCTAACACAATTTATTTATCAATGTCTCAGATGTGTTTAAATCATAAGTAATGTGATATGGATGTTATGGAGTATCTGAGAAGATTTGTAGAAGTATTTAAATGGATTTTTTCAATGTCTCGAATGTGTTTCAGTTACTGGATCTATTTTTTTTACAAATGTGATAGAGTTGGGAATACAAAACCCATGTTCAAAGATATAATTAATACATCCCAATATTACACTAATAAATTCTATCAATAAGTAGTTTACATTTTTTTATCTCCAAAGTATATGATGTTGATCCTCAATACCTAGTGTATCCTTGATTTTTTTGGATTCACCTAAGGTGGTAGGGCCCCACCCCAGGGGCTTGAATGTAGGACCCTATCATCATATGGGTAGATTAAGATAAGGTATGAGTTCTCTACATGAAGTAAACCATAGAATCTGGTTGAAAAAAATATATTCATGTCGATTAACTTGTTTAAATGGATTTAAAAACTATTCCAATGTCATTGATATGTGTCATTCTCATTTAATCTTTAATGGCAAATTCATTATTTGACACTAGTGTTTCCCACTTATATTGTTTTTATATTATCATAAAATATTTTTAACCTCTAATATAAATTATATTATATATTATAAATACATTTAAACCTCTAGGAAAGATAATTAGGGTTTTAAATTCCCCTTTTTTTATTCTAATATATGGTGTGGAGATAACATTGAAATTTCTTGTTATGAAAATTAGACATATTTGATGTGATCATTAGACTGGATTGGAAGGTTTCCATTACAACCAATGTAAATTTTTATTGAATAAGGGATACTTTATCAACCCTATATGGGATCTGTCAGGTGTTATAGGGTTATTGCGGCGTGTGATCAGGTAGATTGGGACTACCCCTTCCCAATGTGGGAAATATCTCCTTTCAGATCACATCTCTCCCAACTATGTTTAATAATGGTAACATCATCATGAGAATACCATTGTGGTAATGGAAATCCTAAAGGTGTTCCCTGAATATTTATTTGGCTATCCCATATAAATATGGGTAGGATTTTCTATCAACCTATTGTTGGTTATGTATCCCATTTAATTACCCTTTTACATGATGGTGCCTACAGAGAAAAGATATTTGAAAATTAAATAATGGGATTTAGAAGAAAATGGTTTCACTCATACCATCTATAATGTCCCAACATGGGAGACACAAAATGGTGTCCTCAGATGGTGGGTTACATTTCCTCAAGTATGCAACCCAAACACTATAGGCTACAGATAATCAGGGAGGGTTTGTAATGAAATAGTGGGGTGACTAGACCATCATGATCAGAGTAACACAGTGGAATCATAATTGAAAAATTATGAGTAATCCAAATATATATAATTAATATAAAAAAATTCATTTGAAATTAATAATAATAAAAAACAAATTATTATAATATAAAATATGGTGAACATGGCATGCCTCAATTCAAGGTGGAAGGTTGTATATCGAAATAGGCATCCATTACAATTAATTAATAAAAACCCAAAAATACCAAAGTAGAAATATCCATATAGAATATGAGGAAACCATAGTCTTATACCCCCATACTATTATGAAAAATCAATCTCACATCATAAATTATGTGCTTCCCCTATTCCTTACCCATATCCATGATGTCATTCTAGGATGACAACGACATCCTGAATTGGGTGTGATATATCAATTAGTAGTCCACCAAAAAATGTGTTGAATAAAAATAAAATCTATGAATATATACAGAGTAGTGAAAAATATTTAATTGTTATATTAATTAATAAGAATTAGTGATACATGAAAATTTGATACCATCCAACCTAAGAAGGATAACTATAAAAAATAAATTGTAAACACATCCTAACTGTAAATCATGATAAAGAAGGTGTAATAATATCATATCCCGCAAATGTAATCATATATTCATACCATAGATATCTATAAATCATGATAAAACATCCTCTATGACCTATGATGAGTAATCATGTGTCATACTCAATGGATGGATCCATGGATTAGTAATGTCATTGTAATATAGTATAATCTATATCCATGGAGTAAAAATGTCCATAGAATCCAACATAATCTTGAACCTATGGATTCAAAATGTCAATGAAATCTATTTTGTTTCTGAATCCGTTGAGTAAAATTTTCCTTGTTATTCAAAATAACTTCAAATACACAGAGTATAAATATCGATAGAATCTCATGTAATCTTGATTTGATGAATAAAAATATACATGGAATAGAATATAATCATAACCCTTTCATTAAACTTGTTAATAATCATATACAATCCCTGATTTTATCCAAATCATTACAAATATTCCATTTTAACCACATAATAATTTTAAACAGCATTTAATCTCATGGAAATGGAGGAATAAACCCTATCCTAATGTTTAATTTTATTCATTATAGCTCATGTTATGTTTGTGAACACACAAAAACAACCAACGTGATGGAGACCCATAGGGTTGAAATATAAACATACCTCATGGGAGGTCCATGTTCAGGCTAAAAACCTCCATCCATATAATTGTTTTATGTGGGAATCATATCCCAGGTCAAATAATACAATCATGGAATTAATATAATTTAGGAGAAACTCCCAATTGGTATGACATGCAGTCAAACAGAAACTTGTAACCAATCATATATACTTTATGGGAAATGATGTAAATGTACTACCTTATGACCATGGTAGAACACTCAACCAATATTAGATCCTAACTCAACCAGTATGAGAAAAAAAGGATAAATGGAAGAATTCCCTTAAATTAGGGCATAAGAGACTTCACCAAAATAATATTTTCAAGGATGATAGAAAGAGATATAGGTGGAGATGGAATATATTAGACAAGGTTACACATGAAACGAGACTAATGGTGGGAGAATCTGAGTCTTCATCGAGGACATATCACAAATACTTGGTTTTAATTCCACGTGAGAGATCCTCAGTGGACCTTTAGTGTGTGATGGAAAAATCGGTGAAGCCTTCTATAAAAAAGAGGCCCTGACTATTATTTTAAAAATTTCCAACCATAAAGATTACCTAGTATGTAAGTTTTGAAAACTTTCTATTGTTCATGTTTTACATTTCCAAGGAAAAACCATTACACATGGTGAATTAGGTCTTCATGAAAAATTACTTTTAGGTACTGAATGCACACTGTATATTTATCCTATAGCCAATAGTCACCCCACTTCATCCTTCTTCTAAATAACATACCAACTACCCTAAAGTCATAACTTCTTAACATAATCTAATAAGGATAACATAACCAATATTTTAAATGGATCTAAAAGGATCTATACCTCATAAAAAATATAGGATCATAAAATTTTCCCATATTTAATAAAATGTTTCCCCAAGATTCAATTTTGATGGTGGTGAATTATTTTAGAATAGATAGTGGCACTAAGAATGCCCATTATCTTCTCTCTCTCCAAATTCTAATCCTTCACACTGCTATTCTGAAACAGTACTTGAACTAGAGGAACTGACCTACCTGGTAAAGGATTTGTGCTCTGATCAATGATATGTTTAGGATACTACACAAGGGACAAATAAATCTATAATTTAAACTCATCTAGCTGAAGATCATGGGGTGGGTATGATTTATTGAAAATTGAATTTTTTATTATTATTTAAAAGAATAAAAATCACACAAATAGGTACACCATAGCTCATAGTGGGGAAATGGTGAAGAACAAGGGTTCCTACCTTAACAATGTTGTTACAATCACCTGATAATGAATCGACACCATCATAATTGCTATGTTTTACCACCGGGATCCTTTTTTGGAAAGAAAATCTACTATAAAATTACCTTATCACTAACTGTGTCTAAATGGGATCCCTTGATTGATAAAAAACATCACATTATAATGATATAATTCAAATTCAATCGATATCTATTGTTCCCATGCAGAAATCCCACCAGCATAGCCTATCCCAATTTGACATCCATGATTTGGTTATCATATTATTTGGACAAAATTAAACTATTGAGAGTCACCCTTGCCTCCACATCCATGGAATTTACAGGCCCATAAAAATCACTAAATCACGCAAGTATGTATCCCATGATGACTTTCAAAATAAACCCACCTCCCATATTAACTAAATTACATTTGGAATTAATATTCACCTTCATCCATATGGAACGGGATTTCCAATGAAACCATATACCATGAAAATCACATATTGTTTCTAAATAATAACTATTTCATGGAAGATGACTTCTAAATACTGGTTCAAATAACCACTTTGAGTCAAGGAACCTCGTTCTACAACCAACTCCTTAACATGGACATGAAGGAAAATAGTTTAATGCTTTTTACGTTTTCATGATTTTTTAGCCTCCCAGACAGACTGGGATACATTATAAAATATTAATTCTTACTCCTCCACCTCTTCCACATGTGTACCAGCACTGGAAAACTAGGTATCAATGATCACCAACATTGTTCCACCTCTTTCAAGAACATTCATACTATATATAAAGGAATCCAAAAATCCTATTCCAATTCTCTATAGGAAAAAATGCTTCATACATTCCTATTGAGAATAGGCACAACAATTCTATTTGGATGCTAGGAAAATACCATTTTTTCTTACATTCTCATCTGTATGTAGGGATTTTAGTTCATAGTATCCAAACTAAAAATTTCAACTTACATGGGATATATTTTACTCCAATTTCATTCCCAGTTATTTATTATATTTCTACCATGCACCATATCTCATTAAACATATTCTATAAAGACCCCAAAGGTCAATTAAGTGAATATTCAGTGATCTTACTCTTCTATTTAGGAATGTTTTATTGAAATAATTCTTCTGATCATGATTTAAATGGTGTTAAATAATGGATTGATACATGTCGTCTTCATGGAAGAAAATAATTGGAACCAGACATTCTTTATAATTTAACATCCCACCCAACCAGTTTTCTAACCAGAATTTTCTATTACAATAACCAATAATCCATCTGGGCTTATCATCTAGTTTTTCTAGGTGGAAATTCATGCATTATTTAAGACTCTTGAACTTGTTGTACCAGCCATCCCAATCATCACAATTTCCCCCATATTTTTTTCTCATAAATTTCACCCACAATGAGTACCTAATGATAATATCCAAAACAATTTTTTTTGTAAGGCACTCATTGGTTCATTTATATTTAGTAGATAAATCAATCATTTTTCCAATATACACAATAACCATTTCCAAGAGGAATAATAACATTTTTTTCCTAGTTTAAAAACTATGTAAAATCATTCATGTTAAACTATATGTTTTAACTTTTACCACACAAATGTTTAATGATTTAACGAATATGATGTGACAGTGATG
Source organism: Viscum album (assembly GCA_963277665.1). Classification (NCBI taxonomy): domain Eukaryota; kingdom Viridiplantae; phylum Streptophyta; class Magnoliopsida; order Santalales; family Viscaceae; genus Viscum; species Viscum album. Next base: position 1,778,073,360 of record OY728165.1, on the reverse strand, counting down.
AAAGAAAACTATTAATTAGAGTGACATGAAAAAAAGGTAAAATAATATTTTTACAGTTGAAAATATTATTTTTATCTGATTGATAATTTAATGAAATAAATATGTCATTATTCATACATTTTTTAAAGGAGAACAATGATATATCATATTTTTTTCCACTTATGCATTTCCTATTTTTCTAGTATCATGCTTCCTCTTTTCCTAAAACCCATTTTCGAGATAAAAACACTAATATTTAATTGGTTGGTATATAAACCACTCAATATTTAATATATTTCCATGATTATGATGGAACCATTCACTGATTTCATCCATCTATTTAAATACAATATCATGTCATCATCCTACATTAAATGGAATATTATTCCACCCCCAATCCAATTAGTTAAATGAATAATATTCCAATAATTCAAACCCTTGTTTATTATTCTTATCAGAATATTTTGGGGAATGATAAAAAAATATAGGAGATATAGGGTTTCCTAATGTAACACTACGAGCATATTTAATGAACTAATCCTCCTTCCCATCAAGGAGATTGTGATCCACAAAGAAGCATAACATCTAAAGGAAAAATCATAGAACAAATCATAGAATCTAGAGTTCATTTTGACTCATAGAATAAAACTCCACTCTATTATATAGTAATATTAATCAATATCATCATTGATCATATCATTTGATATAATATTCCTTTTATTTGAGAATTAAACAATTTATTTTGAAATTCTGACATCCCCATGGATGTTACTCCCTTTAAAAAATCCATGATTTTAATCCGATATTTTTCATGGAATTATACCACTAATAATCATGTGGATCAGGTTGGAATGAATTTTTTAGTTTAAATAGAATAAACTAATTGGTTTTATTTTTTCAAATAGTTAGTATCATTAAATTTGGGAATCAATGCCAATCTTGAGGCATAGTCCCATCCCATAACCACTCCTCCTCTAATCTAAACATAATTTTCCTCCCAAACACGATTAAATAAATGATCCCATTCTGACAAATAAAATGTCCCCAAGAATCCATCACTGCTCAGAGCTATTACTTGATGCATGCTGAAAAATTATTTTAATTTATTCCTCATCAAGCATACTATTTAACGCTTTATTATATTAATTCATAATCAACATCAAATTGAAATTCATGAACATGTTTCTATCAACTGATCTTCCTGAACTAACATCTTTTATCATGATTCGACTATCCAGATGATTCTGAAAATGATCTAAAGCTTTCAACCCCATGATAAGAATATCCGGTGTGAAGGAACAATTTCCCAACAACAAATTAATGTTTATAAGAACATTAATCTACTTTATACAATATTGAAAATATTTCGCGTCACAATCCATCTCTCTATGCTATACTAATCTTGAAATGTACCATCATTCACCATAATCTGGAGATTACCCTATATCTTTAAAATGTATTATTCAATCCTTTAGAGAATAACATCCCCCTCATTCCTACCATTACACAAAATTTGAATATCCTTTTTCAAATGATACAACCTTTTATTCCTCTCAAGCTAATGAGAACTCCCCTCTATTTGAACATAGGACTATTGAACCATTTTTATAAATTCATGCTTATGATGCATATTACTAGAATACTGGAAAAGTTCCCCACTATTATCCATATTTAAACAAACACAAAATGAAGCGTGGTTTATGAGTGATATGTTGAGATGGGTAACATAATATATTTCCAATGACTCCGTCCCTTATTGATTTAGTGAAGAACCTATGAAATCTTCTAATAACACTCACGTTTCCTTTACTATTATTGATCTATATGTATGTTCTTCTTAAGAAACCCATATCAATGATTCATTTTGAATCCATTGAATTAGATAAATCTACATAGAATATTAGTGAAGTACCAATACTTATATTATTTATAGGCCACAATACCTATTTTGAAATCTCCACTAATGAACCATGTAAGTTCACTCAGTTCAAATTATGATAAATAATTCCACAATTCAACTATATCAGAAGTGGAACATTTCACATTTATAAAATAAATAATAAAAAACTTGATACCCCTCAATGATACCCATTTTGTGATGTGCGGGGAAGAGTACCTAATAATCTCCCCTTATATATCCCATCTCAAAATGATTTTGATGTGGGTATTTCAGGTACTAGCATGCGTAAACATTAAGAAACCCATATTTTATATGAATAGGGAAATATCCTCAAGTTGTTGTTTGGGTACAAAAACCCTGAAAATATATTCATGATGATGGAGAGCCTTATTAGAAATGTTTTAATTTTTTACCCTCTCACCTAAGCCTTGTAGGTTCCATGTCACAATTGAGACCATTACAGAAAGTAGGAACAGACCTCCGGTCCTTCAAAAACTACCTTTTATGCATGGGAGAGAGATGATTCTATTTTTATGGATTAAAAAATACGAACAATGTCTGTTTTTGATGATATTATTTTTTTATTTACTTATAATCATTATTGTTATATATGATTGTCCCTTTGGTGGTATATCATCATTTATAATCACTAAAAAGTATTTTGCATCACCAACCATCTAAAATATTGACGTCAAGAACATCCCCTATAGAAAAAGTGAGACATTCAATATGATATCCAGTGAATTTATGGGATAATGGATCTCTTTAATCACCCCATCAGGCATGATGTTATTGAAAAAACATCAGAATGAACCAACAAGGGAAGCAAGTAGGGTTTATTATGATTAAACTATGACAATGTCAGAGACAACATCCCTCAATGTAGATAAAGAGACTACAAAAATTTTAATTTTGGAGAACCTATGGATCCATGGATGCTGACACAAACGATGGGACAATGAACATAGTTAGGAGAAATATTAGAGCATGAGATGATCAGTTAGGAATAAGGTGATGTTTTTCATAAATTGAATTTCTCTCTTGAATTTGAAAATTTAAACCAGATTCCAATGAATTCCAACATAAAGATGAATCTAAAACTGGAATTCGAGAAGGATCATGACCAGAATCCCATTTCTCAGACCACTCACCCTCAAACTGAGCATTAAAAGTTACCAAATATGGCACAAAATATCTCACTTTGAACCGAATCCCGACCCTCTTGTAGAATTCGAAGGATTGATCATGTCAGTGAAAATATAAATAGAACTAAGGTATTTCTTGGAAAAAATCCCTTTTTTAACATGTCAGTTCTACCCTACACAAAAAAATATATTTGAGGAAGGGAGGATGCCAGATTAAGTGCCATAAAAATATGAGGGAATTCCACTGAATATAAAAAATATGTATTTTCAACCAAGTTCAAACATAACCGCAACACATATCCAAGATATTAATGGATTTGAAAATTTTAAATAGGGATGGTAAATCCCATTATCATAATACAAATAGATACAATTATAGATTCTCCTAAAAAGTGAGAATCCCATGATAGTCAAGATAGTGAGAAGCCTCATGAACCACATATCTGATCCGTCCATGACCATGCCTAAACAAAAGTATCCCAGAAAAAAATGGATCCATAAATCAAACCTAGATAGGGTAAAAAATACCAGAGGGTACTGGAGACCCATGTACTGAGGAATAATATGAATAATAAAAGAGTTGGTTTCTCATGGACGAATATATCCCCCAGTGATAGCTTTTGATAACACATGGCCTCACTGAGCACATAAAATTTTAAATATACCACAGGGAAGCCATCAACATTATCTACACATCTGGGTTCAATTTGAATAACTATTATGGTGGGTAATAACATCAAAGAGTCTGAGGTTGATGAACCTGTATGCATGTCTTTGATTAATAGGCCCCTAATACTTTCATAGAAGATATCACACCACCCAGAACTGTTATAGAAGATTCCCATTTGTTTGGTCCAGTAGGTTAGATACCCTGAGAGGGGGGGGGGGGGTTGAATCATTGTATGACAGATTAATACAACTGCCCCTATTGATCTTGTCTCGCTGTTAAGAAAGACATTCTTCCCTCTTTTTCATGCAGCAAAGTAAAATAACTAAAGCATGCATAGGAAACAATAATTTCTACTTGGTTCACCCTCACTGGGCTATGTCCCCGGAGAAAATATTGGCAATGTGCCGATGTACCAAATCCATTAAAAGCGCATTGTTGTTTACAATGTTCATGATAGATTACTTCTATTCCCAACTTCACTTCCTTTACAATGTTTAGGGTCACCTCACTGCTTTCCCAAGGGTCACTCCATGTTTGTCTATCTGTGGCTCACTACTAGTGGAGATGATCACCTTCTTCATCTTCCATTTCTCACCGCTCTAGAAGGGATTCACTCACAGTTTATAGACCAGTAGGTCTCATAATTATCACTAATTAATACATCCTCTGTTGTATATAGATGCTCTGTTTAAATCCAACTATCACCCATAGATTATTCTCAATTTTCGCTGATGGAATCGGAAAATCATCCAGCATTCGTGCAGCCTTAAAAATACTGGTGTGCTTCATCCATACCTGGCGCACTTCTCCAAGACGGATCACAAGTTCACCTCAACCACTTTTGCGGCACTAACTTCTTCAACTCCAATATTGCACGACTCACACCATTTTACACCCAATCTTATTTTCGTGTGAAACTATCAACTGTCACTCTTCTTCAAAGCCTGGCGCACAAGTGTCACCAAACCACTCCTGCGACACCCCATTCATCGACACTACACTTGGGCGACTCACACCCTTTCTCACCCAAACCATTTTGGGGGCAGAACAATCAACTGGAACGTAACTTCTGAATATCATTATATTGGTACGACCACACCACCACTTGCACGACCACAATACTTGAGCGAATGGAGCTCTAATTTTCTCTATGTATTGAACTCTCTATTGTATTGGGGGTCGACAACTATTTATAGGCATTTGGACACCATGCGCGATGGCGCGCAAATCCAGCCACCCTAGTATCGGTCTCCATAGTCACTTGTGCTACCAAACCCAAAACTTGGGCGCCCCTTTTTCTTTTGACATATTTTGATGTTCTGATCTTTAATAACAAATGGAATGAAAGTTTCCAATCTTCCATGACACCGGTGCGCAAGTCCCTTTTCCAAAAACATATTTATCTTTTTGTCTATTTTGAGGTCCAAAAATTTGGCAAACACTGGAAAACAGCGCCACCTTGTATCTGATCTTTTTGAACCACCTCCAGATCGACCATTCTGTTGTCGACATTCTTGAATAAATCATGGATCATTAACAACATCCCTTGAACTCGACATGCTACCATGAAATCCCCTTTATCATCAAATTTGTAAATCATTGTTTTATTTGTCAACAAACAGAACACAGAGTCTCACTTTTTCAACAAACACAATCACTTTAAAAATGATTCAATGATACCTTGAGGGATTTTTTCCCAATAATATCCTCCTATGTGTTTGTTGAAAACTCTTCTATAAAAAGATATATCATTAAATTTTAAGTCACCATTCGCCTATTGTGATTCTGATAGTGAACAAGGATTTACTCAACACATACTCTAAGCCCACATGAGCAATGCTCGGCGTGAGAAACAAGATTAAATGAAAAGTGCATCAATGAATCACTTCAACTCGAACACCCACAGTTGATACCAAACTGATACCAATTTTTCGAAATATTCATACTGCATTCCAACACTACTCTTCTCCATTTATCATGATCCTCAACTGTCGTGATATTTATTCACTGATTTATCACTTATTGCATCATCATATTTGATACTCTCCATGTCTTTTCATAGATTTAACTATTTTTAGCTTCAAATACTCTTCAGCACTATTGCCTTTGTTGTCCAAGCTAAGCTCGGACTAAGCACTTTGAATCAGCTTCAACTCCCCCTATCTGGTTGCTCTACCTATCAGCTTCTCCCTATATCTTTCATGATTTATCAAATAGACACATTGTCTCTCCCTTGAACAATCATTATTTTCTCCCCCTTTTTCAATGAACCCCAAGGTCACTCCTTTGTAGTCTATAACAGAGAATAGAACTCATATCAGCAAATTAGGGAAAAGACATTATACCTCGGGGAGAGGGGTGCATGCCCACATCCTCAATTTTTCCAGTGTGGGGAGTCGACTGACCTCCTAGAGCTAGTCGATGCCTCTAAAATGCTTCCTTGGGTAAGGCCTTTGTCAGAATATCTGCAACCTGTACCTCTATAGGCACACACTCCAAATTTACAATTCTCTGCTCAACTTTCTCCTTGATAAAATGATACTTTATCTAAATGTTCATTGTACTTGAATGTTGGACGGTATTTTTGATAAGATTTGTAGCACTTCAGTTATCGCACTGGAATCTGATCGAAGACTTCACTTCAAATTCCATATCATCAGGCTATTGGTTCATCCAAAATAACTGTGTGCATGCTTGAGTGGCCTCAATATACTCAGCCTTCGCGGTGATCAATGAAATGCAATCTTACTTCTTGATTATCCAAGAAATACATAATCCACCAATATAGAAAGCCCCACCTGACGTTAATTTCATATCATCCGTTGAATTGGCCCAGTCTGCATCAGTATATCCCAATAACTCTGTCTGAGAATTGTCATTATCTGTAAAGACGAAGTCCACGATTCCCTTGAAATACCGAAGTATTGTTTTCACTGAAATTATGTGTATTTCCTTGGGATTACTCTGATATGTCACTTCTTGGCATGTGGCGAATACAATGTCAGGCGTTTTGCGGTCAAGTACAGCAAACGTACAATAATTTTCTTGTATTCTGTGATATTAACTGCCTTGTCATTCTCATTTTTAGATAGTTTCATCCTGGTAGCAACTGGAGTCTTCATCTCCTTGGAATTTGCCATTCCAAAACTTTTCAGAACCTCTATGGCATATTTGGATTGAGAAATTAATGTCCCATTCCTTCATTGTGTCACCTATAGACCATGGAAAACGTTAGCTCTCCAATCATTGGAATTTCAAAGTCACTTTTCATGAATTCTGAAAACTAGTTGCATTGATCTTCATCTAATCTGCCAAATATTACGTCATCAACATAACCCAACACCATCATCCTTTGATTACTGTCATTGATGAAATAGATATTGTAATCAACTCCCCCACACTGGAAACCATGTTTATTCAAGTACTGATCAAGCCTTGAGTACAAAGTTCTTGGTGCTTCTTTCATCCCATACAACTCATTCTTCACTATTACAAACTTGTTCTCATCCTCAAGAAAGAGAAAACCATCTATTTTCTCAATATACACTTCCTCCTCGAGAACCCCATTCAAGAATACAGATTTGACATCCATCTAGAACACGTTGAACGTCTATTTCACTATAGTGGCTAGGAATAATCTGATTGTCTCCAACCTTGCAACCGGTGAAGATGTCTCATCAACATCTATTCCCTCTGTCTAGGAGTATCCTTTTCACACTAGTAATTCATTTTTTTAGAACCACTATACCATCTATATTCATCTTTTTGCGATAGACCCATTTAGTCCTGATGAAATTCTTATCTGCTGGACTCAAAACAATCTACCACACCCGGTTCTTCTTAGTCTGATCAAGCTATTCATTTGTATCCTGAACCCAGTTTTCATATTCATCTCCATCAGAAAAGCATTTCAGCTCTACCTAAGATAGGAAATATGTCTTATGTAGTGACTTCATTCTTCTTGTATGAACTGTAGCTGTATGATCACTAATGATATTCGGCCTATCAATTTTAGCTCGACTCTTTGGTATCCTTGCAGACACAAACTTGACACTTTCTTGTTCATCATTAGTGTCTTCTTTTGAGTCAGTATCTTCCACTTCTGCTCCTTATATGATACTTTAATTTTCATCACATTCATCAAGAAACTGTTCAATATGCTATTGAATATTCTCTTTATTTTCCATAATAGTGATTTCATTACTCTCAACTACTTTTCCCAGCCTCTTGTTAAAGCATTTGTGAGCTTTTATTTTTCCTGAGTAGCCTAGAAATATCCCCTCATCTTCATGTGATTCAAACTTCCTATGCTTTTATTTGTTTAGAATGAAGCAATTAATTCCAAATATTCGAAATTATTTCACTATTGGATTATTTTCATACCACATATCATAGGATATTTTTCCTTCCTTCGTATATAACAGAGCCCTATTAGAAATGTAAATCTTTGTCAATACTACTTACATCCAAAATTTCTATGGTAGATCTTTTCCTATGAGAATCATTCTGGACATGTTGTTGATGATCTGATTCCTCCTTCAAACCACACCTTTATTTTTGGGAGTTCTTACTAATGAAACATGATACCTTATCCCATGTTTCATGATATAGTCTTCAACCTGACAGTTTGTTAATTCTGTACCATTTTCAGCATGAAACTTCATAATTTTCTATCCAAGAATAAATTCACACTCCCTTCGGTATTGTTTTAAGATGATAAACACATCTGACTTATGGGAAATAACAAATACCCATTCAATTCTACTGTAGTCATCAATGAAAGCAATGTAGTACCTCTTTCTGTCAATTGATCTTGGTGACATAGGCCCACAAACATCAGCATGAACCAATTTGAGCACTCTTGTTGACTTCTTTTCTTTTTCCTTATACGTCTTTCTAATGATATTCCCTTGTTGGCATGCATCACACGTGTGATTATGATCACGTGATAGCTTAGGGAGTTGTCCTACTGCATCACACTTTACCATATCCTCTAGGGATGGTTGGCATAGATGACCATGTCATTTATGCCATAAATTGTTTTCTTCTTCTCTGGATAGAAAACACATATATTCTTCTCCACTAACCAGGAATAGATTTTTCTTTGATCTTTTTCCTTGTAGAACTACTTCCCCATATCATGCTTTGATGACACACATCTTATTAGTAATCCTTATAGAATGTCCCGAGTCACATAGTTGACTAACGCTGAGAAAATATTGACTAAGTCCTTCTACAACTAAGACATCAGCACGTCTCATCTCTTTGCCCTCAAACATGGCCTTTCCTGCACCAATAATCTTCAGGCCTTCATAATTTCCAAACATTAATACTCATTCTTTATCATATTTTATTCCTATAAAATGATCATTTTTACCTATCATGCGAGATGTGCAACCACTATCAAAGATCCACACACCAGAGCGATCTAATTCATTAAGGGAAATTTCTACCACCACAGCCTTCTCATCCTCCTTCTTTGTGGTCCAAATTTTTTCCTTCACACTTGAAATTGATTGAGACTTCTGTTCTTTATCAGAGTATGATAGACTAGCTTCATCTTGCAATGCTGCAAATCTATTTTGCATTTTTTACTCACCGGTTGGTTAATTTATCTTCTAATTCTGAACATTTTGATTCTGCTTTAGCACATTCCTCTGTATGGTTGAGGTGAGGTACCTAGCCATGTGCCCAAATCCTCTACACAAAAAACAGTGTCCTTAGAAATATGTTCTGGAAAACCATTCCCTATTTGGCTTCCACCTTTGTTCTTGTTCCCTTCGATATCTCATGGATATGAAACACAAATACTATGAATGTCCCATCTATCCGCAACAATAACACCGGATATAAGGTGCATTCCTTCATGATACATCTGTATTATGAGTTTTACCTTGGGATCCTTGAATATTCTGATTCTGCTTTGTTCCCAAATCAACCTTCAATCTTGGAATCGGTGCTTGTGGTCTAACATCAATATTTACTGCTTCCTGTTTTCTATTAAGCCCCAATTCAGCCTTTGAATATGAGCTCGATTGCCGCTTATTTCATTATGAACTATTAGCCTTCTATTTTCTATTTTTTATCTTCTGAATGACCCTCTTTTATGATATCACATTGGGGGTAAAATTTTTTCCTGATCCTTCGTTTTTCATCGCAGACTGACCACTTTGTCTTCAAGTTCTTCGATACACATGACTTGATCTTTCACTTTTCTTTTAAATCTATCTATCTCCATTATCAATTCTCCAATCTTGAGCATCTTCCCATCAAAATTTTCTGGGCTCTCTGTCCTGGAATACTTAAGGTTTTTTATTTCTTTCAGTAGCTTAGAATTCTTTTCTTCCTCCTGTATCCTGTAGAGTTTGGCATCATATACCACCTTGTTGGGTTTCTTTGTTTTTTCTCTCCAAACATCTATCTCTTTAAGACCTACTTCTAATTTAGCTTCCATGTCAACACTCCCTTCAATTTATTCTTCTTCTTCAGTAGCATCAATTTCTTCCTTTTCATGAGCGTGACCAACAACAACCACCATTGCATTTTCTCCCTGATAATTACAATTTTCAATATCCTTAACCTCTTCAACCTGAGACTCATCTGAACTCTATTTTTCTTGTGAAAGAAGATTCTTCTTTCTGATTAAATTTCTCTTATACTGCTTCTTCCCATTCACATAGGCTGAATATTTCTTCTTGGGAATTTCAACTTCATCTTCATCATTTTATTCATAAACCTTTTTGGGGCACCTTATCGCAAGATGACCAACCATTCTACATCAAAAGCATGCTAGTGGAAGTTTCCCTTTAAATATTCCATTTCCTCTTTGCAGATTCGACGAAAGGAATGACATTACCTCATTTGTCTCTTATTCTTCCTAAGAATATTCAATGGCGAGCTTCTTCATTGGATTAAATTCCACCTATTTATATTTCCCCTTTTCCATAGCCTCGTTATCATCATTACTCATTTCGTATGCAACCAAGGTACTGTGAAAATTGTCCAATGTCAGCTATTTTGGATTTTTATCTTCTAGTTCTGAGACATTCGGATTGAACCGAGGTCGATGTTTCCTCAAGATGCACTTTACAATCTTTATGTCTCTAATTACTTCTCCGAGACCTCACGTGTCTTCCACAACAATATTTACCTTGTCAAAGAATGCATCAAAAGAGACATTCGAGTTCATTTTCAGATATTCATACTTATTCTAGAGTACTTTTGGATTTTCCTCTCCGACCTTTGTATCTCCTTCATATATATTCAAAAGCTTTTCCCATATGTCATGTGATGTTTTACATGAAATCACCTTCATATAGATAGAAATGGATAAGGCTCCCCCTAATGAATTTATGCCCTTGGTGTCAGAATCCAATTCACTTCACTCAACATCCGATAATACCCCGTTGTTGATGTCAGATGTTATACCATGCATTGCTACTGTGAATACATCCATTCCCAAATATCGGAAGTAGTGTTGCATCCAATTGTTCCACAAATGAAAATTGTTCCCGTCGAAGATCTAAATCCCTTTATGACAGGTGACCTCCATTATAGAGAGAACCATTGATATAAACCATTCCATATGATACCAATTGTTAGGTACACTAGGTTAGATACCCACAGCAGGGGGTGAATCAGGGTATGATAGATTAATACAACTGCCCCTACTGATCTTGTCTCACTGTTAACCAAGACTTTCTTCTCTCTATTTCCTACAGCAATTTATAAACAAAAACTAAAGCATGCACTGGACATAGAGATTTTTCCTTGGTTCACACTCACTGAGCTATGTCCAAGGAGCATACAACGGTGATGTACCGATGTACCAAATCCACTAAAATTGCAATGCTGTTTACAAAGTTCTGGATAGATCACTTCTATTCCCAAGCTCACTACCTTTTCAATGATTAGGGTCAGCTCACTGCTTTCCCATGGGTCACTCCAAGTTTCCCAAGACACCAGTAGTGAGCTAGAGAGAGAGAAACTTAGAGTGATCAGAATGACCTACCATACAATTTCATATATGTTTCATTATGTATAATATATTGATATATATTATTGTTAGAGAAATAAATAATGGGTTATTCCACTCCCAAGAGCCCCCAAAATTTAGGGCACATGCTCTATGTATGTTCTATAGAACCTGAATTGTATACTCTAATATTCCATCAATATGAATGTGTTATTCCACACTCAAAATCACAAATATACCAGATTCCTTCTACATACCTTTCCGAAACTTATACATAAACTGCACATCTTTAACAAATACAATGGTGTGAGGAACCATAAGAAGGCACATAGTCTCTCAAATATATAGCCTTAAAGATCATCAACTAAAAAGGTCTCCTTGATTAGTAGGATGTGGTAAAAAATTTAGATACTATTCACTAAAAGTCATAAAAAATCATTATCATGAGTTGACCTTGGTAACCAAGTAATGAAACCCATCAAAACATTTTACCATTTCCACGAGAGGATATGAAATTATTTTAGTAGCCGAGATAGTCATTAGTGTTCTGCCTTCACCAGGTGATAGATGGAACACCACATGATCAAATTAGCTATTTCTCATTTCATCCATGTAAACTAGTAGTAATGTATTGATTCATTATTTATCTTGTGCGTACTGGGTTATACTTCCCAAGCTAAGTAATAAAACTCTCAAATCATCTCCTTGTGCATGTCAATTGGAACCCAAATACGACATGCACATACATAATTTCATCCTCTCAAATGATCCAACCCGAAGGCGTGTCCTCACCTTCCTTGCCCTCTTATGTGACTAAGAAGTCGGAATTTGGAAAATATCCTCATCATCACCCAGTCCAATAGAGTGTATGTCAACACCAAGGATAATATATAATTATATCATTTAACATCCTACACCTCTAAGTGCATATCCAATATAAGTCCATATACATCCAATTGATACTATCCTTCTAAAAATCCTATATATAACTCATCATGCTAATTGTATAGGAAATAATATTTCCCTTTCTATGAGTATAAGAAAGATAAAATTTAAAAGTCGGTAGGTACTCAACGGACCTTAATATCCCAAGATTCATGTCACCAATTGTAATGAAGTACTGGAGTATATTTTGGTTCATTTACATCAGAAAACACTCTCCTTGTAAGTAAAGAATACATCAGAGTAAGGAATGAACACAAACAGATAACTTGAGATTGTGATTCTCGTAAATCCTCTAATATGGTTTCAAATGATGAGATCTGTATTCCATGACTCCCTCTACTTGAATCAAAACATCTTATATCCTGATACATGATGCATTACAATATATAACATAGATTTTTTTAATCTCTAGAAGAATCATGACCATTGACGTATTAAGTCACCCTTTCACCACTAAAAATAATGACTCACAATCATCTGACCATGCTAACTTCACACACTTCTTAGTGAATCACATAAGTAGGGTTTATAAGAATCCCAAATAATATATGAAATTCATGTATTAACCTAATATCCCATTGAAAATCTACATATCAATGATGTTAATAGAATTCCCATTAGAAACTGTAGTTCTAACATTCTCTAAATAAACTAATACTATTATAATTGATAAAATATGTCCCATTTAGTGAATCTTAACCATCAAGAATTGAAATTTTGAGAGCTGGGCTTAAAAACTATTACCCCATAGAGTATTCAAAATGATGTCAAGGATTTTTTCAAGATCATGTTGATTTTGAGAACACAACAAGCTATTGTACACAAAATATAACTAAAAGGAATCTAGATAATGGTGAAAATCCCATTCCTTCATAAAAATGAAAATTTAAGGTGTGTTTGTGTGACTGAGTGACATAAATAGGTAAATATAAAGACCATGCATGTTATATAAAGTGGTACAAGGTATGTATGCAGGTTAAAAATGTACCTAATGATAACCTAACCTTAAATCAATATTTTTGAATAGTGAAATTCCATGGATCTTATCAAAGTGTTCATATATCCAAGGTAATAGATACAGATTCTTAACCATCAACAGTTGAAATTTTATATTATCCATGAACAACCTAGGGATTCCATCATAATTCATGGTGAAAAGGATTTGTCAACCCTATGAAGATATTTTGGGCCATATAAATGTTTTTTCTTCTCAGTCATCAAGTAGTTTACTGAGATACTGCAACTCAGTAGTGTTCATCCTATAAGGAGGAATGGTTACCAGTGGAATTTTGGAAACTGGGTCAATAATGAAATCTACCTATCATTAAAGAGGTAAACGAGTAGATTCAACTAGGTTGATATCCTTAAAATAATAAACTAATAATATAATTTTATCCTGACTCATTCCCTGATCATCCAAATATAATCTTGTGATTAGAGATGTTAGGAAACCAATGCCACAATACAAAGGTATATATCTACCTTTTTGGACATCCCATTCACCCTTGTAAATAAAAACTCAACCATACGGTGATGAAATAGTTTCCCTTTAATGATAGTAGTTGATCTAGGCATGATGAAAAACTAACCAATCCATTCTGATAATGATATCAAACCATATCATCTCATTGATTAAGAGATCCCATATTAATTAAAACCCACCTAACTCAAGGGGGACATCCTATACTAATGTATATTCTATGAATAATTCCCCAAAAGAGTATCAAGTGTCCTTACACCATCATAAAAATACACATAGAGCCCACAAATCCCCATAATTGGTACTGATATGAATGAATGTGAATCACCTATTTCAAAATGAGTATATATAAAGAGTATAATATTATAAGATGTTATGTCTCACTATAGATAGATTTAGGCTATGATCCTTAGGTATACTCAATAGTGAATATATCTAGCCTAAACCACACACCTTTCAAACAACCAAACTAACCAAATAAACCCCACACTACTTTTTAGGTGTGACTGGTGTCTATAATTCCAGACCATAATCAACTCGTTGGTCTAAAAGTCTATTAGTAATCCACCTCCTAGAACGATGTAGAGATGTAAAACTCAATCCTAATCCTAGAATTCGAATCAACCCCCACCCACTATCCTATGGAGTAATGTCCCTACAAAAACATTGTATATGGAACATCCTTCCATAGGCATAATGCTTTGTTGGGTAACAATTCCACTAACAACTCATATGTCTCCACATCCTACACTAGTGATAAAATATTGAACTACCATAACCCACTTGTTGTCTAGTATTCACTTCATGAGAATCCTTAAAACACCACTTCCTAACACATAAAATTGAACCAATAGGTTGCTAAGGGGAATTACCCAGATCTAGTCTACCATTTTCTCTTATTATACATTTAGTAACAAGATCCTAATTCATTATATCAATTATAGAATTCATGGAAAACACATTCTTTTATAATCGAATGAAATTATTGATTCCATACTCAAAGTGTCTCATCCTATATGTCTCATCAAAAGGTCTTAAAAAGGAGATGGATACTCGATGACAGTCTTAACAACCTAATCAAGAAGCATAGGTTCACGCACTAGATTATCTCCTAGAGTCTTTAGAATAAATTAATCATAAAATATTGATTGTAAATAAATAAAATCCATTTTCAATGAAAATCATAATTGATTATAATATCCCACTATCACTGTGAAGCTTCATGAAGCATATACATTAAGATATTGACTCTCCACTGAGGATGCGTCTCTACATATTTGAATATCAATAATGTATTCTCAAAAAACAGCTCAACATCTAGTATCCATCAATCAACAAAACAATTTGGTGGATTCTACAAACAGCAAACATCGATCATCTCTTCCATTGATGAGGTAGTCAATGATGATCCCTGAACATTTTTATTAAAGTGCAAGAAACCCTCTTAGAATGTGGTATCAACACTCATATAAGGAACAAAAAGTAGATCCACAAGAATCAGTCCTGAATGTTATACTGTATTTTCAAAGCCTTATAGATCTAGATAATTTTATCATCACACTCATAGAATAATAATTGAGGTTTCTAGGGAGGTATGTCTCTACCAATCCCAATCACAAACCTCATTAATGATTCAGTTACCACTACATCACATATATAAACATAGGAAATGTACAATCCTTCCTATAAACAATCCAAAACCCTCTTCCTACTATAAAATATAAAACTGGGTAACAGATACCACCGTAAAAAATCATGAGACACTTCCAACAACCCACTACAAATGTTTTTTCTATACAATGACCTCTATTACCCCACATGGGTCCTGACATATGGATTGAAAATTCCAACCAAAAACTATATTTAATGGAGGCCATTAAAATTTAAAATATAAATTTATTTTACAATTTAATATTCATTAAACATCTCTATAAATAGTTTGATCATATAAGGTCCGATACACCTAATATATTGAAAAATGAAATCTATTTAATCCTAACCGCAACACATTCCATCCCATGCGACCAATGATCAATGAATCAACATGCACAAATGAATTCTTAAGGTGTATGTTATAACCTATATAAAAAAACACTACATATATCATGGAAGGAATGTTATGTACTATTAATTTTTCTCGATGTTCTTCATGAAATTATTGTTGGTTACAATTATAGAACACAAGGCACATTTAATAAATTTCATTTAGTCAATGAATTCATCCTGTATGGAATGACATATTAATTTAATGTGAATATTATTGGGTGCCTAAAATGTTTCATGATCCATTATTACTTCCCATATCTAAAAAATATATAAAATGCAATTATTCAATCATTGCAATAATAACATCACATATCCTGTGCATCACCATAAAATAGAAATTAAAAACTATAATAGGAAAAATATTGAACAAAAATTTTTTATTCCAGGAAACATGGTAATTACCCTAAATGTGGGTTAGCTACTACGATGAAATACTTATAACCAAGTTACATTATGTTCATAATATCTTTTGTATTGTTTTAAAATAATTAGGGAAGAATAGAAACACTCTGATACAAGTTGTAAAATCTGACCTAAGAGCCACTAAATGGTGCCCCGAGATTATGGATTACATGGCCTCAAGTACAACTGACAATATGCTAGAGGATGCTGAATATCAATGAGGGTTTGTAATGGTAAAATGGGGAGAGTATAAAATTATGTATAGAGTTTTTCATTAGTATCTTATGTGAATAATTAAGAGGAATCATAACATTAATCATTGATAGAATATCACATCTAAGTAAACATAATAAAAATGAAAACCAAATTATTTTTCATATACAATATAATGACCCTAAAATTTCACTCTACAAAATTAGAGAAAGTAAATAGAAACATGTATCCATTATAAAAAATGTATCAAATTACCAGAAATAAAAGCCTACTATATCAATATATCATCCTGAGAATTAATCAGCATAGTTCCCCCTGAAACTATGCACAATCTATCAAGAATTGAAAAGATAGTTCTTAACTCAGATTCTACCAGCATTCATGACATCTATCTAGGTACCCATTGGTGGCCTGAACAATGTGTGTGATATCACCCAATAAGACAACTCAAATGATATCTAAGAAATATGATCCTTTTATATATGTTGAGTGGTGTGAAATATATAATAGTAATATAAATGATCTAGGAGTGACGCAAGTAAATGTGATAATATCTATCCAACCATGGTAAGATGTAAACAAGAAACCAATAACCTAGGATAACTGTAAAGAATGATAATGTAGAAGTAATACTCTCTTGTCTAAAAACTATAATCAAACACTAATAATAGAAATATTATTAGATAATGTTGAAATATACACTATAACCTATGTTTTAAAATCCAGTGTCAGACCCATCAGGTGGATATAAGGAGTTTTAATGTCTAAGTAATCTAATATAATCTAGATCCATTGAGTAGAAATGTCTATGAAATCTAATATTACCCTAAATCTATGGAGAAATTTCTATTAAATTCAATTTATTTATGAATCCATGGAGTAAAAATTTCATGGAAATTAATTATAAATCCCCATCCATGTTGCATAAATGTTCATGGAATCCAATTTAATCCAAATCCATGGTGTAAAAAGGTCCTTGGAATATAATATATTCAAAAAATTATTGTTAATACATTTAATAATCATTTAAAATCCATGATTTTATCCAACTCCCTACACATTCTCCATATAAACCATCTAATCATTACAACATCATGTAATGAAATGTAATAGGAGGCATAAACCCTCTATAAAATTCTCATTTAATTCATTAATTTTACTACATTATCAGAGAGCACACACACCCACACCCCATGGAATGGAAACTAATGATAAGGAAAAGTTAACACACATCACGAGTGGTTAAAGACGAGTTTTAGAACCTATAATCATTTCACAGTTTTAGGTGAGTAACATATTAATGTTAAAATATTTTAATCAAGGCATTCAACTAATTTAGGAGAAATTGTAGAAAATTATAAGATTTGGAATGAATAATACAAGATATAAATCTACTAAACACTTTGGAAAATGGTATAAAACAACTATAATATACCCATTCTAGAACACTTGTCCTATATCAGCTCCTAATTCAAAACAAATCAGATGAAAATTGATGAACGAACATACAAACTAAAAATAGTCCATATCAACCTACAAAAAAATAAATTTTACTTTAAGAATAGAAAAGGATATTTATTCAATAGAAAAAGATAACACACTAATGATAAATAAAAGTGACTAAAAATGATGGAATCAGATTACATTTCAGAAAGATATCAAAATTCCTAGTTTAGGATTCCATGGGAGAGCTCCTTGGTGGTCCTTCTATGTGCGGGGGAAAATGGGTGAGGAATTTTATGAAAAAAAAGAAAAAACTCTATAATTTTAAAAAATTAACTTACAAATATTACATGACATGTATGATTTACACAACATATGATTTTTGGGGTTTCCCCCTAAAAAATAACAATTTAACTCCATGAAAAAGGTATTCCAAACTAGTACATGATATGTACTTAATAAAATATGTCTATTCCAAATACATGTTTTGTATTTTTACTCTTGGAAACCTTTACCACCCTTTATCTATATTCCCAAAAACATAACATACAACCTACAAAAATATATTCATGTTTTATGAAAAAAAAGAAAAAAACTAAGAGTTTAACTTTAAATAAAAATATTTTCACCTCATCCAAAAACATGTGATCATAAACTAGTGAGTCACCATTGGAAGACATTGTTCCATTTTTCAATAAAGTGGATGGATCACCCTACCTCTATATTTATTATCAAAATATGAATTACGATTAGATTAATAATTTGTAACATTTTCCATAATATGATATTCTTTTTGATCATTTTTAGTGATCATGATCGTTTTCAATGATATATATTCATTAAAGCTACCATTTTCTCAAATATCGGGATTCTGATGTTCCCGAAACCACATTTTGGAGACGGTATGGATAGTTTGAGTATCTATGTATTCTTTTTTCCCAGGAAATGAACTTAAAATATTAATGGCTACTGTGAAACAAATTTTCCATGGGTAACCTAACTCCTTAATAGTTTTATTCATTGTTGACAAGCTAGACTAATAAATATTAGAAGGGAAGCATGGGAGTAATTTTTATATTTTCTTGGAATCCTTGTGTTATCTTTATCTATAATCAAAATTTTCAAAGTGTCACTTTTGGACTTAAGAAGTATTGTTCATGTGGCATATGGTATCAAATCAAGGAATATAAGTCAATCCCAATATGGTATGAGTAATGATGTTATAGTAAGACCCAAACACTATTTTTTAGATTCAGATCTTCTTAGGTCTAGAAATTTATTAGTAAAAAATTCTGAAGGAATTATCTATGTTTTAATTGTAATTAAAAATTATTACCTAAATATGCGTTAAAGTGGTCCCGAACCTTGGAATTTCATAAAACTTCTGATAACAAGAAATAATGTCTAAACCCATCCATTATCATGATTCTAATAGAATACAGTCTAGACAATGTGGTTTACTAAGATATGCCATGCATGGGTCTAGGTTGTGTTCTTATAGTGTGTGAGCATATAGTAACTTATGGATACAACCATATTTCAACTCATTATATAAAATAGTCCATAGCCATTATTGAGAAGGCTTCTATGATGAATGCTCTTATATTTTGGTATCCCTACTTTTTTAGGGAGAAATTTACATTTAATTATAACATCAACAGACTATGTTTCATTTTCAACCACATGGATCTAAACACGGGAAAGTGAAGGTGAAATGGTTTTTTCCAAGATTTCATTTTTTTACCTTTCCTACATGATGGAAAATGGAAACATGGTTTCTAAATCCATTATCAATAAGTTTCCCACACTATTTTGAATGAAATAGGGATGAGTGTAATTTAATGAGATGATACACTTAGATGTATCTTGAAGTAATTATAGAGGAAATAAATGTATTTCATTAAAATAGTTGATTTATTCTTTATATTAGAAAACTCATTCCTCAAGAGTAATCTAGATATTATAAGGATGACTGTGTCAAGAGAATTTATGGTGAGGAGACCACTATTAATTGGTATTTATCTTTTTTTGGTATTCTCAACTTATAGAAAATCAATATTGTTCCCCTTGATATGAGGACGAATATTTTGGAGGATGGTCATCAAACATAATGGTAAGTACACCCCAGTGCCACCATAAATTATTATTTAATAAAGAATCAATTATTGAATTATAGTATGAAGAAAAATATTAGGGATGTCATGTGCATGTTATTTAATTCCCACTCAGTTAAAACCTATCACTATAAACCATCTGGCATACTACCACCTCTCTAATTTTTAAATTGTGAGTGGGAGAAAATATCCCTATATTTCACTATAGGACTCCCTCAAACTTCTTGGGGTAATAAATTAATAATTTTTTGATTGATGATTTCACAAAATTAGTTTATTTAATTCTAATCACAGACAATATAAAGGTGCATGATCCTGGGAGAATGCATGTGAAATAAATAATACGGTTTTATGGGGTACAATATTCTATTATTTCATATCTAGAGTCTATGTTCACATTAAATATTTGGAAATTAATTTTTTAGGCAATGAGATCCTAGATCAAACATAACTTTTCTTACTCAATATAGATGGATGGTTTGAGAAAACCTGATAGTTAGAGTATTGATGATATAATTTGGGAAAATTTCTTCTATTTTGGTTCTTTTTGGGTCACCCATTTTGAATAAATTGAATATTCCTAAAATAAATGTTACTAATTAATAATTAAAATGTCTCGCTCTGAATAATTATATGGATTAGATTATGGGTGTCTTTATTTTTTGATCGATTTGGGATATAATTATTTAATGGGGTTAGGAATGGTGTATGTGATGGTGAAAAAGATCCATACTATATGTAAGTGGATAGTAAAATGTCAAAGTAATTAAAACTCCTCTATTAATCATGGGAAATATCCTCTGGAATTTTCAGTTGGGGAATGGGTGTTTCCTATAGTGTCATCTAGGTTGGGTCATCAATGAGTCAGTATGAATGGGAATATTTCCTCGCGAAATATAGGACCCTTTAAGATGACTAATAAGATTGTAAAATTAACATAGAAATTGTATTTTCATCCACATTATTATCCATTTATGATGTATTCCATGGATTAAAACAAATAAAATATAACCCAGATGACTCTTATGTACTAGATTTGAATGATCATGAGTTTGAGCACCATGATACACTGACTGAGAAAAAATATTGGAAAATTTATTCTATTATTACGGATTGATGTGAAAAAAATATTTGGTTTGTTCTTATTTTGTTGTAGCACGAGAGAAAATACCATGAAACTAAGGTGTGAAAAGTCATGATGAAGGAATACTGGACTCTACTGTATATGAACCCTCAACCATCTAGCTAAAATTATAGGGATACGAGAATGTATGTGGGGATTGTTATCACATCCATGATGTTATTTTTAGGTATGATATTCATTTATGTAAGATTTTTTATTCTCTCATTTATTCTGATTCTTTCTAGATAAAAAAATTGACATTTTTTTAAAATAATGGGTGTGGAACAGTTTATGGACACTTATAGATAACTATAATGAAACTATGATCCATAAAAAATAAGTTTTAATAGACGGATTTACACAATTTGAGAATGATATCTCAATCAATATATCCTATATAGGAAAATTGTATCATGAATTTTGGGGAATAAGAGTATCACACATGGTTGGTGAATTGTTTGGAAGACCATGTGTACCAAACCATTAGGCTTTCCCATAAACATAAAAACTAGATAATCAAAAATTTCTATTAATTATAATTTATGTATTCCACCCATATTTATACCCATTTGTGTAAAGAACTGACCCTAGTTACCCAGATTTGGTGCATTATTACATAACTTTGGCATGATCACAAGGGAACAAATCCCGAAAAATCGATCAGTTTAGTAGCTTTTGAAGTACTAGATACATTCATATGTTTTACATTACATTATAAAATGAAAAGGACAACATATGTTTCTCCATTGAGCACATTCACATCCATTATACTATCCTTTTATGTTATTCATAATATACTTTTCCACATCCTAGAAAAATTAACCATAAAAAGGGGTGATCTCAGATGCTCCGTAAGGATAACAATATAGAGAAAACATTAATAAATAAGCATACAAATTTAAGGAAATGTATAAGGTTAAAACATAATCACTGGAAACATAAACTTATATATAATATGGCTAATATAAATCAAATATTTCCATTTACATATTCACATTGATATTATACTTGTCGAATAATCAAAACATAAATCCATATCCAATTTCAAAATGATAGAATGCATAATGCCAGAAAGTGGAACCACTTAGTCAAAGACTTGTTCCAAGACTACAAATATGATTTTTCAAGGCCATGTTTTAAGACAACAGTTTGTCTAATGAGACCTACCAATGCATCCAAGATCTATAGCAGGCTCCACCTGTCACTTACTAAGATCAATTCATTCCTCATATGAAAGGGATTAAACATAACATAAACATTTGTATTAAAAATAGCATAAAAACCTTCATTAATTTATACATAAACCCTGAATGGTACAAAAATAACACATAAAAAATAAATATATCACCACAACATCAACAGAATAGGGAATATTTTTATCATAATAATTCAAATTCAAACATGTTTAAAATTCATCAAAGGATGTTGACATATATGAAATAAAATATGTTTGAGAGAAAAATCACATTCTATTTTGAAAGAATTTAAAAGAAATTTAATAATAAATGATTTTTTAAATATTCTTTTAATCATTTAAGGGAAGCATATAAGGTTTAATAAAGGATTATAATAGCAGCAAAAACCATATAAGTTAAATAATATATTTTCCTTATTTTTTTGAAGTGGTCCTAAAGGACCTTGTTTGGAAAACGACGAAAAGATTCCTCTATAAAAAATTTATAAAAAATAAAAAAAGGTTATAAATGACTTTAACCAAAAGTATAGAAAATATAAAAAATGTTTTGAATTATTTTTTTAAGAAACACGGATGTGGATGAAAAATAGTTCCTAGTAGGTACCCATGTATAAACAACCTCTGATAATAAAGAGATTGTAGAATTAACCCTTACCTTGTACTTTTTCTTAGTTTAGGATATATTATTATCTTGTATAATAGTTTAAATTTTTTTTATTAAATTATATAAGATATATATATATATATAAATATGATATCATATATGATCATCTAATATTGCTTTGTTAATAATATTTATTTAGTATCATCGAATTGGGTGTCAAATTATTCGCTATTATTTATATGATTGGTTATGTAAGAAATTTTATTTAGTTATAAAATGTATTGTATTAATATAAAAAATTATATTATGTTCATAAAAATTATTTTTGATCATAAAATTAAAATGTTTCTTGAATGATTACGATCAGGAATGAATCTCATCGCGTTCGTGGAGACGGTAAACTGTACATACACATGAGAAACAATATCATTATATTAATTATGAAATAATATGTAATTTGATGGTATATTATATATAAAAAATAATTAACATGTTATATTTATTATTTACATAAGTCATACTCATTATTATACCCATTCAAATAATTAAGTGTTCGAATAACAAACTAGACCACGACATGGAGACGGTAAGCTGTACATACGCACGTATGGTGACTTTGTCATTTATATGATGGATAGAAAATGAAATATGGATGTACCATATTTATAATAACATAACAAATGTTTAAGTTACGGGAGTTATTATTTTGTTATGGAAACAATAATGAAAGAGGATGTGGAAGAAGAAATGAACCTGAAAGGGGGTGGTGAAATTATTGCCACCTCTTTCGGTGTTTCGTTTCATGTTGATCAAAAGGGCTCATTATGATGAATTTATTATCAATATAAGGACTCTAGGTTTATTTAATGGAATTTGGGGGGATATATGAGACGGGTTTGGCCTATATAATGGCTTTGGAGGTGTGAAATTAAAATAAGGAGATGTACCCATTTAAAAGAGAGGTGAGGGGCGCTTAATGAAATGTTTGAAATATTATTTTTAAATACAATAATTTTCGGTTTCTAATGGCTCTAAAATGATTTATATCAAGGATAAAGTGGAGATGAGTAAAAAACCTATCAGCTCATAGGTTTTATACTGGTATATCTAACCATATTAACCATTATCTTTTAGCTTTAACTCTTAGTTAAATATTTTGACATCTACCATGTCTCTTTGTATTTTTATATTATATTGTTAACAAACTTACAATAAAATTCCAAGAGATCCCCTAGTGGTTAATTATTAATATATATAACCATATATATATAATTGGTATACAATTATATTTTTAGGAATATTATATCAATTAATAATATAGTATTTTTTTTAAAAACTCAAATATGTCAATTTTGACACTATATAGTATTTTATTTTTTTGAAATCCATAAAAACTTTGTCACTTCAAATAAAATTTATTTACTCAACCCTAACATGTCATATTTACCTAGAAAATTAATGTAATTCATTATAAGTCTCAATTTAAATTTATTTGAATATTTATAATATCAATTATTTTAATATTTCATTCATAAGGTAACTACTGCATCATTATTGTGTCATATATAAATTAAATTATTTAATGACTAAAATTTATAAATAAAAAACCATCAAGTAGGAAGTATTTTTACAATTATAAAGAATATTTATAGTCTAATTTATATTGTTTGTATCCCTATATTAAAAATGGTTTAATTATTAATCATTGAATTTAATACTTTTAACTCTTTTTTCAATAAAATAATAATAAATGTCCTAATCATATCTATGTTGACCAAAAGAATCATATTTTATTCCTAAGGTTTTTTGGCCTAATTAAACTAATAGAATAGAATTAGGACATGTGTTAGGGTAATTATAATATCATTTTTACATTCAATTATCTTATTTACTTTTAAAAGTGGTAAATTAACGTAAGGAGTTACTATTCACCAAAAATTACTTTCATCTTATTGAACCATATTTTTTCTTACTAATATTAATCATGTCTCTAAGATTTTTGATATTCAACTTAACTGAAGTGGTAACATTATGTTTTATGAAAATTTTCAAATGCTCCACAAAGGTAGGTAAAAGATAGTAAAAAGTTCATTAAAAATTTATATATCTAAGATTATTATAAAATGAATCAAATGAATTACATAGAACAAATATATGTATTATATACCTATTTTGACCTAAAATAAATTAAAATAAAATAACTAATTATTTAAATAATAAGTTGATTTTAATCAATAACGCAATGTTTTTCACTATTCATCAACAATTGATGGTTTTTAAAAAAATACCAAAAAGTCACGCTAAGATAATTTTGATATTATGAATCAAAAAATGAATTCCATTTTGAAAAATAAAATTTATTAAATTTTAAAAAGTGGTTATTACCATTCATAATTGCTAGTTTGATTAGTCATGGCGTGTTAAAACTCCATGCTGTAAACTACGCATGCTACTGCATTATTCAAAGGGAAACGTGCGGTGGATGTTTAGGGTGTTACATTCTCTCTTACTTAAATTAATTTCATCCTCGAAATTTCTATAATATTACTGTATAAAATGATTCGGGTGGTTCTTCATCATAAGTTCCTCAGGTTCCCACGTTTCCTCTTCCATCTTATGGTTTATCCATATAACGTTTACCAGATGAGTCATCTGGTTTCTCAGCACTTGTTCTCTGGTATCATGAATACTGATAGGCCCCTTGCAATAAGATAGATTAGGTTCCAATTCAATTTCTTGATAGGTGAGTACATGCGTTGGGTCAGGAAAGTATTTTCTCAACAATGATACGTGAAACACATCATGATCTTTGGAGAGACTTAGAAGCATTTCAAAATTATAAGCTACAACTCCAATTCATTCTAGAATTTTGAAAGGTCCGATGTACCTAGGACACAATTTACGCATGTTACCGAAACGTATAACACCCTTCCATGGATATTCCTTCAATAAAACATGGTCTCCTTCTTGAAATTTCACATCCTGTCTTCGGTTATCAGCATAAATCCTTTTCCTACATTGGGATGATTTGATGTGGGTTTGGATTATCCTCATTTTTTCCATTGATTCGTCAACATGTTCTCGGCCTATGATTTTTCTTTCACCAATGTGATCCAAAAAAGTTTGTGTAAAACATCACTTTCCATATAATGCTTCATATGGGTCCATATGAATACTTGAATGGATGCTATTGTTTTGGGAAAATTTTACATGAGGTAAATATTAGTCTCAAATTCCTTTAAAGTCATGTGAGAAAGATCTCAACATGTCTTCTAGGGTTTGAATAGTCCATTTTGATTGTCCATTAGTTTGAGGGTGGTAGGAGGTGCTCGAATGATGTTCAGTATCAAGTGATTTTTGAAGACTTGTATAAAATTTTAATGTAAAATTGGGATCACGATAAGAAACAATCATCATGGGTACACCATGGAGTCTTACAAAATCATTAATATAAAGTTTTTCCAGAAGTTCATGTGGTAAATCTTCTCTTATAGCACGAAAATGTGCGGACATCGTAATACCATCAATAATGACCCATATCGCATCATTCCTTCTAGGAGTATTTGGTAGACCCATAACAAATTCCATTGTAATATTATCACATTGCCACTATAGGTATGGGAAGAGGTTTCATGTCTCCTATAAGATGCTTCCTTCAAGCTTTCACTTGTTGACAAATCATACATCTTGACACAATATGAGCAATCTCTCTCTTCATATTGTCCTACAAAAAAATTAACCTTCAAAAATTTATACATCTTGGTTCTCCCAGGGTGTATAGAGAAATTGGAACTACGAGCATCAACCAACAATTCCCTTTTTAGATTAGGTATGTTAGGAACACAATGTATCTTCCCTAATTTCAAAATTCAATCTTCATATATGAAGTCACTCAATCTACCATCATTCACTGCATTAATCTTCTTTTAAACTCCTTATCATCAGTCGGAGAAAACTATATCCTTTCAAGTAAATATGGTTTGACAACCATTTGAAAAATTATTGATGTTTCACCTTCCATGGTTATTCCCATATCCATCATTAGTATATCCACAAAAATAAGATCTCTTTTATATCTCATCTTGTTAAAAAATCCATGATCCTTTCCACTCAATGCATTTTCCACCTTATTTTCCTTCCCCGAGAGGTAGTGTATAGTGGGATCGTAATCCTTGAGTAGTTCAATCCATCTTCATTTCTTCGGGTTCAGTTCTTTCTATGAGAAAATATACATCAAAATCTAGTGATTATCATAAATCTCACATATTTCATCGTAGGTATAATTTATCCATAATTTTAGATCAAATATTATATCTTCTAACTCAAGATCATGAGCATGATAGTTCTTCTCATGAATTTTTATCTATAATGATGCATTGGAAATAACTCTATCATTCTGCATAAGGAAACAACAAAGTAATTTCCGTGAAGCATTAGTATAAAAAAATCCATCGTTCCCTAATGGTAGGGCCAAGAGGGGATAATTAACTAATATTCTCTCCAGTTATTCAAAAAATTCATCACAATCTCTTTTCCAAAAAAAATTAACCCCGTTATGTGTGATCTTGATTAATGGTTTAGCCAAAAAGGTAAATTTTTTATGAAACATCGATAATAACCTTTTAAACCAATAAAACTGCATACCTCAGTTATACTCGTTGGTGTTGGCCATTCCTGGATTGCCTTGTTCATTGAAGGATCAACATAGATTCCATCCATAGAGAAAATATGGACATGAAATGAAATCACTTGACACCAGAATCCACACTTGCTAATATTCCCATATAACTCATTTCTTTTGAGGGTTTTTAGAATAGTGCACATGTTATTTTCCTTATATTCAAATATTTTGATGTATACAAAGATATAAAAAATAAATACCACTAGAAATTAATCATGATATTTCTCAAAAACTCTATTCATTAGATCTATGAAGACAAAGTGTGCATTAGTCAATCCAAAAGGTGTTACTATAAACTTATAATGCTCGTACCTGGTTCAAAAGAATGTTTTCATAATGTATTCATTATTCACCCACAACTAATGAAATCTAGACCGAAGATCCATCTATGAAAAATATTGAACTCCATTAATTTGGTCAAATAAATCATCAATTCGAGGTAGGGGATACTTGTTCTTTACTGTTATTGCATTGATCTCCCTGTAGTCAATGCACAACCTCATAGATCCGTCTTTCTTCTTAACAAAAAGGACATGGGCACCCCATGGAGAAACACTAGGGAAAATAAATCCTTTGTTACTCAATTCATAATTTTGTTTCTTTAGTTCCACTAATTCTATAGTGGCCATTATTTAAGGGGTCTTCGATATGGGTATTAAACCATGAATTAAATCAATAGAAAACTCAATTTCTCGTTCTGGAGGATTTCCAGGTTAATCCTTTGGAAAAATATCAACATATTCGTGCACAATATGTATATACTCTATTCAAACAATCTTTTCAACACCTTTTGTTATTTCATTCTCTTCTTACCCAATAATAGAATTTAGTAGAACTACTAGCAGTGGATCTAGATAGGAATCAGGTGGCGACATTTCTACACTTAAGATAAGGTACTTGTTATCATCATCCATAATTGAAACCTTTTTCTTCATACAACAAATTATCTCATCAAGGTCCTAAAGAAAATACATTCTAAAGATTATATCAAAATAAATCATGGGTAAGACGATGAGATCAGAGGATAACGATCATTTATATGCCCTAATGGGAACTAATTCACAAAACAATGTTGCGATGATTCTTCCATTAGGTGTTTTTATTGAC
Source organism: Viscum album (assembly GCA_963277665.1). Lineage (NCBI taxonomy): Eukaryota > Viridiplantae > Streptophyta > Magnoliopsida > Santalales > Viscaceae > Viscum > Viscum album. The sequence goes on along the minus strand of OY728165.1, from coordinate 1,778,044,338 downwards.
AAATCCCTTGTTATTTCAAATTAAAAATATCTAATTTTCATAGTAAAATAGGAAGATATGAAACAATGCGATGATATAGAATCAAATAAATCACTGGCTAAACTTGAGGAAACCCTTAAATTACCTACCACCACGTATTTTAGAGATTCAACCTCAACAGTAGTGATCACATAAGTTTGGACCAACTACATTGGCCTTTTCTGAGGTATGTTCCCTTGGCGCTTAGGAAATTAGTTTTCATAATTCCCCTTTTCTCTAGAATTTTATCATTCATGTTTGGCATCCCCTTTATTCCCCTTACAATCACGAGCTTGGTGGCCTTTTCACTACACTTATAAAAAACTCCAATTACATTCATGAAAGTACTAGGGTGTTTCTTTTCAAATTTACCGCATGATGGATATTCATATTTTTCCTTCCCCACACCTTATTTCCATTTCCTGAGTGCTCAAGAGGTCCCTTTTTCTATTGTGTTTCTTTATAGTTGTATGACATAGATAATTCTTTTTTTATCTTGATATCGCATGAGACAATATATTCATGAGATGACAATATTGTGAGACTATTTCTTGATGGAGAAATGGTTTTAAACAATCAAATAATCAATCAATAATTATCATTGGGTAATGTATAAAATATAATTCATTCCTTGATAATCATGTAATGTCATCCTCATACTTTGCGACATTATCATCTTCTTTTTTCCTCAGTCTCAGAAATTTTATTTCCATATCCGCTTGATGGTCACAAGGAGAGTATTTTTCTAAGAAAATATCTTTATAATCCCTTTATTACATGTTTCATACTTCCTCATCTTCAATTGTGTTTTGTATTAATGACCACCACTGATTTTCATCTCTTATAAGGTGATAAACTGCCATGAATACTTTTTCTCTTTCGCTACTCTCCAAAGCATGAAATGTTTTATCTAAGGAATTGTATCCATTTCTCAGCTACTAATGGATTTATACTCCAATTGAAGGTTGTTGGTTTTTTCCTCATGATGTTTTCTAACATTGATCCTCTGCGTTGTGGATCAGGGCGCTCCAAATGGGTAATGTTGTTATTCGTAACTTGAGTGGGTTGTCCCAGTATGGTGATAAGCTAATCAGCACCAGTTACATCACTAGCTCCACGGAATATCTTGAGTTGGAGGTAAATCTCTACATGGATTACATGCATTGATACAATTTCCATTCCTTCTACTTGGTGGGACTTGTAAACAATGGAATAAAGTAGATTAGTTTATGAATCACAATTCATAATTTTGAAGTTGTAAAACAATTATCATTAAATGAATAGTTTATGGATATAATCCATAATTATAAAAATGTTTTATTTGAGGATTTATATACTCATAAATACAATATTATAGTTTGTAATGAAAATGTGAATTATATTAAGCATATCTTCTGGGGGTGTTGTAACCAAGAGTGCTGCAAGGCTCATTTTCGTGCACCTGTTCTCGTTCGAGTTTAGTTCAAAATGGGGTTTTTGGGTTTTACACCTAGGTGCATTTGTGCTAGAGGCACCTCCACCATCTCATATCCAGATTGAGATGTATTCCCCATAAAACTCACAGAATATCTACAGTACCAAAATTCTTGGATTTTCTTCTATACTAATCCTTAAAGTCTATTTTAGGGTAATGTTATATAAATAGAGTTTTTCTAAATATATCTTCAAAGGTTTGTACTAAACTTCCTATGATACCAACTATAAGGCCGCAGATTCAATTACCTAGAGTGGGTGAATTATTAAATAACATTGGCAGGATTACAAGGGATCAAATCCCGAAATACAGATCAAATTAACAGCCATGGAAGTACTAGATACATTCATAAGATTTACATTAAATTATAAATTGAAAAACAACACCAACATTGTCTCCATTGACCACATTTATTTCTCTTGGAATATCCATGTAGGTTAATCATAATATACATTTCGCATCCTGGGTAAAAGAGAACAGAGAAATGTGTGAGCTCAGATGCTCAGTGAGATTTACAATATAGAAGAAACTTTCATAAATAAGAAAAATCATTTGAGGAAATGTATACGACAAAAGAATTAGACTTTTAAAAATAAAAACAATCATAATATGGACAATATTAATCAAATATTTTTATTAACATATTCACATGGATATTCTACTAGTCAAATAATCACATGCAATATCAAAAGACAATTTCATAATGATGAAATGCATAGTGCAAGACATCGTAACCACATAGTCAAGTCATTATGCAAAGACTACAAATAATATTTTTTCATGGCTTTTTTCCAAGACACTAGTTTGTCTCCTTAGATCTACTGATGTATCGAAGAGCTATAGCAGGCTCCACCTGTCACTAACTATGTCCAATGCATACCTTATTAGAAAATTTTAAAACATAACATAAACATTCGTATAAAACTATCACACAATATGTCTCTACAATATCCATAAACCATGAATGGTATAAAATTAAAAAATTCACGGTAATATATATAACAAAAACTTTAATAAAATATAGAAGATTTATATCATAATAAATCCACTTCAAACATGTTTAAAATCTATCAAATGATGTTGACATTGATGAAATAAATAATATTTGAGGAAAATATCTCTTTATATTTTTATATCATTTAAAATTCATTTAATTATAAAAACAAAACATTTATTTTGAAAATATTCTTATAATATTGTATGGTAAGCTTATAAGGCATTATAATGTCGGAAAATATCCGCACCCACCATATAAGTTAAAAACATTATTTTCTAAATTTTTTCTAAAAGGTAGTAAATGAACTTGTTTGGAAAACTACAAAAAGATTAATTTTATAAATATTTTATAAAAACTCAAAAAAGGTTATAAATTTTATTAAACCATAGTGTAGGAAATAGTAAATTGTTTTTGAAATATAATTTTAGTAAACACATATGTGGATGACAATGAGTTCCCAGTATATACTCATGTATAAACGGCCTTGGATAATGAAGATATTGTTGAATTAAACATTACCTTGTACATTTCCTTAGTCAATGATATGTTAATATCATGTATTATATTAAAACATTTTTATTAAAATTTTAAATAACTATATTCCTAAATATGATATCATATATGATCATTTAATATTTCTTTGTTAATAATATTTTAGTAGTATCATCGTTTCGGGTGTTAAATGATTCGTTAACCATTATATGATTGGTTACGTAATACTTGTTTGTTGTGGATTGGATGTATTTGGTTCATATACAGAATTATATTATGTTCATAAATAATATTTTTAATCATAAAAAAAATTATTCATTAATGATTATAATGGGGAATGAATCTCATCGCGTTCATGGTGATGTTAATCCGTACGTACGCAAGAGCGAAAATATCATTTTATTAATGATGAAATCGTATGTAATTGGATGGTATATCATATATAAAGAATCCTTCAAATTTTATATTTATTATTAAATCAGTTATTCCCATTATTATACCCATACAAATAATGAAGTGTTTTAATAACTAACTACACCACGACGTGGAGACGGTAAACCATACATACACAAGTATGGTGACTTTGTACTTATAGGATGGATAAAATAATGAATATGGTTGTACAATATTTATAATAACATCACTGTATATATATGGTAATGGAGTAATTAATTTTTAATGGAAATTGTAATGAAAGAGGAAGTGGAAGAAGAAAATAACTTGAAAGAGGGTAGTGAAATTATTACCTTTTCTTCGAGTGTTTCCTTTTGAGTTGATCAAAATAGATCCTTAGGTTGGATTTATAATCAAAGTAAGAAAATAGGTTAATTTCAGGGAGGTTGTGAGGATATTTGGTTAGGGTAAGTCTGAGCCAAATTGAATTGGAGGTGTGAAATTAAGATAAGGGGAAGTACTCTATTATAAGAGAGGTGAAGGTTACTTTAGGAAAAGCTTGGAATATAATTTTATAATAATATCATTTTCGGTTTATAATGGTTCAAAAATGATTTATTTATAGGAAAAGGTGGGGATGGGTCTAAAAAATTTCATCCAATAGGTTTTAGATAGGTTTAGGTAACCATATTGACCTTATCTATTTTATTTAACTCTTATTTAAATATTTTGACATTTACTATGTCCCTTTGTGTTTTTATATTATATGGTTAATAAACATACTATAAACTTCCAAGAGAATATCAAGTAGTTAATTATAAATATATATAACCTTATATAAGTCCTTTGTATGAGACTTATATTTTTATGAATATTATATCAATTAATAATATAGTATTTTTTTTTAAAAACTCAATTATTTCAATTTTGACACTGTTTAGTATTTGAATTTTTCTAATCCAAAGAAACATTATCGGTTCAAAAAAAAATTTAATCAACCCTAAAATGTATTATTAAGATATAAAATTAGTTAAATTCATCATAAGTCTATGCTTAAATTTATTTTGATATTTATAATATAAATTATATTAGTATTTCATTAATAATGTAATTACTACATCATCAATGTGTCATAAATAAAATAAATTATTTAATGTCTAAAAATTATAAATAAAATACCATTATGTAGGAAGTTGTTTTATATTTCTGATGAGTATTTATAATTAAATTTATATTTTTTATAAACCTATATTAAAGATGTTTTATTTATTAAACATTGAATTTAACACATTTAACTTTTTTTAAAATAAAATAATAATAAATATTCTAATTTAATCCAAAGTTGACCAAGAGGATCATATTTTGTTTCTATGGTTTTTTTGGTTGAATTACACTTATCTGATAGAATTATAACATTTTTTAGGGTAATTATTATATAATTTTAACTTTTAATTTCCCTATTTACTTTTAACCATGGTAAATAAAAGTCAAAATTTACTATTAACCAAAAATTATTTTCATCTTATTAATCCACATTTTACATTCTAATATTATCCATGTCTTCATATTTTTTAATTTCAACTCAAAAAAGCAGTAAAATTATGTTTTATAAAAAAATTTAAATGCTCGTAGAATGTGGGCGAAAGACATTAAAAAGATTAATCAAATTTTATATATCTATTATTGTTATAAAATGACACTAATGAATGAAATTGAACATATATATTTATTATGTATAAATTTTGTCCAAATATAAATTAAAATAAAATTACTATGTATTTAAATAAAAAGTCTGTTGTATACAATAACACATGGTTTTCACTATTCATTAAAATTGATGTTTTTCAGAAAAATACTAAAAATTCATCCTATGATAGTTTCAATATTAAAAATCCATAAATAAAGTCAATTTAGAAAAATAAAATTAATATAATTTAAAAAAGTGGGTATTATCATTCATAACGGCTAGTTTGATTTGCCGTGTTGTGTTAAAACTCCATGTTTCGTACAACGCAAACTGATGCATTATTCAATGGGAAACGTACAATGGAAGCATGGAGTATTAATATTTGGATACTAATACATTTAATCCCATGGATAAACCTTTCATTCCTTCATTGTAAATATTTCAATTGGAGATTCATCTAGGTCCTTCAAGAAATCCTCGAAGTGGTCCTCTCATATCCTATTGGGGTTTTTGCTCATTTACTCTAATGTTTTATCCACTCTATGGCCTTGGTGACATAGTGCTAGTGTTTTAAAAATCAAATGTTGTGGGTTTTATGTTTTTTATTCACAACTCTATGGGTCCCTATTAGAGTATTATGTGAGTTTCCACCCTATGATATTAGTTTCCCTTATAATAATATTGTTGGCTTCTAGGTAAAGTGTTTATTTATGAGAAAAATATTTTTTCCATACATTGATATTTATTTTTAAATTAATAATGCAATAATATTATATTTATAAGGATCAATTATTCCTCTCCTTATTGACATAGATGTTTTTTACTTTAATTTATAATGAAAATCATTCTTCCAATCCCAAAATATACATGGAATGTGGAAATGGGTTGTGAAATATTTATGGGTTGCCTTTAAATTGGATTTGCTTCTATTTGAAAATGAAATTTCACATCGGATCCCCCATATATATAGGTAAAGACAAGATTTAAGTATTGATAGGGAAAATACCACACTAAATTAACACACATTAGTCAAGAAATAACATTGTGGCAGTGTGGATAAGTGTCACCACACAAGTAGGAGATGCCTTTAATTTGATAGTAAAAATATGGATATGGGGTCTTGTAAATGGGTATTCCTTTCATCATGTCTTGGGAACAACTTCCTTAGTGGTTTTTATGAAAAAATGGATTTACCTAAATCCCAAAAGATGATATTAGGACATAAGGTTCCCATCGCATTATATTCCTTAGGGTATTCCCCATATTTCATTATTACATTATGCTTTTTTTATCGACACTATTTCATTATGAAATTATTTAATCATGTTCATTACATTCATTTAATTTAATATTAATTATTACATTCATTATTTCATTTGAATCATAAATATTTACAATCTTTAAAAAGGAATTTTTCATGAATCAAAATGTGAGATCATATATGAATAGTGCTACACACACCCTACATTCACCCAATTGATGTATGTAGACTTTTTTGATAGATGTAGGTAAGGTAAAGGTTATACATGGAGGCTGATGATCTTCTTTCTCATGGAATTTGGGATAAAAGATGTGAAATTGAAGGTGATGGACATTTGTATCACATATAGATGGGAGAATCTTTATATATTTTGGTTGGAATTATGGGTAATTGTTGTATAAAGTTTTTGGTATCCGTCATCACTAAATTTTTTTCAATCTTGTAAGTGTATATGTCTATCCAATATTTAATTTTTCCTGGAATACTAATGAATTTCATTTTCTTAAATAGGGTTTTTAACATTCCTGAATTTTAAAGCCATCATTCTATCTATAATATTTTAAAATTATTGTATTTAAATTTACTTTTGTAAATGAAATTTCCAAATTATGGAAATGTCATTTCGGGTTTGTGGTTCTGACCCTTTCATTGACACTCATGAAAAATAATTATTCCTAAATGAGTTTTATTTCACCCAAGTGGTTGTGGCAACCCATGGGTATCAGGATGTCACTTTGAGCCTTTCCGTAGGCCTACTCTGATGCCTAGTTTAGGGGTGGCATGAGTTTCTTTATATCACTTAGTTACTTTTGTCTATCGTATGTGTTTGAGAAAAAAGCTCAAGGAACTATGAAAAATAATGGAAAACTAGGTGATCCGAGTATAATAATTATAGTATGGGTTGTAAAGTTAGAAAATAAGTTATTTATTAAATTACTAAATTAAATCACATCAATTAACAAATTATTTGACTTACCAATTGGAAAAATATATTAAAATTTTTTCTGGATTATTGAATATACTTATTGATAAAATATTTATATATGAAATAAAAAATGATCAAAATTTTTAACTATTACTATATGAATGAAAATTATAAATATTCCCCAATCATTTTTAAAAATCAATTAAATTAATTTACCATAAATGAAGTGTAAATATTTTAATCGAAAATCAATAATAGATTATATTTATTGAAAAATCAATGAATAAAATTAATAAATATGATAATAATTAAAAAATCTAATTAACAAATATGAAGATAAATCATATCATAGAATATAAACATATTTTAATATTTTATTTAGAAATAATGACCATATAAGGTATATTAATTAAAAATAACAATGAAAAAAAATTGAATCAAATGTAATACTACTATTACAATGAAAGTAATAAAATTGGAATTCAAATAATTACCCACATAAAATATGGAATTAAAATACCACTAAAACCATAATATGAAGAAACAACCCATAAATTTGAAATCCCATCATGATAAATACACTAATTTAAATAAAAATAAGCACATATTTAGAGCTCATATATACTATATCCCAAGATACTACAATTCTCTAAAACCTATTATCAAAAATTAAATTATTATCTATATGGTACAAAACACTCATATCATATTATAAATGATCTTCATGTCATTATTATTTAATGATAATTAAGATATCATTATTTTACTAAACTTTAGAATTCCATGTACTGTATTTAGATGAATCTGATTTTGTGCAATGAAAATAAATAATTATTCTTAAAATATCTAAAGATGAATGATAATTATAAAAAACCTAAAAAATCATATTTATTTAGATGAATAAAAATATTTAATTAATAAATATTTCTATTACAATCTTATAGAATTTTATTAATAGTGTTTATTAAATTTTCATGTGAAAAAAATATTTGATATCATTAAATTATACTAGTATGGATCATGAAGTTTATTTTTTTTATCATTTTTATGAACATATTATTTATATTAGAATGAATATTTATTGAATATAAATAAATAATACACAATAATAGATAAATATATGTAATATAACATGTAATATATATATATATATATTAAAGAAATATATAAAAAGGTTAAAATGAAAATATAAATTTTTTGAAGAAAATAAAAAAACATTTACATGAAAAAAATTTGTTTTTTTTGAGAAAAATAATATAAAAAGAAAAAAACATATAACAAAAAAACTATGAAAATAGTAAAGAACATTTAAATATAGATTGAAAATAATAAAACATATTATGGCTGATAACGACAAACTAGGGACCATGAAAGGAACTAAGGGAATTGTGATCATACTCATCTTATATATGTGGTTGATATAAGCCTCTTTAACTATGGGGAATAATATTAGAGAATATAAGAAATACCTCTTTAATTTTGAAATTATGTGAGGATAAGAGATTATATAAGACTAATATTTTTGTTTATTTTTTAAGGAATTTTATGACTTTTAAGAAGGTTGACACCATCAGAGATACTGGAATTAGTGAATGGTTCTTTCTACATACGTTCCTTGGTGTTCCAATGTTTTCGGGGAGACCCAGACCCAATAATTTCACTATAATTATTATTTATATTAAAAGACGATTTTTATTTTTAAATATAGGTAACTATCTATAGCTAGGAGATTATGTTTGGTAAATGTTGTTATCATTTACACATTTCATACAGTTTTATGCTATATGAGTGGTATACTTCCATTATCAAGGACATAAACTTATAGAAGGAAAATTTTATCAAGAGCGAGATCATTATTGAAAACATGTCAGTAATGGTCTCTATGAATAAATTTTGTAATATCTATAAGGACACTGGTTTGAGAATAAAGAAACTCAATTATTTCAATAATTATTTGTATGAACAATTCATGTGGATGCTCAATAATAAAAAAATTAGTGGAATTTGGATTTCTGAAATATATATTTGTGAAATAAAACAAAAATAGAAATCTAAACTAAATGGATCCTTCTACATATCATTACCTCACTGTATTTTCCCCCTTTATTATCTCCCAATCATGTACAATAGTATCCAAATACTCATCCCTCATATTCTATTAATAATAATACAAACACACAACTCTAATGGAAATCATTTAAAACTATTTATCCATAATGGATCTTGAAATGACTATAATTGACTAATTAGAAAACCCCCTTGAGTAAATAGCCAAAAATATCAAATATATGGTGCACTTATATTATTTCATATCTCATGAGAATTTATTTATATGGGAACATGCAATAAATGGTGTTCATAACTCTAAAATAATCTACCACACCACAATATCCAATATTGAAAATGAACTCAGCTAGATGATTAGATATAATAGAAAATGGAATAGGCCCTCTTGGATATTAATTCTCATGATGATTTCACATCTAAGGATTTTAACATATTTCTATCTCCAATACTGTAATATCATTTTTTTCTCAAAGTGTGTTAATTTTAATCAATACAAAGAAGACACTGAGAAACCATTCATTTCTTTGGAAACTACATTTGTATTGTATAATTAACTATTTAATATACATCCGATATAGAGGCATTTGGTAACATCTAATCATAATCTCCTAAAATACTATGTAGCTCATGGTCTTTCGCATTGTTATTTAATATTTTTTGGTGGATATTAATGAAATAATTTAAATCATCATGAATACTCTAAAAAATTGAATTTATGAACAGGTGTCCCTTACTCCTCAAAATGAACTAACCTAAAAAAAATTTCTATTAAATATGAAAATAATCTAAAGAGGGGGAATTATCACAAATCAATCCATGAATTTTCATTTCATAAATATTTTTGAATAAAGGGTAGCTTCCTACCTCAACCAGGAACAATTGATGTTTTTGGTAGTCTCCTTTTGTAGGATAGGTTAATGTAACCCTAGTTGGTTCATCAATATAAAATAAGGAAATATCAGTTTATGGATTGATCGTTAGAGAATATCACAGCGATATCATGGGGTACCATTATTGAAAATATAGATTTGGTTCTTCTCGAGAAAATAAAAATCATAGAATCATGAAAGGTATTTTGAAATCCATGATTAGGGGTTGTGTAGAGACTCGAATCCTGACATACATTGACATTACATTACATTTTTGGAATACTTAGTACATAACAAAAACACACATGCAAGGACCGTAATAGTTTAGTGTCTTTGGAAACTCGGAATATAATCTTCTAATCATGGTGAAAGATCTTCAAAATCTCCCATAAAGATCTTCCTTTTTTTAATTAAAACCATTCTTTATATCCTGGGGAAAAGAAAACATAAAAGGGTGAGCTCAAATGCTCAGTAAGGGTAAACAAAAGAAATATCAATCACATCATATACATAAGCACATTACTTTTGGAAATCTTAACCTGCAAAAGAGATCATAATTTCATAACATGGGGTAAATCATGGTAGTGAAATGTAATCACAATAATCATAACTCAAAACATGAAACTTTGTGGAATTCACACATAATCATAGATAATCATATCTTATTATTCAAGACTCATTGCCAAGACTATCTTAGTGGACAATGTCCCTTTCTGAACCGAGTCACCCTCGTTTTAGTCCTGTTTCACTGAACCGATATAACCTACCGTTCCAGCCATGTCTATCTCATGATATATAAAATCTTTACCCAATGCATTGGAGGGAGATATAGGTCCCACCCATCTCATAATGATAACATTCTTATGTGTGCCACAAAATCATAAACCATACATTATTGAATAAACCATGTAATAAAAATGGGAATCTTAAAAATCGTGACATCATAAAACAATTCATATAAGATAAAGGAATTCATAAAAATAAGTCCATCACAACATAATCAAAACAATCTAATGATAGGGATAGAATCAGAACCCTATATTATCTTAGATGGAAAATAATTTTGATAAAACACTTGAACTCCATTCTGGAGGAAAATATCCTTTCTTCTTCAAAAACATTTTTCCTTTCTTAACATGTCATACAACATTAAACTAAAATAAGTTGATTAAAAATAAACTTTAAAACTTGTAAAGTAAGCTTCTTAGAAATATATTTTTAAAAATCCATTCATGCCGTATAAGTTAAAAGAAACATTCTTCTCGTACTTTTGTTGGAAAAGTCAAAAAGTACCTCGTACGAAAAATGACAATAGATTCCTTTCATATCTTTTACTAAAAACTCACCTAAGGGTAAAATAGGATTTAAAAAATTGTATGAGAATGGAAATAATATTACATATTTTGGAAACATGGATGTGGATGATAAAATACACCCCAGTAAATACTAAAGTATAAACAATCTCGGATAAAAATGAGATTGTGATATTTCCCTTACCTTAAGTCCGATTTGCTTCGTAAGTGTCCGAACCTCCTGTATAATGATTTAAATAATGTCATTAACTTATTATAGAATCATATTCATTGTTATGATATCATATATGGTTCACTTATGACTTTATATTACCCGTTCTTTTGTAAATTCCATGTTAAAGAAGCGTTTTGGGTAAAATCGTTTCATTTATCGTAGGTGTTTGGACTTATTGTTCTTGACATTATTATTACTTATATCATGATTTACTTACTTCCATAATATAAAACATGATTTATATATCATATATATTCAGTATATATATATATAATAGATAGATAATTTAAATGAAACACACCGTTCATGGAGACGGTAGTCCGTACGTACGCATGAACACGGTTTTCCTTTCCTTATTGTCTTGAATGGAAGTAAGTAGATGACATACATATATACATCAATACAGTAGCTTTATAATGTCATATATTTCATTATTATTTCTTATATATACTTTATAATCATTCATAAATGGTTAACATGGAGAATGAATCTCATCGCGTCGTGGAGACGGTAGTCCGTACGTACGCACGAGCGATGATATCGTTCTAATGATCTTGAACATGTTTTGAAGTGTATGTATACTATTTCAGTATCAATATCACATTATAATAATCATATATAGTTACTAATTACACCATTTTACCCATCCAATTAAGGTGGTGGCAGAAAATAGATTACACCACGGCGTGGAGACGGTATTCCGTACGTACGCACGCGCGGTGATTTCCTTTTTCCGTAGGATGGATAGAAGGTTAATTAGTGTTGTTTCATATTTATAATAACATATCAGTATATAAGAAATAATTATGTTGTTACTTTATCATGAAACAACTAAAGAAGAAGATGTTGAAGAAGAAAGAAATTGAAAAAGATCGGTAATGGATATTACCTCTTTTTGACGCGCCTTCACTTAACCTCCACTTAAATAACTAAGGATGGTCTTTGAAGAAGACCAAAACCTCTAGGATGATACTAGGGAAGTGGAGAAGAGATTTTTTCTGGGGTTGGCCGAGCTTGAATGCTCAAATTGGTGTGAGGAGGAGAGGGAGGAGGTGCTTTTTTATAAGGGAGGAGAGGGGCACCTTAGGAAAATCTCAAAATATTATTTTATATTTAAGGTCAAATTCGGTTTATAATGGTTCCAAAGAGTCTTATTTCGAAGATAAAGTGGGGATGGGTAGAAATAATCTCATAAAATAGGATTTAGACAAGTTTAGGTTATTATTTTAACCTTATTAATTAGATTTAACTCTAAGTTAAATAATTTAACTTTTACCGTGTCTTTTTGTTTTCTTACACTATATGGTTAATAAACTTACTATATCAAGACAAAATAACCCCAAGTTGTTTATTATTAATATATATAATCTCATCTAAGTCATTTGACCGATCCTTAGATTTTTAGTAATAAAATAACAATTAATAATATAATATTTGTTTTAAAAACTATTTTATGTCAATTTTGACACTATTTGGTACATGATTTTTATGAAATTCATAAAAAAATTATAATTTCGAACCAAGTTACTTATATCAACAATAACATGTCATATTAACCTAGAAAATTAGTGTAAGTCCTAAAAAGTCTAAAATTACATTTATTTGGGCATTTATAACATCAATTATGTCAATATTTCATTAATAAGACAATTACTGCATCATCATTGTTTCATAATAAATGATAATTATTTAATCCCGAAAAATTTTAAATAACTTCCTATGTTGTAGATAATTGTATTAGATTTATGGAGACTATTCATGTTCGATGATTCATGAAGTTTATCACTAGATTAAATTTATTATACTTATAAGATTTAAGAAAGTGACATGTTGTCACATTCTTTGGTTTTAATAATAATTAAATTATTCTCATTGAAAAAATTTAATTAAATGAATCTAATCCGACCCTTAGGTGATATGGGTCGACTTTTAGTCATCAAATAAGATTTTGACATTTGTTAGGGTAATTTTAAAATATTATATTTACCCTTAATTACCCGATTTACCTTTAACTATGATAAATAAAATTTACCGTAGTGACTATTCATAATTCCCAAAAATAAAAAGTTTCTTATTAACATAATTTTTATCCACTGATTCCAAATATGGAATCTATTTTTCCAAATTAAATACACAAAAGTTGCAGAAATTAAATTAAAATTAATCCCGTTGTCGAAAGAAAATATGTTTTTCTTTAAAACAGTGCAAAAGATTGAATTGATTTAACCTATGAATTCAAGGTAAAATGAATGCTAATGACAAACATTATATTAAATAGTAAAAATATATTCTATTTATACTTTAAAACCATTCAATATTATAATTTAACCACATATGATATTACGATGAAAAAAGTTGTTTTTAATTAAAATATAGCGTGTTTTTACTATTCATTAAAATATGAAAGTTATCGGAAAAATATCAAAACTTTATCTAATGTAAATTTTTATATCCTGATTCAAAAGAAGAATTTTATTTTGTCAAATTGAACTTATAAACATGTCAAAAACTAGATTTAAAGTGGGTGCGCCATCAAAAGGCAGCAAAACTGCATTTTTTGAAAAATACTTATTTTACCCGAAAAAATTATTTTGTTCTTATACCATGTTATAGAAATGTGTAAGATGAATAATAATGTTATAAAATTCAAATTTTATTTAACACTATTCATAACGGCTATTTCATGACAATATTATAATAATATATTGTTGTTTATTAAAACCCAGTATTGCGTACAACACACGCTATCGAGGAAGGTCGTGATTGCGTGTAATGCAAGACAAGTCGGGGTTGCGTGTTGTGAAAGAGTCCTTCGTTGTTTCGTATAACAGAATCCAACCATATTTCATTTATACATTTAATATATATATATATATATATACTCAATGTTGCCTAGAATAACAATTATCAAAATCGTGTGTAACACGATCCAAGAATAGTGTTGCGTATACTGCAAGCTAATACAATGTTGTGTATACCGCAAGGTAATCATGGTGTAGAATAAAACACAGGACATTAATGAAATTAAAAAGAATATTTTTCATAAAATATCGGGGTGTTACATTCTACCCCCCTTAAAATGAATTTTTCCCTCGAAATTCGTCGGGGTTATAAATGGTTTACTACTTGAAAGTTTCTTTAATAGAAACCCACATCGTAAAAAGGAATACCAAAACCAATATTTAAAAACAAAAGTATGAAACGTAATAGTTACCCAAATAAAATAATCACTGGGTTTCCACATAGGTTAAAATATTGATATGGAAGAGAAATCTAACCATCATGTTATGATGGAGAGTGGTAGAGAACATGGCTATGGAAAATCCAGCAATCACAAAGCCATAAATTTGTGATGATATATGGTACCATATGATTCATCAGATATAAGAGCACTAGGACAACATTTTTGGTTTTCAAGATCATTTCCCTAAAGTTGATGAAATTGGAATTAGAAGAAATACTTTCATGATTCTGGTATAGTCTCACCGTTTGTCGTTCTTTGGACAATTTCCACATCATCTCTTAAATAAATGAAGTTGAATTTGTCATTCGTGATGTGTTAGCATATCATGTGATAGAATGATGGGTCATTCCATCTCTTTCAAACAAAAGGTTAGCAAAAGTTATAAGTCCATCTTATGGTTAATCGTATATGGTTCCAAAAATGAACTTATACTTCATATATCATACCGCTTAATAAAATAAAACTAGTTTCTACTAACTAGGGACTTCCTGTAGGTCAGTGGTAGGCGATAAAGGCTAGTCGCACTTCGGTTGTGGGTTTGATTCCCACATCCTTGTCCGACGCGATGGGCTGTCGCCCGTCCTGCAGGTTTTCCTTTTTTTCTAAAGCTATATTACTATAACATCCCATCAATAATACTAACTTATGTCCAACATAATCCATTCCAATCATTAGGCTTATCCATAATACTGCAGTCCACTCTCATAACATAGTGAAAACGATTACCAGAGATTTAATACCATCGTTGATCCCCATATATCATAAGATATGTTTTGTTGGTCACATTCCAAACATTCAAAGTCCTTAATCATGTATTCTCTTGAATTCCCATTGAACCTTAGTGAAAACATGAATGCAGATAAAAGTTAAAACCTTCCACATACCAAAATCCTCAAAATTCTATATACTCAAACCATGATATCACTTAGTCCTTATATCAATCATGAGCTCTTGAATACTGTTAAATATCTCAATCACTTTGAATACCACATTAGACCAACACATAAATATTCTAATACTTTATGATACAACATTATTTTGGAATCCCATTACATAAACACTTAATCATTCCACCACATCGTTGTCATATTCAACATCGCCAATAGTGATCGCATGTGACTTCCCTTTGTCCTTTGCCTTAAGTGGTTGCTCATGTTGATCATCTCTAACCCTTGGATTAGGGCATTTATTAGCATAATGCCCCATTTCCTTGCACATGAAGCATTGAAGTGTTGGTGGTGCGTTCTCTGCAGTGTTTGCTTTATTCACATCATTAGAAACCCTTTTTCCCTTACTTTGACACTCAGCTGATCGATGACCTTCTTTTCCACACTTAAAACATTTTCTAGTCCCTTTAAGTCAATCTCCACCATGCTTCTTTCCACACTTTGAGCATAAGGAAACATTAATCATCTTTTCACCATTATTCTGAGATTTCTCCTTGAAATCCATATTTCGTTTCTTTTCAAAACCATGAGATGGATATGTAACACCAACTTCCATTTATACCTTCATAGCACAACGCACAATTTCTTCATAGCTATTGAAGTCTCTTATAGCTAATTCCCTTCGAAGACTTGGTTTTAAGCCACTGAAAAATCGATCAACTTTACTTTCAGGTTGGATGATAATGCCAGATTCATACCTTGCAAGTCTTGTAAAATTTTCTTCGTATATACCAACAGATTTATCATCCTTCTACTTCACCTCAAGAAACTCCTTTTCCATCTTTGTTCGAATAATACGAGGGAAGTACTTACTGAAAAACAAATTCTTGAACTCGTCCCATTCCATGGACTCAATTTTATCTCTTGGCCTCGTATTCTTGATAAGATTCCACTATTGATCAGCATCACCTTCCAAACGATACACTGCTAAGATGACTTTATCATGTTCAGAACATTGAAGAACTGAAAATATATTTTTAGTGGTACTGATCCATTGTTCAGCAACAAGTGGATCGGAAGTACCACTGAAAGAAGGTGGACGTTTCCTCATGAAGGACTCAATAGAATATTGTTCCCTTCTGTGCTCATTTGGATGTCCAGAATGATTCATAGCTTGTGTAAGTATAGCAATAAGATTTTGCACTCTATCTCCCATAACATTTGTTTGTTCAGGAGGACAATCATTGCATTGTCCATTGCATTGATACACACGGTTCCTTCGGGTTCCAACCATCGTCTAAAACCCAAAAAGAATAGTGTGAGAGGCAAAGATCATGCTAGGGAAAACAACATTATAAAGGGGGAGTACCTTCAATATCTAACATCTTAGGTTTAATTCTATGATCGTTTGCATAATTCTAGTTCTATAAACTATACGTATACTTAACCTTAGGGACATCCCTAGAAATACCTTAGAAATATCTCTAGGGATCTCACTAACGTGTTCAAATCCTAGTTTCCAAAGGTTGACTAAACCTTTCCTCTGATACCAACTATAGAGACCCAAAGCCTGACGTACATTGACATTACATTACATTTGTGGAATACTTAGTACATAACAAAAACACACACACAAGGACCGTAATAGTTTAGTGTCTTTGGAAACTCGGAATATAATCTTCTAATCATGGTGAAAGATCTTCAAAATATCCCATAAAGATCTTCCTTTTTTTTATACCTAAAACCTTTCTTTATATCCTGGGGAAAATAAAACATAAAAGGGTGAGCTCAAATTCTCAGTAAGGGTAAACAAAAGAAATATCAATCACATCATATACATAAGCACATAACTTTTGGAAATCTTAACCTGCAAAAGAGATCATAATTTCATAACATGGGGTAAATCATGACAGTGAAATTTAAACACAATAATCATAACATAAAACATGAAACTTTGTGGCATTCACACATAATCATAGAGAATCATATCTTATTAGTCAAGACTCATTTCCAAGACTATCATAGTGTACAAAGTCCTTTTCTGAACCGAGTCACCCTCGTTTCAGTCCTGTTTCACTAAACCGGTATAACCTACCATTCCATCCATGTCTATCTCATGAGATATAAAATCTTTACCCAATGCATTGGAGGGAGATATAGGTCCCACCCATCTCATAATTATACCATTCTTATGTGTGGCACAAAATCATAAACCATACATCATTGAATAACCCATGTAATAAAAATGGAAATCTTAAACATCGTGACATCATAAAACAATTAATATAAGATAAAGGAATTCATAAAAATAATTCCATCACAACATAATCAAAACAATGTAATGATAGGGATAGAATCAAAACCCTATATTATCTTAGATGGAAAATAATTTTGATAAAACACTTGAACTCCATTCTTGAGGAAAATATCCTTTCTTCTTCAAAAACATTTTTCCTTTCTTAACATGTCATACAACTTTAAACTAAAAGAAGTTGATTAAAAATAAACTTTAAAACTTGTAAAGGAAGCTTCTTTGAAATAATGTTTTAAAAATATATTCATGCCGTATAAGTTAAAAAAACATTCTTCTCATACTTTTGTCGGAAAAGTCAAAAAGTACCTCATACGAAAAACAACAAAAGATTCCTTTCATATCTTTTACTAAAAACTCACCTAATGGTAAAATAAGATTTAAAAAATTTTATGAGAATGGAAATAATATTACATATTTAGGAAACATGGATGTGGATGATAAAATACACCCCAGTAAATACTAAAGTATAAACAATCTCGGATAAAAATGAGATTGTGATATTTCCCTTACCTTAAGTCCGATTTTCTTCGTAAGTGTCTGAACCTCCTGTATAATGATTTAAATAATGTTATTAAATTATTACAGAATCATATTCATTGTTATGATATCATATATGGTTCACTTATGACTTTATATTACCCGTTCTTTTGTAAATTCCATGTTAAAGAAGCGTTGTGGGTAAAATCGTTTCATTTATCGTAGGTGTTTGGACTTGTTGTTCTAGACATTATTGTTACTTATATCATGATTTACTTACATCCAGAATATAAAACATGATTTATATGTCATATATATTCAGTATATATATATATATAATAGGTAGATAAATGAAATGAAACACACCGTTCATGGAGACGGTAGTCCGTACGTACGCATGAACGCTATTTTCCTTTCCTTATTGTCTTGAATAGAAGTAAGTAGATGATATACATATATACATAAATACAGTAGCTTTATAATGTCATATATTTCATTATTATTGCTTATATATACATTATAATCATTCTTAAATGGTTAACATGGAGAATGAATCTCATCGCGTCGTGGAGACGGTAGTCCGTACGTACGCACGAGCGATGATATCGTTCTCATGATCGTGAACATGTGTTGAAGTGTATGTATACTATTTAAGTGTCAATATAACTTTATAATAATCATATATAGTTACTCATTACACCATTATACCCATCCAATTATGGTGGTGGCAGAAAATAGATTACACCACGGCGTGGAGACGGTATTCCGTACGTACGCACGCGTGGTGATTTCCTTTTTCTGTAGGATGGATAGAAGGTTAATTAGGGTTGTTTCATATTTATAATAACATATAAGTATTTAAGAAATAATGATGTTATTAATTTATCATGAAACAACTAAAGAAGAAGAAGTTCAAGAAGAAAGAAATTGAAAAAGATCGGTAATGGATATTACGTCTTTTTGACGCGCCTTCACTTAACCTCCACTTAAAGAACTAATGATGGTCTTTGAAGAAGACCAAGACCTCTAGGATGATACTAGGGAAGTGTAGAAGAGATTTTGGTAGGGGTTGGCCGAGCTTGAATGCTCAAATTGGTGTGAGGAGGAGAGGGAGGAGGTTCCCTTTTATAAGGGAGGAGAGGGGCACCTTAGGAAAATCTCAAAATATTATTTTATATTTAAGGCCAAATTCGGTTTATAATGGTTCCAAAGAGTCTTATTTCGAATCTAAAGTAGGGATGGGTCTAAATCCTCTCATCCAATAGGATTTAGACAAGTTTAGGTTATTATTGTAACCTTATCAATTAGATTTAACTCTATGTTGAATAATTTATCTTTTACTGTGCCTTTTTTTTTCTTACACTATATGGTTAATAAACATATTATATCAAGCCAAAAGAACCCCAAGTTGTTTATTATTAATATATATAATCTTATCTAAGTCCTTTTTCCGAACCTAAGATTTTTAGGAATTAAATAACAATTAATAATATAATATTTTTTTTAAAAACTATTTTATGTCAATTTTGACACTATTTGGTACATGATTTTTATGAAATTTATAACAGAATGATAAGTTCTAACCATGTTACTTAAATCAACAATAACATGTCATATTAACCTAGAAAATTATTTTAAGTCCTAAAAAGTCTCAAATTACATTTATTTGGGCATTTATAACATCAATTATGTCAATATTTCATTAATAAGACAATTACTGCATCATCTTTATGTCATAATAAATGATAATTATTTAATCCCTAAAAATTTTCAATAAATTCCTATGTTGTATATAATTGTATTATCTTTCTTGAGACTATTCATGATTGATGTTTCATGAAGTTTATCACTAGATTAAAATTATTATACTTATAAGATTTAAGAAAGTGACATGTTGTCACATTCTTTGGTTTTAATAATAATTGAATTATTTTCATTGAACAAATTTAATTAAATGAATATAATCCGACCCTTAGGTGATATGGGTCGACTTTTAGTAATCCAATAAGATTTAGAAATTTGTTAGGGTAATTTTAAAATATTATATTTACCCTTAAGTACCCGATTTACCTTTAACTATGATAAATAAAATTTACCGTAGTTACTATTCATAATTCCCAAAAATAAAAAGTAGCTTATTAACATAATTTGGATCCATTGATTACAAATATGGAATCCATTTTTTCAAATTAAATACACAAAAGTTTCAGAAATTAAATTAAAATTAATCCCATTGTTGAAAGAAAACATGTTTTTCTTTAAAACATTGCAAAAGCTTGAATTGATTTAACCTATGAATTCAAGGTAAAATCAATGCTAATGACATAAATTATATTAAATGGTAAAAATATATTCTATTTATACTTTAAAACCATTCAATATTATAATTTAACCACATAATATATTACGATGAAAAAAGATGTTTTTAATTAAAATATAGCGTGTTTTTACTATTCATTAAAATATGAAAGTTATCGGAAAAATATCAAAACTTTATCTAATGTAAATTTTTATATCCTGATTCAAAAGAAGAATTCTATTTTGTAAAATTGAACTTATAAACATGTCAAAAACTAGATTTGCTGTGGGTGCCCCATCAAAAGGTGGCAAAACTGCATTTTTTTGAAAAATACTTATTTTACCCGAAAAATTTATTTTGTTCTTATACCATGTTCTAGAAATGTGTAAGATGAATAATAATGTTATAAAATTAAAATTTTAGTTAACACTATTTATAACGGCTAGTTCATGACAATATTATAATAATATATCGTTGTTTATTAAAACCCAGTATTACGTACAACACACGCTATCGAGGAAGGTCCCGATTGCGTGTAATGCAAGCCAAGTCGGGGTTACGTGTTGTGAAATAATCCTTCGTTGTTTCGTATAACATAATCCAACCAAATTTCATTTATACATTTAATATATATATATATATACTCAATGTTGCGTAGAATAACTATTATCAAAATTGTGTGTAACACGATCCAAGAATAGTGTTGCATATACTGCAAGCTAATACAGTGTTGTGTATAGCGCAAGGTAATCTTGGTGTAGAATACAACACAGGAAATTAATGAAATTAAAAAGAATATTTTTCATAAAATCTCGGAGTGTTAATGGTTGTAACAAAACTTTGTATGGAATGTGAATCCACCACCATCATGTAGTCCATTAGGACTAGCTCTATCAACCTATCATCGAAGATTACCATTCGATGGATCATATAAATGGATACCCATTCATCTATTAACATCGTCTTCACTCATTTCTATCAGGATTACAAATTTTTATATAATTCCCAAGATAAAAACGGTGTTAACTATCGTGATCTCAATTTGATCATTATGCTACAATATGGTATTTATTCTAATTTTCTGTGGAATCATTATATTTTTACCAGGTTCAAATCCAATAAAATTTCTTTTTCTTATTAATAAAAGTGTATTGTAATTATGGGAATTATCTAATCATTTAATAATTAATAAAATAAATATTAAATATCAAGAAAATGTAATTATATAGGGAGAAACATTAATACAACAAAACATATTAATAATAGATTTTGTCATATGTCTCATTTGCAAATAATTTTTAAAAAAATTACTAGATTATAATGAGATGAAATAATAAAATAAAATATATTTTATTTTATGTAATAAATAAAATTTAATCTATTAATAAATCATTGAAATTTATCAATAATTAAAATAATTATCATTATTACACAATATAATAATGGAAAAAATAAAATAAATTGTTAAAAAATATAATTATATAATTTATATGAAACCATATATAATTATAATATCAACAAAATATAGTATTCAATATAAAAATTGAAAAATATATATTTAAATATTTAAGATTATGAATAATTAAATTATATTATAATGAAAATAGATATGGTAAAAATTATAAATAAATATGAACCTTACATGTTTTGTGATAACTCGTGACATTTAAAATAAATTTTTTATTTATATAATAATAATATAATTAAAAAAGAAATAATATCATCAAAACCAAAATATTTTTTATCTTTTAATATTATATATTAATTTTGGAAGATTTTACATTCTAGTTAATATTAATTTATAACTATATAATGTTTTACATTTTATGTGAAAAATGTTTTATTCAAAATATAAAGAGTTTTATAGTTGTATATTCTTGAAATGGTACGCAGATTTATGAGAAAAAAATGATATGTGATAATGATTTTTGAAGTAAGTAATATAATTAATTATAAACACATTTTTAAAATTAGTGAGATTATTATGTGGAAAAGGGAATTTCCCATAGTCATGGTAGTGATCCAAATAAAATCATATAATTGCAACATTACATTAGCGATTTTAATATACCCAAATATTACTTTGTTTATATTATTTTTATATATTTTTATTAGATGAATGAAATGAAATATTTAATTCCATGCACTATTTAATTTATTTAGTTTCCATTTATTTTATAATTATAATGATATATTCAGTGATCCATCTAACACTATAAAAGGATCCAAAATACAAAATTGCATGAGTGAATGTGTAATAAAAAATCACCCTCCCTTATGGTGATTGGGAACAATGTCATGAAAATTTATATAATAGATTCCGGGTTTAATGAATATCAATGTATTATTTGATACAAACCTATGTATATTCATTTGATAGATATTCTATTGTGGGTGGTAACAATGTACTAATATTTGATAATATTAACTACCAAAATTGTAACAATCAATAAACATAATTTATTGTGTGTTTATAAATATTTTACACTATAGTAAATCATGGAATTCAATAAAAATTTATAACCAAGTTCAATTTCTTCCAAAAACATGGGATATTACTTAATAAAATAAAAATACCCAAAACAATTTATCTGGAGGTATTCCTGAATTGTGTTCTTTACATTTATTAGTTACAATACATACAAGCCAATGTTGGTAAATTTTCCAACATATAGCAGTGTTACAATATTTAACATTCTAAACTCTAATATTTATGTAAAAAAATGAATTTTTGAGATGCATCTAATTATTAAAAATTAATAAATTTCAAGTATAATGGTTGATATTTTTGGATCAATGTGAGAACTCTTTAGTTAGATATTTTGTGATGAAATAGTAAGAACAATTTAGAGAATATTCCAACCACTGCATATTGCATAGGTTTTGGAAAAAAAAATTTGAATAAAATTAAATTATATATGATAACCAGAAAAGTATTATGGTTTCTTATGAAATGAGAGTGAATATTGATGTGAATTCTATTAATTCATAAAAAGAGGTTTTTTTATTGAAAAAAAATAAAATTAATAATTTTGAATATAATTATATAGATGTGAGTGATAATTTTATTTAACTTATAGAAACCTAGTTTATGTTTGAAAAATTAAAATTCCATGTTCTCAATCCATTGAAATATTTTTGATATTTAAAATATTTTCACTTCACAACATGATTTCTAATAGAACTAGGAGAATAATTTGATAATGATAATTTTATATTTTGATGTGTAAAAAATTTCTATCTAATAAAACAATTAATACTATATTGGATAATCAATCATGATGATAAAAATTTTAGTAGAGAACTTGTGTTAACGAAGAGGATTATGATTATGAATTATCAGAAAATGTCAAATATATTATAGTTAAAAAATATTTGAGATATTATATTATTTATATGGTAAATTAATAATAAATTTTAATTGATTTAAAAAAAGGGAAGTAATTGGAGATCAGATTTTTTAAATTTATGTTTTTCTTGAGGACCATGATTTCAAAATTAATAAAATAAATAATATTTATAATTTGAAATAATCTCTTATAATATTGTTACAATCAAGGGGGATATATCCAAACATGAATTATTTTCAAAATATAATTTCTATACTCAAGGATACTTAAATGATATGAATAATTTGAAATTGAATATATAAGAATTAAAATATAATTAATGATATTATTTTGGTATTGAAAAAGAGGCAAGAGGATTGATTTCCTTATTGATAAAGTGAATATAATGATTAAATAGGTTGATTTTTAATTTAAATAATTAATTTTGGAAACAAATATAATATTTTTATAACATAACTTGTGAGAAGGATAAATAAAAAAAAAATATTCCCAATGACATCATGAATTGTGGTGATAATTGTGGCCTCTATCTTAGAGAAAGAGTTTAATAGGATAAGTAATTGAGTCATATAAAATAACCACTATGAAATAAAAAACAAAAATTTGAAAGGGGAAAATATGAATGAAATTTAAAAAAATTAAATATTAAATCCTTGAAAATTTCTTAACATTTTGTATCTTATGAAGATGATGTTGAGAAAATATTTTACAATAATTTACCATTAATGGGATGTTTGTTTAATTAATACAAGGGAGGTGAAATAAAATATAATAATTTATTAAGAAATTATTTATGATGAGATATTGGTGAAAACATGTAACATCATACCCCTTATCCATTTTCTTGGGAAGAGGTATAATGTTATAAATATTATAGATCTTGTTCAGTTTGTATTTTATCATGTGATGTTTTCGAGGATATGGGAATATCAACAAAAAGAATATATAGCATAGAAATACATATCCATACTATTTTCAACGGAACATAATGTATCCAAGGAAGTGTGTTTATGAAATGTTTTCTAAGGGACCTTTATCTGTGTTTCAGCTCATCGTCATGGTTTTACTCGAAGTGTTTTATATATCATTCATTAAAAATGGAACATTATAATGAGAATGAATTTTTTATTTTTTGTTTCAAAATTCTTGGAAAAGGTTATGATGAGAAATGTTTTGAATGATTCTTGTATATACAATTTCATATTGTGATTTTGGATTTTTTAACCGACCATTTCCAAGAGAGTGGGGATTAAATAAAGTTTTTATTAGTTATATAATATAAAACAATGTTTACATTTTAGATATCAATAATAAGATACTATGTAAAAAATGATTTCACATGAGCCATAGGGGAACCAATAACTATTCCAAAGCATCATTTAGGTTTTTTCAGTCAATGGATAGAGGAATTCAAAATGATTAACCATGACATGTTGATAAATATATATAGTTTGAAAAAAAAATCCACAAATCTATTTGGGGATTACAAACCTGACAATGTAGTAGTGTAGATCAATAAAATGAAATTGATTTTTATCCTTGACACACCAAAAGTGATAAAAGTCTATTTATCAAACTATATGCTTGCAGACCATTCGCACCATTGTGAGGGTTTAGTTATTAAAGAAAGAGTAGATCCAAGAATTATATGTGGGGATTTAGATGAATTTTTCATAAATAATTTTAATGGAACACAATGAACATTGATTAAAAAAATGATTTATGTATACTTATACATGATAAGAAATTAGTCCTAGAGTATGAAATTTGGTTTGTTAGTATAGAAATATATTCTCTAGAGGTATCAGTTATTGTGTCCTTGAAATCATTTATTGTTGAATCAAAGCTATGATAAGTGATTCATTCTAAAATAGTTGTAATCAGTAATAATCATTATAAGGAGATGATTAAATGGGTGACAGTGGAATAAATGAGTCTTTATATAAACCACACGGGTTGAATAATCTTTTTTCTATCTAAATAGGTAGGAACTATAATGCTATGAACAAGTCAATGATAGACACCTATTCTTTATGATGTGGAAAACCCCAATCTAAAACCACTATTTCGGTTTATATTCCTAAAAATAACAATGTATATTCTGGATATTTATAGTATGGTTATTTTACTAATATAAGGTGACATTATATAGAGCCACCTTGAGAGTTACAAAATAGTAATCAAATGGGTCAACTGCAATGTTATTTTCATTGTGCTCTAATGTCCAGTGGTAGAGAAATATTCATGTTTTCCAAATATCTAATGAATCCACATGATATCCTCGCCTAAGTAACTATAATTCTCATAATCAGGTGATCTAGGGTAAATATTTGAACCCCACTAATCATCAACAAATACATTCACAAAATGGAATCAAAGACCAGGGGGTATGAGTTAGAAATAGTATGGTGTTGAGAATATGATTTAGGATGATCAATGATTCCCTTTGACCCTGAGAGGTTCTATTATCTTGAAATCTACACTTATAAACTCATTTTTCAATATAGTCTTACTATTCACTATTATTTCTTATCATTTTGTTGAATATTTGTAGAAAATATTTGATATGATGCCTCATTTGTTGAAATAGCAAACATATATCGACCAATGAGAGTGTTGAGAATATAAATATGAATGGTTTTCTATAACTATCAATGTGGATGAGTTTGTTTAGGATTTTTCTATTATTAAGAGAGAAATATATGTTTGGATTATGATAATAAATTAGTATACATTCATTATGACCCACATAGTCTATTATTCTCGAAAGGCAAGTTTCAAATATTATTACAATCTAAAGAATAAGTTTAATGGATATTGGGATGTGACTGAAATTAGTGAAAGAAATATGGTACTTATGGATATGAGTATATCTTTGCATTTGGAAGTATTTAATATTGTATTTTTTTATTTAATTTAACATAGAAATTTTCCATACATAGTTGAAAATTTAAAAAAAAATTCATTTTCGACTTGAAGGAGAAGTAAAATTTACTATTGTTCTCCAGCTAGAAAATATTTCATTTTTTACTTCCATGTTATGGGATGGAACCAATGTAAAAATGTAATTTAAATTTTATATATAATAGTTTGATAAAGAGACATTAATGTAATGGTATTTTTATTAGAACTATTTTGAATTGTGTTGATTATTGCACAAACAAATAGGTTATGATAATGAATGGAAATCCTATTACATGAATCGATGATCACCTTGAACATTTTAGGAGAGAATAATGGTTCTCTAAGAATGATTTATAATCAGGGAATCACCAACTTCTATTTTGGATGGAAGACATTCCAAATACATATTTTAAGAGACAATATAGTTACTATGAATAGATGGTCATTCACATTGGTCTTACAAATGCACCAATAGTGTCTATGGAACTGAGGAATAAAATATTTCATAGGTATGTTAATTGTTTTTATTCGATTTTCTGTGATATTATATTCTATTTTAGGACTATAGTTGATTAGGAACAAAACAAGTCTACAATATTTATTATCATTGGGGAACATACCCTTAATGATAATATTTCAAAGTGAAAATCCTAGATATAAAACATAAATTTTCTGGTACGATTCATTTTTTAATGAGAAGTATATGTATAACCTACTATTGTAGAATCTGTTTTCACTTGGTAACTACAAAGGAATATTTTTAAGATATATATTTTCTTTATTATAATTATATATTACAGATTCTTTGTTCATGATTTGTCACGATTTTATAGCCTCATGGAATCCTTTATAAGGAAAGGTGTTTCTATCCAATGGAGAGATGAGTGCTTGAAATATTTTAATTAGTTTAATTTCCACCTTTTATAGTCACTTATACAAGATTTTTTGGATTTAGAGTAAGGCTATGATGTCTTTTTTAAGCATAAAGTTTGATGTTGGGCTGTTTTCTTAGGTAGGGAGATCATGTGGTAACTTTTGGATCAAAACAATTATGAGTGTCCTTGAATAATTACCCAAAACATTTTTTGAAGTGTCTAATATAGTTAATTCTATGAAATCAATTCTTCATTAAATTTTTGGGGAGAAATTTACTTTTTTCATGGATTATAAATTCTTGAAAGTCATTTTCTCTCAAAGTAAATTAAATATATGGAAATTATTATTGTTGGAAAGTATAATTATATTTGACTTATACATTATATATAAATTTGGTAAATAGAATTATTTCACTATTGCATTGAGTGGGAATTCATATAATAATTTGGTTAAAGAGTCTTTATATCAATGTTATCTAATTCTGGTCATAAATAAGATGCATAAATATTATGTTTAATAAAGTGTTTTTCTAGTTTTATTTCTTGTTTCTCTTCTTCCTATTTTTTTATGTCGGATAAATTTTAATTGATATCAAATCTTGAATTTCCAACCATGTGGTCAAAACTCTATAGTGGGGAGACCATTGAGGGATTATCATTATATAAGTTTTCAATGTAGTGGTTTAGTGATTGATTTGGTGTTCTTCAAATATATTTAACAAACATCATTTTACCGACCACTATTTGAGATGATTTTTTCATCCAAGAATAATGAAGATGTATAATGAGATGAAATAATATCTTTTTTGGATGATAATTAAGAGAAAATTTTCATAGTTTGTCTCACAATACAACCCATAATAGTAGGTCAAGAAAGATAACCATGGGCTAGTAGGTACATTGGAATCATTACCTATGACTATGTTGAAGTGGGAGTAGATACCTATTTATTTTTTAACAGGAAAACCAATAACGATTTAAAAAACGAGGACATATGGGAGAATTTATATCGACTTGAAAAGTTTAATAACATCATCCTTATTCATGAATTTAAAATGGAAGATGGATTATAGGTAATACATATATGATGATGCAATGTTTCACAACAAATTAATATTAATTTCATATGATGAAGGCCCTAGGATTACAAACTTTTTTTAGATATCTTGTAGAATAGATAATCATATTAGAAATTTCATTTATTCTTAAACCCTCATTTTTTTTGAGAAATGAGTGGTTTTTATTTTGGGTAGCTTCGAGTAAATTTTTATTGTTTTCAGATTTTTTTGGGAATGTGCACGACTATTGCACAGTTAGTGCATGAATTTCTATTCTATGTGATCTCTCAATAAATAGAGTGAAATTATTAATAGAGGGATCCATAAGTATTGTGCGCTATTTTCCCATCCGTGAACCCCCTTTGGAGAAATTCTGTGACCCATTTACAATAGGCGCACAACCTATTCATTATTTTCCAAAACTGTGCGTTGTTTCCCAGTAAACCATTTAGATGATATTTTTAGTGAAAAAAATTATTTAAAAAATTTATTAAAACCTATTTTTATTCCTAATATGGATTTACATCAACAAAAAATTGTTTCTCCCATACTTAGATACCCTAAAGACGATTCTTGGCACCTTTGACCTCTCTCAGATGTGGTCTGAAGCTAGAGAAACTCCCTACAAACTCCTCTTAGTTACTTTCCATCACTTGTTCATGGTGTCCCATGATAATATCCCCAACGCATTTGGAATACATAGATTCTTGGTATCCATTTTGGATCTAATACACATAATTTGGGGTTATAAACCTGGGTTTTGATCCTTGTTTCCCTAGATTCTTCAATTGATTTTCTACCTCAGCAAACCTGGATTAGGGTTTTACACTTCGAGATCTTGCAGCTACGAGGTAGTTAGATCTGTTATGATGAAAAATTTATTTTAACACAAATTTCATTGTTTAAATTAAAATTACTTGAAAGTGATTTTTTTTTGGATTTGGATCATATAGATTTTAATTGGTTGTTGGAAAACACCAACTCTAAAGGATTAACATTTTGGAGAAAAATGGGTTTTTGGTATGCGACTTCGAAATGATGATATTTATAATGATTAATTGAAATGTTGGTTTTTGAAGGAAATTAAATAAATTAAATTGATGAATTTACTTTTAAAAATCAGTTGATATAAACTTTGAAAATACCCCATTTTGAGTGAATTTTCGGTTTGATAAAACTGTAGGAATTTCCTAAAAATTTAATTATTCATTTAAATTGAGATATAGAATAGTCTATTTATTTCAAATAATTGTTTTTAAAAAATTTATTGGAAATGGTTTGGATGGAATCCCAGTGAATTTATCATGAAAATGGATGTATTATATTTAAAATTTGTTAAGGGTTTTGTAGTTAAAATTATCATATTGAAAATTAGAAGGACATTTAATTGTATTTTATGAAGTCATAAAATAAATTTTCCATCATTGTTTTATATTACAGGACATGAAAGCCTTAGGTAGTTATTGAGTTATTTTGGGCAACACTCTGTGATTTAAAAATTTCTAAAATATCATATTAATACATCTCATTATTTATGGGATGGTGATTATTCATCTTCGACATGGTACAAAAGAACGTTTGTATATACTTTTTCATATTCATACTGTTGAGACCCTATAGCCTTGATCTATCATACATATTTTCCACATGACCATTTTCCTCACCTATATGTATTTAAAATTTATATATTCCATTATTGTAATCTATTTTACATGTTTTGGAATTTATATAAAAAAATTTATATAAATGTTTTTACTTAATCCATTTTGTGAAAAGTAAAATTTGTGTAAAATAACCATTGATAAAAGGATAATTTCATCATTTGAAATATATTTACATCTTTTATAATGTGAAGAATGAATTTATAATTTATTCAATATTTTAAATTTCAAATAATGGTTCGTTTAAATATACTTTTCTAAATTCCAAACCAGATTACGAGATAATTGAAAACATATTCTCTTTTAATTTGATATTAGAATCTTATAATAGAATCTTTGAGAAAATCATAATGGGAATTGGACCACACCCTACTTATTCCTTCAATTGTTTATAGATTATTTAATTATAGTATCAAGAAAGGTGAAATGATCTATTGGAGGTTGATCATCATGTTAAACCATGAACATAGTGAGTTTTCTCCTTAGGGACTTGGGCTGTTTTTTTTCCAGTTTTTATACATGTGTTTTAGTACACTGTGATTAATTTTATTTTTGACTTCTGGTATATCACTCCTAGTAGTGTTTATTTTGATATGAATACTTTCAAGCTTCTTTTACATATAAAATCACGAGTGAAAAAATTGTTCCACTTTTAGTTTTTATAATGCCAGGTGGTATTCTTCGAAACCTTGGGGATCAGAAACGCCCACCAGCCTATATACGGACCACATGGTTATTAGGCAACTGGGGTGCCTAGGCTAGTTTTTTACCAAGTGGTATCAATGGATTATCTTATTCTTTTCTACAATTAAATATTTATTAGGAAATATTGTCGGGGGAGAAAGAGGTAGTTACGATTGAGTGCTTAGCCATATCTCACCACAACAAAACATATGTCACCGGTGGTGGTTAGGGATAGATGACTTGTGAATTAATTATAGTTTTTACCTATTTTCATTGGGATATAAAAGAAATAAAAATCATATTGTTCTATCTATTGGGATTAGTTTAACATGATTCTATGTATGAGTGTTAATTTGATGTCTTCTTGGTAGTCTTATAATTTTTTTAGCATAATTACTCCACGAAGTAAAGTGAATCAAATACAGGAGTAATATTCTTCTGAAACATAGTGATATAATCTTTTTGTTGATGAAAATATGATTGAGATGATCATGAAAACTATCCCTACTCTAGGATAGGAATCACCTCTATTTTCCATTCATGATCTAGCTATGGAACCACAGAGGGATATTCTAAAGACTTTTTCTAACGAGATCCATCAAAAAGAGATGAAACCATTCAATGGTTGAAATGATCCAAATGAGGATAAGTATTGGTTGATGGTAATGTACTGTTTGTTTGGGATTTTGGACACACCCAACAAAATCATTGTTATGTTTCTCGCATTCACACTTGATGGTATGAGAATGAGGTGGTTGGAAATTAGTTTAATGATCAAAATTATAATGGATTAGAGTGGATGGACATAAAAGTTTGTTTCGAAGACCATTTATATCAAGATTCAATCCTATTATCCATGTCCTCTGATTTTTTCAATCTCAAGTAGGGGGATAGGACCCTGAAAGAGTATATAAACCAGTTTGCTGAGATCAGGAACTATGCACCTAAGATAGTTTCTAATGATATGATGAATGAGAAAAGGTTTGAGATGCGTCTTAGACATAATAAAATTTATCAAGTTTTCTTTATGAGGCAACATTATTATACTAATGTATTGGATAGATCATTGATTATTGAGATGTACCTAGATGGGATTTTGGGATATCTCGATATTCATTCTCTTCAAATAGTACTGTGAATTCCTTTAGGGGATAATGGGAGAGTAATGGTTCTCATGGAAGTTCTGAATATAATGGTAATTATAAACATCCTGTAGTGCCTGGAAGATATCCTTTTGTTTTCTAGTAGTGTGGAAAGGAGGAACATTAGTATCGGGTCTACATTGAGGCACCCAAGAATTTCGGGTCATGAGAATATTCATAAAACATGTAGAGATACTTCTATATTTATTATACACCACATTGTGAAATGAGATCATCTGTTCCTCCTAATACCAAGGGGAAATCGAATGCTTCTTGTTAAATAGGGTTCCGACCACAGGTATCTTGAACTAATCATTTTCATGTAAGGGATGAGCCTCCAGAGAAAGAAAATATTAGACTATTGATCGTGGGATGTACCATTAAAATATCTTCATCATTAGTGAGTTATCTACTTGATTCTAGTACATCTCATTTATTTATTTCAACCTATGGAATTTATCTATTTAATCATACTATGAAGATTTTATCTATTTCAATGGATATTACTGCAACCTTGGTATGAATAGGGAGAAGGGTCACCATATCCCCACATTGGTTTTCTCTCTGTCATAGGTTGAGAATTCCGGGAATATTCTGATTCTCCTCAAGGAATCCATTAACATAATTCCTATGGATGGATTGGCTCATCACCAATAGAGTCCACAATAATTGTTATATTCAACTAGTATACTTCACTAGACTCTGAAATTATTCTCGTATCATTCATGGAGAACGGGACCCAATTTCAACCAGATCTATAATATCTTATCTAAATTGGGGAATGTGATGTCTATTTTTCCTTTTATATAGAGTGGGAATATTTAGGTGGTGATCTCCCTCTATTTTTATTCATGTTTCTTGATGAGTTTTTTGGACTTACATGTTTTGACTTTAGTAATAGAGTTTGAGTTTTTCATTGATTTAATTCATAGTAATATACCAGTTTCTCTTCCATCTTACCACATTGAACCAGTTGAAATGAATGAGTTGAAGAACCAGTTGGAATATCATTATAAGTAAGGATATGTACATCTATGTGTGTCTCCTTGGGTGGTGTCTGTTCTCTTTTTTATGATTTTTGATGGTTCACTCCTCCAATTAATTGATTACTGAAATCTCAAACAAGTGTTGTTGAAGAAAAAATATCGGTTCCTAAGGATTGATGATTTGTATGATCAGTTGAAGGGGTGAAGTGGTTCTTGATTATTGGTTATCACTACATGCACTATCAGTTGAGGATATAAGAATATAATATTATTAAGACTTTCTTTCAGAGGAGGTACAATCATAACGAGTACATTGTTATACACTATGGTCTAACCAATTCTCTTTACTTTTTCATGGAGTTAATTAACATGGTTTTCTATGAGAGTCTAGATAATTTTATTGTAGTATTTAGAAATTACATCATAGTTTACTCTATGTATGAGTAGGGTCATGTGCCTCATTATATAAAAGGTATAAGAGAGAGAGGAAATAATCGAATGTATTCAAAACTTTTGAAGGGTCATTTCAATATTAGGGATGTGTAATTCATGGGACACATGGTGTCAGATCTTGGTATTTCAGTTGACCCTGAGAAGGTGAAAGATCTTATGAAGTGGGAATAACTATATAATTTCTTTGAGATTTGTAAATTAACCGACTAATCTGGATACTATCATCGGTTCATGAAACTCTACTCAAAGTTGGCTTCACTAATTAGTACTCTCACTCATGGGATTTAATTTTGGATGGAATTAAAAATGATTGAGTTCTTTTTCTGTGATAAATCATATTTTGTCTACTCCACCAGCGTTGTATCTACCAGAGGTCACAGTAGGCAATGTGGACATTTTTTGATGCATAGAGGATAGGCATGGGCCATATTCTTAGGAAGGATAATCATATTGTTTCCTATGGGTCATTTTATCATTTTCCACACAAGAATAATTATACTACCCCTGACCATGAAAATTCATTATTGATACATGTGAATAAGAATTGGTGCAAATACATTTATAGTTAATGGTTTCCCATGTTTTCATACCACAATATCATGAGTTATATATTCTTTTAAAATGATTCAAATCTCCACTAGAGGCCTTGGGTAGAATCCCAGAAGTTATTAAATTATGGTATCGCCTATAACCTAGGGAATATAAATGTTTTTGTAGATGATTTGAGTAAGAAACGTGTGACCTTGGAAGAAAAGGAATTTAAGAAGAGTAGATTTTGATGGATTTTTTTACATAGTTTCATATTAGAGTATAGAAGATAGAATATGAGGTTTCCTAAGACAGTGTTCAGTTAACATCTTCTCGTCTTTGATTGATTCTACATTATATCTTGATTTTGGATGAGTTCTATAGAATTATAAACACTCGTTTTGGTCGGGAGACAATATCCCAATGGTCATTCTCCAATGAGAGTATTCTAAGATTCTGGGATCATTTTAGGGTACTATCTTTGAAATGGAATGTTGTGATATGGGATTATCATTGTTCACATGGTGATGTAAACCTATGGTCAATAAATATGTTCTATGAAATGCAATAGTAATTCTTGTTTCTAGGTATGAGACATTTAATAGAGTAGTTGTTCTATCATTGCAATACATACAAGATGCCTGAGGTCGAGAACCAGATATGTTTGGGTTTGTTTCAGCAACTTATATTCCCATCATGGATGTGGGATGAGATATTTATTGAATTTGTGTATTGGTTGCCTCATACCTAGAGAAAGAATAATTTGATATTCATTATGATGGATAGGATAAAAAAATTTACCTCACTATATACCAATTCGTGATACAAAAATAGCGAGCAGTTGGTAAATCTCAATGTGAAAGGTTTTTTTATTTTCATGGGGTTCTATAACGGCCCGACCCCGGTTACCCAGAGTTGGTGCATTATTTTAATACAATGTCATGATTACAAGGAATCAAGTCCCAAAGGACCAATCGGTTTAGATGCCTTGTAAAATAGATTACATACATGATTTTTACATAAAATTTTATAACAAAAAACACAGTATAAATAATCCTTCATAAACACCATTATTCCCTTAGCTGAACCCTGCATATCAATCACAATACATTTCTTGGAATCATGGAAAAATAACACATAGAAAGGGGTGAGATCAAATGCTCAGTAAGGGTAAGAAATACAGTGGAAGATAACCTAAATATTAATCATGGTGAATAATTGAGACCACAAGCCTTTACCAATAATAAACATGAACACTTTTATGGCATGAATATGAGCTGAGTAAATAATTCCATAGTGAAACATAATCATGGGTATTATACTAATCGAATTACCACATGAACCATCAATATTATTTTCATAATGAGGGAATATATAATACCAGACATTAATTTCTGTGTCAAGGCCTCGTTCCAGGACCAATGGGCTAACTGTAACGGGACCCAAACCCGGAGAGCCTCTGTAACTGGACTCCATCCCAAAGAGCCTCTGTAACTCGACTCCATACCGGAGAGCCTTTGTAACCGGACTCCATCCCGGAGAGCCTCTCTAACCAGACTCCATCCTGGAGGGTCTACTGTTACTGGACCCCAACCCATAGTGCTTACTTTTAAAGTTCCCCATCCCGAAACACACTAGTCCAATACATTCATCATTAGAAAAGGTTGAAATATAACATTAACATTTGTATTAAGACTAGCATACGAAATGTCAACACATTAACCATAAACCAAGATTGGTATAAAAATATAACATCCACATTAAATCATATATTAACTCATTCAATAAAATATAGAAGATTGTATTACAATAAATCAACTTCAAATAAACATAAAATCTATTAAATGATGTTGATATAGACGAAATCAAAATCATTTTTAGGAAAATATCTCTTTCTATTTTAAAATCCCTTAAGAGTACCATAATTATAAAGAATTTTTTTCGAATGTATTCTTATATGCTTTTAATGGAAGCTTTGATGATGTTATAATGGTGGAATATAGACGCACCTACTGTATAAGTTAAAAAAACATTCATACCTTAATTTTGTTGAAAAGGTTAAAAGTACCTTGTTTGGAAAACGATGGAAAGATTCCTTTCAAAGCGTTTTATAAATAGTCGAACAAGGATATAAAATAATTTAACCCATTGTATAGTAAATAGTAAAAAGGTTTTGGAATAATTTTTTATGAAACATTGATGTGGATGATAAAGAGGTCCCAGTATATAAGTACGTATAAGCAACCTCAGATAATGAAATGATTGTGAAATTAACCATTACCTCGTTGTAATCAATTGAGTCGTACTTAAAATAGTAAATAACAACCAAATGAATAATATAATATCATGAATATAAAAAAAATGATGAAAATATATATCAAATGGAGGTACACGATACACCACATGTAATAAATAAGTGGTGAACAATGGAAATCTCACAGAATTAAAAATGAGATAAAAAAATCATGTACCTCATGTCCGACCTGACTCGATCATTCTTTAACCCCATGAATAATAAACTAAATATAATTTATACTTATATATGAAACTTTTTGAAGTTTATTATTAATTTTATATCACTTACTACCATGTTATAAATATTAATTAATCATTAAGTTAATAACGTCCATTTTGTCGATATTTGGTACATGAGTTAAAAATGAACACATTATATTTACAAGTTGTCTATCTGGTCAATATTCCATTATATAAAAAAAGATATTCATGATTTACATATCATATATTTCATATATTTCCAGTATATACATGTGTTTATAATAGTACATAACATATGGAGGTAAGAAATGAAATTCAGCATTCATGGAGATGGTAAGACTTACGTAAGCAAGAACGCTAATTTGATTTATATTTCTTATTTTAATGGAATTTAAACATAATGATACGTAGTTATATTATTATTACAATATGAAATCATATATAATATCATTAACTATCTCCTTTATACATCCCACATAAGACATTAACGAGTCACATCACTTTGAGTGGGCGGTAGTCCCCACTTCCTCAAATGATATTATCGTATTTACCCACTATGGAAACCATAAATGAGTGATATAAATTGAAAATACAAAATCATAAAGAAGACATAAAAATAATATATATCATATATAAATAAATTTCCATCATAATGGCCACCATGATAGGTTGTAAGAGGTAATTGAACAATCATCGTTTCATGAGGCGTTAGTTTTCCATCCACAGAAACATTATGTTCTTCACCCATTAGATGGAGGTGTGTGTAAGTTTAGTTCGAATACATCTCATAACAACATCCTAGTATATTTATGATACTGTTTTTGTTACGAAATGAAGGAATAAAAGGTGTTACGGGGTTGGAGATGTAAAATAAAACAATTTAAGATAAACTGTTACCTTTAAATTTGGAAACTCCCTTTGGTCTGAACCAAAGGACTTCTTGAAGTGCCTTCTGCCTAAGGTAAGGCTTCTAGAAGGAGTATAGGGATTAAGGGTGCTTAATTGGGCTGATTTTGGATGAGAAAAAAGTCTTTAGAGGTGTGTGGAATTGGTTAGCAGTGGTCTCCTTTTATAAGGGAGAGGAGGGGCTCTTTTGGAATGTGTGAGATTATTATTTTATTATATAAATATATTTGGTTTCAAAAGGACCAAAAATAATTGAGGTCGAATATAATGTGACTAATATTCTAAATATAATCATTCGATCAGAATTGGAAATGTTTTGGATAATATTTTAATCATTATAATATTATTTGTTTAATTCACATATTAATTAGGTAAATACTGTATCAGTATTGTGTCATAAAAAACTTAATTTATTTGATATCTAAAAATAATATAAAAAATACCATGATGTGATAAATATTTATAAATTTGCAATGAATATTATAGTAAAAATTATTACTTATATAACACCATATACAAATTAATTACTAAAAGAGTTTGGTTTATGTCTATTTTTCCTTTACTTTAAATTCATTAATCTAAATTTTCATTATCACTCCCATGTGGCTCAATGGGGTCCCAAAATCTACCCAAAGATGCCCATGGCCGTTAATTACTCAACCAATAAGGTTGGGAATAGTGTTGTGTTAATTTTGAATTATTATATTTTTCTTCTTTTCTTGAATGACCCTATATACCTTTAACCGTGGTAAATAAAAATCAAAAGTTACTATTCACCAAAAACTATTTTCATCTTATCGATCCTAATTTTAATTCTTGATAAAGACAATGTATGTCGGATTTTCAAAATTAAATTCACATAAGTGGTATAATTTCATTTAATTGAAGAACTCGGGTTTTTTAACTATTAATAAGTGATTTAACTATTCATCAAAAATTGAAGTTTTTCAGAAAAATACCAAATATTCAGCCTAAGGATGATTTGATATTTAGAATTAAAAAATGATTTCTATTTTAGTAAATTCAAAACATATAAGTGTAATTAATAAATTTGAAATTAATTCTAGTTGTTAAAACAAGAGCTTCTTTTTAAGAAATAATAATTATCAAAAGATTGGCACTTGTTTATGTCCAATTTCAAAGTGAAATTAATTAGAATGACAAGAATTGGATTAAATGGTAAAAATATAATCTATTTATACTTTCAAAACAATAAAATTTATAATTTAACACTATAAATTATTTCGATTAAAAAACTAGTTTTTAATTAAAATTTAGTATTTTTCACTATTCCCCAAAATATTAAAATTATCAGAAAAATAAAAAAAAAATTTCAAAACTCATTTTTTATCTCTCGATTATAAAAAAAAAGTTAATTTTTTCAAATTGAATATATAAAAGTGTTTAATACTGTTTTTAAAAAGGTTTCTCCAACAAAAGGCTGTAAAATTGCATTTTCGGAAAAATACATCCTTTATCTAAAAAATTGAATTTTTTTTACATTATGTCTAAGAAACTCATAATATGGATTATAAAATTATAAAAATTATATAAAGTTCATTATTCAGTTAATACTATTAATAACTGCTTTTGAACGGCTAGTTTGGTAAGTCGTGGTGTGCTTGATCTTGGTGTTGTGTGTATTTCAAGTTATTGAATTATTTTGAAGAAATAACGTACTATGAAAAATTTGGGTGTTACATTATTCCCTCCTTCAATCAATATAGTCCTCATAATTTGAAATTGTTCTTCTAAAATAAAAGTTTGAAAATATAAAATACCTTTGTGGGAAACCCCACATCAGAAATTGGGATTATAAAATTTATTCATAATAAGAGGAATGGGGGAATGAAAAAGTCACCACCATATTATGATCGCAATTAGGAGAACATTGGTGGAAATTAGAGACACAAAATAGGAGGAAAAAAATATTTATTGGGAGTTATTGAGGTCATCAATCACAAACAATTATAGAATTGAGGGCCTCAAATCCATCAATCTCTGATGAATTATAATATCATCAGTTCAACAAAACATAATGTATTAGGATAACAAATTTTTTGTTTTAAGATCCCTTACCTAAAGTTTAAGAAT
The DNA here is from genome assembly GCA_963277665.1 of Viscum album. Taxonomy (NCBI): domain Eukaryota; kingdom Viridiplantae; phylum Streptophyta; class Magnoliopsida; order Santalales; family Viscaceae; genus Viscum; species Viscum album. The sequence continues at coordinate 1,778,004,270 of OY728165.1, read as the reverse complement.
TAATTTCTTCATGGAATAAGATACGAAATTAAAATATATACTTGACAAGTACAGTTCCATATGTTAACTAATTTCTAAAACAAACTCATCTTCTACTCCAAAGGATAATAGAAATGTAAAAAAATATTCTATTTATCCTATTCATATAGGGTTCCAAAATAATGTATTTATTATTCACCTATCAGAAACTTTTAAAAAATAAACAACATTATAAAATACTAGGACTTCATGTAGTCCAGTGGTAGGGAATAAATCCCAATCGCACTATGTTTGTGGGTTCGATTCACGCAGCTTTGTCCAATGCGATGGGTTGTCAAACAGTCTGCATGTTTTCCATTTTATAAATATCCAACAATATCCTTAACAATAATATCTTAATCCATTCCAACATTTACAATTTTCCAAAATAAATCTATCCATACTCACGGTCCAAAATTTATATTAAGTTAAACACAATGAAGATCCTTTTCACCACGTAATAACATGTGAACACCATCATCATGTATTATTTTAATACTTCATAACACCATGAATTAAAATAAAACCTTATTGATTACATTCATGCTCCCTTATCCTTTATATAATACTGGATATATTTATTATATCCAAAAATATTGAATATTCCAACAATGATGAAATAAACAAACTATTAATTACTTCCAAGGAAGTCAGGAATATCCAATATAATTTATCCAAATAAACCATATCTTATTCAAAAATCACTACCTCAGTATCAGAACCATATAATGGTTTATATCTCTCTTAAACATATATTTTACATAACTTTAACCTGCAATTGAGTCACTTTTCATGGTTCCACACAATCCTACATCCTTAATAAAATATTACTGCAGTACAATACTTATATACTATATAATTCTTATAACATGTACATCATTAATACAATAATCAAATGATACAATAAGTTTAGTAATAATTTAATAAATTTAATCATTCATCTTCATCTTCGGTAGAATCATATCATTATTGTTATCAAATAGCATCATTTGGTGATTTGGACATTGATTCGCATAGTGTCCAAACTCCTTACAGATGAAGCATTGTACATTGGAAAATTTTTCTTACCTTTACAATCACGTACTTGGTGTCTATTTTCTCAACACTTATAATAAACTCTCATTCCCTTAAATCATTTACCATGGTGATTATTTCCACAATTATCACATATGGGAAAATCATTCTTTTCCCTCTTCCCTTTATCCATCTTTCTCTCTTCCATCCTTTTCTTCTCTTGCTTCCCTTCAAATCCATAGGATTCAGAGAATTATTTACTTATCTTATTAACACCTAATATAATTTCTTCATATGATGAGAATACATGGGAGAATATTTCCCTTCTAAATTTTTGCTTAATACCATGAACGATATGATCATTCTTACTCATTGGATCATACATATTACTGGAGTTGACATTACTTCTAATAGGCTCTATATCTATACAGTGGCATAAACTAGATTAGTTTAAGAACCAAAATAAATAATTACAAACTTGTAAAACACTTAATATAAATTTAAATGCTTATGGATATAATCCATAATCATAAAAACGTTTTCTTTGAGGAAGTATATACTCATAAACCCTTCATTTTGATTTGTAAAAAAATGACAATCATCCTAAGCGTATCCCCTGAGAGTTACATAACCAAGATTGCAGTAAGGCTCATTGTTGTGCACCAGTTCCCATTCGAGTCCACCTCGAAGGGGTGTTTTTGGGTTTTACCCCTAGGTACATCTGTTCCAGAGCTGCCTCTACCTGCTCGTATCCAGAAAGGGATGTATTTTCTTGGAAAACTAACAAAATCTCCACAGTACAGAAATTCTAGGAAGTTATTCTATACCAATCATAAAACTCTATCTTATGGCTGTGGGTTATAATCAGAGTTCATCTAAATATAGTTTCCAAGGTTGTTGCAAAATTTCCTCTAATACCAACTGTAACGCCCCAACCCCAGTTACCGAGAGTAGGTGCATTATTTTAATACATTGACATGATTACAGTGAGTCAAGTCCCAAATGACCAATTAGTTTAGCAGGATTGGAAAATAAATTACATAGATGAATGTTACATTACACATTATAACATACAACACACTATAAATAATCCTTCATAAATTCCATAATTCCCATAGCTTAACCCTGCATATCTATCACAATACACTTCTTGGAATCGTGGGGAAAATAAAACATAGAAAGGGGTGATCTCAAATTCTCAGTAAGGGTAATAAATACAGAGAATGATAACATAAATATTATTCATGGAGAATAATTGAAACCACATAACTTAACCAATTATAATCATGAATACTTTTACAGCAGGAATATGAGGTGAGTAAATAATGCCATAATAAAACGTAATCATGGGTATTCTACAAGTCTAATGACCACATGAACCATCAATATTATTTTCATAATGAGGGAGTGTATAATACCCGACTTTCATTTCTATGTCAAGGCCTCATTCCAGGACCTATGGGATAATTGTAACTGGACCCAAACTAGGAGAGCCTCTGTAACCGAACTCCATCCCGAAGATCCTCTGTAACCAGACTCTATCTCAGAGAGCCTCTGTAACCGGACTCCATCCCAGATAGCCTCTGTAACCGGGCTCCATCTCAGAGGGTCTTCTATAACTGGACCCCAACCCAGAGGGATTTCTTTTACTAGTCCCCAAACTGGAACATACTAGTCCAATACATTCATCATAAGAAAATGTTGAAATATAACATAAACATTCGTATTAAAACTAGAATAAAAAAGGTCAACACATTATCCATAAACCATGAATGGTATAAAAATACCACATCCACTGTAAAACATATATTATGTTATTCAAAAAAATATAAAAGATTTTATTATAATAATTCATCATCAAATAAACTTAAAATCCATCAAAGGATGTTGGCATAGATGAAATCAAAACCTTTTTTAGAGAAATATATCGTTCTATTTTGAAATCATTTTAGAGTTGCATAATTATAAAGAAAAAATTTATTTTGAAAGTATTCTTATAAGATTGTAAGGGAATATTCGATGATGTTATAACGGCATAAAATATCCGCAAACTCCGTATAAGATAAAAAAATAGTCTTACCTTAATTTTGTCGAAACGGTTAAAAGTAACTTGTTTGGAAAACGACGGAAAGATTCCTTTCAAACCCTTTTATAAAATGTCATACAAGGATATAAATGATTTTAACCCATAGTATTGTAAATATTAAAATGGTTTTGGAATATATTTTTATGAAACATGGATGTTGATGATAAAGAGGTCCTAGTAGATAATTACGTATAAGAAACCTCAGATAATGAAGAGATTGGGAAATTAACCCTTACTTCATTGTAATCGACCGAGTCGTATGAACAATAGTCAGAAACGACCAAATGAATCATAGAATATTGGGAATATAAAAATAATCATGATAATATATATGTAATGTAAGTACACAATAGACCACATTCATTAAATAAGTGGTGAACAATGGAAATCTCATGGAATTAAAAGTGAGATAAGAAAATTCCTTACCTCGTGTCCGACATGACCCGATCGTTCAATAATCTCCTAGATAATAAACTAAATTAGATTTATACTTAATTAAAAAACATTTTCAAGTTTATTATTCCTTTTATATCACTTTTTACAATGTTATAAATATTATTCAATCATTTAAGTTAATAATGTCCATTTTGTCGATATTTGGTACTTGAGTTAAAAATGAACACATTACATTTACAAGATGTCTATGTGGTAAATATTCCATTATACCTAGAATTATATTCATGATTTAGATATCATATATTTCATATATATCAATTATATAAATGAATTTATAATATTACATAACATATGGAGGTAAGAAATGAAATGTACCATTCATGGAGACGGTAAGCTGTACGTATGCATGAACGCTACTTTCATTTCTATTTCTTACTTTAAGGGAATTTAAACATAATTATACATAATTATATTATAAATACATTATAATATAATATATAATTTCATTAAATCTATCTTTTATAAATGCCACATAAGGCATCAACGAGTCACATCACTTTGAGGGGGAGGTAGTCCGCACTTCCTCAAATGAGATTATCGTTTTTACCCACTATAGAAACCGTAAAGGTGAGCCTTAAATTGAAAATACAGAAGAATAAATAAAACATAAACATAATATATATCATATAAAAATATAGTTCCATCATAATGGATTCCATGAGGGAGATTAATATTTAATTGAACAATCATCGTTTCGTGAGGCGTTAGTTTTCCATCCACAGAAACATTATGTTCTTCACCCATTAGATGGTGGTGTGTGAATGTGTAGTTAGAATAATTATCATAAAAACATCCATGTATATTGTGGATACTAGTGTTGTTACAAAAGATTGTAATAAAAAAAGTTTAGGGGTTGGAGAAGTAAAATAAAAGAAAACAATTTAAGAGAAACTCATACCTATAATTTGGGTAACTCCCTTTGGTTTGAACCAAATGAATTATTGAAGTTCCTTATGCCTAAGTTAATGCTTCTATGAGGAGTATAGGGATGTAGGGAGCTTAATTGGGTAGAGGTTTGGATGTGGAAAAAGTCTTGATAGGTTTGAGGAATTGGTTAGAAGTGGTCTCCTTTTATAAGGGAGAGGAGGGGCTATTTAGGAAAGTGTGAAAATATTATTTTATTATATAATGATATTCTGTTTCAAAAAGGTTCAAAAATCCTTAAGGTCGAATATAAGGTGACTCATATTAGAAATAAAATCATCTAATCAGAATTGGACATGTTTGGGATAATATTTTAATAATTATAATCTTATTTATTTAAATAATTTATTAATGAGGTAAATACTACATCATTATTGTGTCATCAATAATTTAATTTATATCATGTCTAAAAATTATAAAAAAATTACCATGATGTAGAATTTTTTTTATATTTCCAATTAATATTTATAGTCAAAATTATTACTAATATAACACCATATAAAAATTAATTACTAAAAGTGTTTTGTTTTTGTCAATTTTTCCTTTACATTAAATTAATTAATCAAAATTGTCATTATCACTCCCAAGTGGCTCAATGGGGTCCCAAAATCATCCCAATGATTTCCATGGTGGTTAATGACTCAAATAACAAGGTTTGGACAAGTGTTAAGATAATTTTGAATTATTATAATTTTCTTTTTACCATTAATTACCCTATTTACCTTTAACCGTGGTAAATAAAAGTCAAAAGTTACTATTCACCAAAAATTATTTTCATCTTATTGCACCACATTTTACTACTTGATAAAATCAATGTATGTTGGATTATTGAAATTCAATTCACAGAAGCGGTAAAATTTCATTTAAATGAAAAAGTATGTCTTTTATCTAATACTAAGTGATTTCATGATTCATCAAAAATTGATGTTTTTCAAAATAATACCAAAAATTCAGCCGAAGCATTATTTGATATTCTGAATTCAAAATTGATGTATATTTTAATTAATTCGAAACATATAAGTGTCATTAATTAATTTAAAATTAATTCCCGTTGTTAAAACAAATAGCATGTTTTTAAGAAAAAATAACTACCAAAAGATTGACACTTGTTTATATTCTATTTCAAAGTAAAATTAATTAAAATGACGATAATTGGATTAAATGGTAAAAATATAATCTATTTTTAGTTATGAACCATTATAATCTATAATTTAACACTATAAATTATTTAGATTAAAAATGTTTTTTTAAATTAAAATTTAGTATTTTTCACTATTCATAAAAATATGAATGTTATCAGAAAAATACCAAAAAACTTTATAAACTAAATTTTTATCTATAAATTATAAAATAAGAAGTTTATTTGATCAAATTAAATATTTAAAAGTGTCAAATATTGTAATTAAAATGGGTTCTCCCTCAAAAGGCGGTAAAATTTCATTTTCTAAAAAATACTTCCTTTATCTAAAAAAATTGAATTTGTTCTTACATTATCTCTAAGAAACTCATAATAGGGATTCTAAAATTATAAAAAATATATAATGTTCATAATTCAGTTAATACTATTCATATCTTCTTTTAAACGACTTGTTTAGTAAGTCGTGGTGCGCTTGAACTCGGGGTTGCGTGTAGTGCAAGTTATTGAATTACTTTGAAAAAATAATGTACTATGTATTCCAGGGTGTTACATTATTCCCTCCATTAATAAATTTTGTCGTTGTAATTTGATATTGTTCTTCAAAAAAAAATTTGAAAATAGAAAATACCTTTATGGGAAAACCCAAATCAGAAATTGGGTTTATAAAATTTATTCTAAATAAGAAGAAAGGGGGAATGAAAAATTTACCACCAAATTATGATCTAAATTAGGAGAACATTGGTGTAAATTATAGACACATAATTGGAGGAAAAATGTAAATATTTATAGGGAGTGATTGATGACATCAATCACAAACTATTGTAGAATTGAGGGCCCCAAATCCATCAATCTCTGATGATTTAATATATCATCAGTTCAACAAAACATAATGTATTGGGATAACACGTTTTTAGTTTTAAGATCCCTTTCCTAATGTTTAATAATTAATTTCATCATAGAATAAGATAAGAAAGAAAAATATATACTTGAAAAGTTGAGTTCCATTTGTTAACTAATTTCTACCACAAAATAATCTTTCACTCTAAAGGTTAATGGAAATTTAAAAAAATATTCTATTTTCCTATTCATATAGGGTTCCAAAAAAATAATTTTATAATTAACCTATCAAAACATTTTAAAAAAGAATCTACATTATACAATCCAGGGACTTCACATTGTCCAGTGGTAGGCAATAAATCCCAATCGCACTATGGATGCGGGTTCGATTCTCGCAGATTTGTCTGATGCGACGGGTTGTCACACCGTCCGCATGTTGTCCTTTTTATACAAATCCCAAAATGACCTTAACAATAGTATCTTAATCCAAATCCTACCATTACACTTATCCATAATAAATTTATCCAAACTCATAGTCAAAAATTTATAAGGATGTTAAACCCAATGAAGATCCTTTTTCCACGTAATAACATGTGAACACCTTAATCATGTATTATTTTAAAACTTGTTAAAACCCTAAATTACTGTAAAACATTATTGATTACATTAATGCTCCCATATCCATCATATAATACTGGATATATTCCTTATATCCAAAAATATTGAATATTCCAACAATGATGAAATAAACAAACTATTAATCAGTTCCAAGGAAGTCAAGAATATCAAATATAATTTATCCAAATCAACCATCTTTTATTCAAAAATCACTACCTCCGTATCAAATCCATATTATGATTTATCTTTCTTTTGACCACATATTTTCCAAAAATTTAACCTGTAATTGAGTCACTTTTCTTGGTTCCACACAATCTCATGTCCTTAATGAAATAGTACTGCAGTACAATCCTTATATACACTATAATTCTTATAATATGTACATCATTAAAAAAATACTCAAATGACACAATACAATAGTAACAACCTTAGAAATCTAATCAATGATAATTATCTTCTGTAGAATCATAACATTATTATTATCCAATATCATCATTTGGTTATTTGGACATTGATTCGCATATTTTTTCAACTCCTTGAAGATGAAGCATTGTACATTCGAAACTTTTTTCTTACCCTTTAAATCACGTACATGGTGTCCATCTTTTCCACACTTATAATAAACTACCATTCCCTCCAAGCATTTACCAAGGTTATTCCTTCCATAGATATCAAATATGGGAAAATAATTCTTTTCCCTCGTCCATTTATCGATCTTTCCCACTTCAAACCTTTTATTCTCTTGCTTCCTTTAAAAGCCATAGGACTCATAGAATTCTTACTTATCTTATTAACACATGATACTATTTCTTTATATCTTTAGAATACGTGGGAGACTATTGTCCTTCTAAATGATGGCTTAATATGGTGAAAGATATGATACTTCTTACTCATTGGATCATACATATTGATGGAGTTCACATTCCTTCTACTAGGCGTCATTTCTATAATATAGAATAACCTTGATTAGTTTATGAATCGAACTACTTAATTCCAAACTTGTAATACACTTAACATAAATTGAACAACTTATGGATATAATCCATAATCATAGAAATTTTTTCTTTGAGAATATATATACTTATAAACCCTTCATAATGATTTGAAAAGAAAATGAGAATTATCTTACGCATATCCCCTGGGAGTTTCATAACCAAGAGTGCAGAAAGGCCCATTGTCGTGCACTAGTTCCCATTATAGTTCTTCTCAAAGAGGTGTTTTCAGGTTTTACCCCTAGGTACATCTGTGCCAGAGCTGCCTCTACCTGCTCGTATCCAAATAGGGATGTATTTTCTTAGAAAACTCAAAAAATCGCTACATTACCAAAATTCTAGGATGTTCTTCTATACTAATCCTCAAAGTATATCTTAGGGATATGTGTTCTAATCAGAGTTTATCTAAATCTTGTTTCCTAGGTTGTTTCTAAACATCCTCTGATTCCAATTGTAAGGCCCCGACCCCAGTTACCCAGAGTCGGTGCATTATTTTAATACATTGGCATGATTATAAGGAATCAAGTCCCAAAGGACCAATCTGTTTAGCAGTATTGAAAAATATATTACATACATGAATGTTACATTACACTTTATAACATACAACACACCATAAATAATACTTCATAAAAGACATTATTCCCTTAGCTTAACCCTGCATATCAATCACAAAACAATTCTTGGAATCTTGGGAAAAATAAAACACAGAAAGGGGTGAGCTCAAACTCTCAGTAAGGGTAAGCAATATAGAGGGAGAGAAGATAAATATTAATCATAGGGAATAATTGAATCTGCATGCCTTTAATAAAATTATACATGAATCATTTTTTGTAGGAATGTGAGCTGAGTAAATAATGCCATAATAAAACATAATCATGAGTATTCTACAAGTCAAATGACCACATGAACCATCAATATTATTTTCATAATGAGGGAATGTATAACAAAAGACTTTCATTTTTGTGTTAAGGCCTCGTGCCAGGACCTTTGGGCTTACTGTAACCTGACCCAAACCCGAAGATCCTCTGTAAACAAACTCCATCCCGAAGAGCCTCTATAACCAGAATCCATCCCAGAGAGCCTCTGCAACCGGACTCCATCCCGGAGAGCCTCTGTAACCAGAATCCATCCTAGAGGGTCTTCTGTTATCAGACCCCAACCCGGAGGGTTTACTTTTACCGAACCCCAATCGGGAACATACTAGTCCAACACATTCACCATAAGTAAATGATGAAATAAAACATAAACATTCGTATTAAAACTAGCATACGAAATGTCAACACATTAACCATAAACCATGAATGGTATCAAAATAAAACATCCACAGTCCAAAATATATTAACTCATTCAATAAAATATTGACAATTTTATTATAATATATCGACATCAAATAAATGAAAAATCCATCAAAGGATGTTGACATAGATGAAATCAAAACCTCTTTTAGAAAAATATCTATTTGTATTTTGAAATCATTTAAGAGTCTCATAATTATAAAGAAATAATTTATTTTGAAAGTATTCTTATAAGATTGTAAGGGAAGCTTCGATGATGTTATAATGGTGGAAAATAGCCGCACCAGCCATATAAGTTAAAAAAATAATTCTTACCATAATTTTTTCGAAAAGGATAAAAGTACCTTGTATAGAAAATGACGGAATGATTCAATTCAAACCATTTTATAAAAAATTAAATCAAGGATATAAATGACTTTAAACCATATTCTAGTAAATAGTAAAAAGGTTTTGGAATACATTTGTATGAATCATGGATGTGGATGATAAAGAGGTCATAGTAGATAATTATGTATAAGCAACCTCAGATAATAAAGAGATTGGGAAATTAACCCTTACCTCATTGTAATCAATCGAGTCGTATGAAAAATAGTCAATAATGACCAAATTAATCATATAATATCATGACTATAAATTTAATCAGGGTAATATATTTCAAATGTTAGTACACAATACACCACATGCAATAAATATGTGTTGAACATTGGAAATCTCAAGGAATTAAAAGTGGTATAAGAAAATCCCTTACCTCGTGTCTGACAAGACTCGATCATTATTTAGTCTCCTGAATAATAAAATAATGTTAATTTCTACTTACATAATATACTTTTTCAAGTTTATTATTCTTTTTATATCACTAATAACCATGTTATAAATATTATGTAATCATTTGTGTTAATAACGTCCATTTTGTCGATATTTGGTACTTGAGTTTAAAATGAACACATTATATTTAGAAGTTGACTATGTGGTTAGTAGTAAATTTTATCCAGAATGATATTCATGATTTAGATATCATATATTTCTTATATATTCAGTATATACATGTATTTATAATAGTACATAACAAATGGAGGTAAGAAATGAAATGCACTGTTCATGGAGATGGTAAGCCGTATGTACGCATTAACACTACTTTCATTTCTATTTATTATTTTAATAGAATTTAAACATAATGATACATAGGTATATTATAATTACAGAATAATATCAAATATAATATAATTAACTCTATCCTTTATACATCCCACACAAGGAATTAACGAGTCACATCACTTTGAGGGGGCGGTAGTCCGCACTTCTTCAATTGAGATTATCGTATTTACCCACTATGAAAACCATAAAGGCATGCTATAAATGGGAAATACAGAATCATAATGAAAACATATAAATAATATATATCATATATAAATACATTTCTACCATAATGGGCACCATGAGAAGCGGTAATAGGTAATTGAACAATCATCATTTCGTGAGGAGTTAGTTTGCTATCCACAGAAACATTATGTTATTCCCCATTAGATGGAGGAGTGTGTAAGTGTAGTTTGAATAATTCTCATAAAAACATAATAATATATTGAGGATACTGGTTTTGTTACAAAATAAATGAATAAAATGAGTTTTGGGGTTGGAGAAGTAAAATAAAAGAAAACAATTTAAGAGAAATTCTATCCTTTAATTAGGGTAACTCCCTTTGTTTTGAACCAAAGGACTTCTTGAAGTGCCTTTTTCCTAAGGTAAGTCTTCTATGAGGATTATATGGATTTAGGGGGCTTAATTGGGAAGATTTTGGACGAGCCAAAAGGCTTGAGAGGTTTGAGGAATTTGTTAGAAGTGGTCTCCTTTTATAAGGGAGAGGAGGGGCTCTTTAGGAATGTGTGAAAAAATTATTTTATTATATAAGGATATTCAGTTTCCAAAGGTCCAAAAATCATTAACGTAGAAGATAAGGCGAATCATATTCGACAAAAAATCATCCAATAATAATTGGAAATGTTTTGAATAACATTTTAATCATTATCATCTTATTTATTTAAATCATTTATTAATGAGGTAAATACTGCATCATTATTGTGTCAAAAATAATTTAATTTATTTGATGTCTAAAAATTATAAAAAAATACCACAATGTAGGAAATATATTTATATTTTCCAATGAATATTTATAGTAAAAATTATTACTTATATAACACTATATAAAAATTAATTACTAAAAGAGTTTTGTTTTTGTCTATATTTCCATTACTTTAAATTAATTTATCTAAATTGTCATTATCACTCCCAAGTGGCACAATGTGGTCCCAAAAAAAGACCCAAAGATTCCCATGGTCATTAATGACAAAACCAATATGTTTTGGAAAAGTTTTATGATAATTGTGAATTATTATAATTTTTTTACCTTGAATTACCGTATTTACTTTTAACTATGGTAAATAAAAGAAAAAAGATACTATTCAACAAAAAATATTTTCATCCTATTGACCCAAATTTTACTTATTTATAAAATTAATGTATGTTTTTATTTAGAAAATCAATTCACAAAAGCGGTAAAATTACAATTAAATGAAAAAGTCAGTTTTTTTAACTACTACTAAGTGATTTCACTTTTCATCAAAAATTGAAGTTTTTCAGAAAAATATCAAAAATTCAGACTAAGCATTATTTGATATTCCTAATAAAAAAATTATATCTATCTTAATAAATTCAAAAAATATAAGTGGCATTAATTAATTTGAAATTAATTCCCATTGTTAAAACAAATAGCGTGTTTTTAAGAAACAATAAATATCCAAAGATTGACACTTGTTTGTGTCCAATTTCCAAGTGAAATTAATTACAATGACAAGAATTGGATTAGATGGTAAAAATATAATCTATTTTTACTTCCAAACCATTAAAATTAATAATTTACCAATATAAATTATTTCGATGAAAAAAGATGTTTGTAATTAAAATTTAGTATTTTCACTTTTCACCAAAATATGAAAGTTATCAGAAAAATACCAAAAATATACCAAAACTAAATTTTTATCTCTAGAATATAAAGAAGAAGTTTATTTTATAAAATTGAATATATAAAAGTGTCAAATACTGTATTTAAAAAACGTTATCCCTCAAAAGGCTGTAAATTGCATTTTCTGAAAAATACATCCTTTATCTAAAAAATAGAATTTGTTCATAAATTATGTCTAAGAAAGTAATAATATGGATTCTAAAATTATAAAAATTATATAATGTACTTAATTTAATTAATAATATTCATAACTGCTTTTGAAAGGCTAGTTTGTTAAGTCGTGGTGTGCTTGAACTCGGTGTTGCGTGTAGTGCAAGTTATTGAATTACATTGAAGAAATATCGTACTATGAAATCATTGGGTGTTATAGGTTCCCTAATATATTGTACGTAATTGGGATAAATGGTTCAATTATTTTCTATGGAATGGCCTCCAGCGCTCCTTGAGACATCACGTTACATTGAGCATGACACACCCTCCATAGTCAGATATCCTGTCAGAAAGAGATATATAGTTATTTGAGGATATGATTCATGCTTATGTTCTCTAATATTAAGTTTCATGGGATGAAAAATATTGGTATAGTTGAGTTTTCTTATAACAATAGTTACTATTATATGATTATAATGGATCCTTTTGAGTCCTTTTATTGATGAACTTGTAAATCTCCATTTTGTTCGATAGAGAATTGTGAATGTTTTCTAGTTATACCTAGTTTGGTTCAAGAGATGACAACAAATACTAAGTTGATTCTTCAAATTATGTTAATTATATTGAGCTGATATTTGTCTTATACTGATTGTCATCATAAACCATTGGAGTTCTTAGTCAATAAACAGTTAGTCTTAAATATTTCTCCGTAGTTGGGTTATAGATGGATTTGGAGGCAACAAATGCCCAGTCCACATTTTATGGGACCATTTTGAGTTATTGTGAATGTGGGTAAATATTAATACCATTTATCACATCCAACTCAGTTGACAATGGTTCATAAATTGTTTCATGTATCTCATCTCTGAATGTGGTTATCTGATCCATCTGATGCTTTGAGTTAGAATGATGTTGATGTTGAACATAATTTATCTGCGACTGAGAAAACATTAATTATAGTTGATTCTAAGTCCATGTTCCATCATTGGAGGATGAAACCTTTGGTTCATCTAATATGGTATCATGGTTCTTATTTTTATGAGACTTGGGAGATGGAGGCAGTAATGAAATAGCATTGGCCTCATCTTTTTGGAAAAGAGGCATCATCATTTTCTTTATGGGGATAGAGCGGATCTATAGTGGGTATGTTATAACATAATATTATCATTTTCATGTATTCATAAACAATACATTTTTTTTGGTTTTTTTGGTGTATAATTGGATAAAATGTAAATGTTTTTGGATGTTTTTGGTAAAGTGAAATGTTGGTTCATGGTTGGTGAAGGACTTGTTATAGCTTGCACCCTATTAAGAAATAAAATGTAACATTGAATAAATATATTTACATGCAAATTTCATGGTCATTTAATCTATGAAACCTCTTTAGATAAACTATGTGACACCTTTTTAAGGGGTGCATGAACTGACCATTGTTTTTCTAAACCGTGGGCCGTTTCCCATGAAACAGTGCGAATGGAATGTTTAGAGATTTGATTTTTTGTTAAAATCTCCCAAACCATTTTAAGTCGGTAATGTAATTCCTTCAACCAAAAAACATTTATCAATTACTTATATCTATTAGGGATAATTCATGGCCCCTCATATCACTCCTAGAAGTGATATTAAGATGGAGGAATACCCTCTGATTTCCGGTTAGTTAGTTCCATAATCTCATTCTTGACCTATCATGATCTCTATCTATCTCATAAAAGTGATACATGGATACTTGTGTTTAATTATGGATATAATACCAACTTTATTGGGGTTATAAAACTGTGTTTTTATCCTTATATCCTCATATACCACTGTTATTTTCTTCATCGGAATGTTCTGATTAGGGTCTGATGCTTCAAGATCCAGCAGCTCCAATATAGGTGGTTCCATTACGATGAAAATTTTATATTAACCCAAATTGGGTTTTAAATTGTTTAAATTTAAATGTAGATTTTTGGTTTTGTATTATATGGAATTCAATTTGCTGTTGTAAAAACCCATTTCTATAGAATTGGGGATTTTTTGAAAATTGGGTTTTTTGGAATGGAATTGGAAATTGGTGAGATATAAGTTATTTAATTTAAATTTTATATTAATTGATATTGAATCAATTAAATGAATAAATTTAATTGTAGAAATTGATTTGATTGAAATATTGTGAAAAATACCAATTACAGTGAACTTGGAGTTTGTGATAAAATTGATTAATTTGAATGAAAATTAAACTATAGAATTTAATTATGAAATGGAATGGTTAATTGATTCAAATTAATTTTTTGTGAAAGACGTCTTGAAAATGGTTTTTATGGAATCCTAGTTGTTTCCTCATGAAAAAACATGTTTTTAACTAAAACCCCATGTGATGAGTCAGACCCTGATGTCACTTAACTGATTCCCCGATCCTGGGGGGCCACATTGCCTCAAGTGGATATCCCAAAATACCAGAGGTTTTCTGAATAACAGAGAGGGACTAGGGTGTGTCATTTGGAAGACTATGGCCTCATTAGTAGAGAGTAGCATAGAGGAAAGAATATAAACTATAGTAAATAATGGAAACTATATAATTAGATAGCAGAAGAAAACTAATTCAATAGATAAACAATAATAATAATAATTTTATCAACTGGAATAATGATGATGTTGTATCATGTCATTAGAAAAAAAGGAAAACATGGATCCCAGAAAATAGGAATAATAGTCCCAAAAGGAAAAATAAAACAAAGACTACTCCATGAATCACGAGATCCAACTCAGTCATCTACTATCAAGATTCATCCTAAATAGAATGAAATAAAGTGTTTGAAGCTATATGATTCCCTTTATAAACACATGAAACCATGTAATCTACTCTGTGTATCAAAAGGCACCTAGAGAGGGTGTGAGATTAATCCTAGTGGGCCACCACCAACTATTCCTGTAACATCTGACCTTAGTAATGGAATATATAAGTGTGTAGGCATGAATATATAAAATAATTAAAGCAATATAGTAACTAAATATGCATTACCTTCTTCAGACATCGGCTGGGGCCTAAACATGTATCCAGTTAATTTTCTTATGAAACTACCATTTAATGGTAATAGGTCATATGATTCATATCCAATACTGACCTCACCTCATGATAGTATTTATAGTGAATGTCCCAATATGTTACATGGGAACCAGGAAAATATATCTGGTGATGCATTTTTTGGATAATAACCAAGGTAACATAAATCTCACAAAATTCTAACTCATTAGTATCTTTGTCTATCTAAGGGGAAATAGTGTAACCCAATTAGTGTAATCAAAGGAATTCTATAATAAGGCACCAACCGAGTTCGTGGTAATCATCCATGTTAAAATGGGGCTAAGAGAAGATAGGGCCCAATGGGATTTCACGATGGCACCTAATAGTCATTGATAGATCCCAGGAGTGTATCTGAGGTATCCTATAATAATGTAAATGACACTATAGTATTATACCCAAAATCCATGGAATATAAAAGAACTGGAGTCTAGGTTGGTATCAACCTATGCAAACCACATCCTTGAATTAGAATGGGGTTCCCGAGTTCCAAGGTATTGTCCTCTTAGAATCCAAGGCGTGTCTGAGTCTGCCCATTCTTTTTTTTATATTGTAATCTTGTAATCATTCATGATGTTCAATCTATATCTATCAGTAGTTTTGATAGTGCAAGTTTAAATTAAACCTTTTAATCATGTATTTATTAACCATTAAGGTATATTCAATTATTGAGGTTCACATCTCTACCTTGAATCAATATGGAAATGGGTTCTATGGATGTGTAACCCCTATTTAATCTCTGTTGATAAGGCCATGTTATATACATAGTATACATTCTATTTCACATTTCACATTTAATACTCAATTGAAATAATTTACCTTATACAGGTCTAGTGGTGAGCTCACATGGTACCTTCCTTTATGCAATTCTCATTAATAATGGGAAATCTATTATATGAATGCTAACCATTTGGAATGCGAAGATAAGGAACACCCTAATGGTGGCTGAAAACTATAAAAATCACTAAAACCCAAATATGGAATAAACTTCGATGTAGGTTGGATTGAGTTGTGAGTATAACTATTAACAAATAATAACATATTTGAAAATTTCATAACCATACAACTCTAAAATGTATAATCATGCATGTAAATTTATGAAACGTTTTCTGATGAAATTAGAGGGGCCTAAAAGAACACTCCACAGTCAAAAAATCTTATCGATAAGTTGCAGACCTTCCACCATAGTGTTGTACGATCCTTCTCCTTCAGTATTGGGCCTTGGTTTGCCTCGGATAAGATTATATATAGGAGAAGGTGCAAATTCTCACATAACTATATCATGGTTGAGTGAAATAGAGAAGAGGACCGACTAAACATAATTCAATTATTTACCATTGCACATGCATCATGATAAACAAAAGCTCGATCGGAAGTTAGATAGAGGATATCTCTTGATCTCTAGCATTGGCCTTCCAAAAAGATCCAAAATGGGAGTAAAATGGCTTAATCAAACTGGTTCTAAGATTATAAAGAAGGAGGATGATTAATATATCCATAAGTCAAAAACTATAAATTTACCCAATGTTATATCCTACACATGGTTTGTCCGCACGGTTTGTCAAAATGTGTGGAAACTGTGTGAGGAAGTTCTGCTTGAAAAAACATCCTCTGCACTGTTTTAGTAAACTGTGATCAATCCATGGATGGGTACCTAGGAAAATGGGGCATCTACATGGTTGGGCCCCACAGTCATGTGATAAAAATGTGAGGTGGCCCTGTCCAAAAAACACCATCCACATAAATAAGAAAATTGTGCACTAATCATTTTTGACCAAAATAGTTAGGTTCTGGGATCTGAACAATCCCCATACTCCCTCAAGACCATTACTAACCCATTTGTCATCCATATTAGGTCCAAGGTAATAATTTGGATAAATAATTAAAGGATACATATCTATGTGAAAAACAGGTACTTCCACTATCCCCCCTTAAAAGGACTCACCCCACGATTTATCCTTCCAAGTGTAAAGAAACACTGTCTAAAAGAAACTCTAGCCATTGGGAATGTAAATCATCTTCCCTCTCACAAGACTCATCCAATACTTAGTGGTTATAACATATCACCCATATGAGAAAGGCACACTTTCCCCATAGATCCTTTAAACTTTTATCAATGTTGCATACTTGATATTCCTCGAAGGTAGCATCAACATATAACTCATCTTCCTCAAGATTAAAGTTATGATACATGTCATCAAGATATTGGAAAAGCAATGAGACATGAAAGGTTTCAGACATTCCATAATACCTCTGAAGTAGTAGCAACCGACAGGCTATCAGCCCAACTCTATATAGAATTCCAAGAAGCCCAACGTGACAAGGAAAAAACATTCCCCACTCCCTCAACCATCTATTTCCTAGCATGGGCAATACCCAAAGAAAAATAAGATCCACAACAACAAACTCAAGAGTTCTTCGAGGGAGAGAGACAAAATATTTTTGGCTAGATTGAGCAGTAGTCATACGCTTTCTAATCATATGAGCATAGTCTGATGTCTCCAGAACAAGACGACGAAATAGTAGGGCTGCATTACCTACCTCTAGCTAGTAGAAGGGTGAACAACATGGCCTACCATATAAGGCCTCAAGAGGATAATTCTGAATAATCACCTGAAAACTATTTTTTATAAGAGATATCAATTAGAGGAATATGCTACTCCCAATAACCACCAAAATCAAGGAAACATGTTTCGATCATATCCTCTAGAAATTATATTTTCCATTCCTATTATCAATTAGTCTGAGGGTGAAAATCTGTGAGTAGAATCACCTGAGTCCCCATAGCTATTTGTAAGCCTTTCCAGAATTGTGAAGTGAAATGATTAACTATACCTGAAATGATAGTACATGGAACACCATGTAGTCGTATAACCTCACAAACATAAAATCACCCCACCACATCAACTGAGAAAGTCTATCGAATAGGATTGAACTGGGATAATTTCATTAGTTGGTCAATGACTACAGAGATAGTATCTTTAACCCTCAGAGTCCAAGGTAAACCAACTACAAAATCCATAACAACATCTTACCATTTACATTTTGGGACTGGAAGTAGATGTTACAAGACTGCAGGTCTCTGGTACTCCGACTTGACATGCTAATTTGTCAAATAACTAGTAAGGAAGACTACAATATGACGTTTCATTCATGAACCCAAATAATGGCATCACATATCTCGATACTTCTCCAATATACCTAGATGAAAAAACCACTAAGAAGCATATGACTCTCTAATAAACTCCTTTATCATATCTGTAGAAACCCAAATATTACCACATAGATGCAAGATGTCATCTCTATCCATAGACCAACCTAGAGGTGGGTTATCTCTTGATATACTCTAATGGATAACAAAACCATAAGGATTTGAAAACATAATATTCTTCACCTTATAATGAAGATAAGAGGTAACTATTAAGGCAAAGAGGTTTGATGGTCATGAATATCATGAAAATCTTGATGAATATTAAAAAAAGGGCCATCAACTTCCAATCATCACAGGTTTCTTGTATGGCTACTATTTGAGTTTTCTGAATTAGGGCATCATTTACCACATTTCCAGTTCCAGGTGCATAAGCAATCTCAAAATCAAAGGATTAGAAGTATTCAACCCATATCCACTTTATAGGGTTCATGTAACTCTATGATAAGATATACTTGTGGATATTTTGATTTTTATACAACATAATGATCTCACCCAATAGGTAATGTATCAAGAAATATAATACATGGACTCCTGCTGTTAGATCGAGGTCATAAGTTGTGTAATTTCTCTTGTGAGGCCTCAAATATCGAGATCCGTACATAAAAATATTTACATCTTTAATAAGAAATTCCCCTTGGGCAATTCCTAATGCATCATAGAAGACGATATAACCTTTACCATGTTATGGAAGAATCCGAATCGATATTCAGACAAGCCTCCCTTTCAGTTCTTGAAAGGCTTTCTCACATGCTTCTAACCATAGGAACTTAACAACTTTCATTGTAAGTATATTAAGAGGAGAATCAGGAAATGAGAAGTCCAATATGAAATGTCTGTAATATCTAGTGATCCCTAAAAAAATCCTGATATCAAAAAAAATATTGGGATGCTCCCCGGAAACTACAACAGTAACCTTTTTATGGTTAACAGATACTTCTGATTCTGAAATAATTTGACCAATTAAGTTGAAATTTCCAATCCAGAAGAGGAATATAGCAAGCTTAGCCTAAAGTTTATTTTCTCTCATTGTACATAGAATGATCTCAAGATGTTTGGAAAGGTCATTAAGAGTGGAATAATACCCCAAGATGCTGTCCATAAATACTGCAAAAAATGAGTCGAAATAGGTGTGGAAACCATATTCCTAAAATCCAAGCAAACAGAAAGCACGTTCATAATATTGAACTACATAACAAGATACTCATACATACCATACCTAATACAGATGGTAGTACGAGGTATGTATGATGTTATGACTCTCAACTGATGATATCCTAACCTAAATTCACTCTTAAATAACACCTTTTCTCCACAGAGCTGGTCAAAGAGATCATCTAGACAAAGAAGTGGATACAAATTATTAACAATAATATGGTTAAACCTTATATAATAAATTCATAAACATAAGGTTTCATCCGAATTCTTAGTGAAAATCATGAGCAAACCCCAAGAGGATGTACTATGTCGTATAAAGTCATTGTCATCTAGGTTCTATATATATTTATTGAGATACTAAAGCTCAGTAGGTTCCATCATGTAATGAAGAATAGACACAAGATCTGATCCCGAAATAATATAAATTGTTAAATCTACCACTCTATAAAAAGGTAATGCAAAAAAAATCATTAGAAAATACATCCATCAAACGATCATCTACTTGAGGGAAATCAGTTTGAAGAAAACCCTGATCCTCTATGAAATGATTTGAAACTTGGGAAGTCACTTAACCTAGTCTATTTGCTTTGGTCCATCTCCCCCATCCTGGACATCCCACTCACATTTGAAAATATAAAATCTAACTTTTGGTGATGTAAAAGAGACCCTGAGGTAATAGTAGTCTCTAAAGGAGGGATAGAGGACTAACTAGTCTATTATGAGAAAGAAATTGAAGCCCGTCATCTTGATAACACAGAGATTGCACAAGAAAGGGTAACTACCAACCACTAAGGGACAATCCATGCACTGGCATATTCCCTCCGTCAATATTCCCAATGGTGTGTCAAGGGTCATTACACCGTAATGATACTGTATCTCTATATTGGGAGATTTCAAAATAAGTATCGAAATTAATGTGTTTCAAAAACTTATATAAAAAAAAAAGAGACAATAGTGTGTGCTACTAGAATTGTATCTCATACTGTAGATGGTCCCCCATCATGATCCTCGTGTATCAGTTATAAGGACTACAACTGACCTAATCCATGATCCTTTGTAATAAATGGACTACCATGATTAGGACTACACTACTATCACTTCTGGTGATCAGGGGTCGGACTACCATGGCCAGAACTCATCCATGGTTAGGCCAATCAGTGCTTCTCCCATACCGTGAATGAAATAGTGCAATATAACCTACCCCAGTAAGTGTAGAAGATTCTGATCCATTCCCACTCAAACTGGGTGGAAGGGCCTTGTAGAAACATTGAAGATGACCCATAAAATCACATTCCTAACAGTCTATCAGTTTTTTGTCACATTGGGTATTCTTATGACCTGGTCATCCAAACTTATGAAACACTATAGAGTAATCAAACATGATTCTGTAGCTTCCACTTACCTAACGAGAAACCTCAATTGAATGTTTCTTTCCACTGAAGAACTACTGGAAAGTCATAGGAATGATCCATTAAACCTCATACTTGTGTCATCCCTCTGGATGCATTCAGTTATTAAGGCATGATCCACTACTGTAGTAATGGTAGGAAGGTGAAATAAATTCACCTGGGTTTGAATGGCATATTCGATCTGATACTCAATTATTCTAGAATGGAAATGATCATCACCAACTAAAAGTGGTGAAAAGTGCGGTAAATTAGTGAAATTTTATGAATATTACATAACTGACATAGAAAAATGGTTGAGATTCATGAACTATTTGGATCTTTCAGCTCTCAGAGACTGAGGAAAGAACTGATCATATAAGGTATTCTAAAAATCAACCCATAACATTCCCTGATGTCAACCAGCCTTTGTAACCACATCCTCCAACACATGCTTGAATCCATAAGCATGTATATTGAAAGCTTGACTCTCCTCTTTGGATCCATTTCTAGATTCTCAATGATAGATACAGTGGCCTATAGAATTAACTCAACAGTTAGAGAACCACCATCCCTGAAAAAGTAGGTGGTTCTTGCTTTAAGAACTGGCGGGTCAGATCATCCATCATAGGTGCAACGCATGGAGCACCAAGGATGGACTGCATCAGATTTACTAAACTAACATAGACTTTGGAATTCGTGCCTTGATCGGGTACAATGGGTGGTGCTTCATATAGAACTCTGAGAGTAATGACTGGGGGCTAAGGGCCCACCATGTTTGGATCATGGTCGTCACCACCCTCCTAGATAACGACACGAGGATGTCGTGGTAGCATTGGTTTACAAATTCCAAGAATACACCATAAATTAAGTTTATGATATTAAGATAGAATCACTTGTGATAACTGAATGTAAAGAAAAACCACTACCCAAGGAATAATACCCAATATACCTGCTTAGACTACCAAGTATCAGAAAGTGATCAAGTATATGATTCATGTGATTTTATAGTTACTTCCCATGTTCACTCCTTTACATTTCATTGACATGATAATGCTGGATAAGGATGTTCATGCAATTAATTTTAGATTTTAGGATTCAATTTATAATGGATTTCCATTTCCTAGGAATCAGTGGCCACACACCTATCACCAGAAATGGAACCCATTTATTTATAGTTTAATGGTTCAACTCGCAAAATTACTCATCCCAACCCATGAGAACCCATACATCACATGAATTGAGATATTCAATCACTCAATTGTATCCAATGTAATAATCGATATATAAACTGTCACAACATCACTCAACAATCACATGCATATCAAGAGATGCAATGAAGTGAAATGCAACTATACGGCGCGACAATATGTATGACATTTGAATTTTGGGTGCTGGCAATGAAGCATTTAATAATCCTCCTTACCCTCATATCCTTGGTTGATGGATGAAATAAAAACCTCAACCAGAGTTGTAATTAAGCACACCACACAACATGGGCAACACCCAATGGTTAAACAATATAAATTGTAATAGGAAAGAGAATAATATCAATTAAAATTTAGGAAACATGGTTTTTAACAAGAACATGGGTTAATGACTCTCAAGAACAGCTTATACCTATGTCCCAAGAATTCGTATTCTCAAATATATTTTATCTAAATAATAATGCATGAAAAGAAACTACCTATATTACAAAATTGTGATGCCATAGAAATGATTGCCACATAATGGGTGTCTGAGCCTAGTGGGCCACATGAACTCTAGAAAATCACTAAAAATGTCCGAGGTTGATGACTAATAGAGAGGGACTATGGTGTGTCTATTGGAATACTATACTCTCATTAGTATATTTTAGCACAACTGAAGGATTATAAACAGTAGTAAATAGTGAAGAAATATTAATAAATAGTTGAAGCAAACTGATGCAATAGATATCTAGAATAATAATAACTATATCAACTTATATGATGAATATGTAATGTCATGTCCCTAGAAAAATAGAAATCATGGATACAAGAAAATAATCATAAGAGTTCCACAAGGTAAAATAAAACAAATACTACTCCAAGAATACCAAGATCCAACTCATTCATCTGCTATCAAGATCCATCACAAATTTCAAGAACCCAAGTGTTTGAATCTCTTTGATTCCCTTTATCAACACCTACAACCATGTAATCTACTCTGGGTAGAAAATGATACCCAGATAGAATTTGAGATAAATCTTAGTGGGAATCCTCTAACATTATCTATAATATCATGCATGTATAATAGAATATAAGAGTGTGAAAGAATGTATATATAATGTAAAGAACGTATTACAAAAACTAAATTCCAAGTACCCACTTCATACCTCATCAAGTTTTTGAACATGTAACCCATTCATTTATTATGTAATTACCATTTAATGTTAATAGGTCAGGTGAGTCATAGCCATCATTGACATCACCTCATGATAATATATGTAGTGAAGGTCACCAGATGTAACAAGGCAACCTGAAAAAGATATTTTATGACAGAGTTCCCAAGTAAAAACCAATGTAATGTTAATCTCATGGAATGATAACTCAATATAATCTGAGTCTAGCTAAGGTGTAAGAGTGTAATATGAGAAGCATAATCCAATGAATTCCACAATAAGGCACCTACTGTGTCTAAGGTGATCGAAAAAGGTATAATGGGGAAAAGCAAAGACAGGGCCCTATGGGCATTCACCATGGCACATAATAGTCAATGCTGGATCCTAGTAGTGTATCTGAGTTATCCTATAATAATGTAAAAGACCATACATTAGTATATTAGGAATATAGGGAATAGAAAAGAAGCAGAGTATTAGTGGGTATCGACCTATGTAAACCACATCCTTGAATTGGAATGGGGTTTCCAAGTCTCCAGGTATTTTCCTCTCCGAATCCAAGGTGAGCCCGAGACAATCCATTCCTTTTTGATTTGGTAATCATGTTATCATTCAATAGGTTCAGGCCTTGCATTCCATTATTTTGGATTGGCCTAGTAGCATTGAAACCATTTAATAAAGTCTTTATTAACCATTTTATTATATTGAATTATTGAGGATCACTCTAATACCTTTCAAAAATATGGAATTGGGTGAAACATATATGTATTTTTAATTTAATAGTGTTTGATTAGTTCATGTTATATACATAGTATACATACCATTCCTTATTTCACATTTAATACTCATTTGAAATCACATACCATATGAAGGGCAAGTGGTAAGAATACATGGTACATTCCATTATGAAATTATCCTTAATAGTGATCCATTTATTATAGTAAGGGTTACCTTTAAAAAGGTCCAGAAAAGGAACACCTCAATGGTGGCTCAAACATGTCAATAAAATTAAAACCCTAATATGGAATAGTTGTCGACATGGGGAATATTGAGTTGGGAGTGTAAACTCTAAAAACAAATTTCATTTTTTGAAAGAACATAACCTTATGATTCAGACAATTATAATCAAGGAATGTAAATTTGTGAAATAACTACCGATGAATTTGGCTGGCCTCACACAAACATTCCAAAATCAACAAACATTAGTGATATGTTATATAACACACTCTATAGGGTTGTACGATCCTTATCCTTTGGTATCGACCATTATTTTTCCTTTTATAAGATTATATCTAAGAAAAGATGGAAAATAATAACATGATGATATCTAGGTCAAGGGGAAGAGAGAAGAAGAACAACTAAAGAGGACTCGAGTACTTACTATTGCACATCCAATGTCATGAACGGACGCTCGATTAGATGCCATATGAAGGAGATGTCTTCATATATCGATTTGGGTTTCAAAATGATCCAAAATTAGAGGAAAATGGTTTAATCATGTTGGTTCTCAGATTAAAAAGAAGCAGGAGGATTAATAGGTCATTGAGGAGGAAACTAGAAATTTACCCAATGTTTTAACCTGCGCACGGTTTGTCCACGTGGATTGTTAAACTGTGCGCAAACCGTGAGAGACTATTCTACCCAAAAAAACATCCTCTACATGGTTTGATCTATCTCTGCACAATCTATGCATAGGTTCTTCGGAAAAGGGGCATCTGCACAGTTATTCTATGACAACACTGCTTTTTATTAGAAACATAAATATGATTTATTACATAAAATATAAAATTGATAAAAAATAGTAGATTTAGTGGTATAGTATCATTGGGGATATGGAACATTACATAACAAATTGAATCATGAAAAAAACATCTTTATTGAAAACTTCATTTACCTTACCACTACATTTCATTGTACTTATCATTTTATGGAATAACCCGAGGACTTGTATAAGAAAAGGGTGATCTATTAAGCCCAGTAAATGAGTAAACATGTTATAAATTGATTATTAAAGTACATGTATGAAAATAGGAATATAAATTTAGTTTAATAGAAACATGAACATAAAGGAATGGTATATACTTATTATCATCACATTGAAATCAGGAAACAACAATTAACATGGAATTACCATGAGCCAAGGCTCATTGCACATGGAGCATGAGTAAACTCTCACTGTAATGAAGCACGAGTATAAACTAATTAGACATGAATTATAATGATTCAATAGTCACTGCACATGACTTATCAGGATACTATACTATACCAAATGCATTGGAGCGCTATCAGGGCACACCCTTCTTACATATTTCATTTCGTGCATAGGTTTTCCACATGTATAATATAACATGTATTCAATAAAAATTATCATTTATTCCATTATAAAATAATATATAATTACTAAATTAAATTCTATAATCAATATGTAAATGTGAACAAAGGTGAATACCCTTGATAGATTGATGGGTATGCAATTCACTACACAAAGACTTTATCTTGAAAATCGCGTGGCAATTTCTACATCATAACAGTGTGACATAAGAATTCATAAAAATGGTTAATGAGAGAGAATTGGGTGTATCATAATAGTAAAATGATATGATAATTAATTGGGTCACGTAGATAC
This sequence comes from Viscum album, assembly GCA_963277665.1. Lineage (NCBI taxonomy): Eukaryota > Viridiplantae > Streptophyta > Magnoliopsida > Santalales > Viscaceae > Viscum > Viscum album. Next base: position 1,777,977,929 of record OY728165.1, on the reverse strand, counting down.
ATGTCCCATCATGTGTAAGGGAATTTTAGATTCATAATACAATAGAATTTCTTGAATGTAAATTAGGAGAGAGAAATTCCATACAGAATATTGGCATGGTAACAGGTATATATTTAAGGAATAGATGGGAGAGAAAGGGGTCTCTCATCATTCAAACATAAATAGGATAGTATAGGGGTTAGATGAAAACATAAAACAACATTTATAAATGAAAATAAAAGGCAATAACAATATTATGTAACTTGAATAAAATGAGAAAGGAAGGAAACCCTTACATGGAAGTGTGATACCAAAAGGCATGGGAGGGGCTTCAGAGAGGCTTAATAGGGGATTGGGGAACCTTGGGAGAAATCTAGAGAGATGAGGGAAGAGGATGGATGAACTCCAAAGTCTTTGAGTGAAGAGGTAGTGTCATCCTGGATGAGTTTATATAGGAAATTATAGAGAATTCATTATTATTCAGGTTTGGGAAATCACACAACAAAATAATCAAAACCTCAAAGAAGCCCATGGTTATTTTCCATGGTATTTTCCAATGTTATGTGTAAAACAATATTTTATAATGAAAATGGCCGAACATCTTAAAATAACAGGGTTGCTTATGTGGATATGAGTCACACTCTCAAGGAAAACAATTTAAAAAAGAAAAAATGTTTTATAAGTCTAGAAGGGTCCACTAAAACTTTGTAAAATAAATCAAACAAATAGAAAATCTAATTTATTTAATGGTAAAAAATATAATGGAAGAACATAATGTTTATTGTGTTTTATTACATCAACATTGGGTCATTATGATGTCATTAAACACATTATATATTTATACGGTATTTATTTCACCCAAAAATTTGACTGTCTCCGAAAATTATGAAAAATTCACCCTTGGATAATTTTTATTTCTTAATTCAAAAAATAATATTAATTTTATAAAAATAATTTTCTAAATATGTGAATTTTTACTTTTAAAATAAAAACTTACATTTATAATAAATTCACAGGTTTTGACAAAAACTAGCTTTTAAACATTAATAAAAATTACAATTGTACTCATAAAAATTACAAGATCATTTATATTTAATAAAAATTATTGTAATAATAATATTTTATTAAAATATTATTTAATTTAAAAATCCATTAATTCATCAAAATATATTTGTTAGTTGAATATTAATAAAAAATAAATTTTGTGCTTTAAAAACAATTTTCAAACTGACAATAATAAAAATCATTTATATTCTTTATACACAAATAATTTACATATAAATAGTTATAGGTTATTGTTACATAACTCCTTAGAACACATGCATAAGACCGAAGGGTAAGGTTTACAATGGTGACCAAATCATGGGATGGATCTGATAACATCCCGCAGGTGGTAATCTCTATTAACATTCACTTCTCCCTTAGTTAGTTACGCTCAATCATAACATGTAAAAACATGACTTCGTCTTAGTTAAGATCAAAACCCAATGATGCCACCATCTTTTTGGGCTTTGACAAGTGGGCTTCGTACGAGGAAAGACTACTTGATGAAGCCATCACTTCCTTTGTTTGGGTAAATTTTATTTTTTAAAACACTATATTTAAACTAATCACGTGATCCCTGTTCAATGTCTACATTGGAAAAAATCTCAAATCATAATGGTATATTGAAATATAGAAACATAAAACAAAATAAGTGTATATGTTATAAAACCATTTCTCATATTAATAAATTTAATTGGATCAAGATAAATTTTAATTTGATAAAAGTTTGGGTCATTAAAATCATTCCCCCTTAAAATATTTCAGCCTCAAAATTTTCTTTTCCCATAATAAAACATATGTGGGTAACTTTTCTTCATCACTTCCTCCAATTCCCATGTCGCTTCTTCAAAATTTTGTTTTCTCCACAGCACCTTAATGAGGGTCATTGTCTTATTTCATATAACTTTTTCTCTATGATCTATGTTCTTCACCAGCTTCACTTCATATGAGTGGTCATTCTCCAATGGTACCTCCTCCAGATTGAGTACATGTGATGGGCCAGGTAAGTACTTCTTCAATAGTGATACATGGAATACATCTTGTACTTGAGATAGTTTTTGTGGAAGATCTAGTCGATAGGCCATTGCTACAATGCGATCAATGATCTCAATAAATCCCATGTACCTTGGCCTATGATTTCCCTTCATTCCAAATCTCATAACTCTATTCCATGGTGATATGTGGAGGAATACCATGTCTGTAACATCAGACTCTAAGTCTTACCGATGATTATCAGGATAACTCTTTTGTTGACTCTGAGTATCTATAATGTTCTACAAGATGGTTCTAACTTTCTATACCATTTATTTTACCATTTATAGGCATAAGTGTTTTCTCTCCCCAACATCATCCTAAAATACATGTGTTCTGTACCTCTTCCCATACATTTCTTCATAATGATTCATTTGGAAGCTTGTGTGTAAAAAATTGTTATAAGAGAACTCAGCCATAGTAATATATTGATCCCATCCTTTAATGAAGTTCATTGAGAATTCTATCAACATGTCCTCAAGAGTTTTGATAGTTTTCTCAGATTGTCCATCAGTTTGAGGACGATAAGCCATACTGATGTTTAGCATTGTATCCAGATCACATTGAGGACTCCTCCAAAACATAGAGGTGAATCTTTTATCTTGATTGGATACAATATATAGTTGTACTCCAGGCAACCTTACCACTTCCATGATATATATATGTGCCATTGGATCTAACGAGAATTCCCCCTGAATTCTAATGAATTGTGCAACCTTTTTAAGACGATCCACAACAACTCATATACCATTGTTTCTTATGGATGTCTTTGGATGTCCGGTGACAAAGTCAATGGTGATGTTCTCCCATTTCCATGTTGTCATGAGTAATGTTTGTATCATTCCCTTATATTTCTATCTCTCATAATTCACATACTCACACACCCGACACTTTGATTTTATTCAGTGACCTTTTTCTACATGCTACCCACTAATAATGATCTCGGAGATCTTGATGCATCTTTGTGTTTACTAGGTAGATAGTGAAATTTGAACTTTGTGCATCATCCAAAAGATCTTTCTTCTGCTCCAGACATGATGGGACACATATTCTTTCCCCAAATCCCATAATTCCTTCTTTATTGACATTAAACTCAGACGATTTTACTTTTTTTATAGTTTCCACCTTCTTCTGAATTCCCAACGCATCATTTTGAGCACCCTTTAACTTTTCAAAAAGATATTATTTTGAAATAATTTGTTAAAGTATTGATGATGTTCAATTTTTTATGATTCCCATGTCCATATTCATAAAATCTAATAAGATTGGTTCCTTTTCCATTCTCATTAATGACAGAATCACTGGATACTTTCTAATTAAAACATCCATCACCTTTTTTTCTTTCCTAAGGTGGTAATGAATTTTTCTATCTTAATCATTGATCTAATCTAACCATATTCATTGGTGCATATTCAATTCTTTCTGTGTAAATATATACTTGTGGCTTTTTTGATCCGTGTATATTTAACACTTCTCCCCATTGAGGTAACACCGCAAAATTTTTAATGTTAAGATCACTACATCCAAGTCTAGATCATGAGTTGGATAGTTTTTCTCATTAAATATTAATTTACATGAAGCATAGGAAATGAATTTTCCATTTTTCATCAACACACATCCCAAGACCTTCTTCTAACCATCCCTAAATACCACAAATATATATCCACTTGTGGGTAATGTGAGTATAGACACAATGATAAGAATCCTTTTCTACTCTTGTATGCTCTCTTTATATTCATCACTCCAAGAAAACATTACTCCATTCCGAGTTATTTTGGTATAAGGGATGGGAAAGTTTCCTACATTTCACACAAATCGTCGATAATATCCAGATAACCCCAAGAAGCTATGGATATTCTTTACCGATGTTGGCCTCGACCATCCCTTTATTGCAGTTGTTTTCGAGGGATCCATATATATCCCATTTCATGTGATGTTATTAACCAATAATGTGATCTCCTTCAACCAGAACTCACATTTTATGTACATATCACAGAGCCTCTCCTTTCACAAGGTCTCTAGTATAGTGGTTAGATTATCCACATTCTCCTCCTTAGTTTTGGAGTATATTAGAATATCTATTATAAATATTACTACAAATTTGTCAAGGTAATCTCTAAATACTCAATTCATCAAGTCCATGAAGATTTTCTGGAGGATTAGTGAGTCCACAAGGCATTACTATGAACTCGTTGTGCCTTTATGTTGTATAATGAGCAGTCATGGGTATTCCTTCCTTCTTCACCCTAACATGAAAATTTCCTGACCATAAATCCACCTTGGAGATGTATTGTGGTCCATACGGATAATCAGACAAGTCATCAATTCATGGTAGAGGATACTTCTTCTTTATCATGTTTTTGTTGAGCTCATGATAATAAATGCAAATTAGAATTGACCCATCCTTCTTCGTGATGAAGAGGAATAGAGCAACCGATGGTGAAGCAGTTGGGTGTATAACCCCTTTATCTATATTCTCCTATAGTTTTTTTCTCCAGCTCCTCAAGCTCCACAACATCCATTCTATACAGAGTCTTGGATATTGGAAATTCTCCATGAAATAAGCTCAATTGAGATATCAACATCTCTTATATGAGTGAGACAAATAAATTTCTCGAGAAACACATTAGTGAATTCCCTCAGAATAGGTGTATCTTTAGGATGGTTACTTCCTTGGACTCAATAATCTAAGAAAGATACATGTTCTAAAAGGGAAGTAATATCCATACTTGATATGATGTAGATAATAAATATTCATATTCCTCCTTGCACTTTTATAGAATCGAGGGTCAATTCGCCATATAGAGATTTATTTACTACTCATGAAAATTTATTTGGGCTATATATAAGGAAAATAAATCCATGCAAAGAATTGCTCAAAATTCTAGCATAAGAAGTATGATGAGGTTCACCAAGATGTTTAATATAGTGATTATGAGAATGGAGGAGTTATATTCATGGGATGCAATTATTTTTCTATTTTTCATACACATTGACATATTTACATCCATGAATTTTGGTGGTGTTGGGATTGTTCTATTAATCTGCTGGGATATAAAATAATGTGTAGAACTATAGACGATAACCCTACCTTTCACATTTTCATTCTGGTCCTCTTCTATCCGATATATACATAGGGATGAGTACCTTAAAGAGTTAACACATAAAGGGGAATCCAAAGACAAAAATAGATTACTTATAAATTAATTTTATTTCAATAACTCATGAATCTATATGCTTCAATCTATGATATCCATGATCTACTTCCCAACATATATTCTTAGGGGATTTATTTTTCATCTTCATATATAATGGTTCATACTATGGTTGTGAATTTACCAAATCATATCCCCTAGGAGTGTGGTAAACAATAGTGAATCAAGGAATGTTGTCACGTACCTGACTAACACAGGTCACACTCAATACTCCTTGTTGGGGTTTTCAGCCCTAGGTACATCTATGCCATTTCCACCTCTACCAGATCGTATCCAGACATGGAATTATTTTCTAGAAAACCCCTTACTAAATACTACCCAAAATATAGGTATGTTTTTATTATAATTAGGCATGTTTGTAAGGCTTTACTAGGGTTTTCTAATCCTAATCCCATAAATAACTAAACATTTTCCCTAATGCCAACTATAACAACCATTCTCTTTATTTCACACATTATCATAATTTATTAGATAAAATATTCACTTGATAAAAAATATAAGAACAATATTTCTAGTTTCTTCGGGTCTTAGAAACATTACATAACAACTTAAAACATGAAACACAATATCTTTATTGAAAACTTCCATTACATGACCACTACATTCTCTCTTACTTTGAATTGCATGAGATAACCTGAGGAAATTCATAAGAAAAGGTTGATAGATATATCCCATAAAGGGAGTAAAAAAGGAATAACATGAATATTAAAATACATGTTAGGAATTAGGCATATAAATTGAGCTCATGAGAAACATGAACATAAAGGCATGATATAACATGATTATCATGACATGGAAATGTGGCAGCATCACTTAACATGGAATTATCATGAGCCAAGGCTCATTGAACATGGAGCATGAGTAAACCCTCATTGCACATGAAGCACGAGTAAACCCTCATTGTAATTGAATTAGAATGAGTAAAAAGTCATTTCACGTGATGTGTCATGATACTATACCTTACCCAATTAATAGAAGCATTATCGGGGCACACCATTCTTTAACATTTCATGTCATGAATAAGTGTACCACATGGATCATATAACATGGATTAAATAAACCTCATAATTTATTCCATGATTAAATAATGTGGAAATAATAAATGAATTTCTATAAAAAATAATTAAACATGCATAGAGGCGAATACCCTTGATAGAAAGATGGACATGGTATTCACTACACAATGACTTTGGCATGGAAAATCACGGTGCAATTTCGGCAGCATAACGACGTGACATAAGAATTAAAAAAATGGTTGATGAGATATAATGGGTTAACTAATCATAAATACATGAAATGGGTAGTAATGGTGTCATATAGTTACATTTCCCTACATGAGTAATGGAATTTTAGATTCATAATACACAATAATTGATTTAATGTAAATGCTGATATAGAAATTCTTTATGAAATTTTTGTAGGGTAACAGGTATACATGGAAGGCAAAGATGAGAGATAAAGGGGTCTCTCATCATTCAAACATAAATATAAATGTATAGGGGAGGTGTGAAATCATACCCCAACATTTATAATTAAAAATAAAAGAGTATACATGTATTAAAAAACTGTATAAAATTAGAAATGATGAAACCCATATAGTTAAATTTCCCTACATGAGTAATGGAATTTTAGATTCATAATACACAATAATTGATTGAATGTAAATGTGGTATAGAAATTCATTATGAAATTTCTGTAGGGTAACAGGTATACATGGAAGGCATAGATTAGAGATAAAGGGGTATCTCATCATTCAAACATAAATATAAATGTATAGGGGAGGTGTGAAATCATACCCTAACATTTATAATTAAAAATAAAAGAGTATACATGTATTAAAAAACTGTATAAAATTAGAAATGAAGAAACCCCTTACGTGGAAGTGTGATCACAAAGGATTGACTGGGGATTGAGAGAGGATTATTGGTATCTTGGGGCTCCTTGGGTGGAATATAGAGAAAGGATAATAGAGGTTTCACGAACTATAAAGGCTATGATTACAGAGGAAGTGATATAGTGTGTGGGTTTATATAGTAAAAGAGAGGGAATTGGTTATTATTTAGTTTTGGGACACCACACATTAAACAAATAAAAACCAGAAACCAGCCCATGGTTTTTTCCAATGTATTTTGTCAAAGGGGAGTGGAAAAAAATTATTTATAAGTAAAATAGTGTATATTCATAAAACAATATGGTTGCTTATATGGAAGTGAGTCACACTCTAAAAAACAATTTAAAACGACAAAATGTTTTACATGTCTTGATGGGTCCTGTAAAACATTGTAAAATAAATCATAAAAATAAAAAATCATATTATTATATTATTACAACTTATATTGGAGGAAAATTATATATATAATGTTTTATTACATCACTGTAGTGTTATTATGATGTCATAAACCACATTATATATTTAAACGGTATTTAATTTTCACACAAAAATATGACTGTCTCCGAAAATTATGAAAAATTCACCATTGGATAATTTAGACATCTTGATTCCAAAAATAATATTCATTTTACCTAAATATGTGTCTAAATATGTAAATTTTTACATATAAAATAAATACAGTCATTTATCGAAAATTTATGTGTTTTGAAAAAAACAACCTTCAAACATTAATAAAAATAAAAATTGTATTCAAAAAAATTACATGATCATTCATATTTAATAAAAAATAATTTAATAATAATATTATATTATAATATTATTTAATTAAAAATCCACTAACTCATTAAAATATAATTCTTAGTTCAATATTTACTTAAAGACTATAGGTGTTTTAAAAACTATTTACAAAGTAACAATAATAAAATGAATGTATATTATTTATACAATAATTATATACATAGTAATAGTTGTAGGTTCTTGATACCTAACCCCTTACAACACTCGCATATGTCCAATGGGTAAAGGGTGTGTTGGTTAAAGACTCTTGGACTGGCTCAGATAACATTTCTCGGGTGATAATATCTTTTAACTTTCTTTTCTCCAGTATTTGGTTATGCTCAAGCTTAACGTGTTCAAGTTTGACTTTTTCTTGTTCATTAGTCCATCTCAATGATGCCACCTACTTCCCAAGATCTGACAAATGGGCTTCATATGGGGAAATTCAACTATATGAGGCCATAACTTCCTTTGTCTGAGTAAATTGGATTTGATAAAACCATATATTTATACTATTTATGTGATCAGTGTTCAACGACTATATTATCAAATGTCAAAATTCTTAACTATATTTTAAAATCTAGAAACATAAAACAAAATAAGTGAATATGTTATATAACAATTTCAAATATTAAGGAATTTAATTTGATCAAGAGGAATTTTCATTTGAAAAAATATTGGGTCGCAACATAGGTTGCCCGACAGTGCGCCAACCGTTCATGGTTATTGAGTTTGACAAAAGACCATCCACACAGTTAAGAGAACTATTCTCTAAGCAAGTATTCCCCAAAAAAATATGGGTTCTAGGATCAGATCATTACCTAAACACCCTCAAGACCATTACTAACTCCTTAGGTATCTATATTAGGTTCAAATTAATGATTTAGACTAAAAAGTAAAGGATCCATACATGAGTAAAAACCCGTGTTCTTACACCCCATTATGGTTTTATAGGTGAAACTTGGAATATTGTAATGGAGAATGGGATTTGATTTTATTTTTATCCATATTAAAATAAATTTCTCAACATTGGATTGTATTATAGAACATGCATGATTTAGGTAGTCAGTGAGTTATTTTAGGAGACAATATTCAATTTAAAACATTCTAAATGAATATACTAGCACATCTTATTCCTTCCATGATGGTGATGTGTTCTCCTGTCCTTAGTTCAAGGGGAATATGTATAAAAATTTATATATTTAAACATCAGTTCCCTATATCTAGGAACATAAATTCTTATTTTACAACATTACAATGATTCTCACATGAGTTATTTCAAATGTATAGATGCGAGTATTGTAAAATATTTTCCATGTATTTTGAATTAATAATTTTGTTATAAATGTGTTTATTTATTCCATTTGATTAAAATTTCCATTTGTATAATATATCTTTGATTAAATGAAGTTTCCATATTTTGAAATGTATTTTTATATTTTCAAATGTGATTCATGAATTGATAATGTATTTACATATTCTACATTGTAATTAATGATTTTTTAAAATATGTTTTTTAAATTTCAAAACTATTAATTTGAAATTTGAAATATCATTATTAGTAAATTTAAAATTGGCCTCTTTTTATGGTATCTTGGGTGGAATCCTACAAGGATTTGGCTCACACCCAACTTGTGCTTTTATGTGTTTGTAGATAATCTCCTTTCCATTTCAACAAAGGGGAAATGATCTCTTTAAGGTGAATCTATATGTTGAAACTTGAACTTGGTGTGTTGTCTTGATACATATGTGGCCTATTTTTCCATGTTTTGGTTCATTGGTTATAGAAAATTGGGATTAAATTAATGTTTTAATTCTTGTAAATCACTCCCAGTTGATTTGTTTTTATATTCATGTTTTATTTCATCTTTTATCTTCGATATTTTTAGTGGAAAAATAATTCCCACTTTTAGTTTTCATAAATCCAGGTGATAATCATTGACTTGTGGGTTTTGGTAACATCCATCATGATTTTTTGGGATTGGATAGGTTATTGGTCTACTAGAGTACAATAATTTGTTCTTGACATAGAAATCCCTTGAATCCTAGTTGAAAATGAACACAAATTACCATACTCAAAAACTTAGTCATCCTAAATTGAAGATCCAAACATTGGAGGATATTCCTAGAGCTTTTATTTTTCATTTTTGAGGCTTTTTCTTGATCATATTATATTTTTAGATTTCTTATATATCAAAAGTTTTCAGGACCTGATATATGTATCTTATTTCAATTCATTGTATGTTCATTATTATATTTATCCACTTTATTGGGTGGAAATAGGTGAGAATTCACTTATTAGACTGATCCTTTTGTAGGTGACAATATATATGTTCTTTATGATCAGGAAAATAATGATGTTTTATTAGAGTCATCATGAAATTTATGTGGAACATTCACAATGATTGTTATTTTTTTACAAGGATAGTCATGTTTTTATTATAATCTATTTGATGCTACAAGGTCATCATTTTTGGTATGAAAGGAATGTTGTCTCTTTCATACATTGTCCCTTTTGATAAATGTGAATTAGTTGGTGACATAGGTTATTGATTGGATTTATCATGAAGAACTTGTTCTATGACCTATTTTATTCATATATCACAATGGATAAACTACAAACCTAATCTTGACTAGGCCATTTGATGATATCATGTTGATATTTATTTGGATTATATATTGAATAATGATTTAATACATAATATTTATAGATTATAGATATTTTATGTGTCAAAATATTCCCTTATGTATGATTTTTTATGGAAAATTAGTATGATTCTTGAAGAGACATGGGATCCTAAGATAGAATTTCATTAGCAGTGACTCGAACATTTCCATATAAGAAAAAAAATAGATCATTTTAATGATGGAAAGAGAAATTTTAGGTAGAATGCAACACCCTTAGTTTAAGTTAAATTACCATTTTTTTGTATTTTTATCTTATAAAATAAATTGAAAATATATATAGAGTTTATGGTCTATTTTCATATTTTATGGAATATTTTTGAAGTGCACATGATTTGAGAATGTTTTGTGGAAACTGTGCACTATATCTGAAAACCCATGTGAGATGATGTTTGGAGTAACTATGGAGGTACACAATTGGACCATGGATTTTTGATTATGTGTTCCTACCAGGGGAAAGTGTTTTAGGGAAAATAGTTAATTACTATAGTTGACGCAAATATTGTCAAAATGTGCAACAAAATTTTGTGAGGGGGTTTCCTAGAGAAAGTAGCACCATATGGTTGGAACATGGTTTTTCAATATATGGTGTACAACCATGTGTATACCTAGGTGATTTTTAGTACAACACACATGGTTGGTTTGTAATTTGAATAATATTACATCCTAACCATTAAATGTGTAGTTAATGATTCAAAAATTAAAATATTAATCAGATAAAGGCCTAAACACTCATTTTTCACCAATTATTATAGGCTCCCTAACTCCCCTCACCCCCTAGTACCCCTTGGAGAATCTTTTTTTAATGGTAGAATATTTTTTAGAAATATTTGGTTTTTAGATCTCCATAATCATCAATATTTCATTATTTTCACAGTTCTTATTTATAACCTATCATCTTCTCTCAATAAAAACATTATATATATCCTTCCATGAATATATATACACTATAGTGTAGATATTAATGTGATATTGCTATATCTATTTATGGAGATAAGTTTCAAGGCCAAATGTTAATTATATTACTATTTTTCTTTATTTTCATTATTCATCAAGAGTTTAGTGTCTTCTCTGAAGTCCTACTAATTATAGAACATGACATATATGTATTAAAATTCATTTATCTATGATTTTGAAGGAAAATTATCTTTTTTTTTTGTAACTAAATTATTTATTTTTTGAAATATGTTCATAATGTGTTTGATTAAAATTTTTAAATAATGTTTTTTTAAAATGATGTTTTTTGTATAAAATAATTTGATATGATAACATAGAATACATGGTGTCTTACGTTCATAAAACACTATATATGGCCTTGTTTAAATATTTGTGGTTACCCTGTGACAAAAGGGTAACATCACAAGTGGTATTACAACCTTCTGACAACCTAGGAGAGGATGAGAGACCTCTCATGAGTATATAACTGTCTTTCAACATGCATGTGTGTGTGTGTGTTCATAGGTGAGATACATGGATGAGAATTCCAAGAGGATACAAATAAATGACTAATTTTTTTAGTGCAATTTTTTTTCTAAAACTAAATTTATTATGATAATTGTTTTGATAATCATACCATGTTTTATAATTATCATGATTTTTATCAAATTATAATTTATAAAATGTGTATTATTATTATTTTCGTGGTTACATGTGATGAAAAGCCTTTTTGGATTACATTTTTAGTTTATTACCCCACCCTTAAAGGGAATATTGCTGCTGTTGTATATATTTTATATTAAAATATAGGTTCAATAAATTGTCATATTTTACTAGTAGTATATTAAGATACATCATCATCAGTTTGTTTTTGGTGCATGGAGATATCTCTTTGTGTTATTTTAGTGATTCCCCATTGTCCATATCATGTTTGTATGTCCATTAGATTCTTGAAATTTCTTTATTAATATATTATTGTAACTCTAATGTTTTTGGTCATTGGTTTCTATTTGGTTTGTCTTATTTTTACTAAACAACATTTAGTTTCATGGTTTTTTCTATTTTTTCGTTGTAGTTTATTTAGTTTCTATACTTAAAATCATCCCCTAAGAGATTTCTCTGGAACATGGCATTTATTTCGGGCCTTTTTTGTCTTTGGGATGTCACCTGATGTTAGTGGAACCTCCAATTCCTTCCAAGGCAATGGGTAAGTGGTGGGATGTTAGAAAAAAATAAGAAGGATAAAAATATGTCATATATAATAATCGATAAATATATTTTATCGATATTGTTTTTTATTTATAATGCTCATTAATGAATTTATATTAGGTCAAATGAATAAAACAAAAAAGCGTAACAAAAATAAATAAATTTTAAAGAATATATCAAGCATGGAAATACCAATAAAAATAAATTTTCTATACATTAATGGAATGATGAAATTTTTGGATATTTTTTCAAGAGGGATGTGTGGTTAAAGAAAGTTCTCAAAAAAAACATAGATATCAATATCATAAATATGAGATATAAAATACGGCTAATTATGCGTTACATTCAATAGAAAAAAATAATTACATGGAACCTTCATAGTAAACTGTATACAACATGATGAGAAATGTGATTTCCATGAATATTTTAATTAACCATTTTGATATATCAATTAATTGTAAAAATGATAGATATTTAAATATCATATAATTTTTAGGAATACTATTTATAAATAATAGTTTCAATCATGAATATTATCATTTTGAAATAACTTTATCGCAATATAAGAAATATGATTCAACTATGTATCAATATTATTGAAATATCATGAAACAATTGGGGTTTCACTATATTTTTTAAGAATATAGGGTCCCTTTCTCAAATTAAGATAAAAATTAGTAATATCTATTGGTGTAATTCAAATAAAATGTGTGTTATTTCATTATAAAAGAAGATAATTGTTAATGGAATCATTGTATAAAACATAATCATAAAAACATGGATAATTGATATTTGTTTATGTATATAATGATATTCCATTTTAAAAAGGGTAATATTAATTTTTTGGAAACTTTAATAATGATAAATGATTTATAAAAATTATAAAACAAACATAATTATTATAAAATATTGATATATTTGTGTATTTTGATGTGTGTATTCCAATGAAATAAAAGTTGGATAGATATTAAAGTAACTATATTTTATAAATTTATGATTTTAATAAAGAGATTCAAATATATAAATCATATAAGGTAGTTATGTACTATATCAACTGGTGAAAAATCTATGTTGAAATGTGTGTGTAGTAAAAATAAAAACATTTCGATAAGATAATATTTTGGTATACACATAGTTTGAAGTGAAAAATCACATATAAAAATAAACCACAGGGTGTAAAGTATAATTTATGAGACCAAAATTGAAAATTATAATTGTGAAAAAATATATAATGAAACTAGACAAATAAAAAATGAATTCTAACTGAACGTTATAGTTCATGAAAACTTTGGAATGACATTACTCATGTAGAGATTTAGGTTTAAAATTCTAGCTTAATATGTTCTTTAGGTAATGTGGTATTATATTATTTTTGTAATTAATAAAAAAATTCACTAAATAATGTCATTTATTTGAAAGAAAATTCATTATAGGAATAAGAGGAAATTAATCAAAGAAGTTATAGTAAGGAAGAGTAATTAGAAAACTTTCCTGATTATTCAAGTAAGATGGATAATTAAATGTTATTTAAATGAATTCTAAACAAAATTTTTATGAGAATTAATATAAATATTATTAAATAAAAATAAATAAATTTTATTAAGGATTGATAGATAAATTAAATTCATGGAAGTGTGTATGAAAATGTATATTCATTTGAGAAACATCATGTCTATTCTCCTGGAATACAATTAAATAAATAATATTTTGATGAAGATAATGTTAATGGAATGTAAAAATTTTCTTAATGAATAGAAAATATAAATATCATAAATCAATCACCTTTAATGAAAACAAAACACCAACAATATCCCTAATAATGATGAAAACAATTTGGAAATTTTGTTTTCACATTTTTTTCCTATATTATTTTATTATATTTTAAAATATAATTCATGTGTTAAATTAAATAATGAAAAATGTGATCATATTAGAATAATCATGACATGGGAACATTTTTAATAACCATGTGAACCCAATTTTGTTGGAACAAAATGGGTGTATATGAATAAACTAAATAAATATTAAAAAATAAAAAGAAATATTTAATCGAATATTTATAGGTGATATAACAAGATGCAAGTTATTGAGATTAAGAAACAATATTACAACTAAGATAAGAAATTATATATATATTATTTGTAATTAATATCATAATGATATTAAAAATAAATAAAAATGGTGTCAAGGAAACATTATTGAATTTTGTTTTGAGATAAGAGTTATATGTTAGACAACTATATATATTTCAACTTAATGATAACAGATATAATAATTATCCTAAAAAAGTATTTATATAGATTGAGGTAAGAACATTGTTTTATATATGTACAATTAGATTCATATTAAAATATTCTAGAATTCAATAGAGTTTCCATTTATAGAAAATAACATGTAAAGATTATAAGGGAAAACTATAAATTTAAATACTAATGTTGTCATATTATGTAGAAAAATTACCAACTTTTAATTTTTTAAAAGTACCAATAAAATATTTTCTTCATTTGATATATGAGGTAAAATTGATTAAAAGAATTTTAATTCTAGAGAGAACCCATGTTTATACTCATAGACTGGTTAATTTTTATTAAGTTTAATGTGAGAAATTTATTAGATACAAGGCTTTATTAAGGTATGATTTGGGTAACATCAATGTTATTTAGATTATTTAATGGGTGTGATGTATGATGTGGGTTTATTATTTTATGTTTTATCTCTATATGAAAATTGAAATAATCCATATAAATTAAATTGATTAATTATGGGAGTGAATTATGACATATGATTGGATAATAATAAGTATATATTATATATATATATATATTATCATGTGTGTGTATGAATTTTATTTAAGGAATTTCGATTTAAATAACATGATTTGGAATTTCTTATAGTTATTTATTATCATATATATGATTTAGTAAGATGTTGAACATATATTTTATGTTATTTTATATAGTAAATTATAATAATTAGAATTTAGTTATTATAGATAGAGTAAAATTACAATGGACATATGGGATCTAAAAAAAGATGTAACCGATATAATATTGGCCATCTTATTAAGTGATGATCACATGGTTGATTAATCGTTGGAACTAGACTGAATGGTTCATCATTTTAATGGTGTTTCATTTCTTTGTCCACTTTTATCTCTCCCCATATATTCCATTATATATAATAGTAATTTTGACTAAATTATAATTTATCAAATATATTAGAAAAATTTTTAGGTATATATAATGATTTAATCTATATATTATATACTAATTATTCAATGGGATATGTAATGTTACAATACTTTAAATATATATTTTTTTATAAAATGATAAACAACATTTTACATTATTTTCTATCGGTATGATCAAAAACTAATAGTGGCCATGTCACACACACATTTTTAATGATTTTCATTTCCCTTTCTAAAATACAAGTTTGTGAGGTACACGGTCATCTTTTGATGTTTTATGGGCTCATCGCTCTCAATATTGTTCATTTTCTCTTTTCTTGAGAGTTAAAAAAGGGTATAATAAAATGGAATAGTTTATACAGTGTTTGAATAGGGGCCATGTAAAATATAAACCATGTAGCTTAGTTTCCTTCAAATGGATGCATATGTTACTAGGATTTTGAATTATAATTAGAAAATTATTTTTCATTATATTACATTGTAGTTTATATATTATATATTAAAATTTTTATATCACATGGAGAATATAGGAAACTATGTCTAGGTTTGTGATATAAATATGTTCAGATATATATTGTAATCTACATAATCATTATTTATTGAATCTGATCTAATAATGATATAAAATCTATTATTTAATGAAATTTTAATTCAAAATAAAATATGGAATTTTGGAGAAACAATTTTTTTAAAATAATTTTCAGAAAAATTATATTATTCATTGTTATTTTAAAATTCAAGCATTGTGTTTGTATATGGAAGGGAGATGAAAATAGTTGGTAATGTATATATAATTTGAGCATTTTTAAATCTTGTAATATAAATTCATATTATAAATGATAATTAGAGGTCCCAAAATAATCAAAGCATTAATTGGTGTGGCATTGGTTTTAGGAAAACCATGCTTTGAATTATGGTAAAGAATATTGTTAGGGGTTAATGGTAATAATAGATCACAAGGTTTAGTCACTAGGACTATGTGAATAAAAATTCAGGTCAGGGGTTGAACTCAAAAGGATACATCCCAAGATTGATATAATGATTGAATGAAACCAATTAAAAAACCTAATTATCTATATGTAGGTGTTTAATATTGTGAGTATAAAACTCATAAATGGGAATAATTATATTTTTCTAGAACAAAACTAAAGTCTATAAGGACATAATCATAACAAAAATCAATAAAAACGAAATGTATATATCAAACCTATATAAAATTATATTAAAATTAAAAATTTCTAAAAAATAAATAAAAAAACTAGCATACCCACATTATGTACACCCCCAAATACTAAATACATAATCTAAAAAAATGACAGATACCCAATGTAAACAATTTGTAGTCTGTAACTCCTATTTCGTGAGAACACCCAAGAATAGATGTATTATTCATAAAATATATAACAAATATGACATTGGAATCATGTATATATATTTATGAATGTAATATTATATACAAATACTCAATAGGTAATCCAAAAAAGGATTTAACAATATCCCCAAATTTTTATTTATAATAAAAAAATTTGTGATGTTTTGAATACCCCTCTTAAATCTAATTTTTTAATCTCTTTAACTATAATACATTATTAAAATATCAACTAATATTTTTAATCCATGTATATAATAATAAGAAAAAGGAATTCATCTAATATGAAAAACTCTTAACAAATATCTCTAACAGGAACTCCACATTAATTACAAGGGTATATAATATAATATAATCAATAAAACATATTATGCCCCCCTTAAAACACTCTAACTAACCCTACAATCGATAGTCTCCAAAATCCATGTTATAAAGGACATAAAAATCATGATATCCAGACTCATGGATATATCAAATATATAGTTTCATAACCATGGACATTAACCAAATTTTTTCCTCCTCATGATCTCCTTAACCATATATATTCATCACAACCAAATATATAGATAAGTGAAACAATATAACACTCCATATTGAATTATAGTAATGTAAATTCACATTTTAAATAAAATAAATTACAATGAACATTATAATATATCATAGAGAAAAATATATAATTTTATAGGATGAACATCACACTGATCATACAATTTCAAAAGAAGTTAATAATATTTTTTGATATTTTCTCTTTGAAATGTATTTTTAAGAATACTTGAAAGTTGATTTTTATATAATTTTATATTATATTATATAATGTTACATAAAATATATAAATAATTATACATTGACTATAAATTAGTCAGAAATACAGATTACATCAATTGGAAATAAAAGAGTTATTATAAAAAAATTTGAAAAATGTATTTCTTTTTATAAAAATTAAAATAATAAAAATTTTGAAATTATTTTTATAAAAATATTTTATTGATATATTCAATAAATTTTTTAATAATTATATAATTGTGGTAACGTAAAAAATATTTAGAATATATTCATCTTTTTTATGGTAAATGTTTTTCCATGAAAATTATTGTTCATATGTTTTGTGGGTTTAATTTAAAAGAAATTAATTCCTTTTATAGGAATAAAATTTTATTAAATGGTTCTAAAATATGAAATTAAAATATACCAATTACTAAAATAGGCCAATTTTATTTTTCTTCAAAATTAATGGTAACTGAGTTAAAAATTATTTACCTCGATAAAAATTAAAACATGTTAATTAAGGAAAAAATAATGAAATAATATCTCCAAATAAATAAAAAACATAACATTCTTCAAATATAAGGTATTAATTCGAAAATAACAAAAAATATATTATGAAATATGGTATTTATTCCTCATTTCATTGATTATGATGTTTATTTTATTTTTTGTTATAAATAATTACAAAATGACACTCTCAATCATTGTTTGTGCTTTTAGGATATTGATATAAATAAAAATGGTATCATCAATAATATATAACACAAAATATTATTGAATAAATAATAGTTCGATATTAATTTATCAAAACATTATATATCATATAAGTTACTTGAACGATAAGGAAAAACATACAAAATTCCTATGAATATAGTAGAAAAGGAATGAAAATTATTCTAAAAACATTTAAAGCAATTCATATTGGATTAATATAGGAATTAACAGAATTTAATTGATAATTATAATGTATTATTGATTTTTGAAGTATTATTATTTGATGTCCATTATAATTTTTACGTATTTAAAGTCAATATATGTGAATAGTCTAAAAAATGGACTTAAATATTATTAAATGTTTAAAAATTATTTTTAAGTATTTAGAAAACATAAATCATACTATCTTGAATAAATTGGATGAGATGTTTTCATTAGCATCATTTATTTTTTTTATGTATGTTCAACTTGTAATATTTAACATTAAATAATTTTCCCTTAATGATTAAAAAATTTGATACACTGGTTAAGGTTAAAAGGGGTGAATGATAGGGTTAAACCAACAGATAAGATTTAATATGTCACATAAACCGATCTATAAATGATTGGTTGGTTATATATCAAAAATATACTAATTACATTATAATATAGTGGTATATTTTTAAAATTTAAATGAGTAATACAAATTATATATATTAATTACTATTGTATTTACAAGTTTCACCCACAACACACATACAAAATTACACCTATAATCCACTATTATTCAAAAAAATTCAAGAAATATAGAAAAAAACCAATAAAAATACATTGATAGATTCAATCCCTAATTGATTGTTCTTCTTTTTCCCTAATATTACAATATAAAGGCTTCATGTGTAATTCAAAAGAGGTATCTTCAAGAAAAGGTAATCATATTCAATGAATCCTTCCATGATTATTTCATATTATACATCCATAAAACATGCTCTATCCTACCTAAATTAATTTATTATTTAAAATAAATAAATTTAAATTTTAGTATTCTTTTGTTATAACCTTTTCCCACCACCTTTCAATCAAATTGGAAATGAAATCATCACCCATCTATTTTAATGCACAACCACCTCCACGAAGCGGCGTAATTATTTTTTATGACCATAATTGAATAATTATTATTAGGATGAATATATTATATATTTATATGAAAATTATTCTATAATTATTTTTCTATAATCACAAAATATAATCTATCTTTGTACCCTTCCAACTAATAGGAAATGAATGTGTCAGTCATGTGTCATACAAACTACGGTCTCCACATTGTGATGCGTTTTATTTTTTATCACCTCATATCATGAATGGATATAATGATGTATTTAATTATTATATATGTTAATTATTTTATAAATTTGATTATATAATGATAAAATATCAATTAAAATTATTTAATTTTATTTAATCGAAAATGGAATTATCGTTAATGCAATCATCTAAACATCAATCTCTATGAACATTATATTTCATTTCACTACAACTATATTTCAGGGAAATTTCATAAAAAAATATATATATATATATTTAAAAAAATATATTTTTTCCGATAGGTATTAAAAGACATTAAAACCATATCCATGATTTAAGTACCCAAAAATCCAAAATAAATACTTAAATGAAAAATAGAATAGTTGATATCTGGAATAATGATGTTAATGGAGAATTGTTATTTAACATGGGATTAGATACTAGAAGTTAATAATATGTGTCATGATATGTATTTATATGGTACTATTTTATGTAGTTATAAATTAATAAATCAATATAAAGTAGGATCAATCCTATATAACTATGTTGAGACGCAAGGTGAAGGATTTCCAATACAATTTAATTTTATTTCATGATTTTTATGATCATAATTCATTTGGGATAATTATATGATACATATAACATAAAATGACATTATTTTCCTAGACAATGGTCTTTTAGGGATTTAGTGTTAATTTTCCCATTCATATAATATTTTTTCAAGAATCAACATGTCAATTTCATGTTTGGGATATCGGCCTTATCTATTCATTTCAATCATGAAATATTTTACTTCATATACATGTTATTGTTATTGATTAAAAATTTTAATTATTTAAACAACAATGATAATTTGAAATATTTTTAGTTAAATATTTTTTTATCAAATAATTTAATAAAGAATCATCTAATCATTTTTTGAAAATGTTTTTTGAAATTATTTAGAAAATTTTGAAATGAATGTTTCTTAAAATATACAATGTGAACTAAATTTCTCCACTATAGTAATATTATTCTCTATTTATCTTCCACTATATGTTTCTATGGGTTTTTAACGAAAATCCAATTTATTTATTTTTTAATTTAAATAAAAATTATTTGCACTCCTTGATGAATGAAAATAATTTTTAAAGTAATTTATTTGTTCATTATAATAAAAATATGAAATGATTTATTTTTAAAAAATTATAACATTTTTTTATTTCAAAACATATGGGGTTCAATAATATCGTAATTTCAAATGAATAAATTTTCTTCTTTTACCATTTATGTATTTATAATTATGTGGTCATGAACTATATTATTATCACATTTAATATCACACTACATCAATTTATTGGGCATTATTTTCTCCTTAATTTCTATATTTTATGTATTATGGATGTATATTGTATCATTCCACTAATTTTATATTTTATAAATAATTCCAAATTTATATAAATGGTATCATTTGAAGAAATATTATCAATAATTAAATTTCATTGACAGGGGAATTTTTTAATATTTTTTATTCAATATAGATAATTATTGATTTATTATTCATTTTTACAATGAATCATATATATCATTCATTTTTTTATTCCATTATAAAAAAATGTAATGGGTGAGTCCCATTTATTGAAATACGCTTGATTCATTGACAAGTCTCACAAGAAAATATAGAAGGTATTCCACATTGAATGGCTATTTGGTATACGTATACGTATTTACTAATAATTTCACAGTCAAGGACTTGATTATAATATTTTTTTTATCTTTTTGGGGCCTTGATGCTATGAAAAATAGTTCTATATTTGTTCATTTCCATTAACAAAATTTCAATTTTCACTATCCTTGTGATTACGATGTTGATATTATCCTTGGATGTAAACTGATGATTTTCTATTTATTTAATGGAACATTTTTTAATTATCCACTATCTTTTATAATTTTTGAATTATTTAATTTTCAAAAATTCTATTGTTTGTAACCCTTAAAAAGAATATAAGATCAAAATATATCTTTTTCCATTAACCAGGAATTAAAGAAGGATTTTTTAATGATTATAAGTGTTAAATAATGTTCCATAAGATATGTTTTTATATTCACAATTTAATATGGGATTCAATTATGTATTTAGTTTCCAAGACTACTAAACTAACTAATCCTTGGAGATCTGGTCAGTTTTTATTATACTAATGTAATCATTTACTCAATGAATCTTGGTTTTTGGATTTTAAGTTGATAAAAATAGTATCATAATGAGTTTATTGGTATCCATAAGAAATATATTTTAAGTCAACATATATAATAAGATAATCATGATAATCTTTTAAGGTATAGTAGAGTTTTTACCAGTATATGTATTTTTTTACATTATAATTTAATATTCATGTTTAATATGAGACTAATCGTGGTGTTCTATTTTTTAGCGTTGAATCACTATTTAAGGATGAGAATAATCACCCATTTTCATTATTGGGATTTACCTAAAAAGAAATCTAATACAGCTGGTGTAGGAAATTAGTAAATAATTGAAATATTATGTAATCTTAATTATATTATGATGAATAAATTTTCTTATTTGGAGAAACCTATTATTCCACACCGGGATTATCTTATTTCAGATTAGTTCAAGTGATATAAGTCACCATATTTTAATTAATTAACACATTTATAGTTATAATAAAAATGGATTATGTAACATAAAAAAATATTTATGTCCATAACAAATAATTAAATAGAAAATATTATTTTTTTAGTGTATTATCTAAACGTATATGTAGAAAAATATTTTTTATTGATAAATAATACTATAGAGGAAGATGAATTTAGATATATAAAATGAATAAACTTTAATGTGATATTCTTTAAAAAAATTGTTGACATATTTTTTTAGAAAAATAAAGGAATATCCACACATCAAAGAAGGATTGAAAAATGTTACGATGTGTGAGGATAAATTTAAAAGATTCTCTATGAATTATTTGGAGTAGATATGTAACATGAAATCAATATTGAACATTTCCTTGATGGTAATAAGGGAAATTTACTATGGGAACCAGTTTAAAAAAAATATCAAATGATGATATAGTATCAAGTACCAGCAAAATTGAGAAATAAATATTCAGATCCTATCTCATCATGGGAAATAAATAAATTAAGTGAGTGACGAAGATCTAAGTGAGATGAAAAAAATAAGAATAAATGTATTATGATACTCTTAACATGTGATAATCATGGACATAAACCCTAAGGTACTTGGATAATTTTAAAAAATATCCATTTCTAGTGTGAAAAATGGTCATAGAGCTCATGAATTCATGTTGTGGAGAAAATAAATGTTATATTGTTCATTAATTGTAAAGAAGTGGGGAATTATTAAAATTAATGTCCTAGGAGTCTAGGGAACCTCGTATGGTTGAGGTTAAGGGAAGAAGGTGAATATTATTTGACTATTATCTCTTACGATGTTGTTACAGAAGTTTTAGTAGTAGGTATATTAATTATAAAATCAACATTATCTAATTCTTTATTTTATTTGGGATCTAACAACTCTATTATATGTTATATGTTTCCCTATAATATTACTTCATCCCTTATAACTCTAAAAATATAATTATAGACCACGACACCAAGTTTGAATCTTAATTGAAAAAGATTATTTCATCCCATTAGAATTATTATTCATAAATATATCTCCATTGACATAGTTTTTATACACCAGGTTTTATTTGATATACTTCTTTATGAAATGTTTTTCAAATTCTAATTAAAAAATTAATTATAATGAGAATGAGATTATAATATGTGAAGTTCATATGGAATCTATTATCACTAAACGGAAAAATTCAACATCTATGTTGTTTTTAGATCCACATATAACTGATTTATTTGAAAAAATTATTGGAGAAGAATAGAATATGAAACATAATAGAAAGGAAACCTTAGAATATAAGATATTCTTATTTTCTAAGTAAACATTTATTTTTTTCATAAGGTACTACATTAACATAAACCAAAGTGTGAATTTTAGTTTTCTACACATCTTATCCCTTTGAAAGAACGTATATCTAAGATTCCCTATAGGATTCCCACAATGGAATTTGAGGAATTAAATAAACAACTTCTAGAGTTGTGTGATAATGGGTTTATATTCACTTGTGTTTCACCATAGAGAGCCCATATTATTTTTTATGAATAATCATAGGTCAATGATGTTATGAATAAATTACATGGAAATCAGGGATATTAATATATAGAAAATGTTTCTTCTTTCACACATTAATGACTTTTTATCAACATTAATGAGAAATTTTTTTGATGATTCATGTTCATTATTTGTATCATTAATTGCGAGTAATGAAGACTTATATTGAAAATGTTACATTTTGTATGAGATTTAGACATCTAAAATTTGTAGTAATTCCGTTCGGATTGACTAATGCATCCCTTATTTTTATAGATCTTTCGAATTATGTATTAAAGGATTATATTGATAATTTCACTATGTTAATTTCAAATGAAATATTGGAATACTCTAGAATAAATAATTATTATGAGAGTCATATGAGAATCATTTTTTAGACTCATAGAGAAAAGAAGTTATATAGAAAATTTTGAATGTGTAAATTATTGGAATATGTTTTTTATATTCTATGTCATTCTATTTATAATGATGTAATGTCATTTTATCCATCTGAAGAAAAAAATGATGTAATGATAGAGAAAATTGAATATTACTGAGGTAATTGCTTTTTGAGATTAATAGGTAACTATTGATGATTTTTTCAAAAATAATTCTTTAGTAGATTACCCAATAAATTAGTTGAAACATAAGTGATATAAGTTTATATGGTTAGATGAATATAATTAATGTTTTTTAGAACCAAAGTGGATATCGTTCAATTCACTATTTTTGACATTACCATCTGGAATGTATAATTTTTTTTGATATATATTGATAAATACTTAATTATAATGGAAAATTTTACTCTTATTAATAAAAAAAATTAAGACTACATGAAAAAATTATCCAAACCATGATATGGAGATTAATACATAATATATTCATCGAATATGTAGTGGCTTTGTAATTATTGTAATGGATTTGAAATATAAGTGGACAAAAAATGTTTAAAATGAAACTTCTTATAGAATTGACTCAACATAAGGAAAATTCTATGTTTTACCCCCCATCAATGAGTAACCCTCCGTTGATAGAAATGGTAGAAGATGTATTGAAACAGCTTAGTCCCACCACTTGTAGGCCCATGGTTAGTGACTAGAACTGAGGGTATATCAAACACACAGATGAGAGGCCTTGCACTATAAGATAACACATGTAAAGGAGAGAGATAAGAAAAAAACCAACCAACTACTACTCAAATTAAAATATAAATGATAATACAAGAACACATATGTAATATTGTGCAAGAAATACTAAAACTAAAAGGTAAATTTAGAAGTACCAAAAAAAATAAAACGAAAGCGACCATAAATCCCAAATAACTCATACAAAACCCCATGCTAGTAGTTAGTAGCCTAATCTCTGACCTGGTCCAATTGTCATGAAAAAAAGTTTATATAAATTTTGGTTGAGTATAACTGTATAATCAGTATGATCCTCCTAAGAGCCTCACATGAAAAAGTATCTAATGAAAGCTAAATCATTGTAAAGAACAAGTAAAACTAACTAATGACCTAATTAGATATACATAGTTCCCATCATCATCATGGATACTCTCACCAAGTATCACATAAAAGAGTAAACTATATAATAAATAATACCAATGTTACCCTGCTACAACTTCCCACTGGTGTTCCACTTTTCCCGAAAATCACACATTCTGAGGATCTCTCAACAAAAATACTATCACAAAGACACCTTGGAAAAACTTCATAATATGAACCTCAAGCAACACAACCACCATGTAAAAATATGGGAAAGAAACCAAGTAGCTTCTGGGAGCCACCACAATATTTATAGTGTGTATCATACCTCAGATATTATACCTCAAGCCATTAATTACTATACACCAAGTAAGGATCCTCAGGTTATCACATCATTTACACGTAAATCCTCTAATATTCCATAGAAAACAATATACAAAATATATGTGTTTGAAATAACCACATGACATTACAGTCCTCTACATACATATAAGGGGAAAACTAACCCTTGTGCATAACAGTACAAATAAACTACTAATATAAGATTGTGGGGTCAATGGGGGTAGTTTGTCATCCACCCCCACTAATATGTTGGGAAAACACCCCCCATGTATCAAAATCTCAAGGGTGTGACATTACCTAACCGATATGAAGGAGTAAATTATAGAAACATATAATGTAAATGAAATAATATAACCCAATACCACACTATGGGAATAACCATGTCTTAGACTCAACTGCAGGTAACGTATCTCAGACTCTCATCCACCACTATTAATTCTAGATATCATATAAGCACAAATACATTTGAATAGATTTGTTGAATCATCTAAACCCTTTTTATTAGTTTCTATATACATCAATTAATTATTTAACCAGTAATTAACAATTAAAATTTCCTAAATTCTACTAAATTCTCAATTAAAAATAGATCCATTCCTTCTAGGAAAAACTAAATTGAGTCTACAACATCTCAGAATCACAGCCTCAACATTGCATCCATGTGTCCTCCAATCCCATGGGATAAAAAATATTCATTAATTGACAACTATACCACATTCTACATATCCATATTTCCATATTCCAATGTATTTTGGGAAAACATTCTAAGATACCAAAAGTAGGGGATCAATATAGTGATTAGATGAGCTACCTGTCTAGTATTTTCCGCCTATAGCTGGAGGTTAGGCCAATCCATCTTTGAGAAGCCAAACATGTAAAGCATGTGACATAGTAATTGCATCATTGCCTCTTTTATAAAGAGAGTATTTAAAACTACCTACCTCATGTAGTGGGGACAATAATAAAGATAAAAAAACAATAGATTCAACAAGCATGCAACAATCATATCAATAGGTAATCTCAGCTTTGACACGTTTCATCTTCACTAATGTCCTCCCTAACACCTACATGCATTAACCGATGCATATTGACACTTTTGATGTCAATGGGTAGCAAAATGAAAAGGAATCCCGACCCCATAATTGCAACAACCCTACATGTTCATCCATCACATTCTCACATAACATCACAAAAATTAGGAAAAAAATTTAGAAACTAGGCTCTTGGACTTTAAAAGTCCATAAAACATCACAAAAAATGGTCTCCCATGGATATAAATCACAAGTCCCTTGTACTTTTCAACAAGAGGGATACTCAAACCCTATAAAAGAGTTATATTTAAACTAAGAAACTATTTTTACTCCATATTGAATTATCTAATTCATTATCATAGCTTCCAACTATAGAAAACATAAGAAACAATCTCCTAATGCTACCACATATTTAATAAAAATAACTTACCATGAATTTAATTCTCTTATCAACAAGAATAAAAATGTTTCCTGTTCATTAAAAAATTTAATTAAACATGCCAAATTGAATCAATTTGATTAACATCAAATTAAAACAAAAACTGGCTTCATTAAACATGGCTATTTAATAATTTTGACATTTACATATAAATTAATTTTAAATTTACATTCTTTACCAATGTATATCAATAAAAAAATGGTACAAAAAATAATGAATAAGTATCACACCGTCTATAAAATCAATAGGTGAACCATTATCACGTTATAATGTAATAACATTGCTATGGGAGAGATGCTAATTCTTTAAACTTTTTTAATTATTTAATATATTAATTTAAATAATATACATAGGGATACATGATTCTATCTCTACCACTACACATAATTACAATGTAATGAAATGAATCCCCTACCTCAAAAGGTATTCATCATTATTCAGTAGATAATAAACCACACAACTGATCATGATCACCTCTCTTACAATGACTGAATTCACCCGACAACACTACAACACCACCTCACCAACTAAAAACTAAGAAAGATTCACTGTAGACATGGAGAACCCATTCCCTCACATAGAATGAAAAATGGGAGGAAACAAATCAAGGAACCCAGAAAAACAAAGGTAGAACACACCACAAGTCTAAGATGGATCAAAAAATCGTAGTTATACAAAAATGGGGGATTGGATGCAGTAGGAAAAAATATAAGGGGAAATGATCCAATGATATAGAAAAATGGATAAATCCTACAAGAGGTAGATCTCTGGTATCCAATGTCATGGATGAAAAATAAGGAAGAACTAGGGTGGAAGGTATCTGGTCCTTTTTAAAAATTAAACAGTGCAGTGAATTAGATATAGTTTAGATTTTCCATTAAAATATATCAGGCCAAAATTAATTTTTTAGACTGAGTAAACACACCGAAACACATAGAAAAATTTATTTGGGAGATATGGTAATTTAATCTTCCTTTAATAACATTAAATATGTATTTGAATTTTATATGTCAAATATAACATCAATGGAGTGAAATAATAGGAAAATGGAAACATTGTTCATGACTCACCATTAAGTGAGTCACTATTGGATGACTCACCATTAGACGAGTCACCATTGGATGACTGAACATTGGATGAATCACCATTATATGACTCTTAGTTGGAAGAGTCACTATAGGATGACTCGTTGTTGGATGAGTAACAATTGGATGATTCAGAGTTGGATGAATCAATGTTGGATGGCACACCATTGGACATGTTACTGTTGGATGAATTTTCATTGGATGAGTCACCATTGGAGGACTCATAATTGGATGGGTCAATATTGGATGAATCACTATTGGATGAGTCACCTTTGGATAACTCTCCATTGGAAATATGGCCATTTAGTGAGCTACCATTTGTCAAGTCACCATTATGTGAGTCACCATTCACTGAGTCACCATTCGATGAGTCACCTTTCGTTGAGTCACCATTCAAAGAGCTACAATTCAGAGATCCACTATTGCAAGTCACCTTTCCTGAATCCTTATTTAAACTAGCTACCAAAATAAAATTAGAAATTTGGGATACTCTTTTGATGAGTCACCATGACCTCATAGAAAAACTCAAACTCTATATTTCAACAAAATAATGGAACAGAGTTGTTTAGACCATTACATATAATACCATTAAAAACATTTTCATCCTTGAGAACCGAAAACCATCCCAGAGAGGAGACTGGAAAAAAATTCATCTGAATGAAAACCCTTCTAGATACGTATCAAATCTTCTACCACTACAAGAGTAAATCAGCATAATCGAAGAACAAAATAAAACCACATGACAACCACAAACAGCTCCTAAACACTCTAATGAAAGAGATACCTCTCAAAATAGAGAAGTCCACAACAACCAACAATTGAAAATATTCTCATAAATAGAAAGGGGTTTATAACCACCAAACAAACTACATTACAAGAGAAGAGAAGAATATCAAAAAAAACTCATGGTACTGGGTGAATATATTCCACACACATTCCTAGGTACTCTTTTCCACACCACCATGCTACCAAAATACATGAACTAAAGGAATAGAATGCCCACGTAAGACCTTCTCATTATGGTACTGGATCTCTACATGCATCTCCTCGAAGGTTGCATTATCTTCATCTTCTATCTCACCCCAATTGATGCAGTTGGAGTTGTCATGATGATAACAATAGATCTTCGAAACATGGAAATAATCATGTATCTAACTCATCTATGGAGACAATTCTACCTAATACGCCACTGATCCAATATGTACCAAAACATTGAAAGGACAAAAAATCTGGGGAGAAAGTACACTCTAACAAACATACCATTACATCTCGTGAAAGGGAGTTAACTTCAAAAACATGTGATACAAATGTTAAACTCCATAGGTATCCTCTTATGACCGGAATATGACTTATTATGATTTGCACTACCTTCCTAGATTAGTGAATAACCTGAACCATCTATGTTGTATTCTGTAGCAATTTCTCTATAAGAATACCTGACTCCCCGAACCTAGTATAGTACAATGTAGAATGGAAAATTCATACTTAAAAGTCTTCAAATGAAACTATAACGATGTTAGAGTGTAAAATGTTGTTGTAAGAAAGCTCTACAATGGGAAGGTGCCTCATCCAAGAACCTAAAAAATATAGGACTCAAGAGCACAAAATGTCTTCAATGGTTTGGATGGTATTCTCTGTCAGACCATCTATCTACAAATAAAAAGAAGTTCCATTGAATATCTGAGAAGCATAATTGAGAACTCTATACACCCTTGAGGTAAAATGAGGATCTCGATCATAAATGATCATCATTGGAACTCTATGAAGTAACACAAACTCATCTAGAAAATAGCTTGATATAATTTCTGCTAATCTCATCTCCGTGATCCTTATAAGGTGGGATGATTTCATTAAATGACCCACTACATAAAATATATAGTCATAGCATCCATGATCTCGAGGTAAGCTAATAAAATAGTCCATCGACATGTCCTACCACTTCCACTGAGGATCATCTAACAGGTAGAGAAAACCAACCATAATATAGTGCATGATAATAATCTTTTTATAGGAATAACGTCGATACACTATCTTGGATACTGCACAATTCATTCTAGGACACCAAATCTAACTTCTAAAATCCAAGTACATCTTTATCACACAAGGATGTACAACTAAGGGAGATCTATGGAACTCTCATAGAACAATCTCATGCATTATAAAAGGAATAAAATTCCTTCCCTAAAATCATCTAGTGTTGTTCAACCTCAGAACAACCATCTGAGGCCTCACCAAAAATGACTCGGCCGCCAAGAACTCAGTGTCAAGATACCCCCACTAGGATTCCTCCACATGCTACACTAGAGATGGCCTCAACATAATCTAAAAAAGAAATCCTCTACCCCCCAACTTCTATTATATCAAGGTGTAATGTTTAATTGTCTTCCATTACTCTCTAATAATCACATGATTCAAACACTGAATCACTACATGACTTCATGTATGGTGCATCAGGTACAACATTCCCCTTTCGAGGTGTTTGAGAAATTTTAATTTTGTAATCTCGAAAGAACTACATCAATTGATGTTGTTTCAATTTCACTTCATGCTAGGGGAAAATGTACCTCAAGCTCTTATTACTAGTGAAAACTATAAAAAAATCCCTGAGGAGGTATGGTATCTATATCATCAAAGAATAAAACACTACCACCAACTCGAGATTGTGGTTGACATAGTTATTTTCGTGGGAATGCAAATTCTAAGACCCATAATAAAAAACCAATCTCTACTAAATCATAACACAACCACAATAAATATGTGAAGAATAATAAAACTCAAACTAAACTCCTTGTATTAGAAGACAATGAGCCGAATAACTGACCAACTTCTCATTCAGATATTCTAAATATTCTTGACATTGTTCAGTCAACATGAATCCTGATCATTTCTGGTTAATACAATTAGAGGATTCACAACCTATGATAAAATGGCTATAAAACTCCTATAATATTATACGATACAAAGGAATCTTTTAACATATGATACCCTCAAAGTATATTAATAAGAAATAAAACTACTTCTATCATCAATGGATCCATTTCTACTCCCTATTAAGATACCAAATGCCCCATGAAACAGACTTCTCAAGCCCAATACACACACTTCAACTACTTCCCAAATGAATTATCCTGGTGATGAACTCCCAAAATGTCACGTAGATGTCCTTTATGATCCTAATCAAACACGGATTACAAAAGGATTTCATTGATGAAACCCACCAAAACTATATCCAGGAACTCATGGAACACAATTTTAATCAACCCCCTAAAAAAATATAAAGAATTCACCACCCCTAACGTCATCATAATGAAATAGTATTGAATGTGATAAAAACAGAATGAATTCTTTTCGATATCTTCATTGTTCACATGCATCTGATGATATCTTAACCATAAATAGTTCTTCAATAAACAAATTGATCCCTTCAGTTAATCAAATATAACATAAATCCATTATAGATGATAGTGTTTCTCCACTTTCAGTCAGATTAAGTGATGATAATTGATACAAAACAACAAAATTCTATCATCCTTCTTCTCGAACAAAATTGGTGCACCCCATAGTGACACACTTTTCCAAAAAAATAAATTACACAGTAAGAGACAATCGACATGTAAACACCACTCTCATAGCACATAAGGTGACATATTATATGGATACATTGAGATAGGAAACATTCATGGATGTATCTCAATCTCAAACCCGATCTCTTATTAAGAGGGTAATTATAAAACCTCCACTAAAATGAAACTAGTGAACTCTTCCATGGCCCTTGGAAGCACCGACTACTGAAACACTGATGATCATAACATCATCTCATCCATCCATGATGATATAGAAAAAACATTCCTCAGACGCATCTAATGTACACTCTCACCGTCAATCATTGTGGGCTCTCCATCATCATCAAATAACCCCAACAGCCACTAGAAGAAATCCATTATATCCTACACCAAATACAAAAAATCCATGTCAAGGATGAATTATTATGAATGTATTAATACACATAGAAAATATCCAAAAGAGGTGTTATTCCCCATAAGTATCTCACAATGTATACATTCATTAAAAAAGTCAGATCGACCCCCAATTGGTGTTTTCAACGATATGAGAATTGGAAGCCTCTCTACCTCGAGTCTTATAGAATGGACAAGGGAAGGTGATATGAAGGACTTTGTTTATATTGATTCAAATAAATAATGAACACACATAAAAAAATTAAAAGGGTACCTTGAATGACATCAGGATTTCTAGGCACTGATAATCCTAATGCATGAGGCTAGCCATGACCTTCTCGATAAACTCTCTAACCTAGATAAAACTACCTCGATGGTTGTGCTATGGTCTCGTGGAAAATTAATCTTCTCAAGGCTATCGTATGCCTACCCCATCTTCCCTCTAATGATCCAATGTTTTTTCAACCATCTGCTGCTGCCTCAACTAGAACTGTCTCAAAAGAGGAACCTAGAGCGGGACACCTGATACATGCTGAATTCTAATTTTTTTGGGAAATATTGATGCTAATGACCTCATCCTAAAAAAAAACAACTGTTTGATCCCTTATCACTGGCTTGTGAGTCACCACCCATTTAGGAATGAGATACTGAGGGCTAGGACCTACCTCTGGTTGATCAGAATCTCTTTAATCCCTAAAAGTTGTAAACCCAAGACCACATCTCTTCTTCGTGAGGAATCATTAAGACTCCCCTTTCATGAGAATATGGTTATTCCAAATGTACTCTCGATGACCTCATCCATCACCATCACCTCGAGATTTTTTTTTTCAGCATAAATTGGGTGACCCGACATTGGGTCTCTAGATATAAAGCCTCCTCAAAATTCCTCACTCTGGCCTCCTCATCTAGAAACTGGTCTAAAGCATATCGTAGAAGGTTATTGAAACAGATCACAAAATCTTTCACACTAGAGCTTCCCTATATATGGATAGGAATCTCTTGGAGACTGACCAACATCATAGTAGAATATGGAATCTTTTACTTGAACTAGTCTTAGAACTTCCCCCATGAGACTACCAAATTTTCGCAATCCCCATGGAACAATAACCACAATTTACTCTCCTCCC
Source organism: Viscum album (assembly GCA_963277665.1). Taxonomy (NCBI): domain Eukaryota; kingdom Viridiplantae; phylum Streptophyta; class Magnoliopsida; order Santalales; family Viscaceae; genus Viscum; species Viscum album. The sequence goes on along the minus strand of OY728165.1, from coordinate 1,777,944,207 downwards.
CACATAGAATCTTTACAACCAATGATACCTAATGCTCATTCTGATCATATATTAAACTGAAGGGTATTTTAACCATCTCAAACAAAACTGCTACGAACTAATCAGATGTAGATCCATCATACTTTTTCAAACTTTGGTGCAGAGATTCTCGAAGTGTCATCCTCCTAGTGTCATTGTCATCAAACTATACACTACGATGATTTTCTAGGGCATCCTTCTATATATAATCTATGTGAACCTCATATGGATTTTAACATGGATTCATACCTAGAAAAGGAAAAATAGTTATAGTTCATAATACTATAATATTGAAGACTTTGAAGTTAATAAATTATTTTATTTTATACATTTTTTTGTTAACCTATCCCAACGTATACCCATTTAAGCATAATTTTAGAGATTAATGTTTCATGATCTTATCCTAGGAATGAACCTTACAGTACGTATTACCTAATTTTTTAGATTCTATAATCTTGAATGTTCATGAATCATATCACAAGGGTCTCTAAATTCCTGCGACTCAACTAGACTCCCATGTTTATAACACATTCTAATGATAGATTACACAGTTTCCCCACCAACCCATGAAACCTCAGCTATGACTAATTCCAACTCCCACATATCCCTAAATATTCCTTTGAAACCACTCTATCATAACCCCATCCAATAAAGAGTACCCCTCGTTGGTCTGAAATGGACTAAGAGAGATAGTGGAGCCTGAGTCCCACCTCTAGTAGGAAGTAGGTTGGAGACTAGTGATGATGGTATAATAAACACATAGATGAGAGGCATTACCATATTAGATAACACATCAAAAAGTGAGAGATAAGATAAAAAACAACCTACTCCTTCCTAGATTATAATGTAAAATAACCGAAGAACACATATGTAATGTGTTTCATGAACTACTATAACTACAAGGGAAAACTGCATGTACGAAAAGAAAGAAAAACAATAGTGACCAAGAAGCCCAAACAAGAGCCTCTTGTTAAACTATAATGAAAGCAAGAAAAGACACAATGAACTAAAAGTAATACTAACTCCTCACCTAAACAAGTTTACTAAGTTCCCAGACTCACCATGGCTACTCTCACCATGTGTCACGTAAATGTGAATATTATATAATAATGAATATCAAGGGTACCCCACTACAACTTCCCCACTAGTTTTCCACATTTTCTAAATGTTGTACATCATGAGATTCTCTATCTAAAAAGGAAAACCCAAAGACACAATGGAGAAGTTCCAAAACATGTACCTTATGAAGAAAAACCACCACTTCCACATAACATAATGTTATAAGGTAGTTTTAGGGATCCACTATAGTTCGCATAGCATGTATCATATATCGGGTATGGTACCTCAAGACATTAAAAACCACACACTGAGTAAGGATACTCATGCCATCACAACCAATACATGTTACTCATATAGGATCCCATAGAATACTATATCAGAAATATGTATGCTTAAAATAACCAAAATCTATTATAGACCGCATCACACATATATGGGGAAAACTAACCACCTTTCTTTCTGGCATGAAAAAACTACCATGTGAAGAGTGTGCGGTAACCATCCATGTTCTCACTATGATGTTGGGGAACACAACCTACAAATTAGAATCATTGGGGTGTTAGTTTCCCTAAAAAAATCGTGGAGAAGGATATAGAAGTAGAAAAAGTATATGATATAATATAGATCACAACCATAATATGGGAATAACCTATTCTTATACTCAACTATAGATAACACCTCTCAAACTCATCACTTCCACTACTATGAATAGATATACTACAAGTACACAAATATTTTATGAGATTTATTAAATCATGTTATCCCTTTTTATTTGTTTTACTTTATATTTATTAATTATTTATCAATTAATTATCCATCATCAATGTCCACATTATTTAAAGTAGCATTTCGTCAAAGATCCACGACTTTTAGGAATATCTAAATCGAATTGATGGATTCCTTGAATTACAAACTCATCATTTCATTCCAGATATCTCCAAACCATTAGGTACAATAATTATTCATTTATCAAAAACATTATCACTTTATATATTAAGATATTTCCATTTTTTCATATATTATGGGAACCCATTATATGCTACCAAATAAAAGGGGCTCATAACAGTGAGTTTATGAGATATCATCGAGCCTTTTGAACATATAGTAGGGGAGTAGACCCATCCATCCTCAAGAAGCTAAACATTGAAAGCACATGGCAGACACCTCACAAAATAACTTCTTTTATAAAGAGAGTAAGATAAAATAGATATATCAATAAATGGGGGAGATAAAGAAGATAAAAACAATATATTAAGAAGGCATCCAACTTTCACATAAATGGGTCTGGACAACTTCCACCCATTTTATCATCTCTCGTGTCCTCCCAAACATCCACATGCATAAAAAAATACATCTTGACACTATGGAAATCAACAATTACCTTTGAGACCGAGCCTACCTAACCCACATACCACCATATCCCACCAAGTTCATCCATCCCTAGCTCACATCACATCATAAGGAAGAGGAAACAAACCACAAAATTGGGCACTTGACCCTAAACAAGGCGTTAATCATTCACATACAATGAGTTCTCAAGAATCCAATGCACAATACACTTCTACATCACAACATGTGGGTAACTCATACACATCCAAATAATTATAATTTATTCATCCAAGAGTATCTTATTCCATAATTATCTATGTAATTTATTATCATAGGTTCCAACTACATGAAATCTAAGAAAAAAGCATAACAAGATATCACAAATTAATTAAACAGTTACTTTAACATACATATAATTACCTAATAAACATGAATCAACATGATTTATGTTCATTAACCAATTAAATTAAACATTTAAACTTTAAAAAATTTGATAAACTTCAAATTAAGAAAACAAGAGGATTCATTAAATATGCTTAATTAAAATTTTATCCAATTTTTATCATGTAATTCGAGATATATTTTATTTACCAATTTATATCTTGAAAGAATAGTAAACCAATCAAGCAATAGATATAATACAATCTAGAAAATCAAGAGTCAACCCATTATCAAAATATAAACCAACAACATTGCAATGTAAGTGATTCCAATTCTTTAATCTGGTTTAAATAATTATTATACCAATTTCATTGCATTATAATGGGATAAATCATGATATCTCTATTTTTTGTGTAAATAAAAGGATAAGTAATGAATCCCTTACATAGAAAGGTCTTAAATGTTCTTTTCCCATGAACAAAACCCAAAATAGATAATGATAACCTCTCCTGTAATGAATCTATCAGCATGAGGACACCACAACACCACCGTACCAACCATCCACCGAGAAAGATCCATTTTAAAAATGGTGATCACAAGCCATCACATGGTAATGAGAAATGGGGAAAAATAGGTCAAGGAACCTATAATAATGGTGTTATAACATAACTTATTTTGAAGAAAAATAGACACTTATTGGTTTCACCAAAATAGGGGGTATGCATTCATTAGTAAAAAGTCCATGGGAAACAAGATACATGGTTTCAACACAATGTGTGACTCATATGGTATAAAGAACTCTGAGTATCCAGTAATTACGAAAAAAATAATTTAGAATATGGGTGGATGGTATCTTGGACTTTTAAAAATCTAAATGGAGCAGTGGATTAGATACTGTTTAGATTTTAAATTGAAAGAGGATCTGGTCAAGATTATGTGTTTTTACAAAGTGAAGGAACCCAAACCCTTATTTAAATATAGATAGTAGTTATGGGATTTTAATATTCCATTAAATTGCTTAAAACAATGATTTAAATTCATTTTAAATCAAATGTGACTTCAAAGGGGTGAAGCTATAGGAAGCTTGGAACATTGTTCATCACTCACTGTTGGATGAGTCACGTTTGGATGACTCACCAATGGAAGGGTCACTGTTGGAAGACTAACCATTGGACGAGTCACCATTGGATGACTCACAATTGGAATATTCACCATTGGATGGATCATTATTTGATGAGTCACTATTTGATAACTCATCGTTGGGCGAGTCAATGTTGGACCAGTCACCATTGGTTGACTCACCATTGGATGAGTCACTGTTGGACGACTCACCATTAGACAAGGAACTATTGGATGAATCATCATTATATAAGATTCCATTAATTAAGCTACCATTCGATGATTCACCATCCAGGGATCTACTATTCATCATCCAGCTTTACGTGTAACTATTATTGACACACCATTGGAGAAATATATCATTGGAAAACAGAAAATTTGGAATTATCTTGAAATGAGTCTCCATGTCCTCGCAAAACATCTCAAACACAAGATTTCAACAAAAAATTGACTAGAGAGGTTCGATCCATTACATGATGGATATAAATACTTATGTATAATTATTTATAAATACACTACCACACTAGGGGGGTAAAAAATGAGGTTAACACATTGATTAGGAAATATCATAGATTTTTCACTAAAATAAGTACAGAAAGAGATCCTAAATTCATGGATATTTTAGATATGGATATGTTAATAATTATTGGTGGGAAAAAAATATTCTCTAAATAATTTTCAAAATATCCTCGATGGATAGAATAAAAAATTGACAACAAGATGATATGTGCATAAAAAATAATAAAAAATCAGATAATGATGGGATGTAAGAAGACTTCATGTGTAGAATATTTTATATTAAATACATAAAGAGGTTATTATTCCCATTTATTCTTGAGTTATGTTATTGATTAGATCAAGTTAATAAATGAAATTTCTATATACACCCTAGTAGCATCAAAAAAATTTAGGATTTTAATGAACATTTTTTGGGAAAATATAGAACTATAAATTTCCCAATATGTATAAAGATTCATTGATTATTAATAGGTAAATACTAAGAGATACCCATACAATGATTCATGAAACATATATCTATACTTATGTTCAAATTTTATAAAATTAAAATATTTTTTTACTATATTTCCCAAGACACTAAGAATGAATAATGTTATATGGGTTATTATAGATCACCTTAACATGTAGAAACATTTCATTACTGTAAGGGAGGATCAGATCTTCAGCCTCTCAATAATCTTTTTTACTGATGTTTTGAGACATCATGGTGTTAATATTTAATTGAACATGATTTTGATCCACATTTTACATCCGAAATTCACGAAGATTGTGGAGAAGGCTTTGAACATTGAGCTAGATTTGTGGACAACCTGTCATCCCCAAACCGGTGGGAATTTTAAAAGGAATATTTAGAAATTAAAACATATTTTGAGTTCATTATCACATGAAATTAAAAGTATATGGGAATATTATTTTCTTTTAGTGTAATTATAATATAATAATATCCTCTCTTTATTGAATAATGTTGAACCATATAAATCATTTAATGGATATATGTTTTACACCCCATTTATTTGGGATGAAGTTAGTGAGAGGAATTGTGTAGGCCCATATATATTCCAAGAGATAACGATGAAAGTGTAGAATAATAAAAATCATATCCAAGATAATCATATTAAACTTAAGAGGTATTATGATAAATTAAAGAAGGATTTAGAATTTCACATGGGAGATCATGTTTTCATGAATGATTTTCTAAGGAACAGTGTTTTATGGTTCATTAATAAATTTAGATTGAGTCTCATGTACATTAGTACTTTTAGAATTATTTATATAATTTGATATTTGACATGCCGTTTGGAAATTACACCTATCAACTTGAATGTAATGATGTTTTCCATATCTCATTTTTAAGGAATTTCATTCTAGACCCAATGAATGATCTCAACTTTATAGAAATACAATTGGATCACGATTTATCATATTGTGAAGAGACAATTAAGATTATTGACCCTAGAGAACAATTTTTTTCCATAATAGATTAAATGATTGGGGAAGTAACTTTGAATAAACCATAAAATAGAAGAGGAAAAATGGGAACCTATGGAAGTAATGGTGATGAAATACAAATATTTTTTATGGAATTGTTATACACAAAAACTCCATTCATGAAATTTGTTAATGATCGAAGAATGTAAATTTTGAGATATAATTATATTAAGTGTGTATTTAATTCGAAAAAATGAATTGAAAAATGTAAATTTTAATATTTTACAATAAAATATATATTACATTTATAGGATGAATATTTCAATATTTTTTTAATATTCCAAAATTATCCTAGAAGGATTTTTACAAATTTCATTTAGAAATGAATATTTATGAATCATTTATATTGCATAATTAAACTAATTTAATTTTATTTATAATATTATTTTATAAAATATATAAATAGTCATAAATATATTATATATTGTTAAATATAATGATAAAATCATTTCTAAGTATAAAAGTGTAATTTTTTTCAGAAAATTATTTTTAAATTCATAACATATTTATATTTTAAGAATATAATATAATATATAAGGATGAATTATTTTAATTAAATTTATAGATTTTATATTCAGTGAAACACATTTTCATTCATTATTTTTTTAGTAGAAAATAATTTAGTATAAATTCAATTTATTCTAGAAAAAGAAAATTTACCTAAAAATAGATTTCATCATATTTTAAGGATTTAATTCTAAATTAACTTCAATAAAATATACGAATTATATTTGATTAAATGGTTTCAAAATATTAAATTAAATTGTAATTTTTTTTATTTAGGTCAATTTTATTTTCACTCATAATTAATAGTAAGTGAGGTAAATGTTCATAACAATGGTAATGAGTAAATCATGTTTATTAATGATAAAATTGAAGGATAACTTGTCAAAATAATCCTAAAAAATAATACAATTCATTTTATGAGGTTAATTTTACCATAAAAATCCTATAACAGAAAATAGAAATGTTGGTGCCACATGAACATGATTACAACCATTACACTATTTTATGTTAAGAATAATTACAAAATATCACTCTCCCTCACTTTTTTTATTTTTATGTTATTGATCTAGATAAAAAATATATATTAAATACTAACAAATAAAATATATATAAAAAATAAAATATAATTTTTATAGTAATTTATATTTATTTTTAAAAAATTATATAATTACCTTAATTTATTATGAGAATCTAACACAATTATTATGTATGTATTATTAAAATAAAGTAACTTATTTTTTAAAAATTAAAATTAATATTTTTTAAGATTTATTATATTTCTTGAAGAATTTAATGTATAATATTAATTTATTTATGATTGTTAATATGTTGATATTATAAATCCATTATTTTCTTAATGCCTTTAAAGTCATGATATGTTAATATTCCTAAAAGATAACACTAAAAAGATTTTAATATTTAAAAATTATTTTTAAATAATTATAAAATTTTAAATATCATACCATGAATCCAGATGAAATGAAAGTATTGATACATTATTAAATTATTCACGTATGATCATATTTTAAATTTAAAAATTACATTCATTTCCATTAAACATTTAAATTATTTATAGTGGTTACTGTTAAACAGGTTTAATGACGTGGTTAAATCAGAAGATATGTTATGAAATGGAAATTATACCTATGTAGAATTTATTGGTGGATTATTATTCATTGATATAATTTTTATAACAAATAGTACTGCATTTTGGATATATTTTTAATGTGTAATACATTTTTTAAATATTAATATTTTTGTAAATACATTTTTTCCACCCACCTCACTTATAAAATGAAAGTTCATATCCACTCTTATTCAAAAAAATTGAGCCAATTATATCAAACAATACATAAATATATATTACTAACTATATTTACAAAATAATAGAGCTTCAGGATATACCTTGATAATTTTCTTTAATGGGTTAATATATAATCCATGAGAGTTCTCTTAAAGAATAAGTAATAATCTTAACCGGATCATTCTATATTTATTTATACTTATACCTCGTTAAAATATGTCGAATACATACTAAAATAATGGATAATGTTTCATGAATATACTAAAATACTATTATTATTGTTATTAAAAAAATTCCTAATATTCATTCTATAAAATGGGAAACTAAAGCATCACACGTTTGTATGTGCGGACTTCCAACTCCACATAGCGATGTATTTTATTTTCCATATCAATAATTAATTTATGGTTATTATTATTAATAGTTTCTATATATGATATTTATCATATAATTATATTTCTATGATAATAAAATATATAATTTATCATTTTACTCTTCCAACCAATAGAAAATTATACTGTCACTCGTACATCAAAATAGACTACAATCTTTATGTAGTGATGTGTTTCATATTACATCACCTCATCATGGGGATGAATATAATAAATAATTTAATGATTATACATGATAATTATGATATAAATATGATTATGGTAATATTAAATATTAATTACTCTACTTTTATCCTTATAGTTATAAAGTGAAATCAATGTTCAGGCATATGTATGAAATATTATCGCCATGATTGTTGTATTTTTTTACTACCACCTTTCATGTATGGTCATAAAATTATATATAAGGAATAATTATATTTATACAATTATTAATACTTTTTAAATGATTAAATAATGGCCATGATGTATGATTTCTGACTTTAACCAGAAAAATATATGATAAAAATATATATAACACCAAAAATGATGTTGCAAAAAAAGAATTATTAATTAATTATATATGAGATCATTAATGTTAAAAAAATATGGTATTATAATTATTAAAAACATTTTTTACAAGTTATAAAAAATTAAAAATAATTATATTAGAGGATAAAAAATATGGCTAAGATGACACATAACACAAGGGATTTATGTTACAATACAATTTTACTTCAAGACTGATTTGTTGGGATAGTATTGTCACAATAATACTCTAGAATATATTATTATTTTGATTGTCAATAATAACCTTGTATATTTTCTAAGGATGTTTTTATGAGTATGTTTTTCAGGAATTTAGTTCATATGAAAGGACCTCTAATGTTACGGGATTTACTATAGAAACACTATTTATATACCTATGGTACGATACAATGAACAATGAACGTATGGATCATCATCCCTACACTATGCTAATAAGATCGCGTATGGATCGGCAACCCTACATTGGAATCTGGAAATACTGTTCATAAACCTAATGTTGAAGGTATAGTTCATCAACCCTATGCCATATCCATACATTACAGAGATTAATGCATGGAAGATGAATGCTACGTGAAATGCCTACATTATGCAGATAAACATATGAAAGATGAATTGAATGTGGCATCCCTATGTTACACATATGAACATATGGAAGATGAATGGTATATGACATCCATATGTTATGCAAATGAACGTATGGAAGATGAATGGTATGTGACATCCCTACGCTACGCAAATTAGCCCAAAACTGTGTTCTCAATAGAAGTGCTCTATGAAGCTGCATTGATTATTTAAATTATCTTAGAAAATATAATCAAAGTTAAAGGATGATTCAATGATTGTTATGTTCTATTTTTAAGAACCATTTTTCTTAGAGAACTGCTTCGATTGTTAAGCTATTTTCTATTTACGATTTGAATTCCAGTGATTAGACTGGGAATAAATTGGGATATGGAAATATCAACAGAAATCAGTTTCTCTATTTATTCTTTATATTGATAAGAAAAATGATATTATGAATGTATGTATACGTTAATATTTTTTGATACTGATCATATTTTATTATGTTTCTGTTATATTTTATCGTATCTTGATCATCTGTAAAAGAGGTGTTGTTTTCATAGTACTGATCACTCTCAACCTCATTTTGATAATGTTTTATTGAAGATAATTGTGCATCAAGGATCTCTTCAGACTATTTTTCTCAATGAAATACCTTTCAGAAGAAGAATAAGATCCATCAATTATTAGTTTCATTCTATTGCAACTATGACGATCAATCTTACTATTTAACGAACCAATTCATATAGATTGGTGTTTCGAATGTTCGTACTCAGTTGTGGTGGATTATCAGCTTCTTGGTCTAAGCTATGGATATTGGTTCATTATTATAGAACCAACATATTTTTTTTTAGTCTTATTTATATTGGTTTCAACTGCATGAACTATGTTGTGGATTGAAGGTCTTGTGATAAGTAGACCTTCAATCCACAATTGAGTGCAGGCAGTTGACACCTTTACAAAGAATACGTAAACAAAATGTATTCTGGTTATATAATAACGAACCACTATCCACATCTTATACCGAGAAGATCATACTCCACCAAAAACGAGTACGAAGAATAGAAACTCCAAACAATAGTTATTGATTCGTAAAATAGTAAAATAGATCTTTATAGATGAAATAGTATGAAACTGATAATTAATGGATGTTATTCATCAGAAAATTATTTCATCGGGAAAGAATATTATTAATAGATCATTGTTGTAAAATTATCTTCAATAAAATTGCAAAAAAATGAAGTTGAGAATGATTAGTACATTGAAAGCTTATCCTCTCTTGCATATGATCGAGATTCTATCAACAATCATAACAGAACATTAAAATATTATCAATATCAACACTTATTCTCATTTACATACATTCATCATATTTTTTTTTTCATATTTGTAATGAATAAATAGTGCAAGTGATTTCTGTTGATATTTATAGATCTATAAATCTTTCCTGATCAATCGTGGGAATCCAACTCATAAATAGAACATCCCTTAAGAATCGAAGCAGTTGTCTGAGAAAATAAGGGTTCTTCGAAAGAGGACATAATGATCATTGAATCAGTCATTATCTCTGATTAAATCATTCAAGATGATTTTAAATAAGCAATGTAGCTTCAAATATCACTATTGTTGAGAACACAATCTAGGGTTAAGCTGCGTAGAATAGGGATTTTACATCCCATTTATCTTCTATACATTCATCTATGTAACGTAGGAATGTCACATAGCATTAATCTCCCATATGTTCATCTGCGTAACATAGGGATGTCACGTTGCATTCATATTTCATATATTCATCTGTGTAACGTATGGATGTCATGTAGCATTCATCTTCGAGACATTCATCTGCATAATGTAGGTATGTCATGTAGGGTAGACAAACCATACTTTTAATGTTAGTATTATAAACAATATTTCTAGTTTCCAATGTAGGGTTGCTGATCCATACGCGTTATTATTCACATAGCGAATGAATAATTATCCAGATGGGAATTTTTCACTGTGGCATAATGTGGGGATTAAAACAGTGTTTCTAGAGTAAATTCTGTAACTTTATAGTTCCTTGGACATGAACAAAATTCTTGAAAACATTCTCATAAAAACATCATTAGAAAACAATAATGGGTATTTGTGAGAATCAAAGTCATCATTGATTATTTATTATTATTGTGGCAATACATGCCCAAAAATCTCTAACTATTTGATGATCCTAATACCCATAAAATAATTTAGTTATCCCCTTTCCAACTATATCCACTTTTCATCTCTATCTCCCCCTTTCTGATATCAAAACGAAGATTTGATAGGACAAATGATATGTAACACGTTAATGTAGAAATAAACTATAAATGAATAGTTACTAAAACTAATAAGAGGACTAAATGTAAGATTGACAGTTAAGACTTGGATGTTTATAAAAATATACAATCTTCAAATAAAAAATAATAAAATTATAAAAAAATGGATTGTTTATGTTTATGTATCATCAAAGATAAGAAAAGAGAGGGTTAAAAGAGGGTATTTCATCAGGTTGGCTAGACTTAGTGGGTTCAGCAGGTGATTGAGAAATGAATTCTACCACACTGGTAACCTCTATGATCTTCATTAGCAGACTCTGGAAGAGGTTATTGAAAAAATGTATCCATTTCTTAAGAAGCTTCTTTGATTATCGGTCAACCATTATGTTTACTACAATATTGATATTCAGGAGGTCATTCATTTCCTCCTCTGACTGGATGAAGGAATTAAACTTGCCCTTAAGTGGAGTAACCACCATGCCTATCCATGAATCATTTTATGTGAGCTGGAAAACCGGATGTCTTTGATTATCATGAAGAAAATTCATCGGAGTACTATCACACTGGAGAGTGTGTAGTCTGTCATTAAAATGATCCAATACTATTGTAGTGGTTTCAAATAATTTAATATTACATGGAGAGGTTTTCATAGCTAAGGAAGCGGAACATGCACTATGATTAAGAGATTGATATTCCTTCACAAGTATTTTTGTGCAATTGTTAAACTGATATTTCTTCAAAAATTCACCTTTCATATAATGTATCACTTTATATCGAAACATTATTAATTCTTTAAGATATCCCACTGAAATTTTATTTTTTATTAAAATGTGCCATGTGAGGCTTTTAAGCATAAAATTATACACTGAGAACTGAGCAGAGTTTGTATTCGTCAATCATTTTCTTTTCTACTTATAATTTTTTCCCTAGAATGGAATTTTGAGCATCCAATATACGAATTCAGATTACCTGGGCATTGGTTTTTGAGACAGAAGATTCAGATTGTTCTCCTGCTTGTTCAGACTCAACCAGATCCATTCATAGATCTCGGTTCTCATAAGGATTTATTCTATTATTAGATTCACCCATAGATATTGAATCTGAAATAATTATGGAATGATTAGTAGTGTGTGTAAAAACATTCCTTGGATTTTCATGGGTATGATCCTCTTGATCAACCTCTTCATCATGAACACCTAGTTGGGTCTCAGGTTTTGGTACTTATGACACTTCATCCACAATAGTTGGTACAAAAACTAATGCTATTCTTCACTTAAAATGAATTAATGATTCTTGTTGTCTTGATCCACTGGCCTCCTATAGAATCTGTCTCATAGAGCCAATGATGAAATCATTCTTTTCTCCCCCTGAGTAGCAACCAACAACATTTTCTATTCCAAAACAGTAACAGGTAATAATTGTTGCATGAATTGTTCCATAAAAATCCCAACTTCTTGACCACCCCACCAGTCAATGTATTTTTATGGTGGAACCTCTCTACAGAAAACATACTGGCCAACTTGTCTTTTTTTCTTTGAAAGATGAGAGTGAATTTTTCCAAAGGGATAATATCCCATCATTAACATAGTATGATATTAATTTCATAAATACCTCATAATGAATAGAAAAAAAATTGAACTTGATGTTATTAAAAAATAAAAACATCACATACATATCTATAAAAAAAACATTCTCTTGCTCTATCATCTTAGGCAACATAGCTGATTGTATGAAATTCATTATAACTCTCTTATCTCTAATCAGTTCACTTGACATGATATTAATGTTGTTTTGTGTTCTAAATAATGAAAACATTATATCCTAAAGGGTATAAATACCATCAACATTAGTTTTTAAATAAAAATGGTACTCTACCGTATAGGGACACCACAATTTTTCTGTTATCTCGACTGAAGAGAATGTTAATTCATTGTCATTAATTTTAGAAATAATTGTATCTTCCTAAGAAAACCAAAAGAATAATTTTTACAAAATTCCTTAACATATAGATCATACACAACTGGTGTGTTATATTATCTAAAGGAAAACTCTAGCCCTTGAAACCTTATTTATTTCTTGAGAGACATAATTTTCGAATAAAAATTGGTAAAATCAATTTCCTTTCCTTTAATAATTATTTTTTCTTTATTCTGAGGATAAAGAGAGATCCCCAACATTTCATCGTCTGATATCCTTGAGAAATCCATTACATAAAGGTTTTTTTTGAAGGTTCAATGGTTTAGGGGTTAAAGGATTTTAGAGAGAATTTCGAGAGAGTGTTCTTGATTAACATGTGGCATGTGTGAGAGAGAGGAATGTGGGAGGAAGATTGAAAATGGGTTTCTCATGCAGATAGAGATGATACTCATTACATTCAAAATTGTTTTATTTTATTACTTTTTTTAAAAAGAAAATTAATGTTACGAATTAAAAAATAAAATAAATAAATAAATATATAGTTTGTTTCAAATACTTTTAATGAAAAACATAAACAAGAAATTAATAATAGAGTAAGTAAAAGTAAATATTTAATCAAAATTAATTAATCCTAACTCCCCCTTAATAACATTAAAAATTGCAATGGGAAGTGGTTTAGTGAAAATAACAACTAATTAATATTCGGTATTAACAAATTCTGAAGATATATCATTTTTAAGGATATTATCTCTTAGAAAATGATGTCTTATATCAATGTTCTTAGTCCTTGAGTGACATATAGAATTATTTGAAATATTTATTTCCCATGTATTATCATATAAACTAGTTGTACTATTAAACTGTAATCCAAAGTCTAATTGGCTATTTTTTATCCACAGCACTTGTGCAAAAAAATTGCCTGCTGATACATATTCTTCCTTGCTGTTGATAGAGAAATTGAGTGTTGGGTCTTACTAGGCCATGATACTAAATATTTTCCGAAAAATTCATAGGATTCTGATGTTCTTTTTTATCTAATCTAGATCCCCCAAAATCATAATCTAAATATTAAATTAAATTAAAATGAAATGTTTTGGGGTAAAGAAGAGATTGATAAACAATTCCTTTTAGGTATCTAAAAATTATTTTAACAACAGTAAGATGACATTATTTAGGATTTTATTGAAATATTTCACAAAGACATACTAAATACATAATGTCTATCCAGCTATTAGTAAGATAAAATAAACTACCAATTATGCCTCTATATAACTTGTTTTCCACTAGTTTTCCCACTTCATCTAAATAATGTTTTACATTAGTACACATAGGAGTTGTATATGTATTATGGTTTTAAATACTAATTTTTTTAGTAGATCAATAATATATGTCCTTTGATTTAAAACATTTACAAAATATTTTTGCTAAATTTGAAACCCTAAAAATAAATTACATTCTCCCATTATAATCATTTCAAATTAATTTATAAGAGATTTAAGAAATAATTACAAATATTTATATTACTTGAACCATGAATTACTTCATCAAAAGATATTTTAACCAATAATATATTATAAAAAAATGTTTTCTTAATAATTGTTGGGTCTTCAAGACCAACAGTATAATAATTTTTCAGAATAAATGAACTTAATCTCTTAAACTATGGTCTAGGTGCTTATGTAAGGATATATAGTGCTATTGTGAAATTTAAAACAGAATCCAGTTTTTGAGAATTTTCAAAACCAGGAGGTTTTTCAACATAGACATCCAATTTTAAATAACCATTCAAAAATATATATTTTACACCCATCTGATATAATTTAAAATTCAAATGTGATTCTGAGGGTATAATAATTCTAATGGATTCTAATATAGAAACAAGTGTAAATGTTTCATCATAATCTATACATTCTTCTAGATTGTATCCTTAATCTATTAATCAAGTGTTGATTCTTGTTATAATTCCTTGATCATCCTATTTGTTTCTAAAGAACCCTTTAGTTCCTATAACTGGATAACATAATGGTCTTTCGACTAACTTCCAAACTTCATTCCTATTAAACTGTTTTAGCTCATTATGAATTGATAATGTCCAACTTTCATCTTCTAGGACATTTTCTATTGGCTTAGGTTCTAATTGAGATAGAATGGAAGAGAATTTTTCTATCTTTCCTATACTTGTTCTAGTTCTCATTATTATGTATATTCCTTTTATTATAGTTTCTAAGGGATGATATTTTAGGTTCTAGTCTATCTAGGTAAAACAGAAATTGGTTTCATAGATTTATGTTCTTCTGAACTAGACTGAGTTTTATTATTTTCAAAATAATGTTTCATGTTTTCTAGTCTCATGTTATCATTAGAGTTAGTAATTTCATCAATTCAATATTTCTCTTTATTAAGAGTTTCAGTTTCATCAAACATCACATGGAATAATTTTTCAACAATCCAAGGATTTAAATTGAATAATCTATAAGATTTAGAGGTAGCCGAATATCCAAAAATATTCCTTCTTCATATTTTGGATCAAATGTACTAAGATTATCCTTGGTGTTTAGGATATACACAATACATCAAAAAACATTAAAGTACATTACTTTAGGCTTTCTTTTATTCCAAAGTTCATAGAGTGTCTTTTCTAAAATTGTTCTAATTAATACTCTATTCATTATTTATCATTCTGCATTTACATATTTTTTCCAAAAGTAGGTAGGAATACTATATTCATCTACCATAGTCTTAGACATTTCTTGAATTTTATTATTTCTTATTTCAGCAATTCCATTTTGTTGAGGTGTTATTGGTGTAGAGTAGGTGTATTTAATACCAATATTTGAGCTAAATGAATTGAATTCATGATTCTCAAATTATCCACCATGATCAGATCTTAATGGAATTATTTTAGGACACTTTTAGTTTGGAATAATTTTTCAAAAACATTAAGAAACAATGAACACTTCACTTTTGAGATTTAGAAAATAAACCCATCAAAATATTGAATAGTCATCAACTAAAACATATACATATAATTACTAGTCAAACTAACTATTTTGGGTGGCCCCAGAAAATCTATATTAATAAAGTCGAATGGTTTAAATGTAGTAATTTTGTTAATTGATTTGAAGAAGGAATTGTGATGTTTTTCTATTAGTCATGCATTACAGAATCTACCACAATTAATTTTAAGATTTAGAAAATCAGAAAATAATTGCTTATGAGATAATTTATGTACAGAATATATATTACAATGACCAAGTCTTTTTATGCCAAATCCATGACTCATTTACCTTAGTGGACAAAAAATTTACATTCTTTTTACAAAAATAATTTAAATCCAATGTATAAACATTATCAGTTCATGGTGCATTAAATTTATGCTTCTTATTTTTAAATACAGGAAAATATTTGCTAGAGAAATCAACAAAATATCCATCTTCAATGAGTTGAGTAATACTTATCAGGTTGTGCTTTAGGCCCTGTACATATAATACCTTAGTGACTGAGATGGGTTTTTTTTTATCACCAACAGTTCTAAGTCCAATTATATTTCTGTTGGCATTATTGCCAAAGGTAACTAGACCACCATCTATTTGAGTTAGTGTACTGAATTTTTCTGTTTTTCTTCCCATGTTCCTTGAGCACTCTCAATCCATGTACCATAGAGGTTTTCCAGTTCTATGACTTGTTTCTTTCAAATTCAATTATACTAGAGTTTTTTTGGTACCCATATCATCTTGGGTCCAGTATTTTTAGCTAGCAGAGTTCTGGGAACTTAGATCCGCTTTTTTATTACTCATATTATTTATTTCATATAATTTTGTGAATTAAAAGCCCTTTTAATTCAACATATCCGAGGATATCTGAACTGATAGTTATTTGATATATGACATTTTGTTCCACAATAATTAGAGGTTATACTATTAATCATAGAATAATTATTATAATGCTTGTGGTTTTTACCCTTACATCATATAACAAAAATTCATTTTTGATTAAATTATTTACAAGAATTTCATTCAAAATATTTTCCCATTTAATAAAAAAGAGTGCAGTACTTTTGTAGGTTTCTATTTCATTTTTTAATGCTTTGACCCTAATTTCATGATCACCATTGTTTGTAGTAGTGGAAATGGGTTTTTCATTCAGCTCTTGGTATTTTTTGAGTAATGTGTATCTTTCTCCTAATTCTACATTATGAATATTATTTAATTATATGTGCTTAATTAGTAAGAAATTAAAATTTTACTCTAGAATTGAGCAATAAGCTGTTATCTTTTCATTTGAACAACTAACAGAATCAAAAATAGATGAATAAAATGATTTTACATCTTCTTCTTCTTTACCCAAAAAGCACAAGTTAGCTTTTAGATTCCATAGAACTTTTTCTGAATCAGAATTTGAGGAGTTGTTCGAGTCTTCAGATACACCACATATAGCCTTCATTTCTTTTTTTACCTTTTTGCTTACAGTAAGTATTTTTCTTATATATCTTTTCTAGTCTTTTTTAGTCTTATTTCAATTGAGGACAATCAGGACTTTTGTGTCCCAATTTATTTGTTCATAGAATAAAATTTCTTTGGATTACCTATAATCCTTAATTTATGGTTTCATAAATACTATTTATTTTTGTAGAACTTGCTGAACTTTCTTTGTAATTGAGTTAGTTCCATTTCAGAATCTGAGGAGTCTAAATTCTTCTCCATTTTTTCTTGTTTTGACTTTCTACTTTGGTTTTGAGATGTCACATTCAATGCAGCATTTTTTGTTTCACAATAACGATATGATCTCCAACTTATTGTTGAATTTCAACTTCATACATCATCAATGTCCCAATTAATTATTTCATTGTAATGTTTTTACAAGATATTATTGTTGAATTAAAGATGATATTCAATTCCATCTAACATGTAGTACTCTTAGTACATTAAAGGCATGATCAGGTTGACTGATATGCTCACCCAATGATACAATATTATTAACAATTTGGTTCATCCCTCCATTCATCTATGTAATTATTTCTCTATCATACATTCTAAATGTTTTAAATTTTAATTTTGATGTTTCATATCTCATTTGTCTAACAAAGTCAGTACCTTCATAGGCTACTATAATCATTTTCCACATTTCATAGGCTATTTTGAATTGCGATATACAGTCCAAGTCGTGTGGTCCGAGACCATAAATAATAAAATTCATTGATTATGCATTCGTATCAGATTCTACTTTAATAGTTTCATCCCAAGTCTCATGTTTTCAAGAATCTAGTAAGGCGATAGGATTTTTGAATAGGCTTTTTATCCAAAATTCTATAGATAAATAATCATCCTTGATATCCATCATTCATAGTTTTCACCATTGAAATATTTATCATGCAGCATTGACATTCCCTCTCTCGGATCACTCATTTTCATTCTCTTTGTACAGATCTTAAACAGTTTAGCTTACTATATCATTGTTAAAATATATTCCTCTAAAACTAAATGTTAAGTCAGAATGTACAAAGTAACACAAGAGGGGTGTGAATTGTGTTTTTTGTACATTCCGACCTAACATTTTTATATTCATATTTAAATTGGAAAAATTATTTTATAAAAATACATATAAATCAATTTATTTTCCTCTAATACATATATGTTTTAGATTTACTATTTTTTTACTTTTTTATACTACGGGGTCATGAATCGATGGGTATACTATGTGTACGGGATACCAACTATATCTATCATTTCTAGTTGGTAATATTTTTCATCTATATCCATGTTCTTAATATTATTTCATGAATGTTATTATTTTTATTCAAATAAATATTTTATGTCATTTTAATTAAATATTATTATATTATAAAAAAATTGACATGTTATCTTTTAATGATTTTACAAAATGTGTATTCTTTACTTTCTCTAAGAAAGTGAAAATGGAATGTTTTCTCATCTATAAAACGTGAATTGATTTTCCCACCTCCATAAAAATTATTCTGTATTTATATTCATATATATATTAATATTGTATTTAAAGGTAATTTTTTTGAAAGATACTTTAATTGAAATCCAAAGGATAAAAAATTCCTAAAGGGATTATATAAACTATAAAACTGATTTATGATATAGTTTTCACACAATGTTGAAAGAAGGATACTTTAAATATTTCATTGCATTTTATTTTCTATTTTATGTAGAATATTTTTTTACTAAAAATCCAATAAAATTGACGAATTTTTGTTTGTCTTTTATGCAATTATTATTTATGGTTTGGTTTTTGTTAACATTCATATGATCACATTCCCTATCACTCTCAATAATTTTATTTTACATTAATAAACATTTTAAATATAATGTATTTATACTTTATCAACTTCACTAGTTTTATATTGTCTTAACTGTATACCATTATTATATTTGGTATTAGTAGAAGGAATCCTATCAACATATTTATTTCATTAGTTTAAGAAATATTCTGCATTTATAATTCAAGGATAGTAATTGTTGGTTTATTATGATTCATTAGAATGTATTGTATTGATAATCCAACAAATGAGTAATTAATTTAAAATAAAAATAATGGTTGGACACAAATTATAGGTATCCCATTGTTTAATCAATAGGTATGTCAAGGAAAAACAATAGACATTCCATATTATATGTGTATTTAGTTTACACCTACCATTTTTAAAAATGTCTTAGTGAATGTATGAATGTATGATTCATGATATATTAGTAGAGAGACTGATAGTAAGATCAATAATTTCAAAATTTATAAATTTAGTTTTTAATGAATTCATTTTTCATTATCTATCTAAATTATATATTGATATTGTTCATGGATGCACATTTTTACTTTAGATTTTTATTGACAAGGATGTGTTTTGATTATCCACTCGATCGTTTTTATTATGAATTAATTACTCATGATATATTCCATTGTACATACCCAAAACTGAGCATTTCATCTCACAATTAATTTATTTTCCATTACATAAGATATGCAGAAGGATTCTATGAATGATTTAAATTATATAAGATTTTTTTAGGATGTTTTTTTATATTTCTAGTTTAGTATATCAATTATGTATTAATATAGTTTATATGATTTCTAAATGAATCGATACATGGAAATGAAATATCTCTAAACTTTTACTAAAGTAATAAAGTAAAATCTAGATAAAGGGTTTTGGTGTCTGGGATTATACAAAATTGGTCAATTTATTATATATCCCACTTGTTGGCTCTCTCATTGTTTGTTGGGTCATACTCGATAAATATCCCCCCATGTTATTTCAGCATAGGGAATCATATGCGAAACACAAAATGAATTATAATAAAAAAATGTATCAACTAACAATGACATAGATTTTGTATTTATGTGTTATTTTTTCCACAAAACATCATCTATAACTCACATTAATCAAAATAAATTGGTGATCATGACAACAAGATCTAAGAGAATGTAAATTAATTTATCTAAATTACTAAATAATATTTAAATAACATAACCACCATAAAAGGACACCATTATTTATTTTTAACACATAAAACACATAAACATAGTAGAAACATCAAGTGATATATAATATAGAACCTATATGTTATGAAATTGTTTAATAAAGCATGTAAGATATTGTCAATAGATTTATATCATAAATGTAGGAATATAAATCTTCAAAATCAATATTGTTTTTTATACTGTATCAAAAAATTGAACCAATTATCCAAATAAAAACATAGTTATCGTGATTTCATTATAAAATAATGTTCATCTTTAGGATATTGATAGAGTGTATTTAAAATATTGGGGATGAAAAAATATTACAAATAAAAAAATCGACACATTCATTAAGAGTGTCATTGACCATTATCAATATTTTTTGATTATGAAATCATTAAATGATGGTAAATATTGTGATCAAATCATAACAATGATTAATGGTAGTGAATTTTAATATTTTTATGTCATGTCTCAACTAAACATCGATCCAAATAATTTATAATATTGGGAACACCATTTTTTTTAATTTCTACCAACATTGTGATTATCATTATCATAATTTACATGAAAAAATAGTCACAATTAAATATAAATTCATATATATAAGTTATAGAGAACTAAAAAATAATCCTCAATATATATATATATTATAACCAAATATAACTTCATTATATTTAAAACATTATAATTATTTAATAAAACAATTCCTCTTAATAATTTTTTGAGGAATTAAAATTATATACAAAATTTCATTTTTATAGTGTCATACAACTATGATCATAGGCACACACACACATATATCATGATGGAAATAAAATTGAAAATAATGACAATATTAAAAAACAATTCATTATTGATATATAATATCCTTAATTTTTATATTTGTAGTACTTAAAAACACCGAATCTTAAGACACTATTTTGAGTAATTCAATCATATATCTATTCAGTTATTTTCCCATTGTTTATTACTCAAAATCAGGAGGATGAGATTTCCAATCATCCTAGAAAAATATATTCTGTCTATTTTTCTTATAATATTATATATTTATGTAATTATTCAAAAAAATTTCAGGGTAACAATAATTGTAACCATTTTGTGAAGGGGTTTGATCTATAGTAATGTAGTTAAATAATTGTTTAAGTAATCTTTATATTCTATCATTAAATCAATGATATTTTTACTCTATATATTAAATCCATAAAGAGGAGATTCTCTAGAATTTAATTTTTATCCCATATTGGTTATATACATAGAGGGGGTGAATCACAGTATGACATATTAAAACACCCCTTAGTATCCAATTAAGTTATTAAAAAACATGCATCTCCCCCATGACCAAATAAATGTATGATTAGAAATGAAATTATAAACTAGAAACGTTAATTCTTTATGTGTCACACACAGATGGTAACATACAAGGATCTTAGAAAGGTAATATTTCTATAAAACAAATACCCCAAATCACACTTCTTTTTAAAATTGGTTTAGCGGACTCAGTATACTTTATAATTTAAAAACAATTACGATATGAAATATCATAACTTAATTGATTTAATTGTTATCCTTTCTCATTCATATTATTTTTATTTTTATCACATGAATCCATATATTTTACACCTCATTATGTGGAACATTAATTTCTTACATCATCTACTTGATTAATACCACTATAATCTATAATAATTGGGAAATCACTTCCGGTTCTAATAATTTGGGATTTTTTGAATCCATTTCAAGAACTGTGCGAAACAATTCTATGTTTTATTAAAAATTTATGTAATGTCTTGAAGTATTCAAATGTCAAGAAACTATTCAATTTTTTGTGAAACTCAGAACATTGTAGCTACTTTTGGATTGATGTGGAACTCACTTGTTTTAATATACACAAGTATATTTTCAACATGAATTGTACACTTAGTTTTTGCTACATGTAACAAATATGTTCACACAACAGTAATGTGATTTAGAGAATTGATATTCTTTATTGGTTGAGCTACTCAAATGAGGTGGTCGAACACCTATTTTGAGAAATAAGTGACCCACTTAGAAAATATCATTCATGACATTAGTTGTGGATACAATATTACTTGTGAACAAAAAATCTACGATTTGACAACAACTTTAGTGTGAAACTCACCACATTTGCAAAATAAAATTTCATTTTGCGGGATGACACAATAGTCCCTATGTCACACAAGTTTTACATTCACAATGTATTAGAACATGTGTAAAACAAAAAAATATATTATTTGATGTGATGTCCCCAAATCATTACATTCATGAAAATTAGAAAATCAACATCACCATTTGTTTATAAATTTTATATTTACACATAAATACTTCCTTTTCCAAAATGAACCATTTTTTACATCTATAATATTTTTATACCAACACATTTTTAAAATTGTTGTAAATGATTCAAACATCAACATGCATCATTATATATTTTTTACAGTGATTATATAATTCAATATTTATGTATTTTTAACATATGTAGTTCATAATCGCACTATAACTCTAAAATTGACCTTGTCAATCTTCTTTGACAACAGGCAAAATTAGCTAAAAAACACTACAATGTTACCTGGAGGTATTTTTTTCCACTAATCTCCCAAATTAGGTTTTTTGAAAACTATTAACTCATTGATATAACATAATATACTCTTACATCTACTACCTATATTCATTTATATTATTCTAGATAGTGATAATATATTTCCTTAATATAGGCTCTAAGTCCAAATGATCCGTGTTAATCATGAGAATCAAGAGTATCATGAAAAATTAATCAATGAACCACTTCATTCCTATAATATTAACCTATATTCATCACTAAATCCATCAATCATGATATATAACCTTTGATTGTTCATCTTTAGTGTTTATATATTTCAAACTCCCCAAACCTCATTTCACAATCTTTTAGTTTCTCCCCTATCATGATCAAAATATTTTATCCCCCATTTTCAATGATCCAAAAGGTGACTCATATTTTGTTTGAAAAATATTTAAGGAACACATATCATCACATATGTGAAAAACATCATTCCATATGTATAGGGGGACCCATGTCCACACTTTTTC
This sequence comes from Viscum album, assembly GCA_963277665.1. Lineage (NCBI taxonomy): Eukaryota > Viridiplantae > Streptophyta > Magnoliopsida > Santalales > Viscaceae > Viscum > Viscum album. Next base: position 1,777,920,223 of record OY728165.1, on the reverse strand, counting down.
AATTTTTGTGTTTCAACTATACTTCAAGAGCCATTCAATGTCATTTTATCTCTTATTTGGGGTAAGGTATTCATCAAAAAAATATAACTCAATGTTATATAGTAATATTCATATATTTACATGACCATGATATTCCTTCACCTTTATAAAATGTAACTTGATTTCAATATGATTCATTCATGAGTGAAAGATAGGATTTTTTATAAGATTTCTAAAACATGAATTTTTGAAATGGATTTCGATAAGTGAAATAACTTCAAATCCAATATCTTCAAGACTGCAAATCATTTTTTTCATTTATAAAGCCGGTTTAAGGGTTCCCGGTTCCCCACATCCAACTCAAAACAATGTCAAGAAAAAAAAACAACAGAAAAACAGAAAACAATGAGTTACATATCATAACTACCATAGTCATCCCTGCATCCCAAGAATGATTCTTCTTCCCCAGTAGCCGATTCCCACTCTGGATGTGTCCAAAAACGTGCACTTTGAACTTGATTCATAAGATGATCAAGAATAAGCATATCTGAGGATGCCTTCTTAAATCCACTGCCCTTCTTGACTGCATGAACCACCCCACCATTCAATTTAGAGGGGGACCTAGTACCCATCGGCCATGGAAGATATGAATAATCCTTCCTTGGTCTCCTTCCTAGCATTGCAGATATGGGTTTTTTGCCAGTAGAGATCTTATGAATCCCACATTAGATGATTTCCCTAAATGAACAGTTGAAAGTAATACTCAAGTTTTCCTTTCCTCCCTCAAACATCCCCCTTCTTTCCCCGACCTTCTCCCTTAAAGGAGACCCAGTGCACTCCGAATTATGCCTCAGCCCCTGATCAGAAAAGATATAATCTGAAAAGGGTGACCTCATGTCCACCAGAGGGGACACTTCACCAGCCATAGAATTTAGATCCATTCCTTTACCCTCAAGTAGAGGAACCTCAAAAGCATCACCACAACCAAGACCTTTCTTCTCTTGATCATATTTAACCAAAGGAAAAAAGCCATTCTGTCTGGTTCCATCTCCCAGCCTCCGGTCAGCACCATCCAACAAGAGGTGAGGCCTTATAACATTATTTGTCGCTTACACATAACCTGAAATAATATCCTACTCCATGAAATCAACCTGCAGACCTCCAAAGGCCTCTACCTCACCATCACCTCTTGAAAATACCTCCTCCTCCCCACCCTCTGGAAACATGTCTTCAACAAGCCCATAAAACATGTTACTTAGGGGTAAAAAAGGTCTGGCCAGAGCATCAAGACGTTTAGTAACCTTAGCTGTATCCCTATTAGACACCTCCACAAAGTTATATCCTTAAACATCTCTAACCTGTTCTTAATCCAATGCAACAACATGCCCAACATTCTTCTCCTTCTCCTGAAACCTCATAGTGCAAGTAGACCTAATTATTATTCCCTTGTCAAAAGAAACCTTATGAGATCTAGGTGCATAGGCCTCCCTCATCAAAATAAACCTTATGATATAATAAAGTGTTATTTTCACAACATGTAAGTTTATTTCCTTATAATTATTTGATATCTTACTACTAATCATGTGGAAAAACAATATGAGGTAGTCTCACTGTTATGTAAAATATACATCCAATGATCTACCAAAATTCTACGACATTTATAAATTTTTCTTCACCATTGAAAGATTTTTTTCATCCATGTAGCCACATGTTTTTTCATTTCCTTATAATAATCCATAAAAAATATTCTTATAACCTAATTGGAATATTTTATTTGATAAATCAATGTTCCAATAATTAATTGTGTCACATGTAAAATAAAGAAATGTGTTGGTTCACCAATCATTGTCATACTGAACTCACATTCCATGAACAATTCAAAATATTTCAACTATGAGTCATCTTATCCACCATATATTATGTCTCCAATATAGAAAATCACTATAATTCATTGATTAATATCATTAATAACATAAATTTTATAATCAAGTTCACTATGATAAAAACTAATATTTTTAAAATATGATCATGTATTGAACACCTTGATCTATGTTCCTTTATTAATATTGATAACTGCTTATTCTATCCTATTTTTTATCATCTTAATGGAGAATAAAACATCATATTTATTGATGTAAAAATCTTCTTTATGAAAGTCATTTTGGAATTCTATAATAATTTTCATATGGAAGACATTTAATTTCTTTTTCACAGCTATGGCTAAGAATATGAAAATAGAATACATCCATAAAACATGTGAAAGTGTCTCATAATGAAATATTCCATCAACAATGGAGTATCCCTTGCATAATAGTTATTATTTTCTTCAAATTACCAATCCATATTCAATTAGTTTGTGCGGGAAGACCCATTTGTTCCTGATGAAAATTTTTTCTACCATTATTTAAAAGGTATCACATGTTAACTTCTTTAAATTTGGTCAATATCATCACTCATATTCTAAACAATGTTTTTATCTCCACCAGCTACTTCAAAAAAACATGGATCAATGAGATTTAGGATGAATACCTTTTGTAAATACTTCATTCTCCATGTATGAACTGGTGCTACATGCTCACCAATGTTGTTTTTCGTTTTGATTAAATCTTGAATCTTCAACTTCTTGGTATAATTTTTCATAATTACATCAAATCATCAACATTATTTTATTCAGAATTATCTTTTCTACTTTTTCTACCCCATTATTTTTATTCCAGATTGTCACCATCAAGAGTGAATTGTTCAATTATTTTTTAATTTTTTTATACTCTACAATAACGAAATCATTTCTTTTATCGTCTTTTTATTTAAAATTGTTGAGGAATTTATTTTATTTTCTTATTCATGAGTGGAAAATAAATATCACATCATCTTAATGAGAATCCAAATTTCAATGATTCTACTTTTTAGTATAAAACACTTACTTCAAAATATTTTGATGTATTTTAATTTTAGAATATTTTTTTATTATAACTCATGAAAAGTATTTTATTATTTCATATAGTACATTTCCCTATTTGATATATAGATAATTTTAAAGACTAATTCCATAATAAATTTCCCATGAAGGTCTATTTCAATAAGCATTATTCTAGACGTGTTGTGTATGTTGTGATTTATCATCACGAATAATCCATTTTTATAACGAGTTATCACTATTGAATCATGGTGTGTTATACCATGTTTCTTTAGATAATACTCAAATTAGATGTTTCTGGATTCTTTATTATTCCCAGTTTGAAGAATTAAAATATTTTATCCAATCATCCTTTTAAATTCCATCTGATATTATGTTTTTAAAATGAACACATTAGATTTGTGGGAAATGAAAAATACCCATCGAATCCTGCTGAAATCATCAATGAAAATATATTTTCATTAATATATCTTATATATATATACATTAAAACACATATTCATGCACAAATTCATGTACACTAGTTGACTTTTATTATTTTTTATTAGATTATAGTTCTGATAATATTCCCTTATTGACCAGAATTATATCTGTGAGTATGATCAAATGATATATTGGGGAGATATCAAGCTACATAAAATATTACAAAAGCATCCATGGATGGTAATGAAAAGTAGGATATTTATGCCACAACCTATTTTCATCATATTTTGTTTAAAATAATTGGTATTCTTCTCCACTCACATGGTATTTGATCCCCTTGGTGTATTTTCCCTATAAAAATTATACTATATTTTACCTTTATGATACATAATTTAATATAAAATATTATAGCAAGGAAAAAGTCACACAATTAATAAAAACTTATTAAGTTATGACTGATACCATCAAAAACCACGACTTCATCATGTCTCATATATTTGTCCCCAAATTTTGGATTTCCCATGCCAACAATCTTTAATACATCATTTTTTCCAAATTTCAAAAATGCATTCATAGCCATATTTTTACCTATAAAATTATACATATTTACAATAAAATGGGATGTGTATCAACTATTAATGATCCATACACCAATATGATTAAATTATTTGATGGAAATATCTATAAGTTTTTCATGTGGAGTTGATTTTTCCCCATTTCATTAACTTCATATAATTTGTGGACTAATATTATTGATCATTAATTGAGTGAGATTAACCAAATCAATCTTCCAGTGTGTAACATTTAAATTTTATTATCATATCATTTAATGATTCATTGGGATACTTCATATGACCACATTAGGTATACTTCAGTTGTAACACCCGAGATTTTTATGAGTAATATTTTGTTTTTATATATATCATCAAAGGAATCTTTCACTACATACTAGCTTTTCTTACTTTACATGCAATCGCGACCTTCCTCGATAGCTTGCGTCGTACGCAATACTGAGTTTCACTAAACAACGATATGCTATTAAAATATTATTAAAACTAGCCGTTATGAATAGTAATAACCAATTTTTGAAATTTTATAAATTTTATCTTTCAAAATGGACTTCATTTTTGGATTCGGAATACCGAAATTAGCATAGGGTGAAATTTTGGTATTTTTCTGAAAACGTTCAATTTTTGATGAATAGTGAAACCACAAAGTGGTAGGTTAAAAACTGAATTTTGCATAAAACTTAATTTTTCCACTTTTGTGAATGGAATTTCGAAAATCCGAGAGACACGGTTAATATCAAGGACTAAAATGTGGTTCAATGAGATGAAAATAATTTTTTGGTGAATAGTAACTGTTTACTTTTTTTAACACGGTTAAAAGTAAATAGGGTAATTAAGGGTAAAAATGATATTATTATTACCCTAACACATGTCCTAATTCTATTGGACAAGTGTAATGCTACCAAAAACAAACTTAGGAATAAAATATGACCATTTAGGTCCACTTGGATTAGATTAGGACATTTATTATTAATTTATTTAAAGGAGGGTTAAAATAGTTAAAATCAAAGTTTAATAAGTAAATCATTTTTAATATGGGGTTATACATAAGATAAATTCGACTATAAATATTAATTAGAAAGATAAAAAGATTTCGTAATTGATGGTATTTTATTTATAATTTTTAGACATTAAATAAGTTAATTTATGTATGACAAAATTATGATGCAGTAATTATCTTATTAATGAAATATTGACATAATTGATGTTATAAACACCAAAATAAATGTAATTTAAGACTTTTTATGAATTCCACTAATTTTCTAGGTCACTATGATATATTATTGTTGATTTAATCAACTTGGTTCGAACATATAATTCTGTATGACTTTCACAAAAATCATATATCAAATAGTGTCAAAATTGACACAAAATAGTTTTTAAATCAAATATTATATTATTAATTGTTATTTTATTCCTAAAAATATAAGGTTAGGCCAAATGACTTATATAGGGATATATATATTATTAATAAACAATTTGGGGTTCTTTTGGCATGTTATAGTAAGTGTATTAACCATATAGTGTAAGAAAACAAAAAGACACGGTAAAAGTTAAATTATTTAACTTAGAGTTAAATCTAATTGATAAGGTTAAAATAATAACCTAAACTTGTCTAAATCCTATTGGTTGATAGGATTTCTACCCATCCCCACTTTAGCTTCGAAATAAGACCCTTTGGAACCATTATAAACCGATTTTGACTTTAATATAATATAATATTTTGAGATATTCCTAAGGTGCCCCTCTCCTCCCTTATAAAAGGGCACCTCCTCCCCCTCCTCCTCACACCAATTTGAGCACTCAAGCTCGGCCAAACCCTGCCGTTTTCTCCTCTCCACTTCCCTAGAATAATCCTAGAGGTCCTGGACTTCTTCAAAGACCAATATTAGTTCCCTAAGTGGAGGATTCAAAGAAGCGTTCCAAAGAAGAGGTAATATCCATTACCGATCTTTTCAATTTATTTCTTCTTCAACTTCTTCTTATTTAGTTGTTTCATGATAAAGTAATAACATCAGTATTACTTACATACTGATATGTTATTATAAATATGAAACAACCCTAATTCACCTTCTATCCATCCTACGGAAAAATGAAATCACCGCGCGTGCGTATGTACGGAATACCGTCTCCACGCCGTGGTGTAATCTATTTTCCACCATCACCTTACAAGGATGGGTATAATGGTGTAATGAGTAACTATTTATGATTATTATAAATTAATATTGATACTGAAAAAATATACATATACTCCAATACAATTCCATGATCATAGGAACGATATCATCACTCGTGCGTACGTACAGAATACCGTCTCCACGATGTGATGCGACTCGTTCTACATGATCATAATTACATAGTAATTATATAAATGAATTGAATGAATAAATATGATATATGTTACACTAATACCATTCTGGATATAAGGTATCTATAACCTTAAAATAAGAATAAGAATTTATTCGGCAAAACACACATAAGAACAAAAGGCAATAAAGACCCGAGTAATAAGTAACAATGAAATATTACTAACATGAAGCTAAGAATATGACCATATATGATATCATATCAATATTTATGATTATGGAATAAGCCAATAACATTATTTAAACCATTATATAGGAGCTTCGGGCACATACAAAGCAAATCGGACCTAAGGTAAGGGAAATATCACAATCTCATTTTTATCCGAGATTGTTTATTCGTAAGTATTTACTGGGGTGTATTTTATCATACACATACATGTTTCATAAATATGTAATATTATTTCCATCCACCTACAATTGTTTAAATCCATTTTTACCCTTCAGTGAGTTTTTATTAATATGTATGAAAGGAATCTTTTGTCGTTTTTCGTACGAGGTACTTTTTGACTTTTCCGACAAAAGTACGAAGAATGTTTTTTTTAACTTATACGGCATGAATGGATTTTTAAACAATTATTTCCAAGAATCTTCCTTTATAAGTTTTCAAGTTTATTTTTAATCAACTTCTTTATTTTAGAATTGTATGACATGTTAAGAAAGGAAAAGTTATTTTGATGTACAAAGGATATTTTCCTCAAGAATGAAGTTCAAGTATTTTATCGAAATTATTTTCCATCTAAGATAATAAAAGGGTTCTGTTTTTATCCCTATTATTACATGGATTTTATTATGTTGTGATGGAAATATTTTTATGAATTCCTTTATCTTATATGAATTGTTTTATGATGTCATGTTGTTTAAGAATCCCATTTTTATTACATGGGTTACGCTATGATGTATGGTTTATGATTATGTGGAACACATAAGAAAGGATTCATTAAAAGATGGGTGGGACCTATATCTCCCTCCAATGCATTAGTTAAAGATTTTATATCTCATGAGATAGACATGGCTGGAATGGTAGGTTATACCGGTTCAGTGAAACAGGACTGGAACGAGGGTGACTCGGTTCAGAAAGGGACTCTGTCCACTAAGATAGTCTTGGCAATGAGTCATGACTAACAAGAAATGATTTTCCATGATTATGTGTGCATGCCACAATGTTTCAAGTTTCATGTTATGATTATGGGGATCTTATTTTCACTTCTATTATTTGTTCCATGTTAAGATATTATGATCTCTTTTGCAGGTTATGATTTTCAAAAAGATATGATATGATTTTTATTTCCTTTATTTGCCCTTGCTGAGCATCTGAGCTCACCCTTTTATGTTTTCTTTTCCCCAGGTCAGGAAGATGGATATAAAGTAGAATATGCTAAAAGTGACCCTAGATATGATGAAATAAATGGGAGACACTGTAGAAGATTTATGAACAAGTTGTTTATGTTTCCCAGTTTCTAAAGACACTATACCTATACGGTCCTTTGTGGTTTTGTCATATGTTGTAATAAGTGTACTTCAATTTTGAAGTATTAACAATGTATGTAAATTATGGGTCGTTATAGTTGGTATCAGAGGAAAGGTATAGTCAACCTTTGGAAACTAGGATGTGAAAGCCTTAGTAAGAACCCTAAGGATAAGTCTAAGCATAGAACACAATCATAGTGTTTTAGAAATGGCCATGAATAACCTAGGATAAGACCTTAAGCGTGAAAATTTTATTCCTAAATTATGTGGATTTCCTATTATAATTAGTATTGCTCACACTATTCTTCTTGGTTTTAGTCAATGGCTAGAACCCGAAGGAACCGTGTTAATGCGGAATGCGATGGGCAATGCAATGATTGTCCCCCTGAGCAACCAAACGATATGGGAGCTGGAATGCAAAATCTTATAGCCATGCTCACACAACTTTCTCAAGCTATGAATCATACAGGACTTCCAAACGAGCAAAGGAAGGAGCAACATTCTGTTGAATCCTTCATGAGGCAGCGTCCACCTTCTTTCAGCGGGTCTACTGATCCATTAGTTACTGAACAATGGATTAGTACTACTGAAAAGATATTTTCAGTTCTTCAGTGTTCTGAACATGATAAAGTCATCCTAGCAGTGTATCGTTTGGAAGGAGATGCTAATCAATGGTGGAATCTTATTAAGAATACGAGGCAAAGGGATGAAATTGAGTCCATGGAATGGGAGGAGTTCAAGAACTTATTTTTCAATAAGTACTTCCCTCGTATTCTCCGAACAAAGATGGAGAAAGAGTTTCTTGAACTGATGCAAAGGTATGATGAATCTGTTGGTACCTATGAAGCAAATTTTACAAGACTTGCAAGGTACGCTTCTGGTATTATTATCCAACCTGAGAGTAAGATCGATCGATTCTTTAGTGGCTTAAAACCAAGTCTTCGAAGGGCATTAGCCATAAGGGACTTCAATAGCTACGAGGAAATCATTCGATGTGCTCTCAAAGTCGAGATGGAGATTGGAGTAACCCATCAGTCATATGGGTTTGATAAGAAGTGGAAAATGGAATTCAACGGAAAATCTAAAGAGCACACTGAAAAGAAGATGAGATTTCCCTTATGCTCAAAGTGTGGAAAGAAACATGGAGGGAGTTGTCTTAAAGGGACAAGTAAATGTTTCAAATGTGGAAAGGAAGGTCATCGGGCATTTGAATGTCGCGATAATGGGAAGAAGATGTCTAATGATGCAAACAAAGGAAGGGATACACAGAATGAACCTACTACACTTCAATGTTTCAAGTGCAAGGAGATGGGGCATTATGCAAATCAATGCCCAAATCCAAGGGTTGATGATGATGGTCGACGTCAACAAAATCTTAAGGCTAAAGGCAAAGGAAAGTCACATGCAATTTCTATCAGCGATGTGGAGTATGATAACGAAGTGGTGAAAGGTACACTTACCATCCACTCTAAAGTAGCAAATGTTTTATTTGATTTTGGATCCACCCACTCTTTTTTTTCTAATGAATTTTCTAAGGGTATCACCATATTACCTCAACAATTAAATGTTGAGTTAGCTGTGACAACACCTAATGGCACATCTATCGCATCAAAAGTTTATAAATCTTCTCCGATCGAAGTTTGTGGGAAAGTGCTTCCTGCAAATCTTGTGATCCTTCCTATAGTGGAATTTGATGTGATTCTTGGCATGGATTGGATTTCTTTATATGGAGCTCATATCAATTTCCAAAGAAGGGAAGTCACATTTCATATTCCAGATCAATCTATGATCGTCTATCAATGCAAGGATGAACATAACCTTCCAGTGGAAATTTCTTTCATTTTATGGGTATTGATTCCACTAAATGAAGGTTATTTATCTCAAATGGTTGGTGAGAAACTCGCGATTAAGAATATTCCCATCGTACGGGAGTTTGATGATGTCTTTCCGGAGGCATTATCGGGTCCTCCACCAAATCGTGAAGTTGAGTTTTCAATAGAACTCGTACCGGGTGCTTTACCTATTTCAAATACACCTTATAGAATGGCCCCAATTGAGTTGCAGGAATTGAAGAAGCAACTCCAGGAGAATCTTGATAAGGGATTCATACGCCCTAGTGCATCACCTTGGGGAGCACCTCTTCTATTTTTTAAGAAGAAAGATGGATCAATGAGACTCTGCATTGATTATCGAGAACTTAACAAGATCTCTATCAAGAACAAATATCCTCTCCCACGCATTGATGACTTATTTGACCAACTACGCGGAGCTCAATACTTTTCCAAGATTGATCTTTGTTCAGGGTATCATCAATTAAGGGTCAAAAAGGAGGATATACCAATAACGGCTTTCCGTACAAGGTATGGACACTATGAATTTATAGTGATGCCATTTGGTCTTACTAATGCCCCTGATATATTTATAGATCTAATGAATAGAGTCTTTAGAGACTATCTTGATCAATTTGTGGTAGTCTTTATAGATGATATTCTTGTCTATTCAAAGAGTAAGGAAGAGAATGAAGATCACTTGAGAATTATATTGAAGACCCCGAGAAAGGAGAAGCTTTATGCCAAATTTACCAAGTGTGAATTTTGGCTTCAAAAAGTTGCATTTTTGGGTCACATAATTTCAAAAGAGGGGATATCTGTGGATCCAGCAAAAACAGAGGTTATCGAAAGATGGTCAAGACCAACAACAGTAACTGAGATCCGAAGTTTTCATGGTTTGGCTGGATATTATCGACGTTTTGTAAAAGATTTTTCACGATTATCTAATCCACTCACCATGTTGACTCGGAAAGGAGTTAAGTTTTTCTGGACAGAGGAATGTGAAGAGAATTTCAAGGAGTTGAAAAGAAGGTTGTCCAGTGCACCTGTTCTCACACTGCCTTGTAGTGGAGAAAGGTTTGTGATCTACAGTGATGCATCCAAGAAGGGATTGGGGTGTGTTCTTATGCAAAATGATATGGTGATAGCTTATTCCTCACGACAGTTGAAAATCCATGAGCAAAATTACCCAACAAATGATTTGGAGTTGGCTGCGGTAATCTTTGCATTAAAGATTTGGAGGCATTACCTTTATGGTGAAAGGTGTGATATTTATACTGATCATAAAAGTTTAAAGTATATTTTCACACAAAAGGAGATGAATATGCGTCAAAAAAGATGGTTGGATCTGATTAAGGATTATGACTTCTCAATCCATTACCACCCAGGGAAAGCAAACAAGGTGGCAGATGCATTAAGTCGACAAGACCATGCTAGTTTATCCATGATGAGAATCACAAAAGATCCAATATTTATGGATTTACAAAGGATGGATCTTGGAATTATAATGGAAGGGGAAAAATCTTATCTTTCTCAAATGAATGTTCAACCATCTATACATGTGATGATTAAAGAGGCACAGAAAGAAGATGTCGAGTTACAAAAGAAGGTGAGAAATGTTCCTGAATTCAACCTTGATTGTGATGGGATAATAAAATTCAGGAATCAGGTTTGTGTTTCTCCCATCCCCGAATTAAAGAAGGAGCTGCTAGATGAGGCTCATAGTTCTTCATTCTCTATTCATCCTGGAAGCATGAAGATGTATAGGGACCTGAAAGAGTACTTCTGTTGGGATGGCATGAAAAGAGATGTTGCTGAATAAGTCTCTCGATGCTTGGTTTGTCAACAAGTTAAAGCTGAGAGACAAAAGTATAAGGGGATGTTACAACCATTACCCATACCCGAATGGAAACGGGAAAACATCACTATGGACTTTGTCACAGGACTTCCTAAAACATCCAAAGGAAATAATGCTATTTGGGTCATAGTTGATCGTCTTACAAAGTCTGCACACTTCATTTCTATTAGAGAGGATTTCTCTCTAGATCAGCTTGCCAGGATATATGTAAAGGAAGTTGTAAGATTGCATGGAGTACCACTTTCTATTATATCTGATCGGGATCCAAGATTTACCTCGAAGTTCTGGAGAAGTCTTCAGCATACTCTGGATACAAAGTTGAGTTTCAGCACTGCTTATCATCCCCAGACAGACGGTCAGTCAGAGAGAACAATTCAAACCCTAGAAGATATGTTGAGAGCTTTCTCTATGGATTTCAAAGGAGGTTGGGATCAACACCTACCTTTGGTGGAATTTTCCTATAATAATAGATTTCACTCTAGTATTCAGATGGCTCCTTATGAAGCTCTCTATGGAAAGAAATGCAGGACTCCAACTTGCTGGGATGAAGTTGGGGAAAGAAAGCTATTAGGACCTGATCTCATTGATGAAATGGCAGAAAAGGTCAGATCTATTCAACAACACATAAGAGCAGCTCAGAGTCGACAGAAAAGTTATGCCGACAACAGAAGAAAAGACCTAGAGTTTGAAGTGGGTGATAAAGTGTTCTTACGAATATCTCCCTGGAAGAGGGTTATGAGATTTGGAAAGAAGGGGAAGTTGATCCCTAGATATATCGGTCCTTTCGAAATACTGGATCGTGTTGGAAAGGTAGATTACCGATTGGCTCTTCCACCGAATCTCTCTCAAGTTCATGATGTGTTCCATGTATATCTCCTGAGAAAGTACATACCTGATCCTTCACATGTACTCAGCTCAGAAGTTGTACCGCTGGAGCAAGATCTTTCCTATGAAGAACAACTGATAGAGATTCTGGATCGTAGCAAAAAAGTCCTACGAAACAAGACCACTCGATTGGTGAATGTTTTATGGAGGAACCACCAATTAGAAGAAGCTACATGGGAGCTTGAGGATATGATGAGGGAGAAGTATCCTCATATGTTTGTTACAAAGTGACGAATTTCGAGGGCGAAATATTTTTAAGGGGGGTAGAATGTAACACCCAAGATTTTTATGAGTAATATTTTGTTTTTATATATATCATCAAAGGAATCTTTTACTACATACTAGCTTGGCTTACTTTACACGCAACCGCGACCTTCCTCGATAGCTTGCATCGTACGCAATACTGAGTTTCACTAAACAACGATATGCTATTAAAATATTATTAAAACTAGCTGTTATGAATAGTAATAACAAATTTCTGAAATTTTATTAATTTTATCTTACAAAATGGACTTCATTTTTGGATTCGGAATACCGAAATTATCCTAGGGTGAAATTTTGGTATTTTTCTGAAAACTTTCAATTTTTGATGAATAGTGAAACCACTAAGTGGTAGGTTAAAAACTGAATTTTGCATAAAACATAATTTTACCGCTTCTGTGAATGGAATTTCGAAAATCCGAGAGGCACAGTTAACATCAAGGACTAAAATGTGGTTCAATGAGATGAAAATAATTTTTTGGTGAATAGTAACTTTTTTCTTTTTTTACCACGGTTAAAAGTAAATAGGGTAATTAAGGGTAAAATTGATTTTATTATTACCCTAAAACATGTCCTAATTCTATTGGACAAGTTTAATTAGACCAAAAACAAACTTAGTAATAAAATATGACCATTTAGGTCCACATAGATTAGATTAGGACATTTATTATTAATTTATTTAAAGGAGGGTTAAAATAGATAAAATCAAAGTTTAATAAGTAAATAATTTTTAATATGAATTTATTCATAAGATAAATTAGACTATAAATATTTATTAGAAAGATAAAAAGATTTCCTACATGATGGTATTTTATTTATAATTTTTAGACATTAAATAATTTAATTTATGTATGACAGAATGACGATGCAGTAATTATCTTATTAATGAAATATTGACATAATTGATGTTATAAACACCAAAATAAATGTAATTTGAGACTTTTTATGAATTACACTAATTTTATAGGTTACTATGATATATTAGTGTTGATTTAATCAACTTGGTTCGAACAAATAATTCTGTTATGACTTTCAAAAAAATCATATATCAAATAGTGTCAAAATTGACACAAAATAGTTTTTAAATCAAATATTATATTATTAATTGTTATTTTATTCCTAAAAATCTAAGGTTCGGCCAAATGACTTAGATAAGGATATATATATATTAATAATAAACAATTTTGGGTTCGTTTGGCATGTTATAGTAAGTGTATTAACCATATAGTGTAAGAAAACAAAAAGACACGGTAAAAGTTAAATTATTTAACTTAGAGTTAAATGTAATTGATAAGGTTAAAATAATAAACTAAACTTTTCTAAATCCTATTGGTTGATAGTTGTTCGACCCATCCCCACTTTAGCTTCTAAATAAGACCCTTTGGAACCATTATAAACCGATTTTGACTTTAATATAAAATAATATTTTGAGATATTCCTAAGGTGCCCCTCTCCTCCCTTATAAAAGGGCACCTCCTCCCCCTCCTCCTCACACCAATTTGAGCACTCAAGCTCGGCCAACCCCTGCCATTTTCTCCTCTCCACTTCCCTAGAATAATCCTAGAGGTCCTGGTCTTCTTCAAATACCAATCTTAGTTCCCTAAGTGGAGGATTCAAAGAAGCGTTCCAAAGAAGAGGTAATATCCATTACCAATCATTTCAATTTCTTTCTTCTTCAACTTCTTCTTCTTTAGTTGTTTCATGATAAAGTAATAACATCAGTATTACTTACATACTGATATGTTATTATAAATATGAAACAAACCTAATTCACCTTCTATCCATCCTATGGAAAAATGAAATCACCGCGCGTGCGTATGTACGGAATACCGTCTCCACGCCGTGGTGTAATCTATTTTCCACCATCACCTTACAAGGATGAGTATAATGGTGTAATGAGTAACTATTTATGATTATTATAAAGTAATATTGATACTGAAAAAATATACTTATACTCCAATACAATTCCATGATCATAGGAACGATATCATCACTCGTGCGTACGTACGGAATACCGTCTCCACGATGTGATGCAACTCGTTCTACATGATCATCATTACATAGTAATTATATAAATGACTTTAATGAATAAATATGATATATGTTACACTAATACCATTCTGGATATAAGTTATCTATAACCTTAAAAGAAGAATAAGAATTTATTCGGCAAAACACGCATATGAACAAAAGTCAATAAAGACCCGAGTAATAAGTAACAATGAAATATTACTAACAAGAAGCTAAGGATATTACCATATATGATATCATATCAATATGTATGATTATGGAATAAGTCAATAACATTATTTAAACCATTATACAGGAGCTTCAGACACATACAAAGCAAATCGGACCTAAGGTAAGGGAAATATCACAATCTCATTTTTATCCGAGATTGTTTATTCGTAAGTATTTACTGGGGTGTATTTTATCATCCACATCCATGTTTCATCAATATGTAATATTATTTCCATCCACCTAAAATTGTTTAAATCCATTTTTACCCTTCGGTGAGTTTTTATTAATATGTATGAAAGGAATCTTTTGTCGTTTTTCGTACGAGGTACTTTTTGACTTTTCCGACAAAAGTACGAAGAATGTTTTTTTTAACTTATACGGCATGAATGGATTTTTTAAAAATTATTTTCCAAGAATATTCCTTTATAAGTTTTCAAGTTTATTTTTAATCAACTTCTTTATTTTATAATTGTATGACATGTTAAGAAAGGAAAAGTGTTTTTGATGTAGAAAGGATATTTTCCACAAGAATGAAGTTCAAGTATTTTATCGAAATTATTTTCCATCTAAGATAATAAAAGGGTTCTGTTTTTATCCCTATTATTACATGGATTTGATTATGTTGTGATGGAAATATTTTTATGAATTCCTTTATCTTATATGAATTGTTTTATGATGTCATGTTGTTTATGAATCCCATTTTTATTACATGGGTTACGCTATGATGTATGGTTTATGATTATGTGGCACACATAAGAAAGGATTCATTATAAGATGGGTGGGACCTATATCTCCCTCCAATGCATTGGGTAAAGATTTTATATATCATGAGATAGACATGGCTGGAATGGTAGGTTATACCGGTTTAGTGAAACCGGACTGGAACGAGGGTGACTCGGTTCAGAAAGGGACTCTGTCCACTAAGATAGTCTTGGCAATGAGTCATGACTAACAAGAAATGATTTTCCATGATTATGTGTGCATGCCACAAAGTTTAAAGTTTCATGTTATGATTATGGGGATCTCATTTTCATTTCTATGATTTGTTCCATGTTAAGATATTATGATCTCTTTTGTAGGTTATGATTTTCAAAAAGATATGATATGATTTTTATTTCCTTTATTTGCCCTTGCTGACCATTTGAGCTCACCCTTCTATGTTTTCTTTTCCCCAGGTCAGGAAGATGAATATTAAGTAGAATATGCTAAAAGGGACCCCAGATATGATGAAATAAATGGGAGACACTGTAGAAGATTTATGAACCAGTTGTTTATGTTTCCCAGTTTCTAAAGACACTATACCTATACGGTCCTTTGTGGTTTTGTCATATGTTGTAATAAGTGTACTTCAATTTTGAAGTATTAACAATGTATGTAAAGTATGGGTCGTTATATCAGTACACTCCTCTACATTGTTCATGAAAAATATATAGCCATGTGTCTAAATACTCCCCACAAAAAATAGTGAGCATCAATATAATTATTGGTATATTGACCACTATATAGATATATTTTATTCTCTTGTAATATTTGATACCTTCTCTCTATGAATCATATATTTTTGAGATTCCCCATTTTTTCACACTAATGCACCTAATGGAAGGCGAATTTCATTGATTCATTACCATACAACCAAATGTTCCGTTGCTTATCTGAATCTTTTGAATTTAATTTGTACCCAAATAAATTTTTAACAATATATGGGGGCCAAAAATTTAAAAAAATTCATTACAACATTCTATTTAACATCATTCCTCATACTATCCCTTTTATTTTATTAGGACTTTTACATCTATTTTGTTAGATCATTGTTTCACACTTCCATATTTTCTATCACCTGAGTGATCTATATTCTTGATGCCATATCTAGAGACAATAAAATCTCCTAATATTTTAATTTTTTAGGTTTAATAAATTCATCTCCTGGGTTGTCGATATATTTTCTTTGTTGTTTATTTTTTTTATTTAAACAATTTTTCATCCTTTTCTATTATTTACCATTAAAATTGTAATCAACATATATTTTTGTGTTATTTTTAATTTAATAATTATGATTATCTATTTATTCCTTGATCTCATACATCCATTTCATTCTTTTATAACTTATAGTGTTTGGAATCATGAAAAAATCTATTTATATTTATTTTATTGTCCCTCTAGACATCTATCTCCTAAATGAAGGATTCTAATTCAACCTACATGTCAAAAAATACTTTGATTTATTCATAATAAATGCTTCTTTATTAATTTTTTGGGATCTACCTACAACTTCCATCATAAAATTTTATCTATGATCATTGTAGTTCTCCATATCTTCAACATCAGATTCTTATGAACTACCATTTTATTATGAAATAATATTCTATTGTTTATTTAAATTTACCTTAAAATTTTTTTTACAATTCACATCAGATGAATAATTTTTCATTTAAAATTTTAAATAATCTTTATAATAATTTTAAAACATCTTAGAGAACCCTTTCTCAATATGTCCAAACTATCCTTATCAAAATCATACTAGAGGATGTTTCCCATTTAACATTTCATTTCCCACATATATATTTGAGGAAAATAATGATATTTCATCACCAATATCTTTTTTCTCTAGGGAATATTCTATATTTAACATCATCAATTACTTGAATTCAACCTCTATAGAAATCCCTTTCCCAAATACTCAATATCTTTAATTCTATATTTTTATGACAAGGGTACTATGAATTATTTTAGTGTCATCTCCATTAAATCATTTACTTATAGTAATTAGAAATTGAAATTGAACTATGGTGGAATTATTTTGACCTTACACATAATAGTATTTGTATCTTCCATAATTTCTCAAAGAACCCAGATGTATTCCATAAAACATTCACCCTATTAAATAATGAACCTACAAACACATTTGGGTGAATTGATAGTTGACATATTTATTCTAAAAAACTATAAAATTACATCTCTATACTTCTATCCACATTTATAGATATTTAAAAGCATTTCCAACATAGATTTTTTGGACTTACATGACCTCGGCTTCAGGTATATGTTATTAGAGAAAGGTCTTCCTAAGGCATTGATTCCTCTATTGTAAGAATAAAATTCCATTTAGTATCACTATAATAATTTTATACCACCCACAGTAATATAAATAACAGGTATTATTGTTATAAATACATATATTCTTAGGACCAGAATTAGTTATAATCCTGATTAATTCAAAATTGAAATGTATTTTCATTAATGATCAGAATCTATTTTTTGATTTTAATCATCAACTACTTCTACAGAGAGATAACTAATTATTTTAACCATTAACTGTAATAAATTTTTTTATTATGAAATGGATAAATAACCATTGATTTGTTAATATGGTTATAAAATATTAAAAATAATTCTCTTTCATATATTTCATTATAATTAAACCAAACAATCCTCTCTCCTTTTCTCTTCAAAATAGATAATCAGAGATTAATGCATGCATACGATCAAAAAAATTAATTTGTTTCCCAAAAATTGGTTGTTTATAAGGAGTATATATATAAATGTTCCCATAGACAAATATACTAAATAAAACTGTCTTATATAATGTTATTTGGACTCATTTTTCATCATAGTTTACAAAAAATTAAAATTTGAATGATCACTACTCTCTCTAATGATATGTGATAAATTCCACTTCAGATGATTATATTTTTATCACATTATTTAAAATGTTTTAGACCTTATTTGGGGTAGCATTCGGATCCAATATCATCGACTTCACATATAAAAAATTAAAATATAATTACTGTGCCATTAGTTATGGTTTTTAAAACATTGTCTTCCACAAAAAAATATTCATGACATTTGAAAAATTTACAAATATTCATAGATCATTTTTTCAATGTTGAGAAACATTCAAATTTCAAAGAACTATTTAGTTTTCAATGATGCTGTAAACTTTCATGCAACATTTGGACTATTGTGCAACTTCCTTGTTCTTAGTGAAAAAAAATCCATTTTCTGCGTGCAACTAATATTTGATTAATTAAAATAATAAATAAATTTATTATATAATGTATTATAAGATTATGATCCTGGATAATCAATAAGGGTTAATCCACTCAAAAGATTGGGGAATCCAAATATTAAAGGACACGGTTTTCAAATGATGGAAATCCACTGTTCACCCTCATATGATCTCTCAACATTCGTTCTATGCTAAAATTCAGTGAATTAATATTTATTTTATTATGAAACTAAAAACCATCACTCAAATACATTTTCATTCCATGGGTTGTTGTAAATAACCTTATGTCACACAACTCTGACATAAATGATGTTTCAAAACATTTGATAAATAATATCATTTTCAATATTTTGATACAATGGCCCCTAATAATTACATACACCTAAATTTTTGAAACACCATAACACATTAATGAAACATTTACATTTAACTTTAAATACATAATTTTATTAAAATACTATTTCTCTTTCTATATATTATTTCACCAAAAAAAGTGGGTAGCATTGGAAAATGATGCCATTTTGTACCTGTAACATTATTTACCACTAAAAATGATTCTATATTTCCCTCTTAGTTATTTTTTAATATATTTTTTGAATAATATGCCTAGATATCCTAAAAAAACCATGCCTACATTCTTATTATGAAAACATAATAAAATAAAAAACACAAAAATGTTATGTTGATGATTTTTTCAAACATTAATTCCATACAAGATGATATATGACATAAAGGGATATAAAGGTGTCATTGTGTATGTATTGGGTCAATGAAAGTGGGATTTTTTCATATCACCATGATATAAATAAATAAAAAATCCTTTGACACCATAGAGCATGGAATGATTTATCTACAAGGTTCATCTGTTAAAGAATAAGGGTTTCCCTTTATTAGTCATTACCCAAGACAATTTTATGTTTCTATTAAGGTGATTAATTTTATAACATTAGTTTTTCACGTTATGTTCAAGCATCCTCAACCATGATTTTCTCCTTTTTGGAAATAAAACATCGAATTTTTTTTATATTATGGATATTTGACTGGAATCAAAAGTATGAAAGTACCTATAAATGGGATATTCTTTTGAAATATGTATAGGAATCCCTTTTTGTGTTTCTTTGGTAAATGATGTTGCTGAAATCATGGTGGAAAATATACTCATGAGGATTCTAATTTTATCATTGCAACATTGACTGGATGAAATGGGTGTGGGGTTTTATGAGGAGTATCAAAGATGCATAGACGAGGATAAGAGATACACCATATGTTAATTAAAGATGATGGAACTTTTTCACCAATGGATTCCATTATTTAAATGTCTTTTGCGATCCATGATACATATATAAATAGTATGAGGGATATCATCTCCAATATAAAATATTACCATTATGAAATGAATGCATGATCTTTAGAGCCATATAAATACAAAAAATTAACTTATTATATATATGAAATTTATAATATAAACATATTTTATTATTGGGTCATTTAAAATAATCTATGGTGAAGGTTTTCAAATATATTCCATGATCTATTATAGAGAAATAATAGTATTCTCCTGAAAAGATGAATTGCATGAGTGTCACACCCATGTAAGCCCTCAAAATCTTGTTGTGGAAGTACCAGATAGAGAGACATGATATAGTTACCCATGAATTTCATATATTGATATTATATCTATTATAATTATTATTCAAAAAATCTATTAACCATATCCCTATTAACTGAAATATGTTAGTGTATTTGGAGACAAGATATGCCATCTTTTAATTTCATGAATGATCTTAATTAGCTCCCGTAATGATCATTCCATTAAGTATTATTTGTAAAAAAACCCCTACATAAACGTTTTATTCATGATCTAGGGGATGTAAACTGAATAAAGGGAAATCATAGATTATCAATAATGGTAAAAAATGGAGATAATCAAGTATAACATGAAAAACAATGCATCATAACATTAGAAAAAAACCCATACCCTTCACATAAAAGATCAAATTATTGATCCAATGAAAAACTTTTGGTAGTTCATATGAAATGAATAACATTGAAATTGAATAAAATTTTCCATGATAGCATGAAATTGTCATATTACATGGAATTTTGGAATACAAACATGCACAAAAAATCATTTCCATAGTATTCACGACTCACTACCAAAGATATCATAGTGGAATGGTTTCACTATTCACACTATCATAGTAGACAAGGTTCACTCCCAAACCATCATTGTAGAAAAATTCCCTATGTATCCCAGGTTTACCCCTTTTTTTCCCTAATCTATCCCATGAGATATAAATTACTAACCAATTCATTGTATGTATATATAGGACCCACACATCTCATAATGAAAAACATATTTTTGGGTGACACATTAACATAATAAATTCCTTACATTATAAAACATGAAATGAAATGGGTTTCATAAACATCTAATCACATTATAACATGAGGAAAAAATACATGTTTCATAATAATTTAATCATTTCACCATATCATAACCTATAGAAAAAGTGATTTCTATAACAATTATAACATCGTATAACCCGTGAAATAGAAAATGGTTTCTAAATAATCTTATAAAAATAAACCACTAAAATAATTAATAAAAATGATGATTTTAATAATATCTCCATTGAATTAAAACATACATCAAAGTAAGTAATATTACCTGGAAAATTATTTTGAAAGATAAATTAGATGAATTATTTTTCAGGAAAACTAATTTTCATTTAAAATAACATTTTATAACTAATATAATAATAAAATATTTTATAAATCCTTTTATTTGAAAATTTACATAATTAATTATAATGTTATATTTAAGAAATCATTCAATCATTTCTTTAAGAAAATAAAATTTTCACTTTGAAAATTTTTTTATAAAATAATAAATATTTTAGAAATCCTTTTAATTTTTAAATAATTGTTTTAAAATGTAACTAACTAAAGAAATTTATAGAAAAAATTTTATTTAAAAATAATTTTGAAAACATTTAAGGGAAACATGAAATAACCATGTAGTCATGGAAATATGAAATAATTTTCATTGAATGCATGTTAAAAATAAAGATTATTTTCCCATTTTCAGTAAAAGACCAATGAAAATTGTGTATAAGAAGACAATAAGATTCCTTTGAAATGTTTTTGTAAAAAATAAAACATGGGTAAAAAATTATTTAATAAATAATTTTGATCTTGTTAATTTTTTTTTAAAATATTATTATAACATAGTTTTGGTTAAAAGTTTGAATTTCATCTAAAGATAGAAATAAAGTTGATATTTCTTAAATACATTCCTTTAAACTATATAGTAAATAAAGTGACTAAAATTATGTTAAAATGATAACTATCATGAAATAGGAATAGGATAATGAATTTCATGAGTTTTCTAAGAGATTTAATATAGTATTTAATCATTATAAATTTAAACATATATAATACCAATAAACAACGATCATGTAACATAAAATTATTACTAATTTGTTTACATTAAATAATCAAAACCATGAAATAATTTCATTAAATGAAACATATAATATCATTAACATAAATATATTCAAAAAATTTAATTTTAAATTATTTTCCTATAAAACACACAAAAGAAACAATTGGTGAATATTCATATGCCTCATAGAAATAAAAGTGAGACTATAAATCCATTACCAAATGTCTCGAATTACATTGTAATCATTGAAACCTCCCTTGTAATAAATGTATATTTATAATAAATAAATATTAAAATCACAATTGTATATATCATACCATTTTTTAATTATTACTATTTATTTATCTTTTATTAAAAACTACTTATTAAAATCCCATTTTAGCTTATAAACAGTCTTTTTTTATATATGTTTTGATTTGTAATTTTTGGTACCGTTACATTGATAGTTTTCATATAATATCAAGAATAAAAGTCATGAAATAATTTTCAAATTTATACATTGATTTTACTTGAAATAATAATCTTGAATATGGTTTGGGAAATTATGTATGTTACAATCATAAAGACATTAGGCCGTACATACACAAGAATATCATTTTTATTTTACAATGAGCGTTATGAAAAGGTGGTAAGTAATATTTTATAGATACATACTTATAATATGAAAATTAATAACATATTATTTATTTAAATATAATTATAAACATCATCTATGGGGTTTTTAACGAAAATATATATTCACATAGCTTCATGATTGTTGTAGTCCACAAGTACATGAACAACATTATTGTCATATTATGTGTGAAAACATGTGAAATAATATCATAAATTGTCATTTTTGAAGAAATATTGATTCGTTAATATAATTATTATGTCATATATATCACATATATTCATAAAATATATCAATATTTTCATTAATGTAAATTAATAGTGGAAATGAATCAAAGGCCTTCATTTGGCGGTAGTTCTCTCTACACACAAGCGACATATTGTATCCTCAAAGGAATGGAAAATAAAAACATCATATAGTATATAATGAATACATATGTATAATGTGCTATACATTTTATAAATATAATTAATATCCACCAACATACCCAAACTTGAGAAGTTGTAATGAAAAAATCAATTACATCAATTCGTGGAGTGATAGTCTACAGTAGACACGAAAAATGATTTAATAATCCATTTTATGGAAGCGGAGATTTTTGTAGGGAATGACTATAACATAAAAACATATGAGTATATTTAATATACAGAGTTTATTATATTATCGTGTTTTAATATGAATGTTGGGAGGTGTAGAAAAAAGTAACATAAAAACAATCGTTGATGAATGATGCCTCTTCTCAAGGCATGCTATTTATTTTATCCCAACAAACAATAATTAGATAGATTAACGACCAAATTATGTATTTTATGATTATAATAGATATTTTTGGAAGTGATATGTGCAAAGATTTTATAAAAAAATGGGTTTATGGATGTAAAAGAGAGATGATGGGGTGGTCTTTAATATGTGAGATGAATCACATAATTACCAATGTTTTTTTTCAATAAAAAATGTTTAAAAATGGTGTATTATAAAATATTAGAACTTCTAGTGCATAAAAATATCTATACAATTGATTTTATACAAATTTCTAGATCATTTTTATCATAAACATTTTAGTTTGACAACCGTTAAACCCATTTTTACCTTTAACAATGAAAAACGAATTTTACAATTTTAATAATTTATTTTGTCCAAAAATTAATTTGGAAATTTTAAATATTGTATCAATGTTTAAAAATTCCATTCACAGAATTTTAAGCATTTAAATTAAAATTATACCTTCAAACATTATGAGAAATCATATTTTCAATGTGAAAATATACAAAATATCACAATGTTTTTATATACAAAGTTATTATGAAATTGATTAAAATGAAATAAATTGGACTAATAGATATATAATTTTAATAATTTTAATTTAATATAAACCTAAAATATAATTATTCTTTATAAATATTTACAATGAAATTATATATTTCTATTAAAATTCTTTTTATTCACTATCCCAAAAAAATTATATTTTAAAAAAATTAAAAAAAATTTGAACCAAACATAATTTTTAAATTAGAATTTTAAAAATAACTTTTATCAAATAATTTCACCAAATTTGGAAAAATATAAAATTAAAAATGAAACTAGCAGAGGAAATGAAATTGCAGGTATTTGAGAAATTTATTTTTTATGCATTTGATGATATTAAATTTAATTTATTTAAAATAATAATAGATTTATTAATATTCGATAAAATATATTGATATATAATATCTAAAATTTAATTTTAAACATTTAAAATTAGGGATTATAATTGTTAATTAAAATGGAGAAAAATTATGCATTTTATAAATATTTCCGAAAAATTTCCTTTTAACCCCAATAATTAACCATTAATAAAATAAAATATAAATTTACAAAAATAGTAAAAAGGGGATTAAATATAACTAAAGGATGATTATTTTAGATTCCAACAAAATTAAGAATATCATTTAATTAATTTATTTGAAAAATTATAATTCTATTGAAATCTATATTTTTCATTATTCCCTAAATAATTAATATATTCAGAAAAATCACAAAATATAACTATAAGTTAATTTCAATATGATTATATAAATAATAATTTTAATTTCATAAAAAATCATAAAATCAATAAAAATTAATTAAAATGTATTCACGTAAAAATAAATAAAAAACATTATTGATAATTTTTTTCATGAATATAATAACATTACATAAATTGAACGATTATTTAATAAGAATATATTATAATTTTTTATTACTATATTTATAGGTATACTTCATAAATTTTTTAATATTATTTACAGCCACCTATTTAGAAACTATGTTCTAATAGTCAAATTTAAAATAATATAATCTCATGGTTTACTAAAGCTCTGTTTTGCTTGACATGCAATCTATCAAAGTAACTGGTTGTTGTATGTAACAATATATAAACATGGAATTTCATATGAAACATTCTGTCTAAAAATTGAAATTAATTCCAAAAAATATATTTCAACAAATCTCAAAATGTTTTATTCTACCCACCATAAATTGAATTTCTCCTACAAAATTCATTTATGCCATCAATGATCATTCATTTAAAAATTACTATATGTAACCAAATATAATAAATATTAAAATTAAAAATTACATTCAAAAGGGTATTTTGGGAAAAAAGGCTTCCCATAGTGACTCATAACTACGATTCTATATATGAAAAATATGAAGGACGTGAAAACATGGATATAAGAGATAACAACAGCACCTAAATACTGATGGAGAGTGATTTAGAACAAGGTCAGGATAAATTTAATGGCCATTAAACCATAAATAAATTTTCATGAAAGTGGTAATTTTTATCATATTAAATTATAATTGAATTAAATATTATTATTTAAAGACCCTTTTCCTATTTTTAGTGAATTCCATTTCTATATATTGAAAACGAATACAAATATTGTTGAATTTTTTTTATTTAATATGTATAATATTGTACTTTTGTTTTTCCTTGATCAATTTTTACTTTATATCTTTCTCTTAGTGATGATTTTTATTCATATCCAAAGCACTAAATAAAATCCATAATCTAATGAATAATCATTCTTTATATCTCCAATTAATTAAAAGGTTAACACTGGTTATCCTATATGGATAAATCTTCATATGGTGAAGTAATAAATTATTCTATAAAACTACATCCATTTTTAAACTTAAACTATACCATAAATAGTTATCCCTATAAAATGTATATAATTATGAAATTATATATAAGGTCCCTAAATTTCTCAAAATCAACTTAAATGTAATTATACATATTTCATAAAGTGTTAGTAGATTCGCAAAAATCAAACATGTGAATTCCTTCATCATGTAGTATCTTAAACCATGCTAGAAACATTTATTACCATAAAAACCTATTGAATAAAGTACATTCACCCTTATAATACACTAATTATTTGTTATATTCCTTAAAAAAATATTTAAAATTATATCAGTAATTGGATAAACCACATTATCAACAAATCATTAATCATTTTCAATGCAATCAACACTGTCAAATTAAAATTAATTATATCCAATGTATCTTTATCCCCTCATCATTATCACGATATCTAAAACATATTAATGGTTATCTTAACATTATTAAAATGAAACATTTCCATGAAATAACTTTTCTAGTACATCAATACTATTTTTGATATATTTTCAACTCATTAATTTAATAATTATACTGAAATGTACTTAAATATTTTTTGATTCATATAAAATAATCATTGATATCAAATAAATAAATAACTCATTCTACCCAAATCTTTCTCAAGAAATTAATTGTGATTCATCATCTTATTCCTTAATACCACATTGATTTGATATTCCATTTGTAGTCTGTTCATCATCAATTGAGAAACTGTTACCCATACAACCTTGTTTATTCTCTTCACGAGAGTTCCCCTAGAAAAATCTATTTCTTAACCCTTTTAATTACCAAATTTAATATATTTAATAGTTGATGATACCATATAGTGACCAATATTCCCTTCCATTATGTTTAGTGGAATATATAAATTTTTCATTTTTAATTAAATACATTATTCTCTAGTCCTATACAAAAAAATACCTTCATGATTACTTAAATCATTCATTGGATTGATTCATCCCACATTCCTCATTAGTAGAATGATAAATAATCATTCATCTATATTCATTACCTCATTAAATAACATAGAAATCCATCTTTTTTTTATTTGATCCATTAGTAATATTCACTAAAGATCACAATATTAATTATATAACATGATATATGATTAGAATAATCATGATATTTCTCTCTAAAATAAACATGCAATTTTGATTCTCATAGTCCTATAATTGTCCATCTGATTCAACAATAACATGATTTCTTATAGATTCACTAATTGACATTGACAAAACATTTTAGTATGGGAATGAATAATTATAGTGTAAAACAACATAATAATTAAAAACACATATATGATATATAAATATTGAAACCTTTTTTAAATCTATGACACCTTTGGGTTTACCTCACTGATAATATACTTTAATCCTCCATGATGGTTTGAAACAGTTTTATGAATTTGAAAGGAAAATCCTCTAGAAGTGTCAAAAATGGTGTATAAAAAGGCCCATTTCCATGCACTAGTTAACAATCTAGTCCAAATAGATGATCAATTTTCAATGTTATTACACATATTGACATATATAATAATGTCACATCAATTTTTTGTATCCAAAATGTGATGTTATTCTTTTAGAATAATCCTAATATAAAATTATCTAATATTTTAGGATAATTTCATAAACATTGACACATTCATAGAATAATCATAAATTACATCTCAAGACCTATCCTAAGAAAAATCCCTAGGGATCTCATAAATGTTTTATAATCCTAATTCCAAATGCCACTAAAAAATTCCTTTGATACAATATGTTATGGACTAGGATTTTAATATATATATATACAATATTTTAGGATAAATGTTGAATACATCAAGAAAAAAACTCCTTCATGGTTGTAATAGTATAGTGTGTTAGGAGACTACATACACCATCATAAAATTTCATGAATTAGTTTCAATTTCTACTATAAATATTATCCCATTAAGTACGTTTCATATACATACCCAACCTAAATATATTCTAAAAGACCAGGGAAATGGAAAAATTAAAAAGGCAGAGCGGAGATACTTAGTAAGGGTAAACATGGGATATAAGTAATCATATTATGAACATAGGGTTATAAAATAGAATTATAATGATTACAAACCATACACATCACAACAGTTATAAGAGAATCATATATGGGGAAAATTTTTGTTTTTCATAATAAAAGAATCACAAAGAAATCAAAGAATGTGAGCCATGAGAGTATTACCTTTTTATATAACACAAAGAATTGTGTCTTGCACATAATCGTAGAAAACAATATTCATGGTACAAAATCCAAACTATCAAGGATATCAATGTTAAATGGGTTCACTACATTAACCATCATTGATGTAATGGTTCACTCAAAAGACGGTCGTAGTTGAAAAATTCCCTTAGAAAACTATGGTGACTCCCTATTTATGGAACATTAATCTACTGGGATATAAATATATGAAAAATTCATTGTAGGTAGATATTTGTCCCACCCATAAAATAATGAAAACAATATTTAGGTGTTCTACAAGATCTTAAAACTATAAATATATCAAAACCCATGAAATGAATTGGGTTTCATCAAAAATTCATCACATCATAACATATGGAAAAGATATAGGTTTCAAAATAATTTCATTATATCATAACTCATGAAAAATGAAGTGGGTGTTATTAGAATTTTACCATGGTATAACTCATAAATGAGAAATGAGGTTTATAAAAAAACCATATTCATAAACTATTCACTGAAATTATATGAATGGTATCATTGGTTCATATCCTTGGTAAATCTTATGTTATATAAAATTCATTGTGATTTGATTAAAAATTATTTTGATATATAAATCACTTAAAACATTTCAAGAAGAAAATAATTTTTTTAAAATAACTTATTAAAAATAAAAAAATTAATAAAAATATTTTGGAAATATATATTTCGAAAATAACCATGATAAATTGTGATGGAATCCTTAAAAACCATTTAAAACATTTATTGATTATAATATCCTTTTCTCTTTGAAACACAAATTTTTAAACATAAATCTTGTTCAAAATAATTTATATAAAATATTGAAATTACCAAAATTTTAAAGAAAATATTTTATTTGAAAATAATGTTGATAAAATGTAAGGGATAATTTAAATAATAACGTGGTCATGATAGCAATAAATATTTTCCACACCATGCATTTTAAGAACAAATATTATTTATACATTTTTTGTTAAAGCCAAACAGATATTGTTTGGGAAATGAAATGATGAATACATTCAAAAAATATTGTAAAAGTATAAAATAGTGTAAAAAAATATTAAATAAATAATTTGAATAATCAAATTTTTTTGAATACCCTTCAAGAAAAACATGGTTTTGGAAGAAAATGGGTTTATGACCAATGAGAGAAATAATGACTGTTTTTCTAGAAATTAGTAATTTTAAATCATGGGTACATAATGTGATTAAAATTAGGGGAAAACATGTATTATATTTACATAATAATCGGATACAAATTTTTTTAGTTTCGTGACATGTGAATCATTATATTTCATCATTTGAGGGATAAACACAACTAATCATGATAGACAATGATATTGTATCATAAAACATTTAGGACTTGAATAACATTGAATATCAAAAAAACATAAAATAATAAAACATAATGAACATTATAATATGACTAAAATAATGATATTAATTATATAACTTGTAAATCGGTATGTATATTCACTACACAAAAGAAAAGAGTGTTGAATTTTCATATCTCTCCTAAAAATAAAATATAGACTTGAAATATCTTACCATAAGTATCAACATAATTCATAATCATTAGAAACTACAATATAATAAATATAAATATATTATAAAAATATTAAACAACCATAAATATATATCATATAAAATATGGTTTACTTATGGCCAAATATTATTCTTATATAAATAATTCCTTGTTAAAATCAGTTATTGGGTAAAATAGGTTTATTTTTCGTATTTGTTTTGATTTTTTGTTTTTGGATCCCATATAATGATCATGTTACATCATATAAATAAAAAAAATCATTGAATAATTTTCATATTTATAAACCAATTATACTTTAATTAGATGTCATGCAATATGGTTTTGAGAAATAAACTATCTTAGGATAATAGAGATGGTTTCTATACTTACACATAAGTAACATTTAAATTTTCAATGATAATTATAAAAAGCAGTTATGTATTATTTCAAAATGTAATAATTATAATAATATAATTAATAAAATATTTTTTTAATATATATATTTATAAAAATCATCCATGTGGTGCAGTGATGAAAATAGATAATCATATCACTTTGTGAAGGTGGTTGTCACATGTAAATGAATGATGTTAGATTCTTTTAGTGAGTAAAAAGGTATCAAAAATGATATATTATCTTTTAATAATGATAAATATTTCAATAATATCATAAATATTTCGTTTATGTAACATATATTCATTTAATGTTTTCTTATTATCTACCATGTAATGCTCTATTGAAAACAAATCATATAGGTTCAGAAGGCAGTGGTCTAACGTACAAATGTATGAGGATTTTGTAACCAATTATATAGAAGAATATATTTTTATAGATCCTTAAACGATCATAAAAAATATTATTATATTAAATATAATAATGTTATTATATAATAATATTTTATTAATAGTTTAATTATGTGGAGGGAGAAATTTAAAACAAATCGTGTTGAAGAACATTAGCTCATATTCGAGTAAACTCCACATGTTTGCAATAAAAGATTCCCTAAAAATGGATTTGTTTAAAAAAATACGGCTTATAGGATGACATTAGGGTATATTTTTTGTGATTTTCTAAAGGAATTCAGGGAACCAAATGGGTTTTACTATGTGGAGAATAGATGAGAGGGTGTGACCTTTTATAACCAAGGTGAGTGATATAGTTGTAAGGTTTTGAATATAAAAAACATTACCCAAGATTATCTCAGTCTAAAATTATACAAAATTGATTAAAATATTTCCTTAGTCATTATATAGTCATAATATGGATAGAAAATATATATTATAACAGTTTATAGGTAAATTTAACCCTTTTAGATTTAGTTTATCCCGAGGTAAACTTCTTTATACATTAACCATGGTAATTATTTTTTTCATTATTTTCGCTATTATTTTTGGTATATTAATATTATTATAATAATAGATAATATAAAATAATAATATTCCAAACAGGGATGAAATTTTTCAAAATTCCACTTAAAAAAGAAGGCAAAATTTAATTTAAAATTAATCCCATAGACAAGATAATCAAGCAGGGTTTCAAAGGGATATAGTTCAAATTTTTACAATGATTATATTAAAAAAATCAATATTAATTTTATTAAACTGAAATAATTTGGATAAATATACTTATAGATGAAATAATTATACATTAAAAAAGATTTAAAATATAATTTATGTTACTAAATTATTTAATCAAAAATGAAATTTCCAATTATGATTCAGTTTTCTCAGAATTCATCTATAAATTAAAATTTTCAAACAATTTTCCCAAATTATCCAAAACATTATTGAGAAATGATTATTTTAAAAATAAATAATATATTTACAAATAAATTTTCTAATATCTTAAATTTTTTAAATTAAAACATAAGACATATACACGATGAAAAAGTGAGTTTTTTATAAATACTTTTATTTAAAATACATCATGAGTTTATATTAAAAATATATATAGTTAAAATATTTTTTTAAATATTAATTAAAATATAAGGATAAATAATATTTAAATTAAATTTAAATCTATCTGCATGGGATTTTTATATAATTATTTAAAATGGAGAATCATTATGTAATTTAATACAATTTTTTTGTAAAACACACTTTCGAACCCCAATAATAAACAATTACTGAAAATATATAAATTTAAATATAATGTTATTTTGTGGGATAAATATTAATAAATAATAATTATGTTACATTAATAATGAATTGGGAATCTACATTAATTAATATTTTCAAAAGAATTTGTTTAAAAAATATTTATTTTCATTATTAATTTAAAAATGTATATCTTTCCAAGATCGTAAAATTCCACCATAAGATAATTTTGTTTTCGTGATTTCAAAACTGAGGATCATTATATACACATGGTTTATGAAATAAATATAAATTAATTATAATATATTCTCACAAAAAATAAATAAATACCATTTTTGTTTATAAGATGTTTTTGATGAATATAATTATTTTACTAAAATTTGATAGATTATTTACTATGAATTTATAAATAAATTTATATTGAGTAGGAAATTTTTTAATATTGAATAAATTAGTTAATTTTACTAATACCTAAATATTTCATATCTATCTTATAATGGTTATAATTAATGTAATATTATTTCATGTTTAACTGAAGATCATTGTCGCATGAAATGAACTCAATCAAAGAAACTCATTATTAAATATAATAACAATAAAAATCATTTTTCTACACAACATAAGTTATCTAAATAATTAAATACATATTTTAAAATATATTTAATAAAATATAAAGATTTTATTCCTGGCCATAATATCATTTCTACCTTTTTTCTTATAGATATTTTTATAAGTATCTCTCACAATATTATATAATAATACATGGTAGTACTCATATTTCATTAATTCTTTATGTGTGTAACAATGTGAAAACTAAAATATAACTAATATACATCATATTTTCATTAATTATTATTTTTAAATCTCATATATGATTTTAAGAAGTCCTAGGGGGATCAATATTTACTTCATGTGAACACTAGTGGTTCATCATATCTTATGATTCATTGGGTGTTGATCATGAAGGTAGAGGGTTTTGTTAATAAGAAAACATGACTTATATTTCCACAAAACATCCATGGGAATATATGGTTCCCTTATGAAATGTGGATGATTTGGGATTATATTGGAGGTCGGGGTGTTTTTTGGTGTGAGTTACCTGAGTACAATGATTAACTAGAGGGTATGAATACCAGCTGAAAGAATAACACAAACATTGAATAACACAAGGTTTCTTGGACTAATTTATAATTAAAAAATATAATAATTATTATTTATGTTGTATGAATAAAATTAAAAAATTAAATTTATATAAAAATCCCCACACATAAATAAATATATTCAGGATGAATAATACCAAAATCTAATGAAATTGAGGCAGTAACACCATTTTTAACATGAAACAAAGTGGGTGCTTGGGTCGTAGGATTATATTTACTCTATTTTGAATATTTTGGTGGGCCCAAAGATTGAAACAATATTATTAAATTCATAACATCTATTTCTCTCATAGATATACGCCAAATATAGAATATATATAAATACATTATCCTTTTATAAAGAGGGGATATGCCCTAGTAGATCACAATGAATTCGGTGTACCAAATAGAAATACGATCTATCTTTTCATCCTTTCTAACTATAACACGCTCATCTCACATAATTCAAACTGAACTAAATCTGTACTCTAACCTCAATAGAGAATATTGGTGAACATATCTCCATACACATTCCAAGGTGAATTATTATTTGTTATTGAAAAATTCATTGAAATATTTTGTGCTTTCAGGACATTAGAATTATATTTCAATTTTTCCAAAATCTAAATAACTATATTTTATATAATTACTATTAAAATAAAAATCATAAAATTTAATATCCAATGTAGTTATGGAAGAATTTATATAGGAAACAACTGATTAAATTGATCTATACTCATTAATTTTTATCTCACATGGACATCCCATACATTCATGTGTTCATTGATCAATACTCTCCAACTATCCATCAGATAATTTTATTATTCCATATGGATTCAGTCTCTTTAATTATTAAGAAATTTTATGTTTAAATTCCAACTTACAAGTTACGTAATTAATATCTGTTTGAACAGACACTCAAACAAACATGTCGTTCAATAATTTTGAATCCTTATTTCCATCATTTTATGTTTTACAAAATATCATTTGAATGTATAGAGCCTCTACTGGGATCTCTATCTAATAGAAAAATTTAATGAATTTTTTCATGTATTTATTGGTTTAATAAAATATATATTGATTATCAAAATAAAATGGATAAGATTTATTCATATGAGACAATATGGCCTTTTCAATTTTTAATTTCCCTTTATTTGGATATTTTAATTGGAATTTATTACATGATGTCTCATTGGGAATAAATTTTTCCAAGTGTATTATAGATAAAATAAGATTTTTTTCTTATGCAATTCATAAAATTAAATGTATTATTATAATTTTTTAAAGTATAATGAGTTTATCAATTTCTATAATTCAAATTAACGTACATATAAAAACTCATTCCCATGGAGGGGTTTGTTTGTAATGGGTGTGAATAATGGAAAATAGGTTTCTCCTACATAAACATCCCTTTATGTTATTTGTTTTGTATATTTTTATAGTGATAATAACTAAAACCATATGTAGGTAGGATAATAAATTTCCCAATCCAACTATTTCATGGGACATGTTGAACATATTGGTATATTTTAAATAAAGGATAAAAAATATAGGGCTGTCTATTCGAATTTTATCTTCCTATAAGAATTTTATTAATAAGATTCTTGTCAATTTCTCTTACTGTATTTTTATTGAAATTTATTAGTTACCAAACATGAGTTAAAATAACATCCATAATTATGACTATATATTTTTCACCATGGAAGAAAATTAATTTAATTATACCATATTTAGGATGACTCTACAAAGTACATAGTCATGTTTAACAAGGAAGGGAACCAAATCAAAATAATAATAAAATCAAATTCTTTCATGAATGGATATAAATACATATAGATTATTTTGAATTTACTTTTTCTATATTATTTCATAATAGAATGAATATATATTCATTAATGAAAATAACTAGTGTTTATGTAATAACTATAGGTACCTAGGATCAATATAATATATTCATATATCAAACCGTAATTATATTTTTACTTTATAAATAATCAACTAGATTTATAATAAAATAATACATTATTATTGTTGATAATAATTTTTATATAACCCCATCTAAATATTAAGTGCCCATTGCCTCAAATGATTGGATTTTAATATTTAAACATTCTGCACAATATTATTTTGAATAGGAATTTAGCTATGTTCAAAGTATTAAACAATACATATATTATATGCTATATGATAAAAATTATCCAAATTTTATGTGCTCATTTTATTTCATTCATCAATAGTTTGAAACCAATATATAGATATACCTATGGCTTATAATTATAAGATAACTTATCCATGGAGTAAAGTTATACCTAGATAATGTTCTAAAAGAGGTTTGTTTTTAAATGGGTGCTTTCACATATAAATAGATCAATAATAATAGAATAGATTGATTGAAAAAGGTCTAAGTATTAAGTTATTATGGATTACAGCCATCCAATGAAATGTATGGGGCAGGGATAATGTTCCTATGTTGGTGAAATAGGAAAATAAAAAATCTTGAAATATGATTTAAATTCTTTACATTTTGTTTAAATTTAAGACATTATAGGTTTAGATTCTAATAGAATATCTAAATAATCAATAGAAAGTAAAAGAGATATTGGAGGAACCTTTAATAAATATTGATAATTTAGTACGAATAATTCATAATAGTGATGAAGGAGAAGATATCAAAAGTAACAGTAATGATTGAGAATATTTTAAGATAAATTAAGAAATGGGTATAATGGATTAAAACCTGTGGAAATTTGTTAAACCATAAAATATGAAATAATCACATCCCTAATAACTGAGTAATGATTCCAAAAAAGCATAGATCAAATTATAAAACTTAATAAAAAAAATATTCTAAAAAATTGATTAATTATTTATATCATTATTTGTAACAGAATCATCATATGTAGTATTTGGAATATTGCTGTATTCTATTATATTAAACTTTCAAATAAATAAATATTTTCATAGAAGAATTTTATAATTGTGCATCATTATATTGTGAATTTATTTATGTATCCATCACGTTACCTCTTATTTGAAATATTAAGATTCTATTTCATTGAATACAACTAATTTTTTCAAAAAATAAGAAATAATCAAATGTGATATTTTAATGTTATTGGAAAATTTCATATAAAAAATAAATATCTTATTAAAAAAATTACTGTAAATATTTTGTTCAATTATGAAAATTCATAATCGTTCAATTATCATTTATTATATAAGATCATAAATGGATGTAGTTAGACAATATATGATGTTCATTTTTTGTAACCAAGAGTTATGGTTTTCGTATTTTATAATAAATAGATTAGTTTTTATATTCTCTTAGATTTTATATGTTGGATGGGTATATTTGAGACATACATGGAGAATATGTTTCATCACTAAAATCCATGGTTTAACCATTCATATATAAAATAATGAGTGATTCAAGATAAAAGAAAAAATAAATGGGGTTTAGAATAAAATATGTAATATTATAAATGGGATCAGGTAACAATGAAATTATATAATTACACATTCTACATAAAATATATAAATAATTTAATTTCATTAATATGAAAAATTTTCATTTTTTACCTATATCAATCATCCAAGAAATAAAAGATTGATTTCATCCAGGGTCAAGGGTTAACCCCCAGTTTTTTTCTTCTCTTATCTCTTTCTAACACATGGAATGGAAATTATTAGGGAGTAAAAAATATAATTTATATAAAGATTCATTTATATGTTTAATCCTAATAAAAATTGTGTTAGTTTATTTTAGATTTTAACATATTTCATGTTAGACAAATTAAGGGTGTCTATTGTTTGAGGAAGTATATATTTATCCAAAATCATGTGATGTTTATGTTCATTCAACCATTATATAATGTAAAAACCCTACATTATATTCATAGTGATTCAAACAAAATAGGATGGAATTTACATTATAATTATCACTAACCAAATAGGATGTAGAAATCAAACACCATGGAGAAAAACTATGATGAAACATAATAGAAAAATATGCCAATGTTAAGATATTTGTTATGGAATTTCTATAACATTTTAAAATATTCACAATCACATCGATAGTTAACAAAATTATACTACCATCAAAATAAAATTCAACATGTTTTTTTTTTGTTTCATTTATACTCTAATATTTAATTAATTTACTTAATGATCAATCTCATAAAGTAAAGAGTGGACTTTTTTATTATTCCCTTTTTGGGGTTTGAATTATTAAAGTATTTTTGTATACTTTGATAATTGTTTATGTTCATTAAAATTGGACTAAAACTAGGTGTATTGAGTTTAAATATGTAAAAAATAATTTTTTTGACTAAATATAATTGTTATCTAGATTTTAAAAAATTTAGGTGACATTATTAAGAGAAGCATAAAATCAACCTAATGATAATGATGAATCTAGTTTCAATGAAAAATCTTAATGGAGAACCTTCATGATATTTGTTGTTAGGAAATATAAAAAAAATACTTATTTTATGATGTTAAAGGGAACATATCATTGAATAATTTATAGCCTTATGTTTAATTTTGTATGGTTAAAAAAATTAAGAGAGTATCAATCTTCATCTTGGTGAAAAATTGAAAAATATTAATGATGTACACAATATCAGTATAGGGAACATTAAATTGAAACATGTTAATGAATGTTAGGGTCATACTACATAGAATATATTGAGTGTCTGGAATTCTGGGTCATATATAGTTGAATAAAATATTTCATACAATTTAAGAACATAAATATTAATCCATATTGTTGTATCTACTAAATTTTTTTATTACATGAATCCTGAATATAATTAAGTTGACATTGATATTAATGGAAATATAACTAGTAATTTTTTCTTTGGATCAATAGATTTATATATTTAAACAATATTTAAACCAAATTTCGTTATGATAATTATGAATATTTCAATCTATTTGAATATAAGATTGTTAGAAGATATTAATAATATATTTTTGTATTTAAATAAGGCATATTAAATTTATATTTCTTAGTCTAGGATAACAAATGACCATGAAATAATGATTGGATCACTACCATACAATTGGAAGGTTATTTTTATGATATCCATGTACTATGTTTGATTAATGGGTTTCACTATAATATTTTCCTGGCCTTTAGGATCATAGATTATTTCCTAGTTGACAAATATTTATCTTTTCATGGTATGGGTTTGTCATATATATGGGTCATGTTTCAAAATCATACTAAAGGGGTACCTTTGAATCAGAAATATTCATTACTAATAATTGTGACTGGTTTCTATTAATACAAATAATAAACATATGATATTTGTAAAAGGGATGGAATTGTTCAAATATTGTTAGAATATTTTGTCTCATGTTGAATAAAATTGATTTGACACAAAGTGTTGGGGATGGGATATAAGTGGAGGGGAAATTTTTAATCATTATGGGATTGGAAATCTAGGATTCATTATATATCTTATGGTAATAAGAATCAATATATATATCCAAATACATAAGAGTGTGATTTTATGCAACCGTACACTCAATGGGGAAAAGAAAATATGAATTAGATTACATATGTACGAGTATGACATGAGTAGTTGAATGAAGAAATGAATGGAATGTTTTTTATCATGCACGAAAGAAGAGATATAGGTTATTATATATGACATTCCATTACATTTATATATTAAAAAAACATCAATGAATTTGATGACTATGGAGTATGAGGTTTTTAATTATTATGGATATAGTGTAAAGCAGATGTTTGTTAAGAGGGTCATGAAAATTGATTAGGGTGTCATTGTGTAACATATGGTAAAATAAATAAATAAAAATAAAAATAAATGATAAAATTAATGTTTCATAATAGGTTGAGAAAAATTTCACCTCCATGGATGTAAATGTATCCATAATGATCAAATAATCTAAGAAAATAACTCTTACATTGATCAGACATTTACATAATCATATTTTCACAATTTTTATCTCTTGAATGGGCCACATTTTGATGCTTGTCATCGTATAGGATATAACACATAGTTTATAGTTAAATTGTATATTAATAAAACCATATAACTTGGTGTTTAATTATATTTGGAAAGTATTATATTCCACACATTCTTGGATTTATACAATATAGTGATTTTTTATTTAACATGAATTTATGTGAAGTAATTCTTCAAAATCCATACATTAGTGGGAGGTTTAATGTGATATACATTAATTTTTATAAGGGAGTAGGATTAATAAGAGTATACACTATTTATGATGTATGATCCTTAATTTGATTCAAATGCTAATGAGTTCTTCAAATGTATCATTTATTTCTCAACAACCAATTATCCTTGACAAAATTAGAGCATATGATATATGTTATGAAGTACCCATGATTTTTGATTTTTATGATCCTCAAGGTTATTCAATACCTACAACTTTATTTAATCATATTTAGGTATGATGGTTAAAAAGGACTCATACATTAATGTAATAAATAAAAAACTAATTACATATTATAACCAATTCGACTGAATCATCATATTATAATACACACGTGAAAATTTAATTCACTATAAATACAATAAATACTGTTAGGGAACACAGAATAATATAGGAACACATCATAATCAGTAACTCTGGATGATTATACTCTAAAAAAATCGAAAAATAAAGAAGATAAATTATAATAAATAAAATTAATTTTCAAATATATATAATTGACATAATAATAAAACAATGGTATGAATGATTTTAGAAGTTATGATTTATTATATTTTAAGTTGTAATATGATTATTCTATGGGTAATGATTCTGTTCGAATACGACTGTTTGCAATCCATCAATTGTAATAATAATTTTCTAGCTTTATGTATATGTGTTTAATAAAATAAATCAAATAGTTGGAAATAATATATTAAAAAATTAGGAATAATTTATATTTAGCAATTAGTGACAATGAAATTATACAGACATTCATTTATATAATAATAACTCTATTAATAGATGTTTTGAAATATTTAGATTCAAAATCATTATTTCGAAACACAAAAATATATACACTTTTTTAAAATACATTTTCTATAAATAGAAAATAATTTTCAAAAAAAAAAAGATTTTAAATATGAAATCTATAATATGAAATTATTAACTATTCATTTTTTTATTATTTTTTGAAACAATAGAATTATCTAATAAGTCATAAAATAAACTAGGAATATTTATTATTTATTATGTAATTAATATGTTTCAAAATGATTAATTTATTAATATTATTTAATCCATAATACAAAACATTTTAATTTATCAAATAATGTAATTTAGTAGATTAAAATAAATTTATAAACCAATAATTTGCATTCCAAATTATGAAATGGATAATATGGTTTACAAGACAATTCAGTTGGAATAAATTTTTTTAATCAATAGAGTAATATAAAATATTTGATTTGGGTCTTCAATAAAAATGTAAAAAATTAATCCGATA
This sequence comes from Viscum album, assembly GCA_963277665.1. Classification (NCBI taxonomy): domain Eukaryota; kingdom Viridiplantae; phylum Streptophyta; class Magnoliopsida; order Santalales; family Viscaceae; genus Viscum; species Viscum album. The sequence goes on along the minus strand of OY728165.1, from coordinate 1,777,879,768 downwards.
ATTTCATATAAAATTATTTAAAATCAAGATGGTGAAAATGATTTTTGATTTTATAAAAGAAATATTTCCAATGCCTGTATTTATAAAATAATTAACAATTCTCCATCTTTGGATATAAATACCCAACACATATCCTATTCCTCTACACTCCAAAATCAATGAGAATATTTATTGGGGAATTTTCTCTCTAACAAGTACCAATAATATATTTTTCTTGTTATATGGTATCCTTTCAAAATATTTAATAATATACATTTAATGGTATGGGTTTCAAACATCCCTTATTAATTACTTATTTGTAATCATTGTAATTAAATAAATTATCAAATCCAATTTTTTTATGAAACCATATTATAAGTATATTATTAAATTAATAATGATATAATAATATCCCTTCTCATTATATCATATAAATAAATGTTTACTATCATTAATCGTTATCATAACCAAGAAATCCACCATCCAAATCCATTAACATGAAATTTATTTGTTGTGTTATAGATGCAGTAATTATAAGGGGTGTGCATTTTATAAGGAAGGATGCCAAAAATATAGCTAGTGGAGTCTAAATTATGTTTTATTTGTATTAAAGAATAGTTTTACAAAAGTTATCATTATCCATTGATTCATGTTAACTTGAAAGACATTATTATACCACTAACATGTATCATATATGTCTGTCACATACACCTATTTTTAAGAGAATTTTACATTATTTTTTAATCTCCTTCTATTTACAAGAATTATATTAATTTAATATTTGGTATTTAAATCCCTATAAGATGATAATAACCAACTCTACTACTCTATTATCATCCATTTGATAAAAGTATATTCAATTACATTATTAATATAATATACATCCTAATTTTGTTGATTAATATTCTTCTAGATTACTATATTTAATGTGGAAATATTAATAGTATATAAAAAGATTATTTCTAAAATTAAAACTATTTAATTTACATCCATGATCATGCCAGATTATTCTTTTGTAAGATTATTATTATTGTATCAACACTATTCATATTATTAATGAACATGATTTATTAAATGAAATGTTTAGTCTAAGATTATATAGATCCTTGATGAATTTTTATGTCCCATGAGACAAAATATCCGGTATTCTGGGTTTATATTTACCTACTTATGTATGATTTATTATTTTATTCCTTTATGTAGTGATTTTTATGGCTGGTATTATGCATTATATAACTATAATATCCTTTAATATTATCGATATGGTCATTTATATAATTTTTCATGTTATATATATATATTTTATTCCCATGTGTTAATTTTATATAATTATTTGATTAATTATTCCCACAATATTCTGTATTCCATTATTTTTTAATGATAAATTTTATTATATACTACCCCTTAATGAATATATTATTACTCATCTTTTGTATTGTTTTCATTTTGTTGTTATCAAGTATATACCTCGTCACCTATGTCTAATAATGTAAAATTTACACACACAAGACTTAATTTAGTGTAATTTTAATATTTATTTGGGGCCTATATTTTTTCCTCTGTGCTTCCTTTCTGTTTTTTGGGAAAATGAGGAAATTTGTGTAAACAACATGTGGCACCCGATTAGCACACAATTTGGTAATGTGTGTGCCCTTTCCCATGTTTTTGAGCAGCCAAGGGGTTATTTTAGTAAATGACTAATCAAATGGTCAGTGAATGGATTTTAAATCATTCTCTATAAATGAGTTACATTTCCTATTAGGATATTAAAGGTTATACGGTTTCGACATGGTTTGGAAAACCATGCTACTTTTCTTGGTTATTGAAAATTTTAAAATACTAAAATTGTACTCTATTGATATAACAATAAGAAACCTATTTTCATCTCTATAAGAGATTTTTTACCCTAGGTTCCTTACCCTCTCCCACTTCCTCACTTGGATATTCATTTTAGTGGTGGATTTTGAGCGATTTATTTAGAAAATTATCAATTAGGATGTTCACCTCTTTGATTTCCATTATTTTCTTGGGTTTATCTTCATCTTCATTTGGTATTTTTTTATCCACTAGCTTTTATTTCTTATTTAGTGTTGGATCATGTTTTTTATGGTTTAATATTGAGGTTTTTCATTCAATTGTGACTTTATAGGTTTCACTTGAGGTGCGGTTGTGGTTTCTCACCATTTTCTAGAATTTTTTCAATTGAGGTAGGTTATTCTACGCATAAAAATTAATTGGTGACTTTAATATGCTTTTTATTATTAATTTTCATGTTCAATTTCTTATTCTTGAGGTCAAAAAATGTGTTTTTAAAATGATTCACTGTTACTTCATGTTGAAAATGGGTTTCCAAAGGAAATGAGTTATTTTACATGTGTGATTGAAATGTGATTCCTTGTTTTGTGTCCAAAACATATTTGATAAAATGTATAGATTATGTGAATCCTATATTGAAATGGGATTGGTGTTTGTATGGTTTCTAATGGAATTTTTATGAAGAAATTTCGGTATATCATATATATCTTGGTGTTTCTGTTTTGTAAATGTGAAAGTGATTTTGTATGAGATCTGTGAAATGAATGTTGGCCCTGAAGGGAAAATAGGTGTCTTGGTGGGAGGAGTAGGACAAGTATTCTAATTGAAATAGTACTGTCCATTCTAGGAATCTTCTAACCATTTTGATTAATACAAGACTAGAAAACACTATAATGATGATTGGAGACCACTAGTCTGGTGGGATGTTCCATGTTAGTGGATCGTGCATGAGATCTTTGTTGGTTGTGGTTTATATACTACATTTCACCATGATACTATGTACCTATCATAGAATTTTATCTAGTGTCTAATGGGTTTTTATGTGCCACAGTTCTCTTCTATTATATTGTATCTACCATCAGCATATGATGCACATAGTTTGATACTACATGTGAAAAGAATGTTTCCTTTTAATTTTTTTATAAAAATATTTCTATATTTTCATTTTACAAAAAAAACATGTTATTTTATTTGATATTTTTTTTTAGATGGAATATATTTTATATGGTGCCATCATATTATGATTTTTCTTAGACTCTGAATATACCTTTGGGAGTATATAGGAATTTTTTATACCTGACTCTGGAAAAGGAATGATATATGGATATAGTTCATTTAGGATTCTAGTGGTCTTCCTTATGTGGTGTTGTTCATGGTAAAATTTTTATGAGGTTGTTCCTCTTGTCACATGGAGGTTTTTGGGATCGTTTTTTTGTTTTTTTATACCACCATTATGGTAATGTTTTAAGTTTTAATATTGATTATGAAAATTGTTATACCATTTTTGGTTATGGTTATTAGATTATGTGATGTTTAATATTATTTGTTTTTAATATTTATTATATCTAGAGAAATCATTCCCAATGTATTTGTTGATACCTGAGCACCAGTTTTTAACTTATGTGGATCAAGAAAGCCCTTTGCCCCATGACACAGTCTAGGTTGGGTGTTGGGTTTGATGGAATCCCATCCTAGTTCATGAAAAAATTCAATCATAGTCGTTCATGTTAATTTGGGTTAAATATATTTTAGATTGGGTCTAGATAGATATGATATTGGATTTGCAGGTATTTAAGTTCTAGTTGTTAGTGGGGTCCCAGGCTAGCACACAATGTGATGGGACTCAGTATCCAAGGGATTTTTGGATTTTATTTATCTTCTCTTCTAGGTGAGACATATAGGATAGAGACATTATGTGGGAACAAGGTGAGGGTGAAGTGTTTTATATGGTTATCTTGTCACTATGATGTATTTAGTAATGTTATGATTCAAAAAAGTGTTTGAGATTTTTTTTCATTGATGATTTTTTTAATGGTGGAATTGATTGTTTTTATTTTGGTAATTTTTTCTTATTGAAGAATTCATCCACAAATAATTCCCATGAAACCATGGGTAGAGGCTGAATATTGTTCTACCTCACTAATTGATCAAGTATTAGTGGAAGTTGTGGCCTAGTCTATTTGGGATTTGCGACAGAGGGTCGTCCCTGTTCCTGATCTGGTTATAGAAGATGAAGTTGGTCCTTTGAAGGAAAAAGATTAGGAGTTATATAATAATAAGCCTACATCATTCTGAGGTAGAAAAGAAACTTCGAAAGAAGAAGTTTGTCTAGAGAAGATAAATCTAATATTTGAGTGCCTCTACAGTCCTAAGGCAGTTAGGGTTAAATGTGATTCGTTCATGCAAGAAGGTCCTAGTCAGAGGTGGTTCGACATAGTGGTGTAAACAAGGAAGAATGATCATATAAGATGGAAATATTTCGATATCATTTTTGTTAATAAATATATTCATAAATTCATGGACATTCTAAATACCAATTGATTATGGATCATCTCGAGGGAGACCATCCCACGTTGAAGTATTCCAACAACATTGATGAGTTAGATCAGTATGCACCAGATCTCATTTCCCATGAATAAATGATGATTAAAGGGTTATAGATGGGGTTTCATGTAAGTATTTATTCTCAGTTTTTTCTATTTTAGATGAAATCCTATGTTGAGTTGGTTTATAATGAATGTATAATTGATATTGATCCAAAATGAAATTGATATTCTATGGATCGCCACTTTCTTTTGGATTTTTATGTTTGTTACAGAGGAAGATAATGTATGATGAATAGGGAAATAAGGGAGGTGACATCTCAAACCATCCTTCCAGATAGTGATTGTATGTGCCTTTCGATTAAGGATCGGTAGTGTGCCATCAATGTGTGAAGGAAAAGAATGTACAGAATCCATGCACGTCTGATCCCAAAAAATTCCATTGGGGTGGAACTATTGGACACTTGCAATGATTTTTAATAGTTCAACTCCCTTATCATAGTGGAGTAGGATCTGTGGATCTTAGGGGGATGTCAGACCAGTTAAAACTAGCCTGGTTAACATCCCTGTGGTTTGGGAGCCATGGTTGTAGTAATGGATGAAATTATAGGAAGAGTTACTTTTAGTAGTAGCCAAAGACTTGTGGTAGTTCTAAAACATAGGATGAGACTATTAATTTTCATGCAGTGGATTGAGGACCATCAAAATCTAATGTAGGGCCTGCAATATTTTGAGGAACCCTTCACATTTTATTTTATTTATTTATTATTCTCTTTGATACTAATGCTTCATTCTCCATAATTTCTTCCCATATAGTAGATTTTGTAAAGACTCGTGCCAGACATTTGTCATATGATATTTAGTTGGTAAGAGCTCTTAGTATGTATGAATAGTAGAGTTTTAGGTGTCCATCTTGTGAACTCACACTCTCAAGGGTCAAGCTGGAATGAAAATTCCTAGTCTATGATATGGAATTTTTCAATTTAACATTAGTATTGATGGGATAGTGCACTTGACGAAAAAAATCAATTATTATAGGAAGTGAGTGAGTTTTGAATAACCTAATGGTAGAACCCAAGTTTCCCATGGTGGGTGAGATCCTGGGTTGGGTCCTACTGGACCTCTGCTCCTAGAATTGGGTAATCACATTATTCAATTATTTTCACTTGGGATAGATGAACATAGTTGTTCTCCTAAGGGTTGATTACCTCCTATGATGGATTAATCCCTTGAGTTTTTCCTAGATGATTTACTATGTTTTACTATGGAGAGGGATGTAGATTTTTCTATCGATTTGGATCTAGGAACACAGTCGATAGATATTCCCCCATATTGTATGGTCCCCGATGATTAGAGGGAACGAATTGTACTACTAGAAGAAATGAAATCCAATGGATTAATTTTCCCAGGCCTCTCTCCCTGGGATTCCCTAGTCTTGTTCACCACGAATGAAATTTGATATCTACAATTGTGTTTTGATTATCGGAAAATGAATAAGGTAACAATCATAAAAAATAACCTTTTCACTGAATTGATGAATTTTATGATTAGTTAAATTGGGATTGGTGGTTTTCTAAAATTGATTTATATTATGGTTCTCACCAAGTCAATGTGATAGAGGAAAATGTCTCGAAAATAGTGTTTTGAAGAAGAGATGTCCATTTTGACTATTTAGTCATTCCTTTTTGGATGGAGAATTCTCTAGTTATCTTCATGATTATTTTGAACAGAGTGTCCTACCAGTATCTTCATTATTTTTTTGTGGTATCTATGTACGACATCATGGATTGTTATGAATATGAGGAGGTATATGAGCATCATTGGATAATTTTTTCTATAACTATTCAGGATCATAATCTTTTGGACATGTTTTCTAAATGCACCTTCTAGATTAATGAGGTGATGTTTTTCAGCCACGTGATCTCAGAACAAAGAGTTCTAGTGGAATCTATGATGATTAGTGCTACAATTTCATGGGAAAATCAGATGAATGCCTTCAAGATCTGAAAAATTATAGGTTTGTAAGAATATTCTAGGTGATTCATTGAAGTATTCTCTTGACTTACATAATCTAATATGCAACTCACCTAAAAAGGGGTGAATATTTATTGAACCCCACAGATCCAACCATCCTTTGAGGAGCCCAAAATGAGATTGACTACCACTCCGGTATTGATATTTAAAAAAAACTGGGAGGGATATGTAGATTATTTCAATGCCTTAGGAATGAGTCCAGGGTGTCATCTTATGAAAAATTATCATTTTCTGGCATATGGATGTCACCAACATAGACCACACAAATAGAACTACCCAACCCATCCCCATGAGTAAGTATTGGTGATGAAAGACATGGATACGTGGATCCATTGTATTAATGGGGAGATATTTTATGTTTAGTATGATCATAATATATTGGTATACATAGTCTCCTAGAAAGATTTAAACCTAAGGTAGTGTTGTTGGTTTGAGTTCCATTCGGTGTTTTACTTTGATATTGTCTGTACTAAATGAAAAGAGAATATTGTTGTACATTCCATGTGAAGAAATATTCCTATGGATGTGTTTAAAAATTCCATTATTGATTGAATATTGATTGGTCTTTTTTCCGAGTTACATTTAGAATCCACTAATAATAGTGGAGGTGCACTCTTGGCTAGAATCAAATTGAATCCTCCCTAATGGAGTTGATTTAGAGAGAGAATCATAGTGATGAGTTGTGATTGTAGGCTATGAGACTCATTCACAATGTTAAAACACCTTGTGAATAAACAGTGTCTCTTGAGGGAAAATTATTCTTTAAGGGATGTATTTTAGTGTTGTTGTCATTTAAAAAGAGGATTATTATGGATATAAACTAGTCTTAGTGTTCTATTCATCCTGATTATACCATGATTTTTATGATATACATCAATAGTTTTGGTTTGGAGGCATGAGTCGTGATATAACTAAATTTGTATCGAGGTGTTATATGTGCTAGTAGGTTAATGAAGTGCATAAAATACCCACTTGTTTTCATTATCTGATTCACATTCCTACCTATAAGTGGGAAAAGATCACTATGCATACATTATCAGTTACCTTTTACACCATATGAGTGGAATTATATTCTGGTGGTGATTGATCTTGTGATCAATTCATCAGACTTCATTAAGATAAGTGATTTTGTAAAGGTGAATTATTAGGGAGACATTTCTATTTAAGAAGTTGTGAGGCCTCATGAAATGATATAAATGACTTTTTCTGACATTGAATCTTATTTTAGACTTCAATTTTGTGATGTTCTTAAAAAGGAATTGGGATTTTAATTCAAATTGTGCATGGGATTCCATTCCCAAATGTATGGTTAGACAGAGCAGGTGAGTCATATATCTAGAAGACATGCTACAAGAATGGGTCTTGGATTATAGAGGATCATAGGATACCCTTTTTGGAACATCCAATAATTACTATAGAAATGGTTAAGAATCCTCAGTTTTAATGGATTCTTATAAGGAAATCGGTGGTTGGTTGTCTCATTATATATTATGTTGGACTGAGGTTGGTTAGACCTCACTGTTGGAGATATGATTTTTGCAAGTGATTTTTAATAATATAAAACTAATCTAGTAGTTGTTTTTGAAATATCAGAGTCCTAAAAATCAGATGTTAATCAGGTATAACATGATATAGAATTTTTTCTGGGTGAATGGGTGTTCTTGAATGTTGCACCTTGCATGGGTCATCGTAGGTTGGGAAAGAAAGGGAAAATAATGCCAAGGTATATCAGACCCTTTGAGATCATAAAGAGGGTTGGTAAGGTGGAATTATAGTTATCATTACCATATTTGTTGATGTAAATTCGTGATGTGTTTCATGTATCCTATTTAATGAAAAATAACACAGATCCATCTCATGTGTGGAATTGGGAAGAGTTGGAGTTGGAGACTTATTTTTTATTGTTTGAGTGACCGGTAGAAATTGTAGATTACCAAGAGAATGTACTGCATGGGAAATATATTTTGTTGGTTCGAGTCCTTTGGAATCATTGTAATGATAAAAATGTGACTGGGGAGTGAAAATATTTTAACGAACAGGAGTATCAAATTTTATTCTCTGATCAAGCTTTGTAGTGACTTTTCCAGGGTGGTATTTTTTTAGGGTGGGAATAATTTTCACAACTAGGATTTTATTTTGATGTATTTATATGTTTTTTTTGGGTTTAGACTATCCCATTTAGGATTTCATTGAGCATTTGGGAAAAAATGGTGAAATTTTGGGAAAACAATAGGTGGCACATGGTTGGCACACAGTTTGGAAAACCATGTACCCTTTTCTATGTAATTGTGAATCCAAGTGGTGTTTTTAGATAGTAGTTAATCAGACATATATCCCATGGTTTATAAAAAAATTGATTCTAATCGTATGAAATTTCATGAATAGATAATCATAAGTGCACGATTACATATGAGTTTGGAAGACCATGTATGAAAATTTTACGGTTTTTTAATGTCATTAAATTTTTTAAAATACCACATATGTCCTCTTCGGATTTAACCCGAAAACACCGTTTTCATTTCCAAAATTAGATTTACTACACTATGTGACTCACTCTCTCCCACTTCCTCCCTAGTAACATCATTGTGGTTGTGGATTTGTAGATATTTCACTATAGAATCTCCAATAATGTGGTGTTCCTCTTCAATAGTTCCTCTTTCTAGGGTTTATCTTTTTCTATTCGATGGGTTTTGTTCTCTAGTGAGGTTTATATCATATTAATGGTTTGATAATGTTATTCAGGGTTCAATATTGATGTTTTTTGTTCAATCATTACATTACATGATTATATTGAGGTAAAATTGTGGTTTATCACCATTTTCAAGAACATTTATTACTTAAGGTAGGTGGTTCCATGTATAAAAATTATTTAATGACATTAATATGCACAATTCACTTATTATCCGTCTTCAATGTATTTTTATTGATTTGTTAAATATTTTTAAATGATTCAGGGTGCTTTGGTGTTGAAAAATGGGTTTCTAATAGAAATGTGTTATGTTCCATGTGAGTTTCGTATGTGCTTCCTTGTTTTCTATTATACACATTTTTCATAAAATGTGTAGATGGTGCGAATAATAATTTTAAATTGTTTAGGTTTGAATTTGGTTTGTTATTGGGGTTTTTATTATGAAAAAATGGTTTATCATGTGTATTATGGTTTTCAGATTATGTATAAGTGAACTCCATACTGTATGTAATATGTGAAATGAAAATTGAGCATAAAGGGAAACCATGGTATCAAGGTTGTAAGAACAGGTATTGTATAGTAGTTAACTCAGAAGTAACCTATCATGGATAATTATAGATGGATTGATTATTATAACATTAACAAAATCTATGATGATGATTGGATACCACTAGGCCTGTAGGATGTTACATCCAACTAGATCATTCATGAGAACTATTATGGTTTTTGTTTATATAACACATTTCACCATAACACAATATACCTAGTGTCCCATTTTATTCAGTGCCTATACGGGTTTCCCAGGACATAGTTCCATTTTATGAAATTTTACCTACCATTGGAATACAATTCACTTTGATGGATACAACAAAAATAAATCATTTTTTTCTTTAAAATGTTTTCTATAAAACTGTTTTTATCAATTCTTTTTATTAATAGTCCATGTTAATCTATTTTATAATGTTTTTTTAACAAAGAATCTATTTTTTGGTGGAATACTATTAGGCTATGTCTCTCATACTGCATACACCTTTTTTTGGGTATGTGGACTTGGTTATTGTTTACTCAAGTAAAGGAATGATGTGTTAAGAGTGTGGTTATTGTTTATAGTGGTCTTATACGTGCAGTCATAGTGGTGGTGATGGATTGAGAATATTTTTCCTCTTATCACAATGTGGTTTTTTGGATAGTTGTTTTTTCCATTTTTTGTATCACCTTTGGGGTTAAGTTTTATGTTGTAAACATGAATATGAAAATTGTTATTCCATGTTTGGTTATCGATATTAGGTTATGATATTTTTATTATTATTGGTTGTTATTTTTTATTAAATTGGATTAAATCATTTACAATGTATTTTTTTGATGTCTCCACCGTTGTTTTCATCACATGGGGATCAAGAATTCCCTTCAGGCCATTCCATGGACCATGTTAGGTTTTGGGTTGGGTGGAATCCTAACTAGGTTTGTGAAAAACATAATTCTCCTCGTCATTGGATTGAGGAGAGTTGGGGAGCTACTACCATATAAGGGACATCCTCAAGACACCAAAGGATTAAAATAAATTCAAAGGGCATCAACAGTATTATGTGGGAGATTTTATCATTCAATGATTAAACATTTGATGCACAATAAAAATATAAAAAAAAACTACTATATGGTGGATTATTAAAAAATAAAAATCATGCATAACCAAATTACCATATCAGAGTAAATGTATAAAACTAAATTAAATTACCAAGGGTGTTAGAAAATACATGTCCAAAAAGACAACAAAATAATTTCAAACTAAGGAACAACAAAAGTGAGATCCAAGCTCCAACTCCACTAGTTATTCCATAGGTATCAAGATACACCACTACAAAAATATTAGACCATTCATATTCATATGTCATTAATGATGATAGCAATAAACCTGACAAGGTTACCAAGAATTGGGTGAGTATAAAACTATGTAGGATTATCACAAAGACGTCTTAACTATTTTTAGTTGGAAAAAACATGTTATCATAATTTATAAAATAGGTATATTAAGTAATTTTTTTAAAAATAATCCATGTAAATTATCTTTAGAAAGAAATAAAAGAATCATAAAACCATTTTAAAATCCATCGGAATAATCATAACCATTCCCCCACACATACTGTGAATGACTAGCTAATATTTCCATATATATGAGTGGCCTCTCATCAATATAAAATATCTCCACAAGGTAACCAACACCAAGGTCCAAAATATAACACGCCCCCATTGGAGGTCACATCTTATGAAAATATACTAATGCCGACCATGTATTCCAAATCTATGTAAATCCATTTCACGAACGATTTTTTCATTAATTCCTTTACTAAATCCAAACATTAATAAAAAAAAAAAATATAAAATTAAAATTTTAAAATAATTTAAAAATGATATTTCCCAAATACAACCATGTTTCCAACCATTTTCATATAAAACACAAAATTGGGATTTCCAATATAAAACCCACATGTATTCTCTCACAATTTCAATTAAAACATTTAAAAAAATAATCCCTGATGTTATGGATAAATTAGATATGATAAGGATTCAATAGTCTAATAAAAAATTGATAAAAATTAGTAATGACACAAAAAACATCTAGTATCAATAAAAAAACACATTTCATTCATGAATAATATGAGCATCCAATGCCATTTTATATTCAAAAGAATCACTCTAGGATCAAAAGGGATCATCTATTTTACATTGTGATAAAACAAAATCAACAGAAAACATAAATTTAGTATTTATAGAGGTTTGATAGGGGATCCCCTTTGATCTGGGAGTGATCCATAGGTGGATCAAAGTGTATTGGAGGCACACATTAATTGTTAAGGGGACATATGTTATGGTTGGACCTTGATTTTTTATTGTTCCATTCTTTATTTTTGGAACATTTTAAATTTGGTTTGATTCCATCTCATTTCCACTTTGTTTAGTACTAAAAAGAATAATTTTAATTATATATTTTCATTAACATCGTGATGAAATCATTGTGTGATATTTTGAGGAAATCAGGATTATGTTTTTGTTTTGGAATTTCAGAAAATTTTGGATAGATATTGGAAATATACATTTTAATATGATTTAAAAAAAATATTCTAGAAATATTGTACTTTTAGGCATCAAATTGGTTTTTTAAAACTCTTTACTAAGAGAGTGGTTTGTGAAATTGATTTACATTTATTTGGAATATATGGTTTACATGAGTTCATTTGATTAAGATTTGGTGCTATTAAAGTGGAACGTTCCATTTGTTCAAATGGTATTGGTTACCTCATGGCTACTTGTTAGATCAAATAAAGACTACTCAAAATTAGGTAAATATCACCTATAAATGCATGGTAAGTTTGGATACATGGTTATTCATGTTGAAAATGATTATAAAAAGGTATTATGATTTGTTCTATTCCATTAAAAATTGTTTTGGCTGAGTAATAAACTATTTTAATCCTTAAAAATATATTATTAATATTGATAAAATGGTTTTTCCTAGTTTCATGACAAGGAATGTCAATGGGGAAATCCAATTGATTTTTTACACACCCTAGATGAAAACAATTGTGTATTTGATGATTTCTTTTATTGAGACACAATAAAATAGGTTGTATCATATTTTTCAACTGGTGCATCTTTATACATTGTGAATAAATGGTGGAGTTAGTGACCAGTGCACGGGTTTGGTGTTTCCTATGTTCATTTATTTTGGTTTTTGATTGAGACTCATATTCATAGGTCTACCATGGTAATTTACTTTTATTTTATTTATTTAAATTGAGATAGATTGTTTATTTGTTTTTGTCTGATTTATATTATGTACTCATGCTTCATATAAAATATTGTTTATATATTTTTGTTGTTGTTTTAATTTTTTATCATTCATATGGAAAATCATCCCCAAAATTCTCTTGGGGCCCATGGAATTTATTCCAGCCATTTTTATTTGTGGATGTCATATATTTCTTAATAGCACCATCATTACTCTTAAAGCCAATGAGGAGGATAAATAGGTCACAACTAAACTGTTTTATCATATATGTTTTGATATATGAAACATGAACCAATATAATAAAATAAAAAACATCTATAGGTTTCTAGAGTCGTGTTCATTACTATCATAATCAACTAATGTTTAATAGAAACTATATGATGTAGATTTAGAATAATATATTTAGAGAAAAGAACACTGTTAAAAAAACATATGAAAGTATTAATTTTTTTCAAGAATAGATCACCATATTTTTTGAATTCATAATAAATTTATAGTAATAAAATACTATGATTCATAATTAATATCATTCATATTAAAGTAATAATGTATTTTACATATTTTAAAAATGGATCCTAATTACAGGAGTGTACACCTAAAATCAATGTAAGGATATATCTCTTAATAAATTTAATTGTTCTTGCATTGGAGCTAAAAAATTATTTTTATATTATGGATGTTTATTCAAGTAATGAAAAATATATTTTTTTATATAGAATAACTTGTTTCACATAAAAATGATTAAAATTCTAGATGATTTTATAAGGTTATATCCTCTATATTTTAATAGAAAAAATAATCCATTTGTCATAGAGAAATTTATGAATGATTAAGGGAAGATATTAATGAATTTGGGAGGTAGTTAAAGGGTTAATGTAATATAGGTTTAATATCATTTAAGGGTTTATGCTAATTAATGGTGGTATTTTATTCTAACCACATATTAGAATGTGGAGATACAATTATTGGTGTTAAATTATTTTAAAGTGATATTCCTTAATTAATATTTCCTTCAAGATATAATAGTTCGCATTTAAAGTAAATTTCTAAATTTAAGGCCAAAAGATATTGAAATAGTTAATATGTATATACAAAACATTACAAATACTATAAATACATTTTTATAATATATATGAAACCCTAATATAAATATTGATCACATTTTTAAGGAATTAAAACCATTTATCATAAAAGAGTTTGTAAATCAACCATTTTCATCGTATAGAAAGACAGTAAAATGTTCTATGAAGATAATTATGTGGTATTAAAAAATATAGTTTGAGAGGAATTAAATAGAATATGTTAATACTGGGGTACCATATAGAGATTAATATTAAAACAATGAATAAGGGATGGGTATAATTTCAATCATCAAATAATCATTGAAAGAAACACTTCGATTAATTTAGAAAGATCATGTGATTTTACATCAAGTGTATAGATAACAACAATTAACATTACAAGTTAAATATTAAGTGATAAGACACTGATGTTAATTTATTCAATTAATTTATATTGGAACTATTTAATTCTAAGACCCATGTGTCATGGTAATCTACCATAAAAGAGCACATGAGAGAAAGGAAAGTATTATAAATTCATAATTATTAAAGTTGAGGTCCAAAATGATTTCATAATAGGTAAATTAATCATAATGTGAATGAAATATAATAAATTATTAGATTCTAAATAAAAAAACTAATTTTTATTTTATAATTTCTTTAGGAACATTTAGTAATCTCTTGATGCATTAAGTAAGTAGTTTCCAGTTAAATAACCATGTAGAAATTTTATATAGAAGAATGTATATTGTTTAATCTGTATTAAAATTATGGAAGTTATTTATTTGAAGACATTGTTAATATAACAATGGTTGACATTTACATAATACATGTGGTGTATTTTAACTTAATGTATAATCAATGAATTTATTCTCAATAGATGTATATTAAAATATCTTAGTCTATAATAATATCCCATATTTTTAAAGAACTGACTCTATTATGTGTGTCTTATTTTGAACAACCACTATGGGCTTATACCATTGAAAGAAATTGTAATATGAAATAGTGAACATGAATAATATCCTAAAAATATATGATCCATCTATTATAAGAGTTTATATAAAATTATTTCCTATTGAATGACATATATATACATTAATTAGGATATTTATTTTAGTATTAATAAAACTCTCTATGTAATTACGATATTTAAGAATACTTATAAAATTGTTCTTTTGGTATTTTTGGAAGAAAATATTAAACTAATAGAGTTATGTGACAATAAATTCATATACTCTAGTGTTTCATCATAGATAGAACATATTTTAACTATGTAGAAAAACAATTAGTCTATTAGTTTAGGACTGAATCCTAGAGAAATCATGGCCATTACCATTAAGAATAATAACTCTTTACCATATATTGATGATCAGTTCGATCAATATTTTGGGGAAAAATATTCTAGAGGTTTTATCATAATTCTGGTCATCATTAATTAAATTTCATGAAATATGACATACCATTTTTTTGTAAAATCAATATAATTTATGACATAATAATAATGCCTTTTGGGATAACAAATTCACCATATAGAATTATGTATCCTGATAAATAGATTATTCATGGATCCTAATGAAAATGTTCATGGTGTTTATTATGGTTATATTGATATAATATATGTGTCATGAAGTTCAGTATAACCATTTTTAATTTTTGTAGTTGTAGATATAATGAGTAATATAGAAAATTTAGTAAGATTGATTCATGGATTCATTTTATTTCCATTATTATCCATATTTTTTTCCAAGGAAGGATTATTTTTTACCTTACAAACCAATATAAAATTTTTTTTTACCCACACTAATGAATATAACTACTGCATATAGTTTCCTTAGAATAGAAATATTTTACATTTGATTTGTTTAATTTTTTTCCCAATTAACTAATTTGTTAACCAATAAGACCTGTAAAGTGTTAAAACTCACATCGTATAAGATATGTCATCAAATTATTGAGAAACTAATGAAGACACTAATAAATATATAAATATTTACTTTATGGTCAGTATAAATGGATTTTTTATATATAATGATTAAATAAATAAAGGGTTGGATTTTGTCCTTATATATAATAATAGAGTATTTTTAATAAAATTAAATGAAATTAAAACCTTATGAACAAAACTGTCTAAATCATTTTCTTGATGTTATAGCTATAATGTATCATTTGAAGATATCGGGAAATTATAATTATGGTAAATTATTTGAAATATATATAGATCAAAATATTTATATATATATATGTCTATATATATATTCATAGTGAAATATATTACCATGTAGAAAAGAAGATCAATTCAACTACTCAGGTGTAATGATTAGGAAATATACTAATTCATTTGGATGTTAATAAAGATGGAATATTACTTGAGATTAACACATCAAGGGGATCTATCTATAATAAGGATGAAGAGAGATCCAATGTTCATATATTTTTTAATTATAAACATAGAAATTATTTGAAAAGATGGGAATAATTTTTCTTGAAAGTATTTTAAGAAATATATTTAATATAGAAGATAAATAATTTTATAAAACAAATTAAGTTTATGAAAAAGGTGAATAAATCATTATAAGATATAAGACATATGGAAGTACATCTATGAAGAAGATGTTTTGAATATTTTAAATTGGTTGTGTATAATATATCTTCCACAATTACACAGGTAAATTCTTGATGAAGCTCATAGGTCAAACTTATAAAAAAACCTTAGTACCACTATGTTGTATTAGGATTTGAGAGAACACTTCTATTTAGAAAACATGAAGACTGATGTTGCTGAATGTGTCTCAATATTCTCGGTGTGATATTATTTAAATACATAGATAAAACTTTTAAATGGTGTCATGTGTCATCTTCTTGTTCTAATGTATATGTTAGAAAATGTAATAAAAATCTTTCCTATGTTAATAACTAGGACGTCATAGATGAATGATTCCCTATGGGTAATATTTCATATCATTTCCAAGACATCACATTTCCTCGTAATACCCATTTGGTGACATGCACATATTAATAACAATTAATCTTGTGAGACTTCATAGTGAAATTATTTACGTTAGATATTGTTGTAACTATAGATTCACATCAATATTTTATAGGTGTATATAGAATGTTGTGTACAATGAGATACACATGATGACCCCTTATTATCCTCAAATAGATGGGATTTTTTAAAGGACAATACAAATATTAGAGTATATAGTGATGTTGTGTTGACTCAAATTCCACGGAACCTATATACAATATTTTACTTTCATAATATTTTCATAAAATCATACATTCTATTAAAATATACATACAAAACTATATAAGGCCTTCAATAAGAAATTATATTGTACTAAATGTTATTATGTTTTAGTTTGGGAAGGTAATCATGAAGGTCCATAACATACTAAAGAGAATATTGAAGAATATTGAGATGTCAATAATTTTATTGTTTTGGTTGATAAAAGAAAAAAAGATATACTGATAATTTGAGGACAAATAAGATATTTCATATAGGTGATCATTTAAATATTAAATGTATTTTCATGGAAGTGATCTTTATAGTTGGGAATAATGAGGAAGCTAATTACAAGGTATATTATATATTCTGAGATTTTAGAGAAAACTAGAGTTGTTGGTTAATGTTTTGTTTTTTCACCCAGCATCTATAATTTTCATAATGACATAAATGACTCACTATTAGAAATTTAAATGTAAGACCCAAAAAATGTAATCACTTCAAAATAAATTGAATTGGAGAATTATATATGTTAAAATGAAGAGGCAATTCAGATTATTGACACTCAAGACCATCTGTTAATTATTAACCACATTTGTTCTTAGATTGATGTATACACCAACTTTTTTGGATTATAATTTTTAAGGGGTGTGTCATTTAATACATGATACATAAATATAATAAAGAAAAATCATTATAATAAAACACAATACATATAATTTTATAACAATGGTATAATACAATCCAGAAAAGTATACCCTCTATAAGGGATGCCACTATTTCTATAGGACAAAAAAATTATAAACCACCAGTATAGTTTTTGAAATTATAATGAATTTATTATAAAAATAATGAAAAAAATATAAGAAAATTGATATTATAAATAATAAAATACGAAATGGAATTGAAATGGAATCATAAACATGAAAATTATATGAATTGTTTTATAAGTTAAAATATTGATGGGATTAATGTTTCTTTTTCCTTGCACTACCTCATTTCTTTAACTGACCCAAAATATCTACCAAAATTCTTATAAATAATCGTTGTACTGATGGTTAATATAAAAATTATTGGATTCTCAATGGTGTCAATATAACCATTATATTTCACTAAATCATAGAGCCTATCTAATATATATTTTATCTCAATTTTCATGCAGAAAAACCCTCTGATAGAATCCTTAGATAGGATTAACAGGGAATTTTCAAGACAAAACAACATAGTGTTCATAAATATATTGGATTGTTAACACATTCTACCATCAATTCTATCAGTAGGTTACATGATAATATATTATAATAACCACCATGTTTTTTCATATTTACTCATGAAATATTTTTAGATAGGATTTAATTTCAATTTTAATAAATATATGTCCACTGTAATGTTATGGTTGTATCTTGTATCCCTTCCTCTCCCCTTCTAGGATGTAAAAATTATTAAACTAATTAAGAGTGATTTTGGTATATTTATATACTCGAATCATTACCCAAGATCCTTTTGAACTCAATTTATCCCTGTATTTATACAAAATACGATCTCTAGAATTCCAACATGGAATTATATATTGTAAATAGAGGGAATTTATTATTTCAATATAAAGTTAATATTCCATTAGTAGGAGTATTAATATATGAGTTATAACAACCAATATAATGATACAATTTCCTAATATATTTAGTGAGTATAAAATTGGAGGATTTTTGGAAAAATATATATTGGTTCCCTTAAATCCTATGGTCTCACACTATCTAAGATGAAGTTTATTGATATTAAATATAAAAACTATGATAAGATCATTTATTCTATATTGTTGGCTTGTAATGATAAGTTTAATCCTCTCATGAAATAGTATGAATCATAGAATAAAAATGATGAACCAATGATTATGAATCAAAAACACTAACCCATAATTCATAATGGATGATGTTTCTTTGAATCCTTACAAGCTACTAATAATACCCTTAGTGCTGTGAAATTATATTTTTTTAGATTTATTGATTTCTAGTTAAAAAATTATAACCAATTTTGTGCCTAATATGAATTATTATTATTCTAATAAATATAGATAATTTTAATATTCTAATGTTTTATTATAAAATAAATGGTGGTCATTATAGATTATCATTTATATAATAAACCAGATGCATGACTGATTTTTTACTTCTAGGCTATGAATTGAGTATGTGGGGATTCTTGATTTTGGCATGTCCTTAGTGGTTGGTTTGAATTTCTTACTCCCCTCAATCAATTCATTATTTAAGTAAAAGCCTATACCTTAATATTGTTACTATATAAATAAGAATAATTTGAATAAGGGTATATTGGAGGTAGAGTGGATCTATAATTAACGTACGAATGAAAACCATTTGGATCATGAACTATTAATATATAAAAAAACCAATGTTTTCTTGATTAGTTGGAAAATATATTCCTTGTATGGATAATGTATTGGGGATTTATGTTACTCAACTAAAACTAGATCAGAAAATAAAACCATTTAGGGTATCACGGATAATCCATTAGGTTCCCTAGTTCAAAACCATCAGTTCATGATGATTCTGGTTGCTGGGAAAAGGATATAGGACATAATAAATGAGGGGTATTTGGTTTACAACCCCTAATAATCCTTGAGACATTCTCATCCCCTCCCAATTTTTTTTTCCAAAGGATGAGAGAAGAATCAAATAAATTCAACAAGTACTCTAATGATAGTTGAAATGAAAAAGTATTTGAGGTATATGTAATAGAGGAGGACACTGAAAAAATGATGAATGAGATCGAAATAATATTCCTCAATCATGAGCATCAACGATTAAATAAACTATAATTAGATATTACATTTCTTGAATTTAGCATTGTTTCATACTCCACTGATGTATTCATAAAGGCTTGTGATTTTATTAAATACACCATTGATGATAACCTATGGATTCATCCCAATCATAAAACTATGTATAATGTATTGAAGTTCTATTTTTCATCAGGTATGTATTTTTATTTTTTGATTTTTTTATGGTAGTTTTTCTTGAATTTTGGATGTTATGATTTCCACACAACCAAAAAATTTATTTTTTATTATAAAATTGAAATAAATATGGATTTGATGGAATTTAAAAATAGAAATATGACTATGGGAAAGGTAATATATCTTTTGGAATATAGTTTTTGGGCATCAGGATGTTGTAATAGATATATAATTATAATTCATTTCTCTTTAAAATAAAATATTTAGAATCAATAAATAATAATATTCTTATTAATTATAAATAATTGGGTGATAATAATTTTATGGTTCATGATGATAGTGAGATTATGATTTAGGTTTTCCACTGGCACAACACTATCCTACCTTTTAAGGGACCATCCATTCCCGTATTGCAATCCCCTATTATTTCTGGAATCTATTTAAAATATTAAATCTGTCATAATGGTTACTGATATTTATGAATTTCCATTATAATATTTAACATTCACTAACAGAAATAAAATTTTTTATTTTAAAATCCAAAAAAATATATTAGAGAGAATAATAATATAATTAAATTCATTTGAATTATAATAAAAATAATATTTATATAAAAAGAGTTGAAAATTATATAATACCAAATGAATTATTTTGATATACAATAAGAGATTCTGTTAATTAAATAAATTGATCAAATATTGTAATTTATTTCATGAAATTTACATTAAATTTTAAATCAACACATCAAAATTTCTAAATGATGAATTTTATATAATTTTCTTAGGTTTTCAAATTTTTGGTAACGGGTAGAAAGTAGTATGAATATATAGTAAATATTATGAGTTCATTATGATGTGAAAATGATGAATTAATTAATATTATAATATATATCACTAAAAATAAGTTACCTTAGAAAAGTAATGTATTTTAATGAGTTTAAATCAATTTCTAAACATATAATGAACAATCCATTGTCTAAAATATAAAAGGATGTTCTATACAAACAATTCTATTTGAATGAATATATTTTACTTGGAAATATTTAATATAAAATAATTATTTTTACTTCATAAACATAGAATTTTAAAAACCAAATACGTAAAAAAAATTGTCTCATTTTAAGTCCTTAGGTAAAGAAAAGGGTTTTCATTTTTCACATCCATGTCTTCTAAGGCCTATAAATTGAAATTAATATAAAATTCTCCCTCACTACCTTAAAATACATATCCATCCACCCATTATTCTCCACTCTAATATAAATAATGATAGTTAACTCATTTTTTCGATCATATTTCCCACAAATGTATTACGGTTGTCTATTTTTCTTTCACAATATGTATGAATGTACTTTTAAATACAAGGGTTTATGACCACCATTCCTTACTTTAAATTTGTAATCCTTTTATTTCCATTATATTTCCTTAAAAAATATTTCAATTCACCATTTTAATAAATCCATCATTGAATTTTTAATGAGTATATTCTCTTACCTATCATTATACATTTCTGATAACACATTAAAATGATTAAACATTCTCATAGTCATAAATGATAATTTAGAAATCCATATTACTGCCATGTATTTATTTCATTATTGATATATTAACTAAAATATGAGGGATTTGTCTAAATAATAATGAAAAAGATGTATTTTTTAGATCCGTAATCGTGTCACAGGTAGAATAAAATCAATTTTCAAAAAAATACACCTTTTCCATCAATGTACCAAGACCGAAATCTATTTCCATATAGAAATTTTATGTCCTTAATTTGTATAAAATATTTTTTTTCTTACAAATAATTATTAGAGGGTATCTAACTACTATTGAAATTATTTCCAACCATTTAGAAATATTATATTCATTGATTTTTTCTTGTCAACATATAGTATCCTAGGCATCACGTATATAAATATTATTTATGTTTAGTTGAATTGTGAATACATTACACAAACACATTCTTATAGGACATATTGTTTTTGTGCATTTAGAGTCTTAAAACATTTTATTCTATTGATATTTAAAATCTACATAATTATCATCCCCTTATTACTCTTTAGAAACATACCCTCCTAAAAAAATTATACATAAATAGGAGTAACAATACATAATAATATGTGATCTTAGATTCCATGTAATGGTAAATACAACAGATATATAATCATAACATGAGAAAAAGTGTATGAGAACACGATAATAATATTTGAAAACCATAACCTGTATATCAAAGATCATATTATTGAGGCATGGAAAAATTATTTGAAATTTATTTGACATGAATGATAAGTATTTCAAAAAGCATGAGCAATGAGATAATTACATTGGCAGAAGACGTATAATTGTAGAATACACATAGAAATAAAATATATAATGTCCATGATATATACAATGATACTAATAAAATATTATGCTTTAGATAATCACTTGTGTAGTTTCTTTGAGCATGGAATGACCTCTCATGTACCTCTCTTGTATTGGGGTTAGGACGATCTCTTGTGTACCCTATAGTTTTCCTACTAGGATTTTATACTATGTATACTTGTTTTGGGTTTGGGATTACCTCCCATGTAATTTGTCATCTCATTTAACATTAATAACAACCTAATGAATTGGATATATATATAGGTCCCATCCATCACCAGATGCAAATAATAAATACATATTCCAAATGATCAATAAACTGTCATCATATCAGAATAAATTAAAATAAATGGGTTTCATAATCATTTACGAATTTCAAAATAATATAACACAGAAAAAAAAGCGGGTTTCATAAGTTCTATATCAACTTATAACCCTTGGAATAGAAAATATTTCATACAAAAAATTACACAATAAACATAAAAAATTAAACTAAAATATAATAAATATGTCCTTGGATAATATCCCTTGTAATGTAAAAGTAACATAAATGAATGATATATTTGATAGAAAATTATTTTTAAAGATCATTTGGATGATTTCTTATAAAAAATAACATTTCCACTGTAAAAATAGTTTTAAAAAATGAGAAATATTTAAAATAATTTTCATTGAAATTACCTTCAAATAATATATAGTAATTTTCAATGAAATATTTGGTCATTATTTGAGAAAATATTTTTCATTTTATACATGTTAAAATGAATATTCCTTTCATATTATTTGTAAAATCTGTAATAGAATTGTTCAGAAAATAACATGAAGATTCCTTTAAATTGTTTCTCGAAAACATTATAACATGGGTAGAAATATATTTATTAAATAATTTTATGAATTCCAAGAAAAAATTAATTTCTTTATAATATATATTTTTATATGAACTAGGGGTTTTAATTTAACAGAGAATTAGTTATAATTTTTCTTACCAAAATTTTTTGAACTATTGAGTACATAAAGAGTTGGAAATGAAGGGGAAACAGTTATTCAAATAACTTAACAAATTTAGAAGAGAACATACTTATTTATTTAGATATATATGATAATACTTCATCATTGGAAGCATAATCATAAAAAATCTTTCTAAACAATGAGATTCCAATATAAAATGGATTCCAATTTTGTAAGTATGAATCATAATCCACATGTTAGTATGAAGATAAATGATATATAAAATATCATAAGAATAAATAAGTTCATTATATTACATGTTAAATGTGTTGTATTTAATCCTCATAAAATAAGATAGTTTCATATGATGAAATTTGTCTTGATAAAATAAAATTAAATCCAAAATAACTTACAGGTTTTCAAACTTATAAAAATTTGACCCCAAAAAAGAGAGATAATAAATTGGATATGTAACCCTCAATAATTTTCATGAGAATAATTCAAAAATTAATTCATGGAAATTATATACAACATATAAAATAAAAAACTAGTGAATATTGAATATGTCTAAGAGAAAATAAAAGTCAGACATAAATCCCTTCCCATAAGTCTCAAATTGCTTCATATATATTCAAAACTCTTTTATAATTTATATTAGGATATAATACATAAAATTAAAATAAATAAATATATCATAACAATAATTATTTAATTATATATTTTTATTACCCTTCTATTAGAAATTAATTGTTAAAGTCAAATTTCAGGTAATAGCTTCTTGGTTTTTCATGTATATTTTTATTTGTGGTTTTTTATTACTATTAATTTGATTATGGTTCAATATTTTCTATAATTACTACCATGATATCACATTTATATATATTTTAAATATATTTATTTAATTTAATCCCTAAATGAAAATGGTAGAAAATGAAATTCATTGTTCACAACCTGGTAGGTTGTTTGTAGGCATGAACCATATTTTCATTTTTTGACTGGGATAAAATATATAAATTTAAATAATAAATTACTATAAAATTATTTATTTCTTAATATTTTTCACAAATTTTATTGAATCCATATTTATTACCTTTCTTATAAAGCACGAAAGAATCACTTCACTTCACAAGGGGGTAGTCTCTATTTTACTTGAGTGATGTTGTCATATTCCCTAAAATGGGAATTAAAAATAAATATACACATTTATGATTCAATAAGAATAATAATATTCTCAAAATAATATATGAATTAAAAATCCACCATTATACCCTACATTTAGATTTGGTGATTAAAAATGAATAAAATTGATATGGGATGTTGTAGTCTATCAAACCCATTAATTATGATTTCATAACCGATTTGATGGAAAGGGATAAGGATTTATGTAATTAAATTAACATAATAACATATTATAATATTTAATATACTTATTATTTCATATAATCATTTATGAATATTAATTTAATTATTTGGAGGAATAAATATAATAAAATGATAGATTATTGATGTTTCCTCTTCTTCGAGAAACTTATTTTGGTTTACTACAAAAGGATTCTTAGGATATATTTATGAAGAAAATAAGATTATAGTAATATATAACGTAATTATGATTATTTTATGTATTTTATAAACCAATTGGTCTGGAATGTGTGATGTAGAGTGCAGAGTGGGTGGCATTTTATATCTAAGGTGATTGGAAGACTTCTATTTTTTTAAATAATGAGGTCAAACCTTTTGTCAAAAAGTGGATTCAATATAAATATTAATGAAACTATAAGAGATATGTTCTATATATGAATATTAAATTTGGTTTGGAGATGTTTTGGCCAATTTTTAACCATTATATTTCTATTTTAACCCATTAAAAACCAATTTTCACCTTAACTGTTGTAAATAATATTTCACTATTTTTATTAAAAGTTATAGTAAAAATTATGTTTTTCATTATTAAATTATAAAATGTATTCAAATTAAAAATATATATTTCATTTTAAAAAATTCAGTGCCTAAAATTAGAGAGTATTATTTTAAATTTAATATAGTAGATGCGTTGAGAAACCTGCTTTCCAAACATAAAATAATAAATTTTTTAAAATATTATATACCAAAAATCAATATGAAAATGATTACGATGACATATTTTGGATTAATATATATAAATAATTTTAATAATATTTAATTTAAACTCATCTTAAGATAGTTTTTATGTTTTTTAATTCGTTAAATGAAATGTCAATTCATAACAAAAATAAATATTTTCACTACTCACTAAGAAATGTATTTTTTAAAAAAATTCTAAAAAATTTACTATAAAATAATTATGAAAAGATTATTTGAAAAATATTTATCACAAATTGTAAAAAATTAAGTTTAAAATATGTGTGTAAATGGTGACGAAACTATGTTTTTGATAAATACATTTTTTAAGCATAAAATTGGAATTATTATTATCTATTTTCTAAAAACAGATAATTTGGATTTTAAACATTTGATTGAATATTAAATATTTTAATTTCATTTTATTAATTCAAAAAAATATATTTGGTAATTTTATTGGTGTAGAACACATTCATGTGCATAAAAATAGTATCCCAGAAAATGAATTACTTTATTTTAAAAATATTTTAATTTTAATTTATAATTAATTAGTCTTCTAAAAATACATTATATATACATGGATCAACCATATTTTCATAATTTAGTTAATATTATTCATTCCACCCATTCCAATAGCTAGGTGATAAATATAGTTTTAAATAATAATATTTCAATATTATGATAGATTTATTTAGACTTAATGTCGCATATAACAGAAAATATAAAAGATATTAAATATATTTAACAAATATTACACATAATCTCATGGTGTTACATTATAAACACATTAAATAAATTTTGTTTGAAAAAAAAAATTCATTTTTTACCATTAACTAAGGAAAATTCTTCATCGTTAAAAATGTAACATCCTCAAGTTGGTGTTTTCTCCACAAAGCACTGACCAGGTGAGTGGTATTGTTTTGTAGAACATTATATATATGATTTATATTCATAATGGATTTTTAGAAATAGTAAATAGCATTCTTTATTTTTATGAAATTTCAACTATGTATATGTGTGGATTAGTTATTTATATTCTTTAGAGTGGAACATGGAACACATCATAATCCTGAGATAAGTTTAGTGGATATTTCAAAAAATAAGCTATTTTCAATATATAATCAAGTATTATAAAGGAACCAATATTTATAGGGATTATTTTTCAGTTGTTTCTAATGTAGATAAATGCATATAAATTCCTTATTACTAACTTATAATTCCATATCACATTGATGATTATCAGTTTAAAATGTTTGTAAATTTTTTTCTTTACTTTTGTTTTTTCGAATAGATAAAAAATTCTCTTATATTTCTTCATCAAACTCATGTCTCAATAGAATTCATTCTTCCCTTCATTCTAGATCATTGTAGTACTACATATCTCTATAAAAAATGCTCCACAAGGATCCATCTGATTATTCTATTGGCAATATTTATTTAATAAAACTCAGCTTATGGAATGTGTTGATCTCAACAACAATTGAAATCCAGAGAATAATATCTTAACATAGCCTCTATGAATTGAATAGTTCTCTTTAAATGACCATCCATCCGAGGAGGATACCTAGATTTAACACTAAACATTATATTCTGATCGTCCTGATGACTTTTATAGAATATCAAGGTCACCCTAAGATCCAGATCACATACAATAGAATTTCGTACATCATATACCCATACCAGTTATTAAATTTATTTTATAGATTGTGGATCCATAAAAAATTTTCTCTGTTATGAAAAAATTATGACGTCATAAGGTGATAAACTACACCCTATAATTTACTCAACATCAAAGATAAGATAACCCCTAAATATTATTTGTTCATTTACTCAAATTTCCAAATAGTATGAAGAAATTCATCATTATATTAATTTGTAACTAAATAATATACATAAAATATGGTAGTATTTCTAGAAATGTAAGTTATATAAACGATAACATTGATAAAATTACATCACATAAAACGTCAAAATGTGTATCAATGACATTGAACTTATTATCATCCAAAAAAACATGATCCTGGAATTGTATCCATAACTCATAATTTAATAGGGCATGGAGACATATAATCTTTCAAATATTAATTCACCCACTGTGCCTTATATAATATTTTATCTAATAATTTTTTCATTTTTTCTTAGGTTTATAATTCAAATGATAAAATATCAAATATAATTTTATTATAATATAATCCATGTATAGGGGTATAATCACATTAAATTTCTATAAAGAATGAATAAGAAGATTTTCCTTATGGTCACTCATATTAATTTAAATGTTAAATTCCCATTTTAGTAGGTAAATATGATTGTTCCCTAATTATCATGATTCTATTAAACCATTGTGATTGCTTAATCATTCCCTCTAGTATTTTTATTCAGATGATTGCATGTATAATCATCCATACTCTCCATCGTACTAGAGAATTGAATCACATAACGAAAAAATTCATGAAAATGAAACACTAAAGTGTCAGTGGATCATTATACAGGTCTATTTATCAATTAGTTTCACTGAATATTCTATTTACATCAATGATATTTTATTTTTCATATTGAAATATATTCCCACACTTTTAAAACACTCTTGTTGCTTTCTTAAATTAACCTGATTCCTTATTTTTTACATTTCTATCATATATATGGATGAAATTTCCTTCCAAAAAGTGACTTATTTTATTATTGATGATACATGATCTTCATTTTCTTGTAAAATATATCAGAATGGTCCGAATCTCCAATATATATTTCTATGTTCGGTGTACATCGAATTATATATTCATAGAAACTAATGTCTATTATAGGTAAATAATTTCAAAAACATGATCTTATGGTAACAAAGAATTGATCAATTTTTATTTCTAGACTGATGATTAATGTAGAATTATACAATGAATGCCTCGTAAAATTAGATTTTTAGGTACTTATAGATTCATTATACTTATTTTTGAGCTCATAAAATTCCTTCTCTATCCATATTCGTAGAATCTCATGAAATTACTTTCTAAAATATATCATCATAAACTCAACCCATTCCATAGATTCAATTAAATTTTCTTGAAGTTTATTCTTACTAGGGATCAAACATTTATTTTCTTCTTCATCCAAATTATATAAAAATAAAATGCATTTTTCATGCTCTGAAAAATAGATAAAGGAAAATAAATTTTTAGTAGCACTTAACCACTTCTCAAATATTATTGGATAAATTCTCACAGACAAATATGTTTAATAGTTCATCATAATGATCTCACCATAATGTTATTCCCTTCACTAATTGTTTGGAAGTATGGAATGACTCATACCATGGGAAAGTAGTGTAATCATAGCAACATGGTTTTAAACTATAGTAACAATATCATTTAGTTTCTCATTTGGACAATCACTACATTTTCTATCAAATTTTTCATTAATATATTTATTTTAGATTCCATAATATGAATAAATAAAATATAATATTGTGATAAACAATAATCATAGACGCAGATCATAGAATCGAGAAAAAATAATATATAAAATGTTTATATTAAGGAATCATATATTCAATTTATGACACATTATTCTTAACCTAGGTTATTCAAGGTCATTATTCTAATCCTTCATGAAATTTCATAATGTGTTTGTGAATATATAAATCATATCCCCATAGAGTGTAATACTAGGTGTACATCAAATCCCATTTTTCATTAACATTGTGATGATCATGACAATATTAATGGTCCGTTTCTGGTGTTGTAACCCCTAAGTAACTATGTTCCTGATCCATATCCACTTATCTTATCTTGACAAGGATGTAATTTATTGAAAATCCCTCACTCAATCCATTAACAAAATTCTATGACATTTTCTTATACATTTACTCATCCTTAAAATTTTTCTGTAATGTATTAAAACAAATATCTTACAAAATATCCCAAGGTTTATCACGAAATTTTTCTATCTTAGATTAAAATGGGTATCATATGAAATCCTATGATACAAAATATACAATCCTATTTTTTCATACAAAAATATGACAACTTTTTAGATGAATATTTAAGACCATACAATAACGCTCACATGTGGACTTTATTGGTTTATATTCATTAGATACTAGGAACAATATCATCAAATTTGTTAAAATATATTCAATATATTCATTAAATATTCCCATTAATACTATTCCACAACATAACTTACTGATAAAAATTTATCATTTCATAGGGTAAATAAAAATTCGAAATAGAAAGCATAGATTCTCACAAATGGTATACAAGGGAGACAAAAAAGCCTAAAATAAGAACAAATACGTGAGAAAATGATCCTATCATTGGATAATATAAACTACAAATCAATGTTCATAATCTTGATTCCGGGCCTAAAGATTAGATATTCATATACTTGAATAATAGGGAAATTATAGAACATGGTCAATGTGAGAATATCATTTTATTAAGACATATAATTGTGGAATACAAATAAGAATAAAAAAATATTATGTCATGGATATATACCTAGACATTTGAAACATGTTATGATTAGAGAAATCAGCTATTTATCTACATCATATTTAGGATAACCTCTCATATACACTTCTTCATTTCATCATATCATGTCCTCCCATGTGCCTAATTTTCTTAGACTTCGGATAAACACATGAGTACCCTATTTATTTGGTCCTGGTATAACCACATTTTTACCACTTCAGGTTATAAAACATTAATCATAACCCAATACATTGGGAGGAGGTATAGGTACCAACTATCAGTTGATGAAAATATGAAATATTTTTTCCAAAATATTTTAAAGTTATCATCATAACATAATTCATTAAAATAAATTTGTTTCATAATCTTTTAACCATTTCATAAAAACATAACCAGTGAAAAAGGATGTGGGATTTGTTTGAATTATATCATGGTATAACTATTGGAAGAAAAATGTGTTTCAAAAAACACTTTTAATAATAGAAATAAACCATGAAAGGAATTAATAACAATGCGTTCTTTAGAAAATATCCCCTGTAAATTATGTATAGCGTGTCATTATTACATCTTATATTGAAAAATATTGTAAAATATCAGTCAAGAACAATTATTGAGGAAAATAATCATTTTACTTTAATGAAATGTTTTCAAGAATAAATCATTTTAGTAATAATTTTATTGAAAAAAATTATAATATTATATATAAATATTAAATTTAATGATTGGTAATGATGGATTATAATTTTTTTCATGTTGTACATGTAATATCAAAGACTCATTTCACTTCATTGTTAAAAGAAAAAAATATATTTTTTTTGGAAAAAAATAATAGGGATACTTTCTAAAACTATAAAAAACAAAAAATTTGTAATAATGTATTTTATAAATTTATTTGGGAGAAATTTTTATTGAATAATTTATGATAACATTTTTTTGGAAGAAAAATTTATTTTTATAGAAGAGATAAATACAGAAGATTACTCATTAAAACATTATTCTAAACTATATTTTTACATAAATAGATTAAAATTAAGGTAAAAATTTTATTATGACTACATAAGTAGAGTTGAATAAAATTAATCATTTTTTGTTGTATAGGTCATAATATTTTATCATTGTATGAGTAATCACAAACAATTCCAATAAAATAAGATATTGTGACATAAAACTACTACACATTGGTATCTTTTAATTGTAATAAAAATGAAAGAATAATATTAAATAAAATATAAAATATCCTGAAAATAAATAAATTCATGATTTTAAATGATAATGTGGTATTATATAATCCTCATAAATTAATATAGGTGTATAAAATAACCTACATATCAAAGAAGGAAAATTTAGAGAAAAATCTATTAATGATTTGGTAGCATTTGTATTCTAAAACCAATGAAATATTGATACAAAAATGTATATATGAAACAAAATAAATTTAAATATAGGAAACATAAAATAAATTACTTGGAATTATATATATATAATAAAATTTTTGTAAATGGTTAAAATGGTATGTGTCTTTGAGAAAATAAATGTGAGACTGAAATCCATTACCTTATGCCTTGAAATTCTTTGTACACATTCAAACCTCAGGAATAATAAATATATGTTTATTATAAATATATTATATAGAAATAATTATATATATATATATATATATCATACCATTTATGATTTAACAATGGCCCATTTATTGTTCATTTAAAAACAATTCCTTGTCTAATTCATGTTTCCGGTAACAATTTTGTTGTGTTTCATGTTTGTTTCGATTTGTTATTTTTTGGTCATCATAATTAGTTCATTATTGCATAATGAAAATAATGAAATTAAATCTATTAATATAATACACTTATATATATCATTTATATTTATTAATATTAATCCATAAAATTTATAGGGAGATAATAAAATACACCGTTCATGGATATAGTAGGCCATATGTATGCATTAAGGTTGATTAAATTTTCTCCAAAAGTTTAATTAATGAAATATAAATAATATATTTATATTAAATAATAATATTTTTGTAAAATATATCACATATTTTCATTAATAACTTTTTCATTACATTCCATGTA
This sequence comes from Viscum album, assembly GCA_963277665.1. Taxonomy (NCBI): domain Eukaryota; kingdom Viridiplantae; phylum Streptophyta; class Magnoliopsida; order Santalales; family Viscaceae; genus Viscum; species Viscum album. The sequence continues at coordinate 1,777,847,711 of OY728165.1, read as the reverse complement.
ATGTGTGAATGCATCACATTACTTTGTGAGGAGGTAGTCTACTTTACACACAAATGATGTTATCATATTTTCCATTGAATAAAAAGTAAGAATTATTATATGAAATCATGATTCCATAATAATAATAATATTATAAATATAAAATATTAAAAATATATCTATGATTATATACGTCTGTGATAGGTGGTATTTCAAATCAGATAACATCGCTTTATGTGGTGGTAGTTCATCGTACACACAAATGTAAATTTTATGACCCATTTTTTTTGAATAATTAAGGATTTAGGTTACTAAATAATAATAATAACAGCTAACTATAAGTAATATATAGAAGATATCATACAATAATAGTTTAATAATAATTACTTTATGTGGGGAAGAAATACAATAAAACACTCAATTAGGGATGAGACCCCATCTTAATGAAATTTCTATTGTCTTAAACCTAATGTATTATTCAGTTTGATTAATGACCAAGATAAGGATTGTAGGATGATATTATGAATTTAACGAAGTTTATTGTTTTGGTATTTTATTGAACCAATTGGGATTTCATGTGCAAATATGAGTTTGGAGTTGGTGGATTTTTATAAATTAGGTGAGTGACAAGATTGTAATTTTTGAAAAGAAAATTGGGTGCCCCTATTCATCACATGACCCATGCCTCAAAATTGTGAATATATATCCTATATTATAAATTTTAAAATTTTCCCTGAAATGTGTGTTCTAAATGTTTTGGGTAATTTGAAACCTTTATTATATTGTTTATCCTTTTATACACCCATTTTTTCCATAACCATTGAAAAGAAATATTTTTTATTTTACTTTTAACTATGTAAAAAAATTATGTTTAAATTATTATATAATATAAAATATTTTTATTACAAATATAGAAATAGTTATCAAAATTTTCCTCAACATATTTATAAAATTTTAATTTATAATTTATCATGAAGACGTGGTGAGAATGTATTTTTTCTATGAGATAATGTTCAAAATTTTAAAGTTCATTTCTTTGATGATAAAACATTAAAATTATTCAAATTAAATAAATTTGATTAAAAGATATATAATTTAACAAATTATTATGTTAAAACCATTTTAGAACAATTTTTAAGACTAAATAGATTTAAAATATTTTTTTAATAAAATGTAATATTTTTCACAATTCACTGAAATTGTATTCTTTTCATAAAATTATCAAAACATCACCGTAATATAATTCTAAAAAGTTTATTTTAAAATAAAATAAATTTAATAAAATAAATTTTCCAAATGTTTGAAAAATTATTTTTGATATAAGTTTAGATAATGTGAAAAACTCCATTTTTGAAAAATACAGTTTTTTGTGTAAAATAATATTTATTATTATATATTGTCTAAAAAACACATAAGATTAATTAAAAAAATTACTGAATATGTAATTTAAAATTTTTATTAAATTAATTAATTTAATATTAACTCGTTAGTTTATTATTTTAAAACAAAATTTTCAACGTAAACATTTTTTTAGAAAAATATCACATCTATTTTCAAAAAGTTTTCTTTATTCATTTATAATTAATTGATCTCAAAGAAATAATTATATATGAATTTTTAAAAAATATTTTAATAATTTTTATAATACTATTAATACATTTTATTTAAATGGAAAGGTTATATTAAATAATAATGTTTTATTAGTATGTTATATTTCATTCAAACGCACCGTTTCCTATAATTAAAAATATCATAGAGATTAAATTGAATTGAAAAAATTATTTCCCATAATATTTGGGAATTACATGAATTTCATAAAATTTGAACATATCCCAATATACTACTCCGTTATCATCCATTTTATATGGATAATTTTCATTGTATTCTGAATGCCTTATAGTTCTTCATTAAATTGATATAAATTCACCAATAATGTTATATTGAATTGAGATGTATTTAAAATTGTTATGTATATTATTTTAGAATATAAAATTATTAACTACACAGACATTATTATGTAATGGTTTAATTAGTATTCATTATATACTTTTTTATTTATTCATTTTATTACATTGAATGATGCATTTTAATTATTAAGTTATATGTTGGGACCATAATTATATAGTCCATAAATATACACATAACTCTAATGATAAAAACTACCTTGTTTACATAATTTATATTCATCCATTTATATATTATATATTGAATGATTCCAAATGTATATGGTTATAATATCCTTCATTTCATAATCCATCCATTTTAGAACAATTATTTTTATTCATTTAATCATTTACTTCCATTTCATTTCATTCAATATAAATGTAATTATAATGTTATTAGACTTATGGTATTGGTTTATTATTTATTCCTACAATATTAGGTATGATATAATGATTTCATGACATATTCCACTATCATCTACAATATACTAAGCTTCTGAGATAACCCATTTTGTATTGTTTTTATTTTCCATAGGAACCCGAGAATATTATCATGTCTAACTTATTGATTATCAAGGAGAAATAATTGGGTTTGTTATATTATCATAATTTATTTCCAATATCCAATGTAATTTACGGATAATATATATAAATATTCTATATATATTTCTAAAATATGTGATCCCATATTTTTTATAGTTATTTTTGTTTCAAATGTTATAAATAAAAACTAGATCTTTGTTTCAAATTTTGGTGATGTTGTAGTGTGGGTTTAATATTCTAATAATGAATTGATAAATTGTCATGAAATGATTTGGTATCCTTATATAAGATATTATTATGAATATTCAATAAAATATTGTTTATGGGTTTTATTTACGATTTTCTATCTCATAATGATTGGATTAATTTTTAGAAGAGAAGTTATACTTCATATAAAAAAATTTATCCTCATATAATTTTTTCACCCAATATCTAAAGGGATTATTTGATAAACTCTGATCATAGTGATAATAATGGAACCCATACAATTTTTTATATCTTGTATTCTGATCTCAATTAAATGATTAAATTCATCCCTATAGGAAAAGAAGTATGAGGAAAAGTTGATGATATTAAATTTCCAATCATTATTTTGAGGGTATATAATGATAACATTTGTTACCCACATTACAAATAAGAAAATTCATTTCATTTTATGAATAAATTTTTGGTGTTGATCTATTAAATTTACCTGAACCTTGATTTTATGACACTACAAAGTGAATTCCATGAAATTATGAATTTTATAAGTTGGAAACTGTCTAAGTCATTTTATTTGGTTAAAAAAGATAGATAAATTTAGATTTACATTAAAAGTTGAGGTGTGAAATTCTAATATATTAATTTAGGTCTCTTTTCATTCATTATACATAACAAAATATCCATAAAATACTAATTTAGAAAATAATTTTGAAGAATTCCACATATTATAGAGGTCACAATTCATTAATCATTTTCCAATGTTCTAATTCTTATTTTATTCATACATTCTAAAATTATTTTAGTTGTATTAAATTTTTAGACATATGTACTCACTTATTATATTAGTTAGTTGAATTGAGCTTCCTCATTAAGATAGGATGGTATCCATAAAATTAAATTAATATAATTTTTTTTTCAATGAAATGGAATGATAATCCTTCAACACATGATGTGGAGGACTATCTCATCATGTTCCAGATTAGGATAATTTATACCTATATTATCCCATATATATATTCACATAATGTGTGACTGGAGAATATGTGATTGTATTGGATCTGAAGGAAACTAAGTAACAAATTCCATATTGTAGTCATTAAAGGGTACTAATTCCTCATTATTGATACCGTAATCTACATTTATTTCATTGGTCAAAATTTATTAGTCACCATTTACATTAATCATAGATACCTAAATTTAAAAATGGTAGTTTTATATATATGATGATTTACGTGTAGTCCAATATATTATTAGTGAATCACTTTAAAATTAATAAAGAGAACATAAAAAATACCTTACCTTGAGATATAAACAAAATTCCCAAATCAACTCATTCACATGTTGAATCATCCCTCAATTTATATTTTATACTCTCTGGTGTTCAATTAAAATATGTTTCCCATGTTAGAACTATTTTTAGGATGAAAAAACCTCCGCATCAAGTAGTTCCATATCTGAAAGGGATTCCTCTAAAGTATGATGAGTTATTTAAAAATTTGGAAATACAAACTGTTTTGTTTCCCTTTTAGAAATGCTATATATGTTGAATTGTTATTGGATTTGATCTCACTATGATAATCACCAAGTAAATATTATATGAATAATGATTTATATTAATGGATTGATGTAAGATATTAGGTAAACCATGTGATGATGTTAATAATGACACAATTTTTTCACCACAAATATAAATAATGTAAATTCTTATTCATATTACTATATCGAATATCAGAATCTAAATTTTTTTGGATGAGATATTAAAGTTAGTTATATTATAGAGAATTATTTTAGGTGAGAATATAAATAAATTTATATTAGGAAGCTACCATGTTTATGGTAAATGATATTACATCTATAGGTGACATCATGGTAGGAGTATGAGATATGTACTATTTGAGGACACTAAATGAATTTTCAAATCTATATCTCCCATGTAATCATTCCATTTCAATGAAATATTAGGGATGTGTATACACTATATTACTATTATTTTTATCGCATATGTGATATAGAATATTCACCCTTGTGACCCCCTCGACTTTTATTAATATTATGGATACAAGATATAGAGTATTTTATTGGATTTATCTTTATTGAAATAAATAAAAGTATATTTAAATAAAAATATTAATAATATTTTTTAAATTTATATGGATCGTAAAATTTATTGAGTTCATTTCCATTTTATATGTTTAGTGGATGAAAAAACCACCAATATTTCAATTAAAGTATTTACACATTAGCATGACTTGAAAAAAAATCGTTGACATAACATTCAATATTATTTCAATTTTCGGGATAATTGTAACACCCTAATGTTTTGTGAATTTGTTTTATTTAAATTAAATTTACATTCTGAAATAATACCATAACATAACACTAAATATATATATTTTTTAATTATATAATAACACTATGTTTTGGATTATGTTATACACAACAACAAGGGAAGCTTGTACAAAATGAATCACTTACATGGAATGCGTTACAAGAGACACTGAGTTTCTATGAAACAACACATTACTATTATAATAAGATAGTTATAACCTAGCACATAAACATGTATTATTAATATTAATAAATACTTTTTAGTTTATATTTTGAAAAATTTATTTTTTTGTAATGTTTTATATGTTTAAAACAAATTTATTTTAAAGAATAAATTTTTATTCCCTTTTATGAATAACAATAAAATTAATTTTATAAACTCAAAGAAATTGAATGTAATAAAATAAATATTCCTTTTTAATCCTGAATCCCAAAATTATCATAATGAGATTTCTCAGTACTTTTCGGAAATGTTCTTATTTTTGATGAATAATGAAATTACTGCTTTTTTGTTTTAAAACTAACATTATCATTTAAATAAATATTTTATTTTAAATTAAATTTAAATTCAAAATAGATACAAAAATAAAAATATTAATCCAATTTATTTCATTGGAATCAATATTATAAAAAAATTGGATATTTTTTTAAACTTGTGAAGGTCTCTATTACTTGCTCTCTAGCCACATTTGTGGTATTAGTAGTAAACGTAATTTTACAGCTTAATAGAATAAATTTTTTGAAAAAATAAAATATATGGTAGTTATTAGAATAACAATTGGTGTATAATATGATCCATATTTTTTGGGAAAATAGTATATTTTGAAATTTATTTACATGGTTAAAGGAAAATATTGAAAATAAAGGTAAAAATAATATTATAATAATGAAAAATTAGTTTTACACTATTCCTAGTTTCATTGGATATGTGTTTTTAGAACCTAATAAAACATAGGTCAAATATATGATCTTTTTAAGCAACATGTGTTATATTAAGAAATTTATTATAATTTATTTATAGAAGAGTTAAAAGGGTCATTCTCAAAATTTAATAAGTAAATCATTTTTAATAAAATTTTAAATATAAGATAAATTAGACAATAATTATTAATTTTAAAGATAATAAATTTATCTTAATCATGATAATTTAATTTTATAAATTTTGGAGAAATAATTTAATTAATTTCATGTATAATAATGATTAAATAATTGTTTTATTAATTTTGATATCAAAAAATTTATATAGAAAAGATAAAATTAATATAATTTGACATAATTAATTAGAAAACAATTATGTAGATATATTAGACATGTTAGTAAAATTTTATAACAATTTATTTGAAGTTATCATGTTGGTATGATATTTATAAAAATGGAAATATTGAATAGTATCCAAATTGACAGAAATGATACTTTATGAAAATATTTTATTGTATGTTATAAAATTCATAAAAATCAAAAATTCTGCCAAAAAACTAAAAAGTATCAAATATTTCATTTATGATCAAATTGGTTAATCTTTATCATTTTATAGTAAATATATTTACCCTATAGTGTAAAAAACATGTTTCCACGATACATGTTAAATAATTTAACGTAGGGTTTAAACAAAAAGTATATGTTTATTTTGGGACCTGAACATATCTAAAATTAATTATTTAAGATTATTTAGACCCATAATCATCTAAAAATCTAAATAAATCACTTTGGATCTGTTTGAAATCGAAAATTGATATATAATAAGTTAATAGTTTTGTAGTTTTCTAAAATTACCCTCCTCCCTTATAAAAGGGAACTTCTTCTTCTCTTAAATTCACACATGAAAATCACTTTGGATTGGAAATAAACTACATGATTACTCTCTCATCTTCCCTAAATACATCATAGATTACATACATTGGGACTAAATCCCTCCTATGAGGTTAGTTTTTCCAAATGAAAAAGAAGATACCTGAATAAGATGTAATTGTTTTATAACCTCCTTCAAGGTTCTTTTCTTGTTCTACTTCCTTTTACCCTGTTTTTTACGAAGCAATTTAATTAATAAAATATCTAATATTTTTATGATTATGGTACAAACATATTCCACCTTTTACCCATCATATGAAAAATAATATAAACATGTGTGCATACGTACATCTTACTGTCTCCACGATATGATGTAAATTTTTTTATTTATATTATATTTATATGGGTATAAAGATGAATACAAAGGATTTAAATAATAAATTATAAAAAATATTTTTCTCAATAATTCATATTCCATTCAATTCCTTACACATTACCAATATAGAATTATATTTTTTCTCATGTGTATGTACAGTTAACAGTCTCCACAACGCGATGATATTTAACTTCCACGTTCACCATTCATGGATGATTTGAAAAAAAATATTATAAATAAGTTAAAAATTTAGGATATAAGAATTATAAGCTGTGAATTATATATTTATACACAAATATATATATATATATATATATTTCATTTACATACTTTCTTTCAATATAACAATTAAAATGGAAATAACATTCATGCTTACGTACAACATACCGTCTCCATTAATAATGTATTCCATTACATAATTCATTTTGCTATGGATTATTATAATATAAATAAACAAGATATAAAAGATATTTATTTCATTATTTATATTCTGGAATCATGATATGTGTATGTGGATCAACAGTATAATAAATTAAGACACATGCGTTGAACAAAGAGAATATTAGCCAAAGAGAAACCTCAACATAGGATCATTAAATAGAAGGTAATATAAGGTCATAAACAAAAAATATATGGTATTTGATATAATAATATTATGCTGTAAGATATCTATAATAAACATATATTTATTATATATCAATATTTTTTTGAGTATGATGATAGTCAAGACACTAGGTAAGGGGATTTTTGTCTCCCCTTTATTTCTGTAAGATACGAACCTCATACATTACTTCTTTATACATGGTGTATATAGTTCACATGAATTTATTTTATAAGTATTATATAGAGGTCTCAGATATTTTTTTATTCTTGTCATTTTATATTTACCTAGGGCATACGATTCTATAGATTCCAGAGTGATTTCATAATATCTTCAATATTTGGGACTGTTTCAATAAGTCAACATTGTGTAATATTTATCTCTATCAATGTTTTCTGAAAAAAAATATTTTTATTATGTTATGGATTTTTTAATTCATTTTATCCTTTTTTTAATTTTTACTACATGGTTGGAAAGTAATATTTCATTCAATTTCCAAACAAAATACTGTTAAATTTTCCTATAAATGTTTGAGAATAATGTTTTGTTTTAACTTATATTTCATGAAATGATTTTTATTAGTTAATAATGAGTTATTTAATTGACGTTCTCCCCAAAGTCGTACATGGTTTTTTTCAAATGACTTATTTTAATGTTTCATGCAATTTTAAGAAATGAAAAAAATTTCAATAAATAATAGATATTTTAATCAAGAAATGTTTCACATTATTTTAATGATTACATTATATGTATTCAATGTTGTTTCAATAAAAATATTTCGAAAACATTTAATGTTTTAAAAATTAATTCTTATGGAAAATTATTGTTCTATTTGATATTTCATAATATTTCTCCACTTATTATGACATATGTTGTTATTGATCAAGAATACCATTCATAGTCATTATATGAATGGTTTATGATTTGATGACATGATGTTTATGGAACCCCCTTTTGGTCAAGGGATATTGTTTTAATGATTTTATTATTAATCGTATATATTTTTCTAACATTATGATATGATTACATATTTATGATATCGATCTAATTTCATGAGTTATGATATGATTTTTTATGATGTTGTGGCACATATATATATGATTTCATGTTCACAATTATATGCATGCACCAGGTTTTCATGTCCAAAATTCTATGTGTCGACCAATTTTCTGTGTCCATAATGTTATGAATGAAACTTATTACATGTTCACAATTCCATACGTGAACCTCATTACATGTTAAAAATGTTACGAGTAAACCATGTTTAGTTTTGACATAGTTATGCATTGACCTTTTTCTTGTCCATATTTTTATGCATAGTCCTGATTTCATGTCCTTGATTTAAAAAGTTAAAATGATACTATTTATAAATATTTATAATGGTATGTGTTGATTTTTATGATACCATTTAATTCTTTTTCTCAACTTCATGATCTTATAGATTATGTTATTTTATTTCATTATGAATCATGTTTACATTTGATTTGTAGTGTATGATATGCTAATGTTATGATCACAAACCCTTATGATCAAGTTATTATTATGTATCTATTTTGTTTACCCTTACTGAGTATTTTAGCTCACCCATTTATTATTTTTACTTTACCCAAATTACGAAGAAAGGTTTTGTGTAGAAGTGATAAATGGGGAGATCATTATAGGACATGTTGAAGAAATTTCACCAGGATAAAGGATTTTTTTACATGCTTCTAATGATGTTAAACTATCATGGTCCTCAAGCTTGTATTATTTTAATCTATATAATATTCATCAAAATGATGTAATATCCATGTTTGTCAATCTTGGGTTTCTATATATGGTATCAATGGAATGTTTTAGTTAACTATTTGAATCTATAATGTTAACGATTTTGTGAGATACCTATAGATATTTCTAAGGATATGTCTTCGGATGTACCTAAGGATAATTATATGTATATGATACAATAATTGAATTTATTTATGATCAAGGATTACGTAGGAATAAACATAATATGTTATATATTGAAATTATATTTCCCTTATTATATCGTATTCTAGTATGATTATTGTTTATCAAACAATTCTCTTATGTTTTAGTCTCTGGTTGGAACTCGAATGAACAATGTTGATAAAGAGTGAAATGGGAAATGAAACAATTTTCCTTATGAGAAATTTTTTTTTGTCAGAGCTAGAATATAGAATATTGTTTTTATGACCCTTAAAATATATCATGCTATAAATCCTTCAATATATAAAAATAACCAAATGAGGGAAAAAAATATCTTGAATAAATATTAAGGAAACCACTACCTTATTTAATTAGAATGACGATCTACTGTTTTCTATGAAATATATTTGTACCATTGAAAATATATTTTTTAATCTCCTCATTCAAAACATGAAAAATTTATGTTGGGAACTTATTGATGGGAAGGTAACGAGAATTAATGTTGGAACATTATCAAGAATTTGAAACTACATGATAATGTTGAATCCATGAATTGGGCGTGTTCAATAACATATTTTTCAGTATTTAACTTCCTCGTATTTTTCTTACAATAATGGAAATTGAAGATAATCATGTACGTCAGTGTTATGATATGAAATGAGTGATATAATTAAAAATAATATCTAAATATTGTGGAGAAAAGATTATTAAATTATCTTTATTCACAATATGTGGAAGGACCCATGGATAAAAATTCATTAAGGGTTTTGATAAATGGTTTAAGTGCGGAAAGGATGGTCATTGTGAATTTGAGTGCCAAAGTTATGCGATTTAGTAAGATAATAACATGAATGGAGATAGATTCACATATAATGAACCTCCCCCACATCGTTTCTACATGTTTAAGAAGAATAGTCATTATTCTAACAAGTTCCACATTCTAAAGTTTTCATTGATGATCTATGTCAACAACCACATAAGGATATTGGAAATAGAAAAACTATTGTGATCGTTATTGAATATATAATGTAAAAAAATAATTTGTGGAATTATTGAGTGTTTTGGTATTGGAAATCAAGAATAATGTCATAGAAGTACTTTTAGGGTATTATAGAATAATGAAACATATATGTGTTGGTCAAATATAGTTTTTACTTAAGTATTTAGGAACAAATGTTGAATCATAAATGTAAACATGAAAAGTGATTCATGTAATAAGTTAATATTTTTTAAAATACATGATTATGTTGAGGATAATAATTAATATGTGAATTATATTTGATGATCATATTTTGATAATATTATATTGGATATTAATAGTTAAATAGGATGAAACATGTTACCTTTGAACTAATTATAGATTTTTTGATAAGTGGGTTATGTTATCATGGATAATTTTTACATTATTTTTGACTTAAGAATAAGGAAAACACATGTTTACCATAAGGATGTACAATAATTAAGGGTATTTATATATTTCAAAAGAATACATGATTATGTTATTCACATGTTTGTAATGTCAGAACCATGATAATAGTAAGGATTTATTAGTAATAAATGTTATGATGGTGTGATGGACATGTTTATAATGTTTTGGATTTACAACATTCTGAATTATTGTGGGATTATCCATTTATATAATGTTTGACATAAACATTAAATAAGTTTGTGAGATTAATGTATTCTATCACCAAAGGTATATTTATACATATTTTATAGCTTATGGTATTCTATTTATTTCATTTTAAAATCATGTAAGTAAATCTTACGATAAAAAACTGACTAACATTTGGAAAAAGTGATCATATTGTAAATGTGTATCCTATTATGAATATTTTTTATGTTATCAATGACCTATTTCCTTCTTCCGTAGTTTATGTCTTTGTAATTGTTAAATTTCTATGGATCACCCACTTTTTTGTGACCAATGATCATTATCAATCTCCACGATTGTTTATGGTTTTCATCCATACCCAAATCATCCCCAGTTTTCTCTTATTTAGATACCAAGTTAAGTGTTACTTTGGGTAACTGTTATTTTCAAAATATTACATTTTTAAAAGAAGTTTTATATTAAACATTTAAAATGTTGGTTATATTAAATAAATATTGAAGTGTTATTAAGTCTATAGACTAGACGAATTTCAAGGGAAAAAATCATGTTAGGGGGGGTTGAATGAAACAACCTGAGATTTTTGTGAATTTATTTATATAGATATGATTTAATATTTTTAAATTTTCACATCTCACAACAAAAAAATACATTTATATTTTTATTATATATTTGTACTATGATTTGGATTATGTTATAAACAACAATAATAGAATATTTCATTATACACAACATCGACATAGCTTGTGTTACACACATCATTGAGTTTCTACAAAAAACATTACTATTAGAATAAAATTGTTATAGCCAAGAAATAATTTTTTTAATATAATCTTTAAAAACAACTTTTTTAATTTATCAAACGAAATATGTAAATATTTTTTAGTGTTTATATGTATTAAACTAATATGTTCATAAAATAACTATTATTATTGTTCTTTTGTGAAAAATTAATAAAATTAAATTTATACAATCAGAGAAATTTAATTTGGTAAAATAAAAATTAAATTTGATTTCAGAATATCAAAAATATATTAGGTTTAATTTTAGGTATTTTTCTGAAATGTTTTAATTTTTGATGAATATTAAAATTACTACATTTGTTAATAGAAACTGAACATTTAATTTAATTAATTATTTTATGTTAAATTTAATTATATGCCAATGTAGAAAATTAATACATATAATAATCCAATGAATTTCATCAGAATCATTTTTATAATAAAATTAGATATAAAAAATACTGAATATTTGAATTTCTCTTTTACACTCAATCTGACCACATTTGTAGGATTAATAGTGATCATAATTTTACTACTTATGTGAATTGAATTTTAAAAAACAAATATATATATGTATGTAATTTTTATGAAAAATGTGGTCCTATAGGAGGAAAATAATTTTTTGAGAATATTAACTTTTAAATTTTATATACCATAGTCAAATGTAAATATGGAAATTAAAGATAAAAATAGTATTATAATAATATAAAATTACCCTAACACTTGTTATAATTTCATTCACTATGTGGTTTTAGACCCAAATAATTCATATGTAAAAAATATGATCTTTTTTAACCCACTTGTGTAATTTTAGGAAATTTATTATATTTTATTTAAAAAAGAGGTTTATTCTTCTTATTCAAAATTTAATATGTAAATTGTTTTCAATATTTGGATACACATATGAAAAATTAGACTATAATTATTCATTTGAACTATTATAAATTTATCCTTATCTTTATAATTTATATTTAATTTTTATAGAAGAAATATGTTATCTAAATGAAATTATAATAATGATACAGTAATTGTAAGGTAAATTGAGATATCAAATAAAAGTTATTAAAAAATTAAAATAAATATAATTTTTCATAATTAATTACACACAATTTTTATAGAAACCTTAGACATGTTAGTGAAATTTTTAAATTTTTCTTTCAATGTTATCCTATTGGTTCTATAATTTTTCAAAATAATAATATTTTATAGTATCAAAATTGACATAAATAATACATTAAATTAAATAATATTTTATTAAATTTAAAAAATTCCTAATAATAAAATGTTCTGAATTTTTTTTATATTTTCTTATATGTTATTAATGATCTAATTGGTTTTTTTTTTTCAATTTATAGTAACTATATTAATCATATAGTGTAAAAAAAGTTCTCATGGTAAAAGAAAAATTATTTAACTAAGGTTTAATGAAAATTGATAAGGATAATTTTTTGACATAAACATGCTTACCACTCCTTTGATGAGATTATTTAGACTCATCCTCAGACAAAATAATAAATAACTCTTTTGTAGCTATTTTAAATACAAAAGAAATTTATAATAAATTAATAGTTGTTGAGTTTCATAAAGTACCCCTACTCCCCTTTAAAAAAGGATACTTCTCATTCACATTGTGACACACCTTTAAATCCATGTTGGTGGACCAAAAACATGTCATTTACTCTCCAAAATACCCTCAATACATCTTAGTGTCCATACTTTTGGATGAAAGTAAACATAAAGATTCTTTTTGTGAAAATCAATGGTAGATACCCAAAAAAGAGAAAATTGTTTTATCACTCTTTCATTGAGATTTTCTTCATATACATTACCATTATATGTTTATTCAATACCAAAGAGTTAATTCCAAAATCTACTATATTAATATATTTTTTTATTATTATGGTTCAACCATATTCTCTATTTTACTGATTATACAAAAAACAATATCACCATGCATGCATAACAACGACTTACTTCCTCTACAACATGGTGTAAACTATTTTGATTATATAATTTCTTTATATTAGTATGAAGATGAATATAAGGGATTTAAATAAAAAAATAGTGTTTATTTATAATTTATATTCCATCCAATTCCCTTAACTTTACCAATACCGAATGATATCATCACACATGCGCACGTGTGGATTACCGTCTACACGATGTGATGTGATTCATCATCCATGTTCACCATTAAAGGTTGATAATAAAACTCTATATTATTAATAAGTATGAGATATATTATAAAAATAAAATAATTGAATAATGATATATTTATATACATACATATATATATATGTATTTCATTTAAAGTTTTTACTTTCAATACGAAAAATAAAATTGAAACAACGTTCATGCATACGTACAAAATACCATATCTATGAATGGTGTATTCCATTTCATAGTTAATTATTTTAGAGATTATTATAATATAAATATAATGGGTATACATGATATTTATATAATTATTTACATTCTAGAGTAATTATATATGTATAAGGACCAACAATATAACAAATTAAGAAACATGTAAAGAACAAGGAGAATATTACCCCAAACGAAAACAAAACATAAGATCATTAACAAGCGTATAAGATATAGTCCAAATAAAACAATATGATCTATTTGATATAATAATTAGATTTTATTGGAGATGAATAATACACTTATATTTATTATATAGGATTCTTGTTTGAGTACTAAGAGAGTCACGAAACTAGGTGAATGAATATTTGTTTCACCATTATTTCTATGAGACACTAACCTCACACACTACTTGTTTCTCCTACGTGGTGTATATACCACCAATGAATTTATTTTATGAGCCTTATACAAAATATTATGATATTTATATACTATTATAATTTATTTTCTACATGTGGAATACAATTCAATTGATTATAAAGTGATTTTATAATCTCTCCCATATTTGGATTTGTTTCATTTTAAGTTTTTATTAGGTAATATTTATCAATGTCCATGTTTTCTAAAAAAAAATTCATAAATGGTTTTATTATCCCTTTATGGATGTTTAATGTCAATTTAACTGATTTTTTGATTTTTACAACATGTATTGAAAGGAATATTTCTTTCATATTCCTAATGATGTAATTTAAGAATTTTCTAGTAAAAGTACAGGAATAATATTTATTTTATATTATACAACATGAATAGATTTTTCTGGTTTAATAATGTCTTATTTCTGTGAATATTACCCTACAATATTATAAGTTTATTTGAGATAAATTTCTTTCAAAATTGCTTTATATTTTTTGAAAATAAAACAATTTCAACAAAGAAAGGATATTTTCCTTAAGAATTGTTTTAATGGATTTTCATGATTCATTTGAATGTTTTCAATGTCATTTCATAGAAAAGGGTTATGAAAATATATTTTATCATAAAAAGATATATTTAAGGAAAATTTATGTTCCAAGTAATCATTCAAAAACCTTCTCTACCAATGATGACATGCTTTGTTATTATTCATGAATTCAATTCATATTATTTCATTGAATTTTTTATTGTTTGATGGAATTATGTTTAATAAGTCTCCATATTTTCACAGGATATTATTTCAATGAAATGATTATGAATCCTATCTCTTTTTCACTAGTTGTGATATAATTACATTTTTATTATATGCATTTCATTTCTTCAGTAATGATTTTATTTTTTATGATCATGTAGAATGTATATGTTTGATTTCATGTTCACAATTCTAGGAGTGGACCTTGTTTTCATGTATATAATTCTTTCCATGGACCAGGTTTTCATGTCCATAATTTCATGCATGAACCGTATTACATATATATAATAATATGCAAGAACCTAATTATATGTTTACAATGTTATGAGTAATCCACATTTAGTTTTGATTATATTATGCACGGACTTGTTTTCATGTCCATATGTTTATAAAAAGGCCTAATTTCATATACATAATTTAATGAGTGAAACTGTGATGATTTATACACTTTACAAAATTACAAAATAATTTTTATTCCACAATTTCATTCATTATGTCAATTACATGATCTTATGGAATTTGTTCTTTCATTTCCTTGTGATTTATTTTTACTTTTAATATAGAGGGTATGATCTACTAATATTATGACCATAAACCCTTATGCTCATGTTATGCTTAAGTATATATTTTATTTACCCTTATTGAGAATTTTATCTCACCGTCTCGTATGATTCCTTCCCTAAATCACTGAGAATAGTTTTAGGCTGATACAACAAAGGTACAAATCTTTATGGGAGATATTAAAGATCTATCACCAGGATAGAAGATTTTATTTCCATGTTTCCAATGAAACTAATCTATAATGGTCACCAAGCATGTATTATTGTAATGTAATCAAAATTCATATCAGATAATGTAATATCCTTGTATGTGATTCATGGGTTTCTAAAATTAATATGTTAGGTACCACTCATTAATAAGTGGATCTGGGATTTTTTATATCTTAAATTCCTTAGGGTATAAAAATAATCACATTTTTGTTCCATAAAATAAGTGCCCTATTCATCTTTTGGATCCATTCAGATTTTTTTATAACCCAAATGATCCACCATGAAAGGAAGATAATTAATACTAGGTATTATTAAAATTATTATATCCACGATTATTAATGGGAACTAATTTTTTGAGAAAACATAATTTCATTATTTTATGTCAATACAAAATCTGATTATTCCATCAATTTTCATAATAATAATAACGTTTGAAATGAATTTGGGGAATTGGAATTCTCAAGTGACATTTTCAATGATAATGTTTTCCAAACAACCCTATACCATAAAACAATGAGACAGATTAATCATATATACTTTTTTTAAACACAATGATTGGATAGAAAACCAAACTACTGAATAGTGACTTGTGTATTTAAAAATAAAGACAGATTATGTCTCTGTAAAAAGATATATCAATGTTTTTTTGATAATTTTATTTTATTGTAATTATTATTTATAATCCAACAATACAATAATATGAAAAGTTCATAGAAATTATTTAGTACCCAAATACATATCTTTAAGATAATAAATAATGTTTGAAGGACCCTTACAGTGGTAGAAAATTCATCCAAAAATAATCTCATTCATCATTTTTAGAAATAGTGGAATGAAAAAACATTAATTCATTATAAGATCTTAAAGTAATGTTATCATCAATATACGACTTATTTGAATTTCCACCAGACTCCAAAAGTAAAAAAACAAGCATAAAAGAAAATTGAGAAAAAAAGGAAAATATTACAGGGGCCTAAAATAAATGACACCAATCGTGTCCCCTACCGTAAGGTTGATCCCCTCAGATAGAAAGTACTTCATGCGGGTAAATAATATTATTATAGTTCCTTCATCTATCAATGAATATTGAAATTCATCTAATTTATTACCCCATTTAGAGTAATAAAGGATGGTCATCCGGATATTAATTAAACCCCGACTCTGTCTACTAATGTATGAAATATACCGCGGAATAATACATGTCTATGTAAGGATTTGTAAAACATTATGAAATATATTTCCACTACCACCATGTTGAAGATAAATTACCATCACAAGGGAATACATATATTCAAATATCTGTACTTAGATTGAAGAGAGTCTCCTATGATAAATAAATGAGTAAAAGTTATTTTAATAGTTCCCTGAGGGTCACTAACCACCAAGCCTCCCCACATAACATTCTTGAAGTGTGAACCATCCATATTTAATATAAGGCTCGAGCTACGAAGACACCATATTACCCATCATCCATGGTTTATATGAGAACATGACTATATTAGGGAACTCCAAGAAGCATGAAGCCTGAGGAAAGGAACATCCACCTTGTTTTTGGTGAGATGAAATAAATCAACTAGGAGGTTGTGAGTTCTGATAAGGATAGTCCACCCAGAGAAAGATATGCCTTCAAATTAAGCTTTATTCCTGGATTTCTAGATACACTAACCCCCAACCGAGAAAACCACTACTCTGATTATCTTATCCCATATGGAATATCAATATTCATTTTACCATTTTTCAAGATTATGGGCCACTACATATCCGATGATGGAAGAATATTGAAATCACCAAAAGTTTTTCATAACTCATAAGCCCAAAATCATTCATAGAATGAGTCTACTAGGAATTTCTCTTGGTTATCTGCAAAACAAACAGCACTATATAGCTATATTTTGGCCAGTAACAACCTATAATTCCCACAATCAGAGAACATTTATTCAATTAAATTTTTATATAATATGAAATATTCCTTTATATGAATAAAAATAATAGGAGGTGAATTATGTTACTTGTTGTAGCCTATAATCAATATGGTTTCTTCTGGATAAAGATACTTACTTTCTCTTTTACAGTTTCCTAAATCAACATAATAAAATTCACTAGGTAATTATGAAGGTAATGTTCCCTAAATTAACCATTTGTAGAATATTTCAGTCACTAGATATATGAATATGATATTGTTTCATGCATATGAACCCAAGGTATTCCCAACAATCCATTGAATGAATATTTCAAAAAATAAACATGACATCTGAATGAAAAACATAGTCCCCTAATTAGGTTATTATATTGAGCTTATCTTAGGGATTATATTCATTATTTAAAAAAAATTAAATCATTAAATAAAAAGGGGAAATTTTAACTTCTATATAGAATACATTATTAGGGTTTTTAGCATCCATTTTCTAACATGTCAATATACGAATTAGTATCATTGTGTTTTTTAGTCATATATATGGGTTTTATGTGCCATTCAATAAGTATTTCCCAATATTTCTAATTGAATAAAATAAACATGTAAAAATCAATGGAAATAGAATTATAATTATATGTTTTTATGATGGATACATTCATATCAAACTATAGAGGATATAAAAAACATCAATGGGGGTATCATTATATTCTTTGGAGAGATAGAGGGAATATATATTTGATATTCTTATCTGAATATTAGAGAGATGTTTCAATATAATATATTTGTTACCTATGTACCATTGTATTTTTAAATGAACCAACATTTGATATGGAGTCTTATATCACGTTTTTTACTAATAATATGATGTACTCATTACACGATTGAGTTGATTCGTTGGTTATATATAATAATGACATATTATTAATGCATGATGTGTATAATTGAGAAACGATCAATCAAGCAGTAGATTACCCTATCAAATATGAGTAGGATGAGCACTATAGTCAATATTATTAGACATATTCATTTTCAAGTCCAACTAATTTTTACATTTACTATATTATTTTTCAAATATTAATTTATCAAATATGAAAAATGTACTGTACGGTCTGTTTTATTTATTTCATCCAAAACCTCAATATCCACCTCTAAAACAATTAATTGGACTATTATTTTCATATAATTGCACATCAAAAGTGAATTAATATTTAATATTTACTACACTAATAGACCCATGTTATAGTTGTTAATAAATGTAAAATTTCATTTGGTTTGGTGGTTGTCATCCTCATAATGATAGGGTTATAATGTTAATGGGTGTTTATTCTAAATTAGGGACCCCTTGAGGTTCATTATTTAATTATTTAAATTACTGATCCTTATTTCACTAGTTCATGGGTAGATAATATGTAGATTTTTTATCTAAAAAACATTAATATGGAAAATTTGGCCTAACTAATTGATTATGTTGGTCCCAATTTATTTCATATGTAAGATTCAATAAATTTAGGCTAATCTAATAATGAATTCTTTATTCATTCCCATCTAGGACCTCATATCACCCCCTTTATCTCTAATGATATTTTATAACACACATTTCATTTATGGTATATGATTATATAAAAATTGGAGACACTCATATTTCATCTTCTTTAGGTGATCTATAAATATGATTCAACTATATATTTTATGGAATAATGTCATATTTTTGAGAAAATATTTTGATTAACATTCATTTTATTGAAATTACGTTTCATAATTTCTTATGTTCAGATAATGTTATTTTTCAAATTTTGAGATGAAGTTACCAGGAAAATTATCCTTCCTAACATAATAGATCAAGTTCTTCATATTCTTAAATCACAACTCCTATAGTAATTTTTCACAGCAATCATGTTTACATTATAGAATTTTTATTTTTACTATTATCAAGGGAGAAAACAACATTTAATATTATTATATTATGATTCTAGAAATATTTTTTAGATTGATTAAGAGTAATAACTTTTTTCCACCATTGTCATATTTTTTAGTTGTGAAAATTGATTTTCACAATATATTTGTTTGTTTTCCAAATGGAATCCTCAAAAATCAATGTTTTATTCTAAAATATCTGATCCTAGGTATAAAATTATATTGTATTGTAATTTTTTCCCACTCATCTTGAAAATTATCTATAAAATTCCGCATGATTTTTTAAAAAGTATTAATAACAGTGGAATATATTATATCCTAAATAATGTGGTGGAAGAATATGTTATGAAATTATACTTAAAAAATGTGGGGCCTTCAAAATTAAATATTAAATATATAAAGTATCTACCTATTATTTCTTATGTGTTCCTATAATTGGTCCATGCATAAATAAATGGTAATTAAGTTGTTTCTCTAGATCACCTGTTTTGCCGAATAATGATAATTTTGGGTTCCAACATTTGATGAAGGTGGATTGAAGTACAACTATTAAGGAAAATGTATAATAAATAGATATATGGGTTTATTTTTACCATAAATATACTCTAAATAAGTGGTAATACCTTGATACATTGATTCTTATATTGAATTTTTATGCAGATGACTCACATAGTCTTATACTAGGTGTCTATCTTTATCCAATGATTGATGTTGTCCAAATGGATGGAACCTTTTATTGAAATTAGGTTCTTCTAACCCTCCCATGTTCACTTTCCCTTTCCCAAATATGGTTGTTAATGTTTTGAAATTATGTCATGTCCTCATTAATAAAACTACCATAATTCATTATATTTATGGAAAGCCTATAGTTGAACCAATGGGAGCACTATTACATATTAAATCCCAAAAAATGATAATTTTTAATTTTAGATCATCAAAATTTTAGATTAATATTAAAAAATAAAATTTAAAATTATATAAAAATAAATAATCTTCAACCAATTGGTATATATTCTATTTAAAAATTTAGATAGTGTGTAGTGACTTGTGTCTTCAGAGCGGGTCGAATTCTAGGATCATTTTGATTATTCCAAAATTTTTGGGCAGACAAACTCTTTTGTTAATTATTATAACCTATTTTTGTTATTTTATTTGACCCATATAATTTATTTGGATTAGTATTAATGCTCAGTAAGTTCATAGGTGTTTCAGTTGGGTTTCGGCTGCATCAAAGGACGAACACCCAATTTTTTTAGGTGTGAACACTATGATGAACTATTTGAAAAAACTATGGGACCTCCCAGGTGTATTCTTCTTAGCCATAAAGTCTAATGGTCATAATTTTTTAAACCATTATAGAGGGGGTTCATGTCTATGTGGAAACTTAGTAGTTTTTAGATGTGGTGATTCATGCAATTTCCACAGTGTTTGGAAAGTTGTGCTAGAAAAGAGTGTGAGGTGTAACATTGGATAGTCGATGTCACATTATTGGAGGACACTTAGTCAAAACATGTGATAAAACTCTATCCCTCATTAAATAATAGAAATTACTATTTCCCTCTTTTTTATATATTTCCTCCTCTATTATTCCTCCTTTTATCTTATAGGATTCTCCTCGTAGAAAAACTTGATCACCCTCATCCTTCTGCTTAGTGTTGAGATCGATTCTTCATCCAAGAACTTCTGATTGATACATCAGGTGAGTTTAAACCAAATTACATTATCCTAAAACCCCCCTTTATTCTCCATTCATTATCTCTTTCCATACTGTGTACTAAATCCATGTGATATTATATTTTCTACATTCATGCTTTTGTTCTATAATGATAGTTTCATCAAAATGAGTTTTATTATGAGGCTTATATCTAACAAGAAAGAATCTACAAACATGTGGTAGGTGGTTATTTTCATTATCCATGTTTTCTACAGTGTTTTGGGGTTCTCCATTGAGTGTTTTATAGGATATTCTAAGAGAGACCCTATAAATATAAGTGATAGCATTTATATATTTATTTGGACCCATGAGATGCCTATGGGTAAGCTCCAAACAAACTAAAAATTGTTTTAGACAAGTCGGGGGATTCAAACCATTGGTAGAGTTGGAATTTTTCTTGAATAATTTAAAATTATTTATATAGGATTCTTGTTATTATTTTGTGGGAATATGATGGGAGAATACCATGGATGTCTATGGTGATGACCACCTTTTTTTGGTGACATTTTTTATCGGTTTGGGAATCCCTCGGATACTCTAAGTGATTTTGATTATTGGTACATTGACATGGACAATACGAAGAGGTGATGATGTCATTCGGCTATG
The DNA here is from genome assembly GCA_963277665.1 of Viscum album. Taxonomy (NCBI): domain Eukaryota; kingdom Viridiplantae; phylum Streptophyta; class Magnoliopsida; order Santalales; family Viscaceae; genus Viscum; species Viscum album. The sequence continues at coordinate 1,777,825,181 of OY728165.1, read as the reverse complement.
AGCATGGTCCTTGTATTATTGGATTGGGATGACCTTTAGTTTTAGTGTCACAGTCATATGGGAATGAGGTGTTGGGATTGTGGGGATTTAGTATTTTATAGTGAGTATAGATCATAATGATTAGAATAGTTGTGTTTTGGTGTCGTGTTCACATATATTGGACTTTGATGATGATGTGGTACTGATTACACATATGTGTATAGGCCTCTATTATATGTAGATTAGTATGGTTTTGACCACTAGTATGTTTGGAGGGATTGTAATAGAAATATGTGTGTATGGTTTGGATTCATCAGCTGATTATGTCGAGACTTTTGGTTGGGGGCTGAGGGTCTCCATATGTTGGGGTCGTGAAATGGGATAATGTGGGAGGATGAATATCTCCATTTCACTAGATTTCGATGGATGATCTGATCATTATTATGATTAGAAGGATAGAAGTTAATTTTCCTCATAAATTAGGCTTAATGCTACTAAGGATTCCTCTAAGATGAGGTATGAGCACAAGGTACCTGATTGGGAATGCCTTTGGGAAGTATGTAGCTTGATTAATGCATGAGGTGTCACTTGGCAGGAGGTTTCCGGGATACATTATTAGGAGGTTCATGATGGCTCACTATATTTCTTTACATTAAGGTATGACTTGCGATATATTCTAAGAATACTAACACTACCTTTATACCTATATAGTTTTAAGATGTTGATTTCATCCTTGTGACTTTTGATAATAAAAGAAAAATGTTATATTGTATGTTTTTCATGTTCTATTAGTATTGTATTTAATTGAACCGAATTAATCCCAGTTTTATGATAGGAACATGTTGGTGGTGGACTATTGAGTTTTATTTTCATGCCCTACACTGGCCCTTTAGGAAACTTTCTCACTTCATCGATTTGGGATCATGTATTTTCTTTTTGAAAAAGTGATATACCATTGAGATTGAGTTGGATCTTTTTCAGAGGGGAGAGGGAAAGGGTCCTCAGGATCTTACATTAAATGGAGTTACATTTTTTCTGATTTATATTAGCATCAATATTTATGTTTGTATTATGACCGAAAATTGAGAAACATCATGATTTATTTGTTTCCTTGTATAACCTTTTTTAGGACTCATGTTCTACAAATGGAACCATATGATGCTTTAATTATCCAAATGGTATTTAATATTTTTAATTATTATTGATGCCACATTATTCTTGTATAGTGAGTCACTAGTCCTTTCCTATTATTGTCTTTTCTATACTACTATACTAATCTATAATCCAATATAATTATACCCAAAATAGGGTATATACTCTTGAATATAAACTCTTTTCACCCCCACAGCTATTCAGGAGCCTTTTTCAAACGGGGAGGTATGTTAAAAGCATAGTGGTCCTTTGGCCGGTAGCATTATTTAGTTAGCTAAATTTTTCGTGGAATTAAAAATGTTACCATAGAGATTCATATTAATTTTATAGGTCTTATTATTTGGGTTATGAAATACCAAATATTAGGATATTGTCCGAACTGGTTTGATATCCTTGGATTGGAAGCCAGCATCCCCACATATGGAGGAGAAAACAAGTTACTAGGGGTGGTAATTTTTTTTTCTACTTTGCACTTTTTAAAGATGATAAGATTTCACCCAGGGGGGTTCACATGGGTTTGATTATTATCAATTAAGACATGTTCCCCATGGATTGATATACTTATGGAGGATTTTGGGATCTTATACAACTATGGCATCAGATGTTTTATTAAGTTTTTATGATAGGTATCTAATATGTTTTAAATTTAAATGCATAAAATGGGATAAATTTATTGTGATCTTAAATGGAAACATAGTTTTCACTAAGAGGGTATGAGTTGTTTAAAGTTTCAACAATGGAAGTTATCTGTTGTTTTCCTATATATCCTATCTATTGTGTAATTCTACATAGCCCACCAATGATTGTGGTTCAAATAAAATTGTTATGTGATAAAAATATATATGGTGTTGGATCAAATGAGATTTGAAAAATATTTTTTATATGGGTGGAATGACTCTTATATGGATTGGGGAGGGGCCATGCGGCTTGGTTTATATGTGATATCAAGATCTCACATGGGCGATTCAAGGGCCAACTGGCCAGAAATTATGATTCATGGTTATGATGGGGGAAATTATGGATTGTGAAAATGAGTTAGATAATAATTCATTCCCAGTGAATGTTATATATAAGCTATAGTGGATGTAAGACATTATTTTTGTAATTATGTATCATTACACTTAGATGGATTCTATTGGAGTGATACAGAGGCATTTATTTGTTTCTTCATGGGAGAACATTGGTTCAGACCCTTGAAGGTATGTTTGATTCCCCAAAGAGTCAGTAAATACATTAGTTGTAGTTGTGTGATTATGTACATGATCTATTAAAAGCAATGCATCCCCCATATTTGACAGTTTTTGTGTCTTGGATTGATGAAAAGCATAGATAGTGTCTTGTATGTACAATTAAATGGATTTAAATGGGAGACAAAGGAGTGGATACTTAAATATATTGTATAAAAAGAGTGATATAGTCACATCATTGACCACAATTTCTAGATAAAGGAGGACCAGATGCAACTATGAATTGAATATGGTTAATACAAATGATCATTGAGTTGCCCGAGACATCCCTAGGGTAGAGGATGCAGTTAGATATAAACATTCTTAAAATAATGGAATATCATTTGTGATACATGTATGATTGGGTGGTTAGACATGATGGACTGATCTAGAAATATTTTTAGGCCACACTCATCATGAAATTCTTCATAGAGAAGCTAAGGGAAAAATGATATAGTGAGTTCTTAATCCATTAATAGAGATTTTTTTTCACAGTCAATATAGATATTTTCCTAGTGATATTTAATTTTATAATTGGTATGTTGGATGATGACATATAATGGGTGATTCATTCAAATGGTGGTTGACAGCACACCATCCGGGTGAATGTAATCATTTTTAGGGTTGCATCCTTATCAAAAAAAAGTGAGTCAGACACTTATAAATGGGGGAAATATAATTGACTAGTCATTCATGATCTGGTTGATGGAATTATATGATTATAATTATGATGTATCATGTAATAGGAATCTAGGATTAGATAAGTTTTAATAGGGAATTCATGAAAAATAATCTATCATACCACCAATGATTGGATCATTAATAGTGTTCTTCTAATGTGGGTAGCTGGGTCCTATGTGAACATCATGCGATTAGGAACTTAATGAGTGTTGATTATGTAGATATATATATATATATATATATAATATCAATAGATTCTATAGGATTCCTTCTCGGATGACCAAAAGCTATGTACTAAGGCATACATAGGATTTTGAGGCCAGTCATGGATTAGTAATAGGAGCAGTTACATGAGAATAATATGAAAATAGAGGTCATAGAAGAAAATGTCGGAAACAATAGTTGGGTTAGTGTCCCATGTCTAGTGAAACACCATAAAGAGGCCTTGCCTCAGGTAGTGGAGTCTCAGGCCAGATGCATGCAGTGGAGCTTTAAGGTGTAGAGATTGCAGGGTATCTAGTTACAGTTTGAGGTATGTCATGGGGATGACCATGGTTGAAATTTTTTAAAATGTACCATATATATAGATGGAAATATTTATTGAACATTGTAAATGGGATGTATTTATGGACTTTCCATTCACTGGTTAGATGGTTGGAATCAGTTCAGATGAATTATATATATATTATGAATGAGGAACAATGATTTATGTGTCAGAATTGATGGATTCTAGTCTTGAATGATTTCTGTAGGAATATAAAAATCAATGTGATGAGGTTTAATTGAGGTTCGTGAAACCATGACTCAATATGGGAATCTTTTGTGATGCAGGACCTTATAGGATTCATGTGCGACTTGGGTGAATGGTGGGAATTTAGAGAGATGTAGTACCTGATGGGTATCAGATATGACATTGGCATGATGTGAGCACCTGATGAGGTATTATACTGAATATGTGTCACATGATGATTTTCAGTATTGGGATAGATGATAGACCATTAGATTTATTTTAATTTTAGATTGAGAAGCAACTGTTGATGGAAGATACTAATATGGGGAGCGCTATTGAGGTAACTGAGTTATTTTGTTGAGATATGGGTGAACTTTAGAGATGTGAGAAAGAAGGGAATGATCATTAATATCTTTCCATAATAATTCATAGACCAAGGATGAGCTATGTTAAAATGAAGATATTATAACATCCCTAGTTTCTAGAGAAGGTCAGTGTACTTGATAATTTTTAATTTTTGATGTTATTTGGTTAGATTCCAACTTTTCATTATTATCAAGACATAATTGTAGAAGTATCATTGAACCATAGAATTTCTTTTGCATGAATCTTATTTCTCAGAAATAACTATTGTGTTTTTGCTTGTTTTTGGGTGTGTCAGTGGCTGAACACCCATTTTTTCAATATACCTATACTTGTGTGCACAGTTTGGATAAACCAAGAGGCCTTCTAGGTGTAGTGACGTATCCCTCTAGGTATACATCACATGGATTTTCAGTCAATGTTCGAGGGGGGTGAAAAACAATGTGTCACCTTCATATATTTTTTTGAATTGGGGTCTCACACATGTGCCACCCAATTTGAAAAATCATGTGGGACAACCTTGTGAGGTGTCCAAATGGACAGTGCGTGTCGCATGGTTGGTGCACGGTTAGCCTAAATGTGAATGCCAAACGTGTGCCTCATTAAAGAGGTGATGACTCTATTTCTATACCCAACTTATTAACATTTCTTCCTCCCCATATACCCTTTTTCTCTAATGTGATTCTCATCCAGGCACCATGGGATTTTCCTCCTCCTCCCCATTCTCATAGGTGTTGAGCTCATTTCATTGTTGGAGTTCCGATATTCAATCCATCGGGTATGTTGTAATTGTGTTGGCGATTTATTCAATAATTTTACCTATCATTACATTTTCTATCTCATATAGTTTGGTAAATCCATGAATATATATTTTCCATATTACTATGGAGTAATCAGAAATGCTGATTTCTTCCAAACTCGTCTAAGTTAGAGGATGATATCAGATAAGAGAGTTTTTACTAATGTGTTGTAGGTGGTGAATATATTTCACCATGTATCTGTGACTTATTTTTGGTACAACATTGAGCATTACATTGGTTCATCTGAGTGAGACCCTATAACTCTAACCAATAGTCTTAAAATAATGAATTGGACCTATGAGATCCATGTGGGAATGACCAACATAGACTACAAATGGTATGAGCCTAGAGATCTGATGTAAACATTTGGAAGAGTAGATTTTGGTGAGATTTTTTTTTAATTAAATTAAATTTGATGATTGTGTTTGTTATGTGGAATCAAGATCGGTGCTACCCAAGGACTATGATGGTGATGACCCTATGTCTTGTGGCATCATTGGTCATTAGATTAGGATAGGGTTGGATACTCAGGTTAATGTTGACCACTGGTGGGGAATGATGGTAATCAGGATGAGGCGACGATGTCATTAGGCTATGAAGATCTATGTTTGCATTTCATTTTGTATTTTTTTGGTGATTTCCACTCACAATGATTTTCCAATGGGTAATTTTGAGTCATGTGTAGATAGATATGACTCAGATGATGAGTTGGTGTTATCCAATCATGTGGGTTGAAGACTCTGGTCATTGCATATTTTAATAGTGTTAACCATTATAATGGTCAGATGTGCATGCTGTAGAAATCCACATAGATGGTGAAGATCCTTTATTAGATAGTCTTCAGGCTGTCAGTTCGTGTATGATGTTTACCTTGTCCTGGGTCCATGGTCCAGGACTATACTAGTTGATATATATCTCCACACATGCATCAGGATATCAGCTATTTATCCTAAAGTGATTAGTATTTGTGGAAATACATGACTATGGATTAGTTTTAAGGCTCAAATCCAATGGAGACACTTTTAAGATAAGGTTGGGGACAAGGTACTTGGATGGACAATCCTTCAGGATATTAGTTGTTGGATTATGTTAGAATGTGTTGGTCAGACCAATGTTACATGGATACTTTTACGGTAGGTTCCTTTGGGATCTAAATGTTGATTTACATTAGGGGATTCATTGGGAAATATTCTAGGGATAATCCCACATCATTTATACTGATAAATTCATAAGGAGGTGATTTCTTTATTGTGGAATCTTATCCCAAGTGAATCATGTTATATTATATGATACTAAAACATATTTACTTTGAATTATTATTAATGAATATCAAATACCTCTTTTAACATGTTAGAGGGAGACCCATTACATAGCTAGAAGTCCCAGTGGGCTTATATCCCATTACATTGCCTGTAGGCCCAAATGTTTTCCCAATGTTAATTATGTGAATAATAACCCGCATACTACACTTCCCGCACAGTACCACCGCTGCTATAGTTCCCTACCTCCACTACAACACCAGCTGATCTAAAGATCCTCTACGGATGAATTAATTGGATAAATTAATGGAAATTAATGAGAACATTTAGGGATGTGTTCTATGGAGTTAAATGAAATTGAATGGGGTTGATTTATTCTCCACAATCGAAACTATATTGTTAATTATCCATTAACCTATTTTTATTATGATATTTTAATTCATTTTTAGATTCTCGGTGTCCTAAAATGACATAAATAAGATGAAATTTATTTTATTTTAAAGGGATGATTTATATAATTAATCATTAAATTGTATGATTTCATTCTTCATGGAATTGTGTTTACTCACATGAATTCTCATATTTTAAAAAATTATGTAAATATGATAATGTTTATGTCATTAGGTTCTTGAGACACAGTTAATAATAATTTCAAGTAAATATGTTTTGGTAAAATGAAAATAAGTTTATTGAAAAACATTATTCTACTCAAATAAATATCATTTTAAATAACATAAATTTAAGTAAAATTTGGAAGTGATAGATTATTATTAAAATTAGTTATTGGTATAAATAAATTAGAAAATATATTTGGATGCATTCATCTATTTTTTTTGAAAATGAATTGATATAGTTATGAAATGATTAATGATTAACATATAAGAAAATTTATTATATTATTGATATATATTAATTTAATTACTATGTGAACTATTCAGAATTTTTATATTGTAATATTGTTATTGGTAATTGTTTTTGATAATTCATGAAATATTTTACATGTCCTTGATATTAATAAATGTTTTATAATTTAGGATGACTAAAAATTATTTGGAGGTAAATGTATGAAAATTATGTAATTTCACATTGGTTATTTCAATTCCAAATCAGTTTCATTTAATACTATAAAATATTGTGAAAAAGGTGTATGTGGATATTGTGTGATAAAAACATGGTGAGTTACATATGGTAGTCCAATATATTCATGGGGCCATTTGATATTATTAACATGGATAAATAATCTGGTTGTGATTATCAAGGGGTAGTGTAAATTCTATATTATTTTACAATGCTTACATGGTGTACAACCATTTTATATTGTGGGTATTACAACTAGAATCTCTTGATATATGATTATTTTTATGTGATATGATGAATTTGATATAACTCAAAATTATTATATATCCATAAATTACATTTTATGTTTTAATTGATAGAGGTTAGAATGATAAATAAATATATTTATTTATATATATAATATTATGGATTGGTTTAAAGGGGTAATTGAGATGTGCTAGAAACGTGGTATTCTATTCATATGAGGATCCACCATGGATATGAAAGATGTTAATGATGTTGTGTTATTATTCTCCATATGTTTTGTATAGTTGTGTACATAAATAGATTTATGTTAATACTTTGAGGTGTGATTATTCAACCTAATAACTTTTTATGTGCATTAGAATAGATGGGTAATTAAATGGATTAATTAGGTTTTAATCCATTTATGTTGTGATAGTTTTGTGGATGTTGTGATTAGTGACGTGACAATGGTCAGATTATTAAATGATGATTATGAGGATGATGTTATGGATTTACATAGTTCATATTTTATGTTATTGGGATGTCTAAATGTAGGAGGGAGAGTCCATGTGGGAGGAAACCCAATAATATAGCTGTACTTCATGGAGTTGTAAAGGTTCCCAAATAATGATCTAATGGGATATGTGCTGTGTAATGGTGATAATTTATATTGATATGGAAAGTGTACTATATGGTGGATGCCTAGTAATATAGTGAGATTCTATTTGTATTGATAGCTATCAAATAACTAAACTTTATGGTGAGGAGAGTCCGTATTTGTGGCCACCTAAAAACCTACCTATTTTCCCTATGATTGGATGACATTACAATAATTGAATGGAAAATTTGTGAGTTCCTCGAAAGTGGATAGATAATTGGTGATGATGATGGATATCTTGGCATGTTTTATATATGTTGAAACTTTAATGGTTTAGGTGATACTATAATGAATCGTCTATTTTTTGGTAGCATCATTTGTATTGATTTATAATGGTAGTTGTTATTGTAGCGGTTAAATGATTTTGTACAATGATTATGTGATATATCTAGTAACGAATCATTTTTTGGTTTGAGATAGAAATGTTTGGAGGAATTACATACGGGTTACTCTTGTAATTTCATATTTTTTAACCTATTTAACATATAAATAAATAAGTACTATCTATTAATATGGACATATGAAAATTAAATTGAGGATCCTACTAAATATATTTCTAATCTCTCATATACCTTTTGTAATATAGATATATATATATTTCCTTGATATGATTGTTAATGATTGTGGGATACCTTATCTCAAGAAATAGGATTTGTTCTGGTGGAGGTTGTTATATCATACCTTAAAGAAGGTATATAGGATATGTTATACTAATGTGGATTTTAATGGATTTATTGTGGTAGTAATTAGAGTGGATTTAAAATAGTGATACACAATTATTATGTGATGTGGATCAGAATGTTTTATAGTATATTTTGAAATATAAATAGTTAGATGGATGGCATACAAGATATTATTTAGTTTTATTTTTTAATTATTTCCATAAAAAAATTAATTAGTATTAATTAGTATGATTTATTTATATGGCCACATTGGAGTTATTTAGAGGGACCTCCTAAATATATTGATATTCTCAAGCCTTAGTAATGAAAATTACTTTTCTAACTACCATGGGAGAGTTATTGGTGGTATTGGGAGACCAAATCTCGATAAAGAGGGGTCGTTTAGGTGGAGTTGGTTTAATTATAACTTTTTATGATATATTAATAATGTTAGAATGGGTTTTTTTCATGGTGGATTGATTTTCTTACATGATATGACATATATATATATATATATATATATTATTCATAGGTTTTGGATAGGATTACATTACATCATTATTATAGTTTCTTATTTACCATTTATAATGAGTTATATATTCCATAAATGAATTAAATTACCCCCTTAGAGTTACCCTCTAACCCATGGTCTATTGAATGTGTTTTCGTTGTTGTCACCCTCTTACTAATTTTTGAATCCGGTGGAGTTCTAGTTATAGTGGGTCCATATAACATCATATTAGATCTATGATCGAAGAAATGAATTTGGATTATATACTTGTAATAATTTCATGGATTCTAATGTAAACGTTTATGTTAAACCTATTAAGTAAAACATGAAAATGTAAATAGTTTGAAGAATATGTCTCCATATTATTTATTTAAGTATTTTATAGCACATGTATCAAAAATTACGGAGTAATACACTAACAAAGATGTTTCTTTTTAATTATGTAATGATGAATTAATTACTTCCAAGCCATGATGATTGTGGTTTTTTGTGCTTTTAGTGATTTTACATGTCAAGGATAAATTATGTGAATAAATATTTAGAGCTAGTATTGATTTTCATGTCAATTTATACAATCATATATCATATATCATTGGTTTTAGGCTAGTGATATATTTTTAGTTGTTTTGGTTATGATAATCCTATATTATGTTTATTAACAGGATGTTAAATAATCACACAAGGTTATTCATTAGAGAGTTTAACCAAAATATATACATAAATTGAAGAAAAAATTGGATGAGTTATAAAAAAAGAACTCTAAAAATATGAGAGGTTTAATAATTTTCATAAGTATATGAATTTGATATAAGTAGTTGATATATCTTATTAGATAATCCATATGAATAATGAGAATCGTTATCCCATAGTTTTGAGTTCTACTAATCCTTCAGAATTATAGTTGTATATCCCTTTCTAGCATGACTAGGATATCACTATAAAAGTAGGAATAAATATTATGAGTTGTTCAAGAAAATGTTCTTATATGAGAAACTTGTTCTTAGTAGTCAATGGGAGTTGATGGTGGTTCTTAAAAGGAATTCGTCTATTCAATATTGTATTGTGAATTTTATGAATTTGGTATAGTATTCCTCTTATTTTATGAATGATAAATGATTATAGATCATTATTTTTAATGTCCTCTGAGTTTTGAGATTTATAGAATGATTGGTTCTTTTCAATATGTTATACCATGGATATATTGAAATATTATACCACTGTGGAGAATTTATTTACAAGGATATGTTATAATTTGGGGAGTACCCACATTGGTGAATAATAATATAGATATATTGGTGGATTTTCATTATTTTTAATGTAGTATAGGTTCATGTGAGGTCATAGGGGTCAACATGTATCCAGATAGAATTTATCATATGCGGGTAGTAAGTAGCCACCTTGTACGACCCAAGTCCTTCAAAAATCACATTTTAGAAATATGGGACATCTTCTATATGTAATTTCAAACTTTTATAGTAAGTAGTGCAGTCATGGTAATAATGTGTCTATTGATAATCAACACATTCATCCTCCTCAAACATATTATTTATAGAATTAATAAGATAGATAATCATGTTGACCTCCAGAACGTGGTGGTTTTGGAAATATAAATATTGGTGGATATCAATGTAGAAATTTCTAGAGAAGTATTAGAGTCATGAAATAAGAATATAAAGGAGAATAAGTTATAAAATTGTATTTTAGGCCATGGTAGTTCAAGAAGTGTAGGGATCGGAGGTGCTTTGAGACACAATGTCACCTTACTCCATTCATTCTAATTTTTTGATTCATTTTTCTATTTAATTTAATTTTGTCACCCATTATGTACATTGGGGGTTATAGATTCTAGTGGAGAGTCTCGAGATTACATTTCATTTTCTAACTTCAGTGGGAGATCATAAATGTTTGGTCAAGGTGTGTATATGCAAGTCTATTGTAACAAGTGGTTGATTATATTGAAATCTAATCATGTAAAAAAACAACCATCTGTTGTTATATTTTTAATGGATTGGTTTTATTCCATATATTATTGAATAAATTTTTATACATTAATGATGGTTTCCTATAGTCCTTATAGAGATCATTTGGGTTTTTATTTGTAAATGTGACTTCCATATGCAGTGTGAATTCATTAGTCCATAACATTATTTTCTTAAGGTTGTGAGTGTTATTCATGGGTATATAAATTTAATATATATAAGATTGCCTACTTTTTTAGGGATTGTGTTAATGTTTTCCACAAAGAGGTTACAATATTACTTCAATGACGAGAGGCATTGATTTAGAATATATTGTTTCAGGTATTTCTCATAATGCTATGAAAACTTATTATATGGTGATTTTATAAAATATAAACATTAGAATCTAGATTTATGAATTGTTACAATGAGTTTTCACTCAACAAAAATAATTAATGGGATACTCTCAAGAATTTTTCATATGGAATGAATTTAATGTTTTATGTTTTGTATATATTACCTATTGTTGAATCAGGTGATAGTGATAAAATTTCATCCACTTTATAGGATAAATAATTTATTTGATATAACAAATGGGGTGATTTGGTTTCCTATGATCAATTTTTTATTATTAAATCCATATATGATATTTAATTAATACATTTATAATATATCATTTTAAATTTTTTATGGGAATTTCATGTTTTATTGACACCATATGGGTTTATGAATTAAAAAACTATGATTATGTGGTATAAAAATAGGGTATTTCAACCATATATTGTTTTTTTATTTTTCATATTTTGGTTTATTCATTGTCCATGGAGCATCATGAATAGCATATCTAGATAAAGTTGGAGTTAATTATGAAAAATCTAATGTATATAACGATTTCTATTATTTTATTTGGGATTTATCATGTGTAATTTATGGGTAATATTACTTTTATCTTGGTGTAGAAATGGACTAATCGAAGAATAAATTGGTTATATCAAGGAATAAACTAAATTATATTTCATATAAGAGATGTTTTATAGGGGTAACTAGTAATTATTGGGGTTTGATAGCAAGGGTTTCAGAGATTCTGACTTAATTAAAAAAACTAGAAAAGAAATTTTTTATGGATAAGTGGGTGAAAAAATAATTTTCAAATATTAAAGGAGAATTTAATGAGTTATTCAGTTCCTCCATCTTTGAACGGGGATATAACATATAATGTATATTATGATTCTAAACGTCATTGTATTAGAATAATTTAGATGTATGTGTTTCAAATTATTAATTATTAATTACTTTATTTATATCTAAATGATTATATTTATTCTATTGATGATTGGGAACATGTTTAACTTGTGTTTCCTCATGTGTTTTTGATTTATTAATTTCAATGAGTAATCGTTTTTGTTTATTAACATCATCAGAAGTTATGATATATCTTTTTTCAAATAGATTTTAGTTTTTATGGTAGAGATGGTGTTTTTATTCACTCCATGCTAATCATTTTGATATCATATATACACTTGGGTTGTGTAATATGGTGGTTCATTATTTAAATCAAATTTCTTATGAAATGGATGCTTAATTGATGGGAAAATAATGGATAGTGGTTGATTTGCGTTTATGAAATTATCATTTTTATAAATATAATGATTATTGATCATGTTAATATTATATAATTGTTCCATAATTTTTAAAAATACATGTTGAAGAGTCACTAATGGGAGACATAAATGTGGATTTATAGAGAGACCACATTATTAATGGTTATGGTCTGGATGATTTGTCCATGGATGAAGACCATTGGGTATTATTTTATGAGAAGTTGTATGTTCCTGATTGTATATGAAAAATAGTTATGTGTTAGGCCCCTATTTATAATTAAACATTAATTTCAGGGATTCAATTATTTATCACACAATAAATAGATTCTATTGGTTTCATAGGATTAATAAGGTATATGGTTGGTATGTTTCTCAATTTCATCTATTTGATCATGTGAATTATAAAATAGTTTACATACCAGATAATTTCATCCATTAGAAGCTTCTTAGATTAAATGAAATGAAATTTATTGTTATTATCTTACAGTATTTCCTCTTATATTGAGAAGTTATGATTCCATTTGGATTGTTATAGATAAATTGTATAAGATGAAGGATTTATCACTAATTTATAAATATTTTATAGTTGAAATTTTCTAGAATAATTATGTGACGGATGTCGTGAAACTTCATGGATTTATAAGGATTATATCGTTTGATCATACAACATGGTTTTGATCAATTTTTTGGAATGGGTTAAATCATTAATTTGGTACTATTTTTTCCTAATAATATAATTTAAACCAAAAATGGAAATCCAAACTGATTAAACAATCAGTAATGTATAACCCATGAGGGGATTATATGTCTTTAATTTTGAAGAATCATGAGTGGACCATTTAACATTGTTACATTTTATAAAAAATTATAATTTTCATTATTTTATTGGTGTAAAATTTTCTAAGGCATTATATGAGAGATTTCATCATTTACTACTATATTTGGTTGAGGATGATGAATCCAATGTAATTTATCATGAGACGGTGTAGGATATGATATAGTGTGTAATCTCTAATCACAATCATATGAGGAATAATCCAATTGGATAAAAATATTATTGTGATCAGGGATGGAGGTCACAAGAGGTTGTTGTTTTACAGATCTTGTGGTCTCATATGTTTCACCATAATATGGATATAAAATGATTATTAAGGGTTGAATGTTATTATTAATATTCTTTAATCCATTCAAATGGATATAATGTGACAGGGATGTATCTATACAATTTCCACTAGCATAACCATTAAAAAAGTATCATAACAGTATTCATATTAAACAACATCAAAAACATTACAATGATTCGTCAAATTTGAATTTTTCAAGTGATGTGGATATTGATGAATTATAATAAAATTATATTTTCCAATGGAAATTTAGGATCAGAGAATTTTTTTTGGATAGAATTTTTTATTCTCAAAGTGTGGTTTCTTTGGAGGCATGATAATTTAGTAAACATATCTTTGGGGATAGAATTTTAGACAGAGGTTGTGATTCATAAACATTTTCGGGGTTTTCTTATTATATTAATATGGATTTTAATTATTTTGATGAAGGATGACTGAAATTATATTATTTTTTCCTCAATTTTTTTGTTATAACTATTCAATCATTTTAAAAAAATAGATTTTTTAGAAATTTTTTTTATTGTAGATACCTAGATTGCATCTTATCAAGGGACTGTGATTTTTTATGAGTTTTTATGTTCGATGGGTAAAATAGAGATTCTTAAAATATTGAAACTGAATTTTTGATTAATCATTAGACTTCAGAAGTGTTATATACTCTTTAATAATGGTTTGTAAATTTAATGAGGTGACAATATTTACACAGGAAGTGTTATGTGATGATGGAATTTAACAATTATGTATTTATTTAAGTAGTTTATAATTTATATATTATTATTATATTAAATAAATATTTTAGTATTGAAATGTTTTTGTAATTAAGACAAGGCCATGTTAGATTATGTGATATACGAATATATTTTTTTATCATAAAAAAGTTGGATATATTGAAGGATATATTAATTAATGGATTTAATGGAATGTAATAAAAGAATTAATGGGGGAAATAATTACCTTTGTTCAAATTGAATTAGTGGAAATCATTTTTCACCATTTCCAATATCTAGATAATTACCAATTATATTTATTCTCCTAATATATGATAACATTTGTTGATAAAGATTTTGGAGGTCATTCAAAAAGTGGAAATGTAATGAGATTTTGGAATGACAATTGGTGGTCATAAATGATGGCTATTTACATCATGGAATATTCATAGGTGTCAATAATTCAAATCTCTTCATTAATATTTTTTAATGTACAATGATTGTTGATATTCATTTTTTGGTAAGTATATTAACAATATACTAGGTTAATGATTATATGTAAATGAATAATTGAAATAATTGATTAACAAAGGTTTTGTGGAATAATAAATCTTATTAAATAATCAAAATTGACATTCAAAATGAATTTTATGAATCATTATTGAAGTTTTTTAATAGAAATTAGAATTGATTGATTACTAGAAGTGTAGTTATTTGATGATATTATATGAATTGATATTGATAGAAAATTATGAATGATATATATGAATATAAATCAATAAATATTTATTATAATTTTTTTTGAAATATTTTTCATATTTTATGGTGGAATTTTAGTGTTAATTATATTTTCTATGAATTTTTAAAATATTTTTTTATCCATAATATAAATTTCAAGAACAGAATAATGGATGTTTTAAGACAATACATTAGATATTAGAGGACGTAACCAAAATTCTTATAATACACTATTCTAATTTAAATTGTATTTCATGCCACACTTTTAAAACGATTAAGATGTTATTGTAAAAGATAGTTGTGAAATGGTGGTGTGTAACATGGGTTCGTGACATATATGAATTTTTTCATGACATAATATTGAGATAAATGACTTTTCAATGAGGTATATTCTTAGAGTGATGTGATTTATATTTGTTCCAGACATATTAGAATGGGGTAGTATAATTTTTAGAATGTCTTGTGAGACTAGAAACTATTGATATGTGATGATCTCAGGAATAAATGATGAATGTGGTATAACATGAAATAACAATGATCCCTCATATTAACTCTATATTGTGAACTTATGATTTTTTGGATAGAGATAATGAATATTGTGGTTAATTGAAATTTGTATTATGGACATGGGGTTACTATATTATATGGTTTTTATATTAGTGAATGTAAAATGTGTGATTAATTTTATTGATGATGTCTATTCTCTCACCCAATATTCTGTATTGTGGAAGACCTGTCAAAAATAATAGTATATCTATGTCATGTGATTGTATAACCAAGGACCATTATATTTTATTCAATGGCCTAGGTGGGAAAATTAATCAATGATAGGGGTATGAATCCATTTTAAATGTGATAGTAATTTTTTATTTATTATAAATTATATGGTATTGGTTGCATTATGATATAATGATAATGAGGATTATGATATAGAAATTCAAAAAAGATATGATGTTTTTTGGAGAAAATAGGTTAGGTGGGAAGTGTATCTATGGGTTAAAACCATAATGAATATAGAAATATGTAGGGGTTAAAATCTACTAGACCAATAAATTTTTAGTACATGTGATGTGTGATAGTGAGAATGCTGGTCTTGAAGGGGAGACTACCTATAGTTATAAACATATAAAATCAAGGATTGTCCCTATAGGATGAAAATAGTCCAACTATAAATTGGATGATGAGCGATTTTAGTAAACCAAGGATGTTGTATTATATCCAAAATAATGTATAGAAATGATGGTAAACTAGTGGTTGTTTTTCCATTGTGTCTAGCTTGTACTATATGGTGTGAAATATATTTGAATACATTATTATTTTATTATGGTTTGGAAATAATTTTTTACTTTATGGGATGTGAATTATTATTGTATAAACTATAATGTCCTCTCTAACGGTGTGAAATTATATCCTTGATTATTGTCA
The DNA here is from genome assembly GCA_963277665.1 of Viscum album. Taxonomy (NCBI): domain Eukaryota; kingdom Viridiplantae; phylum Streptophyta; class Magnoliopsida; order Santalales; family Viscaceae; genus Viscum; species Viscum album. Next base: position 1,777,808,305 of record OY728165.1, on the reverse strand, counting down.
CCAACCCAGGTCATATTTAGGTTGTTCTTTTGGGTTAATTTCTATCTCAGGTGGGCTCCCCATGTTCATAGGTTAATAAATATCTATTTTCAAATAAGTATAGATGATACTTTCATGAATAAAATCCTTTTATATTGAATTTTCCCCCCCTTACCCATTACTTGTCTCAATCAATGAACAATAAATAAAATAAAATGATAATGAAAATGAATTAGTATATAAAAAAATATATCTATAATAAAATCCAATACACTAATATACATCATCCAACCGACTTTTAATCCATTATCCCATAAGTTTCTAAAAAATAATTACTACTACAGAATTAATCATTTGGGTATTTTATTGTAATATATATGTCATGTATACATGTAGAGAATATAATAAAATAGTTCCTATGGTGAAATACAACTAGAATTCAAAAACCTAAATCTCAGTCATCCAAGGAAGTGATACCCCTATCATAGCCCTCCTAAGACTGTTCAAAAAAATGTATTCCCTTTTAAAAACATGTAACTCTAAAATTATAGACCACATAACAATGTAAAAACATAATTATAGTCATCACATCATGATTCATGTCTCATAAAATCCCTTATTTATCTATTCTTCTTAATATTCAGTCACACATATTCAATTTTTCATTTTTATTAAATTAATTTTCATGGAACAAATGGGATAGTAGTTCCATGATCATCACATATCCACATATTAAATTTTAAAATATTCTATATCCATAGTGCATCTTATTACATATTTCTTCAATGATTTGAAATGTCACATATATTCCTCAATCACTTTCCTATATAAGGGTGGTTCAAGATATAACTTGAAAAATTAGTATATCATTATATTGATCATCATTATTTCATAATTTGTTATAACAATATTTCATTATTATTCTATGATAAAATTCCTAGAAATATTTTTCTTATGCTTGGCATATTGAAATGTGAAAATCATTGAATTCATTTCTTTCATTAGGTTCTAAATTTTTTATTTCTTCTCGATATAATCATTTAATAATATATGCCAATTATAGAGATATTTTCTCCTCCCTTTAAATTTTCCAATCATGTCTAATTTATTTTTAAAAATCCATTATTCAAATATTTATTTAGAAGTAAATACCAGTACAATATTAAGAAAAATTGTTATATAATATTATAAAAAATGTTTTCAAAATCTCAAAAGGAAATTAAATACCAAAATATAACAAGGAAAACCTTTAATTTAATATATTCATAAGTGTTCGGTCATCATTGAGAAAAGAAAAATTATAAATCTTTTTACACATAATTATCTTATAATTCCTCTTATATAACTCAATTTCAATATCTAATTCCATCACAAAAAAATATTGTTCTTCCCTTCAATGTAATACTGAAATTTGTAGGATTTATCATAAGATAAAAATGTTTCTATAATCCCTTGAGACTATTTATTCAGATCTATATATAATCTTTTGTAAAAGAACATTAATCAATGACTTATATGTTTTCACAATATTACATTAAAATTAAAACCAAATTAATCTAGAGAACATATGAAATGTTTAATTTAAGGTCATATGATTTTAGTTTATATAATATGAATTCAAAATTATGCTTAAAAAGTGAGGAAAATTATTAATGTAAAAATAATGAATTTCAAATAATCTCAATGAATAGAAATTATTATTTTTATTTCCTCAATTATCATTATATTCCAATTTTCACTTATATATTTACATATATGATCATAATTTTTAAAAATCAAAATAGTTTTGATATTTCTAGTTTTGAATATATATTTTTTTAATTTTTTCAATAATATTTTTCTATGAAACAGTTCTTACTCCCTAGGATGTCAAAAAAAGTCCCATGATCCACAAAATCAATATAAAAATAATTATATTTTTAATTTTTATAATAAAAATGAGTAAGATACTAGATGGAGGAAAAATTTTTATACTCTAATATTTCTTTTTTCTTCTAAAAATTATAGGGTAAATCCATATACAGGAATAAATATCATGTGCACCATACATTTATATAGTTAAGATGGGGTTTCTCATAAAATTCTCATTTTCATGATATAAAATTCAATAATCATTATGAATAAAATTATTTTATAATTTTATGTAAAATTACAATCAATCAATAATACTGAATAATTATTATAAGAATGATAAATAGGATTCCAAGTTTGTCTATTATAAAGAAAACCATAGTATATATTGGTTTGAAAAAATATTATACATTTGGATGTTATAATGTTGGAATATGTTAAAATTTTTCCAAAGAAATACTCAAACAAATTAATACGGTTCAAAATTTTCATGATTGAATATTAATTAGAATTGAATTTCTAGTAGCGATTTATATCATAAGATTATCTTAAGAAGTAGGGTGCTGTAAATAATATGCAAAATGGGTTTATATTTCTTCTCAATAATGGTAACTATATTATATTTTTCAATAAAATAATGTCAAAAATAATAATAATCAATTTATTTAATGAATGTTTCTATGTATTTATATCCTGAAAACATCATTGTATCAGTATTCATTTTTAAATCAACTCAAAGTTAGAATGATAAGGAAATATGTATCAATTATAACCTATGTATTTAATATTTACATGAATGATCAATCATAATGTTATTACATGATAAAATATTTCTCCAAAATGATGATTTCACATTGACAAATCAATGGTAGAAATTTTATTGGGTCAAAGTATCCATCCCCCACACTGAAATTTTGCATTATTCAGCCTATTAAATGAATAGTTCAATATTTATTATTGAATAAACATGTAAATAAATAAATTAATAGATAAAATAGATTAAATTAAAATTAAATTAGTACCTACTTATGAGTTTATTATGTCCTAGATAATTAGAAATAATTGATAGAATATAGTATCATTTTATTTGTTCGATCATTTTTGACTAATTTTTATTCATAAATTACATAATGTTTTGAAATTACTAGAAAAATGTTTATATGTTAGTAAATAATATGGGATATGTGCTACTAAATATCCAATATGAATCTTGTTATTCAACATTATGGTACAATATATGAATTGAGATTAATTCAAATTGAGAAAAAATACATGGATAGACAAAAGAAAAGAAAATCTATCAAAATGGTAAGCCAAATATGAAAAAATGATGTATTAGGATCCCATAATCCTCAAGGGTTTCCACATTTTCCATTGAAATAGCTTTCATTTATTACTATTGTTTTTAATGATTATATGAAATCATTAAGATATTTATATTGTTTTCTTTGGACTTCTATATATTTATTTAGAAAATAGGAATCATCATCTAATATTGAATGGTTATGTTGATGTGTTACCCAAATCACCAAGATAATGCTAGTACAAAACTGAAGGAAAGGATTTCATAATTTAACAATATTAATTCATGGTGATTCCTCTCGAAATGTAGCCTAATAAATTCGACATTACATGGATGTTGGTATCATAGATAAAAGGGAAACATATGTGGAAACATCTATCGTGGTTGTTTCCTCAATTTTCATTGACCAAAATAATTTGACCCAGCATGTAACCCAATAAGTTTTTCCACATGGACTTAAGTTCAAATCTTAATATGCTAGAATCTATTTAATTATAGGGATAATTTAAAGAGATATTATGAGGACATTATACCATCACATAAATGTGAAATAATATTTTCAAATTACAAAAACGTACACATCTATAAACATCGAATTATGAATAATATATAAACTGAATCATACTATATAAAATTAAATAGAAATTAATATAGACTCATGGTCATGATAACATATATAAATTGTTCTTATAATGGTACCAATACGTATGGAGAATAAAAAAATTTAATATAAATAAAAAGAGTTACTAGAATCCCTGATCCATACCTATACCCTGAATCCAACATATATTTATCTACTCTAGCATGGTCTCCAGTCTCTACAAGAGTGGTCTTACTCGATCAATGAAACAATAATCCTTTACTAGATCCATTGTCCATCCATTTCTAAACCTGAATCAAGCATAAGGGTCGATAGATTGAAAATTATCTCACATATGGGATAAGAAAAAATTCTCGATAGGACACCCCTAACAACATACCTAACAACTACTTCTATATAATGTTCATGCACATTTGATATTCTTATTTTCGAGGAATATAACATGCATGAACTTAAATATATAATATTAATAAATCAATATTCATATTTGGGAAATATTATAGTACGTGAGATCATCATATCATAATCTATCCAAAAATAGATGTCTTAAAACCGATATTTTTTAATCCAAAAAAAATTAGACAAAACTTTTCAATACATATGGATACTTCCAAAATTATTACAAAAACATTGTAATGAATGTATAATACTAGGACCTCACTATATAAATCCAAAATAACAACACACCCCACTACCATATTCCATGTCTATAATAGTATTATTTAAACAAAAAAAATAACATTATTCCAACACAAAGAACATATAAATTTCAACATGGGCTTATAGAACTAGTTAAGAAATTTATTTCTATTATAGGGATATAAATAGTGATGCCGTCTCACTATCCACCATCATGGATCTCTCAACATTCCACAAGATATATACCCCTAGAAACTTTCATTCTAATTTGGGGTTCACACTTCTATATGAACAATTAGCTACCTTGGTCCTACTATGACCAACTAATGGAAAAGTTAATTCAGTAAAAAATGATGTTCAATGATCGATCCATAATCTATATATCTCCTCTCATTTCTAAAAGTTGAGAAAACATTTCTTCCAATATCCTTATAATTAAATAAATACCATTTTTCTAATTTTCTAACACATCGTCAACAAAAATGGTAAACCCTTATCATTGAATCTTTTGGGGTAATCATAACATGGGAAATACCTAATCGTACACATAACAACATCCAATAAATATATGTCACGGGGAGACAATAACCTCATTTAGGACTGAAATAAATAGTTAAAATAACCAGAAATGTACAAATCTATATAATTTAGAGTACATATAATAAATAATTAGTTGCATTCTATAAGAAATAAAATGTGGACACATACATACTCATTTCATTTCTTAAACACGTCAAATAATCATCTAGTGGACTGATCACATATAAAACATGAAAAAAAGATATAACAATTTGAAGGAACTACTACCATCCCAGAGACATAAATAAACCATTTTTCTAAAATCTATTGAGCTGGTTTAGCTTGATCATCAAATATCATAGGATCTGTCTCACTAGATCATGAAATAATGATCATTTGATAGAACTACTTTGAAAGCCTTTCTCAACTTAATATAAAATATAAGGGTGTATACACTCATTATGTTTACCATGTATGGTTGAGAAATAAATATACGTAGGCTACCCAAAATTGTGTTATTAACATATTTTGTCACAATAAGTTCATTCACACATGACATACCTAGCATAGTCCAATATTAGTAGCATAATTTGAAATATATCAAAATAATAAACCACCAATGATCCTCATATTCAAACATACTACCTTACATCATAAAAAAATTTCATATAGTGTGGGCTGTCTCTAAATGTATGCCTCCCTATTCCAAAAATAACCAAGTGTATCCCAGATACAATAATAAATATTCTTGATGTCTAAAAAAACTAATCCATGAATGTCAAACCAAAGGATCCCACCATTGGAATCTATACAAAATTGACACTAACCACTACATAATTAAATGAACATAATAGTATTAAATGAATAGAAATAATAACATAGGATCATATTTAAAAATACATTAGGTCCCAATAGTCCTAAAGAGACTTTAGGGCTATATATTCATTGTCGGGGAGCTCAACAAAAATCCCTGGTCAACAATCTACCATCCATGAAAATAGAACATGCTACTTGAAACTTACACATTGAAATATTCATACAAAATATTGGATGAAATCTTATTGATCAACTATTAGCACCCTAGATCTACCTTAAACCGTACAATCAAAGAGACCAACCACTAGAACTCATGTTCAATGCCTCAACTAATAATCCAAATATTTCACCCAACCATTCAAACCTATAATAGAAACAATATATAATATCCCCATTATGATCAAAAACATTTTCCAAAATTCATTAATCAATAATCAACAATGATGTTAAACACTTGTTACCAACAAAATCTTTGACAACATATCAAGAGGAAACCCTAATATTCCTCATCTCTACATCAAAATATAAGACTATAAATATGTCCTTGAATACCAAATCAAAAACCCCAGGCCACTCCTGTAAATAAATATCACCATGCCTCTCATGAACACAACCCATCCTTGATCATCACCTCTCCCTCATGGTAATATCCAATGGTACCTTATACTTTCTCAACCGATACTCAATAACACCCAAACATACACAAAAAACAACATTTTCATCCCACCCCAAAGGCTACAAACCAATCTAAGCCTCAAGTGATTGAGTATGTATTCATATCTAACAGAACCTCAGGAATCTTTTCGCTATAACCACGGAAAATATGAAATATCACATGTTACTATATCTAAAGAACCAACAAGTGAAATAAAAACTAAACACCATGAAATTTCCAAGATAATTCACTCAATGAACCCCTAACCCTCACATGGGTCTCATTAAAAATCTACATCAATATACACACAATCTAAAACCTCCATTTTTATTTCACCCAAAACTACAATGTCTATCCAACAACATATGACCACCAAGATTTCCTCTCTATTGAATACTATAAAACAATATTTATAATGGACTACGCATAATTATAGTTATGTATCCCTGGGGTAATAGAATCCAAACCCCATTTATAGGTAGAGTACACCATGTGCAACTCTTGTGCACAATGAGTTCCCCCAACATTGATCTCTTATCCTGAAACCCTTCCAACTCTACGTGTTTATCCATGAACTATAAGTTGTGCACTAAAAAATCACAATGTTTAACCTAAACATGGTATCAGGATAAATTCCATACATGGGGTAAGGCCAAGTACCCCACATGGCCTTTTATTATGTCACATACATTGATTTTATTGAGGTACGCTACATTATATATACCCTTATATGGTGTGTCTGTAAGAGTACATACCCAAACCCTTATTCACATTAAATATTGTGTATACCTGAGATACACATCATGTATATCAACATTCTTCTACCCTCTCTTCTTCTACCCTCTCCCATAAAAGAATGAAAAATTAAAATTGTACTTGAATTGAACATTATTTGATTGGGTTTTTGGAATATAAATACATTTGTCGTTACAAGTATCCCTTATATATTCTAAAATTGACACACAATGACCATAATGGCATTCTAAAAAACTATAAAACACTCAAATTTTTTAATAGAATATTATAGGAGGATTAATTACTAAAATAAAAATTAACAACCAACCTTATAGGGAAAAGGATGAAGATTCGAGCTTCAATCATTTTTTTAAAACCAGAACATCCAAATCCTACTCCCTGAATGAAGTGCAACATTCCCACCCCCATCCAATCCATTCATTATCTCTTTTATTCCAAAAAAATAATGTATTAATCCCTCCTATTGTATGTGGGGAATAGAAAATGGGGGGATAGAGATGTAAATAAAAAAATGAATATAAAAAAATAAGAATTATACACCCATTAATGTTATTGACCTGAGACATGTTACACAACCGTATTGTCAAAAATTTAATATTAGACACCATAAGTAAGATATTAGCATTCAAAAATATGAATTTATTTAATATTATTTAACTAAATATTAAATATTGTGTGAAAATATGATATTCTATAAAATCCAAAAATGTCATGCCCTTAGGTAAAAACCATATTTATGGACCGAAATGTGGTTATAAAATTGTCTAAGGAGGAGAAATTTCTATTTAACCATAATAAAACTGTTCGTGAAAAATCAAATGCCCCTTTTTTAAAATCATGAAACTATGTGGGACCCAACATAAGAACTTATATCTATGATTTTCTCAAATATATTATTAATAAATGGTGTTTCATGATAATTGTTTTTTGTTTTATATTATTGTATCCTGGATCAAGAGATATGTTTTATGTCACATAGTAAGGATAATGATAAATATATCAAGGGTTTCTATGTCAACATACCCTTTCCCCTACTATGGACATTAATCTATAGTCTCCTACATTTTTTGACTGCCTCTATATTATCATTTATCACATAAAAATTGAAAATGTTTAGGGTGTTCCCCTATATAAAAGTATACATGACTGTGTCTAGTGTTGGGGTGATATCGGTGGGGGATACTAATGGATATGGCGGTGTCTATTGAGAAGAAAAATGTGTAAAATAATGGTTATTAGTATATATAAGTGGTGTAAGTGTTGGAATATGGGGTGGAATAAAGGGTGCATCATATCCTTCCTCAATTTTTAAAAACAATCATGTACGATATTATACATTAAATAAAACCATTGATAATTTTAAATCAATAATTAAATCATTATGGGTTCATGTCAGTAGAAAATTCCATTTAAGAAATGTTTGTAAAAATAGAGATTCCTATAACATTATTGGTAAAAAGAAAAAAAGTACATCATTTGAAAAAAAACAAGAATATTCATTTTAATTTTATTTTTAGAAAAAAAAAGAGTGTAAAATTTTCATTAAACAATCATATTATAATACTTAAAAAATTATTAATTAAATTTATTAATAATATGTGAATCGAACAAATATCTTCTCCAATGAATAGAAAACGATGTATGCTTTCATTATAAATAACACTATTTCGGTCTATTGAGTAATGTAATGAGAGAAGTGAAACAAAAACATAAAATTATAATAAATAACCAATGTAAATGAAAATATATTAGATTTAATATATATAGAAAATATAATTTCCCTAATTAATACACAATAATAAACAATCTCTAATAATGATAATACTGTGAAATAAATTCCTACCTCCTATTCGACATTCTTTGAATATAATTTTATCTTAATTTAAATATAAATTAAAATTTATTATAACAATATAAAATATCATTATAAACACTTATAATATTATCTTTTATCCACTAATAACATTTAATACCTGTTTATTAATAGATAATTACTAAAATCATTGGTCTTGAGTGTTAATTATTTTGTTTTATTTTAGTTTTTGGTTAGGTGGTTTCGGTCCCCTCAGATGTTTTGTGGTTTCGTAATATGTAGGGTGTTAATAAATATATAATATTCACACACACACAAACACACACACATATATATATTATATAACTAGTAGGTATCATCATTGAATAGAGAATACAAAAATATGAATTATAATGTTTATGAAAATTGTAGGCCATACATTCACATGGACATTATTTTCACTTTATCATAGAATGAAAGAATGAGAGGTAAAAAATAATTAAAATTTAAATAATCATTATTATATTATATATCCCATTTTAATTAAATATTTTTTTCATTAATAGAACCCTAGTAAAGTGGAATTGAAAAACGAAGCTCATCACTTTTTGGAGGTGGTTGTCCACACGTACACACGAGTGAAGTTATAATTCCAAAACAGATTAAAATATCAGATGGTAAATATGATATAATAAATTCAAAGAAAAAATTATTTGATAAAATTATTATATCATAATTATTCACTTATTTATGACCATCTATGAAAAGTGGTAATGAAAAACAAATTACACTACTACAAAGAGATAATAAGACATACGTGCGCACAAAAGATTAAATTCGCTTATTATATTATAGAAAACCGATTTAAAATTGGTTTAATAAAATAATACTAATTTTTTATTATATATATGTAAACAATTAGTTATGTTTTATTAATTCAATATATTTACAGGATGTACAAGATGAAATATATTTGAAAGAGTTGAAAAACAATTACATTCTCTTAGAGAAGCCTCCTTTGGATATATTCTCAAGGGGCTTAGAGTACATATTTATTGTTTATGAACACCTCTATAATGTTAATAAGGATGTTAGAAAAGTAGTTTTTTATATTTTATTTAGATATATTTCTCTTGTAGTGTAGAAAATTTATGGGAGGATCTTCCCTTTAATAGTTGTGGTGAGTGGCACATATTTAATTTTTTGAACCGTTAAAATATTATTAATTATATTTCATGGGAAATGGATAAACAATTACTCATGTAATGATTATATTAGGTTAAATTCAATGTAAAACCATCTAATTAGTATTTATAAAGCTTTTACATCATCTTAACCATTATAAATTTAGAATAACCAATCAATAAACTATTTTGACCATAGATTTGGTAACAAACATTTTCAATATTAAAGAACTATAATATTACTCATAAGATAAAAAATTGCCAGAAAATGGATTAAAAAGGAATAATTGAATATTTTTCATCCAAATTAAACAACGTTATTATTTTACATATTTTCTGAAATTTTTGAAATTATCATTAATGTATTTCTAATACAATTAATTTCTTTTGAGTTTAATTATATAAATATAAAAGTGAAATTTGAATGTAAAACATTAAACATACATAAGAGGTTATATTATTCTACAAATTTATTTTTTCATGATAATTATTCAAAAATATTTTAATTTTAGATAATTTAAAATTACTGATATGATTTTTTACTATGTGCTCATTTCTGGTGTCTTTGTTTACTGATCAATTAAAGTAAATATTTCGTCAATAGAAATTAAAAATAAATTACATTTATAATAATAAATATAAAATATTAAATTTAAATATTTATAACAAAAATTACCCACTTTTTATTCATAGATAAAATGAGTATATATATTATATTTGAGATAGTGATATTTTTGAATTTTCATTAAATTAAATGATTTAAATGTAATTATCTTCGTATAATGGTATAAAATTGATATATATCATAAATAAGGATTGATATGTCCAAATTCATCAAAGAAATTGATATTAGGGCTTTCTGGGGATTGTTTTTTAGACGTTATGTTATGATTTAAACCATATTATACCAATTTCACCCTTACCATGGTAACAAATAATTATCACGGTTGAAATATATAATGGCTAAAAATATAGGGGACCTATTTATTAGATTCGAATAACATGTCTCAAAATATGGGATAATTTTTTAATGATACAATTCCAATAATTTCTAAAATTAAATTTAATATCATTCTGTAAGACACAATAAAAAATTCATTTTAGAAAAATTTGTTTTTAAGAAAAAATTAAAATTATTAACAAGTATCAAAATCTATTTAAATATTTTATTATTAAAAATAAAATTTATAATATTACCAATTAGTACCAAATAAAAAATATATTGGTTTTTTAAATGTAATGAAAATAAATGACAGTTTTTTATTTTTCCATAAAAATCAATCATTTTAGAAATATCACAAACTTTTCACCCTATATTTATGTTTATATGATGATTTCAAAGATTATGTAATTTATGAATATGAAATTTATAAAAAAAATTCTTGTTTAATCATACATTTAAATAAAATTACGTTCTTGGGATAATTTTTCTTCAAAATGAAAATATTACAATATTTGAAGATCAGATGTTACATTGATAAATCTTATAGAAACACTAATTCATGAATTTTTTTTAATATCACCTCAAGAATAGATTTTGGTACTTATTCTTCAAAAGTTATTTAGGATTCCATGTCTTGTACTATATTTTATTATTTATCAATGTACCATTATTGGTTGAGCCATATGATATCACGATAATTTTTCTATGGTGTCCATAATCTGGATATACACATTGTAGTAAGATTAATTAGGTAGCAATTATATTCCCTCAGATATTTGAACATGAATTATATTTTTCATATGCACCAAAAATAATATAAAATGGATCATATATTTTATATTAGATAGCCTATGTAACACCCAAGATTTTATGAGAAATATTTTTTTTATGTATAATGATATATAAAAGAATCTTTCACTACACAGAACACTGTCTTGGCTTTCTTTACACGCAATCACGACCTTCCACTGTAGCATGTGTTGTATGCAATACTGAGTTTCTCTTTATAACGATATGTTATTAAAATATAAACTAGCCATTATGAATAGTAATTCCCACTTTTTGAAATTTTATAAATTTTCTCTTTCAAAATAGATTTCATTTTTGGATTCGGAATATCGAAATTATCCTAGGCTGAATTTTTGGTATTTTTCTAAAAACTTTCAACTTTTGATGAATAGTGAAAACACTAGGTTACTATTTAAAAACAGATTTTTTATTTAAATAAATATTTATTTTATATAAATTTATTTTAGGTCAAAATTGGTACATAATACATATATATGTTCAATGTAATTCATTGGAGTCATCGTATAATAAATTTAGAAATATTAAAATTTTATTGATCTTTTCACTATCTTTTACCCACCTCCTAGGAGAATTTAAAAATTTATATAAAAATTAATTTTACCACTTTAGTGAGAGGAAGGTCAAAAATCTGAGAGACACGGTTAATTTCAAGGAGTAAAATGTGGTTTAATAAGATAATTTTTTTTGGTGAATATTAACTTTTTAGTTTTTTACCACCGTTGAAAGTAAATAGGATAATTAAGGGAAAAATGATAGTATTGTCACCCTAACACATGTCCTAATTCTATTGGATAAGTTTAATTCGACCAAAAAAAACCTTACGAATAAAATATGACCATTTAGGTCCACTTGGATTAGATTAGGGCATTTAATATTATTTTATTTAAAGAAGAGTTAAAATAGTTAAAATCAATGTTTAATAATTAAAACATTTTTAATATAGGGTTTTAAAAAAGATAAATTCGACTATAAATATTAATTAGAAATATAAAACGATTTCCTACATAATGGATTTTATTTGTAATTTTTAGACATTAAATAAGTTAATTTATTTATGACATAATGATGAAGCAGTAATTAACTTATTAATGATATATTAACAGAATTGATGTTATAAATACACAAATAAATTTAATTTGAGAATTTTTACAAATTCAACGAATTTTATAGGTTAATATGACATGTTATTATTGATTTATTTTACTTTTTTATAACTTATCATGATTTTATGATTTTTACAAAATCAATTACAAAATAGTGTCAAAATTGACATAAAATAGTTTTTAAAACAAATATTATATTATTAATAGTAATTTTATTCCAAAAACAATAAGGTTCGTCCAAATGACATAGATAAGGTTATATATATTAATAAGTATCCACTTGGGGATTTTATGGCTTGTTATTGTAAGTTTATTAACCATATAGTCTATGAAAACAAGAAGACATGGTAAAAGTTAAATTATTTAACTTATAATTAAATCTAAATGATAAGGTTAAAATAGTAACCTAAAGTTTTTTAAAATCTATTGGATGAGTGTATTTGGATCCATCACCACCTTTTCTTTGAAATAAATCAATTTGGAGCTATTAAAAACCTAATATGGCTTTATTATAAAATAATATTTTTTGTTTTTTCCAAAGGTGCCCCTCTCCTCCCTTATATAAAGGCACCTCCTCCCTCTCCACCTCACACCACTTTGAGCCTTCAAGATCAGCCAAACCCTACACAATTACCGTATAAACTTCCCCAGAAACATCCTAGAGGTCCTGGTATTCTTCAAAGACCATCTTTAGTGCCCTAAGAGGAGGTTAAGAAGAGTCCCTTCAAAGAAGAGGTAATGTCTAATACCAATTCGTTCAATTTTATTTCTTCTTCTACATATTCTTAATTAGTTTTTCATTATGAAGTAATAACATCAGTATCACTCATATACTAATATGTTACTATAAATATTAAACAACCATATTTCACCTTCTATCCATCCTACGGAAAATGAAATCACCACGCGTGCGTACGTACGGAATACCGTCTCCACGCTGTGGTGTAATCTGTTTTAAACCACCACATTACTTGGATGGGTATAATGGTGTAAAGAATAACTATATATGATTATTGTAAATTGATATGGATTTTTAAATTTTATACATACACACCAATACAATTCCACGATCATGGGAATGATATCATCGCTTGTGCGTACGTACGACCTACTGTCTCTACGATGTGATGTGACTTGTTCTACATGATCATCATTGAATAATGATTATATAAATGAATTGAATGAATAAATATTATATATATTACACTAATACCATTATGTAAATGAGTTATCTATATCCTAAAAAGAAGAATAAGAATTTATTCGAAAAAACATGCATAAGAAAAAAAAAGAAATAAACGCCTGAATAACCAGTAGCAATGAAATATTACTAATAAGAAGATAATAATATGACCATATATGATATAATACCAATGTTTATTATTATGGAATAAGTCAATGACAAAATTTAAATAATTATACAGGAGGTTCAGACACTTACAAATCAGATCAGACTTAATATAAGGGAAAATATCATAATCTCATTTTATCTGACATTGTTTATACTTCAGAATTTAAGGGGGAATATTTATCATCCACATAAATGTTTCCTCAATATGTAATAATATTTCTATCCTCCTACTATTGTTTGAATCTAGTTTTACCCATTGCTGACTTTTTAGTAAATGATATGAAAGGAATCTTTTTTCGTTTTTAGTACAAGGTACTTTTTTGGCTTTTTTCGGCCAAAGTACGAGAAGAATGTTTTTTAACATATACAGAATGAATGGATTTTTAGAAAATTATTTCCATGAATTTTCATTTACATGTTTTAAAGTTTATTTTTAATTAACTTCTTGTAGTTTAAAATTTTATGAAATGTTAATAAAGAAAAAATGTTTTTAAAGTAGAAAGGATATTTTCCTCAAAAATGGAGTTCAAGTGTTTTATCAAAATTATTTTCCATATAAGATAATATAGGGTTATGTTTCTATACCTATTTTTAAATTGATTTTATATGATGTAAATATTTTTATGATGTTTTTTATCTTATATGATTTATGATGTCATGATGTTTATGAATCCCATTTTTATTACATGGGTTATGCTATGATGTATGATTTATGATTTTGTGGCACACATAAGAATGGTTTCATTATGAGATGGGTGGGACCGATATCTCCCTCCAATGCATTGGGTAAAGATTTATATCTCATGAGATAGACATGGATGGAACGAAAGGTTTATTCAGTTCAGTGAAACCGGACTGAAACGAGGAGTGAACTCGGTTCAGAAATGGACATTGACCTTTAAGATAGTCTTAGTAATGAGTCTTGACTACTAAAAAAGGATTCTCTATGGTTATGTGTGTATGACACAAAGTTTCATGTTTTATGTTATGATTATTGGGATTACATTTCACCACTATGATTTATCCCATGTTGTTAGATTATAATCTCATTTATAGATTAATATTTCCAAAATGTTATGTTATTATGAATATGATATGATTGATATTTATTTTGTTTACCCTTACTGAGCATTTGAGATCACCCTTTTGTATGTTTTCTATTCCCCATGTTAGAAAAAATGTTATTAAGTAAGATATTCCAAAAGGGACTCTAGATATGATAAAATAAAAGGGAGACATTGTATATGGTTTATGAACCAGTTGTTAATGTTTCCTAGTTTCTAAATCCACTATACCTATACGGCCCTTTCATGGTTTTGATATAAGTTGTAAGAAGTGTGATTCAATTTTGAAGTAATAACAATGTATGTAACGTATGGGTCATTATAGTTGATATCAGAGGATGGGTATAGTCAACATTTGGAAACTAGGATGTTAATGCCTTAGTAAGAACCCTAAGGATAAGTCTAATCATAGAACACACTCTTAGTGTTTTAGAAATGGCCTTGAATCACTAATGATAAGACCTAAAGCATGAAATTTTATTCTTCATTATGTGGTTTTACTATTATGAGTTGTGTTTCTCACACTATGTTTATTGGTTTTAGTAAATGGCTGGAACCCAAAGGAACCGTGTTAATGATGAATGCGATGGGCAATGCAAGGATTGTCCCCCTGAGTAACCAAATGTTACGGGAGTTGGAATGAAAACTCTTGTAGCCATGCTCACACAACTTTCTCAAGCTATGAATCATGCAGGACTTCCAAACGAGCAAAGGAAAGAGAAATTTTTTGATGAATCCATCATGTGGCTGAAAAATGGATTATTACCACTTGCAATGCATTTTCAGTTCTTCAATGTTCTGAACATGATAAATTCATCTTAACAGTTTATCATTTAGAAGGTGAAGCCGATCACTAGTGGAATCTTATCAATAATACGAGGCCAAGAGATGAAATTAATTCCATGGAATGGGAAGTGTTCAAGAACTTATTTTTCAATAAGTACATCCATCTTATTCTTCAAACAAAGATGGATAAGGATATTCTTGAACTAATGAAAAAGGATGATGAATCTGTTGGAACCTATGAAGAAAATTTTTAAAGACATGCAAGGTATGATTCTGGGATTATTATCCAACCTGAGAGTAAGATCTATTGATTCTTTAGTGGATTAAAACCAAGACTTTGATGGGTGTTATCCATAAGGTACTTCAATAGCTACGAGTAAATCGTTCGATGTGCACTCAAGGTTGAGATGGAGATTGGAGTAACCCATCAATCATATACCTTTGACAAGAAGAGGAAAATGGAATTCAACGGAAAATTTAATGATCACACTAAAAATAAGACGAGTTTTCCCTTGTGCTCAATGTGTGGAAAGAAAGATGGAGGGAGTTGTCTTAAAGGGACAAGTAAATGTTTAAAATATGGAAAAGAATGTCATTGGGATTTTGAATGCTGCAATAATGGGATGAAGATGTCTAGTGATGCGAAACAAGAAAAGTTTACACAGAGTGCACCTCCTACAATTCAATGTTACAAGTGCAAAGAAATGGGGAACTATGCTAATCAATGCCCTAATCAAAGGGTCGTTGATGATGATCGACATCAACAAACTCTTAAGGCTAAAGAAAATGGAATGTCACATGCAATTTCCATTAGCGATGTGGAGTATGATAACGAAGTGGTGAAAGGTACACTTACCATCCACTCTAAAGTAGAAAATGATTTATTTGACACTGGATCCACCCACTATTTTATTTGTGAATAATTTTCTAAGTGTATCTCTGCATTACCTCAATAATTAGATGTTGAGATAGTTGTGACAACCCCTAATGGAATAATAGTTGGATCAAAATTTTACAATTCTTCTCCGATAGAAGTTTGTGGGAAAGTGATTCCTGCAAATATTGTGATCCTTCCTATAGTGTAATTTATTGTGATTCATGGCATGGATTGAATTTCTTTATATGGAGCTCATATCAGTTGACAAAGAAGGTAAGTCACATTTCATATTCCAGATAAATCTATGACAGTATATCGATTCATGGATTAATAACCTTCCAATTGAAATTTCTTCCATCTTATGGTTCTTGATTCCACTAAATAATGGATATTTATCTCAAATGGTTGGTGAGAAACTCACGATTAAGAATATTCCCATTGAACATGAGTTTGATGATGTCTTTCTGGAGGAATTTCTGGGTCTTCCACCAAATCTGGAAGTTGAGTTTTCAATAGAACTCATACCGGGTGCTTTGACTATTTCAAAGACACCATATATAATGGCCCAATTGAGTTGCAGAAATTGAAGAAGCAACTCCAAGAGAATCTTGATAAGGGATTCATATGCCCTAGTGCATCACCTTGGGGAGCACCTATTCTGTTTGTTAAGAAGAAAGTTGGATCAATGAGACTCTACAATGATTTTTGAGAACTTAACAAGATCACTATCAAGAACAAATATCAACTTCCACATATTGTTGAGTTAATTGACCAACTACACGGAGTTCAATACTTTTCCATGATTGATCTTCGTTCAGGGTATCATCAATTAAGGGTAAAAGGGAGGATATACCAAAGATGGATTTATGTACAAGGTATGGACACTATGAATTTATAATGATTTCATTTGGTCTTACTAATGACCCTGTTATCTTCATGGATCTAATGATTAGAGTCTTTAGAGACTATCTTGATCAGTTTGTGGTAGTCTTTATAGATGATATTCTAGTCTATTTAAAGAGCACAAATTAACATGGAGATCACTCGAGAATTGTATTAAAGACCATGAGGAAGGAAAATATTTATTCCATATTTACCATGTGTGAATTTTGGATTCAAAAAGTTTCATTTTTGGGTCACATAATCTCAAAATATGGGATATCTATGGATCCCGCAAAAATAGAGGTTATCGAAAGATGGTATAGACCAAAACAAGTAACTAATATCCGAAGTTTTCTTGGTTTTTCTGGATATTATTGACGTTTTGTGAATGATTTTACAAGATTATCTAATCAACTGACCAGGTTGACTTGAAAAGGAGTTATTTTCGTTTGGATTTAGGAGTGTGAAGAGAATTTCGAAGAGATAAAAAGAAGGATATCTGGTGAACCTGTGCTCACACTACCTTGTAGTGGAGAATGGTTTGTGATCTTTAGTGATGCACCCAATAAGTTATGTGGTGTGTTCTTATGCAAAATGATATGGTTATTTCTTATGCCTCATGATAGTTGAATATTCATGAGCAAAATTACCAAACTCATGATTTGGAGTTAGCTGCGGTAATCTTTGCATTAATGATTTGGAGGCATTATCTTTCTGGTGAAAGGTGTGATATTTATACTGACCATAACAGTTTAATGTATATTTTCACACAAAAGGATATGAATATGCGCCAAAGAAGATGGTTGGAGATGAATAAGGATTACGACTACTCAATTCATTACCACCCTGGGAAAGAAAACAAGGTGGAAGACACATTTAGTCGAAAAGACCAGGCTAGATTATCCATGATGAGGATCACAAAAGATCCAATATTTATTGATTTAAAAAGGATAGATCTTGGAATTATATTGAAAGGGGAAAAATCTTATCTTTATCAAATGAATGTTCGACTATCTATACATGTGAAGATTAAAGAGGAACAAAAAGAAGATGTAGAGTTATAAAAGAAGGTGAGAAATGATCCATAATTCAACCTTGATTGTGATGGGATAATTAGGTTCAAGAATCAGGTATGTCTTCCTCCCATCCTAGAATTAATGAAGGAGCTACTATATGAGTCTCATAGTTCTTAATTCTATATTCATCATGGAAGAACGAAGATGTATACGGACCCGAAAGAGTACTTTTGGAGGGATAGTATGAAAATAGATGTTGTTGAATATGTCTCTCGATGATTGGTCTATTAGCAAGTTAAAGCTGAGAGACAGAAGTCTAAGGGGATGTTACAATAATTACCGATACATAAATGTAAATGGGAAAACATCCCTATGGACTTTGTCATTGGACTTTGAAAAACATCCTAAGGCATATATGCTATCTGGGACATAGTTGATCATCTTACAAAGTCGGCACACTTCATTGCTATTTGAGAGGATTTCTCTCTTGTTCAGCATGGTTGGATATATGTAATGGAAGTGGTAAGATTGCATGAAGTACCAATTTCCATTATATCTAATTGAGATAGAAGGTTTAACTCAATGTTTTGGAGAAGTCTTCAACATACTCTAGATACAGAGTTGAGTTTAATAACTGCTTATCCTTGGCAGATAGACGGTCAGTCTGAGAGGAAAATTCAAACTCTAGAAGATATTTTGAGAGCTTTCTCTATGGATTTCAAAGGTGGTTGGGATCAACACCTACCTTTGGTAAAAGTTTCTTATAATAATATCTTTCACTCCAGTATTGATATGGCTCCTTATGATTTTCTCTGTGTAATGAAATTTAGAACTCCAACTTGCTGGGATGAAGTTGTGGAAAGAAATCTATAAGGACCAAATCTTATTGATGAGATGGTAGAAAAGGACCAATCTATTCAACAACACATAAGAGCTTCTCTGAGTCGACAAAAAAGTTATGATGACAACCAAAGAAAATACATAGTTTTTGAAGTGGGTGATAAAGTGTTCTTATGAATATCTCCCTAGAAGAGAGTAATGAGATTTAGAAAGAATGGAAAGCTGATCGCTAGGTATATCGGTCCTTTCGAAATAATAGATCGTGTTGGGAAGGTAGCATACCAATTGGCACTTCCACCGAATATCTCTCATGTTCATGATGTTTCCCATGTAACTTTCATGAGAAAGTACATACTCGATCCTTCATATGTACTCAGATCAGATGTTGTACCACTGGAGCAAGATTATTCTCATGAAGAACAACCGATATAGATTCTTGATCGCAGTGAAAAAGTATTACGGATCAAGACCACTCGCTAGATAAAGTTTTTATGGAGGAACTACCAATTAGAAGAAACTTCATGGGAACTTGAGGAGATAATGAGGGAGAGGTATCCTCATTTGTTTGTTACAAAGTGACAAATTTCAAGGGCGAAATTCATTTTAAGGGGGGTAGAATGTAACACCCGAGATTTTATGAGAAATATTTTGTTTTTATGTATAATGTTATATAAATGAATCTTTCACTACACACAACAATGTCTTGGCTTTCTTTACACGCAATCGCAACCTTCCACAATAGCGTGTGTTGTACGCAATACAGAGTTTCGCTAAACAATGATTTGTTATTACAATATAAACAAGCCATTATGAATAGTAATACCCACTTTTTTAAATTTTATAAATTTTATCTTTCAAAATGGATTTCATTTTTTGATTCGGAATATCGAAATTATCATAGGGTGAATTTTAGGTATTTTTCTAAAATCTTTCAATTTTTGATGAATAGTGAAAACACTAGGTTACTATTTAAAAACCGACTTTTTATTTAAATAATAATTTATTTTATTTAAATGTATTTTATTTCAAAATTGATACATAATACCTATATATGTTCAAGGTAATGCATTGGAGTTATTCTATAATAATTTTAGATATATAACAAGTTTATTGATCTTTTCACCGTCTTTTACCCACCTCCTAGGAGAATTTGAAAATTTAAATAAAACATAATTTTGCCGCTTCTATGAGTGGAATTTCGAAAATCCGAGAGACACAATTAATGTCAAGGAGTAAAATATGGTTCAATAAGATAAAAATAATTTTTTGTGAATAGTAACTTATTCCTTTTTTTACCACGGTTAAAAGTAAAAAGGGCAATTAAGGATTAAAATGATATTATTATCACCCTAACACATGTCATAATTCTATTGGATATGTTTAATTCGACCAGAAACAAACTTAAGAATAAAAAATGATCATTTAGGTCCACTTGGATTAGATTAGGACATTTAATATTATTTTATTTAATGAGGAGTTAAAATAGTTAAAATAAATGTTTAATAACTAAAACATTTTTAATATAGTGTTATGAATTAGATATATTTTATTATAAATATTAATTAAAAATCAAAAAAGATTTCCTACATGATGGTATTTTATTTTTAATTATTAGACATTATATACGTTAATTTATTTATGACACAAAAATGATGTAGTAATTACCTTATTAATGAAATATTAACACAATTGATGTTATAAATACACAAGTAAATGTAATTTTATACTTTTTACTAATTCCACTAATTTTATAGGTTAATATGAATGTTAGTATTGATTTAAATAACTTTTTTGATGTAATCATGATGTTATTATTTTCACAAAAATCAATTGCCAAATAGTGTCAAAATTGTCATAAAATAGTTTTTAAAACAAATATTATATTATTAATTTCTATTTTATTCTTAAAAATCTACAGTTTGGATAAATTAAATAGATAAGGTTATATATATTAATTATTAACCACTTGTGGTTCTTTTGGCTTGTTATAGTATGTTTATTAACCATATAGTGTATGAAAACAAGAAGACACGGTAAAAGTAAAATTTTTTAACTTAGAGTTAAATCTAAAAGATTAGGTTAAAATAGTAACCTAGACATTTATGAAATCAATTTTTTGAGAGGATTTAGACCCATTACCACCTTATCATAGAAATAAATCAACTTAGAGCTGTTAAAAACTGAATATGACTTTATTAGAAAAAAATATTTTATGTTTTTTCAATGGTGCCCCTCTACTGCCTTATAAAAGGGCACCTCTTCCCTCTCCTCATCACACCACTTTGAGCCTTCAATCTCGGCCACCCTTGCCAATTTCATTTCTCAACTTTCATAGAAACATCTTAGAGGTCCTGGTATTCTTCTAAGACCATCTTTATTTCCCTAAGAGGAGGTTAAGAAGAGGCGCTTCAAAGAAGAGGTAATGTCAGTTACCGATTCATTCAACTTTATTTCTTCCTCTACTTATTATTATTTAGTTGTTTAATTATGAAGTAATAACATAATAATTTATAATATACTTCAATTTTATTATAAATACGAAACAACTCTATTTCACCTTCTATCCATCTTACGAAAAACAAAATCACCACGAGTGCGTAAGTACGGAATACCGTCTCCACGCCGTGGTGTAATCTGTTTTCCACCACCACCTTACTTGGATGGGTATAATGGTGTAAAGAATAAATATATATGATTATTTTAAATTTATATTGATTCTTGAATATTATAAATACACTCCAATACAATTCCACGATCATGGGAATGATATCATCGCTCATGCGTATGTACGGCCTACCGTCTCTACGATGTGATGCAACTCGTTCTACTTGATCTTCATTTCATAATGATTATATAAATTAATTTAATGAATTTAATGAATAAATATTATATATATTACACTAATAAAATTATGTAAATGAGGTATCTATAAACTAAAAATAAAAACAAGATTTTATTCGACGAAACACGTATAAGGACAAAAAGCAATAAACACTCGAATAACAAGTAGCAATGAAATATTACTAATAAGAAGATAAGAATATGACCATATATGATATCATAAAAATGAGTATGATTCTTGAATAATTCAATGACATTATTTAAATCATTATACAGGCGTTTTTGACACTTACGTAGAAAATCAGACCTCAGGTAAAGGAAAATCTCGCAATCTCATTTTATCTGAGATTGTTTATACTTCAGAATTTTCTGGGGAATATTTATCATCCATATCCAAGTTTCCTCAATATGTAATATTATTTCTATCCTCAGAAAATTTTTTGAATCCATTTTTACCCCTTGGTGAGTTTTTAGTAAAATATATGAATGGATTATTTTGTCATTTTTAGTATGAGGTAGTTTTTTTATTTTTCTGGCCAAAGTACGGGAAGAATGTTTTTTAACTTATACGACATTAATGGATTTTTAGAACATTATTTCAATAAATCTTCAATTAAATGTTTTAATGTTTATTTTTAATTAAATTCTATATTTTAAAATTTCATGACATGTTAAGAAAGAAAAAAATTGAAGTAGAAAGGATATTTTCCTCCTGAATAGAGTTCAAGTGTGTTATCAAATTTTTTTTCCATATACGATAATATAGGGTTATATTTCTATACCTATTATTACATATATTTGATTATAATGGAATTATTTTTATTAATTCCTTTTATCTTATATGATTTCTGATGGCATGATGTTTAATAATCCCATTTTTATTACATGGGTTATGATATAATGTATGATTTATGATTTTGTGGAACACATAAGAATGGGTTCATTATCAGATATGTTGGACATATATCTCCCTCTAATCCATTAGGTAAAGATTTATATCTCATGAGATAGACATGGTTGGAACGGCAGGTTAATCTTGCTCAGGGAAACAGGACTGAAACGAGGAGTGAACTCGGTTCAGAAATGGACTTTGTCCGCTATGATATTTTTGGCAATGAGTCTTCACTACTAAGAAATGATTATTTATGATAATGCGTGTATGAAAAAATGTTTCATGTTTTATGTTATGAATATTGGGATTACATTTCACCACTATTGTTTATCCAATGTTGTGATATTATGATCTCTATTGTAGGTTAATATTTTCGAAATGTTATTTTCTTATGAATATGATATGATTGATATTTCTTTTGTTTACCCTTACTGAAAATTTGAGCTCACCATTTTTTATGTTTTATTTTCCCCAGGCTAGGAAGAAGGGTATTAAGTAAGATATTCCAAAAGGGATTCTAGATATGATAAAATAAAAGGGAGACAGTGTAGATGATTTATGATCAAGTTGTTTATGTTTTCCAGTTTCTAATGACACTATACATATATGATACTTTCATGCTTTTGATATATGTTGTAATAAGTGTGCTTCAATTTTGAATTAATAACAATGTATGTAATATATGGGTCATTATATCCTATGTAACATTTCAAAATTTTAATCCACGACTCTAACTATTTATCTAATTTCAAAATATTCGATATACCTAGGGATCGATTTTAATTTCTTACTAAATCTTATTACACAATTTTGTGGAGATAATTTCAATAAAAAATTCTATCCTGCATGAAATTATAAATAATTTCATCTTTAATAATAATTTCTATGTTACTAAAATTGAACAATTTCAATATGGCTATGTGTAGTCTTTACCTACACCATTATCTTCTCCACAAGTTTGGGGACTACAATCGTCATTTCACAAACTTTATCCCAACAATTGGGTGTATGAAATATCTATCTATATAATGCTTCATGTTTCACCATTTTAATACTATAATATCATCTATTATTATTGTAAATATCTATATATGGTAAATATTGATCCCACATACCTAGAATATAAATTCAGAAAACCTTAACATGACTTATAATGTCTCAATATTTCTCTTTGACTTCACATCTATCTAAGGATGATTGGTGGTGCTCAAATGATATTCTATATCAAGAGATATTATAATACATATCCAAATAATTGGTTTAATGTTTGGATAAAAAATATCTACAATCAAAATATGTATAATATTATGTATAATATCATTATTAATATTGATTTATTAATTATTCTTAAGAGGTATATCTTCTCTTATAGAGTGGATTTTTTATGTTTTTTTAAGAAAATAAATATTTACATATCCAGTATCATTAATTTTATTTTTTTGTAATCCTATCATTAATTCTGTTAAAATATCATCTAATTTATTTATATGAATAGTTATTGGTCATATGAATGATTTAGGATATCATATCTCAACCTTCACCTTTTGAAAAAACAAGCATCTTTATAAATAATCTACAGTTTCCCTCTTCATATTAACGTAAAAAATGTTCCTTAAAATCCATATAGATAATAGTTTTAAAAAGGTGTATAGATAAATACATGATATGTAGGTAATCTAATAATTCTATTTTCATATTAGGTAGAAATGGAACACGTATCTCACAACCATATTTATAAACACCATCTAGACAAATTAAGTATGACAATAACCACTATTCACAGCTTTAATTCTATTTTGAGAATTCTCATCATCAATAAAAGAATATTTTACTTATTAAAATAAATATGGTTAAGATATATTTTTAAAAACAAATGTTTTATACTTATTTATATTTCCCATATCAATATTTACTAAATACATGGCCATATGATCTCTATTAATCCACAACATAGTCAAAACATTATGATATTTCCCAAACAAAGATCCATCATCATTATTATTCATGTAGGGTTTTAGTGAATCCAAAAATTATAAAACTTGAGTATCTTTGACAATCTCTTTTCCCTCATGATTATCTATTTTTGTGAATAGATGTATTTTAGGAACATATGACCTCTATGTATTTCACATATTTGATAATAATAATAATGTATCTATAACTTAAAATAAATCATTATGGATACCAAATAATGATCATGGTATGGATATGTGTGTAAATTTATCTTTAACAACCTTTAACTCTTTCTAATAACATTATAATTAAGTATAAGGAAACATCCATATCCCTTGTGTGAAGTGTCATTGTATCTGAAAAATACATTTCCTACAGATGGAAGTTTCAACATTGGGTAATTAAACATATTGGGTTTAATTAATTAAAACAATCAATAAATTAATCTATTCATTTGAATTTATCCTCATTACATGTTTTCATGGTCAAATTGTTTATAAATCATTAAATATTTATGAATAAAACACTACTAGTAAACTAATAATTAAAGGAAACAGCATACCAAATCTATTTTTTCATATATGCCATTATTTATCTACCTTTATCTTTGATGGAATTTCTAATATTCCATCTTAAGAGACAATATATTCATGAAAATGGACATCTTGAAGAAAGAACTCACACATGAGAAATATTTAATTTAACTAGTTTTCTCTAATGTATCACGATGGATTAAAAAAATTTCTCTGTTGCTTTTCAAATAATTGGAGTAGAACATCATATCATCAATAAATAGAAAAAAAATAGAAAATACATTCCTGGAATATTCTATTAATTTGATCCATAAAAATAGATTGTATATTAGTGAATCGAAAGGGAATTTTTATAATCATATAATGTCTATACCCTGTATGTAATTAAATCATTGATATATCTTCCATTTATAATGAATATTAACTATACTTATAATGATGATCATTATATCAGAAAGAATTTCCACATGTAATTTGATAAAAATGGCCATAAATTTGAGGCCAATGTAAATTTTTATATTTATTTCTTTGATTTCCCTCAAATAAATGCATAAACTCTTACATAAATCTTAATTTTTTACATAACAAATAGGGGATAACGATTTAAAAAACTATGGTGTATGAATACCTTGTAGAAACACTCATATTATTGTTTCTTTAACACCACGTGATCAATGGTAGTTCTACTCTTGGTAGACTTACTACAGGAAATAATGCTTTTCCCAACACTTGTATACCAACGGTTCTTTTGAACTGTTGGTATTGGTGTTATTTACCAATGGTTTGTGCAAACCATTGGTAAAGATGGGTAAAAATTGAGTTTTCCAAAGGGTTTGATGAAACCGTTTGAAAAAATGGATAAACATTTAGTTTCCCCAACGGTTTGATGAAACCGTTGGAAAAGTTGGGTAAATTTGAGTTTTTCCTACAGTTTGATGAAACCATTGGGAAAGATGGAGTTTTCCCAATGGATTTTAACAACTGTTTGGAAAAATTTTGCCCCAAATTCGACAATGAAGGCAACCTCCCACCCCGACTCCAGAAGCAGACCCTGATTCCGGAAGCCGTAACTCTAGATTCCCTACCTGACTCCCAGAATCCCTTGAGAAGCCCCATCATAGGTGCACCTCTTCCATCCGATCAGCTTCCAGGTTAGACTCCTTCCACCTCTTCTCAAGTATATCCTTCTATTCTCAAGGGTATCGTTATTCCCTATTTCTTTGGATTTTGAAAAATTTTATGATTCACCACTCTACAAATTGTGTACTCAAATCACTACATCAGTGTATACATTGTCCAATTAATGGTTTCAATACACATATAAATTTATAAGGGAATGATGTGTCTTTGTTGTTTTTTAATCTTAAAAATTCAGAGTTTTATTAATCTCAATGCTTCAAATATTACAGCTTCATGTATATGAACTCATAAGAAATTTTTTGTAATATTTATTCATAGTATTTCACGAAAATCACTCCTTTATTAATAGTATTTCACGAACTCATAATTTTTTTTCTAATTACTTCCATATTGGTTTTCATTGTAGTAAATGACACCTATTGAAGAGAGGCGGTGGAAAAACATGACAGAAAATAATCGTCGCGTGACAGAGATGGTCATTCTTCCACTCATCCCTGTTGTGAGTATTTTATTTCAAATATATATATTTCAATAGCTTATAATATCATGTGTTTACTTTTGTGTTAATCTTTTTTTTCAGGTTCCACCCCCCCCCCCCCCGACAAGAGATATCTGACAAGGAGCCTGATATTGCTTATAGTACATAGGATGGTGGTAAGAGGGGGTGGTATCAGAGTTATAAGATCATCTGTTGGTCCCGGTACTGAGGCCGGTGGTACGAGGGCTCATGGTGCGAGAGTTAGACGATCAATTGGTCGTACCCGATTGGAATATTCCCCTACAACAGACATATCTTATACACCTCATTTTGATCCTAGTGTGTGTTTAGAGACACACGAGATATTTAGGCCTCTAATGTTTACACTACCAGTTGGCCAGTTGTTTGTTCCATCATCTTTTTATTCTGGTTCATTATCTCTGTGCTATTATATTACACCTTCTTCGACTCCTACTCCGACACAGTATGTTGCTAAGGAGCTTACACTGAGTGACACTCCACCTGTACAGGATATTCCTTCAGCTTCTGGACATCCAGTGACACCCATTGATCCGACTATCATAGGAATATTTATGTAACTCTAAAAAAATTTATACCAAAATGTATTTTTATTATAACTTGTACTGATATTTTTTTAATTTGTAACAAATTCATTTACTGATAGGTGGTGATGGAGGGGGCGTACTCACTTGCGTGTGGTATAGTTATACAAGACACAGTTTATGGTTGAATACAACTATGATTGAAAGATGACAGATAAATCTCGGCAAAAATGTTGGGGTTTTTTGGTGACGCTAGCCAAATACGCCAACATCATTCCGGTCATCCATCTCTCATGGAGAAATCTGCCACATGAAGTCAAGGATAATGCATGGGCACAAATATGGGTAAAAAATCTATTTTATTAAATGAAAGATTATTTTTATTTATATGAATTAATATATTTGGTGTTAGCTTCAATTTTACTTCCCTGAGGGCGAAGGTTCATGACCACAACATTTAAAGGAGTTAGGAGAGATTTGGAGAGATTATAAGGATGAGCTGAATGTTGGCTGGTGTGATACAATGGGCACAGAGTTGGAGACATTACCTATCGCGGCCTGATGGAGAAATATCGCCAAACGATTACCCACTGGGCGACTACCAAATTTATGGTATTAATCCAATTTGAGGTATTTAAATGACAGTTTTCATGTATTGTATTAATATTATCTTCTTTATTATAAAACATTATTTATTAATCCTCTAAAAAACAAAAAAAACATTGATTCCAAGCAATACCTTCACACTTTGGGGAACACAACTATGTGAGATCATGAGATGTAGCTGGTATGATATAGTTGTTTATAATTTTTCATTAGGACTTTCCCTTTTCATTTTATCCTATATAAATTATTTGATTTATTGAGTATTGAATATATGATTATACTTGAACTTTATATTATTTCAATGTCATTACAGGAGCACAAATTGAATTTTGAAGGATGTATCCCTCGAGAGAAATTGTTTTTCTCGAGTAGAAGGAAAAAATATGGAACAGCGGTTAATGAACCAACACAAGAAAAGATTGTAAGTTTTAATTTGTTTATTTCAATGTTTAAAAAATATTTTTAAATTTAATAATCTATTAATATTTTTAATAGGATTCTTTAGAGGCCCTTAATGTCATGGATCATGACTATTTTGGGCCACACGATCATTTATATCCAGTTTTGGGAGATGACCACTCTGGTCGAGTACGTTGCTGACCTGGTAAGAATATAGTCCCGATGAGGTATTGGTCCTCTACATGTATCCATTCTAGTACCGCCGAGTTGGAACAGGTTAAGGATCATGCAAGAAAGTCTGATAAAAGGGTAACAGAGTTGGAAGAACAGGTTCAAACGAGGGAGAAGGAATTTATGAAACTGATCGAAGCTTTATCTTCATCACTTCCACCAGAGGCCAGCACGGATTTTGAGACATATATGTCTTTGATGGGTGCATTATCCAATTCCCCAGGAAGCAGTTCTTGTGGTGGTTGAGATGATGATGTTCTTGGTGATGATGGGGATACTAATGAGGAAGAAGGTGAGGATGAGGATGAGGACGAGGGAGATGATGGGGATGAGGGTGAGGATGGGGTTGAGGGTGAAGATGGGCCCCAGGGCGATGATGATGACGATGATGAGGATGAAGATGGGGATAGAGATGACGACAAGGATGATGCTGATGATGACAGTGGTGATGGTGATGGTGATAAAGGGAAGATTGATCCATTACATTTTTGAATTCTGTATAACTCATTTATTTTTGAACATGGTTTTTCACTCTGGTATGGATATTTTTGAATTCAGTATAACTTTTTATTTTTGACCAAATATGTAAGGCTCTTTAATTTAAGTATTCTTTAAATTGAATTTAGTTTCTTTATTAATTCAATTTAATTAAATTGAATTTCATATCTTGAATAAGTTTTCTTTAATATAATTGTTTCATTTGGTAAATAAAGTCATGTTTTAATAATAAAACCCCTCCACAAGAGGTGCGCTGTTTGTGAAAACTCACAGTGATAGTTTAGGGTGTGGTAATTTGACTCTCAATTAGTAGTTTCAGCTTCTTAGTACCACTTAAAAAAACAAATATAAAATATATATCATTATCATACCACAATCCTAAATCAAGAGCATGTTTTTTCTAACATAAGATTAGTTTCAATAATGTAAAAGACAACTACATAGGATTTATTTGTAATCCTCGTCGGAAGATGCTGCCCCATGGATGTCCTTGGACCCATCCAACATGCTGCGGTCACGCCACAATCATAGCACAATCACACTGCAGTCACGCTTCAGTCATTCCATGGTCATGCTGCAGTCATGCCATGGTCACATCGCGGTCACGTCGTGGTAATGAGGTGATTTGGCACTGCTCCTTGACCACACCCCGCAATGGTTCGCAGTCCTGTTGGAATTCGGTGTATGATACCTAGATAGAGTTTTAGATACATTACCCACCCACCTTCATGGACCACAGATAGCCCCCCACCCTCTTCCCTAGACCCTAGACTTCCCCCCCAAATAGCCCCCCACCCGCCTCAATCTGATGCATGGTGTGGCCGATACCACTCAAAGTGTATTTCTTTTTTTTAAAATGGATATTCTTTTAAGTAAAAACAACTGGCATACGGAAAACTAACCACACTCAATCAGATTCTATTTATAAATTTGGAAAATAATCCATTAGTCATTTTTGACGTGTACGAGTCAACCCCGCCTCAATCAGAGGTGTGGTGTTGCCAGCACCACTCAAACTGTCTCACTTTTATTTGTAATGGAGAATATTTTAAGTGAAAACAACAACTTACATACTTAAAACTGACCAAATGCATTAAAATTCTGTTAAAACATTAGAAAATGATCCATGAGTCATTTTTGAGGTGTACAAGTAAACCCCGCCTCAATCTGAGGCATGTTGTGGCCGACACCAATCAAATTGTATCACATTTTTTGAAATGGACAACATTTTAAGTGAAAACAACATCCGACATACGAAAAACAAAACAAATGCATTCGTATTGTGTAGATACTTTAGTAAAATTATATAATTATTATTCATGAGGTGTACGAGGAGAAGACACATCATTTGGACATGCAGTTTGCACGACACAACTGAATATGTGTTTTTTAGGTGTTTGGCGTGCTTGAAAAGCATGCATGGGGTGGTTGATACCAGCCGAACGGCCTCAGAATTCCATGAAATTGGATGACAACAAAGGGTGGGTGAATTGTAAAATGGCTGGCTATACGGAACATCAATCGGAGGTATCGTGTGACGGCGGTGGCTGAAAAAGAACTCCGCGTGTCGTAAATGGCCAAAAAATGCATTTAACGGTCAAATGCAATCCAAATGACATCGGGATAACTTTAAATCACATTAAAACACCCTAATTATTATTCGTTATGTGTATGATAAGATGAAACGACATTCAGATGTGTGGTTTATGTGGCACAATTGAAAATGTGTCTTCTAGGTGTTCGGCGCGCTTGAAAAGCATGCGTGGGGTGGTCGATACTTGGAGAACAACCTCGGAATGCCATGAAATCGGATGAAAACAAAAGGTGGGTGAATTGTGAAATGGTCGGCCAGACGACACATCAAACAGAGGTGATGTGTGACCACGCTAGCCGAAAATGCACTCTGTGTGTCATAAATGGCTAGAACATGGTTTTTACAGTCAAATGTATGCTGAACGACATTAGAATTACTTTAAATCACACGAAAACACTCTAATAATTATTCCTGAGGTGTACGAGGATACGACATGTCATTCGGACATGCGGTTTTCATGGCATGGATGAATATGTATTTTTTAGTTGTTCGGCGTGCTTGAAAAGTGTGCGTGGGGTGGTCAAAACTGGTTGAACGATCTCAGAATGCCATGAAATTGGACAACAACCAAGGGTGGGTAAATTGTGAAATTATCGGTCAGATGGCACGTCAATCCGAGGTTTTGTGTGACCGCGCTTGCCAAAAATAAACTATGTGTGTCGTAAACGGGCAAAACATGGGGTTTACTATCAAATGCATGGAGAATGACATCATAATGACTTGAAATCACACAAAAACACCCAAATTATTATTCTTGAGGTGTACAAGGAGACGTCACGTCATTCGGACATGCGGTTTGCACGGGACGACTGAATATGATCTTTTAGTTGTTCGGAATGCTTGAAAAGCATGCATGTGGTGGTCAAAACTAGACGAACAACCTTAGAATTCCATGAAATTGGACGACAACAAAGGTTTCGTGAACTGTGAAATGGCCGTCCAAACGGCACATCAATCGCAGGTGTCGTGTGACAGCACTGGCCAAAAACGCACTCAGCGTGTCGTAAAATACCAAAATATGGTTTTTACATCAAATTCATGCTGAAAAATAGCAGAATGTTTTGATATCCCACTAAAACACCCTAATTATTATTTTTGAGGTGTAAGAGGATACGACACGTCATTCAGATGTGCGGTTTTCGCGGCACGACTGAATAGGTTTAGTTAGGTGTTCGGTGCACTTTAAAAGCATCCATGGGGTGGTCAAAACTGACTGAATGACTTCGAAATGCCATGAAATCGGAAGACAACAAAGGGAGTGTGAATTGAGAAGTTTTCTGCTAGTCGGCACATCAATTAAAGGTTTCGTGTGACCGCGCTGGCCGAAAACGCAATCGGCGTGTCGTAAATGACCAAAACATGGGTTTGAAGGTCAAATTCATGGTGAACGATATCAGAATGACATTAAATCACACATAAACACCCTAGTTATTATTTTCGAGGTGTTAGAGGATACGACACGTCATTCAGACATGCGTTTTAAGCGGTACGACTGAATACGTGTCTTTTAGGTGGTCAGTGCATTAGAAAAGCTTTCGTGGGGTGGTCGAAACCGGCCAAATGGCCTCGGAATTCCATGAAATCGGATGACAACAAAGGATGGGTGAATTGGGAAATTTTTTCCAATACGACACATCAATTGGAGGTGTCGGGTGGCCGAGCTGGCCAATAACGCACTCGGCGTGTCCTAAATGGCCAAAATAAGGATTTTACGTTCAAATGAATTCCAAACGACATTGGAATGACTTAAAATTACATGAAAACACCATTATTATTACTTGTGAGGCATACAAGGAGACGACACATCATTCGAATGTTCTGTTTGTGTGGAACGACTGAATATATGTTTTTAGGTGTTTGGCACGCTTGAAAAGCGTGCATGGGGTGGTCGAAACCGGCCGAATGACCTCGAAATACCATGAAACTGGACAACAACAATGGGTGGTTGATGTGTAAAATTGTTGGCTATACTTCACATCAATCGGAGGAGTTGTGTGACCTCGTTGGCCGAATACGCACTCCGCGTGTCGTAAATGGCCAAAACATGTGTTTTACGGTCAAATGCATTCCAAACAATATCCTAATTACTTGAAATCACACGAAAAGACCCTAGTTATTATTCATGAGGTGTATGAGGATATGAAACATCATTTGGTTGCACGGTTTGCATGACACGCCTAAATAATTATTTTTAGGTGTTAGGCACGCTTGAAAAGCTTGCGTGGGGTGGTTGAAACCGGCCGAACGACCTCAGAATGTCATCAAATAATACAAAAACAAAGGGTGGGTGATTTGTGAAATTGTTGGCCTGAAGGAATGTCAATCGGGGGTTTCGAGTGACCGCACTGGCCGAAAAAACACTGGGTGTGTCGTAAATGGCCAAAACAGGGGTTTTACGGTCAAATGCATGCCGAATGACATCAGAATGACTTAAAATAACACAAAAACTCCCTAATTATTATTCTTGAGGTGTAATAGGAGAAGAAATGTCATTCGGCTGCGCAGTTTGTGCGGAACAGCTGAATATGTTTTTTTTAAGAGTTAGGAGTGCTTTAAAAGCATGCTTGGGGTGGTCGAAACCTACCAAACGACCTCAAAATACCATAAAATCAGACGACATCAAAGCATGGGTGATTTATGAAATTTTTGGCAAGATAGTACGTCAATTGGAGGTTTCATGTGACGACGATGGATGAAAACGTACTCAGTGTGTCGTAAATGTCCAAAACATGGGTTTTACGGTCAAATGCATGCTGAACGACATCAGAATGACATGAAATCACACAAAAACACCCTATTTATTATTCGTGTGGTGTATGAGGAGATGTAATGTCTTCTAGACGCACGTTTTGCATGGCACGACTGAATATGTGTTTTTTAGGTTTTCGGCGTGCTTGAAAAGTGTGTGTGGGGTGGTCGAAACTGGCCGAACGACCTCAGCATGCCATGAAACCGGACGAAAACAAAGGATATGTGAATTGTGAAATTTTCGGCTAGATGATACGTCAATCATAGGTGTTGTGTGACTGTGCTAGCCGAAAACACACTCTATGTATCATAAATGGCCAAAACATCGGTTTCACGGTCAAATGCACGCTGAATGACATCGAAATGACTTGAAATCACACGAAAACAACATAATTATTATTCATGTGGTGTAAGAAGTGAAGACATGTCATTCAGACACGCGGTTTGAGGGGAATGGCTGAATAGGTGTTTTTTAGGTGTTGGGCGCGCTTAAAATGTGTGCGTGAGGTGGTTGAAATTTTCCGAACGACCTCAGAATGCCATGAAGTCAGACGAAGACAAAGGATGGGTGATTTGTGAAATTTTTTTCTAGATGACACGTTAATCGAAGGTGTCGTGTAACCGTGTTGTCCGAAAACGCACACTGCGTGTCGTAAATGGCCAAAACATGGTTTTAAGGTCAAATGTATGCCGAACGACATCAGAATGACTAGAAATCACATGAAAACACCTAAATTAATATTCCAGAGGGGTACGAGGAGATGGAACATCATTCAGATTCACGGTTTGTGCGGCACTACATAATATGTGTTTTTTAGGTGTTTAGTGCACTAGAAAAGTGTGTGTGGTGTGGTCAAAACCATCCGAACAACCTCAGAATGCCATGAAATCGGAAGAGAAAAAAGGGTGGGTGAATTATGAAATTGTCAGCCATACGGCACGTCCATCAGAGGTATCGTGTGACCGCACTGGCCGAAAACGCACTCGGCATGTCGTAAATGGCCAAAATGAGGTTTTTATGGTCGTATGCATTTTGAACAACATTAGAATGACTTGAAATCACACAAAAACTCCCATGTTATTATTCTAGAGGCGTACGAGGAGATGACCGGTCATTCAGACATGCGGTTTTCATGGAACGACGGAATTTGTGTTTTTTAGCTATTCTGCGCGCTTGAAAAGCATGCATGGTGTGGTCGAAACCGGCTGAACAACTTCAGAATGATATGAAATCGGACGAAAAAAATGGGTGTGTGAATTGTGAAATTGTCGGCCAGATGACACATCAGTCAAAGGTCTCATGTGACTGAGCTGGCAAAAAACGCACTATGTGTGTCGTAAATGGCCAAAACATTGGTTTTACTGTAAAATTCATGCCAAACGACATCAGAATAACTTGAAATCATAGGAAAACACCCTAATTATTATTCGTGAGATGTACGAGGAGACGACGCATCATTCAGACACTCGGTTTTCACAGCACGAATAAATATGTGTTTTTAGGTGTTAGACGCATTTGAAAAGACGGTGTGGGGTGGTCGATACCGGCCAAACGACATTGAAATTCCATGAAATCAGAAAAAAACAAAGCAGGGTGATTTTTGAAATTTTCG
Source organism: Viscum album (assembly GCA_963277665.1). Lineage (NCBI taxonomy): Eukaryota > Viridiplantae > Streptophyta > Magnoliopsida > Santalales > Viscaceae > Viscum > Viscum album. Next base: position 1,777,772,449 of record OY728165.1, on the reverse strand, counting down.
GCCAAACAGATGTCAATCGGAGGTGTTGTGTGACCGCATAGGCCAAAAACGTACTCTGTGTGTTGTAGATGGCCAAATTTTGGTTTTACAGTCAAATTCATGCCAAATGACATCGGAATGACTTGAAATCACATGAAAACACCGTAATTATTATTTTTGTGGTGAATGAGGAGATGACATGCCATTCGGACGCACTTTTTGCACGGCATAGATGAATATGTATTTTTTAGGTTTTAGGCGCGCTTGAAAAACATGTGTGGGGTTGTCAAAACTGGCTGAACACCCTCAAAATGCCACTAAATCGGATGACAAAAAAGGGTGGGTGATTTGTGAAATTTTTGGCCTGACGGCATGTCAATCGGAGGTGTCGTGTGACCACACTATCTGAAAACGAAGTTGGCGTGTCGTAAATGGCCAAAACATGGGTTTTATGGTCAAATTCATGCCTAATGACATCAGAATGAATTTAAATAACACGAACACACCATAGTTAATATTTGTGAGGTATAAAAAGAGAGGCATGTCATTCGAATTCACGGTTTACGCAACATGGTTGAATATTTGTTTTTTAGGTGTTTGGTGTGCTTGAAAAGCTTATGTGTGGTGGTCAAAATAGGCCGAATGAACTCGGAATGCCATGAAATTGGACGACAACAAAGGGTGGGTGAATTGTAAAATTTTAGTCCAGACGACACATCAATCAGAGTTGTCATGTGACCGTGCTGGTCAAAAACACACTCTGCGTGTCGTAAAAGGCCAAAACATGGGGTTTATGGTCAAATGCATGCCGAAAGTCATCATAATGAATAGAAATAACACAAAAATATGATAAATATTATTCGTGAGGTGTACGAGGAGATGAAACGTCATTTAGACGTGTGGTTTGTGCGGAACAGCTTAATATGTGTTTTTTAGGTGTTAGGAGCATTTGAAAAGCGTGCGTGGGGTGGTCGAAATCGGCCAAACAACCTCGGAATGCCATGATATCAGATGACAACAAAGGGTGAGTGAATTGAGAAATTTTCAACCAGACGACACATCAATCGATGGTGTCGTGTGGCTTTGCTGGCCGACAATTCACTCTGCCAGTCGTAAATGGCCAAAACATGGGTTTTATGGTCAAATGCAAGCCGAACGACATCGGAATGACTTGAAATCACACAAAAACACCCTAATTTTTATTCTTGAGGTGTATGAAGAGACGAAACATCATTCGGACATGCAGCTTGCATGGCATGGCTAAATATGTTTTTTAGGTGTTCGGCGCGCTTGAAAAGCGTGTGTGAGGTGCTCGAAACAAACCGAACGACATCAACATTCCATGAAATCAGATGACAACAAATGGTGGGTGAATTGTGAAATTATTTGTTAGAAGGCACGTCAATCAGAGGTTTCGTGTGACCGCACTGGCTGAATATGCACTTTTCGTGTCCTAAATGGCCAAAACAAGGGTTTTACGGTCAAATGCATGCCGAATGACATTGGAATGACTTGGAATCATATGAAAACACCCTAATTTGTATTAGTGGGGTGTATGAGGAGACGACATGTCATTCAGACATGCGCTTTGCACGGCACAACTGAATATGTGTTTTTAGGTGTTCGACGCACTTGAAAAGCATGTGTGGGGTGGTCGAAGCCATCTCAATGACCTCATAATTCCATTAAATCGAACGAAAACAAATGGTGGGTGAATTCTGAAATTGTTAGCCAGACGACACATCAATCAGAAGTGTCGTGTGACCGCACTGGCCAAAAACAAACATCACATGTCGTAAATGGCCCAAACATTGGTTTTATGGTCAAATTCATGCTGAATGACATCATAATGACTAGAAATCACACGAAACCACCCTAATTATTATTCATGAGGTGGACGAGGAGACGACACTTCATTCAGATTTGCAGTTTGCGTGACACGACTAAAAATGTGTTTTTAGGTGTTAGGCGTGCTTGAAAAGCGTGCGTGGGGTTGTCAAAACAAGACGAATGACTTCAGAATGCCATGAAATTGGACGACAACAAAGGGTGGGTGGTTTTTAAAATTGTCGGCCTGACGACATGTCAATCGAAGGTGTCGTGTGATCACGCTGGCTGAAAAAGCACTCAGCATGTCGTAAATGGCCAAAACATGGGTTTTACGGTCAAATTCATGCTGAACAACATCAGAATGAATTTAAATCACATGAAAAAACCCTAATTACTATTTTCGAGGTGTACGAGGAGATGTAACATCATTCGGATGCGCGGTTTTCCTGACACACTTGAATATGTGTTTTTTAGGTGTTAGGCGTGCTTGAAAAGTGTGCGTGGGGTGGTCAAAACCAGCCAAACGACCTCATAATTTTATGAAATCGAAAAACCAAAATTGTTGCGTGATTTGTGAAATTTTTGGCCACACGGTACATCAATCGGAGGTGTTGTGTGACCACTCTGGTCGAAAACACACTCAGCGTGTCGTAAATGGCCAAAACATGGGTTTTACGGTCAAATTCATGATGAAGTTCATCTAAATGACTTGAAATCACAAGAAAACACCCTAGTTATTATTAGTGAGGTATACGAGAAGACGACACATTATTCGGATGTGCGGTTTGTGTGCCACGACTGAATATGTTTTTTTAGTTGTTCGACGCGATTGAAAAGCGTACGTGCGGTGGTTGAAATTGGCCGAACGACCTAGGAATTCCACGAAATCAGACAAAAATAAAGGGTTCATGAATTGTGAAATTTTTGGCTAGACGGGACGTCAAGTGTTGGTGTCGTCTGACTGCACTGGCCGAAAATGCACACAGCATGTCGTAAATGGCGAAAACACGAGTTTTACGGTCAAATGCATGCCGAACGACATCAGAATGACCTAAAATCACATGAAAACACCCTAATTATTATTTTTGATGTGTAAGAGGAGATGAAAAATAATTTGGATGCACATTTTTCACGTAACGGCTGAATATGTGTTTTTTAGGTGTTAGGTGCGCCTGAAAAGCGTGCTTGGGGTGGTCGAAACCGGCCGAATGACCTCGGAATTCCATGAAATCAGACGCCAACAAAGTGTGGTTTAATTGTTAAATTTTCGGCTATAAGACACATCAATCAGTGGTGTCATGTGACCGTGTTGTCCAAAAAGGTACTCAGGACAGCCCCCTCCCCCCAACCCGAATAGCCCCCTCACCCCAAGAGAGCCCCCTGCACCCCCCGGACAGCCCCCTAACCCGGACATCCCCCACCCACCGGACACCCCCCCCTCGAATAGCCCCCCAATCCGGACTGACCCTCCCCCACCCAATGATCCATGGATCATTAGTGACGGATATGATTCAACCCCACCTCCATCTAATGCACGGTGTGACTGGTATCACTCAAAGTGTCTCACTTTTGTTTGAAAAAGACAACATTTTTTGTGAAAACAACAACTGAAATACGGAAAATCTTCACAATGATACACATAGATTTTTGAAATTAATGGATAAAAAATAAAATATGTTTTATTGGTCATACGTTATTAGATGAAAATATTCACAAGGCACAGATTGAAACACAATGGGTCGTAGTATATATAGAAAAACATGAATTATATTAGGAATGAGTCTCGATATCCCATCCTGAACATGCACCAACACTCATGTTCCAATTTTCAATCATGGGTCGTTCATTATATACAATAATGTAAAATAAATAAATATCATATAGTGATTTCATATGAAACCTATGAACACTCAAGCATACCATATAACAAATTGGTCAATAAGGATACACATAGATTCTTGAAAAATAAGTTTCAAAGTCTCATGAAAATACCCCAAGGGCGAGCAATACTTATGGTGACACCATAGTCCCTGGATCACCTCAGTCCCATCCTCAAACAATGGGTTCTATGACCAAACCAAAGTCCCTTTGGGAACCCAAAACGAATGAATTAATTGAATATTCATACCCACTACCCAAGATGGGGATTCATCTCATATCACACCCAGGAGAGAAAATTACAATTAGACACATACCCCCTTACTCTAATTGAAAAATCTATGAAAAACATGTAGGCTATTCTGGTAACCCATCTCATGTGTCGAGATTGGCCAACGTTTCCCCCTAACATATCAAGAACCATTTATACATGGATACATAATCATTAGTGGAATATAAACATCCCATGTGCTTCCTATAACTCATCCTAGGTCTAAGCACATGAGCACTACCATTGTCTATCTTATGAGTATCATGATCCTTGCCACACTACCCTTGTTTTTCTGTTGGTTTTAAGATACTCAACCCAAGACCATGACTAAAAATCCCATGATCTTCCTATAATAAGTAGGTGTTTTCTGTTCTATGTATTGGTGTTGTGGTTTGAGTGAGGAATGAATTCTAAATTTTGAATACTCTTATGTGTGTTGGTGTTGTGGTTTGAGTGAGGAATAAATTATAAATTTTAATTACTCTTATGGGTTGTATTTTATTTCCTATAACATGTAGAAGTTTTCTCTTATGGGTTTTATTGCATTTGAATTTCTAAATTTCTAAATTCTGGAATGAATAAATAATTTTTAATACTTTGGATGGGGATTCTGTATTGGTGTTGTTGTAGGTGAGGAGAGGGGTTTTTGTGTTGTTACATGTCTGGGGAGGTGAGAGGGGTCTACTGCTATGGAGATGTGCAATTGTATACCAACGGTTCTGCAACCGTTGGTATAGATAATATTATATAAGGATATACCAATGGTTCGGTAACCGTTGGTATAGATACTATTATATAAGCTATACCAATGTATTTTTATAACCGTTGGTATATGTTTATACCAAGAGTTATAACCAAACTCTTGGTATAGCCTCGTGGATTTTCATATTAACTCTATAACTACAGTTATAAACCATTGGTAGAGGTGTCAAACACATATACCAATTTTTTTACAAACCGTTGGTATGTGTTATGGTTTTACACCCATATACCAATAGTTTGTACAAACCATTGGTATACCTCTTATTTTGACACATATACCAAAGGTTTTCACAAAACCATTTGTATAGGCCTATTGTCATGCCTTACTCGCCCACGGTTGAGGGAACCACTGGTATACTATATACCAACGGTTTCTAGGACATTACCAACGGTTTTGAACCGTTGGTAAATGGTAATATTCCAGAAGTGTATATGATATATGTTTTTCCTTAAAGATGAGTTCAATAATGAAATAATCTTGAAACTTTGGTGGAATTCCATGTTTTTTTAAGAAACACATTATTATATCCATGTGCAGAAAATATTATCATCAATTATAGGTTTATCTTTCCCTTATATGTTTTTCACTCTCTTAATCTTCTTAAATTAAATTAATGAGGGATATTGAAGGAGGATCCTGATACAATTTAGATGATGTTTTATTCATTATAAACATAACGAATTATACATCTTTATCATTAATAATTATTTAATTAAATTTAAAACAAAATTATCATTTTTTATGAAATCGAACCCATACTAAGGAGTTTATAATATTCAATCAGTGTTATAAAATCAATATCTACAAATAGGGCATGTTTATGTTTCATTATCGTAGCTGAATGAAATATCATTGTTATAGTGACACATACTATTGGAGCCTTTAATGAAAACTCACTTCATTAGGTTCTAAGTAAATATAAAAATTTCGTAAAAAATAAAAAAAAGATATAAATATATATAAAATATCAATAATTATAAAAATAACTATGTAAATTAAGGATATGATTAAGGAACCTTACAATACATAATTTTTAAATTCATCCTTAGTTGTATTACCTCATATAATTTCACATTCATTATTTTTCTTTACTCTATAAAAATACTTTGATCACTAATACATTCATTCATATAGTTTCCTATCTTTTTAAATTATAATAATTGAAAATTGGATAACTATTTCATTCCGTTAATATGAAATCCCTGAGGTCCTTTCATTCCACACATCATGTTAGCTCCCATTCCAAACAAGAATATTCCATGGTGATTTATTCAAACTTTATTAATGATTTTAAATTATAACCTCCACTTATTCCCTTCAGGATTATTCTATCTTCCAGAGTTCTCAACAATAATCTTATTATCATTCACTCCATCAAAATTATATGTGATGGATTATTTTCTCTATATATTAATAGTACAAGAGACTATGTCTTTTTTGATGTGATTTTTTGAGATAATTTTTCACTTTTAATGATTGTATTTATCATATAAAATAATTTTTTAATCATAATCATGGAGTTACAAACCTAGTATATAGCATACCGAGCTAACCTTGTAATGTTGGATTCATACATATAAACATTTTGATGATTTTTTACCTTAGACGTAATAATTGTATATGTATTTACAGCCATTTCTCAAAAGAAATATATGTTTCCAACATAAGTATATTAAAATACCAGAAATCTATGTTTCCTATTTTTTTATATCAATATTATATTGAACTAATGACCACCACTGATTTGTATCCCCCATGTGATGATAAATTATTATGAATTCTATTTCACTATCATTACATTCTATTATTAGAAATATATTTTTGTTGGAACCTCTCCATTTCATAGTAAAAAATGATTTTTAGTCCCATAGGATTATAGATGTTGTTTAACAATGAAGCATCCCAAAATTTTTGTACCACATTGTGGTTTAGAAACATTATTAATACAAGAAAGGTTATTGTTCATAAAAAAATTCATCTTCCATGATATAGTTATAATATTTTGGGCCCCAGATCAATCTCCAATTACAAGTCAATTTTAATTTTTTCGGATAATGAGGTAAATGCATAGATATTTTACGTGATTTGATTTGTTTTATATTAATTATTCTAGGATGCATTTCAAAATAATGTCATATACGTTATAAGATTATAATATTTTGATTCATAATTTATAATTACAAAACTGGTGAAAAACATCAAAAAATGAATAAAAATATATTCATTTATAATCATTGAATAATAATCATATATTCATGGGGATATTCTAAAATTATACAAATATTCTATAATTTCTTATATTGGTTTTAAATAAAATGTAAACTAAACTAATAATATCATTCAGGAGTGTCAATCAAGGTGCATAGCTAGGGTACACTAACTAAGTACTAAAATGATGGTCATGATATACTTGACTGAATTTTTTTAGGGATAATTATTATAGATGAATATGTACCAAAACCACACCCCCTAATGTATCCATACATTGATGTATATATAGAAAACACACATAATATTCCCATAAATAAATTATGAGGTTATCAGATAATTAAATGTATCTATATATATTTTCATTTGGATAGGTTCTCAAATATATGTCTTCCGATAGTTACACTAGTTTATATTAAGATAACTTCGATTCCAACTATGACAAACTAATTCAATTATCATAGATCAAGTGTTTAATTTACAACATTGGCATAAGTTCTAGGGATCTCAAACCTAATGACCAAATATTTTATGTGACGTGGTATACCAAATATAGAGAGTATTAACATCATAATTATTAAATAATGAAATATAATATAATAATTGATGTCATGACTTTATTATTTATTCTATTAAATCCTTAATACGATTCATAGATCCTTTATTTTTATCTTGTGGAAATTAAAACAAAATAAAGGTTAATTCCAAATGCTCATTAAGTGACGTGTATCGTAGAATCTATCAAATAATAAGTAAAATATAAATAATTTGTCTAATATAATCAATAATAAAATATTTCTTATAACAAATACCATATAAATTGTACTATAACTATGAATAAAAAACAACACAAATATTCACATGGTGATAAATAACACTTTTCATAATTTTAAAATGATTATTATCAAACATCATAATCCTATAGTCAAGTAATTATTATAAGAAAACATGTGTAAAAATGTATGGCTAAATCATTTACCCAGCTTTCTTTTCATGATAACCATCGATTCATTGTGGCGATATAGATGTAATTTCACTTCAGCTACCAATTTCAATTCATTCATCATTATAAATCGGGAGAACATAATAAATTTTATCAATTATATGGGAAACATTTCATATACAATGTTTAAAATTTAAACAGTTAAAAATAATAATAGTAATTCATATTTGGAAATTTAAATAATGGTATATAAGAGTAAACCCCTATTAAATCATAATATTGACAAACTACTGTTAGAAAATATGAATATAAAATAAAAAATCACTCAAATGTTTCTTTTATAAAATAATATTTTTGTTTTGAAATCACATATTCTTAATATAATAATTTCAAAATATGGGGAAATTTGTTTTTAAAAGGAAAATTTGAAACCAATAATGTAAATTTCAAAACCATTTTAGTTATTATAACAATAAATTAGTTTCATCCACTGTATGTAAATATAATATTTCTTTCACATATGTAGTAAAAAGTAAAAAAGTACATTGTATATAAATAAAAATAAGATTCAATTAAATATTTTTCAGAATATATAAATGGTTGTAAATTCCACTAAAAATTAGATTACGATAGTTACAACATTTTTGAAAACATTATAATGAAAATATGGATATTAAAGAAATATTCCTGACAGATTAGAAAACGAATATAGTTTTATTTAAAAATATTTTTTACTTATCATGAGTGCATAAAATAGGAAATGTAATGTAAAACACATTATATTGAATAATAAATTCAGGATAAGAATATATATTCTTTTTGAGATATATACATCATATAATTCCCAAAATTTAAACTAAAACATAGACATCATTAATAATAATGATGTTGTGAAATAAACTCTTAACTCAAGTCTGAATTTTATGGTATACACTTTTATCTTCATGTAAAATAAATATAAATTTATTATGATTTTATAAATTAATAATATAACTAATAATAATATCATATATGTCCCATTTTTAATATTTCAATACCCATTTATTAATATTTCTTTATTAAAATCATTGTTTTTGAGTGTGTTCTAATTAGAATTTCTTAAATCTTTTAGATTAGTAGTTTTGATCTCTAAAAAATTATAATAGTTACAGAATCTAAAATATTATTAAAATGATATAAATATAATATATTAATTTCACAAATATTTTTGTTGAATATTGAAATTTGGAGATGGAAAATTGAATTACACCGTTCATGGAGGGAGAATGTTGTACATACACATGAATATGGTTTTCAATGTTTGAAGGATGTAAAAAAGAAATGTGACTAATCATTCATATTTTATGATCAATTTTTTATTATACATATAATATATACTCAATAAACATACCCTTATTACCATCCTGTATATCATATATAAAAAATGAATCACATCGTTCCATAATGGTGGTAGTCCACATGTACACATTAACAACATAATCATTGTGTAAGTGATTGTAATGTATGAAGTTAGATATTATATTAAAATATTAGATGAATAATTGTGTCAAAAATACTTTATATATTATTTAGTTCCACTTTTATTACTATACATGTGATGTGGTGAGGAAAAACAAAATACACCACTAATTGGTGATGGTATGCTGTACGCACAAAAGAGGGAGGTTTTTTTGTTTTCCAATGATAGAAAAGATATGTAAAATGGTTTTAATGTAATTAAAATATCATATAATAATATTTATGATACATTATATATTATATTTTTATGGGAAATAAATGATTAGAAGATTTATAATAGTAAATAAATTTTAAAGAGTAGTAAAAAGGATTACCTTCTCTTAGGGAAACCTCATTTGGATCTCTTCTTAAGGACCCTATAGTTAGACTTTTTGTTAGAAAATATATCTAAAATTAGAGTAACGATGTTGGGGATATAATTTATATGTTTTAGATGATATATAGTTTTTAATAGGATACAAATATTAAGGGTTTGAGGATCCACTTTATAAATGTGTTGAGTGGCTCACTTTTAAATTTTTTATGTTTTAAAATCTTTTAAAGTCATATTCGTAGATAAATGGATCCAAAATGATTCCAATTAATAGATGATAAGTTGTGATATTTATAAAACCTAATAATTTCTTTTATGAAAAATGTAAGGTCATTAAAACCCTTATATTATTAGAAAAACCTTCTCATAACCCAATTTTTCCATAACACCTGTAAAAACATTATCAATTTTGAATAGTTATAATTTTTTAAATATGAATTTTTTTTTCAAAATAATCCCATTGAATAAAATTTATTGGTATTTATTATCCAAAATTGTTCTCTTGTATTTTTTTACTGTTTATGGAAAATTTAATAAAATATTATTTTTCATAAAATATCATTAATATCATTTTTACACTATTAATTTGATATGACTTTGAAGACCTCGATAATGTAGTGTAATTAGAATATAAACATTTCAATGATCCCAAAAATAATATTTTATTCTATAAAATTCATGATGAATTAAAAATATCTTAAAAATATTTCCGTTAGAGATTTTAAAATCATTTATATGATATTTTTTAGCTTTTTCACAAGTGTTATGTAGGTGTTTTGTTAGAATTTTAATTAATTATTTGTCACTAAAATTTAAAAGGTAATTACTCTAATATAAATAATTTTGTTAAATTAAAAAAGCATATTTATCATTAAATATATATTATTTTTATTTAAATGTAATAACTTTAGATATAATATAATGAAGAGAAGAACATTTTAGAATTTTATTTACATTAACTTATATAATTGTAGATATCTAGGTAAAATGGAAGTAATATTAAATATATTCAAATTTGGTATGGATACAAAAGAATTTATCTTATAATATTAAATTATTTCAAGGGTTGGGTTGATTTTTATTCTTTATTTTATTCTTTTAGCCTTGATTTATGCATTTTACCCTTATCGAGGTGACACATTATAACGACCCATACATTACATACATTGTTAATACTTCAAAAATGAATCACACTTATTATAACATATAACAAAACCACGAAAGGACCGTATAGGTATAGAGTCTTTAGAAACTGGGAAACATAAACAATTGGTTCATAAAGCATCTACTTTGCCTCCCATTTATTTCATCATATCTAGAGTCCCTTTTTGGAATATCGTAGTTAATAACCTTCTTCCTGACCTGGGGAAATAAAACATACAAAAGGGTGATCTCAAATGCTCTGTAAGGGTAAACAAAAGAAATATCAATCACATCATATACATAAGAACATAACTTCTGGAAATCATAACCTGCAAAAGAAATCATAATTTCATAAGATGGGATAAATAATAGTAGTGAAATGTAATCCCAATAATCATTACATAAAACATTAATCTTTGTGTCATATGCACATAATCATAGAGAATCATTTCTTGTTAGTCAAGACTCATTGCCAAGACTATCTTAGTGGACAAAGTCCATTTCTGAACCGAGTCCACTCCTCGTTTCAGTCCTGTTTCACTGATCCTTTTTAACCTTCCGTTCCAGCCATGTCTATCATATGAGATATAAAATATTTAACCAATGCATTGAAGGGAGATATAGGTCCCACCCATATCATAATGATACAATTCTTATGTGTGCCACAAAATCATATATCATACATCATTGCATAACCCATGTAATAAAAATGGGATTCTTAAACAACATGACCTCATAAAACAATTCATATAAGATAAAGGAATTCATAAAAATAATTCCATCCCAACATAATCTAATAAAATTAATAATAGGGATAGAAACAGAACCCTATATTATTTTAGATGGAAAATAATTTTGATAAAACACTTGAACTCCATTCTGGAGGAAAATGTCCTTTCTACTTCAAATTACATTTTTTCCTTTCTTGACATGTCATACAATTTTAAACTAACAGAAGTTGAGTAAAAATAACCTTGAAAACTTGAAAGGAAGATTCTTGGAAATAATGTTTTAAAAACCCATTCATGCCGTATAAGTTAAAAAAACATTCTTCTCGTACTTTTGTCAGAAAAGTCAAAAAGTACCTCGTACGAAAAACGACAAAAGATTCCGTTCATAACTTATACAAAAAACTCACCTAAAGGTAAAATTGGATTTAAACGATTTTAGGTGGATGGAAATAATATTACATATGGAGGAAACATGGATGTGATAGTAAAATACACCCCAGTAAATATCAAAGTGTAAACAATCTCGGATAAAAATGAGATTGTGATATTTTCCCTTACCTTAGGTCCGATTTCCCTCGTAAGTGTCCGAACCTCCTGTGTAATGATTTAAATAATGTTATTTACTTATTCCAAAATCATAATTATTGTTATGATATCATATATGGTTATATTCTTAGCTTCTTATTAGTAATATTTCATTGCTACTTGTTATTTGGGTTATTATAACTTTTTGTTCTCATGCGTGTTTTGTCCAATAAATTCTTATTCATCTCTTTAGGTTATAGATACATCATTTCCAGAATTGTATTAATGTACTATATATCATATTTATTCATTCAATTCATTTATATAATCATTATTCAATGAAGATCATGTAGAACAAATCGCATCACATCGTGGAGACGGTATTCCGTACGTACATACGAGCGATGATAACGTTCCCATGATCGTGGAATTCTATTGGAGTGTATGTATACTATTTCAGAATAAATATCACATTACAATAATCATATATAGTAATTATTTACACCATTATACCTATCCAAGTAATGTGGTGGGGGAAAATAGACTACACCATGGCGTGGAGACGGTATTCCGTACGGACGCACGCGCGGTGATTTCATTTTCCATAGGATGGAAAGATGTTGAAATAGGGTTGTTTCATACTTATAATAACATATCATTATATGAGGGATATTTATGTTATTACTTCAAAATGAAACAACTAAAGAATAATATGTTGAAGAAGAAAGAATTTGGAAAGGATCTGTAATGGATATTACCTTTTTTTGACGTGCCTCTTCTTAACCTCCTCTTAGGGAACTAGGGTTGGTCTTTGAAGAAGACCAGAACCACTAAGATGATTCTAGAGAAGTGTGGAAGTGAAATGGGCAGGGTTTGGACGAGATTTAATAATCAAATTGGTGTGAGGGGGAGGGGGAGGAGGTGCCCTTTTATAAGGGAGGAGAGGGGAACCTTTGGAAATAAAAGAAATATTAGTTTATATTAAATCCCAAACCAACTTAAAAACATCCAAAATGACTCATATCCGAAGATTAGATGATATAGGGTTGTAATCTCATCAACCAAGAAAATTTAGACATGTATGGAATTTATTTTAAACATTACCAACTTGATTTATCCTTATTTATCAATTTAATTTTATTTGTGGTAATAATATTCTAAATTTTAAATTATTAATAATAATTACATAGGTGTTTTGAATTTTCCATAATTTGAAACTTTATGACATTTTCGACTATATAATTTTTAATTTATAAATTTTAAATATTTTTGTGATTTTTAATCAATTTTATAATATGTTATTTTTATAAAATAACAGTAGTGTCAATTTTGACACTATTCATTTATTTGAATTTAAATAAAATATATAGGGAGGATATGTTCGAACTAAAAGCATTAATTTATTAATAATATGTCATATGTATCTAGAAAATTATTGGAGAACATTAAATAGTGCATATAATAATTATTTTAATATTTTAAAAACATTTATTTGATATTTTAATTAATAAAATAATTTCAACATCACTATTGTGTCATAATTAATGATAATTATTTAATCACTAAAAATTCTAAATAAATTCCTATAATGTATATATTTGTATTATATTTTTGGAGACTGTTCATGTTTTAAGTTTCATTAAGTTTATCACTAGATTAAAATTATTATACTTATAATATTTCAGAAAGTGACAAGTTGTCACATTCATTGGTTTTAATAATAATTAAAATATTTTCATGGAAAAAAAGTCTATTAAATGAATCTAATCTGACCCTTAGGTGATATTGGTCGACTTTTAGTCATCCAATAGGATTTTGGGAGGTGTTAGGGTAATTTTATAATCTTATATTTACCCTTAATTACCTGATTTACCTTTAACTATGGTAAATAAAATTTACCGTAGTTACTATTCATAATTCCCAAAAATAAAAAGTAGTATATTAACATAATTTGGACCCACTTATTCTGAATATGGAATTCATTTTTCAAAATTAAAAACATATAAGTTGTAGTAATTATTTTAAAATAAATCTCGTTGTTAAGAAAATGGGTTTTTGAAGTTAAAACATTTCCAAAGATTGAAATGTTTTTACCTATGAATTCAATGTGAAATTAATGCTAAGGACATAAATTATATTAAATGGTAAAAATATATTCTTCCTATACTTTAAAACCATTCAATATTATAATTAAACCATATAAATTATCTCATTGAAAAAAGTTGTTTTTAATTAAAAATAAGCGTATTTTTACTATTCATCAAAATATGGAAGTTATCAGAAAAATATCAAAAATTTATCCAAAGTAAATTTTTATATCCTGATTCAAAAGAAGAATTTTATTTTGTCAAACTAAACTTATAAATGTGTCAAAAACTACATTTAATGTGGGTTCACCATCAAAAGGCGGCAAAACTGCATTTTTTAATACTTATTTTACCCAAAAAAATTATTTTGTTCTCTTACCATGTTCTAGAAAATGTGTAAGATGAATAATAATGTTATAAAATTTAAAATTCAGTTAATATTATTCATAACGGCTAGTTTATAATATTATAATAATATATCGTTGTTTAGTGGAACTCGGTATTGCGTACTACACACGCTATCGAGGAAGGCTGTGATTGCGTGCAGCGAAAGATTCCTTTGATGATTTATATAACATAAAAACAAAATATTCCTCATTAAAGTCTTCGGTGTTACATTCTACCCCCCTTAAAATGAATTTGGCCCTCAAAATTCTTCACTTTGTAATAAACAGATGAGGATACCTCTCCCTCATCATATCCTCATGCTCCCATGTAGCTTCTTATAATTGGTGGTTCCTCCATAAAACTTTCACCAAGACAGTGGTCTTGTTTCGTAGGACTTTTTCACTACGATCCAGAATCTCTATCGGTTGTTCTCCATAAGAATGATCTTGCTCTAGTGATACAACTTCTGAGCTGAGTACATGTGAAGGATCAGGTATGTACTTTCTCAGGAGAGATACATGGAACACATCGTGAACTTGAGGGAGATTCAGTGGAAGCGCCAATTGGTATGCTACCTTCCTAACACGATCCAGTATTTCAAAAGGACCAATATATCTAGGTCTCAACTTCCCCTTCTTTCCAAATCTCATGACCATATTCCAGGGAGATATTCGTAAGAACACTTTATCACACACTTTAAACTCTAGGTCTTTTCTTCGGTTGTCAGCATAACATTTCTGTCGACTCTGAGCTGCTCTTAGGTGTTGTTGAATAGATTGGACCTTTTCTAACATCTCATCAACAATATCAGGTCCTAATAGCTTTCTTTCCCCATGTTCATCCCAGTAAGTTGGATTCCTGCATTTCTTTCCATAGAGAGCTTCATAAGGAGCCATCAGAATACTGGAGTTAAAGCTATTATTAAAAGAAAATTCCACCAAAGGTAGGTGTTGATCCCAACCACCTTTGAAATCCATAGAGAATGCTCTCAACATATATTCTAGAGTTTTAATTGTTCTCTCAGACTAACCGTCTATCTGACGATGATACACAGTGCTGAAACTCAAATATGTATCCAGAGTATACTGAAGACTTCACCAGAACTTTTAGGTAAACCTCGGATCCCGATCAGATATAATAGAAAGTGGTACTCCATGCAATCTTACCACTTCCTTCACATATATCCTGGCATGCAGATCTAGAGAGAAGTCCTCTCTAAAGCGATGAACTGTGCAGACTTTGTAAGACGATCAACTATGACCCAGATACCATTATTGTCTTTGGATGTTTTAGGAATTCCTGTGACAAAGTCCATAGTGATGTTTTCCCATTTCTATTTGGGTTTGGGTAATGGTTGTAACATCCACTTAGACATCTATCTCTCAGCTTTAACTTGATGACAAACCAAGAATCCATAGACATATTTGGCAACATCTCTTTTCATGCCATCCCACCAGAAGTACTCTTTCAGGTCCCTATACAACTTCGTGCTTCCAGGATTAATAGATAATGAAGAACTATGAGCCTAATCCAGCAGCTCCTTATTTAATTTGGGGATGGGAGGAACACAAACCAGATTCCTGGACATTATTATCCCATCACAATCAAGGTTGAATTCGGGAACATTTCTCGCCATCTTCTGAAACTCGACATCTTCTTTCTATGCCTCTTTAATCTTCAAATGTATAGATGGTTTAACATTCATTTGAGAAAGATACGATTTTCCCCTTTCATTATAATTACAAGATCCATCCTTTGTAAATCCATAAATATTGGATCTTTTGTGATCCTCATCATGGATAAACTGGCATGGTCTTGTCGACTTAATGCATCTGCCACCTTGTTTGCTTTCCCAGGGTGGTAATGAATTGAGCAGTCGTAATTCTTAATCAGATCCAACCATCTTCTTTGGCGCATATTCAGCTCCTTTTGTGTGATAACATACTTTAAACATTTATGATCAATATAAATATCACACCTTTCACCAGAAAGGTAATTCCACCAAATCTTTAATGCAATGATTACCGCAGCTAACTCCAAATCATGAGTTGGGTAATTTTTCTCATGTATTTTCAACTTTCGTGAGGTATAAGCTATCACCATATCATTTTGCATAAGAACACACCCCAAACCCTTCTTGGATGCATCACTGTAGATCACAAACCTTTCTCCACTACAAGGCTGTGTGAGCACAGGTGCACTGGATAAGCTTCTTTTCAACTCCTTGAAATTTCTTTACATTCCTCCGTCCAAACAAACTTAACTCCTTTCCGAGCAACTTGGGGAGTGGATTAGATAATCTTGAAAATCATTCACAAAACGTCGATAATATCTAGGGAAAACAATAAAACTTCGGATCTCAGTCACTGTTGTTGGTCTCGACCATCTTTCGATAACCTCTGTTTTTGCTGGATCCACTGATATCCCCTCTTTCGAGATTATGTGACCAAAAAATGAAACTCTTTGAATCCAAAATTCACACTTGGTAAATTTGGAATAATGCTTCTCCTTTCTCAGGGTATTCAATATAATTCTCAAGTGTTCTTCATGTTCTTCCTTGATCTTTGAATATATAAGAATATCATCTATAAAGACTACCACAAACTGATCAAGATAGTCTCTAAAGACTCTATTCATTAGATCAATGAAGATAGCTGTGGAATTAGTAAGACCAAATGGAATCACTATAAAATCATAGTGTCCATACCCTGTACGGAATGTTGTCTTTGGTATATCCTCCCTTTTGACCCTTAATTGGTGATACCCTGAACGAAGATCAATCTTGGAAAAGTATTCAGCTCCTCATAGTTGGTCAAATAAGTCATCAATGCGTGGGAGAGGATATTTGTTCTTGATAGTGATCTTGTTAAGTTCTTGATAATCAATGTAGAGTCTCATTGATCCATCTTTCTTCTTAACAAACAGAACAGGTGCTCCCCAAGGTGACGCACTAGGGCGTATGAACCCCTTATCAGGATTCTCTTGGAGTTGCTTCTTCAATTCCTGCAACTCAATTGGGGCCATTCTATAAGGTGACTTTGAAATAGGCAAAACACCTGGTACGAGTTCTATTGAAAACTCAACTTCACGATTTGGTGGGAGACTCGGTAATTCCTCCGGAAATACATAATCAAACTCCTGTACAATGGGCATATTCTTAATTGTGAGTTTCTCACCAACCATTTGAAATAAATAACCTTTATTTAGTGGAATCAATACCCATAAAATGGAAGAAATTTCCACTGGAAGGTTATGTTCATCCTTCCATCGATAGATGACCATAAATTGATCTGGAATATGAAATGAAAATTCCATTCTTTGGAAATTGATATGAGCTCCATGTAGAGAAATACAATCCATGCCAAGAATTACATCAAATTCCACTATAGGAAGGATCACAAAATTTGCAGGAAGAAATTTCCCACAAACTTAAATAAGAGAAGAATTATAAACTTTTGATGCGACTGTTGTTCCATTAGGGGTTGTCACAACTAACTCAACATCTAACTGTTGAGGTAATATGGTGATATCCATAGAAAATTTCTCAGAAATAAAAGAGTGTGTGGATCCAGAATCAAATAAAACATTTTCTACTTTAGAGTGGATGGTAAGTGTAACTTTCACCACATCATTATTGTACTCCACATCACTGATAGAAATTTCATGTGACTTTCCTTTGTCTTTAGCCTTACGAGTTTGTTGACGTCGACCATCATCATCAACCCTTGGATTTGGGCATTGATTGGCATAATTCCCCATCCCCTTCCACTTGAAACATTGAAGTGTAGTAGGTTCATTCTGTGTGTCCCTTCCTTTGTTTGTATCATTAGACATCTTCTTCCCATCATTACGGCATTCCAATTCCCGATGACCTTACTTTCCACATTTGAAACATTATCTTGTCCCTTTAAAACAACTCCCTCCATGTTTCTTTCCACACTTTGAGCATAAGGGAAAGCTCATCTTCTTTTCAGTGTGCTCTTTAGATTTTCCTTTTAATTCCATTTTCCTCTTCTTATCAAACCCATATGACTGATGGGTTACTCCAATCTCCATCTCGACTTTGAGAGCCCATCGAACAATTTCCTCATAGATATTGAAGTCCCTTATGGCTAACGACTTTCGAATACATGGATTTAAGCCACTAAAGAATCGATCGATCTTACTCTCAGGTTGGATAATAATACCATAAGCGTACCTTGCAAGTATTGTAAAATTTGCTTCATAAGTATCAACAGATTCATTATCCTTTTGCTTTAGTTCAAGAAACTCTTTCTCCATTTTTTTTCAGAGAATATGAGGGAAGTACTTATTGAAAAATAAGTTCTTGAACTCGTCCAATTCTCTGGACATAATTTCATCCCTTTTCCTCATATTCTTAATAAGATTACACCATTGATCAACATCTCCTTCCAAACGATACACTGCTAGGATGACATTATCATGTTTAGAACATTGAAGAACTGAAAATATGTTTTCAGTAGTACTAATCCATTGTTTAGAAACTAATGGATCAGTAGACCCGCTGAAAGAAGGTGGACGCTGCCTCATGAATGATTCAACATAATGTTGCTCCTTTTCTCATTTGGAAGTCCTGCATGTTTCATATCTTGATAATGTTGTGTGAGCATGGCTTCAAGATTTTTCATTCCAGCTCCAATAATGTTTAGTTTCTCAGGGGGTACAATCATTGCATTGCCCGTCGCAATCTACATTAACACGGTTCCTTCAGGTTCCAACCATTGACTCAAACCAAGAAGAATAGTGTCAGCAACACTAATTATAATAGGAAAACCACATAATCAAGAATAAACTTTCACACTTAAGGTATTATTATAGGTTGTTCATTGGCATTTCTAAAACACTATGATTGTGTTATATGCTTAGACTTATCCTTAGGATTCTTACTAAGGCTTTCACAACCTAGTTTCCAATGGTTGACTATACCTTTCCTCTGATACTAACTATAACGACCCATACATTACATACATTGTTAATACTTAAAAATTGAAGCACAATTATTACAACATATAACAAAACCATGAAAGGACCGTATAGGTATAGAGTCTTTAGAAAATGGGAAACATAAACAACTGCTTCATAAAGCACCTACTTTGCCTCCCATTTACTTCATCATATCTAGAGTCCCTTTTTGGCATATCCTACTTAATAACCTTCTTCCAGACCTGGGGAAATAAAACATACAAAAGGTTGAGCTCAAATGCTCAGTAAGGGTAATCAAAAGAAATATCAATAACATCATATACATAAGAACATAACTTTTGGAAATCATAACCTGTAAAAGAAATCATAATTTCATAACATGGGATAAATCATAGTAGTGAAATGTAATCCCAATAATCATAACATAAAACATGAAAATTTGTGGCTTACACACATAATCATAGAGAATAATTTCTTGTTAGTCAAGACTCATTTCCAAGACTATCTTAGTGGACAAAGTCCATTTCTGAACCGAGTTCACTTCTAGTTTCAGTTCAGTTTCACTGAACCAGTTTAACATGCCGTTCCAGCAAGGTCTATCTCATGAGATATAAAATCTTTACCCAATTCATTGGAGGGAGATATAGGTCCCACCCATCTCATAATTATACCATTCTTATATGTGCCACAAAATCATAAATCATACATCATTGCATAACCCATGTAATAAAAATGGGATTCTTAAACAACATGACATCATAAAACAATTCATATAAGATAAAGGAATTCATAAAAATAATTCCATCCAAACATTATCAAATCAATGTAATAATAGGGATAGAAACAGAACCCTATATTATCTTAGATGGAAAATAATTTTGATAAAACACTTGAACTCCATTCTTGAGGAAAATATCATTTCTACTTCAAAATACATTTTTTCTTTCTTAACATGTCATACAATTTTATACTAAAAGAAGTTGATTAAAAATAAACATGAAAACTTATAAAGGAAGCTTCTTGGAAATAATGTTTTAAAAATCCATTCATGGCGCATAAGTTAAAAAAACATTCTTCTCGTACTTTTGTCAGAAAAGTTAAAAAGTACCTCGTACGAAAAACGACAAATGATTCCTTTCATAACTTATACTAAAAACTCACCTAAGGGTAAAATTGGATTTAAACAATTGTAGGTGGATGGAAATAATATTACATATTGAGTAAACATGGATGTGGATGATAAAATACACCGTAGTAAATATCAAAGTATAAACAATCTCGGATAAAAATGAGATTGTGATATTTTCCCTTACCTTAGGTCTGATTTTCCTTGTAAGTGTTCGAAACTCCTGTATAATGATTTAAATAATGTTATTGACTTATTCCAGAATCATAATTATTGTTATGATATCATATATGGTCATATTCTTATCTTCTTAGTAGTAATATTTCCTTGCTACTTGTTATTCGGGTGTTTATAACTTTTTGTTCTTATGCGTGTTTTGTCGAATAAATTCTTATTCTTCTATTTAATTTATAGATACATCATTTCCAGAATGGTATTAATGTACTATATATCATATTTATTCATTAAATTCATTTATATAATCATTATGCAATGAATATCATGTAGAATGAATCGCATCACATCGTGGAGACGGTATTCCGTACGTACGCACGAGCGATGATATCGTTCCCATGATCGTGGAATTGAATTGGAGTGTATGTATACTATTTTAGAATCAATATCACTTTAAAATAATCATATATAGTAATTATTTACACCATTATACAAATCCAAGTAAGGTGGTGGGAGAAAATAGATTACACCACGACCTGGAGACAATATTCTGTACGTACGCACGCGCGATGATTTCATTTTCCATAGGATGGATAGATGTTGAAATAGGGTTTTTTCATACTTATAATAAAATATTAGTGTATTAGTGATACTGATGTTATTACCTCATAATGAAACAACTAATGAAGAAGATGTTAAGAAGAATGAATTTGGAAAGGATCGGTAATGGATATTACCTCTTTTTGACGTGCCTCTTCTTAACCTCCTCGTAGGGCACTAGGGTTGGTATTTGAAGAAGAACAGAAACTCTAGGATGATTCTAGGGAAGTGGGGAAGTGAAATGGGCAGGGTTTGGGCGAGATTGAAGGCTCAAATTGGTGTGAGGAGGAGAGGGAGGAGGTGCCCTTTTATAATGGAGGAGAGGGGCACCTTTGGAAATAAAAGAAATATTAGATTTTATTAAATCCCAACCCCACTTAAAAACTTCCAAAATGATTCATATCCGAAGATTCGATGAGATAGTGTTTTAATCTCATCAACCAATAAAATTTAGACATGTTAGGAATTTATTTTAAACATTACCAACTTGATTTATCCTTATTTATCAATTTAATTTTATTTGTGGTAAT
Source organism: Viscum album (assembly GCA_963277665.1). Classification (NCBI taxonomy): domain Eukaryota; kingdom Viridiplantae; phylum Streptophyta; class Magnoliopsida; order Santalales; family Viscaceae; genus Viscum; species Viscum album. The sequence continues at coordinate 1,777,750,499 of OY728165.1, read as the reverse complement.
AATATTCTAAATTTTAAATTATTGTTAATAATTACATATGTGTTGTGAATATTCCATAATTTTAATATTTATTACATTTTCGACTATATAAATTTTAATTTATAAATTTTAAATATTTTTGTGATTTTTAAACAATTTTATAATATGTTATTTTTATAAAATAACAATAGTGTCAATTTTGACACTATTCATTTATTTGAATTTAAATAAAATATATACAAAGGATATGTTCGAGATAAAATCTTTAATAGATTAATAATATGTCATATGTATCTAGAAAAGTATTGGAGCACATTAAATAGTGCATATAATAATTATTTTAATATTTTAAAACCATTAATTTGATATTTTATTTAATAAAATAATTTCAACATCACTATTGTGTCATAATTAATGATAATTATTTAATACCTATAAATTATAAACAAATTCCTATAATGTAGATAATTATATTATCATTCTGGAGACAATTCATGTTTTAAGTTTCATTAGTTTTATCACCAAATTAAAATTATTATACTTATAGGATTTAAGAAAGTGACATGTTGTCACATTCTTTGGTTTTAATAATAATTAAATTATTTTCATTGAAAAAATTCTATTAAATGAATCTAATCCGACCCATAGGTGATATGGGTTGACTTTTAGTCATCCAATAGTATTTTTTCATGTGTTAGGGTAATTTTATAATCTTATATTTACCCTTAATTACCCGATTTATCTTTAACTTTGGTAAATAAAATTTACCGTAGTTACTATTCATAATGCCCAAAAATAAAAGAGTAGTCTATTAACATAATTTGGACCCACTGATTCTGAATATAGAATAAATTTTTAAAAATTCAAAACATATAAGTTTCAGTAATTAATTTAATATAAATCCCGTTGTTAAGAAAACGGGTTTTAGAAGTTAAAATATTGCCAAAGATTGAAATGTTTTTACCTATGAATTCAATGTGAAATTAATGCTAATGACATACATTATATTAAATGGTAAAAATATATTCTAACTATTCTTTAAAACCATTCAATATTATAATTTAAACATATAAATTATCTCAATGAAAAAAGTTATTTTTAATTAAAAATTAGTGTATTGTTACTATTCATCAAAATATTAAAGCTATCAGAAAAATATCAAAAATTTATCCAAAGTAAATTTTTATATCCTGATTCAAAAGAAGAATTTTATTTTGTCAAATTAAACTTATAAATGTGTCAAAAACTAGATTTAATGTCGGTGCGCCATCAAAAGGCGGCAAAACTCCATTTTTTTTATAAATACTTATTTTACCCAGAAAAAATTATTTTGTTCTCTTACCATGTTTGAGAAAATGTGTAATATGAATAATAATGTTATAAAATTTAAAATTCAGTTAATACTATTCATAATTTCTAGTTTATAATATTATAATAATATATCGTTTTTTAGTGGAACTCGGTATTGCGTACTACACACGCTATCGAGGAAGGTCGCGATTGCGTGCAGCAAAAGATTCCTTTGATTATTTATATAACACAAAAACAAAATATTTCTCATAAAAGTCTCGGGTGTTACACACATATTTACCAGAATTGATATTTACAATGACCTAAATAAATTGGGGAATAATTAGAAAATATGAATCTTGTGATTCAAAATATTTTATCAATTCTTTTTATTCAATTCATAAAGTGGGATAAATTTAATGTAACATTAATGCGTAAAAATCAATGAAAAAAACATTAGAAAAATTCATTTTTAAGAATACAGAATAACATATTTAAAAATAGTAATTTTTTCCAAATTAATAATATTGTTAGAAATAAAAGGGATCATATGTGACTTTATATTGAATTAAAAAATATAATGTCACATTTAAATATAATTAAATTAAATGACAGTATTTGAAAAATCATATTTTTTACATTTCACTAGAAAACCAATCATCTCATAAGTATATCAAAATTTACACATAAAATATTTATGATATGATTATTTCATAACTAAAATTTATTTAACAACATTAAATTTATAATATTTTTGAATTCTTATTTTAATCTCATTATTGAATAAAACTATTTCAGTTGTGCTATTGTTACTATAGAAAAAAAGGTTTACTATAATTGACGCTCGAGGCTCACAATCACATTGCATTGTGATTCACATTAAAAAATATTATATATAGTCTTATATTTATTGAAAAAAATTTGATTTATTATATTTAAATAGTTACTTTTTGACCATTCTAGATCATGTTTTTTTCCACAAATGGAATTAATCAATGATAAGAGGTGAGATTTTTTCCTATTATTATATTTTAATAGGCATGTTCCAGAAAAAATAATTTATCTATATAACTAGTCCAATCCTAAAATTATATATTATACTATTTTGATGTTTTTAGCCCAATTAAAACTGTATATACTAATTTTAAACAAAAAATAAGTATGTAACTCCAGCATCAACATGTTTTACTCCTCCTAAAACACCTCAACGGTAATGCTCAAAATTTATGGATCCTAATTCATTTTTGACCATCCCATTCTTGAAAATAATTAACAAGGATTATTTATTATCATATTTTCTTTGATAGACTCTATTCAGGTTGATACCTCTCTATATTAATTTGAATCTCTATGTTTTGAATTGGTGGTAGTATTGGATATGTTTTATAGTGGGATCTTAACCCAAGGACATGTGATGTGATGAGGCTCAAGTAAGAGTTAGGGTTAACGTTCGTGATTATAATTTCTTAGTGAATTAGAAAAGATATTTTGGTGTGGGTTTAGTTTTTACACACATTGTAACATTTAAAAGGTCCCTTTTTGTGTATGATTATACGATGATTCCTATTTCATAAGGGATGGGTCATCATTTTCATCCTGAATAGGGTGTGTGACTGGGAATGGATGAATTATGGATGGTTTGTTGATATTTGTTTAGGGTATGTTCAATATAGGTGATGGATATTGTTTTTTTTTGAAGGAAATAGTAGTTTCATGGGTTCTGTTTTTTAAAAGAGAATCTTATTGGATGAAATCAATAATTGGGGAATAGAATCTATTAAAATAATTAAAAAGAGGGTTACCTGGTCAATATATTAAGTATAAAATCTATTTTTTGTCTATGATATTTGATTTATGAAGATATAATAGAGTGGGAGAGGGATATAATGTGATACATTAAAATTTTTACATCAATTTTTTATAAATTTCTATAATATTATGAAATAATCAATATGGTTTTGCTTTAATTTACCCATTCCATAACATAAAAAATATAATATTTGGAATAATTTAATAGTTATTTCCTGATATCCATATACATGGAGTAAGTTATTATATATTGAAATTGTTAGTTATGGCTCACCAATAGGATTACAATTTGACAAGGGCCCCATAGGGTATAACATTCATATATTCATTTTCCACAAAATCTCTGGGAATACATTTTTCTGGTATGTTTTAGGGTTAATATATTTCCATTCCACATATACCATTAATTTTTTATTTCAATGTAATGGGGGACCCCATGAAATAATTCTTCCAGTATATACCTCATATTCATAGTACTTATGTAATATTTATAAGGTTATCCCATTATTTCCATAGCATTCATTCCCATTCAATTATATTTTCAAGATTTGGAATTATTCATATACTCAAGAATTTTTTATTTTCAACTAATCCACTTATTCTTTCTATTGTGTCATGATAATTCCAGTTGGTGTCATGATTAATATGTGGTGAAATCATGAGGGTGTCTTATTATGCAGTTCAAATAGTGTAGCATTATGATTCATAATTATACCAAAAAAATTATTTTATATCATCAAATTAATTCACTATTTTTTATAACATGTACACTTCCATTTCCATCTTCTTAAGGGATATATAGAGTGAATAAGTGCGGACTATGGGGTAGAAACCTCATATCAAATAAATTTATATATATGTATTAATGGGTTCTATACTAACCCCTACCATGAATAAGATACTGAAAAAATATATACAGAGTAGACATGATTTTCCCCGAACAAGAACATTAATTCAATTTGAAATATTTATATACAATATTTTATTTATTTATACATTTAAGGAAGGGAAAAAACATAAAATATAACTCTCAATATAATTGTTAACGAATTATCAATTCACATTGAAAATTTTTTCTTCACTCGTTTAAAATTTTAAAAATCTTTGTGGTATGTTTTCCATCACTATAAAAGATCTCAACCATCATGGTTTGTGTCTACATATGGAAAATAAGAAATTTAAAGTTAAAAATAATTAAAATATATTTTGATTATATATTATCACATAGTATCACTTTGTTATTTCACATTCTAGTTTTGTCGATATAAATGGTGGGAGTCTCATATACATATCTCTTAATCCCTACCAGCTCACCCTATATCCTTTGTATTTTTCCTTCTTGTTTATCTTATTTTTTAATTTACCACATTATTATACCAATTTAATTTGTAATAAAGATCCACCAAAACTTGTCCTAGATTCATATACACAAAAAAATAAATATATTCACATCATGATATTTGGTTTTATGGTATGTACAAAATGCATCATCATCTTTTTGTGACCATTATTTTTATCGTTATTTTATTTTCCTCAAAAATATTTTATAATATTGTGGATTGATATCCATACTTGTCCACAATATTGAGGGTCTTATATATATCATAATTTTTAGTGAACTAAATATTTATCTTGTACTCTTATCAATATATATTTTTCACATTACGTTCTTTGATCTTTTATCAATAATGATTGAACTACAAACATGAAATATATGCTCTTCAAATATTTTATGACCTATATCACCATAATAGTTACGATGTATTATTATTAAAACCATTTAAACACATATTATAAACACACAAGGATGCATGATTGGTAGAAAAAAATAAGGCAATGGAAATGTGATGTTTATTCCTCATATATCAAAAACATTGAAATCCATAATGAAAATCATTATATTTTTTCCCTTTTTTTATTTTTTATGAAAAGTTATTATAGGATTATAAAAATATCTTTTAATATCTAGGTAATAATCCCAAATTAAATAGGTTAACTATAGAATAAGTTTTACACTATTCACATAGAACCATTGTATCCTCCTATATGTGAGGAGTGATATAAGTCTGATCAGATTTATAATTATTTATTATGGAAAAAGCAATCAATAAATCATCACCACTCTTTAATTTGTATTGGATCAACCCAAATAGTTATAAAAATTGTCTTTGAATAATTTCATTTTACTGTATTTGTTGTACTTTCAGAGCACCCTAGTCTTAAAATAATTAGTGATATAGAAAAAAATGAAACATTCAATGATCTTTTATGGAAAATGCAATTCATGTATAAACCCATATATAATTAACAGTTTATCACATCATCTCACATTTAGATACTGTATTCATTTTATATTGTTTGAAATGATTATATATGATTATTTCTTGACATGGATATCTTTATCATACATTTAGGCTAAAAAATCAACTAGTTCAAGTAAGGAAATGCAGCCTAATTTTTTTGCAAGTATTTGTCTGTCACATGATTAGTGTACACCACCAATTTATAGAAAATGATATATTTTAAAGATTTGATAAATGAAAATAAAATGGAATGTAAATCCTCATTTACCATATGTTAATTTATATAAATCTCAGTAATATTTCATATTCTAATATAGTTGGGTAGTAAATCATGTCCATCCTTTGTACATTCACTTACCCAATTATATAGATACATCTATCCCATATTATAATGACTCTTTTGTATGAAATTAGGGTTAATATAATTAGAAATGGTGATAATATTTTCTTGATATCATAAAATTATTTCATGCCCATTTTTTTATGAAAGATCCAAATTCTTTTATAGTAAATGAGTTAGGGTTCGTTAAATTTAGTAGCAGTCCTTAATTAATCATCATTAAAAATTCACTTGAAAAAAATATTAGGATATCCTTCACCATTATAATTCTTCAAAAGGAAAATATCACCTTGATTTTTTGGGAATTGGCCTCTATCACATACTTCAAAATCAATTAGCCATATACTATTATATTATTTACCATGAAATGGATCTTCTCCCAATTTATAAATAATAATCCCCCTTCATATTTTTATGGAGTAATGCATATATGTTTGAAACATACCGTATATTGTTGGCTAAACATGGTTGAATAAATATTAAATAATTAGATAATCCACTTTTTCATCATTTAGAAGATGTGTCACCCAAACGTTTTAAAGATGATCGGTGCATTAAATATACGAAATGAAATGTGGTGGGATGAAAAAGATTCATAAGGGAATGAAAATGTTTTTTTATTTTTTATTTCTATTCCAGTAAAATTTGGTAATATATACTAAATATGTAAATAATGTAGTATTATATATATATAGAAAATAATTCGTTTATTTTGTTAGTAAATGGTATGAAAAATTTATCATTCCTTATTGAATAATTCAACATCCTATAATAGACAAAATTTATCAAATAATTCACTATTTGGGTGGATATAAAATCATCACACATGTCTAAATATATCATCATCCCTTTAATTGGATCTATATAAAACAGTGTCACCCATTGACCAATTTTAATTTTGTATATGACCCTAGAATCTATTAATTTTTGTACCTAATTTTAAACCTCATATTTTTTGGGAGTTTTTAGCCTCCTATACCTACACCTTATAAACATTACATGTTTTTTAATTATCACAAAAATAGATCAAAAGAATGTCATTATACATTTATTGAAATTTATTCAATATGAAATTGATATCTTCTTTTGAAAATCACTTAAAATAACAGGTTCATTTATTGCATTGAATGTATATTGATAGATATAATTAAAACATATATTTTTATTATCTTACATAGTGAATTTGAGCATAATATTTCCGTATTGATAAAAATAATGATTATTTATTAATGAATTTTATATTTCATGAAATGTTGATACTATTAATTCTAAATGAATTACAATCTCTTCACTCCATGTTAAGAGTTTTGGAAATGAAATCCAAGTAAAAAAATTTCATCAAGGAACATGAGAAATATGGCGATAGTCCTAGAGAAACACACAATGAATGATTCCCAAATGGTGTTACTATATTGATGATGACATTAAGTTTTTCATTGAAACAACATTTACATTGTTCCGATGACACTTGAAGAAATATTTGATATATACTCAAACATTATAATAAAAAATAAAATAATTAATAAGTGTCATCTCAAATTTTAGCAAATAGTTCTAATTATATTATAACATGTTGTGTTGTGACAAGGAAATCATGAAATTGATATCATTGGATTATTTTGTAATGTTTTCAAATAAATATTAAGACATTGAGATAAATATCACAATATTTTCCAAAGCCATGATATAGGGAGTAACATCATGGGGGTGAATTCATTTGAATTATTTCAACTATATCAATAATGATTTGTTTCCTTGCTTACTATTATCGTTCCCTCAGGTGGATAGCTTAAGATATGTTTTTCAAATTACATTGGTGTATATTGTATTTTTATCAATACCTTGGGAATAAATTCCGGATATTCCATGATGGAAAAATCCATGCCTTGATACAAGTTTTAATTGATCCCCAAGAAGAATGTATAATATTTTGTTCTAGTGTAGATGATATTGAACCATATAGTACATAGTCAGTAATAATAATAAAAGATTTCTAAGTCAATCCATAAATGATAATGAGTTGGGATCTTCTATTTGGACTCAAATTTTATAGTTGGAAATTTATATTTTTACAATAAATTAGGTTTCATGTATTAGATATATAAATTAAAATAAATAATGTTATGTCTTTTATTTATGGTTTGAGTTTCACGATGTTATAATACAATCCCCACTATAATGTGTATATTCTTTTTAAGGAAAGGAAAAACTATGAATGGGGAATGCAATAATATTCTTCAAAGTTGATATTTTCATGAAAATTATTTGAGTTAGTATGTGTTTCTATTATTCCAAAACATTAATTTTATAATAATCATTACTGTTTTATATATCTGTCTTTTTTTATTCAATTGATATGAGTTTTCTATGATTCTGTTTTCTAAAATTCCTTATTTAGATGAATTAATCACTGATTATGGTTCACTTTTTTATTATGCATGGGTAGTCCCTTATGGGGTGATAGATTGAGAGTAGAAGGTTTTGAGTAATAATATTTTGTTAATCTCACTCTTGTAAGGTCATGTGACTTAGGAATTTTTTTTTGAAAGATAATTATATTTATCGCATAAAAAATCAGATCACGGAGAGTGTAGTGATATAAAATCCAAATCAAATGACCATTTTTGAAAATAGGTAGTTGTCTATGCTCATATATTATATTAATATTCAAACATAAAGAATCTACTTTGAGTAGGTGTTTTCAAACTAGGGATTTATACTTATTTTGATAGAAATAATAGAATTGAAAATCCAAATTTTGTTGTACTTAAATTAAATTTCATCCAATTATAATTACTAAATCATGAATGAAAAAGGTATAATACTAAAGAAATATTGCTCACAAATTATTTCTAACCCCTAATTTAATGAATTGATTCCAATAAAAAAATTATGCATCATTTATTTGTATCATTTAACCCATATATTTATTATTCATGAATATAATTTATCAACCCCAAAGGATAAAAAAATTCAATTTGTGGGAGGATCACATTACATTATAATATAAATTATTATAGTTTTTAATGATTACAAATCTATTATTAATTCTTTATTTTTAAATGTTCAATAGAAAGGAATTATATATATGGGAATAATCAATGTTTTAGTTTTTTTGGGAAGCATGGTGACCTTCAGTGTTCACAAATTCAGTTCATTGACACTCCTACTTATCATCACATTTCTATTTCTATTTTTTTTAAACACGATGTCTTTTTTTTATTAGTATATGGTATTCAGTGAATGGGGAGAACATTTGTGACTCTATCAAGGAGCATAGAATTGAGTGAACCACTCATGTGTGATCCTAATATTGAGCAAGGTATATATTCAATATGTAATCTAGTAATGGATGATATGTATATTTTTTCTTTCCATGATAAATTTATTTCCTAGTTCATTTATATAATAAACATGAAGGATGTGTGACCATTTCCGCTATAATGAATAATCATGAACAATGGATTTCCATCCATCGATGGGGAACCAACAAGCATCATTCACCCTCCAATTGAGGTGAATACTTTTGAGATCTTCCTTATCTCAATTCATATTATCCACAACATGTTATCGTTTAGTGGGTTTCAAGTTGAATATCGTTATAACCATATCCAATATTTTCTTTAGGCCTGTTACAAATTGAATCACAATAATGTTTTTACGATGCTATAATCTTTTCGGTTTTCCTGTTTTCACCTTGGGAATAGGTGAAAAATTGGATCAAGTGTCCATCCATAGGATTGATAAACATACAAGATGGTTTTTGGAAGATGTTTCCTTGTAAAGTATTTCCCAGTAGTTCAGAAATGAAATATTTATAGTAAAATTCATAATTCCATTCAAATTATCACCGTGTATTCTTTAGAGGCATAATATAAATTCAAACAACTATTGAAAAAAATTTAACACTAGAGACTTGATGTTTGTATTTAAAGTAAGATGTTTTTGTATAGATTAAACCATTCCACATGGTACAAAGTGGATAAATCACTAGATGAAGATAGTATGAAGGGGAACCCATAATTTTTTTGATACCTCCTCAATAAGATGTCTATAAATGATATACATTGGAAAGGAGAGATAGGAGTACCGAACAGGGGCATACGTGTTGTAGATATGACAACCAATTTGGATACCCAAGAAGATTCAATCACTAAAAAACATGATACATTCTATTTTATAGGCCTGTAATCATTTCTATTAGCACAGATAGATGAGGTGAAATCTTACATGATATTTGTTAGTATGTACACATACCATGAATATTGAGTAACGGACGAGGACATCTAACCACTCAACAGTAACTTTGTAAGTAATAATTTTGGTAACCAGTGTTTTAAGAAATCATAATACTAGTCCAAACCAATAAAGCCTCATCATAATTAAAATAATATTCCAAATAAATAGTTTCAACGATATGAATATTCATGAATGAAACAACCACCATGGTAATCCACATAAACCATGTCCTTAATGTACATTCCTTTCACTTCCACACCACACATCTCAGAAATAACAACAAAAAATAGTTTCAATAACAACTCCAGCCTTGTTAGCCACAACCTACCTATCCCCAAAAAAGTGATTATTGAAATAATATTCTCCACTATCATCAAAAATTTATTTTAGCTGATGATGTCCCATCAAAACTACTACGATAAACCAGAGTTCCACTCTATAAAAACATTGGAATAATTTTTGGCTGATTATATAGTATATTTAGATTGATTACATTATAAACCCTCCAAGTAACAAAGTAATATTTCCTTTAAAGGAGGTTAAAGATGTTGTAGTTTGATGTGTTCATGAGATAGATAAAACAAATCTATATAGAGATGTGATTTCAATATTGATAGAGGGAAATGAGGAAGTCCATATTATTATAATAATCCCCTTCCTCATAAAATGGAATACAATGACTGATATTAACCTAAGAGAACATATTTTACAAGACAAATAAAATCATGTTTTCTAATTTTTTTAGCAAAGAGAATACATGAAATGAATCATTATATTATCAATCCATTCTCACTTATAAATAAAACAAAATAGGAGAAAAATGACATACGATTTTACAATATGAAGTGTAATATAAGATGATGAGCCTCATTAACGAAATAGTAGATAAGAAATATCAGAATCTCAATGGGAAAAAATAAACAAGTTTTAATGTCATTATGTTTATAAAACCATTATCACATGAATCCTAGTAGATAGTATTTCCCCCAATCATCATGTAATTGATTTTTTAGATGAATATGTGTCCAAGTGTGAAATGATATTGATTTTTTGCGTAAATATAAGACAATATTGGTGATAATAAATTAATATTTGTCTATAGAGAAAAAATAATTTTTTTTGTTTTTTAGGAGTATGAAGATTGAATATTGTAGAGGATAGTTGATATAAAGGGGATCCAAACCTTTGTTTTTACTCATTATGGGTTTCTAGAAAATAGGATAAGGATGATTTGGAAACCAAAAAAGATTTTTATCTATATAAATTATAAATATAGTCATAAAGGGTGTATTGATTATGTGGGATGTAATGATAATATTTTAAACATATAATAGAGGATTTGATATTACACTATAGCTGGTACATAATAAGGTATGTTTGATAGTAAAAAATATCAAGGATAATGAGGTAATTCTAATTAGAACCATCATGGGTTAATGGGTTTTTTGTATTATAGAATATTGAATTCAACTATATGGAAAGATGGTCTTTCATTGAAATTCATGGATTTGATACCGAAAATATCATACAAGTATGATTTTTATATAATTGATGATAGTTTTTCAGGATAAAACTAATCCTTGGTGTACTGATTTTATCATTACAAAATTAAATTCACGTTACAATATGGTAATTTATATCTTATAATTGGATGACATTCAGAATGTGTAATGCACTGATCAGTTCCAAATAATGCATGATACACATTTTCTATAAAATGGATGAATATTTCATAATGGTATTAAATGATGATTTTATAATGTATGGAAATTTTTAGAAGCATTCATCAATAATATGGATGTGGTGATCATGTTCTATTAATAAAATCTATTCTTACTCAACTAATAAAAGTTCCACTTCATTTTACAAAGATTACTTGTTTTGGGACACAAAATGAAAAAGAAGTGAATATAAGTTGGTCCTAAAAAAATATAAGTTTAAAAGGTTCTTCCTAAACTAAACACGTTTTATGAGATTATTGATTAATTATTAAAATTATGGATTCTAATTCCTCGTTAAATATTCTTTTCATGGATTTTTTTCAACTCCCATGTAATTTATAAAAGGAAAATTTTTATATGTTTAATGGGGATTATAAAAAATACATTACTATAATGGATGCAAATATTATGCACATCTTAATAGCAATAGATCCAAATTTTTAAAAGTATTTCAAACATATATAAGATGAATGTAATTTTGTTATGGGGTTGGTGCTGGGAAAGTGGTCCAAAAACATATTTTCTACCATTTTTTATGTAATCCACACACTCAATAATTCTCTAATAAAAATATAACTACAACCAAAGATTATATGTATCAGTTTTTTTATAAATTTAGATCATGTATAATACTTTTTTTTGTTGTTGTTCATAATAATAATAATAAACATTTATGTATTTTTTGAATAATAAGTATGTAAATATGATACATATTTAGTGTATACTTATACTATGAAATTTTTACATTATAATCATGGATTAAAAGGGTTCATGTAATGTGGATGATAAACAGATATATATATATATATATACATTTTATTTTTCATATATAAATGAATCTTTTGAGTTTGATATTTTTTATAATTTCCTTTATGATGCGTTATATTTAATTTATTTTCAATCTTGGATATAGTTTATAGTCACCAAAAATTACTATGTCCTGGAGGCACAAAATCCATAGTTATCATACCAATAATCAAAGTGTTTTACATCAAATTCATCAAACAAATTTTGGATGGAAATTATTTTTTTCATTCACGGATAATATGGATTGATTAAGAGGTGTATACCCAAATATTAAATACAATACTTTTGGAAATTTAGTGATTCCCCACCGATATAAGAATACTATTTTTCTAACTAATTCATTTACTTTTTAATTTTTTTAATTATTCTTGGGTAGAAATTATTGGGATTATACAGTCTTTTTTATATATGTTATCACTTCCAATGATTTGGAAACATTGGAAGGTAAATTGAAATTAAAAACACACAATTCAAAATCCTGAGGAAACTGATGTCTAGTGAATATAATTCATGTGCTTGTTATGGAACTCCATTAGTAGTACACACATTTGAGTATTTGTGTATTATGTGTCAAAATGGGTGGAGGTTGAAGATAAATATATCCAATAAATCATGATATTCATATAGTTTATGAAGAATAAAATATTTCCATGGATTTTAATTCCCTAATTACCTATCCATCATAAATATATTAATTTAAATATCAAATTGATATGGATAATTATTATAAATTATCATGTTTGATACAACCCCATCCCTTATTATTACCTATAAAATACTAGGAATGTGTAATTATCCAAACAAAATTTAAAATGGATCATGGTGAAGATATATAATTCAAGATATAATTTTTGGAGTAGTAATGTGGAATATGAACTATTTGAATACAAAACAACTTTTAATCCCATAATTAGTGTAGAGACATTAAATATTATTTACAGTAAGATGTGGAATCAATAAATTGTGATAAAACACTAATCCTAATGGATTATGATGAGGATAAATATTGGTTCACATAAACAATGTGAGACGTGGTTTTTATGATTAGATGACTTAGAGAAGTTGAGTTGGGATTCCTATGAAAATGAAAGAATCTATAATGAAATTAAAAAACATTGGAATGAATGATGTGTCAGTCAAATATCATTTTCAATTAGAGATATTTTATTACTATTTCACTCATATTTTAAGTTGTTTCCTATAAAATTGATTTCATGTTGATCAGAACATTTATTGTTGTATATGAATTCCCCAAAAGATATTAAGAGATATAAAGAGATCATATGAATCATTGAAATTGAATTGTAAAAGTCAATATATATAAATATAACCGTTATGATATGGGTGTTTTATGTAATTTTATTTTCATTGGTTGAAGATGAAGATATATCTAAATTGGGATGTTAAATGATTCACCAATTGGGGGAAATCATAGGTCCTTTTCATTTTAATTACCAAAAACTATCATAGAGTGGGATGGATGTTTTTAGTCATATACACTCTAATAAACTTATAACAATCCCTTTATATATTTTAAAAGTCTATACAATTCAAGGAATGCCAATACTCAATGTGAAAACATTAGGTTGTGGTGTGAATAAGGAAACTATACCATAATTAATTTTAAGACAGTTTGGTTGATCATAATATTACTCACTCTATATTATGATATATGAAAATAATTAGAACCTAAATTAATATAATATTCATTGGTCACCCTCATTTCATCACTATAGGATATGACGACGTTACACAGACATGAAATATTTATCCCCAACAGACATATGTGGGACATTCCTTGAAACTTGTTAGAAAAATATATTTGAACATTATGAAAATTTACTATAAGAGACACATATTTAAATATGTTTGTCATGAAATGATATTTCCTATAGTTATTTCTTAAAATTTAATTTAAATCCATTCAATGATAGCATAATGAGACAAACATACATGTTAATACATTTTAAGGGTTCTAAAATTGTTTTAGCACTAATCTTATTTCCACACTATAAACTCACTTCTCTTATTTTCCTTGATCTATTAAAAATATATTAATATTCACATAAACTATTCACCAATTCACCTCATGGACCCTAGTACCCTCATGTGTGCCCTTTACTATGAGTTTCGATACCTTCCCCATATTCATTCTCAATTCCATCTTTATCATCCCAGCCATTTCATATTATCCATCCATTTTCTATTACCATACATATTATTTATCATCACCCTACAATGTCACTAAACTATAACGTCATCTTTTATTCCATTTAGAACCACATCCTCCATCATAGATCAGTATTCATTTAGTATGGCATATTTAAAATACTTAGCTATCAAATCCCTAACCCTTTTCCTAATCATGTAACTCAAAAATAGTAACCCAAACAAAAATAAAACCACATAAAAATATAAATAAAAGTTTTCTAAATAACCCATAACATGTTTTGAAACATAATTAATCCCATCATCCTTATCCTCACCATTTTTATACCATATTATCTTCTTCTTATGATTCCAGCAAAGGGGTGTTCTACAATAGAAACATCATCTTTTCCTACCCTTAACCAAAAGAATTAGAATTCTTGGTTATGATATAATGGTATCTCATAATCTCTAATAAAATATTCTATCTCTAGGTCATTTCGAACATCAGTGTGAAGATTCAATTTTTTAGTCCCTTTAGTTCATACATCTTGAGAAAATTATTTATGAAATGAATGATACATAAAATGATTTTTTGGGAATTTATTTGTATGTAGCAGTAGAGTTTTATTAGTTTAACATTCCAACAATTATAAAAGTTTTTGAGCCTCTATTAAAAATAATTCAATATTGGGTTGGGTTTATATAGTGTATAATTGTTAGCCTCTATTAAATAATGTTTATTAATCATTGGTCCCTAGAGAACTGGGGCCTAGGAAAATAAGTCCAGGGTCATGGTTGATCTGAAAAGTAAGAATGTATCTACCATTAAAAGTATAGACCATAATCGTCTATTAAATTGAAATTTGTTTTGATAATATGCGTATTTATGGTTTTTGAGGGAGATACTCGTCGGTTTTTTATTCATCATCAGGTAATAATTATTTCTATTATTAACTATTGGATAAAAATATGGATGTAGATTATCAATATATAAGAGGGGAGGGGGGTGAATTGTTTACATTAAAAATTTCATTGGAACCTTAATATTTGGTATAAAACATTTGTTTTTAATAGTGAGGAAAACTATTTTTAAAAAAGTTAAACAAGGTAAATTCATAAGACCTCTTAGTTCGACAAAATTTCTAGGTTCCCCAAAAATGGCCCTATAACTGAAACTTAAGAAATGTTTACATGGAAAATGATTCCACCTTAATGTGTATAGAATCTTTCTAATCAGAGTATGCAAATACAGGAAAGTATAAGATTGTTATACATTCCATATTAATCAAAATGATGGAGAAAACAAACATGAAACAATACAAGTAACAATGTATGAACTATTTTAACCCAACAAGAAGGGTATCCAACAACCTTTGATAAAGGTCCCTTGACTTATACATTCAAGAAAGTCTATCTTAACCACACTATGGTAAGCCCTCTATAAGAATAATGGAATCTATATTGTTATCCCCACAAGCACTCCTACATCAAGGTAGTCGAAAACTCTATCTTCCTAAACATGGAAGTCCTTGAACTTTAAGTCAGTTGGAAACTCGGCCATCCTATCCTTGAAAAACCTCAAGCATTATGGTAGTTGGAACCTCTGTATTCCTATCCCTAGAAGACCTTGAACATTATGGTATTTGGATCCTTTATCTTCCTAAACATGGATTTCATTGAGCATTATGGTAGTTGGCACCTCTGTCTTCCTATCCCTAGAATCCATTGAACTTTAAGGTAGTTGACACGTCTGTCTTCCTATCCCCAGAAGCCCTCAATATTACACGGCAACAATCAGAGTCACCTGAATCATGATGAACAAGATGTTCTATACGCACATAAAATGTGAGTATCTCTTTCTAGAAATCACTTCAACAACTTGTGGTATCTAGAATGATAGATCAGTTCATAGTTAGTTAGTTAAGTTGTGAGCTCGTTCAAATGAGCTCCAATTTTTAAGAGTTTCTTCAATAGTCGTCTCCCTCCTCCAGCTATCGTATTTTTCATTGAATCTCAGAGGGACCTATAAACATGTCACTCAAACAATGGTTAATTAGAAACATAATGATTGACAACATTGCATAATTTAAACCTGGGTAAGCGAAATATGGTTGCTTAACCAAATCTAATTTTCAGATTCTAAGAAAAATAAATTTCAGCGTCTATGAAAATATTCATTAGGAATCTACATTACATAGATACCCGGATTATGTTTTTAAGTAATTCTGAATCATAATTATATAGACATCAGAGTATGAATTCTAAAGAATCCATAGTTTGAATTATGAAGAATTTAGAACACGAATTCTGAGTAATTATGAATCTGAATTCTGTGGAATTTAGAATCTGAATTTTTGAGAATTCGGAGTCAAAAGTTAGAGAATTAAGAATCTAAATTTCAGAGAATTTGGAGTATGAAATAAGAAAATTCAGAATCATAATTTTAGATAATTAAGAATTTGATTTCAGTGAATTGAGAATCATAATTATGATAATTCAGAATCGGAATTTTGGAGAATTCACTATCTAAATTCAAAGAATTCACAATCTGAACTCAAAGAATTCGAAATCTACATTAATAGAATCTGAATCTGAATTTCACGGAATTTAATATATGAATTCAGATAATTCAGAATCTAAATTCATAAAATTCTGAATCTAAATTTTAGAGAATTCAGAATCTGAATTTAAGAGAATTCCGAATTCAAATTTAGATAATTCAGAATCTGAATTCAGTGAATTTGGAATTCAAATTCAAAACCTAAAAATAGAATACAATGTATCAATGTATTTATAGGATTCCAAGGTTTTATATATGAAACATAATTTTAAACATAGAAATATAATGATTTAGATTTAGAGAAACTATAACCTGAACAATGAAAATGAAGGTAAGAAGAAAATTTCCTTGTGAAATTAAAATTTCCTTATTATGTTAAATCTTATGGGAAATAAAATTTACCTTTAAATAGAGTGTTTGTGATTTTCAACACATAAATGAATGGAAATTTCATAAGAAATCTTTATTTAATCAAGAATATCTCCCTTTTTGGAAAGTACAAAAATCATTAATAAAAACAATCTAAGGAATTAGAATGTTTATGGAATTGAAAAAAATATCTCCCTTTACATATGGATCCTAGTGAATGTGAATAACCCCCCTAGTCATGGAAATCACTGTAGATTGTATTCTTGATTTCATGAATGAAATTTCTCATTATCTTGCATACAAAAATCATCATTGATAAAAACTTTCCCATAGATGAACTCCCACTTACATAAGTAAATTTAATCCTTCCATTATATTATTTTTATCATTCCTTTCTCCCATTTGTTATTTTAAAAAAGAAATAGAGGATATGGAAATAAAAAGGAATTGGTACATGAAAAATTAGTACTAAAAAACCACAAACAAAATCTATAAATAACAACCAACATTTCATTACTGTTGATTTTTTTTGAAAAAGGAACTGATCATGTCCTTTAATTTTCTCCACTTGTGATCTTCTTCTGCATGCTTAAGAAACTGATAATGTTCTTTACTTTTCTTCTATGAGGAATTAATTTTTTCTTCCTGAACCTTAAGATATTCAACTTGTGATTTCAACACTTCATCTTTATAAACAATCTTCTCTTCAATCTCAATTCTGGAATCTCTTTCCCTCCACTAATTCATGGCCACATAATTAAGCTTTCCATTTATATCCTTAACAACCTTCTTCCATGTAGTTTGTTCTAGGCTTCTCTTTTCGTCAAAAATATTTGCAAGATCCTAGATATTCCAATATTAATTGTCAAGGGATTCTTTGACATTATCTGGAAAAACATAAAAATCTCTCAGGTCTTCAACAATATTCTTTCACTAGCTTTTAATATTCTTGAATGATCTTTTATGAGCCTCATAACCAATGAGGAAGGTTTTTTAATATGCATCTATTCTGGCACATTTGTCTATAACTAGGGAAATTGAATCTGATTTTTGATTAATCGTATGATGAAGCATCTGATATCAAGAATAAATACTTTGAAATAAATTAATAGTATCATCCAACGTTTTTAATGACTTGACAAAAAATTCATGTCCAAAGGATGATGATTCTAAATATGAGTGTTTGGCTGATGATGATTCTTTTTTTATGTCCTCAGCTTTCCTCTTTGATGATGCACCAAAATCTTTCTTCTTCACCACAGATTTACTAGAAATATCTACATCCACCTTCTTTCACATTTCAATTCTCGTAATGATGTCTTGATGTGTGGTACATTCATGTTCACTATCCGATAGTTAAAAAATCTTATCTTTATCTACTTCTTCTTTCCCGGCTCCTGCCTCAATATCCTCTGGAAGGATAAAATCATGATTGCTAAATTCCTCTTCGAAAAATTTATTCACTTCTTTTTAACGCTTATCATATTTTACTAGAGTAACTTGTTTTGAATGATCATACTTAGAAGTTTGGAAATATAATTTCGTTGAAAGACGTTCCTTCTCATTAAAATCCTCTACTTCGCTTATCACATCCTCTGTACCACCACTATATTCTTCTTATTCATCTTACACTTATTCTTCATGCACTATTTCTTCTTCTTGATATCATTCCGAAATCACCCCTACTTTCCTAGAGTCTCTAGTAGTGATTCTTGTATAAAGGATTCTTGTACTAGAAATTTCATAGAAAAGTTTTCAATATCATTAAGAATAGATTGTACTGTCTCAGCAACATATATCTTCATCTTTTTCTTCTTATATTTATGTTGCTTCTCAGGCTCTTTAGCCACCTTTTTTAATGCTTTTACCCCAGTAGGGTCCAAGCAAAACATAGGCCCCCTTCCTTCATATTTTCATATCCTCTCTCAGCATGGCCTCTATTTCATAAAGATAAGTTTTTTCCTTCTTTGGATTCATTGGTGCAGACTGAGTTTTCTTATCCACAATCATTTTTTAATCCTCTTCCGGTTCCATTGCCTTTCTCCTCCTTCCACCATTCATAGATGTTCCAGCAACATCCGGATTCATTGAAATATCATATAATTCATCTCTTAATGAAAATTTAGACCTTACAGGTTGATTTACACCACCAATGATATTATCACTAGAAGGATTCTTTAGAAACAATGGATATGGGTTTTTAAGACCCATTCATAAACATATGGAAGGAAATATTATAGGGTAAATGCATTAGAAATATTTTCTTGAAGATTTTCCTTATCATAATGGTCTTCAATCAATGGTTGTTTATGAGTTTTTGAAAACTCATTCAAATAAATAGGTTGAGGGTGTTTGAAAAAAAAATCATTGGTTGCATCAAATTTAACATGTACTATTATTTCAACTGTACAAGTATTTTTACTAAAAACTATATAAGTCTTAGATGTTTTGGAGTAACCTAAGAAAATTTCATTATCATATTTGCGTGCAAACATATATAGATTATCTTTAGTATTCAGAATGAATACTTTTCATCCAAATTCCATGAAGTAGGAAAGTCTAGGTTTTATAACATTCCATAATTGATATGGGGTTTTATTAAGACAAAGTATAATCAATACTCAATTTATAGTATAATAAGAAGACCATACAACATCATCCCAATAGTGTTTAGCTATATAATATTCACTCAAAATGGTTCTTGTTATTTCTGTAAGAATTCAGGTTCGTCATTCCACAACACAATTTTTTTGAGTAGTTCTTATTGCTGAGATGTTATGTAAAATTCCTTTCTTACTACAAAAAGATTAAAAATCATATTCATGTAATTCTCCTCGATTATCACTATGAAAATTTATCGTTGGATGGTTTTTCTCATTTTCAACTTGGGCCCTAAATATTTTGAAATAAGAAAAATATTTATATTTATTTGCTTTAAAATCAACCCATGTAAATCTTGTGTAATCATCAACTAGGAAAAATAAAAAAATATTTGCCTCTAATTCTTCTAGTTTGTGTTAGAACAAAACGATCCATATGAAACAACTATAATTCATCGGTAGTTGAGACTTCACCAACTAATATAAAACTTGATTTATATTTCTTTCCTTATTGACAAGGATCATAAACTTTTGATGATTCAAATATAAGCTCTAGTATATCCTTAACTAGTATTTTCATTGAGAGTTTACATAGTTTCATAATGTTAAAATGTCCTAACCATTAAGTCCATAACCAAGAAAGATCTTCTATTTCACTAAGGCATGGTAGGTTTTTGCACCTATGGTCTTCTATGTTTAGTGTGTATACATTCCCTTGCCAATTGGAAGAAGGAATAAACACTTCCTTGGAATTGTGTACTAAGCACATATCATTCCAAACACTCACTATGTAAAATTCATAACATAATTGAAATATGCTAATAATATTATTATGAAGAACTTTAACAAATAAAACAATCAATATAAACATTTTTCCTAGAATAACAATGTTCCAAATACCTATAATTACCCTCTGAGCATTATCTCTGAATGTCAATTTTTCTCCATTCACCTTGGTAATTTTTCAAGGAAGTTTCTTTTACAAGTAATGTTCTTGGAACATCCACTATCAGTATACCAAGTATATCTATTGGTAATGACTTTATTTTCCTGATAATAGAGTTATATTTTTAGACCCAATGATTATTGGATCCAGAAACATCAAAAAGAAAATTTTTAGGAATCCACATTTTATTCGGAAAAACTATTTATGAAAATCTAAAGACTGAGTTTAGTCTGTGGAACAATTTTTTTTCCAATTCCTACCACACTGATATTTAATGCATACTGATGTACTTTGAGGATAAAAATAAATACTACTAAAAATCTGTTTTGAATGAGTATTACCAAAACCATAATTATTCCATATAGGTCAAATTTGAGAGTACATCTTATCAATGTTTTCCATACCTATGTTAATGTTTGAAAAACACCACCTAAAGGAAAATATATTCTGACTTCATTTTAATAACTTTTTTTCCTCAAAACATTTGTTTTTCACTAGAGTTTGTCTTTAAAACATTTTTCATCAAAATTACCTTTTCTCGATCATTAGAAAGTCTATACTTCTTAGAACAAACATCCACAAGGGTTTATAAAATACCTTAAAAATCCTAAATTTCCTTATCATTATATTTATAAAGACCTGATACTTCTTTAGTAAGAATATAAATTCTAGAATTATCTGTATCAAGGTTTTTCTTCACATTAGAATTTTCATTCTATATATACTTAGAAAACCTAGAATCTTAGTCATATGTAGGTTAAGTATTAACTTCATCAGAAGAAGAAACTTCTTTTGAAGATTCATAATATTTATTATAACTATTATTTCTAGTCAATGATACATTGGTTATAGATTCATCATTGTGTACCTTATCCATTAGACAATGATTTTTAATTGGTAATTTTTCTAGTAAACCAAGATTCTTCTGATCTAAAGATTCACCTTATGAGGATTCATCAAAAGAGTCTCCACAACAGGCAATCCATATGTCATTATCTTTCAAAACATTCTTAGCTTTAGCCTTGTAGTTTTTATTTCTATTATTCTCAACATGATTTTCCTATCTATTTTTTCTCTTACGCAAAGGAAAATCTAGCCTAATATGCCCTAATATTTTGCATTCATAATAAGTAACTTCAGAGTCTTTCTTATCCTTTTTATCTTTCTTTTTCTATTTATACTGAATTTATTTCTTCCCAACTATCTTGTTCATCCTTCAAGCAAGATTTTCAAGATCATTCTCAGAATGTTCACCTTAAGTTGATTCAGATAAAATAGTGGATTTCTTTAACTTGGATCTTATAACCCTTTCCAGAGACTTTTCTTTTGTATTTGTAAAGGCTATAGTTCCATTTCAATTATTTTTCATATTCAAATCAGAATATCTATTCATTCTTGTCTCATATTGATGACGAGTTCCAAAAATGTCATTAACAATAATCTAAGATACTTTCTTATTCTCATCAATAATGTTATCTTTGATTCACACTCATTAGGCATGATATCCATAATCATTTTGAAAATTTCCTCACCATCTAAACATTTCTCACCCATTGATTATAAGTTGTTAACAATAGTCATAAAATTTCATTGTACCATGTAGAGTAGTTGTCCATAATGAAATAGAAATCTATGATATTATGCTCAAAGTATAGCTCTTCTAGTTTATATATCATTGGATGTACCAAAATGAGTAACCTCCTTCTTCTTCCATATACAATTTGTAGCTTCAAAAGAAGAAATTTGAATGTATATATTCCTTGTCATGGAATAAAAAAAAGTATTTCCTACCTTGTAGTTTAGTTGATATTCTAACTTTTCATAACTAGTAAAAGATATGACTTCCTTATCAAGAATCTCAGAGTCCCCAGTAAGCATAACAAAGTTGTCCAATCTAGAATTAATAAAAAATATTCCTTATATGATCTCCCCAATATTCATAAACATTCCTATAAAATATAGGTTGTCTTGTAGGATTTAGAATTTCAATCGAACCAACAATCATTCCTTCCATATTAAAGGAACTATTTTCCACAAAAACAAGTATATAATAAATGTTTGTAGAAAAGGATAAAAATCCTAGTCAATTTTTTTACAACAATGAAAACCTGAGCAAGAAAACATTTATGTGAAAATAAGTATTTTAGATACCTCCTTTGATACCAACTGTCAGATCAAAATATGAATGTAGATTCTCAATATAAAAGTGCGGGGTGAATTGTATACTTTAAAAAATATTTTGGAACCTTTAATTTTGGTATAAAACTTTTGATTTTAAACATGAGGAATAAAATATTTAATTTTTTTAAAAAAATGTAGATTCGTAAGACCTATTAGTTCAAAAAAAATTCCAGGTACTAGAAATGAAACTTAAGTAATGATTACGAGGAAAATGATTCTATATTAAAGGGTATAGAATCTTTCTAAAAAGAGAATAAAATACAATATAGTACAAGATAGTTATACATTCCATATAAATCAAAATGCAGTTGAAAATAATTGTTAAACAATACAAGTAACAAATATTAAATATTTTAGCCCAAAGAGATGGGTATCAAACAACTTTGTATAAAGGCCCCTTATTTTATACGTTCAAGAAATTCTGTCTTACCCACACTAGGGTAATCCCTCGATAAGAATATCAGAATCTAAGTTGTAATCCCCGCAATACCTTGAACTTCACGGAAGTCAGAAACTATGTATTCCTTAACAAGAATTCCTTGAACTTTTAGGTAGTCTGCACCTCTGTCTTCCTATCCCTAGAATCCCTTGAACATTAAGTTAGATGGAACCTCTGTCATTTTATACCTAGAATCCCTCAAACATTAATGTAGTCGACACCTCTGTCTTTCTAAAAAATGAAGTCCTAAAACATTAAGGTAGTTGGAAACTCTATCTTCCAATCCCTGGAATCCCTCGAACATTAATGTAATCGACACCTCTATCTTCCTATCCCCGAAATCCCTCAATTGTACACAACAACTATTAGAGTCACATGAAGCAAGATCTACAAGATGTTTAGTACACAAAAAGGATGATAGATTCTTGATCTAGAAATCACTTCAACAACATGTGGTCTCTACAATGATAGATTAGTTCTAAGTTAGTTAACTAACCTGTGATCTTGTCTAAATGAGCTCTTATTTATAGGGGTTTCGTCAACAGTTAGCTCCCTCCACAAATGGTCATATTTTTCCATGATTCTTAAAGGAAATTATACACGTGTCACTCAAACAATTGTTAATTCGAAATAGAACAAACAAAAACGTTTCATAATTAAGAAAAGGGTAAAAAAATATTGTTTCTTAACCAAATCCATTTTTCAAAGTCTAAGAAAAATAATTTTAAGATTCTAAGAAAATAACCATTCAGAGTCTACATTACATAGATACATGGATTATGTTCTTCAAGGAATTTGGAATCAATAATTCTATAATCATTGGATTCTGAATTCTAAAGAATTCAGAGTACGAAACCTGATAAATTCAGATCCCAAATTATGAGGAATTCAGAATTTGAATTCTGAGGAATTCAGCATCTGAATATAATATAATTCCATGTTGAAATTCAGAAAATTCAAAATATGAATTTCAGATTATTAAGAGTCTGAATTTTAGAGAATTCTGAATCTGATTTCAGAGAATTTGGATTCTAAATTAAGAGAATTTATAATAGGAATTTTAGATAAATTTGAATCTAAATTTAGAGATTTCTGAATCTAAATTCAGTGAATTCGGAATCTGAATTAAAATAGTTTGTAATTGGAATTTTAGAGAATTTTATATATGAATTCATCGAATTTAGAATCTGAAATTCTAAAAATTTGAAATCTAAATTTCAGTGAATTCTGAATCGGAATTCAGAACCTGAATATAGAATACTCGATATCTAAGTATTTATAGGATTCCGTGGTTTTAGATATGAAATAGAATTTTACACAAAGAAATAAAAAGATTTATATTTAAATAAACTATTACATGAACAATGATATTGATGTTAAGGAGAAAATTTCATTGGGAAAAGAAAATTTTCTTATTAAGATAAATCTTTGTGGAAATAAAATTTTCCTTCTGATAGGGTGTTTGTGATTTTCAAAAAATAAATTAATATAAAAGTCTTAATGAAACCTTATTGACTCAACATTAATAATGGTCCAAACTGAAAATATGAAATGGTAATTATCAAAACATTATAATGGATTAGAGAAAAAATTAAAGGGAAAATATTGTGATAGATTTTATTAACTCTATTTATATTAGATTACATGTTGTTGATTATTATTTCATATTTATATCATTGTATGGACTATAGCTAACTGAACATATCAATTTCTCATGATAGGGATAAATAATAATGTTGGGATGTGATAAAAATGGGAAAATGTTTTTGTATACATTTTATTGAAGGGGGATACTTTAGAAAAAATTTTATTTGAAGCCCTAATTTTTAGAGAATCTCTTGTATAACATAGTGAGAGGACCACAATCAAACCAGAGTAGTTATCATCAATAAATGTTATTATGGATGTGAGTTTTAAATTTTTCACTACATATTTAGATCTTATTATTAAAAGGTAGAATGTATTTCTTTGAAGTATCCAATTATATAACCATTGGTGCATCCATTTTACCATACACGACATCCATTCTATATAAAATATCCTTCCTAAATTATACATTCACTAAGGGGATATGAGATATAGAAAAATCCTACTTCATCATAGAGAAATATTTTTAATCTTGTTTGTCGAGGGTATGTTGATATTCTAAAACATTTCACTTACCCAACATCCCTAAATGTATTTTATATTTATCAACATTAAAATGAAAAGAATCAAACAATAGATTTTATTAAGGAGGTTTTATTTATGGATCCAATAGTATGACAGATGAATTATCTCTCCAGAAAGGACCAGTAAAAATAGAGTAGCAACTAATTAATTAATTGGTTTTCCATAATTCAAGCTAGGGAACTAATGTGTAAGGTTATTTTTAGGCTATATTTAACCCAATCATGTAAAGGATTCCATTTCGGAGCTATGGGATGGGTCAATTGAGTATTAGGATTTCCCCACCTTTATTTTCTGAGTTGAGTTTATATTTTGATTCCACTATATATAAATTTATATATATTGAATTTAATTCATATTTTCAGTAAAATCCATGAAGAAATTTAGGGAAAAACATTTTCCATCTTAATTATTGAATATCTTTTCTAATTTTATATGATTTTTTTTCTTAAATGTATAAGAAATAAATTTTGAAAAATGAAACTGTAATGCTAAATGTTAGTTATAGATTCACTATTTACTATGTTTTCAAAAAGAAAATTTAATTAATAAAGGTACATATTATTTATGTCATAATATTTAATATTATCTAACTAATTAATTTTCATTAAATTATTCTAATAGAGATCTCAAATAGTATGGAAACAATTTGATTTTATTTGTGTGGTTGATGTGACATTCTTGGTCATTCCTTGTAATCAATAGAATTTTGTTTTGATATCATTATTCATAGTAAAATATTTCATCATAATCATTAAATTAATATTATATTTCATAATAACCATGGAAAAGTATGAAAAATAACTAGGTAGAATTTATTGAGATACAATTATCATATTCTCAAGGTATTAAATATTTCATGATTCATATGTTAAATATGATTGTTGGTTTTTATTTTTTAGAGGATTCATTATGTGATTGATTATATTTCATTCATTTATTGAGTGGTAGTAAACGTTTTATCATTCAATTATTGAAATGTTATCCAATAAAACATTACTCTTTCAGTAACATACCATGATTCTTAAGATAACTCAATATACACATCACTTGAAGAACATTATTACATTTCTTATAAGAACATGATGATTCTGAGTGATGTTTGACTTTCTAAGACTACTAATTGATTTTAATTAGTACCATTTTATCATAAGAAATTATATACATTTGAATTTTTTTAATTCTATTAAAAAATTAAATAATATAATATGAAACCAAATTATAATCCTACTAATCCTAATGAACCATATTTATTAGTGTCATAGCGTGATTATTCTTTTTGAGCATTATAATATAAAATTGTGGGTTTCATAGATTTATTACTTTAGAATTCCATGAATATGTGTAGGGGGAGGTCTTACACGATTAAGTTATAAGTAGGCTCATTAATATTATTATAAATCTATATTGAGTTCTCTATAATTTTCATAATAATTAAAAGGATAGGAAATCCAAAAACATATCTTAATGAAAAAATGAGAAAGAGGGAAATCATGAATTGAAATGTGGAATAAAATAAATCCCATTATTTTTATAAAAATAGTATATAGTGTCGGTAATAGAATAATTTTATGGCTAAATGTTCTATCCTGGTTTGATTATCAAATTTTAGTTCCTTATCATACACAAATCACATTTAAAATCTAATGAAGAATAAAATATAAGGAAATATAAACCTTTTATCACTATTTGTAATGATTGTTTTGTTGACCGTTGAGAAAAAAGTGAAGGATATCATGACGCATCGAATAAAATAAAGTTAAAGGACAAATCATATTTCGTGAGATTTATATAGAATAAAATGAAATGTGAATAAAATATTATATCCTCTATTTGAAGACATTGATTTTAATTCCCATGTCATAACCCACTTATCATTGGCCTTAGATTCATTTTCTCCTAAATGAAATGTAATCATGATTAATGTATAATTATTTATACATTGATGTGTAGATTAATTACTAGACTATTAATAATTCTTGTACACCTAACATTGATTATAAATCTAGTTTTCACTTATAGTGAGTTATGTGTATAATTATTTTTGGAATTGTAAATCACCATAAGGAAATGTATATTTATGAAAATGATGGTAAATGATACTTGAAGGGAAAAATATTCATAGATAGAGTGTAATGTTGAATCAATATTAGATACCCCAACATAATGATAAATTGGAGTTTAACGATTCTAGATGAACAAATTATTCAATTAAATTGAATTTATGTGATTAATTCCATGGTTGATATCTTAAATACATTAAAATAATGATTGAGATGATTTTATTTGATGAAATATAATTTATTATGTCTTGAGGAATTCTTTTTTCATGAATGGACCTGAATAACAAAGTACACTAGTATCTATGCCTACACTGATATTACCTAAATGTAGTTCTAAATCCCCATGAGCTACTGACTAGCACCTGTACCTCAGAAAAAGTTAAAGGGAATGATTTCACCAAAAAAAATTTACCAATAAAGAATAATAAGATATATATATATATATGTGAAAAGGTGGTACACCAAGAACTCCTAAAACATAATAATATAAGTAGTAGGCATAAAAAATTATGAAAATAATACATCATCCAATAAATTACATATTATTCATTAATAAAAATTCAAAAATCTATGTGTATTGATTTTATAACAGATATAGTGCCCATCGACATCACTAAATGTCTCATTATCCAAGCACACCTGCAACCTCAATGTTATTGTATTTCATGATTCACAATAGGAGGAGGAGCATGCACACTTTGAACCTAAAATTTAACTCCTCTAGAACCCTAAAATAAAGAACAATTTCTACTTGGATAATTTTCATAGTTCTCCAAAACAATGTTTCAATTTTACTAGGCAAAAAAAATAACTAGATATCTAAAAATATCAATAAATATCCTAAAAATTGTTCCAAAAAATACGATCGATAGAAGGGGATAAAATTACCTAATATATAGTATTGGGTTATTACAATATCCCTACCATAATTGATGTTTGACTATAGAAATCCAATTATGAATACTCTATATCAGATAGAAGAGGCCACAACTCCCTTATCAGTGCCTCAAACTCCCAAGTGTCATTTAAATGAAAACCATGACACAAAATTACATAGAAAAGTGGTATATGAATTCCATGATGATTATTCATGTAAAAAAATTATTTGAGTGGATATATTAGATTTCACATCATTTCATTATATATCAAGACATGATTAGGGTTAAAGAGATACATCCTTAGATGTGGCATAAGGAATAATTCATGGATCATTGTCTCCTGAGGTACAAATTCCATATTGTAAGCTACCATCATAACAATCTCCATAATCTCAAAAAGGGCCATGTATCTATTAGCTA
The DNA here is from genome assembly GCA_963277665.1 of Viscum album. Classification (NCBI taxonomy): domain Eukaryota; kingdom Viridiplantae; phylum Streptophyta; class Magnoliopsida; order Santalales; family Viscaceae; genus Viscum; species Viscum album. The sequence goes on along the minus strand of OY728165.1, from coordinate 1,777,721,235 downwards.
GATTCCATTGCTTTCCAATCCATTAGTGACCTAACCAAGATAGTACTCTCCAAAAAACCTCATCAAAAAATGTGAACTCCATAGGGTGTCGACAATGATCATAATATGATATATTCCATCTATGAGTTGTACCCATTATCTATTGAATCCACTAAATCATTATTATCATCTCTTAGACTGATCTTTGTAAATTTATAGAAAATTCACTATTTTCCAAACAAATAATTGTAAATATATAATTTCGATCATATAATAACTAAAAATATTCCATTTTATTATATATATGGCAACTATTAATGTAGGAAAATTAAAATAGTCACTAAGGGTAACACCAATCCCCACCAATGTGAAGATCACGTGAACCCAACTTGTCTTCATATATATATATAGATAGATAAATATATCCATAACATAGAGAATGATATGTTCTGCAAAAACAAACTTATGACCCCATCACCATCTAGAGGACTCTCTAAAAAATTGAATTAGGGATACCCATTAGAAACAATATTTGATAAAACTCTATGAAATCTAATTCTCCACCTCCCATAATGAATTCCCATGACTAAAACATTGATCATATCATGAATATGAATAATGTTGGATGATATGGTTATCTGATCAATCACTACAAAAAACAAAATTCAGCCCAAATGATGTACTTGGAATATCGACCTAAAATATCCATTAAATTACCATTTCACTTCCACATTGGAATATGAAGGGATAGAAGAAAACTAAATATTTAATAGTTTTCTCCCATGACCAACTGAAAGGTATAACATTGATAAATTCTAAAAATGTTATACCATTTCATGCATGGATATCAAAATCGTTATTGTAAATCATATAACATATTTATTATGAGAAGGTGTAATGAACAAAAGGAATTTTGAAAACACCCATCAATGTTTTTCTCCTAGGAGAATGAATATTGTACCATCCCATGAAGCATGTGATTCCCCAAGTTGATAATCACCTCTTTTCAATGACTTCACCACCATGAATACAATCCATAATTTCATAGAACCCATCATTGATATATTTTTTTTCTGGAAAATAAAATCTATAATAGAATATTTAAATTAATTTATTTACAAAACAATCTATGTCTCATCCCCTCCCTATTCCAAATAAAATGAAAAAGACAAAAAAAAATTCCACACTTCTATCTAATATTTTTTATAATTATTTATAATTTTCTTTAACAAATAATAAATATCATTTTAAATATAAAACAAGTGTAGAAATGTTGAGATAAAAAAATAGTTGGTAATACACCTATCAAATTTGATGGATATTCATATATTTTTTTCATGAATATGTAACATAAGATATTGTAAATAGAATAAAATTTAAATATTTCTCTAAAATGTTAATATTGTAGAAACATGAATTTATAAATCAAAACTACTTGTTCTATATCAATTTTAGGATAGTTCATCAATTGTATCCTAAATTTTTATGAACCATAGACCACTAGCTGAAAACTCTAAAAGATAACGTATCCCAAACACAGACCAAATTTCGGAAAAAAGACCGTATATAACTATTTAACCTTTAGAATAATAAAAACAATAGTTTGACTCATAATATTATTCATTTTATCAAAATAATTAAAATTTTTTGAATCCTATTAGAATATTATACCTTTATAAGTGAGAGTGGTCATAATAGAATTTGACATTGAGAAATCATTATCAAAATGGTGACAATCCCTTATTAATATTGAGATGACCAGTGTCCGGAAAACATTTCATGATTCCCCACGTCATAACATAATTTTCCATCTCATGATAATCTAATATATTGTGTTATGAGGAATTGTTTCTGACGAAATACACTCTATAATTCCAAAATTACATTTTTATAGTTTGGAATAAATGCCTTTATCTTTAAATTTTTATAAAACATACATTAAATGAAATATGTGATCTTTCTCAGTTATACCGTAAAATAAGATATCAATCAAAAATAAATCAAAAAATTAAACATTATATTATAGTATATCATATTTTTGAGAATAATAATAACCACAGGAAAATTGGTTGGACAAAAATTTATACTATGGAAACAGTAATAGCCATGGCTTCTCCAAAAATAAATCTTTGATATACCAAAATATTTTATTTTAATAAGGTGATAACCATAACATATTTTAATCATCAAAAACTACATTTATCCTTTTAACTGATCAAATAAATCATAAATATATGGAAATCAATACTCTTTCTTTATCTATAATCCATTTTTTTCGATAATCAATGAAAAGGTGAAGGGTTCCATTAGTTTTATTCTAAAAAAGAACTTGAACTTCTCAAGGAGATACAAAATATAAAATAAGGAATTTATTCAAAAAATAATAAAATTAGGTTTTTAACTCCTTCAATTTATCTAGATCAATATGGTATAGGGGAATAGGGATAGGTTGTTTACATGGTACCAAGTTAGTATAAAACCCTACTTCCCTTATTATGGGTTACCTAGAAAATTTAGTTGGAAACACATCAGGAAACATGGTGATCAGTATAGGATGGCCACCACAAAATGAATAATATTAATATTGAAAAGAAAACATAGATATTATCCTACCTAATTTGGGAATTAATGTTCTATCTCAACTCAATCTGAGGTATAATTCTATTTAGAAAATATAGATCACCTCATCAAGGAAAAAAGAGATTCCCTAAAGATAAAATTCAATATGGATTTACACGAATTTAAGTAATCCATCTTGATAATTATATACACCAATTTTATATTGAGAAAAAAATATACATGGTGATATTGATCACTAATAAAGAGAATCCATAATAGGGGAATCATAGCCCTTAATTTCCCTTTATTCTAAGGGATATTTATATATCCATAAAATAAAAAATAGGATCCAAAATATTATTTATCATATTAAATATAAAAGTTTATTTTTATGAATGATATTAAATAATACAAAAAAGCGAATTCTCCAATGATGAAAATATAGTGAAAGTACTATTCACTATAACTAGATCTACAACTACTTCCATTAGAGACTCATACACTATGAGAAGAATCATAATTTAGGATTTTCATAGATGTAAACCCATATATATGAATGAATATTAGTGTAATATTTTTTATTTTTGCGCTGATGAGTCCATGTTACAGTTCATGGTATAAAATAAATGATGGAACTTCTACAAGTGGCCTAAACAACCACAAAAACAAAAATTCATTAGTTACATTCATTAACACCACAGAGATTGTTAGATCTTAATACATTAAAATAAAGTAAATTGGCCTTTTACGTATAATATAGAAGTTATGTATAGTACTTATATCATGATCTTATACGAGACATATTTTAATTCCACTTACCATTAGATGAACTAACATAACATCCACTTTTATTTTGAGGAACTCCTAACAACACTAACATGCCACCTATGTCAATATCAAACATAAAATATGTATCTAGTATATAAAAATTAGAGGTTATATTGATAATGAAAACCTGATATCATATACTAGATCAAATACCCCTCTCAAATTTATGGACCTTCAACTTCTTATTCTATTTTACCTTAACTGTTAGTATAACATGTAAAAAAAATTTGTTTTTATACTGATTCATGGTTTTATCAGCTTATTAGGGGCTATGAAATTCTATATACATCACATAGACCATTTATTATAGATCATAATTCTTCGGGAAAATAGTTATCATGTAATTACACTGTAATAATTCATATCTCTCCACTGTATCTATCAAATATAGAAACCTCATTCTTGGATAATCATTCTTGAAGGAATCACATTTCACCATTATTGAAATTTTAATTTCTATGAACTCAAAATTTATCAATATTTTCTAACCAATTCTATGCCCCTTTAGGATCATTTTAACTTTGGAATTTTATTGTTTTGTACCGATTAAATTACATGTAATGATTTAATGTTTTATACCATTTTTGTTCTACTAACTAGATCCTGAGTATTAATTGGTGCAGTTACCTATACTGATGTTTAGAACAAGAAGTAAACTCTCTGAAGATGGTTTTAGTAAACTAAATAATTCAACTCTTATGGATCTCTAGTACCTTATAACACATTTTTCTATTTTAATATCATCATGGGAACATGTAACTACACAATATCCATGTAAACATGAAAAAATAAAAATGTATTGTCACATCATCAAATCAATCAACAAATACATGAATTTTAATTCTAACAGATAGAATTCATTTTAGTGTGACTTCAAAATACTCATATAATGATTTGTTAGAAACTATAATCATACTAATTTATTCATTAATGATTATTTTTTCAAGAATAAATGATGAATTAAGAATCCATATTATAAAATTTTTATATTATCTAATTCATAAACAACCCCTTAATTCTTTAAAATCCGACCACATTTCAGCTAGAACATCCTGAACTGTCTGAACACATCAAGAAGAGACAAAAACCCACAGTACATTATAGAATTCATGATAGAATTAACCAAATACCCTTATAAAATATTAATTATGCCAACATAGACATGATGATAAGGGAATTACTATAAGATATTGGATGGATACTAACACCTACACATCAACCAATGGTCAATGGGAATAATTTCACCAAATGAGAAATCATTCATTAATGAACAATCAAAGATAAGATATTGAATATTTAATATAAAAAAATGTTCCATGAAAAAAATACAATATATATATATAAATATTTCAAAATGGGTAATCATCCAATAAAAAACTAAACATCCATCAAGAAAATTTCCTAGATTCTCTTTATAATGAGTGGATAACTGGTCCAATGGTTACTTCCATCACCAATGTTAAATCTAGTTGATAAAATCCACAAAATATTTGTAGTGATTTCTATTTTCCTAGATATTTCGTATTATAACATTAAAACACCCAAAGGAATAAGATTGGTGTGATAAATACTTCCCAACATGATATCACCAAAAGTACCATAACAAATTCAATTAAAAGTAAACAATTCATTCATCAATTTAAAAAATAAAAACACATGAAAAATCAATTCCACATTCTAATTAAAATATTTATTAATATTATTCAACTAAAAATAAATTTCAGTTATATCAATTATTATTTTAAATGAATTTGTTTTATAAAAAAATGGTCATTAATGAAATAGTTGAATAAACAATGGCATTTACAAATCAGTTCAAAACAAATCACCACAGCCTTATGACCTGAGGTTCAACGATTCATGGATATAGTATCCTCAAAATTCCCATTAAATCAATTACATCTCAAAGTGTGCACACATCACTAAGTATTATTACATCAAGATAGAATAAATCAATTCCCATTATGAAAAATCATTCCAAACATGGTTAATTATACTTCCCATTATAAATCTATTTAAAGGGAGTTAAAATCCTACTAACCAACTAACTAATCAGATATATATATCGTTAAAACTAATCATTAATTACTGGAAACATCATTCTTTTCAATTCAAATAATCATTCATATTTCAAATCAAAATTTCAGTTCTTAACATGTAATTTAAATTTCAAACCAAATCATATATATTTATCAACTTCATGCTGTAAAAAAAATATTTAATATAAATAAACATATCTAAAAAATACATATAAAATAATTACATTAAATCATTTTTAATTATATCATTATTCTCTTAAAATCCACACAATGTTTTTAAATTCATTGATAATATATGGTTCCGGAAAATCCAATCCATTATAAATCACTCATCATAATACTATCAATTCATGTTATAGAAATTAATTGATTGTTAAATTTAAATACTTCAAGAAAATTAAATTTCAAATGAATATGATGCTCCTTTGATCCACCTACCAATTGACATAATATGAATAAATCACTTGAAATTTTAACCATTAATGAATATTATATGGTGACGAAGATATGATAGGGATCTCAAGAAATAAATTTCAGTAAATAATGTTTCTAATCCATTAACAACATGAATAATAAATGGTCTAAAATAAGGTGAGATATGAAAAAAGAAGGACCCAAATCATAATGGATACAATTATCAAAGGGGTTTCAATATTATCCATTATATATAAAATTTTAGATGGAAAGAGGTTATATGATCAAAAGATTCATCTAGAGATCCTTTAAAATTAAGAGGATCAAATTAGGGATGATAAAAAAAATTCATATTTTAAAAAAGCTATTTTTGGAATATAATTGATAATTTTAGAGGATTATATTCTTCTCACATGGATTAAATGGTTAGGCTATAGTTGTAGATCCAACCATCCACCTTTACTATTCTAGTAGAAATAATATGTTGGTATGGTTCAATAGTTTTACAAACCATGTGCCAATTGTGTTCCCCCACCTTGGATAATGGAAACGATGCATAGTTTTGTGGGATTTCAAGACAAATTGTGTTCCAAACATTCACCCCACACTACAACATGATACACAATTTGAGGGGGAGATATAATGTTTTTTCATAACTATACACCCCCTTCAAAACTCCAACCTTATGAACATTGTTTTAAAAGAAGAATCACATTCTATTCACTAACCATGTCCCCACCGTGCACACGATATTAATGTCCAAAATTTCAATAGAAATACCATAATTAACATGTAATAATACATAAAATCTATTATAAAAATCAGGTATAAAATTAATAGATAGATGGTAGAAAGATGTTTTATTTCTAGTTTTAAATAATGTATATATTTTTAAAATATTTATCAATGAATTACGGATTAATATTTCATACTGTTGTAAAATATTGTTGAATAATTGAATGATTCCTTTTAATAAATGGTAAAATTTTATTATATTTTAAATTAATAATTTTCACTTAACATTATGATAGAATTATTCATGGTATTATCAATATACGGAATGAATATTCACTAAGCATCGTGAAAATTGAAATCATGATATTGAAGCTTCAAAAAAATTCTCCCAAATAGAGATATCATTTTGAAGCTAAAATTGATTCAGGTTGAGATTATTAATTTTCGATATGCTAATGTAACAGGGGAATAAATTGGGGATTTCTACAAAATCTAAAAACGTTGTTTCCAATATTATAAATGAGTAATCTAAACCACATATGAATGGTTCACAAAATGAGCCAACATTTCACATCACGATAATTTTGTAATTTTTTTTTGATTTTAAATGAGTATATTTGATATTGGGAGAGTGCTTATAAAAAAATTTATGATTTTTATGTAGTTGGTCACAACATTGAGGTACCTTCTTACAAATGTTTTCAAATATTTTAAGAGTGATTCATAGTTACACAAGATGTTATTTCACTACAATTAGGATAATGAATGATATTTTCTTTGGAACTCCTTATGTATATTATATTATCTATTTTCCAAAGATATAAAAGTTATACTATGTCATGAATAATGTATTGATGATATGTAATGTGTTTTAACAGATCCCTAGGAAAAATATTCAACTATTATTTCTAAGGAAATAGACATTTAACCATGATTTACCTTGTCAAAAATCAATTAATTAGACATCACAATAGATCCCCAAATGATTTCATTCCATAATATTTGGTGGATATTGATAGTTTTAAATGAAAAATTATTGGTTTTACTTATAAAGATATGTCTCATATTCCTGTGATCTTGAAGAAAAGAAATGAAAATGTAAACCTCTATCTGAGGTAATAGGTCTATGTATTGACAATAGTATTAATAGAGTGATGTATATTTATTATGTAATGGTTTGGTTAACATATTCTTGGGGGATTCAAGAAATTTTATTTATATTTTTAGCATTATATATATTGCATAAAGATTATTGTTTAGGTTCCCATGCATCCAATATAGAATGTTTTTAATTTTTAACATTATTTCAAGTAATAATCATTCAGTTTTAAATTGATTTCAGTTCTACATTAATTTTCTACTATACAAACTATATTATTAATATGAATTCATTATATGTGATTCATATATTTTCCATCATGTGTGGATATTCACATACGTGGTGATTGATCGAGGGTTTGATGTTGTGTTCTTTAATGTTACATTAATCTCACTCATGGATGGTTGTTTCTCTTGGGGATTAGTTTGGTGTGGAATTCTATATTATCCATTTAGATGATATTGATAGAGGGGAGGGTGGATAGGTGAAATATAAATGAATGGAGTGAGTTATTCTATGAATTATATATTTTACATGTAATCTATTTTAATATTCATGCTTACTGCAACACGAGTTAATGGATTTCATTGCCCAATGTTTTTCCTTGGGATTAAGGAAAATCAAGCGAATTGAATAAAATATGTGGGTCGTACTGTGATTAATTTTTAATTATGTATCCCTACTAAAAATTTTATGAGAAATATAGAATAAATATGATTTTTTTTAAATTGATCATAACCCCATTATTTACTCAATTATTTTCAATTTAAATGAATGAAGTCATCATATTCCATTATATTTTGACCAATAATTATTGGATTCAAAAACTAAAATACAAAACACTAAAGGCATATAGTTTCTTCTCTATAGTGAATGATTTGAGATGTATAACATCTAAATAATTTAAGTTAATTAACAATTTAAAATCTATTATACATTCTTATCATTGACATGAACCCTAGGAAGTAATGATTCATATTGAACATCCACTTGACACTCATAATAACAAGTATATTATATCCATTTACAAAAAATGTGTGCCTTTAATTTTTTTGAGCTACCTCAGAACAAGCTTCTGTGGACTCTAATTTAATCAATTTTTTTTGAAAGATTTCCCTTAAAAGGTATTCTTCTTTAGTGCATCTGTTCTACTTATTAATTTTATCTTCATTGTACTAATTGGTTCTCTCTAATTCCGCATTGACGAGGCCAATTATTTATTTCTATTCAAATATAATTTATATAATTTTTTATATTCTACATTTTTTGTGATGATTACATGAACATATATTTGTTCTTATCTATACATTAATAAATTTTTCAAAATAAATTCTTTATGTTCCTCGCTAATATATAATATTATCTATTTTTTTATATTAAGGATTGTATTTTCAATCACTAAGAAAGGTATTCCATCAATAAGCATTATCTCTTGAAAATATATTAATTACATAATTATAATCATTAATTTCTTTTAAAATTTGGTATAATACTTCCTAATGGATTTATTTTTAATGATTTATTGAAGGATGATTCATAAGGGAGAATTTAGAGATGTTTTTATTACATTTACATGAATGAAAAAACTACACCACAATGAATAAAATTTTTATAAGGTTATTTTATGTCTTATTTAATAGTAAACAAACCATGTAATAATACATTAAAACATTTAATTCACACTAAAATTATTATTATTTAAGTATATCAAGGATGAAATTAGAAAATCCATGTTACAAAATGATAATGAATGTAACAAAATTTTACCAATATAAGATTAAATGGGAATAGTTATTATCATATAAAAATTATTTCTTCTTGAAGATGGTAAAACAATATCCCTGAGGGGGGAATAGGTAGAAATAAACTTTGTTATTATAACACAATAAAACATTAATTCTGGAGAAATTTGATTAAGGTATACATTTTATATTCATGTAACTCGCTATGATTTTGAGATGTTGGAGTAGACTATGCGGATATTCTAATATAACAATGTATTAATATTCAAAACCATGCATCAAAAAATATTATAAAGGGGATTTATTTTTGAAAAAATATATATGTCATTTTAAATTGATATATGATAGTTTTATGATCAGAAAATCATGTATTAAATTATAATATATAACACCATGTAACAATTTAACTAAGGGTAGATGATATGAGGTTGAAAAATAAGGATTTTTATGTTAAACCAAATTTTAAACCTACAGTTTTGATGCCTTAAATACATTATTAGATATGCTAACCCACATAATTATCTGGTTGACATGTGGGAGATCCCTGATGAATTTTAATGATTATTTTTGAGTTGGAATAAGTTAGAGTGAATGAATATAAATAGGGGATGATTTAGATTTATATTATAGAGAGATATTTTTTTTTCAATCTGTCTCTTTAAAATGTGAAGAATTACACAGATAAAGTATCATCCACCTAGGTATACATTTGTTTGAGGTTCTTTTTATTCCAACTATGTAGTTTCTAAAATTAATCATATATTGGGATATAGTAATAAAAATATGATTTCTATTTTTTATCTTTTTATTTAGTTAATATTTTTATTTAAGGATTCTTAGGTTGCATGATTCGTTTTACATAAATTTTTTTTATAATAAAAAATATTTACATATTTGACATAGTTAATTGTCATATACTATACTATATAAATAATTTCTTGTTTATGAAAAATAAAAGAGTGTATAAATTTTTAAAAGAGGGTGGGATAAATATAAAATGTTTTGAACCTGATTTTAATTATTATAATATCTTGAGGTTGTATTTTTAACATGTACAACGGTTTAAAAATAACTATAATATCTCATTCTTAAGTAAACCATCATGATATATATTTCATAATATAATAACCTGACATGGTAGTGTTAATTAATTCAATAGATTATTTATGATTATATAAATTCAAATGATGTTTAAAAAATGAACAAAAATATCTTTAATTTTATTGATGATTAGTTGTCTATATATCAAGGTATTGTTGATAGAAATTAATCATATATTTTTTAATTATAATTATATTCACACATAGATTAATTATAATAGTTTCATTTATAATTTTTTAAATTTTTGATTAAATAAAAAATCATTAGACATTGATTAGTTTCTCTTAATTTCTTCCACTCATAGTTAAAATAATAAAAATTAAAAAATATATTTTGGAAGAATAAATTTTAGTGGTTGATTGAGAACATGAACATTAAATTACCAAAAAAATGGTTGTGTTTTAAAAATAAATCACCATATTTTTGTAGAATAAATTAATCAAAAAATTTTCTTTTTTTAATGTACTCGATATTACATTCATTCTATCCATAATTTGGGACTTTTTTTGGAAGAATTAAATTACTCACATTAATAAAACACTTTTTTGATTCCCAATTTTAATAGAGTAATCTGAATACACTGGTACCATCATTCATAATAGTCCCACCAGGGATAGGTGAAGAGAATTAGATATAGTCATGTTAAGGAAACATAACAAAGGTTTTACCTTATTTCATAAAATAGATTTTAGAAATATTGAAACAAAACCCATCACTAAATGATATTTAAAAGTATCCATGGTAGAACTAAATAAATGGTTGTCGAACTATGAGTGAAAATCCCCCTTCACATTGGTTTTGTATGTTATCCTATTCAATGATAATATGATAATTTGTATCATGCCTTTCCTATATTGAGGATCATATATGAGATTACCTACTCCAAGATCAACCATGACATCCATCTAAAATGAGAAATAAATTATGCAAAAAAAATCAGTCTCCCCATATTAATGATTAAATCTAGTTTCATTAACCCCTTGTTTTTTTCATTTATTGACAAGAGAGATATGGGGGACTTTTTCGCTGCAACAATCACAACAAAGGTCATAAGGGGAAACTAGACCCCCCCATATTAACTAATTCCTTATCGATACCTTAGGGAGGGGAAAGACACACTACTATTGCAAGGTGGAACCTCTAGAAACCATTGGGATAACCCCATCATACTTCATACCAAATACCTCAGATACATGTGATAATTCTAGAAATCCTATGGGTAGAATTTTCTCATAGAATGATCTCCTCCACTATCTCAGACCATAGGTACTACCACAATAAAATTATTTTTAGAACCTAGGGGAATGGGTCATAAAGAGTGGTTCTTGGAAATATGAGAAGGTGAAATATATGGCTGATTGTTGCCTATCGACCAGTTAAAATTCGGATACACTGCTAATGTGTATAGAAGCACTCGTGTCAAATCCTCAATGATAATACTTTTTTATTGATTGTTGTTATTATTTAATCATATTCTGATTAGGGGGAATTGATTTCAGGGCTTATGAAATAATATATGGACTATGATTGATTTAAAAAATTGACAAATATTGGGGTGAGTTCATCATCAGCTAGTATTCCTTGTGAAATAATTGAGCCTTGCTTTATATTGCATTAAATTAACACCCACTTCACAAGATAATGTTGATTGAAATTCATAAGTGTTAAGGCTTTAATAGAAGAATTATCATAACATAATGTTCTAATATCAATCAAATATTATTCGTAGTGGTGTATTTATGGTTCCAATAATCCATGGAATCCACACGTTAAACAAAACAAGTCATTAATCCATGACATGTTAAGTACAATATACACAATGTTAATTCAAAAAATATTCTTCATGAAAAAGATCTCAATCACTTAACATACCTAAATTATAACTCACCATAATGAGAGTTTTAATCATCCATTTGGGTGTTTAATAATCTGGTTATAATGATTATGATGATAAATTAATAAGAGAAGAAAAATCAAGGGATAAAAAAGAGTAGTGCGTCAAACACACACACACATGAACAATAATTATAATTTAAAATGGAATTTAGTTTGAATGAAGATGAAAAATTAGGGAAGAGGATTCAAAAATATTTAAACTATTTTAAGAACATTAATATAAAACTATAGAAGGTGGATGAGAATAAGAGATATTGAATAAGAAACATGCATTACAATATATTTACAAAGAAAGAGATTTACAAGATTTAAATAATGAAGAACACAAAAGTATATGAAAAAAATGGAGGAGGAAAGGTCTCTCAAGTGAATAGATGAGTATTTTAGGTCCTACCAAGCCTTTTGAAATCCTTTGGTCATGCCTATTTACTCTCCTCTATCCTGAAATTCCATCTCCTTTGAAGGAGTGGAGGGGAATGTATTTATAGCCCAAGAAAGTGGATTGTTGGCATTCCCAATCTATCCATCCACTTGGACAGATGATTTGGAAATTCAAACAGCGTAATATAGAGATATATCCTTCTTAAAATTTGCAGAAAATAATTTTTTTTACTTCTAAAAAAATTTGGAGTCATTTTGAACTATGTATCCAAATCTATGGTGGATTGATTAAACAATGTTAAACAGTCCAATTCAGTGCATTCGTTTTCGATGGAAAAAATATGAATGATTTTTTTAATAAGAATATGACTTCCAGTCAAAATTATTTCTTCAAAAAAGCCAGCCACCTATATCTCCTCTTTCACACTGCAAAATATCATCTTGATTGAATGATTAAATAATGAGATATGTCATGAATAGTGTTTGGATTTTTGTTCCCAGGCTAAATGGTGGGAAGAGATTAAATGAATCATTTGGGCCTTTTATGTTTGTATTTTGGACTGTAAATTTTTATCCAAGGTCGCATACATTTTCCCCATAACCATTGAGGATAATTAAGGAATTTTAACTTCATGATTGAGCCCAGTACTTCAAACTTCATGGCTGGTCCAGTTTCTTCACATATTCTGTAGGCCCTCTTGTGTGGTCCATATGGGCCTTCAAATGATAGAATTGGTCCATGATACCTTCTAATTAAATGTTTGATATTTAATTAGTAATCCAAAAAAACATAGAACACGTAATTTTGATCAGTAGGGTGATAGTTATCAATATAATAGTAAACTGACTTAATTAGACTATTTCTAAACATGTTCACAAATAATACATTGTATTAAAACATTAATATTTCTCACGAATTATGAATATTTCATATAAAATAAGTAAAAGAAGTATATAATGAGTCATTGAAATATTAATAACATCAAATCCCCCAAACATAGTCTTGTACATGTGCTCATTTGAAACAAATATAAAAACATGACAAAATCATTTTCACTCACCAACAAATATTAAAATTTTGTTTTCCCCATTTAGGGAAGGTTTAGACAATTTCACTAATCCATAATAAAGTCCATGACAAGTTATTACAAAAACAACGTTCCAAAAATTAATTCATTTTTCAATGCTCATATATATAAATGGATAATAGTGGCACACAAAACATACTCTTCTCAATATGACAAAATTAATTTATGGAGCTTTAATCATTCACCAACCAAAAGTGAAAATAATAGAGTTTGAAAGAGATATTAGCTTCTATTACCTATACTAAAGAGCATAAGAATCAAGATGCCTTTTGAAGGATTTTTTTTGTGGCTATGGGATAGTAGGAATATAATGTCCACGAAAGAGAATAAGAGGAGTAAAATACCATTATGGAAAAAGCAATGATTTTTTTTTGAAATGAGACATGAATGGAAATGGAAACACATATTTATGAGGACATGAAAATTTTAAATAAGACAAAAAAGTTGAAGGAAATATGAAGGGAATGGGAAGATGTAATATTTATAAAACACAAAACTTCTACCAATGACATATGAATATAATGCCAGTGTTCTTGTTTTTTTTCCATTTTTTTCGAATGATGATCATGAAACATATCTCACCCTCATATCCCAACCCATGATTGATCTCCTCATAACACTAATGTTAATATTTATAACAAGATAAAAGGAAATGAAATTGTGATTTTTGACCCTCCCAAGTCACAACCCATTCTTATTTTCATCTTTTTTAATAGTTATTTTTGAATTGTTTTTTGATTTTTTTTGTTTTGTTTTGTTTTTCTGAACACTTAAAATGAGTTTGGAAGGTCCTAAAAAGCATTTGGAATGGCTCGGGCTGTGCTAATTAATTTTCCTCTTTTCTTAAATTCCAATCCCTTTGAAGGAGTGGGAATTTATTTATATCCCATGGAAGTGGACCGTTGGAATTCCCAATATGTCCCTCCACAGGGATTGATGATTTGGACATCTAGACAGCCGAATCATGGGATATCCCTTTATTCAAATATGTAGATAAAAATGTTTGAAGACTTCTCTCAAAATTTGGAGTCATTTTTATCTATGGATCCAACAATATGGCAATTTTAAAAAATAGATATAAACTATCCATTTCAATCCATGCCTTTTTATGGAAAAAATGTGAATGGATTTTTGGAATTTGAAGATTCCTTCAAATCCAAATTATTTCTTCAATAAAGTCGGTCCCCTATATCTTCTATTTCACACTAAATAGTCTCAGCTTGATTTGATGATTACATAATGAGATATGTCATGAATAGTGTCTGGATAAGATAAACATGTATGTATTCCTAAACCCCACTAGGGGACAACCTTTCCCCCACATTGAAATGGATATTTGCCCTAAAATATATAATAACATGGTGAAATCAACGAAGGTTAGCCGAAATAAAATCCATTCCCCTCACAGTTAAATTTCAAAAAATTATGCAATGAAAATACATGTTGATATTGGGTGGGATAAGGTATTGTGCTTGTCATGTGGTTATCATAGAAAAGTTTTCATAGGCACGAAGGGGCTTTCAAAAGGAGGATTAATTTATGGTTAATGGGAGGATATTTGACTATTATAATTCTCATGGGGTTCATAAAATGCCTCTATCATATTAATTCACACCAATGTAGGAAATTTAGCTTGAAGGTCCCAAACTCGAGACTCAAAATGGGGGTAAATAACAAAATTTTGAAGAGAGGGACATAGGTGGCTTTGGCATGAAAGGTAATGTTGAATCTCACAGGTGGTAAAAATCATATTCCAAAACAAAAATTCAGTATTAATTTTTTTTTGTTTTGAAACAATAATATTTATCCAAATTTATGAAGAAACAACAAAATTTTTGAGATGAAACCATGTCTTTTGACTCCCAAAAACGGTGGGATAACATTTGAAAAATTAGAAGGTGAGTATGTTTGACTCTTTTTTATTTATTTTTTTAAATATTAGGCTTTTCTCTGTGTTTTTAAATTACACACCCATAGAAAATATAATGATTAAATAAAAAATGTGATGTGGAATGTGGAAAAAAATGAGAATGTGGGAGGAAGAAGAAAGAGAGAGAGATAGAGAGAGAAATGGAAATATGTGCCCCCTAGATTGGATTTGGTGGGTCTCTGTCTTCATCCTGTGGTCGGTCTACTGTGGATCCAATGGAATTAGATGTGGTTCCAGGATTGTGGGATGTTACCTGAAAAATAAAAAACATTATTCATCTTATAAAATACTTAAAAGAAATTTAAATTTAATAAAATTAAAAGAAAACATGGGTTGCCTCCCAAGAAGTGTTGCATTTATTTGTCTACAACTTGAAAATTGTAGTGGACTACCCATAGTCCGATGCTGGCCACCGTATTTTCTCAACACTAGAGTGCTTCCAAATAATTTACTCATTTGGGATTCCTAATTGTTCATTGGATAATGTATCCACTTATATGATGTTTCTCTTTCAATTTAATGGTTTTGTAAAGAGAATAAGACTATCCTCCCTTTGTTCTTCAACATGAGGAATGATTTTATCCACAAAGTTATGGTTTTATATGCTTGGAAATTCATGATGACGTATCAATTTTATGGTTCATTTATGTAAGGTTCAAATAACACGAAACTATAGTATGAGATTCCAATTGTTTTTGACTCATTTATTTTATCCCTTACTGATTTAGTGTGATAGGGATCAGTGGAGACATAAGACTGAATAAATTTTTCAATATCCTTTATATCAATTTTTTTCACCAAAGAATGATAAATTTCAACCTCACCAGTGATCACTTTTTTAATTAGTGAAAAAATCTCACACCCTTTACTCTCATTGGGACAAGATATTCACATCTGTTAAGGGTTAAATTCACATATAAAATAATTATTAGAATAAAGGATATGAAATGATGAATGATGTTTAAACTAATATGAAAAAAATTGACCATTCTAGTTTATTTTCTTCATTATCATCCAATATGTAGAAGTGGAGGTTAAAGGAAAGATGAGATTCTAATGATTTTCAAGATACATTAGATCAATGGAGTTTGCATTTGTAATGTCAACACAAACATCTCCATTTATGACTTGGATAATGAGGATGAAATATTCAGAAACACCAATAACATAAAAACAAGGACATGATGGATTCAGATTCAACACACTCCTAGAGAGAGTTTCAGAGGAATGGATAGAGAATGCAGATTGATCCTTAGATGAGTGTCTCATGGATTGAAAATTATTGAACATGAACAGTTTGTAACTAAATTCCAAAGATAATATGCCAACATGGACATAAATTTTGATATTAGATGTCATAAGGAAAGGTCTTCCATGAATCAGAGGAGATTAAAAAGTAATTGTCTCTCCATCCATATCAAGGAAATAGTATTCATCTGGGGAGATTAGATCCTTCACATGAAGAAAGACGTCCTCAATTATACCCTCAAGACTAGAAGTGCTACGATTAGATTATTGAATGAAAACACCCATTGGATGTAAGTGACCTAGTCCAATGTTAGAGAAGATAGATTTATGCAAGACATTAATTAAGGATCCTAGGACTATGATTGCATCATTGATTTCAGAACAACCAATTTGGCATGGAACTATAATGGTCCATGGATCTTTGCACTTAATGCGTATGGACTCTCAGGTGGAAATATTTTTGAAGGTCCTATGTTTCCTCTTGTGGGTGCACAATTCATTAAGAAACTTGGAATACATAGGAATTTTTTATGTCATATAAGAGGGCTATGCTGACTTCAACACATTTAACTATGACGAGCATTTCAGGACCGGGTTCAAAATAAATCCTTTGGCTCAGAAACTGTTTCAATAAAAGGAGTTGTTTTCCTAAGATCAATGGAAGGAGGTGAGGGTATGGCTACATGTTCTTTTTCATATTTCATTTTCTATTCATTTTCTAGGTCAAAATTCATTGGAGGGATGGAGGACTCAACATGGGGCATAACAATTTTCGTTCCAGATCTAAGTGCAATTGCACTTAGATTATCCATGGGGTTGGGTAATGGTTGAGCTGTATGTTGGGAATAATTTGATGGTTGCCGGTGACTAAGGTGGGATGCAAGTTGAAAAATTTGGGTTTCAATGTTCTTGAGACTAGAATGGGTCAAGGAGGCAAAATCTTCAATATCACATTCATATGGTTTCCTGGAAAAAGAAGATTGTCTCGAATTGGGATTACCTTGATTTTGGTTCTTGGGAAAGTGATTGTATTGGTTTCGGAATTCGGAAGGCTCACTAGGATAGTGGAATCTAGCAGGGGGATTGATCCTTTGAGGTATATGAATAAAAGGGTAAGGTTGTTGGATGTTTACAACACCTTGGACATATTGGAATTTGTTTGGGTCTTGATGAGGGTATTGAGGGGGACGAGAAATGGGATTCACATATCTCAAGATAATGTTTTGTGTAGAATAGAAAGGCACACAATGGGGTTTGTTGATGTTTCTAATGAACTAACCTAATTGTTGAGGGTTGGGGTTCCGCTGAGCATATGCTGCATTGAGATCCATTGGTCCAGATGAATCAGATTGATCCTCTTGAAGTTTTGGATAAGTGTCTATTGGGTGAGCTGTAGAGTTATGGATTCCACAGTTTTTGACAGGTCTAGGAAATATTGATTGTGGAGAAGATAAAGTTGGGGATTTGGTAGCTACAACTAGTTTTCCCACAAGACCTGTAAGTTCACTCATCCACTCTGTCATCTTGTTTGGCTCTATCAACTGATTATCTTGGGCTTCTTTGAATTGAGGATGTGCTTGACTATGGAATTTTTGTGTGTTCGCATCCATGTTTCTTCTGAGATCTCTTGCAGCTGCAAGAGTTTTATCAACATCAATACATCCACTTGCGGTATCAATGATGGTTCTATCCATAGACAATAACCCCTCATATAAGTATTGGATCATGATTTGGTTAGGGATGTGGTGGTGTGGGCAGGTTGCAACAAGATTTTTGAACCTCTCCTAGTACTCATGGATCGATTCACTTGGGAATAGATGGATACCATTTTTTCCTTTTGGATAAAAGAAATACAAGATGCATGAATGAATTTATCTAAAAAGAGTCACTTAATGTCATTCCATGTTGGTACAGAACTAGGAGGAAGGTAATAGAGCCATGAAATAGCATTTTAAGCTAGGGAGAAAATAAATTATTGGATTTTGATTTGTTCCTCAGAAATCCCTTGAGTATTCCTGGTAGAGAACACAACTTGGAACTATTTAAGGTAGAGATGTGGATCCTCACCTATAGCCTGTGGAAATTTGGGAGAAGATGAATCAAACCCAATTTGAGTTCAAATTCAGATTCAATGTTTGGATATTTAATACCAATAGGTTGGTAATTCATATTATGGGCAACATGTTCTTTTAGTGTTTGTTCCCTAGGATTGGCCATATCTAATTCAATAGCTTGGATGAGGACATGTTCTTGAATCAGATGATTATCTCTTATGTTCCTCCTAAGTTGTCAAAGTGTTCCCTCAATTTTCGGGTCAAAAAAATATGAGGGATTTTTTTTGAGTCAATGGGGAATTTAAATTGATTTTAGAAAAAGAAGAAGACATGTTTTTATTTTTGTATTTCTTGTTTATGATTTTTATAAGAAGGTGAGTTTTCTTTTTGAGTTTTGTGTAATTTGTGTTTAATTTTTTTGTTGATTTTTTAACAATAACCTAAAAACTAATGACTACTTAAATCCCCATCCCGGACAATGACACCATTTGAAGCACACACCCAATTTTCACCTATCGACCAGTAAATGTTCCGATACTCTGCTAATGTGTATAGCTATACTCGGGTCAAATACTCAGTGATGATACTTTTTTATATTGAGTTGTTTTTAGTTAATTATATTCTGATTGGGGTTTTTTTGAAGAACGTGTGAAATAATTTATGGGTTATATTTGATTTAGAAAACTGATAAATATTGGGGTGAGTTAATCATTAGGTAGTTATGATTGTGAAATCCTTGATCCTTTCTTTATATTGCATTAAATTAACACCCACATCATAAGATAATGTTGATTGGAATTCCTAAGTGTTAAGGATTTAATCCAAGCCTTAACTTAACACAAGGTTCTAATATCAATCAGAGCTTGTTTATGGTGGTGAATTTATGATTCCAATAATCCCTGGAAACCACATGTTAAACAAAACAACTCATTAATCGATGACCTGTTTAGTCCAACATATATAATTTTAATTCAAACAATATTCATCAAAAAAAATCTCTAAATCACATAACATACCGAAATTATAACTCACCCAAATGAGAGATTTAATCATCCATTTGGGTGTTTATAATCTAGTTTTAATGATTATAATGATAAATTAACAATAGATGAAAAATAAAGTGATAAGAAAAGTGTAGTGAATCTAACACACACACACAGGCACGAACAATGATGATAATTAAAAACGGACATCTGGTTGAATGAGGAAGTAGAATAAGGGAAGGAGATTCAACTGTATTTAAACTAATTTAAGAACATTAATATGAAATTATATAAGGTGGATGAGAATAAGAGATATTAAAGAAGAATCTGTCATTAAAACAGAAATACAATGAAAGAGACTTACAAGATTAAAATAATGAAGAACACAAAAGTAAATGAAAAAAAGAGAGGAGAAAAGGACACTCACGTGAAAACATGAGTATGACAGGTCCTCCCAAACCATTGGTAAGGATTTGGTCATGCCAATTGATTCTATTATCTTCAAAAGGGATTTTATAAAATGAATATGCCTTCAAATCCGAATGCTTTCTTCAACAACGTCAACATCGTATATCACCTATTCCACACTTCAAAAGCTAAGCTTGATTTGATGATTACATAATGAGAAATGCCATGAATAGTGTCCAGATTTTAATTCCTGGATAAAATTTTGGGATGAGATTAAATGAATCATTTGGGCCCATTGTATTTTGATTTGGGCCTTGAAATGTTTATCCAATACTCCTTAAATATTACCTCGATCGTTTAAGGAGAATGAAGGAATTTTAACTTCTAGATTGAGCCCAGTAATTCAATCTTCATGGCTGGACCATTTTCTTCAAACATTCTGTAGCCCCTCTTGTGTGGTCCATATATGACTTCAAATTTAATAATTGGACCATGATCCCTACTAATTAAATTTTGGATGTTAAATTAGGAATCCTAAATAACAATAACAACACAATATAGATTGGTAGGGTGATAGTTATAAATAAATAAGTAAAATGACTCAATTGGACTACTTCTAAAAATGCTCCAAAATTATACATATTATTAAAATATTAATATTTCACACAAATTATGAACATTTTATATAATATAAGTAAAGGGAGTATATAATAAGTCATGAAAATATTAATAAAATCAAGAATCCATCTTGTGAATATTGGTTAGATCCTAAACAGAACCATTTTTTCATAGAGTGGGACACATCCACGGAGTGGGAAACATCCACCCAAACATCTCAATATGAGGAATAATCTCTATGATGATGACATCCATGTTGATGACATATGTATTTGGAATTTTCTTGATATATGAAAATTGGGGAAAACTAAAATACATTTCATTGATAATCCATTACATTAGGTTGTCCTTACCACCCATCAATATCCAGATTCGAATAGGGAAAACCCCTAAAAAACTATTTTATTATATACTTGGGAAATCTAGGGGATTACCATATGAGCCGTAAATTTTTCAACTCATATGAAACCCCAATGTTTGTATTTTATACAATTTAAGATGGTAGTGTTCTGAGAAAGAAGGTGATATCTTGGAATCCTGATCTATAATGTCATGTTCTTACAATAGTTTCTCTATTAAAAATATATTATCAATCCAAAACAGAGAAAACTGTGATTGTCCCTCCTTTGTGACACCCATTTAAATGAATAGGAAACATCGTCATCAATATTCATGTGAAAATTGAAATTAAATGATCATGAACCCAAAATGGTTCCACATTCTTGAACCCTGAATACTGATTCATAATCCTTTCCAAAATACCCACATGTGGATGGTCCATAAATAAAATTTTCACCAACATATGAGAATGGATCATGGATGCTTCGTAGAATTCGTATTGCAGTAAAGAGATTATTGGTGAAATTTTTCCCTATAATATCAACCATTTACTTTTATTTTATTTTACATTTTTAATTTGTTTTGGTTATATATATATACATTCCAAAACTATATACACCATATGATTTAATGATTCCTATGAAGGGTAATGTTTTGTACATGGTTTTTAGGTATCAGTAGAAACCTGAAACAGTAAAAATCAGGTTTTTTGTTATATAGATTTCTTATATAATTT
This sequence comes from Viscum album, assembly GCA_963277665.1. Taxonomy (NCBI): domain Eukaryota; kingdom Viridiplantae; phylum Streptophyta; class Magnoliopsida; order Santalales; family Viscaceae; genus Viscum; species Viscum album. The sequence goes on along the minus strand of OY728165.1, from coordinate 1,777,699,058 downwards.
TGTTTTTTGATTTAAAATAATATATATATATATATATTAATGAATTTAGGTACAATTGGTTACGATGATAAATTTCAATGATGAGTTCCCACATTAACATTTTGGAGAAATTAAGCCTCCTTAATCTGTAAATATATAAAATTAGAAAGAGGATTCAACATCAACAATTTTTTCCATAGGCACACCCTATGATATGTTATGGGAACTACACAAACACATGTGATGATGCACTATACATACATTAATCATTTTCAAATAATTATTAAAACACCTAGTGTAGATGTAAAAATGATTTAGTAAAATCAAATGTATTTCCCACAGATGAATGCGAATTCAAGGAATATCTGAAAAAGATATTTTATAATAATATTGATTGTAAGGGTGAATATATGGATTTTAAAATTATTAATTCAAAAATTTGATAGAATATATTATGTAATACACTGTTATACATTATATAATAGAATAAGATCATGTATTAAGGAATAAATCATAGAAGATATTAGAGAAAAATGATAATATTTTAAAAAATTATAGAGTAAAATCAAAAACACTAAAGAATTATAATAAGAATACATTATTTAGGTTATGTAGTGTCATGTATTGATAATATATAAGTTACATAATAATTATTAAGTATATATCAATTATTAGTTATTAATATTAGAATGTTGGAAGAAAGTATTAAAAAAAGTAAAATGAACTCTCTAGAGGAGAATAAATTCATTTCATAATTAAATAAAAATCATGTAACATCATTATATTAATATATTATATTATATTAAACGAGTATTGTGATATGTTAGAAAATTTAATCTAGGTATGATTTGGTTATAAACCCAAAGAAAATTTAATAATAATATTTTTTAGAATTAATTTTAAAAGTAGGAATTGATGTAAAATTTAAAATAACAGAACTTTTTAAATTTAAATAGAATCGAATTTATATTTATTTATTAATTTTTTAGTTTCATAGGTTCAAAATATGTAGGATACATGAAAAAAATAATAATTTGTAATAAATAATGAACAACCCAATAACTATATAGTATAAAAATGAATTAAATTCCTTCAAAGGATAAATGAAAATAATCTTTGTTATCCATTGGAGACTTGTAGTTTCATTCCACTTTTTAACCTATTTCTATTTTGGAAGATTCAGAAAATTCAATTAAAACCCCTCATTCCATAGTTATGAACATGGGATAATTATTAATTTATGTATGGGGGAGGATATTTTTTCTTATTTGAATTTCTACACATATTGATAATGGTAAAATTATCAATTAGAATAAATATTTTACCTTATTAGAAAATTTAAATAATCATGGTATTAAATGGTAAAGGGATAATATAATATTGATAAATGTTCAGGATCATTCAATATTTTTCATGTCTAAAATAATTATGATTATGATTTTTATCATTACTAAAGGAAATTTAAATTACTTTTGATTATATGAAATTAAATGATGGATTAATGTTTATAATTTAAATTTTTAATAGGTTCAATAAACTATTTTCTTATATATTTTTCTCGTAATATATTTCATTTTTTTAATCTTGGTAAATCCATAACTTTTAGAACATTACGGTTTATCCTTTTTGGAAACATGATAATTTTAAACAAAATAATAATGATTTAGGCCATATATGGTTACCTTTTACGGCCCATCAATCCTTGATCATAAATTACACCTGATATGTTATTAAAAAGTTATATACCATGGTTTTATTTATAGTATTCAATATTACAATACAATTTTTCATTTTTAACCCATTTAATTTATATAATATAATGATTCCAATTATTCATAAAAATAGTGTTTGGTTTTATTCAAGGTCACTCTTATGATTTTTATATAGTAGAGAAAGAGAATTTATTTTGATTATTATGAATAAAGGATCATTAGAAATTTTTTATTAGGATTAAATAGATCCTATATCATTTGGAAAAGATTAATTATGTAATTAATATGAACTAATAATTTGTAATTAAAAATTTCCATTTATTTTTTAATTATTAGAATTAATTTATTAAGAAAGTTTTTTTGTGTTGATGGAAAAACATGTTTGATCAATATTTTAACAGAGTGTGACATTTTTCTACCAAAAATAATATTGAATAAAATATAATAAAAAAGAAAAAAATAACAAAAAGATGAAATTTTATTAATATTTGGAATATTCAAGAAGTATTCTAATGATTTAGGGAACGAAAAGAAGTGGATGTTTTTCATATTTAAGGAAGATATATCTAAGATGTTTTTTTCAATAAGATTAATTGAAAAATAAACTTTTTGTGAATTAATAATTTAAAATTATTTATTAGGATTAAATTTAAATTTTTTATGTAATGAACCAGAGAAATTAACCTCAAATTAAACAATTCAATGTTCCTCTAGATTAATGTGGTGTTGTTTATAATTTAATGAGTCATTAGGATTTATAATTCTTGGTTATAAAATCATTTATTCATTATATAAATTGAATTTCTAATAAATTATATTGTAGATTCTTATAACTTCAAAAAGAAATTTGCGGTATGAAAATATTTTTATGTGTATAAAAATTTTATAACCTAATTTTTCTATATATATTAATTATTAATTTCAATGATAATTGGAATTAATAATTACAATTTTTTATTATTTACTATAGGCTAAATATTGAGTATAAATTTAGAGACTTTTATAAAAATGTAAACAAAAAGTCCCTAAGAGAAACCAAATAATATTTTTATAAAATAATCGAATCTCATTAAATGATAAAAAATTATATATGCCATTTATGTTTCAAAAAATTGAACATTACAATATACAGATATTGTGAGATTAAAAGTTAATAAATTTTAAAATGTATAATTCATCGATTTCAAAATAATTTTGTTCCATAATTTTTAGATAAGATTGGATGGAACTATAATATTTCATCTTGGAGAAATATAATATTCATTATAGTGTGATTTTATAGAGAATTATATTTTAAATTTCAATAATCATAAATGTTTTTAGGATCGTGTGTCCGGATCTATATATATAATGATTTTTCTTTATTATGTTGTAAGGGTATATATTATCAATTAAAAAGGTTGTTTCCTCAAATATAATATAAATTAGGAACATAATGGAAAAAGGAATATTCAACTATATGATATAAATATATTACTATTAATGATAAGTTATCTATCTATGATTTTATTGAATATTGAGTAACATGAAGTTTAATGTTGATATTATTTATTTGAAATAATAGTAAAATAAATGATGAAATACTTTACTTATTGAATTATTTTTTCATAAATTAGATTTTAGGGAAATTAGATATTTATTGATGATGTTATGGTCATTTTAGTGTATAATTTAGAAATTTTTAGTTATCTTTATGGTGTGGGGGGATGTATATTTTATATATTTTTTATAATCACATCATATAACTATTTTTTTCTTCATGAAACAGACGAATAATGAATTATTAAATTGATAAATGATCTTTTAGATAACTGAACCCATCAATTTTTTAAAAGGGAATATATTGAATTTTAAATTATTTTTAAAGACAATGTTTATTGGTAATGTGTCCCAGTTAATGAAAATTAAATATAGATGGATTTTGGATGATATGAGATATATATATATATATAAGAACAAGAACACTTAATATGTAAATCATTAATCTGATATTGATTTTATATATTGGGCTTCATCTTCTATTAAACAAAGAGTTGTTTTGATGAATCAAGTGATGAAAAAAATTATGAAATTAATTTACATATGATTTAATAAATTTAATTTTTATATATTTGTTAATTATTTTATTTTCATATTCCAATATTGTGTGGCCCTTATTTTAGTTATGTTTTTCATTATTACTCATTCATTGCAATTTTTTTATAGTTTGTTATAATTTTAATTGATGTATAGTTCAATAATTATATATTAAAAATAGAATACGTATAGAAAAACTCATAAATGATAAGGATATGAATGTAAAAGTAATTTTATAATGTTTTTATTAAAATTTCACTCATCTTGTAGTATTATTATATATTTTCTTGTTCTATGGAATTTTCTTATATCACATTGATCATCAAATCATCCACAAAGGTCTTTATAAATGAATGAAAACCAATATGTTGGAGGTAATTATTTCAGGACAATGGATTATATTAATTTATAGAATATTTAATTTAATATAATTTCACATTATTAATTTCAATTACATTATCAATTAAATGTTTACAATTTAACTTCATTTTAATTTAAATCAATCAAATGAATGTAAAATAAAATTAAAACTATTTAACTATTCATTTTAATGGTTTAATGAAATATGTTGAAGATTTTAATAAAAAAAAATCATTCATGGACATTGATTATCATCTGTAAAATTGGAATTTTTTTGTTAACTGTATAAAATACTATAATTTTTTTAGATTAAAATTCATATACCTAGTAAAATTGTTATAATATAAGAATATTTTTGCAATTCGAAACTATATTATACTTTTTATATATGAGACCATACACATAGTTATATTATACCACTCTGTAGTAGTTAGTGTATGTTAAAAAAAAATTCATAAATTTCTACATTTTGGGATATAAGGACTCTCATTAGTGGTCACCTCTACTTCTTCATCCATATCAATAATGAGAAAATGAATGGGAGAAATTAATTTTATAGAAATCACCAATAAGTCTGTCAGAATTCAAATCATGTACTAGAAAAAAGATAGTAATTGATAATGAGATACTCCTATTGGATTTGGATAAAAAAATTCAGTTTCATGATAATTTTGAAAAAACATTGATCGACACATTCCCTTAAACAATAAAAATATTTTCTATAATATAGGATAAAATTGTATAAATAATTGAAAATAAACATTAATATCAATGGTTTTTATAGAGATTCATTTCATTAATAGTTGAACACTCTTGATATAAAAAGATAACTATAAATTATTCTAATTTCATATTATTGGATAAAAGTTCAGAGAATAACTTGGAATATGAATACATATAAGGAATTTATTGGTAATTTCAAGAATGGTGTGTAGTTATTTTAAAATCATCATGAACCTATTCGATTGAAATTATATATTTCAACAGTGAACTTTATCAGAAATAGAATATGTTACAAAAATATATTTACATCGGCATTTTTGAATTATCTTATCCAATAATTTTTTTATTTTTCTACTGCTTCATTAATAAATAATTAAGTTATTATTTATTTATTATATAATTTATATTTTCATCATATTTATCATTTGAAACACTATTCCCTTTTAAGGGTATCCATCTCATTCAACTCCCCTCTTATCAACTACACAACATCCTTTTATACCTCCCATATTACCATATTATATCCTTAAAAACTAATGAGTGATATCTTAGATAGAAATTAGTAGGGTTATCAAATAGACACACTAGGTAAAACACCCAATTTTTCATCATTAATAATTCAGTAACTATATTAATATCATTGTGACTAAAAATTATTTGTGATCTTGAAGCCATAATAGAAACAATTTTGTCCAAAAACAATGTTCTTTATTCCAATAAATTTTCCTGAATTATAAAAAATGATAATCAAAATGTTGATGAAAATAAACATTCATAAGTCCAAACATCCCATATCCATTATCTCAATATGAATTTGTTTAAAACATCCCAAATAGTATCAAAATACCTACTCTAGTTTCAATATATTCTTTAGGGGTATGAATCATACAATAATTTTTTGAAACATTTAATATGGAGCCCACTAAACATTCCATTATTCAACAATAAAGGATCCAGAGCACCAAATTTTTCATTATGTAAGTTGGTAAATAGAAGAAATGTATAATACTCATGAATAAGCCTTATTCAAATTACATTCATGTTTATATCAATTTATTTGTTTATTGATGGATCATAAAATAGACTCATTTTATATCCATATTTTAATAGATCAGAAACATCCATAGTAATTGGAATCATATACATATAGTTCAAATACCAATTTTTGGCTCCAAATGTCAATCATTGTTCTTTTGAGAATTTTGGTTAATTACTCCTTTCCAATAAGTCCAAACATCGGCTGGATTCTAATTTTTTTCATAATCTCCCATTAATAAACTCACTTTCATATGCAACAATGGATATAAAAAATGTATTGTTTCAAAATTGATTCAGATAATACAACTACTTCAGAGCCTTGGTAATCTCAAAATATCTAGTCCTCAATATCTTACATCCTCCATACTCAAAATACATTTCAATATGATTCCAAATGGTGTTTTTTCATCCTCTTCATATTTTCCTCCTTATATAATCAAATTCTATATCATATTGAATTATAATGTTTCTATAAGGATAAAATTTTACCTCAAAATTAAAATATTTCTAGTGTATCAGGGATTTATCCTCTAATTTTGTCCATGTTATATGAATAATTCAATATTTAATCATCTCTCATCTCCTATAGTTGATACTTGTTCTTAATCGCATCCACATGATTTTTCATTTCTGTTGGTTCAGAAAACCATAACTTTAAATAAACCCTATATCATGTTCTATAGGATAAATAGAAGATCTTTCATGGATATATGGGATTTCAATCGTATGGTAGCATAAATCATGGTAACATAGTTGGTTTATTATAGGGTTTTGTTCACCTGATAATTTCATCAACATTCAATATATCACTAATGTTGTGGTAGAATTAGATATATGTGCATTATGTTATCTTCCATAAATTTAGTAACTTATGTGATTATGGCCACATGAAGAGTTTTTAAAAACATTAACCTTGTCTACATAGAAATTATTCATGTGGACAATTTATATGAAAACTATTTATACACGATGGGACAATCACTTGACCTTCCACAAGGCTTTCATAATCATAAAAAATTGATCATTTCATATCCTTTTGATGTGGCCAATCAACCAAATACAAATCATGCGGTTAGTAATACCTTTTCTAAATGAAATTAAAAAATAAATTTATATAATTTAAAGAAATAACTAAAATTGTAGTCATATTGAAATAATGAATAAATTTTTTTTTGGAAAATATATAGAATAATAATTCAGATAAAATATTTTTTTAACTGAAACATTTAAATAAAATAGAGTTATTTCAGAACAATCTAGACATTGAAAAATCATCTCAGATTATAATTTTCTCTGAATGTATCAATACATAAATTAAAAAACGATCTACAAATTATAAAAATATTCAACAATAGAACATTTAATCAATTAAATCCATATAAATTCCAAATTATATAACATATTAATAAAATGAACATAGAAACATAACATGATACATAATTAACTAATATATAAATTTTAGCACATTTTAAATAAAAAACTTTTATACCTTCAAAATTATTATATAGAAAAAAATATCAAATTAAGGCCAAATAAAATTCTCTAACACATAATATATTTATCATCATCATGTAACCATATAGTCATATTCATTATTATAAATCATGTTTAAAGACTGAAATTATGGATTGAAATAAATAATGGGTTTTCATGTAATTTTTTCCCATGATTTTTTCTAGAATAATGAATAAATTTTCCATAAAAAAATAAATGTTTTTATGAAGATAATATTCCTGTTTTTAAAAATTGTTTGAATTACATTTATTGAAATTAACAGAAAACAGTTAAATTTACAATCGACTAAAATTCCCAATATCACTTTTAATTATGTAGAATAGACTCAAAATAATAAAAAATAAAAAATAATTATGTAAAAATAAATAGATTTTGATGAATAATAAATAAAAATAGTTAATAAGTAACTTATTGATTAATTAAAATAAAACGAAATAAATATTAAATTCAGATTACTATTTTAATTTTATCATTTAATTTGTGGAAAATATATTAACTTTAATTTAAAATATATAATTTCAAAATAAAATATGATTGTATGACATTCATATTATTTTTAACAAACATAATGTATTTTAAAAGGGAAAATGGTAAAATCCATTATATCCATGATGTAAGAGATAATTAACCTCTTAAAAGATGGTACACATCATTCAATATTTATGCAAAATTATGAAAAAATGACTTATGAAAACATGATAATTTTGAAAAATGAAAAAATGGGGGGGGGGGGGGGGTTTATGGGTTCTCAATGAATTTCATAATAACAAACATAAACCCCCCCACTAACTACAAAATATTATCATGAAATTTGAACATAAATGTGGATGAAAATGTAATAATGGTTTTTTCAAAAAAATTTAAAAATTAGTAGTTCAAAGGAATGATCATGGTTCATAAGATATTAAAATATAATTGTATAAATGTTCCATTATCACTAAAAAATGTTTCATATTATTATATTATCTCTTATAAATTATATAAAATAATTATTATTAATATATATAAATAAAATTTAACTTGTATAAAAGTTGTTTTAGTAAGAAATTGTAGTTGTTAATTTTTTTTCCTATAAAATCTAAATAAATATTTAATGTGATAAACTAGATTCTAATTAATTCAATAAAATTTTCAACATGACAAAGAAAGTAATTAATTTTAAAAAGTAGCTCAGATCAAGTCCAATTTCAATGAAATCTTACAAAATCTATGTATTTTCCCCAAAATTTAATTTCATGTTGTATAGAAGAATTAATGAGTGTAATGTTAGGGTAAATAAAAATTTCTCCCTTCAGAATATATTCAATACTAATTTATGTTAATTAAAAGTTCCTCCATATATATGATTTCGGTGAAGTGTCATGTTTAGAAAGTTTCATAACCTACATAATGAAAATATCAATATATTATTCTATAATATATATTTGAATTAATATAATCACTAGATATAATATTTTGGGAAGTGAATAATGTATGATCTTGGGTATATCTATCCTTGTCAATTAGCATCACTTAAACATGATATATAATTGTTCTTATCTTCTCAAAGTTAACCAACTAACGTTGAAGATCCTCATGGTTGGTTATACCCATTATGTAGACATAAGTGTTCCTAATATTTCAAGAATCATGGTAGAATGAAATATCACAAGAAAAATTTCAACAATTTTTACACATGTACCCTCAAATCATAATTTTTATTTAATCCTAAAATAGTTATTGGATAAAAATTGACATCATAGTAGATAACAACTGATCATATTTATTGAAATTTAAAAAATAAAAATGGTTAAAATACCACAACTCACAGCGTTTAAATTTATAGTTATATGACATAGGTGTTTAGATTTCAAGAAAATATATAGTTGTAAAGCCCTTTGACAACCCCTAAAAATAAAGAATAATCATATGAAAATTTATTTAAGAAATTTCTTTTATAATTTAAAATAAACTATAATTTATAATTCATTTTCCCTCTAACAATAGCAATGGGGTCATACCCCATGGTCTTCAGTTTACCTAGAAAATAATTATACTTATAGTTTAAAAAGAAGAAATTTTTGTTCCAATTTATGTACCTATTATTAATTATATAAATATAAAAATATATTTTCCCACTCCTTAAATATCAGTATTATTTTAGGATCACCTCCTGATTTCATTTTACTGACTAAACTCAAGGAGAATTATTTTTACAATCGATATAGAATCATAATTCAATGTCTTTAATGTACAAAAGGACATGTGATGTAATTCGACACAAAAATTTAATGAGTTTAGAAAATTAATACTATGTGTACACATACATGATCGGGTTTTAAAGGTAGAATTATTTTACAATAGTGGATCATCCATATTTAAAAACAATTGTTTTCAATAACTACTCATTCATTTCTATAAAATATATTTCAATTCCCTTTTTGAGATTTAATATTTTCCATTTTACTAAAGATAATTACCTATACCATTTTTTGTATATAATCATAATTTTCCATCAATAATTTTAACATTATGTTTTCAATGTGAGGACTATTATCAATGATGAATGATTTCACCATATGAATCCTAGAAAAAATGTTCATCTTTGATAAATTTAATCAAAAATATAGCACGGATAATTGGTAGTTCCCCTGACATAACCAACATAGACACATAGTCAATGACAACATGATATATTAAATATCACGTTAATATGAAAACATTATCCAAAATTATAGGCTGGAATCATAATAATTTTAAAATCTATAATAACCTTTTGGGTAGTTATTTCATTAAACTAACATTAACAATATTTTGGAGGCTGCTATAACCAGAAAAAATTATAGTATCCCTAAATGAGTAGGAAATTGAAAACTAAATTTAAAAACCTTATGGATATAAATTTCATTCCTCTAATGTCATCCATAACAAGATTAACTGTGTCTATCAAGAATATATATTGTTTATTCCCTAAAAATAGGACTCTTAAAAATGAAACCAAAACATCTAATTAATAATAAATGATCTTGATAATTATAAAAATAAAAAATATCATAAATTAATTTCATCCTCATGTTTGGAGAAATGTCATCATTTATAATACTAGCATTTAATATGTTAAAAAAATCAGAGAACAAGGTATTTTTTATGGTGAAAAAAACTATCCCCTTTTCATTTATAAATAAATAATGTGTATCCTTAGGGTATTAGTTTTTAGTATATGGTATCATAGATCATTAATAAATCAAAAAATTCTCACCCCAAGCCTAATATTTAATCATCATTTCAAATTCTTGTAATAATATAACATATATATTCATCCTTGTTTTACCCAATTATTAGATAATATGTAATCAAGGATGAATTTTTAGTTAAAATATGGACTTTTGAACCTATAAAATTTGGCCTAAATTTATATAATGAAAAAAAACACTTGAAAAAGGTCTATATTAATTATGGTGTAATTCCGTTTAGCCCCATAAAATTGTTTACTAGAATGTTACGCTATATAAAATATATTATACATCTTATAGCCTAAAAATATCATATAAAAATGTTACTATTATCAAACATAAAACCAGAAGGATATATCAAGTCAATAATTGTAGTGATGGGTGAAAAAAGTAACTTAGAATATTAAAAAACACAATGTAGATTTCATCAAAAAATGATTCGATTTTCGTTAAAAATAATAGATATTATTTGCCTTGGGATATTGGAAAATTTTTTAATAAACAAATGTTATAAACTGATATGAAACAAAATAAAATGAATGATTTAATATTCAACATAGGTGGTTATATTTCAATAATCTCAAAAATTGAATATTCTAACTCAATAACCTCATTGAAATATTATTTCCTAACAAAATAATATTAGAAATAATAACCAAACACATTTCTATGTATAAGACCATGTTGGGTTCTAGATATATCTTTTAAAAAATTCTATACTTTAAAGTCAGATTTAAATTATCCCCCCATAAAAAATAATAATATACCATGATTACATCAATAGATAAACATTAAATGTCTGAAAACAATGTTCACCAGACACTATTAAAAGGAATCCATAACCCAGAACATCCCAAAATGAATTTAATGGTATAAGAATTTCTCAAAGGGGCATGTTAAAGTATTATTATATTGGAATTACAGGGCTACATGAATTTGGTTATATCTAGAATGAAAATCCATAAGATTGAAAATCAAATTCCTACAAGGAATGCCATGAATTATTTATTCGAATAGGGTCAGAAAATGATCTTTCCTAGTGGATTAATTGAAATTCTTATAATCATTATATACACTAATTTTAATTCCACTATTAAATAAAATATATTAATTATACTCATTGAAAACCACTATGAGACAAGATTTCATTGGAACAACATGGAATTGATAGATCAAAGAGTTATTATAAATGGGATTCAAGACCACAAAATCAATTTATTAAATTATAATTTATCAACAATATCTCCCATATTGGGATTAATTTATATTTGTACTTGAACTAATTTTTTAGTTCAATATAAATATTATTCTTGAAATATTATACCCTTAATCCATAAATCTTAGTAATAATCCTTTCGATAGCGGCTCTAACGATTTTCAAAACATATAATTTTTTTACCTTGATGAGATTATAGTTTTCATGAAATTATGATTGTTAGAAAAAAATTTACATGAAATGAATAATTTTTAGGTGCAAAAAGATACTTTAACATTACAAAATGAAGTCATTGGAAAATAGGTGTTATTTTTTTTCCAAATGGCTCCAGGTCTTAAACCTAATTCATAAAGTATGAATGGAAAGAAAATAAATCATTTTACACAATATTTTCATGATGGATTGATCCATAAAATCGGTTTTCATAATCGGTTTTGAAATCTTTTCATCCTCAAATTGATCATGGTTTCCAAGAAAAACACCCTATAAATCATATCTCATCTCTTACTCTTTACTAAAAATAATTCCCACACATGTACTTGTAGAAGAATTGAGTTGATTTACCTCATTAATTTTATCTCAAAAAAATTTCTTCTTATTCATAATAATTTTCCTTAGAATCATGTAATATATCATTAGAGAAACATCTAAAAATTCATAAAATTTTAAATTTATAAAAAATATTAAACACCGTATTTTTTTACATTAATGATGAAAAGTAATGTATCATTTTCAACATTTATTATAGAACCTTTTGTAAAAATTATGTGTATTTATTTTATCATAATGATGTAATCATCACATTCAATATCAGTGGTATGAATACTAGTAAGAATGAAGAATTTTCCTAGACCTACAATCAAGCCATCAACTCTTCATATGGGGCGTGTGATGTAGTGGTCATCCAATAGAATGAATAGTACAGTGGGAAATAAATCTCATAATATCAACTATGAAAAAATTTATCAAGGATAAGATTTATATTATAACCAAGGTCAAAATGTAGTTTTTCCTATATCTTATTTACAATGGTGCATGGAATCAAAAAAACTAGTTTGGTATTTTAAATTATTTGGCTCTATATTTTTCAGTATATTGAAACAATCCTTTGTTAAACGTTTACTTTTAAATTATTCAATTTTTTATTATTTGAAATATATATTTACAATTAATTTTAAATTGTATGGATCCTAAAAAAAATTAATGAATATGATATTAATGTATATATTTGTTAAAATACTCAACAAAAGAGGGAAGTATTGGATTATTTTTATTTTTCCAGACTCTTTAGAAAAAGAGTATGCATGGAGAAAAATTCATCATAATAGTGGACATACATTCAGGATATATTTTACAATATTATTAGTATTTATTTTTTGTTATTTCCACCACTTTTTCTTCATATATAATTAGAGAAACAATTTTATTTTATTCATATTTTAAAAATATTTCCAAAAGTTTAAATTTAGGAATTTTCAGAGTTCTGTAAAATGTTTCATCCAAATTTTAGTTTTCAGATTTTTGGGGTCCCTTCTAGAATCCTAATGTTTTTTTAATCTCGATATACTGATAAATATTATACCATTTTCCACTATATTTATTTTATTTTTACTCAAAATGTATCATTCAGCTGTAGATATTTTATCCTATTAAATATTTTTATTATGTACTTTTAATAGTTTCTCATGTTTTCGTATTTAAAAAAATCATATTAAAAATAAAACATTTATAATTGTTGCTAATGTATGAACCATAGTTACTCTTGTGAATTAGAGGACTCGACAACAGGTTGGTTTTGAATCTATCATAGAATTTGATTTAAAAAATGATGAGAAATAGGTTTTCTAATAATTCAATTTTCATTCTAGGACCAATTAGGATGTATTATATAGAAAAAAATGAAGTTATTTTTAAATGGATCTACCCTAAAATGATACCAAGGTCCATATACAACAATACTGAAATACTATTACGACATTATCGCAAAGTAAAATATATGAAATCAATTATATTTGTTACCAATCATTGAACATTTTTGAAGTTTTTATCTGAAAAATTAGTACACTTTTTGACTGCCAATTTACTTAACACATTGAGTAGAATTATTTTCCATTAATGATTGATGATTTTTTTTTAGATTGTTGAGATTGAATTTCAAAACATAGATTATTAATTTACTCTTTGTTAATCACCATCTTCCTTCAAGAATCCTTGTGTTTTGAGTTACAATAAATTATATTAAATATTTTTTTTCCAAAACATAATCTCTTTTATATGTGTAATTACTAATTGATAGATCAAACTTGTTTTTAGAAATGAGTGAAACACCATAACAAAATAATTCTGTAAGATTATAATAGTGAATCTATTTATATGGTTACTTTTGAAGAAAGTCCATAAATATGTCCTAAGAAATATTTAATTCCTCTCCATCCTCCTGGATGAAATTTAAAATTTTACTCCTAAACACTTCATAAAACATACTGGGAAAAAATTTCTAACAAAAGTCTCATAAATTTCTTCCCATTTTTCTATATATTTTCTCATCGAATGGTAAGAACTAGTTTCATTGTAATATTTCTAAATAAAAGGGAAACTATTAATTTTTTACATGATCACTAACTCCCTAAAGTTGAAACTATCTAACAATGTTATATAAATCCATAATAAATTAAAATGGGTCCTTATTAAGCATTACATTAAATTTTTCTAATAGTGACATATAAAAATGATCATATTTATTTTTTAATGATTTTTATTGTAGCGTATTGGAATTAGGGTTTCATAATTCTTAATATAGTTCATAATTTCTCATCCTAGGATGTAAAATATTTTCTTTAATGATTTCAACTAGAAAATGTTTGTCCAATTTTTATATATCTCTCTATATACGATTTTTTATTTTCAATATTTTTTTTAATTAATAGCTTTAGAGAGACTGTTAATTTTAGGAATAATAAACTGTTTATTTTTTCTATCATTGGCCTAGTATGCATAAACACACAAATTTAGTATATGTTGTATCATGATTAAAATAACACAATTAATTTCAATTTTTTGAAAAAAAATTGTATTCTTTTTTATCATTGATTTTAGAATATATTTGTCTGAAGAAAAATTACAATTAAATTATTCTACAATTTTTCAAAGATATTCAATCAATCGTTAAAATAACTTAATTACATCCCACATATAAAATTATTTTTGTAGAGAATAAGGGCTGAATGTGAAAAATGCATAATTGATTCATATAAATCAATAAGAAAAAAAATGATCTAGAGAATAAAATAAATAGTCAAACAAATCTCTATAATGTTAGGATAATGAAGAGTTAATGGATAAAAGTTTCCGTAAACAAAGTAAAAATAATAATAAGTAAAATATCTTGATAAATAATAAATTGATAGTGAATGAGACTCGAACAAGCTAGTAAAAATTATATATTTCATCACTTAAGAATAATTAATATTATGAAACTTATTTAAATGACTGTTTGTATATCATAGTAAACTAAAAATCTTATGAATGATTTATGTACAACAAATTCCCAACTATTATATTAATCTTTAATGAAAAAACAAGAATTATAATTCACTATAAATAAATTGTTATCAAATCAATATGTGTCACTCTTTAACTTGATTAAAATGTTGATCATGTTGAAAATATTTCAATCAATAACTAGCTTCACTACTTATATTTGTTTTATATTAACTACGTAAATTTTAAATAAATTTAAATTTTGGTAATGATTTTCAAGACTATAATAATAGATTAGTCTTACAAATTTTATTTTCGAAAAGAAAAATATATATTCAAATATTCAAATTCAAAAGATCAAATTAATAAAATTAAATAAATAAGAAATATAATAAATAAAATGGAATATAATATTATATCCCAAATCGAGCCTCTTTTAGGGTTCCAAATTCTCTCTTATCTTCTCTCCCTAAAATTCTCCAAATGAATCCCCATATACTAATTTTTTTAATATTACATAGATAATATGAAAAATATTAGATATCCCTGAAATATAGTCAAAATTAAATCACTAAGTGAAATTCCCAATTTTACATCACTAACTATCTAGTAACTATTATAATCCGACTGTAAATAGATATTTTTAGCTCATGCATCTAGATTTGTATGAAATTATGAAAACAATTTGTCAACATTATATTAAACATTATCATATATTTAAAATAAAAGTAATTCTAATATAATGGTTAACTAACCCTTTAACACTAAAAATTTACAATATCATTCATATCAACATAAATTGGTTTACTATATCCTCTATAGTTATGAAATTCCACGTCTAATCACCAACACATTTTTAGTGCTTCAAATATCATGGAAATAATATTTCAAAACTTTTATGTGAACCAAAGTAAACATCATATTAAACAATAATGGAGTATTAAATCTTTCATATTATTCTTGATAAAACCCTAAATATAGTTGTCTTTAATCATTATGATGAAAACCCCCAATCAATATCCATTCATCCTTAAAATGATTTGATGGTCATCGAATAGTAAAACACCAGCCTCATTTCATTTTTATCCTTGATAGTATAAATCATGGACATAGTTATTAGAATCAATGACTTCTAATTTTGATTTCCATTATGATTCCTTAAATGTGAATCAATTTTCTATGGTGATCATTGTTCAGTTTATCCTCACTAATAAGTCTCAACTTTGATTTTTTTTCAATTCGATTATATAAATCTTGTTCATATAAACTATCATTCATATGAAATTTGTGAAAAAAAATTATTATTCAAAAATATATTCATTTAATTTTATGTAATCCAAGCAATGGAAATATTAAAATAACTTATACTCAGTCTCTACCAGCCTCTTTATGCATAAGAAAGCTCCACACAATATTAAATAGTGTCAGGTTCATCCTCCACAATGATTCATCTTCATATACTCAAATTATATATTGAAATCAACACTACCTTTTTGTTGTTGCCAGAAATCTACATAGAAATTTAGTCTTTCAAAAAGACATTGTTTTTAACTACAATTTCATAAGGTTCTCAAGACGACATAGATATCTACATGGATCGCATCTTTAACACTGTATTTTAGCTCATCTACATCCACATGATTTTTCAATTTTTTTAAGTAGACCTACAATAAATTTTAAATGAAATATATCTCATGTATTGTAGGTACATAAGTAGATCTTGTCTGGTAATTTGGGTTTTCATGATTAAAATATCCTTAATATGGCACATGCGGTTGATTGATTATAGGCTTATAGTACATTGATAATTCCATACATGGATGGTTAATAACAACACTTGTGGAATCATACAATATATTTTTGGTAGGTTTTCATACAAATTAATAGTCACTTGACTGACTATAACTACATTATGAGTCCTATTTGAAAAACCTAGTCATTTCCACATTGGAATTCATCTTATGATAACTTCAAATGAAAACCCTTTGAACATCATAGTACATTCACTTGACCAGAAAATATACTTATAGATGCATCATAGTATTATCATGTGGAAAATTATTGATATGGTCAGTCAACCTACAACATGGCATGTAGTTAGTATTTCCTTTCCAAATGAAATGAAAAACAAAATTTTCTATTTATTGAAAAAAAATTCAATTACATACATATTGAACCAATGTATTGAATTATTATTTTAGAAAAATAAAAATAGATATAATTCCAATAAAATATATTATAATTAAAATATTATAATAAAAAATAATTAATTGAAAAAACATAAAATTTTAAAAAAATATGCTCAAATTATAATTCTCAAAAACAATTTCATTAATGAAATTATAATAGAATGGTTCAAAAAATTCTCAAAATACTCATGTATTGAACATTCAATCAATTAAAGATCAATAAATTATTATTTATATAATATTAGAAAAAATTAATTCAATCAAACAATTATAAATAATTTACTAAGAAGATAATTTTAGCACACTTTATTACAAAATAATTAATACATTCATAAAGATAATATGAGAATAAAATATAAAATTAATGTTACTTAACATATCTAAGAGGGTCTTTCTCCCCATTACATTGAAATATATCAAGAGGTAATTTATCCAATTTCTCTTATTTGATGGGTGTTTTTTCTTCATGGGTCTCCCTCTTAATTTTAAATGAACAACCACAATATAAATTGGTTGTAAAATCAAAATACAATATTTGATACTATATTCAATGTCTGATTCAAAAATAAAGGAATTTATTTTATAATTACATGATTAATTATTAATATATATTAGTTTATCTAGATCATATTGATAAATTTGTTTAATGCCACTTTTGGGGCCTACTATCTTCATGGGTAGAGAATGCTTTTCTAAAAAATTCCACACAAGATTATTCCATTTAATTATCAAAGTAGATGAATATAATTTAATCCAATTATTTTCTATAGCCTTAATTAGAAAATAAATTCTATGTTAAATTTTAAAACTTTTTACCTCTTTTTTCTTGATGTTATCATAAATCTATGTAAAATTAAAGAGGTAAATGTGAGGGTCTTTAATTTTCATGACTTAGAACTAACAAACATTTTATATCATTTATAACTCACTCTATCTTTTTTCATATATATTTTCCTAGATCTATGAGCCTAATATACTTGGATGAGATTCATCAATCCATTAATATATATTTCATATAGCTATTTTATCTCATTATTCACTTCAGTCTTCATCGATGAGGTTTCCTATTTTATCATTCAAACTAATGTGAACTCAGAAAGTCATCACTAATAATTAGTGTTTAATAATAGATTCTTAATAATATGGTAAAAATAAAAGTGTAAATATTGTACATTCCCCATGATTACATTTTATTGGTGCATATTGTACACCAATGCCAAAATAAATTATAAGTTATGTTATTCCAAAAAAGAGAATATAAAATAATGAAAATAATTTGAAGAGAATTGAAACAATAAATAAATATTAAACTATTCATATAGTCTTATGAAAAAACATTTTACATTATATTTTTTCCCAAAACATGTCCCACTATAGGGATACATAATTTATTGGATGTAGACAAATGTTTATATTTTGAATCATTGTGTCTTCCAGAAATCAACAAGAATGTAATATAGCTATGTTATGTCTATGTATAAACCACTAGGAACATAATTTCTTCATAAATCATAGATTATAGTATTTAAAAAAGATTTATTCTCATATTTTGAGAAAAATAATACAATGAGAACACATTTATTAAAAATTAAAATATAAAAATCTAGAATATGGGATCTTTTTCAATTAAATTTTTTATCGATGAATTAAATTAAATAAATGGGTTTCAAAAATATTATGATTTTATTCACATTGAGAAAAGATTAAATTAACTATAAATGATATTATTAAATGTAATAAATATTTATGATTTATATATCAATAAATTGAATTCTAAATCATCTAATTAGTTATGTTCAAAATAATAATATAAATATTTAATGGATAAAATAATGATATATATCAAAAAAAATATTTTATAATCACCCACATAACCAAATTATTCTATGATTATTTTTTATCCTTATTTACTAAATATTTATCTCAAATAAGAAATAATGAATAAAATAATTATTTAATCATTATAATATACTATATCAATAAAAATACAAAACAAAACAAAAAAAACAATAATTATAAAGGTTTTTGTCCCACTTTTAATTGACCACAACATAAATATATACTCACAATGGACTAATTTGGCACCCATAAGGAGATAAATATTACTCTTTTGATATATAGAGATCACGATGGTATTGAAGATAAATTAATAAATCATACAATATAATTGTTAAAATTTAATATAAATTTGAAACCATAATCTCAATTTTCCATAGTTTTGTTCCACTTATCATATCTCTCTCTACAATTGGAAAAGGTCATCAAAAAATGGTTATTAATATTTTCAAAACATGAAAACCTAAAAATTTATAATATCTAATAATGTAAATAAGAAATTATATTAATCACCACATAGTAAATGTTTGATAGATATACCCCTGGATATTTTCTCTATTTCCTTTTCCTTTATCTTCAACATGTCCTCATATGTCACAACACAATGGTTTTGTTTTAACCATGAATTTCATATCTACACCTCTAAAATTTTAAAATATATAATATCAGAAGTTCATACTTCCAATTGTTTTTTCATTAATTGAACTTCACATATCGGCCTAAATATATTTTTTAATTTGAATTATGTAAAAAATTTAAATTTTACTACATCACTGCTTGGATCAATATTAATTATTATGGCATGTTGGAGAGTATAAAATCGTAATTTTTACTCAATAAAATTCATCTAATGTTTTTAAACATATATGATACATTATAAAATTTAATAATTATTTGAATCCTTATTTTCATTATGTAAAATTTTTTCATATCCTATTGAATTGGTCAAATCATGTAATATGTGTTTTGTAGAATGATTTTTTCTTTTATACAATAATATCATCTCAATCACCTAAAATTTTTCATGTGTATCTTTTCTACCTCAATAAATAAAAAATAAAAAAATATTAAATTTAGTTATAAATAAAAAATACAGAAAATTGATAAAGTGAATTAATAGTTATAATATGTTATTATATTGATATATTGATGTAGTTTAATGTTTTTGGGGTGGTATGATTATACTCATATGGGTAAACCTGTCTCTTAAAACCAAAGAAAATTAATTAAATAATATATGGCAATGTTACACTAAAAATCAAAACCATTTAATATGTTTCCACTTGAGTAACATAATATTATGTGTCTAATATTCATTATTGTTTTTTGTTATTTGGGAATTAAATTTATTTATGGAGATGGATCCAACAACATTGACTGGGGGTGGGATGGGGATATATCCACACCCTTAACATTTGATTTGGTACTAGCTCATGATGTTATAGTATTTGTTGATTTAAAGGAGACCCAAAATCCTTATATTTTTTTAGTGGTGGTTATGAGGCACATTTTCATATACCTTTATGTAAGTTATAATATCCATAGAAACTTCTTCCTTTTAATGTTATGTTTCAAAATTATACTCTACATCATCAATAGAAAATTTAGTGATCACACATTATGATTCTAATTCTTATGTGAGAATTAATCCCTCATCAATGTCTATGAATTGTGGTAACTCATAATTATAAAAATAATATCCAATGGTACAATTATAATCTTCATGTTTTGATTTTTTTGGAGGGAATTTAATATTTTTCATCATTAAATTTCATTGAATACATATTATTGTGATTCCATTGAGGGAATGTGGTAGGTTTTTTGAGAGGGTTATCTTGAGTGAATATCCACAATGCAATAGAAAACATAATATTGGTACATTGATAGTTTATTAATATATTAATAAGAATTTATTAGGGAATTTTCCATGTACCCAATCCCAGCTTTGAGAATACAATTTTCCCATAATATGTTCACCGTAAAGTAAAGTAACTATCTATTTCATTTAAAACCCCAAGGGTTTTGGGGGTAAATATTCCAACAACACAATTGGATATGGATTCCCCTTAGTTGTTCTAATTGTAAAAGTTGTTCATTTTTCATTTTAATCTTGAATTATAATGGGTTCTAGATATGTGATATAATTATATTATTCTAGTATTGGCATTGTAATCATATATGTTGAAATAATATTTTATAGTTTAGGCCTACATTAGTCATTATCATATTTTACTTTTCTAATAACCTAATAGATATTTTTTATAAATCTCTCTATACTAAAGGGTATATATATCCTATTATATATAAATAATGTACTTATATTTAAACAACCTTATAGTAGTCACATATATTGTATTAAAATCTTTTCCTGAAATAATTAAGTTGTAGGATACCATATATGATTAAAAATATTAATACATATGTGGGAGAAATTCAAAAACCTCAATTTTCTATACCCTTTGATAAACACATTAGTAGAAGAATCCATAATGATATGATGAATCCCATTGAGGCTATTCCTATAATTCATTTTTATATTTTTGTATTGAAATAAATATTATGGGTTCAAGTATTCCGTGATGGTAGCTTAATAAATTATTTAATTTTTATTACCTATTACATTAATGTGATCACCATGACCCTCATAAGGTATGTATGAAAACTGTACTCTTTATTACCCATAAATTAACGATTTATTACTTAATATTTAAACTTCATACATCCCAAAATACATTGAAGTATTGTTTATTTGGAATCATATAAAATCAAATAAAAAATCAAATTATAAAATACATAATCTTTGTTGAATATTTCTTTTTCATGCTCATTGTATACCATCATACATTAATATACATTGGAAAACCTAGGGATTCACATAATAAATGGGTGAGTTATAAATCCTAGTAAATGGATAATCTTGGAATAACAGGAATAATGTACTATTTGGTAGACAAAAGGAATATAAGTTTTGTAGAAAAGTAGTTAGAATCATAAACATAAACATTGAGGGATGGTATATCATGATAATGATAATGGAAACATAGAAAATGAGGCAAAAATCAGAAAATATTTTACAATAAACATCGATCAATGATAAATTCAAGGAAATCATGTTAGAAAATTTCTTAGAATTTTTAGGTTCACTCCCTAATCCATTTTTGGACTTAAAATTAAATTAAATAATTACACAATGTATCAGAGTAATATTTAATTCTGGGTGCACCATCACTTTCATTTTCTTCCCATGCATAATTATTTCACGTCGATAATGAAACATGAATTCATTTATCATTATATTTTTATCCATGATCAAGGATTATGAAATAATGAAATTTAATTCTCTAATAAAATATGTGTATTTCATAAAGTTTATCACCATTAATAGGAAATTTTTATGGGTATTAAATACATAGTTTTTTTGGCATGAAAAATAATTTTGAAATTTCAAAAGCTTAATGGGGGTGTAAAAATATTCAAAGGAGGCCTTCAAGATGGTGAAAGTGGTATATAATCAATTATAAATAAAATATATATTATGGGGGGTATAGAAAAACATATATCAACATTATAAATTAGAGAAAAAAATAGGACAATGAGGATACTTAATTTAATAGGATATTGAGAGGATGCCTTTACTTGAGAGGGTGATTCAAATGATTTAGAGGAGCTCCATGGGAGTTTGGGGAAACATTAGAGGACACTATATTTGGGATGGAATATTAATGTAATTATCCATGGTTTTTGAGTGAATATAAATATTATCATTGATGAGTTTATATTCCAATTTATTATGGAATTTATTATTATTTCCCATTAATTTGTATTAAGATCCATATAAAAAATAACAAAAAATGACCAACCATACCATAGATTTTTTCCATGGTTTCTAAAAAAGAGGTGTGATATTAATTATATTATCAGTATAAGGGTCAAAAATAAGTATTTATTACACTTGATGTTGTGGAAGTGAGTCATATCACTAATGAAATGATTTTAAAACATTATAATATAAAAATAGTTATGGAGGATTCCTAATATATTTATAAAATTAGTAAAATATAATTTAATTCAAATTATATTAAAGGGGAAAATCATTTTGATAATGTAAACCCATTATTGTATTTATTTCATTATTTTATTGTCATTATTATGTCTTAATTAACACTATATATTTATACAATATTTAATTTTTCCCAAAAATTCTACCATCTCAATAAGTAAAAAATAATACATAATAGATAATTTTTACGTTATGAATAAAAAAATATTTATTTTGACCATATAAATTTATATATATGTAAATTAAATTTTTATAATATATGTTTCTTTTATTGAGAAATTATTGGTTTTTAACATTAATAGTTTTCGAACCATTATAATAATTACATTTTAATTCATAAAAATTATAAGATCATATATATTTTAAAAAATTATATATAAATAATTTTTTACTATTTTTTTCTTTAATGTGTCTAATAATCTATCAAAATAAATTTTCCTATTAAAATTGAATATTACATAAATATATAATTTGTGTTTTTCAATTCAAAATAAATGTTACTTATAGTGTAACAATGGTTAGATAAAAATATATTCATTATTGTATACAATATACATGTTCATATCATTAGGGTCTTGATAAAAATCCCTTAAATACACTATAAAACATCATAATAGTAAGGTATTGGGCTCTAAGACTTTTTGGGGTGGTTTATCGTTCATGGTTTGGTTTGGAATCTCACTGATCTAGAACATGTACCATCAATATCTTAACTCATTTTTATTTGTTGGAAATCATCTTTGAATATGTCATTGGAACATACTAGTGGTTATATCTCCCTTTTATGATTAAAGTAATGTGTTTCAAAGTGTATGATCCAACTGGTTGAGGTAATCAATTCTTTTGTCTATATTAGATGGATTTATTAAAAGCCTATATATATACTCATCATATGATCACATTTAAATATCTACATTGTATAAAATTATGTTTCATAATAGTATTTCAAATTTAATATCATATAATGATACCAAATATTTTCAGGGGGTTACAATAACTATAGGACATAATAAGACATTAATTCAATGAAAATGGGAATTTTATTTATAACATATTGGGTAATTTTAATCTCTCTACACCCCTTAAAAAACATATCCCTCGAAAAATTAATTTCACACACTAAAAAATATAATGGTATTTCAGTTTCATAACCTATCTAGGTTCCGATGTATCTCCTTCACACTTTCGGTTTCTCTATATCACAATGACCAAGTGCAAGGTCTAATTCCATATAAATTTTTCATTACGATATATAATCTTTATCAGCATATCCTCAATAGAATGATCATTCTCCAATGGTACAACCTCGTGGTTTATTACATGTGAGAGGTATGTTATGAACTTTCTCAAGAGTAATACATGAAACACAATATGTACTATGGATAGGTTTGGTGGGAGTGATATTTGATAGATCACTACTCTAATGAAATCAATGATCTCAAAGGGGATGATGTATATTGGTCTAAGAATTCCCTCTATCATAAATATCATTACATTATTCCATGTAGATATGTAGAGGATGCATTATCCCTAACCTAAAACTCGAGGACTCATAAATAATTGTCAGTATGGATCTTCTTTCAATTTTCGGTAGCCTTGATGTGAAACTTAATGGTCTTTATCATTTCCACTATTTAGTTGACTATTTGAGGACCTAGTATTTTGTGTTCCACAATATCATCCTAGAATGAATTTATTATACATATCGTCCATTAAGGGAATTCATTGAGAGACATATGGATGATTGAGAAGATGTTTTTGTATGAAAACTCGACCAGAGGAAGATCATGATCTCATCCATCATTGATGTTTATTGAACACACTCTCAACATATCCTTGAGTCTTTTGATACTCCAGTTTAACTGGTCACTAGTTTACAGTTCATAATACATGCTAACATTTAACTAAGAATTTATATCATGTTGTACACTTTTCAAGAATTTGGTGGAAAATATTAGTACTATATTAGATACAATCGATAGTGGTGTACCATATAGACACCCTACTACACTATTGTATATTCTTTCATGTTTATAAAGTGATAATTCCGCATTAATCGTAATGAAGTGAGCAGTCTTTGTGTGATTATCCATGACAATAATTATATCAATATTTCCTCATGATATCTTCAGAAGGCCAATTATTTTCTCATGATTTTTATTATTTATAACATAGTTTTTGATATTGTCCCTAGACCTTCTTCCAAACTAAATTCGAAAAAATGTTCTCAACTATGATGAGGACCCATAAGTGTTATGACATTATGTTTAATTATATTCTCTATATTTGGATGATATCATTTTAGGTTAAAAAATGTTACAGGATATGAGGCAGGGATACTCATTGGACTTTTGGTACATTCTCATTATGTACACCCTTTGTAATATTGTTTAGGATATTATGAGAATGGGACATGTCAGTTGGAAATCATAATTTATATATGTCATTTTTTGTTCCTTTGTACTGATGTGTTTAATGTTCCTTATATTATAATATTTTTATTATAGAGTATTATGAGTTTTATAATTTGATGTATTGATAAAAAACCATGATGAATGATGTTTGAGGAGAGGTGGGATTTGTTGGTTGGGTCATGTGTGATATTGCATTAATGAATAACAAGATAAATTATTTACACATGCTGTTCTTTAATGGAATTAAATATCTCGTTTCCCTTGATGGAAATGATATATCCTAAATAAATTCAGGCCATTATGTTTTATATGGCTGTTATATTTTTGGAAAATCAATGAAAAAGACATTAAGTAGATAGGTTGATGGCACATCCATGTAACCTTCTTGATTTGAGATATTGTGATGGATAGAATATATGACATATCAAGTGTTCTTATGAAGTATTATGAAATTGTGGAAATAAATACATTATTTATGGGTTTCTGGCATGTTTCAAGATAATAAACTTTCAATTTAGGATTCTTTTCCTAACTCCATAGAGAAAAAGGCATTGAGAGTCACACACTATGTGTATCCAAAATCACAGTTAAAAAATATATTATTATTAATTATTTACAACTTTTAATAACTATCATTCCCGTATGTGGTTTAATAATTATTCATATTTTCCATATTTCATTTATTCTGTCACCAATTCATTATGATTACAAAATGTGTGTGAAATATATTATAAATATTTAATTTCTATTAAGTGAATATTATATTTATTTACTAAATAGAGAATAATGAAGTGATATTTATTTAATAAATAAATATAAATTCTTCTATGTCTAATAAATATTTTTTAATAATGTCATACAATGATTTTAGGTCAACTGTGAAAATAATAAAAATTGAATACTAATTAAATAAATAATATTTAATTTTAAATCTCATGTCATGAACATGTCTAGAAACAAAAAAAATATTATTACTTAATATGGGGGTTTTTAAAGATTTAAAAAAATTATTAAGGGAACTTGTGTAATTATTTAATTTTATCCACATAGATATATAAACCTAGTAATTTTATTTTCTCAAGAGGGGTAATTAATTTTTTTTTCTAATTTGTGGGCTACAGAATTTGATAATTCTATCGAGCCCTTGATATTGATTTCATGTGGGATTTAACCTATTAACATATAGAAATATTCCTACACCATATCAAGGAGAATGATTGGAATCAATAACAATTCTAATCAAAGGTAACATATACAATCTCAGATATCTTTCATGCTTTCACGTAAAGATTCCTTCAGCGACATCTAGAGATTCATGGAACACATGTGGATTATCACTAATGGAAATATGATCTTGATTAATTCAATTAAAAAATGGTGGATCATAGATCTAGTTCTAGATCCATCAACAACGAATGAATTCAAATAAGGAAATTATTATTTAATTAAATTAATTATAAATAATATGTGATGATCCTCTCTCTCTAGGATTGGGGTGATTCATGTTTTCTATCATTATTGATTCAATACTTCTGAAATTGACATTTATCATCATGTAGATACCCTATTAAGCAGCTAAAATGTCTAAAAACAATGTTAGTAACTACCCATCACAAGCTTCCACTGTTCCTAGAACCTAATAGTTTTATCAGAGCGGTCACATGAATATTTATAATTATATAGAGATAATTGGTGATTTATGCATTCTAATTTAGTTGTTCAACTAAAGTTTAATCATTATTTTAATATGAATCAGGATATTTACTTATAACTCTATAATTTCTCATAGATCAAATAAAAACTATTATTTATTTGATTATTATATAATCAAGTAACTCTTTTGTAGGTGCCAAAAATTATGGATGGAAAAAAGGAGTACACATTGTGTAACTGAATCTACACATGGTGTACTTATTTCAAAGCACCCAGAGTAAATTTAGATAAAAATAAATCCATTTTCACTAAATTCATGTGGCATAGTAAATTATTACACCACAAGTTTTCTGGGATATCCTGTATCATGATTTACCATACAACATTCTTTGTATCCCATGTACACGGTGAGTAGTCCCTTTGAGTAATAGTTGGTCCATGTATTCCATACACAGCCTACCTGACTGTAGACCATGTATCTCCGAGTTAAAATTTCATGTAGTCCATGATCCACACTGTGTACTACAAATTTCAAAGGAACGGTTTACAGGTTGATCCCATATGTGTGTGCCTGAGATACATGGTGAGAGGTGTATACCCCATGTATCTCATCTATTCACATCATGTACATTTAAAAAACTACATATTATTAATATTTATTTATTATATTATGTTAACCTTATCAACATTTATAATCATCTGTTCATTAAGTTTATAGGATACTTAATGTGATAGGTTATTGATATATATATATACATATATATGTTTAAATAATGTCTGTGTAATGTTAAGATCTACATTTCATGTATGAGTCATATTACATTCATTACTTTATATGCATTGAAGTGTAACTTGTGATAAAAAAATAATTTAATTTGTGTAATCATTATGATGATAATACCTGTCTTGAGAGTTTATGATTACTCATGTATTCCCTATATCACAAGAGTAAAACGAATATGAGTATAATACATTTTGGGTAGATTCAGTTGGGAAATTACCATTTTTCCTCCATAGTAAATTTATGTACAGTGTTAATTTTTAATGAATGTGTTTAATTTGATTAAAATTATAATAGATTATTATCTCAAGGAAATTCAAATGAAAAATAAGAAAAAATAATTTATTAATTAAAGATGAAAATAAATTGATTCAAGTGTGATTTATCATAAATATGAATGATTAATAATTTACTGCCAGTATTTTTAAATTGTGTAATTAATTACATGCATGTGGACGATCATGAGCATAGAATATAATTTTTTTGAGATTGGATTCCATTTAATTTATTAATATATTAATTTTTTTCCTATATTCATTCTATCTTATTTTTATGTAGTGTGTATGTTCCCATAGTTTCTTTTATGTAAACACTTTTCCCATCACCTTAGTTCCAGTAAAAGTAAATGTATTGGAAGAATATCCATGGATAGTGGAGTTGGTTAATGTTTGGTGTCTTTGGGAATCCAATCCAAGAGAGATACATTTGTTGATAGGTGTAATGATGAAACATGAACATTAATTAGTTTAATATGTTTTCCAATAGGCCAATGGTTAGTTTAGTAACTATTTAATATACTAAAATTTAGTGAAATCTCAAGATCATACATCACTATTATTTTATTTCAATCACTTCCATGATTATATTATTATAGATTTTTTCACAATCTTCTAAATTAATTAAATTAATAATTATGCAAGATAGATCTAAAAGAAATTTTCATATATTTAAATATTATCTATGACATGGTTAATCACATTGTTAAATTGTATTAATATTAACAATGGTTTATAAAATACAATAATTGTAAATCAATTCATAAACAATCACTAAATTATATATATTAATATGGCGTAATCTTACAGTACTTATTTTAAAATCCAACCATGGTTCAATGTTCTTGACCATCCAATGTTTTGGTGCTTCCAATTATCAGGGAATTATAACATGACTTATTTAGTTGACATATATTAGATCACATCCAGTGTTGATTTACAATGAAGGACATGGTGTAACAAAGAGGAAGGGGTAGAGGAAATCTATATAAATGATTTTTGAATATGTAAATCCACTAAAAATATCAAGAACTACGAGTTAATGTAGTTCTCATTTGGAATACCTACCTACAAAATTCATTTATATAGACCAACCAATTTTTGGTTAATGAGAAGAAAAATATGGATCCTTTCAACTATAATGTCCAGAAATAGGATATTCTAAAGAAAATGGTGAGGTTTAATGGGTTTTGAAACTATTATGGGATAATAATTAATATTATATTTATTTATTTTCCTATATTTTATATAATGAATTACTACAATTATTCTAATATTATTTTTTAGAAACAACATCAAAATAAATTCAAACATATCACTATGATCAATATATTAGATGTATAACCTTCTCATCAGAAAAATTTTCTGTGAGTTGGAAATTCACTTACATGTTATACATTGACATGAATAAAGATTGAATGTACTATATTAACCTTTTTTTGGTAGTGCATGGTAATGAGGGAAGTAATGAAGAGCTATATCCCTATGAATAAATTCAAAATGATTCTACATATTTTCATTGATTCCTACTATCATCCATGTCCAATGATCATTCAAAGAAACCTGAGGATTTAGATTCATATATCATGATGTATCACCTTCAGGATCTCTATTAAGAGAAGGTGAGATAAGAGAGGTATGAGAAACCAAATTATTTTTTTACAACTATGCATACAGTGTCTTCCCCAGCTAATCCTCATATAGTCATGCTCATTTTTAATATTGAATGATTTGACATATTAGTGATTAAATTTATATATTATTAGTGTATATATATAATACACTCATCACTACCTAATATCGTCACCTATTTTATTGAAATTTAAAATATGAGAAATAATGTGAAGATTTCTTCAAAACTTATTAATTTAATTATCCAAGTGGATAAGGACACTGGGTGTGTTAAAACCACGGTCACTAAGGTTAACAAGAAAGGTAATAACAAGGTAAAAGGGCCCACAGCCTATAAGAATTATAAAGATCCTGATCAATGTACATTCAAGAAGTAAAAGATGTAGATGCAGGGACAAGAAAATGATGTTGTATATTTTTGCATGCAAAATGTCAGGACAATAGATGTGAAACTGAACCTAGAATAAAGGGTTTGTAAAGGGTGTAATTGTTATCAAGTGAAATCTTTCAATATATACACAGTCATTATTAAAAAAAATTTGGTTTTCACCTCTGTATCCAAATAGAGAAAAAAAGTATAATTCCAAATATTTATATAGTATATGTGGATATAAGAGAAACTAATGTTTCAAGGATAGATAATTTTTCCATTAATAACTAAAACCTTTCATTTCTTTCATTAATGATTTTGATTTCAATATATTGTTATTATATACCTATGGTTACCAAGAACATAATTTATATATCATGCCTTGATGCAGATTGGTTTATTATCATGTTATGAAATAAATGTTATTTTGTTTACAAGGAAATAAAATGTTTTATTATTTAATATTTAAATAAAAGTATTTATTTATAAAATTATGAGAACTAGGTGACATAAATAGATAACTAATTACGTTCACATGACACATAAAACACCCAGCTATGGAAGTTCCATATTATTCCTGTAAATGAGAATGTTGGACATAGATATGTCAGGATGATTATTTATACTTGTCTTATCTAAAACCAAAATAAATATGTCATGAATGTGAAAAATGAAAAATTACCAAACCACTTATCTATAGATAGGGTGAAAGGGACATAGAGTTTCTATGATTGTTAGAGACTGATGTGTGTGGACTGTTTCTCGTTGAAGATAGAGATTGAAATTATTACTTCATAACATTAAATGATTCCATGATTATTTATCGATACGTATAGTTGATGAGATATAAGGATATATACCATTAAAAAATCAAGGAATTATAATATGATGTAGAGAATCTTCTGGGTAAAAAGATACAGAAGCTTTGATTGGATTGAGGTGGTTAATATCTCAAAAATGATTTTATCGACTTCTTATGGGATTTTGATAACTCTATCTCAACACACCACACCTTATTCACCACAATTTAATGGTCTTAGTGATAGTATATAGTATACCTTGTTAGAAATTTTGAGGCTAACAATGATTCTTACAGATCATCCATTATCCTCTTGGTGATACTCATTACAAACTGTGTTATACATATTAAACTGAGTACCTAATGAATTTAAAAATGGAATTCCCTTCATGTTATGGTGTGGAAGAAAAAAATTTTGTAACATAAATGTGTATGGAGTTGTGAGGAATCTCTTAATGACTTCTCAAGAAAAAAAATAGAACCCCATGGCATAATGTGTATCTTTATAGTGTATCCAAAGGAAACAAAGGGACACTGCATGCACAACCCCTAATATAAGAAAGTTTTTGTATCCATACTAGATATAATTCATGATAGGGAGAACATCCTCAAAAATAATAGTGGGTGAAATATTGACTTTATTGATTTTGATGCTCAAAATAATCATGTTTTGGTATAGGAACAGATTCCATAAGTCCACATGGAATATTTTGTTCATAAATGACAAGTACTGCATAGCTATGTTTAAAAGGTAATAGAACTAGAGAGATATGGTTTTTAGTCACCAAGGATGGTGACTCATTATTGGATTACAATGATAAATCACTATCATAAAAGGATTTATTAATGAAATCAGAAGATAAAATATGGAATATATCTATCAATTCTAAAATTTATTCTAAGTATCATAACTAATTTTGGGTTTTGGTATATGTTTTAAATTATGTAATTCTCGATGGGAGAAAATAAGTATTCAAGAAAAACCCAAACATATAAGGTAATGTAAATACATATAAATAATTTCTAGCCGATAAAGTGTTTAAATAAAGTCATTTAATTGACTATGATAAAGAATTTTCACCATTTTCTGTGTTTTAATCCATAAAAATTCGGCTTTTTATTATAGTATACCTTGACAATGAGATTTGGTGGAGGGATGTCAAAACTAAATTCCTCAATGATAACGTTTATGAAGATGTATATATGATATAGACCGAAGGGTTTTTTCTCTATGTGATGTAAAAAGTATTTCCGTGCCACAGAGATCCATTTATAGATTTGCTAAAGCATCTATATCATGGAAAATTCAATTTGAATAATCCATAAAATAATCTGGATTCCTTAAGAATGAATCTGAGTTGTGTGTTTATAAGAGTTTTAGTCAGAATTTGGTCATTATCATAGTATTATATGTGGAGGACATATTAATTATTTAAAAATAATTAAAAAAATATAGTCTATTAAGTAATGGTCAAAAAAATGTTTCTCCGTGAAGGAATTAGGTAAAGGAGCATAGACCCTTGGGAACGAGATCATCCATGATAGATCCTAGAGGCTTTTTATACTATGTCAATGTGTCATATTGAACATATCCTTAATAGATTTAGTTTGAACCAAACCTAGATGAAATTGGATCGGGTGTCACCTAGTGTACATCATTCTAAAAAATGTGTCATGATACACAATATGATAAATAGATAATGTGTAATATCCATTATGATTCAGCGATGGGACCAATCATGTATTCCATATAATCTAATAGAATTAATGTTTCATATGATTTTGGAATGGTAAGTATATAACAAGAATATCTTGGAAAAAAACATTTGTATGATGTTAAGTCTATGATTAAGTATCTGAGAATGACTGAGGTTATGTTCATATTGTATGGAGTACATGAAGAGATGGTTATTAAGAGTTATACTGATGACTATTTTGAGACATAAGAAAATGATCTGAATTCATAGTGAGGATATTTTTATCTCAATGTAGAAGTTCTAAGCTGGAATAGTTCAATGTAGCTAGTTTTCATTGATTCAATTGTGGAGTTTGAGTATATAGCATACATTGATACATCAAAAGAATCAATTTGAATTTATAACATTTTCAAGTATCTTATTATGGTGCCTAGCAATAAATAAAATATCCCATTATATTATTCTAATACTATATTATTGACTCAAGAAAAAGACTTAAGGTGCCACCATCATATTGAGAACATACTCTATATATATCACTGATTGAGAGATTTTTATCAATGGGGTGAAGTTAATGTGATAATAGTACCCAAATAAGAGAACATTGTGAAACCTTTGACTGAATTCATATCTCAATATAATCATGAGTATCATGTGAGAGATAGTAGGATGAAGGTTGTTAGGAGTTCTCTCTAGTGCATGTGGGAGTCTATTAGAGTTAGTTTCAAATAACCAAGTTCTTTTTACATTACAATAACATGCATTTATTTTTAATATTAATAAACATATTTTCACATAAAGATTTATCTTCAACATAACATAATATTTGATAATACCACTACAGTATTTGTCTCACTAAATGGTCATAACACTTCCCCATAATGATGATAACCCGGAAGTGCGATGACACAATTCTTAAATACATTTTCTCTAGATGGATGATATAATTTTAGGGACATAAATCATAAAATATATCATTTTTGGAGATTTATAGAACATAGAGGCACCTTATCACTGTGTACTCCCTTGCTAGTACCCAGGAAGATATTATGAGAAATGTACCTACATGTAGGAAATACAAATTTATATGTGCCATTTCACGTGCCTATCTATGGGCATGTTTATTGGTCATTAGACTTTAGGATTATAATTGATGAGTACTAAATTTATATTCCACGATTTATTGATGAAAACCATTATGACTGATTTTTGTGATGAGGTAGGATATGTTGGTTGTGTCAATAGTAATATTTATTATTGAATAATGCAAGAAAATATTTATCCCATTTTTTCTATAAATAAAGAATATATATCAAAGCCTTCTATGGAAATCATGTAGCCCAAATAAATCCATGTCCATGGTGGTAGATAAAAATTTTCAATTTCCAAAATTCCAAAGAATGAGATATCAATCACATAGGTTTATTACAATGATATGCAAACTTCATAAAGAGAGATGGTTTTATAAAGGTATTATATTAGAACTTAATTATTCTTATGAGGTATTATGTCATTGTCGCATTAAAATAGTTCTTTATGTCTGCTATAGTGTGTTGCTAGACAACAACTTTTGACATTAAGATGCCGCACCTATTTCAAAAGAAAAAAAAGGATGAGAGGGTCACACAATATGTGTATTGAGAATCTCAATAAAAATATTATTATTATTTATTATTTAAAAGATGAAAAAATATTATCATCTCATGTGGATTACTAATTATTCATGTTTTCTTGATTACATTCACTAAAAAAATTATTTATTAATCATATTGTCTCACTTATAATTCTCACAGATATATCGATACATATTTTCTTTCATATATTGATGGAGAAGGTTGAATTATGTGCATCATCTTGTTGCCCCGTATTTAGCTCCAGATTAGATAGTTGACATATTCTTAACCCTACTCTTTCAAACAATTATTCATTAGCATTGAACATATATTATTTCAATTTTCTTATAGATTCCACATTATTCAAAATTCGCAAATCATATCTTCATGGATCATTTTTCTTATCTATAAGGGATGGTTAACAATCATTTATAAAATTATTAAGGATGTTTCATCATTTATGATTACCATGTCCATAATTTTCAAATATAAGATGATTAGATCCATCTCATATATCATTAATTATAAAATTCCTAGATCCTTACCTCATATTACATCGTCCACATTATTTTATCTCCCACTATAGTAGTGGGATGAGTGACCATAGTCTTTGATAATCTCTAGGCATCTTCATTGGTTCTTATTTGCCTATTTGTATGTTAATATATATTTGATGATCTTTATGGAACATATATATTTCATAGACCTCCAAAAAATGATAATAAAAACATATTTCCCTAGAGAATATTACAAAATTTAAGTACAAATAAAATGTTCGGTTGTATTGTTTGTTAAATTTCAATTTACTTGAGGCATGTCCTATCACATTATAAATCTATATAAACAAACATCCTAATCCCTTCCTTAAAGAATCATTGTACACCATGAAATGTTCTCCAATTGTGGGTAGTGTATGTATATGGGTAGAGAGATGACACTTTTTTAACTCCATGAAGATATATTCACCTTTATTGTTCCAAACAAACATGGATGACTTCCGAGTTAGCTTGGTTAGTGGGTCTGATAGTGACAACAATTTTCTAAAACATCTACGATAGTACCCATATAATACAAGGAAACTATAGATTTATCTCTTAGATGATAACGTCTTCCATCCTTAAAAATTTTTTTGACTATGAAGGGTTGATTCATATCGCATTTCTTATGATTATATTCCATAATAATGAGATTTCCTTCAACAAGAACTCATATTTACTATAATATTTATACTATTTTTTGCATCATGCCCCAATAATCCTCATGATCATACATGAATTTTGATTAAATTATCTAATCAACAAAAAATACTAAAATAATATTTCTGAAATATTCTCTAAATAGTATATTCAACATGTCTGGGATGCTTACTAGAGGATTAGTGAGTTTGAATTGAATTACTATGAACTCATAGTCCATGCACCTTATTTGAAAACAAGCCATAGGGATAACTTACATATTCACTCTTAAATTATAATATCTTAACAAAAAATCACCCTTCGAGATGTTTCTTTCTCTACGTAACTGATAGAACATGTCGTCAATCTATGGAAGATGATACGTTTTTTATTATGATCATGTTTTGATCATGATAACCAATGAAAAGTTGAATTGAACCGTACTATATCATGATGAAAATAAATGTTGAACCCCACGGTGAGGAATACAATAATACGAACCCTTTATCTATATTCTCATGTAGTTGTTTCCATAGATACTCAATTTGCACAAAAACTATTACGTACTTAGTTTTTTATAATCTCAATTCTTTATGTATTTGATTGATTGAAAATTTAACCTCTCATATTTGAGGAAGTATAGGAAATTATTCTAAAAAAGCATTTGTGTATTACCTCACAATGAAAACAAATTCAAGGATGACCACTTTCATAGTCACAAAATTTTGAGCTAGATACACTTTCTCGTACCGAAGTACTCTATATGTTTAAAATGATTTTACTAATAACAATTAATACTTCTCTAAGAATTTTTTCAGAATGAAAACATGATTCAAAATATGGAGAGTGATTTCCTTATGAAATTTATTTATATTTTTTCTATATAATGAAATATAAAAAATTCCTAGAATTAAATAAAATTTTAATAATGGAAGAATTACAAGGTTGGCCATGATGTTCAGACCAAAAAAATTTATTTTCGGGGATTTATATACTTAGGATGAAATAATTTCCCCATTTTTAAATTTTTGCTGATATCTTTACATCCATTTTTATTATGGCATTTATGAATTTATTATCAACATAAATAATATTAAGGAATGCATAAAACTAAAATAAGAAATTACAGTCACTATTATAGAATGAGTAACTATCATGCATGTCTCCACATTTTTATTGAGATCCACCTTATCAGTTGTGAGGGAATAATATCTCCCTTTCACCCATGGAGTTTTTTGGATGTCTCAAAAAATCCATGACTTAGTGAATTGGTTTTCAATGTTCCCTTTTTCATTATAGTTTAAACAATGAACAATGAATTCAGTGTTGAATGGGGAATTCCTTTACCTCATTACATTATTAGAGTCTCTTTTAATATATCCATAACTAGGATTCCTTCCTTCATTCACATAAAGTGTTTACTCATCCCCCTTAATACGTTTTTGGGTTATTAATCCATCCCTTTTGACAAGATGGATGTTAAAATGTCATTAAACTATTGTATATCCCTATTGGAATGCTAATATTAAACTCTACTTTTTACTTCATATACATTTTATACACCTGAGATTTTTAAATCTCTCATTCATCATTGAAGGCTCAACAAACAATTGCTTTATACTATCAATTTCTCATAATTAAAGGTCTTTTCATAGACTGGGATTCAAAAAGCCAATGGAATTTCCATATTATATCACCGGGTAATAACAAAAACAGAAGAATATCATGAATGTCATGTGATATTTGAATCCTACATCTTATTTGATTCAATTTATATTTCCATGACATAAAATTAATCCATTTCCATTTTATTTCATAGAGTGTGATGAAAATATTTTTTGGAAAAACTTTCCGAGAATTCATTCCATCACATTACATAGATCCCTTCCTCTAGCTTCGTTTTCATTATTAGTGTCCACCAATGATCATTTTCTCCCCCAGTAGGATAAAAAACTAGTATAACCAACTATTTCTCGATACATTAATGGATATGGATGATATTATGAATTGAGTTTATCCATTGCATATAATAAAGTGAAAATTAAGAATTATCATTTTTCAAACAATCAAACACATAACCATGATTCCAATGACATAAATTGGATAAATTATAAATGATGTTTTTTCCAAAACTTATGAATAGTTTGGAATAAATATATGTTATCCATGATATATTTCCTATCAAATAATCGGATGTGAATTATTATTCCCTTAACAGTTTTTCATAATGATCTTGTGAATTTGAAAATAATATACATCATAAGTATTAATATATGTTTTTAGGAATGCCCATTTTAATGTACCACTTCATGTCCAAGTCAATCCCAATAAGTTGTTTTTGGGTTTTACAGCTATATAAATTTGTGCTAGCTCCACATCCACTTGTAGTATCCGTACATTCATGTATTTTATTGGAAACCACATACTCTATACATTACCAAAATTTAGAAGTGTCTTCTTATGATTAGTATTATCCAATGAGTTTTTTCTATATATTTTTAATCCTAATCCGAAAATTAATTAAACATTTCCATCAATATCACCTACAACTACCATGAACGTTATTAAAAAATCATGATTTATTACATATTAATTCACCTAATACAAACATAAAGACTGATAATTATTGTTTATTTAGAAATTATAAACATTTCATAAAAATATAAAACATAATATACACCATCATTATTGAAATAGTTCTCATTATGATATTATTATTCCATCATACATATAACTACACGGATAACATGGGGACATTCATAAGAAATGGATCATATATATATCCCAGTAAGAGAATAAACATGGAAAAAAATAGAAAAACTAATAAGTGTTAGAGATTTGAAAATTCAATTTCACATAGAAGGAGTAAGAATATTAAAAATAAACAATTTGGAATGATAAATCATTAGAATGAGTAGGAGATTGGGAAATGTGGAAACAACATATTAGATTACATCATACACATATTTCAAGGATAACATCCAAAAAATCATGTTTGAAAAAGACTAATGAGGGATAATTCTCAATATATAATTACTTTCCTGATATCTAATGTGACTAAAATAGTTTCCAATTCATTAGAGTGTTATATAATTCTAGGATATCCTGTCTCATTTATTTCTTTCTCAGGTATCTGTGTTCCACATAGATTGTAAAGCATGGAATATTTTATGATCCAATTTTAATCCATGATAAATTATTGTGCAATAAATTCATGAAATTACCCAATAAAATAGGTATATGTGAATAATGTTAAACACCAAATATATTAAACGAGTATGGGTATTCCCTATAAAATTGATTTTGCTTGAAAAATCCTGTTGAAACTTCAACAGCTTAACAGGGGTGTATAAATGATCATGAGAGGGATTAATGAGATTTAAATGGGTATTTAATAATTTATAAATATGTATATTGTACGTGTTAGGAATGAAAATATCCCAACATTATTAATAGGATATAAAAGTCACAGTATAATGAAGACAATTAAATAAAGACAAAAAATAGATGCGCCCCTACTATGAGATGGTGATTACAAATGCTCTGGAGGATCCTCTTGGGAGCATTAGAGAGCCATTGGATGAATCATGAAAGGATATGTAATAGTAGAGATGTTGTCCAATTTTTTGTAAAGATAAATGGGGTATTGTGTGTGTTTATTTAGAAAATGAGTGGGAAAATCATTATTATTTATCAAAATAAGGTTTTAGACTACATATTATAAAATATGAAAAACCAAAAACATTTACATGGTTTTTTTCATGATCTAAACAGAATAGGGTTTTTTCATTACATAATATGTTCATGTGCCTAACTTTTCAAAATAATACACTTTTTATGTGAAACTGAGTCATCTTCTTAAATAAATGAT
Source organism: Viscum album (assembly GCA_963277665.1). Taxonomy (NCBI): domain Eukaryota; kingdom Viridiplantae; phylum Streptophyta; class Magnoliopsida; order Santalales; family Viscaceae; genus Viscum; species Viscum album. The sequence continues at coordinate 1,777,659,382 of OY728165.1, read as the reverse complement.
TTTCAAACCCTAAAATATAATATAATATTTGGAGGATGAAAAAAAAATAAAAAAGTAAGGAAAAAAAATTAAAACCACATTAAATTAATCGGGAAATATATTTTTGGTTTTTGAATCCATTTATAGAATTTAATACATCATTTTTGGGTCATTATTGTTACATAACAAAAGCATAATATTATTATTTTATTTATTTTTTAAATAAAAAGTATATTTTGCTTGAAAATTTTGAATAATTATCCGTTGGATATTATGAAATTCTCAATCAAAAATAATATTTATTGTTAAAGATTTTTTTTTCTAAATATGGGAATTTTCTCATTTAAAATAGATTTTTATTTATTTATCAATGGTGGGTTTTTTGAGAATTAGCTTTTTTAAACCATTATAAAAATAGCATTTAACATCATAAAAAATAAGATCATTTATATTTAAAAACCATTATTTATATATTTTTTAATATATATATATATATATTAATTTCAAAAAATCATTAATTCTTAAAAATAATTTTCTTAATTGTTATTGAATATTACCCAGAAATACAATTTTTGTGTTTTTGTATCAATATCAAAATCCTTTATAAATTAATAATAATAAGATGAAAATATATTAATTTTTCTATAAAATATACATATTCATATTATTAGGGACTTGATACATAACCTTTCAATACACCATGTCACTCTATATGATTTTGGTTCATAATTGTGGCACTTTTATGGGGTGGTTCAATATACATGGTTTGTAACATGATATAGAAGGGCATTAACTTATCCCGTAAAAAGTTTTGATCATACATGAGTTATTCGATCACGGATTCAACTTGGTCAAGGGAAAATTGCATTGCTGCTACCTCCCTTATATGCTATAAAAAATGGTCTTCATAAGTTGTGATCCCACTATTTGGGTTCATCCCTTTGTCTATTTCAATTAAATTTGTTAAAATTGAATATTTATACTAATGATATGATCAATATAAAAACAATATGTTATTAATGGTAAGGATTATTAATTTTCTTTTGAATCCAAAAGGATATTTTAAAACCATAATAATTAATTTTTTTTCTAATGTTATGTCACATAATATGAAGTTTAATTATAACCAAAAAAGAATTTAATTAATGATATTTCAGTCTATTACAGTTAGTTTTTTCATTATAAATCGATTAATGTTATATAAATATTATGATAAGGTAATGCAGTAAAATATTTCTTTAGGGTCTAGTGAATAAAATGATAACGTTTTGTGTGTGGATGAAACATGAATAATATTTTTATGTGGAATATTCCCTTATGTTATGTTAGAATACATAATATTCCAATTGAATAGATCTTAGTTTTTCTATCAATTGATGTAGTTTAAAGGGATTTATAAAATAGAATAGAATTATATTATATGTATTTAATTATATCCATCCCCTCATGGACCAGTGGATAAATTACTAATGATCAAAACCATAGAACACCCATTGATTTGAGTGATTCATCTCATGTTGATGGTGGAGTACATAGTGTGGATGGAATTTATTCTATTTATAATAATCAAGTAGGTGACATTAGGATAGTTATGATATTAATAACATATTTTGGTTGATGTAATAGTTTATTGAATGGAATAAATTAATGGATCATACCATGTGGATAATATTTTTGGTTATTTTTTTTGTTTTCTATGACATGGTCCATTAGTGATAATGAATTCTTATTACTCTATATATAGGTAACTTTCTAGTTGTATAAATGATTCCTTATATCTATGAACTCATGAGATAAAACCATAGTGAGTATCTTTATAGTTAATTATTTCATGATTATTAACTTAATAAAGTATTATATATTTATTATTTATCTCATCAAGATGAGGACCTAAATGAATAGAAAAATGATAATGAACTCTTTTGTCTGTTTATGCATCACTGTAAGGGAGATCATCAGTCAATGAATCTCATTGAGGGACTTTTAGATTTTACACCATTAAATTTTTTTCATTGAGATTATCTCTATTTTAGACGCCATGAAGTGGACCACCTTTCATTACATTATATTGATTGATTGTATGATGTGGACCATGTTTCAGGCTAGATTTTTTATAAGGATACAACCTTCATAATGAATAATATTTTAAGTATTACAATTTTTTTATTCAATGATGTTGGCACCAGAATATTCCTCTAGAGAATGAAATGAATGAATCCAAACATGACATAGAAATGTAAGTAGTTTCCCATGATTTGATTTGACTGGTCGTGGAGCCCGAATAGAGTTGTAGATCCTATTTTATGGAAGTTCGAAGGGAAAATGATGATAATTGAATGCCAAGACCATTTTGGAGAAGATTATGAATTTGTGGGCCAGAAGGAAGTTGTGAAAATAATAATGGAATGTTTTACTCATGATTGTTCATCATGAATTAATTTTACACAATTTATGTGATGTCCAATGGCCCCAGTGATCACACACCTATCACGGTCCAACGGTCGGATGCATAAAAGTCTTCTTACACACCCACAATCTTTCAGTCCTATATGGAATTCCTCATCATTATATTGAATGGAACTACAACCACACTTCAAGGTGATCCTTTTGAGGTCTAATGACCACTATTTTCTGTGGAAGAATGATATTTTGATAATTTTAAAAGAATGGAATCATCATGGTATTGGATGCTTCACGAAACGATCCCGGTGGGTTCTCCCGTGAGTGGGACCCTAGTTGGTTAACCCTCACCCAACCTATTTTAACAAAATTCACGTGTTTGAAAGATTATAATCTTATAGGAAACCCTTTAACATTCACTCAATTGTTAAATATATCTCGTATGAGTGCCGAACTATTCCATCTTGCATGAAACAATAATGTGTTTCTGAATATTTCATGCAATACTATCCGAGAATGCACACGTGGGTCGATACCATGGGGGTTATGCCCCTTCACCCTCTCTTAGTATTAGTGCCGACATATTCTCCACATCTTTTTTCCTGTATCTTTTCTACCATCGCTGACACCCACGAAAATGGGCAGTCATACCACAAACATTTCTGGCCAGGTCGAGGACATTTTCACTTCTTTCCTATATCATCCTCAACTTACAATCATGGAATTCGATGATTAGAGACACTCATCCACACTCCCTAAAATACTTTGATTTTACATATTAGTATTTTTCTTTTTCCTATATCACGAGTTGATATTTTCTTCTTGGATCATCTATGTAACTATAGTAGATCTATTCTTCATGCACCTCCTAAAACCTCATCAACTAACTCCAATGTCAGGTTGAACCATAATGGGTAACTCTTTGTAAGTACAACACCATCCATTTCTACGTGGTTTATTACTAATGGTCCTTTCTACATTAATATAATCTTTATTAAACCATATATGAATAATACATCATGACTCTTAATCCAAACATTATATAACTTATGCGACAAGAATAAGATGCCTAGAGTTCCAACTACATGTCTTTAAACTAATTCATACCTAAAAATTCAGTAATAAGATACCTTTTATGAGAAACATGAGATTACTTATGTTCTATGATTAAGATGACTCATTCGATGATAAGGAGATGAGAAATAGAAAACAACCACGAGCCACCCCATTAGGTGGATTCCCCAATAATACTCCTCAACACACTAGTGATTTGAGATTCTATAACGACCCAAAGATTCATTAATGGAAATCCCTCTTGATTTAATTAGAAGTATATTTACGTTTATATAATATGTCAACTTCTTTGGTTTTATGTTAAGAATTTTTACCATTTCTAATATAGTCGTTGAATAGTGATCACATGATTAGTATAAATTTAGAACTTTAACAAATCCAATTTACTCAGACAAAGGAAGCGATGACCTTATCCAGTAGAATTTCCCCACACAAAGCCTATATGTTAGAGATCGGAAAAGAGGTGGTGTATTTGGACTTCGTCCTTGACCAAGCCCAAGCTGAGATTCATCATGTAAAGCTCGAATGTGACCGTCTACGGGAAAAGTTGAAGTTGATTGAAATTAACACTCGAGCGATGTTATTCGAGCCACCCCAAGAGTCTGTCACCATCATACACCTTACCCTTGAGTCTTATGTGGATTTTTTAAGGGGTTATGTAACAAATAAGTAGTACTCTGTTCATGTACATTATTTTTGTATATAATAATGAATATAATTTCTAGTCATTTTTGATACATTGTAAATAGTTTTTAATGTACAAATAGTGTTTTCAGTTAATATTTAATTAAGAAATTAATTTTATTAAATTAAGGGATTTTTTATTTAAATAATATTTTAATAAAATATTATTATTATTGTTATATTAATTTTTATTAAATATAAATGATCTTATAATTTTATGAATGCAATTAAAATTTTTATTATGGTTTGGAAGCCATTCCTCTCAAAACCCGTGAATTTTCTATAAATGTCGGTTTTTATTTTAAAACTAAAATTAACATATTTATTAAATTATTTAGATAAAATATATGTTATTCCTAGAATCAGGAAATTGAAATTATCCAACGGTGAATTTTTCAAAATTTTCTGAGACAGTAAAAGTTTTGCGTAAAAATTAAATACCGGTTAAATATCTATTGTGTTTTATGACATCATAATGACCCAATAGTGATTTAATAAAATACTATAATCTTTATGTTCGGCCAATATATGTTTTACCATTAAAATAACGTGATTTTGGGTTTGTTTGACCTACTTTTCAAAGCATTAATGGACCCCTCAAAAAATATTCAACACTTTGCCTTTTTAAATTAATTTCCATTGGAGTGTGACTCACCTCCACATAAGCAACCTTATTATTTTTAGATGTTAGGAATTTGTCCATATAAAATATTGTTTTCCTCTTCCATTTTCCATAAACCATGGTAAAAAACCATGGGATGGATTGTGGTTTGTATTAATTTAATATAAGGGGTCCCAAACCTAAATAATAATGATTTCCCTAACCTTTCCTATATAAACCCACCCATGCTCCATATTCCTCCTCACTCAAAGCCCTTGGAGTTCATTATAACTCTTCCTTAATCTCTCTAGAATCCTCAAAAGGTGCCCCAATCTCCCAAGAAGCCTCTCACAAGCCTCTCTCTAACCTTTGGAAGCACACTTCTGAGTACGGGTTTTTTTCTTCCTTTCTCATTTTTGTCCAATTTTCATTAAGTTGTTTTTCCCTTTTAATTTCAATTATGAATATTAGGGTGTGGTATCTCACATCCCTCATACTTCCCTCTATATGTATTAATGATGGGACACCACTTTCTCTCTCATTAAATTCCCCACATGTACACCCGTTACTATGCTGAAATTCCGAAAGGAACATCTCTCTCCTCATTTACATTCAAGAAATACTTTTGTATCATGAATCTAAAATCAATTACAATTTTTGGGACATGTATCCATATGACCTCATTACTGTCCATTACATGTAAATATGATGAGTAACCCCTTTATCTCTCATAAACCATTTCTATGAATTCTTATGTCACACCGTTACGCTGCCAAAATCGTACCAATTTTCTAATCCAATGCCATTGTGTAGTGAATACCATGCCCATATCTCCATCAAGGGTATTCGACTTTATGCACATTTAATTATTGATTATAATGATTCATGTATTTATTCAACATTCCTTTATCGTGGAATAAATGATTATGTTTTATGAATCCATGTTTTATGATCCATGTGGCACACTTATGCAGGAAATGAAATGTTTAAGAATGGTCCGCCCTTATAGCGCTCCAATGCATTGGGTAACGTATAGTATCATGATACATCATGTGAAATGAGTGTTGAATCATGCTAATTCAAGTGCAACGAGGGTTTACTCATGCTTTATGTGCAATGAGGATTTACTCATGCTCTATGTGCAATGAGCCTTGGCTCATGCTAATTCCATGTTAAGTGTTGTTGCCACATTTCCATGTTATGATTATCATGGTTTATCATTCCTTTATGTTGACGTTTCTTTTATGCTCTATTGATATGCCTATTGTCTAACATGTATTGTACTCCTCATTTTATTCCATGTGTACTCCCTTACTGGTTTTTATAGCTCTCCCTTTTCTTATGCATGTCCTCAGTTTATCCCATTCAATGCTAAGTACGAGGGAATGTAGTGTTCATGTAAAGGATGTTTTCAATATAGATGTTGCATTTCAGGATTCATGTTTTTATGTAATTATCCTAAGCCCCGAAGAAATTAATACTCTCTATATTCTTGTTGTATCATGTGAAGATTTATGTAATAAATCATGATTAATTTGTAATAAAAATAAGGGTTGTCATAGTTGGTATCAGAGGATAGGTTTGGCTATATTTGGGATTAGGATTAGAAAACACATGTAAAGATTTAGATATAAGAATAAGTACAGTAAAAACGTCCCCATGTTTTGGTGAGTATTTAGTAAGTGGGTTATCAAGAAAATACATCCCTTTCTAGATACGAGCTGGTAGAGGCGGCTCTGGAATAGATGTATCCTAGGGGTATAACCAGAAAACACGGCTTTGAGCTAGACTTGAATGGGAAATGGTGCACGACAACAGGCCTTGCTGCACTGTTGGATACGACACACCCAGGGGGTATGTTTGGATAAAATAAAAATATTATTATGAACCCTTATTAAGGGAATAAAAAAAATGCCCCGAAGAATATTTGATAAAATGTAGATCATGAAAAGACTAAATTGAAGCCTATAGACTCTTGAGTAAGGAAATAAACGTTTATTTATAAGTCATCAATTTTTGTCTTTGGATTACCCTTTATGTGTTACCCAAAACTTTCCTTTTATTCCAGCCAATGGCTGGTAATTGGGGGACTCGGGCTAACAACCGTTGTGAAGATCAGTGTGATGACTGTACTAATGAGAAGCCCAGTCCAATGGGAGCGGGAATCAAAAACTTTTTCATGCTTCTCTCTCAGCTAACACTAGTTTTGAATAGAAACATGGTTCAAGAGGAACGTTAAACCCCCCTAAGAATGAAAAAGTTGCTATCAAGTGCATCATGAGACATAGGCCTCCTAATTTTAGTGGATCCTCTGATCCCACAATCGCTAAACAATGGATCAACTCCATTGAAATGATCTTCTCCACCCTTCAATGTTATGAACAAGAGAATGTTCTCCTGGCAGCTTATCAAATGGAGGGGGATGTTAATCAATGGTGGTGGTTGATAAAAAATATGAAGCCTAATGAGGAGATCTAGGCTTTGGAATTGAAGGATATCAGGAAGATGTTTTTCGATAAATATTTTCCGCGCACCCTCCTACTTAAGATGGAAAGGGACTTCCATTCCCTCAAGAGAAAAGATGAAGAATATGTTGGAGCGTATGAGGAAAACTTCACAAGTCTTTCACAGTATTCTTCTGGCTTTGTCGTTGTCCCCGAATGTAAGGTTGACCGCTTCTTTGGTGGGATGAATCCTAGCTTGCGGAAAGCATTAGTGATCCGTGACTTCGACAGCTATGAGGAAATTGTTCGTTGTGCCCTCAAGGTAGAAATGGAGATCAGGGAATCACAAGGGTATCATAGGGACAAGAAGCATAAGGTGTATTTCAATGCTGGTAGTCCTATGGATAAATCCAACGGTGCTAAGAAGATCCAGCACCCCACTTGCCAAAAGTGTGGAAAGAAGTACCCTAGAAATTGCATTAAGGGGACGAGAAAATGCTTCAAGTGTTGAAGAGAAGGGAACCTAGCTGTTAGCTCTCAGCAAGAAAGACCCACGGAAATGACAGAGGATAAGAACGCTTCGTTTGAACCTCAATGCGTTGTTCAATGATACAAATTCAAAGAACCAGGTCATTTTTCAAATCAGTTCCCTAATCCAAGGGTTTTTGGAGACAACCATCAACCTCCAAGGCAGCAAGGAAGAGCTTTTTCCATCACTTCTTCCAAAGTGTACCCCGACAATGAAGTGGTGACAGGTATGCTAGTTATTCATTCAAAAATAGAAAACGTAATTTTTGACTCAGGTTCTACGCATTATTTTATATCTCCAATGTTTAGTAGAACAATCCAAACACCACCACAAATCATGGAAGTAAAGAAGTCAGTGAGTACAGAAAATGGGGAAATCATTGCATCCGATGAATATAAGTCCTCCCCTATTATAGTTTGTGGATTTAATTTCCCAGCGAACCTCTTCATACTCCCTCTATTGGAATTTGATTCAATTCTTGGCATGGATTGGCTTTCCTTATATAGAGCCAACATAAATTTTCAAGAGAGGGAAATTACACTCTATATGGAGAATCGACCCCCGATTATTTACAAGTGTAAGGAGGATAATGAATCTCCTTTAGGTCTATCATCTCAAGCATGGATATTACTGCCTTATGAGCATGAATATCTGGCTCAAATGATTGATTCCTAGGAAGAAAGCATCTTTGAAGAAATTCCTATTGTGAGGGAATTCGTAGAAGTGTTTCCCAGGGAACTGCCTGGTCTTCCTCCAAGAAGAGATGTTGAGTTCTCAATTGAACTTATACCTGGGGTGTTACCAATATTCAAGACTCCATATAGAAAGGTAGTTGTAGAGCTTAAAGAGCTTAAGAAACAACTACAGGAGAATCTGGATAAAGGGTTAATACACCCAAGTGCTTCACCATGGAGTGCACCAGTCCTCTTTGTCAAGAAGAATGATTGGTCAATGTGGATTTGGATTGATTATCATTAACTTAACAAAATCATGATAAAGAACACGTATCCTATCTCAAGAATTGATGACTTGTTCAATCAGCTGCGTGGAGCCGAATTCTTCCCCAAGGAACATTTGTGGTCGGGATATTATCAAGTAAGGGTGAAGAAAGAATATGTCCCCAAGATTGATTTTCGTACAAGTTATGGGCACTATGAATTCACAGTAATGCCTTTCGGACTCACCAAGGAGGATCATGAGGAGCATTTAAGAACTGTACTAAAGACATTGCGCAATCAGAAGCTCTATTCAATGTAATGAAAGTTTGAGTTATGGTTGAAGGAGGTCTCATTATTGGTCCATATTATCACAACCAATGAGATATCTATGTACCACTCCAAAACAGATGCAATTGGGGGATGGTCGATGCCAACATCGGTAACGGATATCCGTAGCTTCTTGGGGTTAGCTAGATATTATCGACGATTTTTGAGAAATTTCTCATGTTTTTCTAACCCTCTTCCCAAGCTAACTCGAAAGGGAGAAAAGTTTTCTTAGAGTGATGAATGCGATGAAATCTTCAAGGAGTTGAAAAGGATGCTTATCATTGCACCCGTCCCCTCATTACCCACAAGTGGGGAACTTTTTGTTGTTTTCAGTGATGATTCCAAGAAGGGATTAGGTTGTGTGCTGATGCAGAATGATAATGATATATCCTATTACTCATAGCAGTTGAAAATCCATGAGCGAAACTATCCAACACATGATCTGGAGTTGGCGGCGATGATATTTTCCTTGAAAATCTGGCGGCATTATCTCTATGGAGAGAAATGTGAGATATATACTGACCAAAAGAGTCTTAAATATATATTCACACGGAAAGAGATTAATATGCTCCAGAGAAGATGGATAGATCTCATCAAGGATTATGATTGTTCAATACAGTACCACCCTCGGAAAGCGAACACGGTGGTAGATGCCCTTTGTAGAAGGGACCCAACATTTCTATCAATGATGAGAATTGATATGGATCTAATCTTCTTAGACTTGATGAAGATTGGTGTGTGAATCATAAATAAGCGAACATCATCAATCCTTTCACAAATTAGTTCTCAACCATCTCTTTTGGAAAGGTTAAAGGATGCTCAAAAGGATGATGTGGGAATTCAGGAAAAAGTGGAAGCTATCAAAAAAGAGAAATCTTCAGTGTTTAATGGTAATGAAGAAGGAATTTTGCAGTTTGGGAAAAGAATATGTGTTCCATCATATCTGGAGCTGAAGAAGGAACTATTGGATGCTGCACATTGTTCAAATTTCTTTATTCACCCAGGGATCACAAAGATTTATCGAGATCTCTGAGAAAATTTTTGGTGGGATAATATGAAGAAGGAGATCACTAAATATACATCAAAGTACCTGGTGTGTTAGCAAGTGAAAGAAGAGAGGAAAAAGATTAAGGGGATGATGAAACCATTTCCCATACTAGAATGGAAGATGGAGAAAATCACCATGGAATTTTTCACCAGACATCCAAGGACATCCAAAGGCAACAATGCAATCTGGGTTATTGTGGATCGTCTTACAAAGACTGCACACTTCATTGTTATTCGGGAGGATTTCTCTTTGGATCAACTGGAACAAATATATATCAGGGAAGTGGTAAGGTTTCATGGAGTAACACTATCTATTGTGTCTGACTGAGATCCAAGATTCACCTCTATGTTTTGGAAGAGTCTTCATCATGCGATGAATATTGAACTGAACTTCAGTATGGCCTATCATCCTAAAACTGATGGCCAATCCGAGCGGACTATCCAAACACTTGAGGATATGTTGAGAGCGCCCTCAATGGACTTTAAAGGAGGATGGGATCAACATCTTCCTCTAGTTGAGTTCTCGTATAATAACAGTTTCCACTCGATCATCCAAATGGCACCATATGAAGCCCTATATGGGAAAAGGTGCACAACAACGGCATGTTGGGATGTGGTCAGTGAACATAAGATGCTTGGACCAGAAATGGTCAATAAAATGGTGGAGAAGGTGAAAACCCTTGAGCATCATATCAAGGAATCCTAGAGTCGACAGAAAAGTTATACATATAATCGTTGACCAGACCTTGAGTTTATTGTTGGAGACATGGTGTTTCTACGCATATATCCATGGAAGAAGGTCATGAGGTTTGGAAAGAAAGTGAAGTTAAGTCCAAGGTACATCGGCCCTTTTGAGATTCTTTATTATGTCGGGGAGGTGGCCTATCGACTAGAGATTCCAACTACCATGGCCAAGGTACATAATGTCTTTCATGTATCCCTCTTAAGTAAGTACATACCAAACCCTTCACATGTACTCTCTTCTAAGGTGGTACAATTGGATGATAATCTTTCTTATGAGGAGAAACCAGTGATGATCATAGATCATAGAGAAAAATTTCTACAAAATAAGACAATGCGCCACATCATGGTGTTGTGGAGAAAACACAAGTTTGAAGAAGTAACATGGGAATCCGAGGATATGATGAAGCTGAGTTACCCACATTTGATTTAGTGTGGGAAAAGGAAAATTTAAAGGGCGAAATTTCTTAAGGGCGGAATATTGTAACGACCCAAAGCTTCATTAATGGAAATCCTTCTTGATCTAATTAAATGCATCTTTTTGTTTATATCAACTATCAACTTCTATGGTTTTATCTTAAGAATTTTGACCGTTTCTAATATAGCTGTTGAATAGTGATCACATGATTAGTATAAATATAAGACTTTAACAAATCCAATTTACTTAGTCAAAGGAAGCGATAGCCTCATCCAGTAGAATTTCCCCATACAAATCCCATTTTTCATAGCTCGGAAAAGAGGTGGCATCTTTGGGCTTCACCCTTGACCAAGCCCAAGTTGAGCTTCTTCATATCAAGCTCGAGCATTACCATCTACGGGGAAAGTGGAAGTTGATTGAAATTACCACTCGAACGATGTTATCCGAGCCACCCCAAGAGTCTGTCACCATCACACACCTTCCCCTTAGGTCTTATGCGGCTGTTTTAAGGGGTTATGTAATAAATAAGTAGTACTATATTCATGTACATTATTTTATCATACAATAATTAATATAATTTCTAGTCATTTTTGATACATTGTAAATTGTTTTTAAAGTACAAATGGTGTTTTTAGTTATTATTTAATTAAGAAATCAATTTTGATAAATTAATGGATTTTTAGTTTAATAATATTTTAATAAAATATTATTATTATTATTAAATTAATTTTTATTAAATATAAATTATCTTATAATTTTTTGAATGCAATTAAACTTTTTATTAAGGGTTGAAAGCCATTTCTTTCAAAACCTATAAATTTTCTATAAATGTCAGTTTTTATTTTAAAAGTAAAAATTAACATATTTAGAAAACTATTTAGATAAAATAAATTTTATTTATGGAATTAGGACATTGAAATTATCCAACGGAGAATTTTTCATAATTTTTTGAGACAGTCAAAGTTTTGGGTAAAAATTAAATACAGTTAAAATATATAATGTGTTTTATGACATAATAATGACCCAATAGTGATGTAATAAAATACTATAATCTTTATGTTCGGCCAATATATGTTTTACATTAAAATAATGTGATTTTGGGTTCTGTTGATTTACTTTTCAATGCATCGATGGACCCCTCAAGACATATTCAACACTTTTCCTTTTTAAATTAATTTCCATTGGAGTGTGACTAACCTCCACAAAATAAACCTTATTATTTGTAGAATTTAGGACTTTGGCCTTATAAATTATTGTTTTCCTCTTCCATTTTCTAAAAACCATGGGCAAAAACTATGGGATGGTTTGTGGTTTGGATTAATTTAATATAAGTGGTCCCAAACCAATATAATAAAGAATTCCCTCACCTTTACTATATAAACCCACCCATGCTCCCACATCCTCCTCACTCAAATCCCTTGAAGTTCATCCAACCTCAGCCCTAATCTCTCTATAATCCTCCCATGGTTCCCCATTCTCCCATGAATCCTCTCACAAGCCTCTCTCTAGCCTTTGGAAGCACACTTCCAAGTAAGGGTTTTTTCTTCCTTTCTCATTTTGACCAATTTTCATTAAGTTGTATTTCCCTTATAATTTCAATTATGAATGTTAGGGTATGGTTTATAACATCCCTCATACTTCCCTATTTATGTTTGAATTATGGGAGACCCTTTTCTCTCTCATTAAATTGCTCCCATGTACACCCGTTACTATGCCGAAATCCGAAAGGAACTTCTCTCTCCTCATTTACATTCAAGTAATACTTTTGTATCATTAATATAAATTCAATTACAATTTTTGGGACATTTATCAATATGACCTCCTTACTATCCATTACATGTAAATATGGTGAGTAAACCCTTTCCCTCTCATCAACCATTTCTATGAATTCTTATGTCATGCCATTACGCTGACGAAATCGCACCAATTTTCTAATCCAATGCCATTGTGTAGTGAATACCATGCCCATTTCTCCATTAAGGGTATTCACCTTTATGCACATTTACTTATTGATTATAATGTTTCATGTATAAATTTCACAATACTTTATCGTGGAATAAATGAATATTTTTTATGAATCAATGTTTTATGATCCATGTGGCACACTTATGCAAGAGATGAAATGTTTAAGAAGGGTGCGCCCTTATAGCGCTCCAATGCTTTGGGTAAAGTATAGTATCATGATACATCATGTGAAATGAGTGTTGACTCATGCTAATTCAAGTGAAACGAGGGTATACTCTCTCTTTATGAGTAATGGGGATTTACTCATGCTCTATGTGCAATGAGCCTTGGCTCATGCTAATTCCATATTAAGTGTTTTTGCCACGTTTCCATGTTATGATTATCATGATTTATCATGCCTATATGTTCACATTTATTTAATGCTCTATTGATATGCCTATTGTCTAACATGTTTTGTACTCCTCATGTTATTCCATGTGTACTCCCTTACTAGGGTTTATATCTCACCCTTTTCTTATGCATGTCCTCAGATTATCCCATGCAATGCTAAGTACGGGGGAATGTAGTGGTCATGTAAAGGATGTTTTCAATAAAGATGTTGTATTTCAAGTTTCAAGTTTTTATATAATGATCCTAATCCCCAAAGACACTAAACCTCTCAATCTTTATATTGTATCAAGTGAATATTTATGTAATAAATCATGTTTAAGTTGTAATAAAAAGAAGGGTTGTCATAGATTCCCTCATGACTGGACTTGAAAAATCATGGATGAGAAGAATTAATTTGTAATCCCCATGTTCCTCATCCATTCACATGATGTTAAAATGAATTTTTACCCCATGAAATGAACATGGTATTCCCTCACATCCAAACATAATGAATACATGACTGGCATCTCCCATGTATAGGACCCATCCATGCCACTACTGCTCCACAGTTGAAATAGAGTAGCTCCCATATATATGCCCCATCCCCACCATTGTACATACATAGCGGCACCCAGGAAGCACAAATGAGTTATTCTAAAATAGATACTCAATTCTTCTATTAGTTCATAGTCCTCCTCCATAAGTGTATACCCCAACAATCCCCATGTTTTTTGGAATGATCATGCATGTATGCCATGACATATTTTCACCACCCTAATAGACCTCATCCTCTTAGGTGACCCATAGTCACCTTATCAAACTATGTGGGTTCTGATCCACTCCTCTTATGTAGGGTATGCAGGATTCCTCTTAGATGGTTAATCATGAACAATAATAAACCTTAGTAATTCCTCTGATGGATGTACCCTCATGATGTGACAATTTCTTTTATGGGACACATCTACCGGATACCCATCAATATGGTCATTAGATCCATTCTCCAACCCCTTTATAGAAAAATGCGTACATTTATTTCCTACTAAACATGACACGTAAGAAGCCTTATTTAGTTTCAATACTAACACCATCAACAATTCATCCACAACAACTCAATCCATCCAATCCACCTATAATAAATTCTGATTTTACAATAGAAACCACATCACAGTGAAAGAATTACATCTAACTGGGGAATTTCTTCACGTAAGCCCCACCCCCATCATCGTTGATCATAGAAACACCTAGGAAGTCTCTTCTTGTAAGCCCCATTATGTCCAATGATCAAAATGGGTTTTGATACTAGTCTACTAAAAAGGGTATGCTAGACACCTCTATGATGTTTAATCTTGACTAATGTAAAACCTTGGTGTCTCCCTATTAAGTATGTACATTGCTGATCCACCTCTAGTGTTGTCCAGATCATCCTTCATGGTGTTACATCTACCCTATATAGGAAACACCATCCATTTTATGCTCTCATTGGGTGTTCTGATCCATCCATATGATAATATTTTTTGAGTCTCCATCTTACCTATTAGATCCTCTTTCAGTGTGGTCTATATCACCCATAAATTCATGACATCATCCCATTAAGGGATACACGGCCCAAGGACGACTCTTATTAGGGATTATGATAAATCCATAAAGTAAACCATTAGGTTTTACACATTTGTTGGTACCTCTCTAATCTACCTATAGCGAAGTCCATATAAACCTTCATGGTGTAACATCATCCTATTATAGGGAACAACACCTTATACCCTCTCTATTTGAGAATTCTAATCCATCCATCCATCAATAAATCTATTATGGTGCTCACTCTTAGAGATGTACCTATCTGATCTACCTTGATTGGTGTACAAATGACCCCTTATGGTGTGACATGACACATTTATGTCACACACTACCCCTTGTCCTCTCTCATCAGGTGTTCTGATCCATCCATCCAGTAAACCATCTATCTGCTCCCTCCAATAGATTTTCGTATATGATCCACCTCCAATAGTGTCTAGATCATCATTCATGGTGTTTTATATTCCCTTGGTTGGACACAACACCATGGATCTGATCTCATTGGGGGTTCTGATCTATCTATTTGTTAAATATTCTAGGTACTCCCATCTAGGGACACACCTATCTGATCCCCATCCTCCAAAAATTCTGATCAATATCTATCCATCTCCATAAGATGATAGACTCACATCCATCATTATGATAAACCATATATTCCATAGGAATACCTCAGAAAAAACTTATGGGGAAAAATAAATCATGGCTGACATGATATGATTGGGTTTATAGACTCATTAGAAGCTATATTATGAGGAGGAATGCATGTTCCCCATGTACCAAGCTTCCACAGATTCACAAACATCCCAAACATTAAAATCAACGGCAACCCATGTTTTCTACACTGTCAAGACTACTTGGAATGTCCTAATAGAAGTACAATAACTAAACGGTGTCCATAAAGATATGTAGACAGGATTGAGTATCATGAAAATGACTCAAAACATTTTGGGATACCCTAACATGGTGATAAATTCCAATGAGAAATCCATGGATAGAGGAACCAATATCACATAATTATGTTTCGATTGAGGATCCAATAACCCCAATCATGGTGGTAGAGGCCTCCCACCATTGGAAAGTGGGAATGACGGTAAAATAATTAATGTCTCCATTATGATGCACACCTTAACCATAAAATCTTTGGAAACAGTGTAATTTTATGAAGGGGAGGAACTCTTTTTTAAATTGACTTATTTTCATAGGATGGTCGTTTATAACTGCACACATGGAGAGGATGTTTATGGCTTCTTCATAATATTTATTGTGTTATGGGAGAATATTAGTAGTGACTAATTGTTTTATCAATGGTAAAACCAATAAAATTGTGGCCTTAGGTATGAAATAAATTACTATTACTTATCCTTGGAAAGAAAAACATGGTTTATATATTCATAATGATCTCCATGAGGATGAACTACATATTTTGTCTATGGAATTCTACATTAAGGACCTCTATGATGAATACTATAGAAATGAAATTTAATGTGGCTTGAAATTTCTCCATCATGAGATTATTTATAATAATGTATTTATTCCCTCATATGTCATGTATTAGTTTCAGAAGACACCAATTCGTTACATGAGAGTGTTTGAGAATTCTTATTTAAAATGGATCATTATAGTCCTCATATAATTGTTGATATTTCCTGAATTTTTTTATAACTAATATTAGGTTTATGAATTTTCTCATAAACACAAATGATTAGTTTTCCACTAATAAAAATTCATTTTGTGGGCTTAAATATTCTTGAATGTGGTTGGTATAACCTCTACCAAAATATTCAATGTGCATGGGAAACCATAGCATTGGAAATGAACATTGTTTATTATATCTTTCCTAAAATTATTTATGGTAGAATAATTTATATACAATAATTAGTTTTTTAATCCCATTAGGTATTGAATATGAATATTTTATTTATCTGAAGAATAATTATTGATGTTGTTTGTTTTCACATTTATGGTTTCTTACTCTATTTTATCATATCATGAATGTGAGATCCTTAATATCAATATCATTTATAAATTTTCTTGGTTCAACATTAATGATATACTTATTTCATTATGAATCCATCGCTGCATCATGGTATTCACCACTTGTAATTTTTTGTACAATGCGGGTGGAAAATGTATTGGTATCATGGAGATGATGTAATTTCAACAATGATAATGGTGTAATCATGGGGTTAAAAAAGTTGGATATTTGAAAAACTCTACTATATACTTGATTTCCCCAAGTTATGATAGGAATCCTTATTCCATGATGGTTGTTATCAAGGATATACATTTGGATTTTACAAGAGATTCGTGATTAAGAAACGCATTAATGGGGTATCACAAGTGGGAATGAATGGTAAATAAATATCAAAATGGGTAGATGATGTATTGTTTAGTATAATATTTTTGTATATAAAATATATTTAATATTGATGTTTAGTTTTTTTTTCATATAATATGTGTTGAAAATGTGGTCATATGAGGGAAAATCATCCCATAATGGAGCTTGTTGTCTATTCCATGAGTCTATTATATATTTAATCCACATCCATTAAATCAACCTCACTAGATATACTCGGTTACATTTCCGAAAATAAATTGATAAAAACAAATTGACTTAAAATATCACTACTAAAGGGTATTATGTTTTCAAACATTTTACCCATGTTATTTTTTACTCTATAGTTTAAATCCATACAAATAGGAACACTATAATTTAAAACTATTCTAAAAGGATTATTGATATATAAAGTTGAATATTGTTAATAAGGGGGAGTTCATCCAATAATAATTAATTTCAATTTGTAACCATGATAGGAATCAAAACTCATGATGTTTTATGTTATATAAAAACACATGTTATGCCTGTTATGTTAATGTGTAAAGGACAAAGGGTGTACATTTTATGTTCATGAATCTAAGAAAATTGATTTGTAATGTTGGTACTTATATCCAATATCATTTTTCTTTCTAATTATGTTCATGAATCTAGGGTTTTTTTAATCACTTTTATGTTCTTTCATCCAAGGAGACTTTTTTTTCCAGTTAAATGTTACAAATGAAGAATTATTAACTAAAATTAAATAATAATTGGATGTGTGTGGGGCTTATTCATGGAAATACCTTGTTTTTTTACTCAGTAATATGGTCTTTTTGAATACAGGCAATTTTTTATGGAAAATTATGGAAATAACTCCCCTTGATTTCCCATTAAACAATATACAAATCAAGGAGATATATGAATAAATTCTTAATATCCAAAAAACTCATGGGAATGATTATTATTACTATAATAAGTCTTCCAAGTACTATATAATATATTTAATCTACCCATAATTATTTATTTATCAATTATAAGTCTCCTAAACTTAGTGATACTAATGAATTTATTCCTCATGAACTTCCATTTTTCATAATGGGGATCCACATGACCTCAAATGTTAAACCTAAAACTAATACATCAAAATATATGGTTTTTAGTTATTTTAATTATCCTACTATACCAAGGATATATTATCTTACTGTACTGATATAAAATAACCTATACATAACAATATCTTATCCTCACGAATCTAAATAGTATACTCATATTGAGAATCAATCTATGGAAGTTAATCTATATATAACTTGACATGAGAACCCATTTTTCCATAAAACCTTCCAAAATGAAGAATTAAATATTCAATCATGTCCATAAATAATGGAATTAGATATCCCATAAACCCTCATAATTTTATAAACATAACTCTTCCCACAATATTCTATTTTATAGGTCACTCTGATCAGAAGTAAATATGTAATTAATGAAAATTGATTAATAATAATTTAGACACGGACCTTACCATTTTTCAATATTAGAAAATATATCATTAAATCTAAGGTAACATCATCCTCCCCATATACAAATATCTAATTCCAAGATGACATGATATCTATAAGAATATTTAGAAAAACATTCAATGGAAATTCAAAAGATTTTCTTAACAAAAAATCCACGTAGGTATATCTGTCCAGTCATAATGTATTTCATGGAAAACAAGTACATTTAAATATGAAAAATGTATTTCCATCACTGGCTCCATCAAGAAATAATTTTTGGTCATGGGTGCTAGAAAAACATCTCTTTACTACTTAGATAAAAAAAAAATATATCAACAAGAAATGATACAGAAGAAGACACTCAATATTAAATCAAGAACTAATCTATATTAGACTTCTTACTCAAAGAATCAATAATGTAATTTCACTTCCCATGACTATATATCATATAAAAATAAAAATACATATCATATCCAACCTATATCTTCTATAAAATATTTAAATATCATTTTCAAAAAATATACCTTAATCACTTATACATTATGAATACTGTAAACATTAGATTAGATAAATTGCCTTTTAAAAATTATAATGTAATGATTAACTATAGGAAATTCAAGATAATATGTAGGGTAATTATTTTCATTTATACCATGTTTTCAAAAATCATATTCCGATAATCTATCTTCATGCTTAAATGTAGATCAAAATTTCACATCAAATGTATTGTATTCCTCATTATATAACATTATTATATATATAAAATTATATTAAGTGTCATTGGAATCTTCTTATTCAGTTATAGGAATTTATCCACATATTTATCAGTACACTGAAACATTACTCCTATGTCAACTCAATCATTGACCTGGATATGTGGAAGAGGTATGAAATAAAACAATTACAAAAACATCCATGACCCAAGAAAATATAGATCTTAAATTAATTGATGGAATTTCCCAAGAAATATCATTAGAAACCCTCTGAATAAACTTTAATATCCTTGATATATATACCATATTCTTATGAAATTGTACCACTCAAATACAAAAATGAAACATTAACATATTGGAAGATGAGAAATTATCAATCAATGTGTCAATGAAAATAGCCACGTGTTCCCCAAGAATAGAATCAATTCTTCAGTATATCAATATATCATGGATAAGAAATATAAAAAATAAAATTGAATTAAGAATAAATAATTGTTAATTCATCATATTAACACCACATTTTATTTTTCACATTGAATGACATTGCCTGGAATAAGAAATTTCTAAAACATGTTTAAAAAGTTGTCTTATACACATATTTTACAGGAACTCTAAAATAATGGTGAATAAATAAAATATATTTAATTGAAAATATATGATCAGTAATAAATTAATTAAATTCATCAAAAATAAGAGGAAATTAAAATCAATTCTTAATGACATACTAGTTTAACATGTGATAATGAACAAAAAATCATGACCTCTCATATTATTTCTTTGCAATGATAATTAGATCACCCCATTGATAGTAACCCTACCATATGAATCCTGTTAATATGTCGTATTTATAATGAGTCATTAAATAATTGATTGTATATGGTACCATGAAGTGATATATTATATAGATAGGCCTAGTATCTTGTAGTAATCATTCATAAACACACGTCCCACTCTAGTGGAAACTTATCAAATTCACCAAAATATCCATATACAAAAGAACCATAAGTTGAAATTTACAATACAAAACAACCACCATAATTTCTAAAATAATACCTAATATATAATTTAGAATCACCAATAAAAAACTAAATAATAAATGGATTCATTGGTATGATAGTTCAATTCTATAAAAATTAATAGGATTCATCTCTTGATAGAGACAATGTCAACATCTTATAGTAACAGTTTTAATATTCTTGAAAATAGGAAATCAATTATTTCAAAATAATAAAATTAATGATTTTCATCAATAAAAGATAAAATCAATAGTATGTTCATATCCATAAATATACAAGACACAGTTTGGGTATCATTTGATGATTTTCTTCAATTAATATAATGTTAAATTTAAACACAAAAAATATAATAATTCAACATAAAAAACCATTACTAATATAGAATAATCCAAAAAAATGAATGATAATATCTATAATCATATTTTAAAAAATCCAAGGTATATATAACCTACATCATACTTCTATTTATAGATAACTCCCATTATGATCTACTAGTATCCTATCAACTATAAACAAATGTCTAGACTATGCACCTCGATCTGTATATCATGCTTTGATATTGTTTAATAGATTATGAAAGAGATTCCTAACAACAAATTAATCATGTAATTCATCCCCTCTAACATACGTTTTTAGAAAGATACCGAAAAATATATATATTTATACATGAGTGAAACTTTAGCACCCACGGTGTCAAGTAAGTAGTCCATTATTTATGTATTATATATATAAAGTGTTTGGGTGAAACTTGGGAGGGTTTGGAAACCATATAGATATTTTTGTGGATTTTATATTATTTCATGGTTTGACAAAGGATTTTTGAAATAATTCAACTCATATAAGATACTATGCACAGTGAGTCATATGGTTAGGGGAAGGTTCATGGGAGATGCAGAGTTTGTCCAAATCCTATGGCTGCCCAAGAAAGACCATAAAAATTGGGATAGAGTGAGTTTTCATGGTTGGAACATAATATTTTTAATAGTTTTAGTTAACTATGTAAGGTCCCCCTTGGGGTTGATCTCATGTGTTTGGAATGGTGTGCCTTACTTTATGACTAACCATGTAGGGTTTCTAAATAATATCCAAAAAAATGGATCTGGTCGAGACTATATTTTATCATCTTTTTTCCCCAAAATATATTATAATTCTACTATTATTCCCCCATAATATTTGAAACACATACCCATACAATTGGAAGACATCCATTGGTGTTTCATGGATTGTTGAAGCTTGACTTTCCTAGTAAGTCGTCATTTATGATATTTGTTCATGGTTATTCTTAAATCAACTTCTCTTATCTCTTTAATTTTCATTTATATAGTCTTATACGAATTGATCTAATGTTTCTTATGGAAAACATGTTTTCATTTCACTATTTACATAATTGGTGAAGATATCTAAGGCATGTTTTGGTTATTCAACCTGGTTTTGTTGGTATTTTCCAATCATTTTTATTTTTCTCCATAAATCCTTATGAAGGTGGATTCACTATTGACTCCAATATATAGAACATGATGGATGAAATTTAAATTTACTATATTTATGAAATTTATTGTGAAATTATTATCCAATTATTAATGGAAACCCTTTTTGTTGATAGTTTATAAAATTAAAAAAATTTGGTGTTTTGATTAAAAGTTAAAATGGAAACTTGTTTCTAAATAATGATTTAAAATAATTATTTGTTTTTGATGCATGGAATGTATTTTCAATAAAAATATGGTTTTATTGAAATTGTTTGATCGAGATGGATTTTCACATGCTCATCTGCAATGATTAAGTGCATTTGTAATGGCAAGGAAGGTGGACATGAAGTACAACCGTCAAAGGAATGGGTTATGGTTGTGAAAGTTCAGCTGTCAGTTGTAACATAAATATTTTGTGATTTTATATGGGGGTGTGTGTTGTTGTGTGATATGGAATGGGTAATTCAAATTGAATTCATGAAATGGTTTGAATGAAATGATTTATTTCATTCCATGAAACATGGTATTGTTTTGATTATTTTTTACCATAAACTATATCTTATATTATGATAATAACAATTTATAGTTATATTATATTTTAGGAATAACATGTAATATCCTAGTTTCATTGTAGGGATTTTATTTGGGGAAATCTTGTAGAGTTTCATTATTAACCCATACTTTGGAATTTTTTTGTTTTGTATATATCATTTTTCGGGACACATGGAATGGTAAATGTCACACTTCATAGATTTGGATCATGATCCATGTGATTTTTTGAGGTATTCGATCTTGGAGAATTTTTTTAGCATTTGATTTTTGTTTGGTGTTATGGATTTATTTTGATTTTTCCTTCCTCTATGTGCTTTTTAGTCAGTTTTAATCCACTATAGTATACTTCTGTTGTTATGTTTTGATATTAATGGTATTAAAGAGGGGTTATTACATTGTTATCATGCATCATGTAGTGGTTATTTAGTTTTGGAATGTCAAGTTGGTTGTTTTATTTTCAAAGGGAAAATCATACCGCATCTCTTAATGAATCCCATGGCATTTACTCCCATCCTTTGGTTTCTCAGTGATGTTTCCTATGATCTGTTAAAATTCCATCAACTTCTCAATCCAATTCATAGGGGAGAAACATAACAAGTTATATAATATTGTTTTGTCATTTCCTAACAGGTGTACATCCGTTCTCTCAGTCTTTTATTTGATATTCATTATGTTTTATTCATTCATACATGTTTTTAGAAATGATTAGGAATATTCGGACATGAAATATAGAGAATTAGAAGAAATGACTAACAATTTTATACTGAACATCATTTTAGTTTGGACTAGGGTATAGATGTGTTTTTTATTCATCTATAATATTCGAAATCTCATTTCCATGGGTTTAACCAATGAGATGATCATGAAATAAATAAGAAAAATTTATTCCCACATATAACATTTTCTATAATGATTTTGTGATATTTATTAATATTTTAAAAATGTTTCAATAGGTCTCAATTGTATGTTTTTGAAAATGGATATATTTTTTATTTTAAATATGTGTTGGGTTTCAAAATAATGTATAATTATTTCATTAAAAATAATTCAACATGGTAATGATAAATTATTGAACTCACCAATTTTATAGTTATGATGCGAGGGAATTTGATGTTATTTATCATTCAAATACAACAGAGTGAGACTTATGGAGTTTGTTGTTTGTTTAGAAAATGAAACCCAGTAAGAATTGGTGAAACTGACTAGAGGAAATTTCCATGAACATGGTTTCACCTATTTCACATGTGAACCCACAACTAGTTCAGTGTGTTGTCCAATATTTTCTATATGTTGATACATGAAACATAATGTATTAATCATTTGATGCAGATCATTTTGTCCAGTTTTAGAAGTATAATACACCCATCATTTGGTGTGATTCATAACCCAAAATACGGTGGTGTAGATGAATAGGATGAATCAAATATTCGATTTCATTATCATAACAGAAGAGATGAAAGTCATGGGGGGAAATATCCATGATGGAGGATCGTGCACACCAGTGGTGGGATTTATATATTGAAGATAAGTTAGACAAAGGCCTTGTATTGGGGGGGGGGGTTGTAAAGAATTATAAATCAATTAATTATGTCATCACACATTCATAATTCAAAGAATAGTGGAGTTTATCAGTTGAAGAAGGGAAATTATTTATTTCATAGAGTATGTGGCTAAATTAAATAATCTTATCTTATTTTCACACAATTTTTATGGTAGTGTGTCCTTAAAGGAACAAATATTTGAATCGAGTCTGAGGTTGAACATTCTCTCAATGATTTTTTGCTAAATATTTTGGATTATATAGAGTTTTCTAATAGAGATAAAATGGAAAAAATGTATTAGATGCTACGGGGGGAGGATATATGTCGACACATATGGGAAATTGTGGGAACTCAAATGCTGGGA
This sequence comes from Viscum album, assembly GCA_963277665.1. Classification (NCBI taxonomy): domain Eukaryota; kingdom Viridiplantae; phylum Streptophyta; class Magnoliopsida; order Santalales; family Viscaceae; genus Viscum; species Viscum album. The sequence continues at coordinate 1,777,634,823 of OY728165.1, read as the reverse complement.
ACAAGTAGAAGAGGGTGACCTATTATCAAGGTGGAAAATGACATAGAATCATATGGATGGATCAGTAAATATTCATCCAATACCCCTGATAAATTTGGATGTTTCTAATGTTGTAATCTTAGTCGATTGATGTGAGAATATATCAAACCACCTATACAATTACACAATTGAAATCATATGAAGAATATTTTGGGGCATTATCGCAATACTCCATGTTTGGGTGTTCTGAACACTTCTATGGTGTCGTAGGTAGCATATGCTTCTACAGGATGAGGGAAGAAGAACAACCCTCTTTATCATAATAGATCTTGTGATGATATATCTAGGAATATAATGAATTATTAGGATGTGATGTCACATATTAGAAATAAAGAACAAAGTGTCATGAGAAAGATATAATTTATATTTGAGAAGGTTATAGTAGATGATAAGTCTATACCATTGAATTAGACAGGTATAGTACATTAAAATTATACCCTTTTGAAATATTTTTTGATACAGTTTCATAACATTATTTTTTCCGTGCTACTGATCTATTATGTTTGAGTGTTGTGATGATTCCCTTTATGATAAAAATTAAAACTCCTCTTTTTCAAAGAGAATTTAGTACCATTATGTTTAAATCATGTTCCATAACAATTGATGGAGTTGATATATTTTGGGATTTCTCTATTCAGTAAATTTATGTTTATGATATAGTACATGGTATGTATTTGTTGAAATTGTTAAGGAATCACATTGACTATTATACAAGAAATGTCCATTTTACAACCGAATATTGTGTTGAGAAAATATTTTGAAGAGACTAAAATGTAAAGGCATGTGTAATAGGCTATATTTTACCAATATTTGGAAAGATCATATAATATTTTGCGGCATTTAATTTTGAAATGATTAAAGTGATCAAGGATAGAAGTTTTTCATCTGTTCTTGATAAGTTTTTTGATGTCTTTCTTGAGATTTTTATGGAGATACCGCATATAAGGGAGGTTGAGTTTAGCACTTCTCTTATTATAGGTTGCAGTGCTATTTACATCATTTATTATCTTATGGAACCAATAGAATTAAGTGAATTCGATGATCAGTTTAAAGAGCTAGAATTAAAAGGGTTCATTTAGGATATCACATCTTCGTGTGTAGGACCAGTCTTGTTTGACCAAAAGGCGTATGGATTACTTTGGCTATGTAAAGATTATTTTAATAAAAAATAATTTAATATAATGAATTGTTATCCAATTCCAGGAATTTATTATCTATTTTGTTTGTTGTGGAGAGCATAGTTGTACTCTAGGACTAACTTTTAGTTTGTATATCACCAATTGCAGGTTTAGAAGTGGGATATTCTAAATACAACTTTCAGGAGTTGATTTCACCATTATGAATGTGTGCTAATGTATGTTGGTAATAAAAATTATCTAGAAGAATTTAAGTAATTGAGGAATTAGATAATTAAAATTTGGTAGGATTATTTTGTGGTTGTTCTTGAGGATGATATATTGGATTTATCATGTAAAAGGGATGAGAATGAGAAACACTAGGAGACAGCGTTGGGAATATTTAGGGATCATCAGTTGTATGCCAAACTATCAATGTGAAAATTTTGGATGTAATTAGTACATATCCTTAGCCATGTAATCTCTAAAAAATTTGTTTATGAGGATCCTAAAAAGATATAAGTTGTTAACTCTTAGAATAATTCAAAGAATTTATTTTAGATACATTGTTCCTTGAAAATCAATGTCATTAATGATGGTTTTTTTTTAATTTTTCATATATGGGATCACCTATGACATATTTTGGAATTAGAAAACGAGTCCCCAAGATATATAAAATGCATCCATACATTACTTGATCTCATAGCCCGTTTTTTATGCTTTGATTTGACTGTTTGTAAGTCCCGAATGACGTTACAGATTAAGAGTTATGTACATTCATTGTTGGGCTAGAAAAATGTTTTTAAGACCCATTTAACAATCTCCCTCCATGATCTTGGTGAATAGGGAACTTTACCGGAGCCTCCAATATCACCACAGAGGCCATAACATCAGCCTATAATATAATGAGAAAATTGAGGGAACTTGACTGGAGACTCTGCAAGTGCCATGAAGGTTGTGATGTATGCTCCTTTATTAGGAGAAACGTGAGAAAACTACCTCTGGTTGTGGAGCGTGAAATCCTTCAAGGCATAATTTTCTCTTCATGACATTTATAGTTCTTTACGGCATGCCCCACAACATCCATCGTCTATAAATAGATGACTCACCCCCCCCCCCCTTATAAACATAGTCATGCAACACCTTGGGAGGCTGGTATATAATTTTTCGCAGCTCCCCAGCATCACGAAGTGATTCCCTTCACAAAAGGGATCCACCCATTATGAAATAATAAGATCATTCAAGTTGGTCAAAGCCTTGTTGGCATATTTTACCCATGACCTTTTTTTCTATGTGAGTCTCTTTCCTCCATGAGCCGCATTGCTCCACGAGCCTCATCGCTATGCAAGTCACTTTGCTCTATGATCCCATTTTCTCTATAATCCCCATTACTCTGTGAGCCCAATTTCTCTTTGATCCCCTATGATCCTTGAGTCCATGCTCCTCGAGCACCATTCCTTTGCGAAGATACTTCGTGAATACCTATATATCACGAAGATACTTTGGGAAGATCCTACATACGAACCCACCTTTCTATAACACAGTTGTTGTGACCCTGTACCCCCCCCCCTCGGGATCACCTCCGGTCTGTGGTCCCATCCTTTCGGGCTAGTCCCTTCACTTCCTTCACTGACCCACCTGAAAAATCGAGAGTCACACCATCAACATTTATGGCCCGGAGGTCAACATTTTCCATTGCACCCATGTGCGCATCCACATACCACCTATGGAATACCGGGATTTTAGATAGTCCTCTAAAATGCATTAAACACATTGAGAGACATATTACACTTACAATGATTTCCATTTTAGGAGTTTAGATTCTCATATTTGATTCCTTGACTACCATGAGTTGGACCATTTCTCTAAAAACTCCCCCACACCCTATATCACTATTAATCCCCATATAAAAAAACATAAGATGTCTCTTTCTCTTAACAAGAGATTCCATATGCATGAAGCATAAGATGCCAATAGTCCTCTCTACATGACTATAATCTATATTATTCTAAATCTTTTAATATAGGATGACTCTTGATCAAAACTATACATGTGTTATGCTCTAAGAATAAAATGTCAATAGTCCTCTCTACTAGACTATAGACTGTATCATTCCATATAAATCAATAAAGTATGCCTCTTATTCTAAATAAGAGATTTCATATATGTCATTAATAAGTTACCTCATGCCATGATTATAGTTGCATAATTTCATGTGCATTGGAATCCATTCAAAAATTCCTTCACTACACCTCATTCATTATGTTCCCTTAATTAAAATCATCAAACTCATTCATGTCTATAGGGGACCTTGTATGGCCAAGTACCATGCCACCTCTGCTCACCTATCGTTTTGGTCCACTACCCTAGAATACTTTGGACGACACTTTGAGTCAGGTCATGTGTTTCAAACATGGTCAATAGTCAACCCTCATTTGTTTTCCCCATTTCTGGATAACGAGATATGGATGATGTGTTTTGAATACATTCAGCAGTTATCCTCTATCATCATGCCACCCTTACATAGTTATGAATGTCATTCATGTGATTCACACTTTTATTCTCCCTTGGCTTGGACTGATTCCAATGCCATGGGAGTTATCTTGCTTGTTCACTAGAGCATATGTGTAGAACTCAATTATATGACTCAACCCACTAGTGAGTTTGGGTTCCCTCATTACCAGACAAGAGGAAGACATCACAGGAAGCATCCATGTGTAATCCCCTTTCAAAATTTATTCTTTTTACTAGAACTCATGTATCTTCCAAGAATAAGCCTCATTCACCATTGATTCTCTATAGCAGCACATGAAAAGCTTCCATGCATAATCCCCATCGACCATTTTTGATCCCTTGTGGCACCTGGGCAGTATCCACGTGTAAGCTCCGTACACCATTATGTCCCCTTAGCATCACACAGTCAGCATCCATGCCTAAGACCCATCCATTGTTGCTGCTCCAATGCGGCACATGAGAAGCTTCCTTGTGTAAGCCCCATCCACTGCCGCTCTATAGAGACATCCATGAAGCATCAAATTGTATTCCCCATTCGTCGCCCTTTGTGGCATCACATTTTCACCACAATCATCAGGTATGGTGTTGCCTCTTGTTTGTCACACTTAGCATGACTCACAAGAGATTAGAGCAAGCATTGACCATGACATCTTCTCTTGGCCTCCTTTGAGTGTAATCCCCAATCCATCATTCCAAACATTGTGGAAATTGATTCTTGTTTACAAGGAATCATACATAGGAAGCCACCATGTGGTTCAAGCCCAACACATATTTTTCCCAACCCCTTCACATCGGTCCACCTTCACCTCGCATGATGTTAAACTGTATCCTTCATCCTGAAATATGTGGACATGGATCATTGTCTCTGATGTAGAGAATGTAAGAATCCACCATGATGTTTAATCCCAAACCCATCCGTCCTGACCACTCTAAATTTTCCCACCCACATCCTACATGATGTTAAACTATACACTCTCTTTTTGTCCTACATGATGTTAAACTATACCAATTCGAACGACATGGGCTTCGATCCATATCTCTTATACATGATATGTAAGAAGCCTCCCTGATGTTCAACCCCAACCAACAATAATCAGTTTCGATCCCAATCAGCAGTAAATTGTCTTACCCTAACCACAATTAAGCCATTTTTACCCCATCGAACAGTAATACATTGTGAAACCCGACCAGCAGTAAGACGTTGTTAGCCCCATAATACGGTAATCCATTGTAATATGAACTATGTGGTTTTGATACTTGTCTCTTATACATGGTATGTAGGAAGAATCCTTGAGTTTCAACACCAAACACTAGTAAACATTGGTTTTCCTCCGATTGAGACCCACATATCTTGACTTCCCCATTGTGCATCAGATTAACATAGGCTTTTAACAACAAATATGCCCTAGTATGTCATTTGTTTGTAGTCTTTGGCAAACACCCCAATTCAATACCCCCATCATGAACTAAGTGGACATTTATTCCCTACCACGATGATACATAAGAAGCCACTCGGAGGTTCAATCCCATCACTCTTGTCCCATTGTGGTATCTTTCTCTAGCTTTTGTGTTTTGATAAGGTCACACCCCAACCTAGGTTTTATATATCCTCTGAGTACCTTCCATGTTTCCATTCTTACAGGCCCCATCCTCTGGTGTCTCATCTCCCCACATAACAACACACACATTGATTCCATACCATGAGGATATATAGGAATCTTTTATCTTTTTCAAGCCCAACACGACTGTCACCTTTATGGTGGTTCAATATCATTACCCCTCCTCGTAATTCATCTCTCTATCATCCTTTGTAATTCATACCCAAACCACCAAAACCTGGTGGGATCATTCCATTCTCTTAGAAATCTAACCATGCATAATCCCCAAACAATTCATAATCATTCAAAAAAGTGTCTCCCTCTTGCGATGGTCTGCTATGCATGCATATGCCACATCACATATTCGAGTTTTTTGCCTTATTGTACACCTTGATTCATCACCCATTTAAAATATGTGGGTTTTGATCCCAATCATCTATTCATGGTACATAGAAAACCTCCATGGGGTTCAATCCCAGCCAATGGTAAACCATTATGTCCCCCATTATGGGGTGCACTCTCCCCGATCCGGCCTTAATGGTGTCTAGATCCTCTTTCATGGTTAGACATATTCCCGTTATGGGACACACAACCCTAAGTGTTCTATCATTAGGCATTATAACCTATCTATATGGTGTTCCCCATTTAGGGGTTCACACTTTCTGGGCTGCCCTCAATGGTGTCATGATCATCCTTCACAGTGTGATATCATCCCTCTATAAGACACACCACCACAAACCTATCCTCATTGGATGTTCTGATCCATTCATCTGGTAAACCTGCATGGAAATAAATCATATGGATGTATCAATCTGACCAATCTTTATTGGATGTTTTTATGTATCTCATTCAGTCCCCGTAGTATGTTAAACTCATGTCATACCTCATCATAAACATGATATTCTTAAGGAAAACCTCGGAAGACACGCCTTTGGTGTAACCATATCTGAAAGATAATAAACTCGAGACATTAATCGTGTAATGAATGGGAGGCTGAAGAAAACCTCCGAGACATTTATCTGGAATAAGATACCCCATGACCGAAGTGGGATTCCTCGGGTTCTGTGCCATTGAGATTCCCTCTTCGGAGGAAGAATACAAGTTCCCCAATGTCCACACATCCAGAGATGGCTTGACATGCCTAATGTTTTCATTTACTCCAACCAAATGTTGCTACCATGTCAAGACCCCATGGAATATTATGATGTAAGTAGTGAATTTACCAGCATTAACAAAGATATAGAAATGTGAACGAGATACACAGAAAATGACATAAATATATAAGGGATACCCGGAATAGGTAACGAGCTCTGAGGACGAATCCATAGAATAAGGAACCGATATCCCATCATCATGTTTTGATTAAAAAGAAAACATCATTCAAAAAGTAACATATGTTTCCTCCCCATTGAAAGAGGGAATGCGTGGAAAAAAACTATGTGTCCTCCTCAACAGATAGATGTGATCCCCTATGAAATTGTAACGTCTCGTTTCTGGCTGCCGCCCAGAGGTGCCCCGTAACTAGTCAGTCACATGGCCTCTAGTGCATTTATTCAAACTCCAGAGGCTTCTGACTAGTAGTGAGATCCTTGGGTGGGAATGTGGGGAATCTATGCCCTCATTGGAAGAGTAAATCAGTTGAAATAAATAGATAACAATTGCGGAAGCAGTAATATCATGAAATAATTAAAAAAATGGATGAATGAATGTAATTAAACAACTGGATCACAAATATTAATGATGCAGGATACATATATCCTGGAACATATCCAAAATAGTCACAAATTTGGAATATGTACAAATCAAAGGTAAAAAAATAAAACAAATAAACTCTAGTAGGATCAAAAGCCTCAAATGGTCACATGCTCTCCAGATCCACAGTAGTAAATTACCTAACGTAGACAGGAACTTGACATTATCTATATCGGAAAAAATATAATATGTTTGGGCCCAAAAGCAAGACCCATACAGGGTGTGAGATAAATTCCAGTAGGCAACCAACCAAAGATCTGTACCTAACTGTCAGTGAATATATATGGTAGGCAATTAGAAAAGTGAAGTAGTAAACAAGGAAGTACTCATATGTAAACAACCCCGCAGTTTAAATTCCATTCATTTTTATATATCAAGTAAAAAGATAATAAAAAATGTAAACCTATAGGAAGTACTCACATTTTAACCTTCTGGTTCATCCAATCATACATAACAAACCCTACAGGACGTACTCACAGTTTCACCCCTCTTGTTCAGCATTGGAAAAGACTCTTTGAGGAAGCACTCACCATCAATTCTCATTGTGGTATCGTATCAGTAACTAAAGACACTCTGAATAAGAATAAAATGTCTAATTCCCCCAATGGCCTCACTATATAAAACTAAAAACACTCTAAGGGATAAATAATCCCATAACCCATATGATCTCACAACGTAAAAGTAAACATGCACTCTAGAGAAGCCCACAACGTACATTCCCCCTATGGTCTATCACACTAGGTTCCTACTGGCCTATGGAAGTCAATTGTGAAAAATGATGTTAAAAAACCATAGAAAACCTTAAAAACTAATTGGATAATAGATTTCATGAACAACATGGATAAACAACTAAAATCATATAATAGCATCAGATAATATCACCATGTCCTAACAACAATAGGCACATAAAACAAGTAGCCTACCGGGATAATCTAGAACAAACTGTCAATATTAAAACATACATGGATACACATCCATAACATGTTCAAATATCCATATTCATTATTAATCAACCTCAACTCGGGAACACGAGGAATAAAAGGCATTAACAGGGTCTAAAATCCCAAAACATTCAATACCTCGATCAAGGGTATTTTGCACTTTTTAACATAATATTACATTACTAACTACAGAAAGGTACAAACCACCAACTTCGACATAATGTGATTGATATTCGTGAGCCTCAGTACTTAAATCACCTTATAAAGACATATATTTACAAAGCTGTCTAAAATGTTCAACTAAGGATATCTCACGAATGAAGAGGAATCATGAAAATGAGGGTCTTGAAGAAGAAATAGCTTACTGTGGTGATCCCAACACAATCAACGACGGCCGATTTAGATAATGTATGAATATTTGAGGGCTCTAAGAAGAAACATCAGTCTCATTATCTCATGAACGAGATGAGTTGAGAAAATGGTGTTTTTTCCAATTAGACGCAACCTCGGTCCGTTTAATGAAATAAAAACAAAAGTACACAATGTGTGCATTCCATTATTAGGCCTCGCTTTAGATGGCCTCCGGGTCACCCCACACAGCCATTTAATCAGCCCTTACATGGACAGTAAACGGATACCCATGGTAACTATGTACATGACATGTGCTCCATAAATTTATAAAGAACCTCTTTATCTCAAAAACACTAGAAAACAAGATTCATACATGAAAAGATGATCTGGGCTCATAAAAACATTCCATCTTAAACAAATTTGTCCCCATATTTCCATATAATGGAGATGTAGAAGAAGAATCCTCAAACACCTCTGGCCACTGTGATCAAACATCAGCCTCCCTCTCCGAAGTCTCATACTGTACTCGCCTATGCTGCCATAGTACTCATACCAAAGGAACAAAAAAGCCATGGAGAACCATCAAACTGTGATCAAATATCCAGATAGAATGCTCCTAGAATGATATTTACACCACCATATCATCCTCATCGAGTTGAACAACATGAGATGAGTTTGGGAAGTAAAACCATATCTGAGAAATGTGGAATACGTCATGCATATCTCGAAACTTCTAAGGTAACTACAACTGATTGTCAACCGACCTAACTATTTCTAAAACCTCAAACGGCCCGAAGTATCTTGGTGAATGCTTTCCCTTTCTTTTAATACTCCTTCATCCTATCCATAGTGTGGCACATTGGAAAACATGATCTCTGATATCATGCTCCAGAGGACTTCTTCGTCGATCAGCATAAGACATCTATCATGATTGTGCATTAGTCATTCTTTTTTGAATCAACTCTATCTACTATATGCTAGTTCTAAATGATAATATAATTTTATGAAGATTAATATAACCTAAATAGTATGATGAATCATCGAGAGTATTTTTTAACCTCTATGGAACCACCAATTTACAAACATCATATTTACCCATTGAAATATTTTAACACCTATTATACCCATAAAGGCCTCCTCTCGTAGTCATCATAAAAAATTTTCATACTCTTTAACATTCTAATAAATATCTATTTAGTTACACATGATTTTTAATAATATGTATATATTCTATACAAATAATGGTTGACTCTCTGATATCAACATGACAAAAAATAGATCTGAAATCTCACTAATACATTTGTTCATATGATATTAACTTCAGTGTGGAATAATAGTTTGTATTGTAGTAACACTCCAACAATGGTGGGTATAATATCTCATGACAAGAAAAGCAGTATGCCTATATCTAATAGGTCTTAATGGATCTTATATGTCCTCTAAGAACATGGTTGAAATGAATTCAAATGAATTGAAATGTAATAATTGGGTGGAGGGACATTATTGTTGGAAAATTTTCGAAATAAAACCCATCATTTATAATTTATTTTCATCGGGATTTCATGAAAAAAAATCCTTGTTTATTTGAAAATATAATTTCAATTTTTATCATTAAAAATATAAAATATTTAAAAAATAATAATAATTTTTAACTATTTTGGAAAATAATTTAAAATTTATATATGATCCTTATTTTGTATCCGTGAATACATTTAAAATTTTAATAATTTGTTTGAAAAATTAAATTTTCTTTTAACTATTTTTTGTAAATATATTATGATAGTCAATTATTTATATTAGTTTTTTTATAATTTTATTGAAATTATAATTAATTATTATTTAATAGTATTTTCATTTGAAATTTATCAGAAGAAGAAAAAATCAAGAAATTGATTTGTGTGAAACCCAAATAGTTTGAGGTGTTTAATGTAAACTGAGTCCTGAAATAATATTTGGTGCCCATGTGAATATAATGGGCCTATGAAAGACAAATACATATTGGAATGAATTATTTATACTGATATGTAAATATTTTGATTCATTTTATGGTATATTAAGTCACTATTATCCATTAATAAATGTATTGATGTCCGCATAAAATGTTTTATGTCATTCTCAACACTTACCACATAAAAAATCATAGTGAAAACTAATATTCTAAATGAATCCATACATAATGAACATATTGTCGATCCACAATCCGATCTTCAACATAGACACATGCTAAAAAAATTTACAATGACTTTTTTGATGTTGATGTAGAAAATATAATATATAATTTTCTATGTTTTAAAGGAATCCAGAATCATCTATAATTATCTCCCATGAACCATGAATGATCTATCCACATGCATGGGAATCATGACCATTTGAGGAAATACAAGAAGATTATAGGAAGAAGTGGGATTTATTTCTCTTAAATACAGATTCCATATATGATATAACCACCAATAATAATTCATGTATAACAAAATAAATTAATAGAAAAAAAAATCATTCCATGAGGCATAATCATGTGCTATGAATTGTGGATAAGCATAATTAAACAGAATGGTAACCTATATTTAATTTACAAAAGTGGTAAAATTAAAAGACGATGTAGATCATAATATATGATATTGGGAAATTATTTTATATGAATTATAAATAGAGGATGAAGGAAAGGTAAAATGTGGATAGTAGTACAGAACCCCTAAAAATATGAATAAGTTCAATTGGGAATTAGGGATGAGTTTTTATATGGTTAGGATAATATTTATAGGGTGTGAGATAGATCTAGTAATGATCATCACTAATTGAGTGGAGATGACCATAGAAATTTATTATAAGAATTAATACTTTATCACCCTTATTGTCAATTTTTACATATAACTGTGTTGTTTCATAGGATAGTCGTTATTTTTAATAGGGTAATTTTTTATTGAACTTTTATTTTTTTACTGTTGTAACTTCATTATTTGTGGTTCTATCATCAATTAATAATTCTAATCTTTTTTTAGTGAATAGATTTCCACTATGTGTTAGTGGTGTATTGAATGTCGAATCCCAGACAATCTACGATGTGTTCCCACATTTCCACCAAATAAGGATTCATGATTTTTATAAGAAACATGAGTTTATTTCACACTAGAGAATTATAGGTTAAAAAATATACATCATATATAAGGTTGTGTTATATAGTGACACCATACAGATGTTTCAATAACAACCACAACTCTTCTGACCTAACATAAACAAGCTAATCACCATTAATTAATAGTAAATGTTAACACATGACACCATTAAATTAGAATCTATTACACTTAGTTGAGGATAATTATGAAACCTTACAATGATCCAAATCCTTAATACTAATTCTTTGGGATAGTTTAATGAAAAATTCCTAAGTTGAATGCATTGGTTTCACATTACATTGCCCTTATCAAAAAGAAAATATTGGTAGATTTCATTGATTTTTGTCTCCAATAGAAGTGAATGCCTCTTAGTACGGATGTTATTGCCTAGACTTAATCATTATGATAGAATTATTATATCATACATGGATACTTATCAAATTAATCAACATAGTTTCTCCCACCTTAGTGTTTATTATTTTATTCAATAATCAATCCCTGATTAGTGTGATACAACCTTTCCTTATTGAAATAAAGGATCAGATTATCAGTCATAATATAAATATATTGATCCTTTTTTTCTTTTATAGAAATCATCATGAAACCTATGGAACTGATAACAAAGATATGTGATGAAATTTATTTATTTTTTTGTAAAAAATTTAAATGATATGAAATAGTAAACTATAAACTAAATAAAATACCAAAAAAAGAACAAATAAATAAATATTACGTTCATATATTGAGATATTTGAAGCAAAAATATAGATATAAATTTCTATGATAATTTTTCATTCATTTGAGCTCATAAAAATCATTCTTCGATTTTATAATTGTTTAGTAGTAAATGTAGTGCACTCGGTGGAATTATTATTAAGAGGTATTATGCACAATCGAGAGTCATGTTAGGAATATATTGTGGTATTGTAACAGTCATTTTCTATTGAACATTCTTATGAAATGGATTATCCAATTAGTTCCTGATCTAATATACAATTGACGATTTGTATTAACTTTATGGGATTAAGGAGGACTGAGAATGGAGGGATGAAGAGCTATTTTATCTTTTTCCAATAATAAATTCCATGATTGACATATGAATAGTTATTCTTGTTGAATAAATCTTATTCAACCCTGATCTATAAAATAAGGTATAGCTTGTGTATTAATAAAAGAAATATAAATAAGAAAATATAGATACGTATATATAACATTTGTTGATTATAGAAAATATAATATTGTAAATAACTATTAATAATTATTTTATTAATTACCTAACACTAGTACAAGTATAATATTGAGATGGTGGAATCCATATATATTATTTGGATGTGTTATAATGATATTAATATTTTTAATATAATTTATCAAAAACCCAAAAATTAAAAAATATAAAAAACATTTGATAAAGGATGATTAAAAGGTACTTGACTAATTTGTTTTATAAAACGTATTGTGCAACATTCTAATGAAATATATAATTTAGGAAAACGTAATAGGGATAATAAAATTTTTAAATCATTTTTATTATCCATTTGGAACCATCAATAATTTTATAGAGTAGAGGGAAACTTATAAATAATAATTTGTGTCATGTTTATATCATTACTCTTTTATACCCAATAATGTTTTATTTTTTCATTAACAAAAAGTGGATGATTTTTTTTGCACGATGAAATCAAAAAATGGATCTTCTCATGTTATTTTTTTTCTTCCACATGAAAATGAAGTTAATTTAATAGTTTATATAGTATAAAATTTAATTAGAATATTGAAATAAAAAATTCGACTTCATTAACTACCAAAATCACCTTTAACCTCTCAACCCATCACACTTTATAACTCAGAACAATTTAAATCATTATTTAAAAATTGATAGTATAATTTTAAATGAATAAAATGGAAAAACAAAATAAATACTATAATAATAATAAGGAAATAATATTAATAAACTAGAAAAAATATCCTAAAAACAAAATTTATTCATTATTGAGTGAAGAGAAGGATTTTTTAGGTGTCCATGGTGGGGGAGATTATGATTTTTACTGATGTGACTTGAATGAAATTGAATGAAATATGTAGAGGAAAATGGATAGTCATTCATTATGTGGAAGATTTTATTATTCTTCACTTTTAATAACCAAATAAACTATAAGAAATTAGAATTATATTCTTTATCCAATTGTAGATTATAAAATAAATATTTAGAGGTACATTTATTTAATGTTTGATGAATTTATTTTAAATTTTTTACAAAATAAAATTATCTTACATAGATGATGATTTTAATTTAAGATTTAATGGAATTTAATAATTATTTTATAGTTCTTTTATGATGAATATTCTATAAAGGGATTTGTTGATGACCACTTATTAAAAGTCATTAAGCCACATTAAGAAGGTTATAAAAAATATAAAATAATAATGAACCTGATGATCATCATTAGGTAGTGAAATATTCTTGTGATAATAACCATAAACACTTAATGGATGAAAGCATCATTCAAGATGAGTCAAAATTATATTCCCCCAATTTTAATCTTTCAGACCCTTTGGATTCAAAACTTATCATTTGAATGTTCATGTACAAGAACCACCATAAATGTTATTGCAACATCCCGGGTAATTATAGAAATAGAATTTCTAAAATCTATTAATACATATGAATTATATAATAATTTTTTATTAAAGTGAATGTTATTTCTGATAGCATACTCGACCTGAAGCAATGGGTTTCATTGAAATAATATGTTACACTCATGACTGAGTGATACCGAAAAATAAAATATTATTATTAATATTATTTTAAATGGTAGTTATAATCTATACTTTTTATCACTGAGAATGTACAGAACAAAATATATTTTGTTTATATATGTTATTTAATATGGTTACATAAATACAATGCATTTTAGAGGCTTAAAATGAGAGTAGATACAATTTTAAGAATAAAATGGACTTGTATTTTAAATAGTTTTACTTAATTTGGAATAAAAAATCATTTTAAATATTTTTTTTTTCACATTTAAATATTTTATTTGAGAAAATAATATTATTCATTGGAATTTGGTCATTAATATTTACTTTTGTTGGAATTTTGGTATTTTCATAATAAAATTCACATTTTAATGAATAGTGAAAATGCTACATTTTAATATCAAAACTGCCTTATCCTCTCAATATATTTTATAGATACATTATACTTTTAATTTGTTTCAATGTATAAATAAATATTTTTTTCCTTTCAATACCATTTGGTTCATTGGAATCAAGTTCACAATTAAAATGAATATAAAAACTATGTGATATTTTAAATGTTTCACTCAAAAAAACATTTATTATTCCATCAATGAGATTAACTTTTAATTAATTTCATTCCATTATGTATTTTGAATTTTGAAAATGGATTCCATATTTTTAATTTTATCGTCCAAATTATTTAAATAGGTGAATTTTATTTTTGGACATTATAAATACTAAATTTATTAATTTTTTTAACACGATTTAAGGTTAATTGGTTAATTAAGAGTAAACATAATATTATAATAATTTATAACTACCCTAACATTTGTTACAATATTATTGGATGAGATAATGAATAAAAATGGAAATTCTTGGACATATATTTTGTCCTTTTGAAGCCACTTGGGTGTGATTATTACATTTATAAAATTTAATTTAAATGGAAATTTATCATAAACATGTCACTTATTACTAATCAAATTTTAATATGGAGTTATATAAGTGATCACTCACATTATAAATAGTCATTATAAATATAAAAATGTTACCTACATGATTTTTATTTATTTATAATTTTGAAAAAATAATTAATTAAAATTAATTATGACAAAATGATGATGCAATAATAGATTTTATAAAAGAAGAATCAAATAAATGATAATAATAATATTATTAAAATAAATATTATTTGACATAATTTATGAAATACATGAAATTTATAGGCTCGTAGGACATATTATATGTTCATCAAATTACTTTTTCCTATGTTATCTCTTTATTTTTATTCTATTTAAATTCTATGAAATTTATAGTGTTGAAATTGAGAGAATTGATATTTTATAAAAAAATATTCTATTAAATTATTTAAATATCATAAATAGATTTTAAAATTAAAAATAAAATATGATAAGGTCTAAATGTTCATAATTTACCGATTTATGGAAAATTTACTCCATATAAGTAAAAGTTTTGGCATCTTAATATTTATAATTTTGTTGCCATAATTAAAATTATAAAAGAATAATTACGGGTAAACCAAAAATATAAGTTTTAAAATATAATCAGTAAATTTTAAAAAATTATTTTTTGAGTTTCCCTAGAACTATCATCATTCTATCTTATATATACATCATATTGGAGTATTTTCGATTGGAAATTGAATTTATATTAATTTAATACATTGGATAATTCCAAGGGTGCCCCTCCCCTCTCCTATAAAAAGACATCCTTTCCACTTTATTACTATAACATCAAAACCAATTTGGATCAGCCCAAATCATTTCCAAACCCTTACTATAATACCCTTACACATTCATGAGGCCTTATTTGGGATAGAATACCGACCTGATAAGTGTTATAGTGTTCTTCAATGGTGATCACCCAAACAATAGGTATTGTTTTATTTAATTATTTTTACATCATTTCATCCTCCAATTACATCAAATATCATCCAAATAAGATTATTTAATAACAAAGTTATCATCAATATACATCGATGTTATTATGAATATATCATCACCTAAATCTAGCTAAACATAAAATAAATGGGAAAGGAATTAATCGTTCATTCGTACATGTGAACTTTAATCTCCCCAAAGAAATCTAATTAGTTTTTAATAACCATCTATCATTAGATTTTATAATATTAAAATTAATGATCATATTTTATATCAATGACATATTGATAATTATATGTTAATAACATATAAATTATTTTCATACTTTCCATGCGTATAAAAATGATAACGTCATTTGTGCATACATGTGAACTATAATAGTTTTTATATTTCATTTCCAGACATCATGGTTTGATTTAAAAGTATAACATATGTATAAAAATTATAATAATAAAATGAATATTATATTAGTAATGATTGTGTTATGACCACATGGACTAGATACATCAAACTCTGTTCATTGTTTACTCACTTACCGAATATCGACAATCAGTTTATTATAATCATAAATAATTATTTAATTATTATAACATGATAAAAAGTGATATAAACGAAATGATGAAATGGAAAAATTTTACCAACAAATTAGAAATTAACATAATTTATTATTCGGGAATATTGAGGTTATACATGACAATTCAAATTCACGGTAAGGGACTGTGTCTCAATATCCTTTCATTGGGGCATATTTTGATGTTATACACCATCTAATTTTATATAGTGTATAATTAACTCATTCTAAATTTTATTTCATTAAATTGATTTTTAATGAAATCTATATCTATATGGTGTTTTAATAAATGAAAAAAATTATTTTTTTAACTTATGAGGTGATGATGCCTTTTCCACCACCCTAGCCATTATTTGATATTTGGCTTCCTCTATAATGAAAATTGATTTTTAAAAAATTTCATATTCCCATTAATGTTATTCTGGTAGTGAAAATGGTTTTAATAATAGTTTGATTATATTAATATCATGAAATTATTCCTGGTGATTGTAAATGAAATTTTATGAGTGAAATATTGATAATTGGAAACATTTATATGTTATGATTATATAATGTTAAATGAACATTTGATGGGTTATTACATGATAAACTAAATATGGTTTGTTATGTGATAAACAAAATATGGGTGGTTTCGTGATAAACCTAGGATGGATAGTTACATCATAACCCCCAATGCATTCGATATGGATGTCAGTTGTATGGATATTGAATTTTTATGATTATTATGTGTGGAAGTCGACCATATAGTTATTCAATTTATGTATTATTATGTCTGAAGTTACCTATATTTTTTATATGTTGCTTTATATGGGTTTTAAGGTAATCATTTGATTGTAAAATTTCTATGTAGGGTGATTATATTCAGTGATCTGTATTTACTACTTTTTAAAAGTGAAATATATTATTTATGATAACGTATTCATGGTTTACATGTTTTTTTAAAGAATAATACTTTTATTTCTTTTTGTATCACTTACTGAGATTTTTTATGCTCATTATAAGTTCTGAATTTTTTTCATAGGACTTATGGGATAATATAGTCAAGTATTGGATCAAGGAAAAGTTACGATGATTAAACATGAAACAAAACCATGCTTCCTTTCAAATGATATAGTTTCATAACAAAATGTATATATAGTCAAAGTGTTAAAATTGTATTATTTAACTTGTAATGTATGAGTTATGGCCTAATTATCTAATTCTCTAAACTTGAAAAGATCATCAATGTAAATTACTATAAAATTATTTACTTATCTCAATATTAGGAAATGTTTAAGATTGAGGCCTTATATTTTTTATTAGAGTTAAGATCATAAAACATTTAATGTTGGAATATTATTAATAGAATATCCACAAATAATTTTAACTTTATGGTCAAATTGATATGTTATAAAATTTCAAGATTACCATGATACTTTATCAATGATGTGTATGTTTATAATTGTTTTCCACATTGGAATCATGGCAGTTGTGTGGGTAAGGAATAAAGAGGAAAATAACATTATCTATAAGTATCTTGAGTAGTTTAAAATCAGAACAAAATAATATTTTTTAGGTATGAATCAGTTTAATCCGGTAATAAATTTTTGTGGTTTCAATGCAAGAGATCAACCACATACGTATATGTTGATAGTGGAGGATTTAATGAGGCAACTCCCCCATTATTCATTGGATCATCTTACCCTGTTCAGGATTAAGGTATGATTAAAGACCTAGAAAATATTTTTGATGAAATGGGGTGTTCAAACAATAATGTGTTTTGTCTTTTTGTTTATAATTGTTATGGTGAATTCGATCAGTGGTGGCCAATGATTAAAAATAGGAGAGGAGGTGAAGCGATAGATTCCAGAAAATGGGATGAATTTCGGATCATATTTCTTGTGAAATATTTTACCAAGGCTCTTTTTATTATGATAGAAACTTAATTCATGGAATTGAGAAAAATGAGGAATATTTTGTGTCTATATATGAAAAAAATATCACCCTTTTTTAAAGGTACGACGAAATTATATATATAAATTTATAGTAAGACAAATCATTTTTACTCAGGATTAAATCCGAAATATCTAAGTGAATTAGAATCTCATGAGTTAAAATGCTATGATAACTTATCTAAAGTGTTGATAAGTTAGAAATGGAGTTTTTTGATGTTCATGTGTTCCATGTGAGTATGAAAGAGAAGAGATCTAGTGGTAATTAAATGGGAATGAATTCATAAAAAATGTTTGGATCTAAGAAAACTAAATTACAATCTTCAATGAAAAGTAGAAAAAACGCATCCTTTAGAATTTACCTCAAACTAAATAAAGTGAACCTGATGTAGTAATATTGGACATTTTACTAAAGACTCTAATAGATATAACCATGAAAGCAATGAAAAGTCAGTGGTAAGATGGTTTAGTTGCATCATGAATGGGAATTATGCCAATGTGTGTCCAATGTTGATTAACCAGTGTGGAAACATGCATGATAAATATCATAAGGGCCTAGAAAAACATTTTCTACTGCTATGGTTTATTTGGTACTATCAATAGATGAGGTGATAGTAATGTTTCATGTTTTTAAATGAATATTCCAATATACTTTTTTACATTGGATCTTCCCATTGATTCATTTATGATATATTTGAATGTATATTAGAAATATCACCACCATAATTTGATATATAACTTACGGTAAAAAAACTTGTGGAAGTATTAAATCAAAAAAGATATATATGAACCTTACTCTTCTCATTAGTGGGATGTTATTTCCTACAAATCTTGTGGAACATCCAAAAGTAGAAGTTGATATGATTGTGGGTATGGATTAGTATTCAATTTATCATGATAAAATAGATTGTAAATCCATGAATGTTTTATTCAGAGATTTACTAAGTTATATAACATACCATTATCTAGATAGATTTATTATCGATATATGTGAATTTTATCTCGATCGTGTTGTTTAAAATAAAATAATAGTTTTGATTAGTGAAATTATATTAGTGAATGAAATCATATATGTTTTTATTAATGGATTGCCTAGTAAATTTGTAAATACAGCGGTTTAATATACTATTGAATTAGTGACTGATAGTATGTCTAATTCTAAACCCCCTTATCGAATGGCTTAAGTATAATTAGTGGACTTGAAAAAAAAGTTGATAAAAAACATGATAAAATCTTGATTCAACCTAGGAATTCACCATTTGGTGCCCCTGTTTTTTTATTGAATAATAATGATGGATTTTCAAGACATCATATTTATTCTAGATCCTTAGATTACATCACTATTAATATAATTATCATTTTCCTCATATAAATGGTTTGTTTGATCAGATCTAGTGAGATTGTTATATTTCAATGTTTGATTGGAGATCTAGGTTCCATTAGCTGAAGGTGAAAGAGGATGACATTCTAAATATGACATTCTTAATGATTTATGAGAATAATGAGTTTGTATTTGTTCCATTTGGGTTATCTAATAAACATTAGGTTTTTATGAATCTCTTGAATAGATTCATTCATCAGTTTTTGGAATAGTTTATGCTTGTGTTTATATATGATATTTTTTAAATTTATAAAATATAGAAGGACCATGAATGTCAGTTATGGACTGTTTTTGAAACCATAAATGAAAATAAACTATATGGAATATTTTTCAAAGGTAAATTTTTGTTGAAAAAAAATTCATTTCATTGATAGATTTTTTCTAAAGATATAAAAACTATTCACCCCTACATAAAAAATGTCGTTGGAGAGTTACTATGACGTACCAATATCACATAGATTCATAAATTTCATTGATAAGTGGGTTATTAAGAATGGTTTGTTGAAATAATTTATTAGTTATCAATAAAAATAACTATGGGGAGTAATGTTCACCTAGAAGATAGAATGTAATTATTTTCTTCTAGAACTAAAATGATGATTGGTAAATGCTCTAGTTTTGGACTAGCCATCTAGGAATTTTGAGTTTGTTATCTATAGTTATAAATCATTTAAAAGACATAGGTGTTTCTTAATGAGGAATGATTAGGTAATTTCTCATCACATCATTTGAATCCTCATGAGATAAATTACCCTACATATGATTTGTATGTAGTTGTTATTAGTTTTAACTTAATATCTTGGAGGCGTCATTTGCATGGTTTAATGTGAGAAATATATACTGATCACAAAAGTATGAAGTTTATATTCACTCATAATGAATTGACCATGAGACACAAGATATGGATATAATTAATCAAGGATTATTATTTCATGATTAATTTCCATAAAGAGAAATAAAATAAATTGGCTGATGCTTTGAGTCCGAAAAAGGAACATTAACCATGGTATGTGTGGAATGAGATCATTTGTTCAATAATTTGATGAATTTTGGATTTGGAGTTGTTGGTGTAAGAAATTAATCTATTTTATTTCAGGTGTTAGTGAGATCATCTTATTCATATAGAATTTAGCTTCCACAAATAGTAGACAGTGAGTTTTTCAAAACAGTAGAATTGTTTTAGAAGGGTAATTTAATTGGATTTAACATTTATAAACAGTATTTATTATGGTTTGGGAAGAGATTTTGTGTGCCTTGTGATTCATAGTTGATGAATGATTTTTTAGGGGTAGGTCATATTTCCTTATTCTCAGTTCATTTTGGGATGCATTAAGATGTACATATTCCATTGGGAGTATAACTAGTGGTATATAATGAAAAGCGATATTTATAATATTACCCTAAGATGTATTATTTTTCAACTATTTAAAGTTGTGAGGAAATTACTTGATGGGATGATTCAGCCTTTTCCGTTTCCAGAGTAGAATTGGGAAAATATATCCATATATTTTATAGTGGTATTACCAAATACTTCACGAAGTCATAATGAAATATAGGATATTGTTTATCAGTTGACTAAATCTTTTAATTTTCTTCATATTCAATATAATATATCTCAAGATCAACTTTCCCCATTGTATATGACATAACTTTTCTACATGCATAGAGTTAACCTCTCTATTGTATATGAGCATGATCTCATGTTCACATCTATCATTTGAATAAGCCTTCAATATCCATTGGGTATAGAATTAAATTTTCATATATATTTTCATCCTCAATTAAATGGGCTGTCAGAATAAACAATTCCAACCATAGAAGATACGCTACATGTTTATTTATCAGATTACCCAGAAGTATGGGATCAGAATCATTATGTGGTTTATTTTTATGGTAATAAAATTTTTCATTCCATTATACAGATGGAACCATTTGAGGCATTATATGGAAAGCACTGTCAAAAATTAAATTTTAGAGATATATTCGGTGAATGGATATTGATAAGACCAATATTGGTAGAAGAAATGGAATAAAAATATTACGAGATCTATAAACACAAGATGACAACAAAGAGGAGGAGTAAGAGTAATGTGGGAAACAAAAGGAGGATATATTGTTTTAGGTATATAATAAAGTCATTCTCAATGTTTATGCATGGAAAATTGTGACGTGTTTTGAAAAGAATGGTATTTTAGTCCAGGATTCATTAGACCTAATAAAATGTTGGTGAAAGATGGATTAGTTTCCTACCAAGTTTCTTTACCACTAATTCTATTCCTTGTACACAATGGTTTTCATGTTTCAATGTTATGAATTTATATTCCATATCCATCTCATTTTTTGAGTCCAGATGTAGTTCAGTTAAAATAGAATCTTCTGTATGAGGGACAACTAGTCTAGATTCGTGACCGCATAGAGAAAGTGTTGTGGAAGAAGGTAATTAATGACATTAATGTTTACAAGAAAAGAAATTGTTTGTAAAGGCAACGTTGGAATCTAAAAATTCTATTTGGGATAAATACCCCCACTAATTTGATATGTAAATAAAATTGCGGGGATGCAATTTCTTGTAGGGGAGAAGTCTATAACATCCCAGGTAATTATAGCATAATAATTTTCAATTATATTTATATTTATAAACTATATATTAATTTTACTTTCGAGAATAATATACTTATAAAACTAAACTCAACACGCAACAATGGGTTTCTCTCAAATATTATGTCTCACAGAAGATTGATTTATACCAAAAAAATATTTTATTTTTATTATTATTTTAATGGAAGTTATTTTCGAGCCGCTGTATCATCCAGAATGAATGGATCTTACTAAATTATTTTTATGCATATTTATTTAATATTTTTACTTTATTTTAATAAATTTTGGAGGCATTAAATGATAAAAAAAATTAATTTTATTCATAAAATGCTCAAAAAAGTTTTAACGGTGGGTTCATCGCCTATTTACAGAGAACACTTTTTAAATCTTGATTTTATGACTTTAATATGATATATATGAAAAAACATAACTCCTCCATTGGATGAAGGACCTCACAATATACATTGGTTTATATTTTTATATTTTCTAATTAAATTTATATTTTAATGAATAGTAAAAATTACTGCATTTTAATTCAAAACCTCATTTTCATCTATTTATTTTATAAAGTAAAATTATCCTTTTAATTGTTTTTAAAGTATAATTAAATATTTTTTAGTCATTTAATAAAATTTCGGTCATGGGAATCCATTTCATAATAAAAATAAAAAACTATGTGATCATTAGAACTATTTACTTAAAAAATTAGTTTTTTTATTCCATGAATGGGGTTAATTTTTAATTGATTAATGTCAATTATGTGTTTTGAATATTAAAAAATTGACACCAAATTTGGAACCAGATGATCCAATTTATGTTTCAAGGTCCCATTTATTTATGGACATAATTAAGAGTATCAATAGAAATATATGTTTTTAAAATAGTTTAATGTTAATTGAGTAATTAATGGTAAAAATAGTATTATAATATTATTAAACTACCATAAAACTTTTCCTCCTCTTATTGGATGATTTATGGTCAAACAAGGAAATACATAGACTGAGATTTTGACCATTTGAAGCGTCTTGGGTGTGATTACGATATTTAAAAAATTAAATTTAAAATAAAGGAAAATTTATCATAAACATAAATATTATTACTAAAAAATTTTAATATGGAGTTACATAAATGAAATCACAAACTATAAATAGTAATTATATTGGTGAAATATTACCTACATCATAGTTTTTTAATTTTAATTTTTATGAAATGAAAAAATTAAATTTATTTATTACATAATGATGATGGAATAATAGATTTAATAAAGGGAAAATCAAATATATGATAATAATAATATTAAAATAAAAATTATTTTAAATAATTTATTCCATACATAAATTTTATAGTATTTATGGAATATTATAAGTCCATTAAAGGGATTATTTTGAAGTTATCTATCTGTTTTGATTTTATTTAAATTGTATGAAATGAATAGTGTAAAAATTGAAACTAAAGATATTTAATAAACATGATATTTTTTTAAATTATTTAAAAATAATAAAAGTATATAAAAATTAAAAACTAAAAATTATATGGTCTAAAAGTTAACAAATTATCCATTTATGGTAAATATTTCCTTTATAAGTAACATTTATAGCCTCTTAATATTTAAAATATTTCTATAACAATTTAAATTAAAATAGAACAATTATGGGTAAATTGAAAAGACACGGTTTAGAATAAAATCAATACATTCATGAAATATATTATAAAAGTCGATTTATAACTATTCACATTTTATCTTATACATATCTCATATTGGAGTCATTAGGAGTTTAATTTTAATTTTTTTAAATTTAATTCTTTTTATAATCCCAAGGGTTCCCCCCATATTAAAAAAATGTATTAATTTCTCTTTGTTAATAAATCATCAAAAAAAAATTTGATTGGCCAAAATCTACCCAAAACCATTCAAAAAATCCCACCCCGCATTCTTGATGTCATGTTTTAGTATTTACACCCTCTTTAGAGGTGTGAATGTGTTCTTCAAAGTTGATCAACCAACAAATATGCATTGTATTTTTATTATTTATAGTTTATTTATTCTTCCAATTCATTAAAATATACTCCAACCATGATGATATAATACCTCTTGTACACTTTATATATTGATATGTAATTATTATAAAATACTCACATATATAAATCTCCCCTTTTATTTAATGCCAATGTAAATGATCATACGTGCATACGTGTGAAGTATCACCTCCACAGACTAATGTAATTAGATTTCCATAACCATCTAACATGAATGGTTATTATAATGTAATTAATGATCATTGATTATATTCATTAAATATTATTAATTATACTATAATAATATATCAATTTTTTATTTCTTTTCATGCACATAAAAAGGATAACTTCGTTCGTGTGTACATGTGAACCATCACCTCCATGAAGCAATGTGACGTGTTTTTATTATTTATATCGCATATATGAGAAATATAATTATATTTAAATGATTAATATGATATTAATAATGTAATTATAATTTTGGAATTATTAAATAATACTCATCTTTTTTCCATAATGATCAAATGAAAATGGAAAATGTTACTCATGTGTATGTACGACCTACCATCTCCATTAAAATAACATTTTTCATTTTTCATTATCACAATTAATAGTTTAATTTAAATTTATAATATATGTATAAAAATGATAATAATTTCATGAGTATTATTCTGGATATTATCAACTTATGATCACATGGACTATTGACATTTAACCATGTTCACTTTGAACTCATGTGCAAAATATTGAAAAAACATCTAATTTGAACATAAGTAATTATGAAATTTTAATAACATACTATTAAGTTTTACAAAAGAAATAATAAAAACTAAATGGTTCTCAAGTAATTATATACTAATAAACATATATTATTCAGAAATATTCATGTTGTATATGATGAGTCGGAGTCACGGTAAGAGACTTCTTCTCAATCAACATTCATTAAAGAATATTTGGATGTTATACTCCTCCTTCTTTTATACAGTGCATAATTAACCCATATGATATTTAATTTCACTAAAAGGTTTATAAAAGAATATTTTTCTATGTATCATTTTACTAAATTATAAAAGGAATGATTTTAAGGTACATGGTGACAGTCACTTTTCCTCCTTCATGACCATTATTTGATATTTAATTTCCTCTACATGACAAAAGGTTTTTTAAAATTCCATATTCCAATTTAAGGAATTTTGGTATTGAAAATGGTGTTAATAATGGTTTTATTATATTAATACATTGAAATGATTTATTTTGATTTAAAATGAAATTTTGTGATTGAAATGTTATTAATTGTAATATTTTATTTGTTATTATTATATAATGGTACATGGACATTTGACGGTTTTTTACCTGATAAACTAAAGATGGGTGGTTATGTGACAATTCAAATATGGGTGGTTACTAGATAAACCATGAATGGGTGGTTACATTATAGTCTTCATTGAATTTTGTGTGGATTATGGTTGTATGGATATTCAGTTTGTAAGAGTGTTTTGTGTGGCTGTAGACTTTATGGTTATTTCATTTAAGTATGATTTGGCTTATAATTACCATTATATATTATATATTTCTTTTTATGGGATTTAATGTAATGTTTTTAATAAAAAAATTATAATCAGTTATCTTATATTCAGTGAAGTGTATTTATGGATTCATAGAGGTGAAAAGTATTACATTATGATAAAGTATTCATGGATTACATGTTTTTAGAAGACTAATAGTTTTTCTTCCTTGTGTATCCCTTACTGAGATTTTTTATGGTCACCAAAAGTTTTAAAATGTTTTTCATAAGATTTAAAGGAGAATAGATTCAAGGACGGGATCAAGGAAATGTTATCATGATCATAAAAAAAACGAAACCATGTTTCTTTTTAATGATTTTTAATTAATAATTTTATATAGAGTAGAAGTGTATAATTTTTACTATTTAAGTTGTTATGTATTAATTATGACCTAATTCATTGAATATCTAAATATAAAATGATCTGCAATGTGAATTAATGTTAAATAATAGACTTATCTTATGATTATGTAATTTTTAAAGTTGGGGCCTTGTTGACATGATCCACTAATCAAAGTGGATGGGGTGGTTCTTATTACAAAATCCACATTCACTACCACATTTTATACAAAAATTATAATAGTCCAGTTATATATAATGAAAAGAATAAAAAACTTTATGTTGTTGAAACTAATTTTTTCATCCCTTATAAATAGTATATAATATTCCATTATTTATAATGATTTAATATCTATTTTCAATGTCTTCCTCTAAAGGTAAAAAATTAGATATTCAACAAAAAAAATTCACAAATTCAAGAACTTATATATTTATGTATTGGAATTAAAACTTCATTTGACATTTATATTTCATTTTTAATATATTTTAATAAAACAATGATTGATAATTTTTTATTTCAAGTAATATTGTTGGTTGTTTATATGTAAAAACATTGGAGACCAAAATATATGGTTCTTCATAATCTAAAAAAGGCACTAGAGTAAGTATTTCATTGAATATTTCATTTTTAATGAATTCCTAGTTAATGTTTTATATAGGTGAAATGATAAATAATTTAATAATATATAATATATCTAATGGGATGTTTTACACCTTTGTATAAAATATATAGGAATGATTTAAAAGTTTATTTTTAGTATTCATGATGTTTTTTCAGGCCTAGTGTTGTAGATAAAGAGGGGATCAAAATTAATGAAGAAAATTGTGAATGAAGACTCTAATTTATACTATTTCAAATATAACAGTGGGTCATATTTATCCCATATATTCTATAAAATTATCTTCAAATTATTATTACCTAATATAGAATTCAATTCCCTGATAAAGCTTTTTGTAATTAATGGGAAGGGTAAAGTGGTGTGCAACATGATATTTTAATATATATTTTTGTTTTTTGTGTTTTAAGTTGTTCTTTGTATTTAAATTATCTAATAATGATTTTTTATTTTTTAATTAATAATTTATTGTGAAAAAATTCAATCCTTCATTGAAAATGAAATGATTTGAAATTTTTGAATTCCAAAATTTATAATTGTGCATTAAATAATTCTATTCATTTGTAAAACCAAGGATTTTGATCACTCTCCATTATTTAATTCGCACTCTCAATGTAATTTTCTATCTTTTTATAGGTTATTTTTATTACCTATTATATTAGATAAAATTATTCATAAATAAAATATTGTAACATACATCTAATTTATAGTTTTATATTATTTAAACATTGAAAACAAAATTACAAATTATTGACGTAATAACTAGGTAGCTATTTTTGAAAACCATTATCATTAAAGACTACACATACCCATGAATCATTTTCATATTTCCTATAAAATCATTTAATATCCATAATGGTATATAATTTAAAATATTATATACTTTCATACCAAACCCTTATTCATTACACATTATATTTGGGAATAAAGTGTGGGAATAATTTTATGTACTTCTCTGAAGAGTAGTGAATATGAAGATGTTTTCTCCAAAACTCAATGAATAGGGGGGATTAGGAATATTGAGATATTCATTTTCAATGAAGAATAATTTTCTTAAAATTTTGTAATATTGAACATTTTCTCAAAATAAATCATTAAATAACATTGATAGCATTATTAGGAACCATGTAACAAATCAAAATACATTTCTTCCATTCTATTAAGCTAAATGAAATGTATAAATTGTGTTCTAGGTATGAATATGGATGTTACTTATAAATGATTATTTGTATGAAATATAATTTTTTTAAAGAGAGTTTATTTGTGGATTAATTAATAGGGAATGGAGTTCACACAAAATTTTGAAATTTATAGTCCATAAAATATAAAAAACAATTAAAACATTTTAAAAATTTTTGAAATGGTTTTGAATGATTGGTTGAGGATGGATATTTTATATTTTAAATCTCTATAGTGTTGGTTTCCACATCAATGAAAGACAAAGTAATGATATTGTTTGTAATTTGGGGTAATCTTTTATAAATTTATATTATGGGTTACCATGATCCTTTGTATTTCATTTACTTATCATTATAAGCTTATTCTTTCATGTTATTTCTTTTTAAAGTCAAACTACTAATACACTAAACTAGAAATTACCTCAAAATTGCCTTTTAATTAACACTAATTATCATATATGTGTATAGTAATTAATATTAATATAATTATATTAAAAAATTAATGGGTTTTTTGAATTTTTTGGAATGGAGTTTAATCTTTTCATTCAAATATAAAATTCCATATTATGTGTAAAAAATAGTATATTGTTATCAAATAATAAAAAATAGTAGAGTAGTATATATGATTTATTGATAGAATTGTTTTGTAATGATAAATAATAAATGGGAAGTGTGATGATAAAAACATAATATGTACATGGAATAAGTTAGGTACCATTTCTGAGTTTCACAAGGGTATATCAGGCAATACACACATGACCCAACCTATCAAGACCCCACTTGGGATTGAAATTATCCAAATGTGAGGGCCCAATCCTGCATGCAACAAGATAAGGGAGTGTAACAATCATAAGTAATAATAAATCATATGGTATTACATATCATATAAACAACTTTTAATAGATAACTATCTCTAAAAAACACTATATATTACGAACACCAGAAATATATATAATAATATGACATAAAACATAGGAATTCATGGTATATCATCCAAAAAACCAATCCAGAAAAATAACCACAAATGTGTATTAATTACATCAAACTATATATTTTATAATTAAGTAAATATAGAAATGAGTGACCCATGTTTTCA
This sequence comes from Viscum album, assembly GCA_963277665.1. NCBI lineage: Eukaryota > Viridiplantae > Streptophyta > Magnoliopsida > Santalales > Viscaceae > Viscum > Viscum album. The sequence continues at coordinate 1,777,605,469 of OY728165.1, read as the reverse complement.
AAATGGAAAATGAGAAGATATATTTTGAAACATCAACTAACATACAGAGTCACGAAAATTGGTTAGATCCAAAATTAATATCACTATCTCCATAGTGGTCACCTCTAAACTATATTTCATATATAATGAAAAAACATGTGTGGGATAGAGTTCCCATGTCGGGGTGGGTATAAATATACCATGTACGATTATATTAAAATAAATAAAAAATGTAAAAAAATGGTGAGATGTATAGAAAACATGGTTTAACTTGTTTATAGAATACAATAAAACCATATATTTAGTGAGATAAAATAATAACAGAAAACAATATGAATGTATAATTAAATCTACATAATTTATAACAATCAACATATTTGGTGATAATAGAGAAAATACAACAACCTCCACATTCCCATCATGATAAGAACTCTTTAACTGAACCCAATTTCTCAAAGAAAACTCCACACTAATATGTTTCAGGGTAATATGGCGCAGAATATTTAGTATATGAACACTACTTGAAACATCACATAAAGTTATAAAAAATTAGAATACATGAATAAAAAATATAATTCAAATCATTATAACAATTTTACATTAATTTCTTATCACACCACAAGGAAAAAATTACACCTCTTAGTTTTGCAACCTTCTTCTGATTTCCACACAAGTATGACTACTCTTTTTTCAATGGTATTATCCTCCCATTGTTTATTGATACATATTACGATGTACATGAATCACTTTTGTTACTACCCCCATTTCCATTATAATATTAATTATTAAATGCATCAAATATATTTTATATGGATTGATTTTTCATTGGTGATGATTGTTGAAGCTACAACAACATTGTCCCCCTATATTAGGATATCCATTGTTATTATGAAATGAGTATATTGTACCAGAAATCCTATTCATAATTAAAAAATAAATTTCATCACCATATTTTCATATCAATCATTATTATTACATTCATCAATCCATGTAGTCTATATTTTTTAGATTTAGTGGCATGTTGTTTTTAGACCTTTATCATCTATAGTGTTACATTAATTAGAGAACTGACAAATTTACAAATTAAAATATAAATTTTTTACATGTTTCTTTTATCTTCTCATTTTATTAAATTCTATATTTTATTTAATTATTATTTTATCCTTCACTTTTTTAAGAAATGCGTCTATAAAATTCATAAAATAAATATATGGATGAGTCATCAAACTTTCAAATTTATATAGAAATATCATAAAAACAAGTCATGATTTTATTATAAGATATTAGTGATTTTTTTTACTTTATAATACACTATATAATTTTTTTGAGATAGTATATCAAGAAATATTCAATTGCAAACAGTCAATATATGTCATTTACAAATTGGAAAATTATATTTTCATTTTTCAATAATTCATATTAATTGAACTATTTTAATATTCAACATATTACATTCTCTCACTGAATTATATTTTCACATTCAAAAAATCATTATCATTCATTTTACACTTTTATTAAATAAACATATCAAAATCCTTTATCCTCAATGATTTAATATTCAATTTTAATCTCTTGACATCAATGATATTTTTTATTTTCAATTTCAATTCATGGATATTCTTCTCCAAAATATTTAATGGAATATTCCTTATCATTTTTTATACAATATTATTTGAATATTAGGCATCTCACCATAATCTCCTCAAAATATTATTCTTTGAGAGTAACAAGTTTATAGTGTATAATTGATGTAATATCACAGTCTTTCAAATTAAAATTGAGTGATTTATTCTTATAGACTTTAAAAAATACATTAAATTATAGTAATTAATAAATTAATAAATTAATATTATTTTTTGGTGAATAAATAGATGAATTATATTTACATATAATCACTTCCACTTTAATCTTATTCATGTTGAAAATGTAAATAAGAATATTCAAGAAACCTATAATTGGTGGAATGTTGTGATACTATTGAGATTTCAAAATTTTCATAATGTATTTTCTTACATGAAACCAAATGTTTTTATCATTACAAGAAAAATATATCATCCCTTTTCTGAGTAGTTAAAAATAATTTATCTTTGCAAAATAGTGATACCTTTTTCATTTTTTTCATCTATTTATTTGTCATGACCATTAATGTCTTGGATGAAATTGTTTCCTTATTCGAAATATGAAATAAATTATAAAAAACTATACTTTATAGATTCTATAGTAATGAATCATCAAATCTGTAAAGTGATAAATATAAACATTTAAATTTAATCAGAGGTCAATCAATATTCTGAAATATAAATTATGTATGCAATTGGATTCAATCTATTTCTTTCATTCCACTTAAGGATGAGCAGTAGGGATATTCTATAAAATGAGGGGGGTCTGTATAAATGTCATATTATTTCTTTTTAACTACTTTCTTATCACCTTTTATTCTTTCATTGTGAGGAGATGATTCTATCATTATATATCTATTTATCTTTTTCATTACTTTTTTCAAAAAACAACACTAAACACCCACACACCAATCGTGATGATACATAGTGATGTACATGATTCACCTTTCAAAATAAATGCCATGTCTATTGTATGATCTACATTATTATGATACCATAAAATCCAATAGTATCAACTTGTCAATACAATTGGGTAGATTTTTTCCTAGTACCCATGTTTTGGCATCTTTATCTATATAAAATCTACATGAATATTTTTGTTCTATTATGATATGTTCACATTTTTAGGGACAACAACCAAAGAGACTTATTCTGAATGAATGTAAGTTTACTTATATACTAATTTTGATATTTATTTTGATTTCCTTTAACTTACAAGGAAACATTAAATGACTTATACATTTATTTTTTAGGAAATACGGAATGTAAAAACGTCATTAAATAATGTAAAGGATCACTTCCTTTATATCCTAGAAGCAAAAAAATATTTTCATTATTCACTCTTTTGTTAAAATCAGTGCATAATAAAACTACAATGGATTCCTTACATTGCATAATAACATAGAAATTATATAAAAAGATCAGTGTATGATCACTCTCATTTTGTATTTCATGGTTATGAAATGTATATAAAAAATAATATCTTATGTTGATAAAGTGATATTCATCAGATTCTTTACATAACACACATCACTCACTTAACTTCTTTACATCACTATGTTGTGTATATTTAAAATATTTATGGAACCCCCCCCCCAATTATAATTTTTTTAATTTTAAATTTATATACAATGTCTACACACAACATTCTTAATCTTCATATTAAAACATAATATTATTATTTTTATACCAACACGTAATGATCCTGCAAATCAAACATGAATTTATTTTTTGTTAGAATTAATACCATAATATTTTGACGAATCCAAATCATCATTCCACATTGAATCTAACAATATTAGTATTATATGGAATGTTCGTGAGATGTTTGCAATTTTCAATTAGTTTTCAGTATTATTCATTTAAAATCCACTTAAAGATATTGTCTATAAAAAATTCTATGATGTGGAGATAATTAAATATCAAGTACCACAAAAATTCAACCAAATCATCTCGTTGGAAAGGTTTTTTATTATGATTTAGTCAAGTACATATTCTATTAAATACATCATTAAAAAGGATATATGGGTTGAAGGTAAAAAAATTCTCCAAATCTAATAAAAATCACTATGTCTTATTTACGACATGTCCATTTTCAATGTTGAAGATTTTGAGATACCCTTACTCATGTAACCTCACACAGCTATGCATACCGTTACATATATACCGTTATGAGTGATTCTAGATTCACCTACACAATTCATTTATCCCAATATCTATAGAGTAGAAATATCTTATATATTGCAGTATGAGTCAATGATAGATGACTAAATACTGTACATCCATTTATATGAGAATAATTATTCTCCAAAAAAAATATTGTGTAGAAAAACGCTCATCCGTTTGAGGCTCATTCCATTAATTTTTTATAGCATGAACTCCTTCCATGATAACTAAACATAATGAAATTGAGAATTTATTTTCTGAGTTAGATTAATCAAAACGTCAACTATATAACTTGTGAAAACTCATTCATTACATAGATATTATTATTCTCTCTATGGAACTACAATTATATTGGCCATTATTCATCGCATGTTTTATATGAGAATTAAGAACATAAAAATAATCATTGTACTTATGATCTCATTTTTTCTACCTGTAGTGGATCCTTTATAATCATGATCAATACTTAATAAAAATATTTATACATCATATATGAAACATCATTATCATTGACATTATTTTATTCTACAAATGATAAGATATTCCAGGATACACATCCACCCTTATTAAACATGCTTTGGTTCCATCATAAACATATATACCTCAATAAATACGCCAATTTGTAAAATAAAATTACCATATGTCTAGGAAAAATATTCATTGTTTTTTATAATTACTCTTTTAATTTTTTCGGGTGTTTTTGGATTTTTGGAATTTTGTGGGCCTTTTCTCAATTTGGGCATAGTTTGGGAAAATCATCTGGGTCAGGTAGGGAAACTGTGTCCCTTTTTTATAGGTTTTGAAAATTTGTTCATGGTTGGTGCATAGTTATTCCAAACCATGTGGCCTCCTTCCAAACCATGTGACCATAGATGTTTGTTATTTTCATTGGTTTTTTATATCATGTCAAACCATGTACCCTATATCTGTATCCTGGGAGGCTGTGAATTGTTGGTGCATGATTTGTCCAATAGTAGAGTCTAACCATGCACCAAAAATTTTCACACCAAATTAGTTTTATAGGAGGGTGTAGTTAGTTTCATGGTTTGTCTAGATATGATTCCTAACTATTAACCAGTCATTAAGATACTTTTAAGCACATATATTTAGGCACATGGTGTTTAAAAACCATGTGGCCTAACATAATAATCATTCCCAAATACATTACAATCACCTAAAAATTATAATTAAAATCCCAAAAAGACATTTTATGAATTATAAAAACCTATCCTTAAACCCTTATTAGATCCTTTGGCATTTTGAGGCTCTCAAGAGGGGATTCGGATCCACTAATATATATTCTAATTATATCATTTTGTCTGTAAAATCAATATATCACCATAAAAAATGTGAATCTTAAATCATTTCTGAATTATTTTTATATTATCATATATCCCTATTTTTTAGTGTTTAATACGCTTTTTTATGATATATAATAACCATGAATGGATAAATTATCATTTTAGTGATTTCTTTTCAATCCTACTCACCTTGAATTCTCATTTGTAAATTGCAATTTCATGATATCATTTTATTGTGTGATAAAATGTTGGTGGCTCAAAAATAATTTTTCTCTATTAAAGATTCTATATTTTTTTATTTAAAATTTATTTTAATTTGACATCATTTAATTGAGATAATTTTTTGTTTGATTTTTAATATTTATGGTTTGTGATATAAAAACCCTTTTTCAAAGGGTTATGAATTAGTGGGTTGAATTTGATAAATGGGTTCTCTTAATGATCTATGATTTCATGAAATTATTTGATGTTGATTATTAAATTATAATTAATGGAATTAAAATATTATTTCAAAGTGAATTAAATTTTTTTAAAACCCTTTTAATTGGTTAGAAAAGAAAAATTTAATTTATTAAAATGAAAATTGGAAATGTATTTGTGAATTATTATTGGAATTCAACATTCTAGGTTTTCCCATGATTGAATAATTGATTGATTAAAAAAATGTGATCATGTGTAGTTTTTGGGTTACTATGATAGGGATTCCAGGAAAATTACTCAATAGAAATGCGTTGATGAGGACTAATCTAACATAATTGTGTTTTGCATGATTTTCCCCGGATAGTGGATGGATTGATTCTATCATGATGGCCAGAGCCTTTGGTATGTGTGTACACACATTATTTATGTTGATTAAATGAGAAATGCAAAGACCAATGATCAAGAAACCAATTATCATTAGAGAATATAACCATGGTTGTTCTTGTAGAATATATTTTTCATTTTATTATTACATTATAATTTTTATTGAACTAGTTTATTCATGTATTTCTTATTTTTGTGAAAAATGGAAAATTAAGACATATTTTAATATATCTACCATCAAATCAATTTTAGTGTGTGATATAATGAAATGTGAAATAGATTTTCCATTCCAAATCATTATATAAATTGATGAATAAAATGAATTAATTTAATGGAATTTATTATGGAATACTTCATTGAATACAACATGGATGTTTTCCTCACACCATAAATTTACCTTTGAACACATGATGATTTTATATACCATATCTAAGAAATGGAAATGAACCACCTAGAGGAGATGGGTATTTGTATTAGTGGGATCCTAGATTGGTGGTGGTGACCAGTGGAGCTATAATCCTCTAATTACATGGGGATAATGATATGTTTTTATTGATGGATCTTATTTAATATTTTGGATGGTGTTCTTTTTAAGGATCTTAATCTTCTTGGTTTTTCATTACCTATATTCTTGTGATATATTCCCTCATGAAGAGTGTTTTGTATACTGACATTGTATTTATTTATATTCTAATACTTGACATTTTTTATCATGGAGAAAACAATTCCCTTATAATTCTTGTTGGTTTTTGTTCTAGTCACCAATCCATGGGGATGGAAAATTATTATCATGGATATTTTTTTGATAACCCGGGTATCATTATACAAGGTTATCTGAGTTTGTCTGTAAAAAAAATATTCATAGTTATGAATTTTTTTGTATATCCATGATTTTATTATGTATTATAGAATTTTATTTTATACAAAAGGCATGATATTGTGGGCATAAGGTGTAGTTTCAGGTGATTTCCTTCCCAGATCTCATTGTAGAGAGCCTTAACTAGCCAAGATATTTACGAAAATATCCTGGGAGGAATAAAATAAATAATTTTTTGTTATTTTCTTAATTTTTTTACTAATTATATTTAATATAATAATGTTTATATTATACATGTGTTATTGATAGTTTTATATATATTGATTCAATTTATTATTTTATTATCCCTACTAATAATTTATTTTTCCTATTAATGGTGAGTAGTACTATTCTCCTAAGAAGAAAATTGAGTAATCCAATTGAGGGAGCTACTGAGGAATAATGGAATGGAAAAAATTTAAGAGAATAAAATCACATTGAGTTAGTGGTCCATATTGTATAATATCTAGGAAAGGTACACACAACAATTCCTATTCTAGAAAAAGTAGTGCAACCTCAAAGGGATAAAAAAGAGATCATTATCAAGAGTTTCATCAATAAAACCCATGGTATTTAGAGGGATATAAGAATCAAATAATGATATAAGGTTGTTTGAAAAGGATTGAGATACATATTGAATTCTAAGAGACACCTGAATTCATAAAAGAGAAATGAGATACTATCATAGTTTATGTCACTTACATGAGATCATGCGATTATATGGTTATGCAAAAAAACATGGATTCCTAAATTGGAAAGAACATTATGTCTTTTTTTCAAAAAATCATTTCTATCCAAAATCCAGATTTTAAACATTCATACATAGTATTTCATCCTCTAGAAAGGAAACAATGCATTGAAACAATATGGAAGATTCTTTGTCATTCTTTATATCTATATCCTGAAGTAGTGTTGAATGAAAAGTCATAAGCTAAAAAATAAGTAGGGTCTTCAAATATCCAACTAATATTTGGGTTTTATTCATAATAATTTTTTTTATACAAATCTTGGAGGGATTGTTTCATGATAATATTGTCCTGGATGGTAATATTGGCTTGTTGAGATTTCCATTTACTATAATTAGTAGTTTTGTAAGTTACATTAATGGAAATAATAATTGTGATACGCCTCATAGTGGATATCTATTGTAGAAATAATCCTAACCATCTATAGTGTTTGGTATAGGCCACATAACATTCATTAAATGTATCATGGTTGGGAATTAAAATCTATTTTGGGATGGGGAATCAATGATTTATGGTTCATTCGGTGGCTTGGGCCACTTGTAAAAGTTTTTTCATCTATTTTATAACATTCACAGTGGAATGGGTTATAATCACCTAATGGTACATAATTATACTAAGATAATTTAGGAACTATGGGGTTTCATCCAAAAGAATCTAGAATAAATCTTAATCATATATTAGAAGAGGCGTTAAAAAACTAATGTGGGTCCAGTGATCGTGAGAGGTACCATCAGTGTAATACCCCGAGATTTTATGAGAAATATTCTTTTTAATTTCGTTGATATCTCTTGTTGTACACTACACCAAGATTATCATGCGTTATATGAAACACCGTATTATCTTCCAGTATAGGAAACACTATTCTTGGCTCATGTTACACACAATTTCAAGTTCGTTTTATGGAAATTAATCCACACAACATTAAGAATAGATTTTTTTAATGTATAAATGAAATAAGTTTTGATTATGTAATATGCAACACCAAAAAGAGAATTCACTACACGCATCATAGAAATAGTTTTCATTACATGCAATCAAGACCTTCTTCGATAGTGTTTGTAGTATGCAATACCAAGTTTCACTAAATGATATATTATTATAATATTTTTATGAACTAGCCATTATGAATAGTAATACCCACTCTGTGAAATTATATAAATTTTATATTTCAAAATTGACTTCATTTTTGGATTTCTAATATCGAAATTTTCCTAGGCGGAATTTTTGGTATTTTTCTGAAAACATTCAATTTTTTATGAATAGTGAAAACATTGGGTTACTATTTAAAAACCGAATTTTCATTTAAATAATTATTTATTTTATTTAAATTTATTTTAGGTAAAAATTGATATATAATACCTATATATGTTCAATGTAATGCATTTGCGTCATATTATAATAATTTTAAATATATAAATATTTTATTGAACTTTTCACCGCCTTTTACCCACCTTCTAGAAGAATTTGGAAATTTACATAAAACTTAATTGTAACGCTTCTGTAAGTTGATTTTCCAAAATCCAAGAAACATGGTTAATATCAAGGAGTAAAATGTAGTTCAATAAGATAATTTTTTTTGGTGAATGGTAGCTTTTTACTTTTACTTACCTCAGTTAAAAGTAAATAGGGCAATTAAGGGTAAAAATTATATTATTGTTACCCTAACACATGTCCTAATTCAATTAGATAAGTTTAATTAGATAAAAAACAACCATATAAATATAATTTTACCCTTTAGGTTCACTTTTATTATATTAGGACACTTATTATTATTTTATTTAAAGAATAGTTAAAATAGTTAAAATCAATGTTTAATAACTATAACATTTTTAATATAGTGTTATAAATAAGATTAATTCGACTATAAATATTAAATAGAAATATAAAACGATTTCCTACATAATGGTATTTTATTTATAATTTTTAGACATTAAATAATTTAATTTATTTTTGACACAATGATGGTGCATTAATTACCTTATTAATGAAATATTAACATAATTGATGTTATAAATACCGAAATAAATTTAATTTTAGAGTTTTTATTAATTCAAATAATTTTTTAGGTTAATATGACATGTTAGTATTGATTCAATTAAATTTTTTCGAACTAATCATGTTGTTATGTTTTTTTACAAAAAATCAATTACCAAATAGTGTAAAAATTTTCATAAAATAGTTTTTAAATCAAATATTATATTATTAATTGTAATTATATTAAAAAAAAATAAGGTTCAGCCAAATTAAATAGATAAGGTTATATATACTAATAATGAACCACTTGGGGTTCTTTTGGCTTGATAGTATATTTATAAACCATATAGTGTAAGTAAACAAGAAGACACGGTAAAAGATAAATTATTTATCTTATAGTAAAAATTAAAAGATACGGTTAAATTAGTAACCTAAACTTGTCAAAAACCTATTGGTTGAGAATATTTTGACCCATAACCACTTTAGCTTCGAAATAAATCAATTCGGAGCTATTATAAACCGAATATGACTTTATTCTAAAATAATATTTTATGTTTTTACAAAGGTTCCCCTCTCCTCCCTTATAAAAAGGGCACCCCTTCCCACATCTCTTCATATCCTTTTGAGCCTTTAATCTCAGCCAACCCCTACCCATTTCTCTTCTCCACTTACCTAGAAACATTTTGGAGGTTCGGTTCTTCTCAAATGAACAACTCTACTTCCATAATAGGAAGCTTAAAGTAGGTGCGTCGAAGAAGAGGTAATCTCTTCTTCCGATTCTCTCAAGTTTCATTCTTCTTCTAATTCTTCTTCTTTAGTTGTCTCATTATAAAGTAATAACATCAGTATTAAGTATATACTGATATGTTATTATAAATTTTAACAATCCTATTTCACCTCTTATCCATCCTCTGGAAAACAAAATCATCGCGCATGTGTACGTACGGAATACCATCTCCACGCCGTGGTGTAAACTGTTTTTTACCACCACCTTACTTGGATGGGTATAATGGTGTAAATAAATAACGGTGTATTTCATTACATTTATCGATATATCATATATATATATGTATGTTCTGAATATATATTATTTATATATCATGTTTTACATTATAGAATTAAGTAAATCAGGATATAAGTAATTATATCAACAACAACAAGTTGAAACACGTACAATAAATGAAACGATTTTACCCAAATTGTTGCTTTTACATCGAATTTACAAAATAAAGGGTTATATAAAGTCATAAGTAAACCATATATGATATCATAAAAATGAATATGATTCTATAATAAGTCAATGACAATATTCAAATAATTATATAGGAGGTTCAGATATATACGATGCATATTGGATATAAGGTAAGGGGTAACTTTTCCAAGCTCGTTTTTAGCCAAGATTGTTTATTTGTAAGTATTTAATATGGTAATATTTAGCATCCATGTCCCAGTTTTCTATAAAATTGTTTCATGTATGTTTGAAGTCTTTTTTAACCATTTTTTTACTTTTACTACATGGTATGAAAGGAATCATTCTTTTGTTTACCATACGAGGAACTTTTTTTCTTTTCCGACATATTTACGAGAAGACTATTTTTTTAACATATACAGCATGAATGGATTTTTACGGTTTCATAACCCCTTATTTATATAAAGCTTCCTCTACATGATTTCATGACTATTTTCAACAAAATCATCTTCTTTCAAAATTTCTTAGCATTTTGTGAAAAGAAAATTATTTTGAATAAGAAAGGATATTTTCCTCAAGAATTTATTTCAAGTTTTTTATCAAAACCATTTTCCATCTAAGATGACATTATTTCATATGTGTATGTTTCAATTATAAAATCACTATGATTTACGTGGTTTTAATTTTCTTATGATGAAATGATATCCATTGTTATATATGGATTATGATATGATGGGATGATGTTTATGAAACCCATTTTATTCTTTGGGTTATGATGAATGATTTATGTTTATGTTGTGTAACATGTAAGAACGGTTTAATTATTAGATGGTTGGGACCTATACCTCCATCCAATTCATTGGGTAAAGAGTTATATCTCATGAGATAGACATGTCTAGAACAATAATTTAATCTGGTTCAGTGATAGAGGACTGGAACAAGGAGTGAACTCGATTCAAAAAGAGACTTTGTCCACTAAGATGGTTTTGGAAGCAATGCCTAGGATACTGTGGAAGTCATAACATGTGCCTATTGGTTTACACAATTACAAGTTTTATTCCCATGCTATTTTATCATGATTGATGTTCCTTTATGATATATTCCTTACGTACTTCCGAGATTTATGTCTTTGCTCAATATTTTGATGTTTAGATTTTATGTTCATGTTTTTGCATTCAAATGTTTATGGATTGTTTTATGTTCTCTATGCTTTCCATTACTGAGAATTTGAGCTCCCTATTTTTTTTTTCTTTTCCCCAGGATTTAAAGAATGTTTTTAGGTAAGAAAACTAAAGGGGAAGATCTTTATGGGAGATGTTTAAGATCTTTCACCATGATTAGAAGATTACATTCCTAGTTTCCAAAGACACTAAACTAATATGGTATTTGGGCGTCTGTTTTTTTTCATGTATTAAGTATTAAAAAAAAGTATTGTAATGTCCATGTACGTCAATATTTGGGTCTCTACAATTTGTATTAGAGTGATGGTTTAGTTATACTTTGGAAACTAGGATGTGAAAACATTTGTGAAACCCCTAGAGATATTTCTATGGTATTTCTAGGGATTTCCCTTAGGATAAGTATACGTATAATTTATAGTCCTAGAATTACTGTAACGATCTAAGAATTTAACCTAAGATGTTAGATATTGACGGTACTCATCCTTTATTTTATTGTTTTCCCTAGCATAATTTTTTCCTCTCACACTATTCTTTTTTTTTGGATTTAGAAAATGGATGGAAATAGGGAGATTCATGATAATGGAAGATAAGATGGATATTGGAATGATATTCTTCATGAGAAAACAAATGAAACAAGATTTGGAAGTCCAAACATCATTATAATGCCTAATCAGAAATATAATAATATGATCAATATTCTCAACTTTGGTAAATTTCCCGACTCAGCTAATAAGAGAAAAATGGATTTTCATGATGATAAAAGAGGAAATAAATTTTAATTTCCCTCATGTAAATAATGTGGGAAGAGGAATCAGGGAGAATGTTTCAAATTAACAAGTAGAGAATTTGTGTGTGGAAAATAAGGACAAAAATCTAGTAAATATAAAGGAAAAGGTTTAGTTAACAACATGGACAAGGATAATTGTATTGCTAAGACATCAACAACAGTTAAATTTTTTAAATGTGAAATGTATGGGCATTATGAAAACCAATGCCCTAAGGGAAAATCTCATGAAGAGAATCAGCATGGTCATATGGGTAGAATTTATGTGGATGATGATGAAGTGACAAAAAATGATGTATGATATGAAAGAAATGATGAAGCTCAGTCAGTGGTTTAAGAAGGTAGTGGAACGATAGTATGTTTATCAAGAATAATGTATGGTACTATGGAATAATGAAAAATCTAAGGATTGTTTCACTGTTGTCTTTCCTTGAGTTTTTAAAATTATATGATTAATGGTACCGGTAACCATGAGTGGTTATTCAAATATTTTTGGAAGGTATATGATATGTTCATAACGAAAGGATGTAGAGATAATGAGATGTTTGATATTATTAATGAGCTCATGACTGATATAAGGACAAAGTTATATCATGGTTTGAGTATATAGAAATGTTGGGATTTTGGTATGTGGAAAGAGTTAACTTTTGACAACACTCATGTTTTCACTAAGGTTATATGGTAATTCAAGTTTCACGAGAATACATGATTAAAGTATTCACATGTTTGGAATGTGATCAACAAGATATATCGTATGTTAAATGATGGTATACACATGCTCGGTAGATTACGTTTCAAGTAATCATTATCTTTATACTATGAGACTGGACAGAAGTATTTCAGATAAACCTAATTATTGGAATAGATTAAGATAGATATCAGATATTATTTTTTAAGTCTAGAACTTTTGTTATGTTATAATAGTATAGTTATAGAATAAGGACAACTCGTAAGACAGGCTACCACCCGTCACTTCGGACAAGGCTAGGGGAATCGAACCCACATCTGACGTGCGACAGACCTTTATCACCTACCACTATCCTACAAGAAGTCCCTGGTTAGTATAGACTAGTTTTATTTTATTAAGCGATATGATAGTTGAAGTATAAGTCCATTTTTGGTACAATATACGATTAATCTCACCATAGATGGACATATATAAATAACTTTTTCTATCCATTTGTTTGAGATAGATGGGATGACCTATCATTCTACTGCATGATCTTCCAACACTTCACGGAAGACAAATTCAACACAATCTCATTAAGAGATTACATGTAAATTGTTCAAGGTAGGAGAAACAGTATTATTGTACCAAATCAAGTAAGTATTTATTTTAAATCAACAATTCTTCAACTTTTGGGAAATGATCTTGAAAACAAAAAAAATGTTTTCTTTGTGTCCTTATAACCAATGATTCAGATTGTACCTTAGATCAACACAAATTTATGGCTTTGGGATTGATGGGTATTTCATAGCCATGTCCTCTACCACTCTCCCTTAGAACTTGATGGTTAGATTTCTCTTCTATATCCATATTTTCACCTATGTTCTCTTATATGAAAACCCAGTGATGAGTTAATATGGGTAATCGTTGTGTTTATTACCTTTCATTTTAAAATTAATCATTAGAATTCTTTGTTATGTTACGGGATTCTATGAATAAAACTAACAAGTAGTAAAACAGTTATAGCCTCGATTAATTTCTAGGGAAAAATTCATTTTAGGGGGGGTGGTAGAATGTAACACCCCAAGATTTTATGAGAAATATTCTTTTTAATTTTTTTGATATCTTATGTTGTACGCTACATCAAGATTATATTGAGCCATACACAACACCGTATTAGCTTGCAGTATAGGCAACACTATTCTTGTCTCATGTTACACACAATTTCAAGTTCATTTTGTGGAAATTATTCTACGCAACATTAAGAATAGATTTTGTTTAATGTATAAATGAAATAAATTTGGATTATGTTATACACAACACCAAATTGAGATTTCACTACACTAATCCATGACTTGTCTTTCATTAAATACAATCAAGTCCTTCTTTGATAGCATGTGTAGTACGCAATACCATGTTTCACTAAACGAGATATTTTTATAATATTTTTATGAACTAGCCGTTATGAATAGTAATACCCTCTTTTTGAAATTTTATAAATTTTATCATTTAAAATGGACTTAATTTTTTGATTCAGAATATCAAAATTAGCCTAGGGTGAATTTTTGGTATTTTTATGAAAACATACAATTTTTGATGAACAGTGAAAACACTGGGTTACTATTTACAAACTGAATTTTTATTTAAATAATTATTTATTTTATTTAAATATATTTTAGGTCAAAATTGATACATAATACCTATATAAGTTCAATGTAATTCATTTGATCCATTTTATAATAATTTTAGATATATAAAAATTTAATTGAACTTTTCACCGTCTATTACCCACCTCCTAGCAGAATTTGTAAATTTACATAAAAATTAATTTTACTGCTTCTATGAGTGGAATATAGAAAATCCGATAGACAAAAATAATATCATGGGGTAAAATGTGGTTCAATAAGATAAAAATAATTTTTGGTGAATACTAACTTTTTTACTTTTATTTACCACGGTTAAAAGTAAATAGGGGAATTAAGGGTAAAAATGAAATTATTATTACCCTAACACATTTTCTAATTCTATTTGATAAGTTTGATTCTACCAAAATCATCCTTAGGAATATAATATTACCCTTTAGGCCCAATTTTATTAGATTAGGAAACTTATTATTATTTTATTTAAAGAATAGTTAAAATAGTTAAAATAAAATTTTAATAACTAAAAGAATTTTAATATAGGGTTATACAAATGATAAATTAATCTATAAATATTACATAAAAATATACAAATATTTCCTACATAATGGTACTTTATTTATAATTTTTATACATTAAATAATTTAATTGATTTATGAGAAAACGATGATGCATTAATTACCTTATTAAAGAAATATTAACATAATTAATGTTATAAATACCCAAATAAATGTAATTTTAGACTTTTAATGAATTAAAATAATTTTATATGTTAATATGAACTTTTATTATTCATTAAATTAACTTTTTGCGAACAAATCATGTTTATATGATTTTAAAAAAAAATCAATTACCAAATAGTGTCAAAACTGACAAAAAATAGTTTATAAAAGAATTAATATATTAATAATTGTTATTATATTCCTAAAAAACAATGGATTGGAAACATTACATATATAAGGTTATATATATTAATAATGAACAACTTGGGGTTCGTTTGGCTTGTTATTGTAAGTTTATTAACCGTATAATGTAAGAAAACAAGACAACATGGTAAAAGTTAAATTATTTAACTTAGAGTTAAATTTACATGATAAGGTCAAATTAGAAACATAAACTTGTCTAAAACCTATTGGTTGAGAATATTTCGAAACATCCCTACTTTATATTCGAAATAAATCAATTTGGAGCTATTATAAACCAAATATGACGTTATTATAAAATAATATTTTATGTTTTTACAAAGGTGCCCTTCTCCTCCCTTATAAAAAGGGCACACATTCCCTCTTCTCTTCACACCACTTTCTGCCTTGAAGCTCAGCCAAACCCTGACCATTTCTCTTTTCCACTTCCCTAGAAACATTATCTAGGTTCTGTTCTTTTCAAAAGACCAACACTACATCCTTAATAGGAAGATTAAAGGAGGTGCGTCGAAGAAGAGGTAATCTCTTCCTCTAATTCTCTCAAGTTTCATTCTTCTTATACTTATTCTTCATTAGATGACTTATTATAAAGTAATAAAATAAGTATTAATTATATACTAATAGTTTATTATAAATTTGGAACAACCCTATTTAAACTTATATCCATCCTACGGAAAACATAATCACGATGCGTGCGTACGTACAGAATATCGTCTCTACGCCGTGGCGTAATCTATTTTTGACCAACACCTTACTTGGATGGGTATAATGGTGTAAATAAATAACTATATATGATTATTGTAAAGTGGTATTAATTCTTAAATATTATACATACACTTCAATACAATTCCACGATCATGGGAATGATATCATCGCTCGTGCGTACGTACGGACTACCGTCTCCACAACAAGATGAGATTCATTCTCCATGTTAACCATTCATGAATGATTATAAATTATATATAATTAATAATAATGAAATATATGACATAAAAATGATACTAGATTTATGTATATATATATATATTTATTTCATCTACCTAATTCCATTCAATTCATTAAGGAAACGAAAACAGCGTTCATGCGTACATACGGCCTACCGTCTCCAAGAACGGTGTATTTCATTCCATTTATTGGACTATCATATATATATGTATATGCTGAATATATATTTTATATAAATAATGTTTTACATTCTGTAATTATTTAAATCAGGATTTAAGTAATAATATCATGAACAACAAGTCGAAACACATACAATAAATGAAATGATTTTACCCAAATCGGTGCTTTTACATCGAAATTACAAAATAAAGGGTAATATAAAGTAATAAGTAAACCATATATGACATCATAACAATGAATATGATTCTATAATAAGTCAATGACATTATTTAAATCATTATATAGGAGGTTCGGATACATACGAAGCATATCAGACATAAGGTAAGGGATAAGTTTTCCAATCTTATTTTTATCGGAGACTGTTTATTCGTAAGTATATACTGGGGTAATATTTGTCACCCATGTACCTATTTTCTAAAAAATGGTTTCATGTATGTTTAATGTCCTTTTTACCCATTTTTTACTTTTACTATATGGTATGTAAGGAATATTTTTTTTGTTAACCATACGAGGTACTTTTTTAATTTTCCGACAAACGTACGAGAAGAATGTTTTTTAACTTATACGGCATGGATGGATTTTTACGGTTTCATAACACCTTATTTACATAAAGCGTCCTATACATGATTTCATGAATTTTTTCAACAAAATCCTCTTATTTTATAATTGATCTTCATTTTATGAAAAGAAAAATATTTTGAATAAGAAATGATGTTTTCCTCATGAATTTATTTTACGTGTTTTATCAAAACCATTTTCCTTCTAAGATGACATTATTTCATATGTGTATGTTTCAATTATAATATCTCTATGATTTACATGGTTTCAATTTTATTATGTTGAAATGATATCCATTTGTTTTATATGGATTATGATATGATGGGATGATGTTT
Organism: Viscum album; assembly: GCA_963277665.1. Classification (NCBI taxonomy): domain Eukaryota; kingdom Viridiplantae; phylum Streptophyta; class Magnoliopsida; order Santalales; family Viscaceae; genus Viscum; species Viscum album. Next base: position 1,777,587,622 of record OY728165.1, on the reverse strand, counting down.
ATGATACCCATTTTATTCTTTGGGTTATGAGGAATGATTTATGATTATGTTGTGGCACACGTAAGAATGATTTCATTATGAGATGGGTGGGACATATATCTAACTCCAATTAATTGGGTAATGATTTATATCTCATGATATAGGCATGGATAGAATGGTAAGTTAATGTGGTTCAGTGATACAGGACTGAAACAAGGAGTGAACTCGATTCAGAAAGGGACTTTGTCCACTAAGATGGTCTTGGAAGGAATGCCTTGGGTACTATGGAAATAATAACATGTTCTTAATAGTTTCAACAATTACATGTTTTATTTACATTCTATTTTATCATGATTGATGTTATTTTATGATATATGCCTTACATACTTCCATGATTTATGTCTTTGCTTAATATTTTGATGTTTAGATTTTATGTTCAAGTTTTTGCATTCAAATGTTTATGGATTGTTTTATGTTATCTATGATTTCCCTTACTGAGAATTTGAGCTCACCCTTTTATTTTTGCTTTTCCCCAGGATATGATGGAAGGTTTTAGGTAAAAAATCCAAAGGGGAAGATCTTTATGGTAGATGTTGAAGATCATTCACCATGATTAGAAGATTAAATTCTGAGTTTCCAAAGACACTAAACTAATACGGTCTTTGGGCGTCTGTGTTTTTCATGTATTAATTATTCCAAAAAAGTAATGTGATTTCCTTGTACATTAAGATTTGGGTCTCTAAAATCACTATATATTATTCTTTAGTAACTTCTTTATTTGATACTGGAACATCTAATTTAATTTTAACAACTCTTATTGAATTTTTTTATAACTTTATAGAGAGATTATTAATTATATGATGGATATTTCTAGCCCATAGGAACTAAGAGACAGCAAAGAATATGATTCCCATTTTATTTCTAATCTTTATTGGATAACTTGATCACCTTAGACTTTCTTGTTATTAAAATTAAGCCATTATATGACATTCTTGGTATGGAATGGATAAGTTTCAATGAATCTATAGTTTAATGTAATATTTTGTGTGTCTGTTTCACTACTAATAGGTGGGTATGTCTTGTTTTTTAATCGAATGGGACCCGAGCATGAGTAAATTCATCCCCCTCTTCAATAGTTGGGTAATGTGATATCTATGTTTTCATTAAAGGGGAAACTTCTACGAGTAGTGATTTTTATGTAGTTTCTTGTCAAGTTTCCTAATTTTTTTCTAACATATCTGGCATATGATTAGTATGTAAGGTATAGTTTTATATTTAATTAATTCCTAGTTTCTATAAAATCTCTATTCCATCTTACCATATGGATAGGGCTGAACTGAAAATGAAGAATACTGTATTGGGTGATGTTTTGGATATATGCATATTCTTTTATATTGTGTCACCTTAGTTGGATCCTATTATTTTTACAATGGAATTTTATGGTACCCATAATGATTGTGTAAATTTAAAAAAAATCAATCAATTTATTAAAAATAATAAGTATTTTTCCACATATTAATGATATTTTTAAGAAGAGGAACAAAGATAAGTGTTTATCAATGATTATTATTTTCTCTAGTTATCACCATCATAAAATCATAGAATACTATATTTCAAAAATCTCAATTACATGTAGTTATGGCTATTATAAATACAACGTGATTCTATTTGGGCTGACCAATTCTGTTAAAGATTTTTATGAGTTGATGGACACGATTTTAAAGGAGTAGCATTACTTTCTCATGGGGGTGTCTATTAATGATATCATGATATAATGAAAATATAAGGAGGAGTCTGAGAATCAATTAAGTGAAGTTCTATAAACTATGAAAAACCACTAAATTCAATGAAATTTATAAACCTATTGTTTTGTAATATAATAAGCCATCTTTTTTGGATATGTGGTTTTGGAAAATGGTATATATTTCAATTTTGAGATGGTTGTGGTCGTTATTACCAGGATGCAACCTCCAAATATTTTCAATATTAAAATATTATTAGTTTTAAAGTGTTATTATAATAAATTAAATGAGGTAATATCAATGTGGGATTCACCAATAACTATTCACACATTGAATGGTGTAACATTATTATGGGATTCAATATTTTAGATGTATTCTGATAAGCTAATGTGGCTTCTGAAATCTTTGAAAACTTTGACCCTTCTATGGTCCGGATAGGGATCTATAGTCTTTTTTGATGCATCGGGAATGGGTTTGGATTATGTTATAAGATAGGGTGAAAAAAATTTGGCAAATGGTTCAAAAAAATTTAGGACACACAATTTGAATTATCCTACGCATGACCAATAACACGAAAAAGATATTAATGATCCAAAGAGTTATAATAAATAACATTTAAAAGAAATGTTTACCATCTATATTGAATAAATAATTATGATTTATATATTCTCATAAAAATATTTTAATATCTTTTATTGATTATGGGATGAATACCTATAATAATATCATTTCGATATTTCATACTACCCCTGTATGAAAAATGACATTTTATATGACTTGAGAAGAAAAAACATGACCCATGATGTGAATCAATCATCATAATAGTAGAATTTTATGGATCTATCTAATCACATTCATTTAGGAGTTTGGGAGGATGAGATGGAGAGTAATAGGAAAAGCATTAAGTTGACAGATTCTCTTTTCAAGGTGATTCATTCAGATAAGTATCTAAATTATGAGTTTGTTGGATTAGAGAATATCCTTTTTATAGGGTGACTATAAATGAGTGTTTATTCACATATGAGGTTATCCCATGTATTTTGACTCGAATTTCATACCACATCCTCAAATAAAAGTTGTAATGGGTGATTTCAATAATTCCACTCGGGCAGTGAACTGGGGTATCATGAATATGTTCATCAAAAATCACTATTTCATGTTATTGTTCCTGAGATTAGACATCTCTTAAACTGTTTCTTATTTCTATACATGTCATTATTTCATGTGTGAGAACCATAAACTTGTGTTTTTTCATCATCTCTTACTTATTCTGAATTGGAATTAGGATTGTATTTCCATGGATTTCAAAGTTGGGTTATTAAAAACCCCACAAAATAAGAAATTTGTATGGAGAGTGATCAGTCAACTAACAAAATAAGATCACTTTATATTTTTACCTGATACAGAAATAGTTGTGGACTAAAGAAGCCTATCCGTAGATGAGATCATTAGACTACAGATAGTTCTATATATTATATATTCATGAAGGGATTCGTGGTTCTCATATAATTTTCAAAGAGGCCTTTAGAACCAGATTGGATCCACATTTAGTATGAAAAAAATATCATTCTCATATGGATAACCAGATTGATTGATCATATAAATTATTGAATAAATTATTCATGCATTTTTTAACTATTTTCATCATGATTGGGTAATACACTCAGGAGTTGTTGAATTTTTCTTTGAAAATAGTTACCTGTCATCCATTAAGATGGTTCCTTTTAAGGACTTGTATGATGAAAAATGAAAATTCTAACTATGTTGGTTGTATATTGGGAAAGCATCCTTAGTAGTTCCTACATTGGTAAAAGAGATGATAACAAAAATTATGTTTAATCTTTATAGAAGAGTTATTGGAAAAACATAGTGAAAAATTTATTTTATTCTTTATCTCTACCCATTTGATTTTCCTATAAGTATTTACGTTTATTAGAGTTTAACATGAATTAGGCCATTGATTCCTGGGAAATAATGAAATATGAAACTGAGATATATGTGATAGTTCTAGGTATCTAGGTAGATTGGGAAGGTGTATTATTATTTTAATTTTCCACCTCATTTGATATTGATTCATAATATGTTCCATGGGTCCTAGATCAGAGAGTGTATCATTGACCAATCTCATGTCATAAGCTGGAATAAATATCTTGTTGAAGATAATTTATCCTTGATTAGGTAACATGTTGATAATTTGTATTCTATGTATAAGGTTCTTAATGTAAGTATTATACCTCATGCTAATATTATGTTGTAATATGGTTTTGATTCTTATGAGAACTAGGACCCAGATGTACTTATGAGAGGAAAGTGGACTCATATATTTGGAGTTGAGCATTTTTATAGTCTTTATAAGGATATAAAGCCTTTATTGTGGGGATATTCTAACATTTTGTAATGATATTTTATATACATATATTCCTTATTTTTTATTATTGATTGTTTGGATCTGGTTTCGGGTTATTTTCAAGGACTTGTTGAAAATTTTGAAAGTAATTTGGTCATGCATGATTGGAACATGGTTATAGAATACTAGGTTTGTCAGCATATGATGAAATGGTCCATGATTAGACGTTCTTGTTAGGGTGCACAGTTGGTGCATGATTAATTCAAATCGAGTGCACTCTTCCAAAACATTGTTTCTTGGGGTATTGGATATTTCTGAGGGTTTAGCACAATTTCTAAGACTGTACAATAAAATCTTTCACCCATTTATAGTAGACTATGAGGGTGCTCACAATTGTTACATGGTATATGTGACTGCTTGACACTATCCAGAATCTAATTAATGGAGCATCACTTGGAACATGATTATTAATAACCATGTGACATAACATAGGTATCCATACAAAAAAAGATTAAATCTAAATAAATTTTTAATTAAAATCCCCAAACCACAATTATGAATTTTAAAAACCTCCCATTAGACCATAATCTAATCATTTGGATTTTGGAGGCTCTCAAGTGGTGATTTAGATCCTCCAACCTCCCTTCAACTCCAATCAATGTGTTTATGAATATAATTAATCTCTCTATGGAAAGTTAATCTTCTTATATTTGAGAATATCTCTTCAATTATACTCTCTAATTTTTATAAGTATTTAATACTCTTATTTATGAGGTATTTTAACATTTATTCAATTAATTAATATTCTAGGTATTATTATTTTATCTTCCTCACCTTCTATTCCCTATTAGAGGTTTTTGTATAGGGAAATTGATCTTTTGGCCTTGTGATAAAATGTTGTTGGTTCTAAAAGGATGAATCTGTATAATTGAAACCAAAATTAAAGACTTAATTTCAAAAATATTATAAATTTATTTTTAAAAATTTAGTTTATTTGATTATTGATATATTTAAATGATATTTATTGTAAAATAATTTCCAATTTCCAAACAATTTTTAATTTTTGGGTGGAAATTAATTAAAATATATCATTAAAATAAATGTAATTTTATAAAATTATTTCAGTTCAATTATTAGATGAAAATTTCTTTAAATGGATTATCATTTTTAAAGGCTTTAATTTGATGAAAATTCATTGATATAATTTTGAAATTTAAATGGCCTTTAAAAAAATGGAATTGGGAAAATGTAATTTTGAATAATGATTTGAATTGAATTGAACTTATGTTCCCATGATATATTTATAGATTGATTGAAGGAACTTTTAAGGAAATGTATTAGTGGTGATTAGGACAAGAATAATAGGACTATAACTCGCTTCAATGGATTGGTGATGAAAAATATAATTAAACTGAGTTCAGAAGGGTTTTCCCTTGATGGGTTGTTTTCGTATTTTACACTTATGTGTTGGGACTTAGGTATATGTTCACACAACTGAGTCTTTTTGACTAACTGATTATCATGGGTATCCTTGAGAAATAAACTAACTAAACTCACAACATATTATTACGGAACATAAATAATTTTTGTTTTGATTATAATTAATAAATTCCTATTTTTACTGAAATGGTTTATTAATTTAATTCATATTTTTATGATAATTCTAAATTTTATCATTGTATTTATATATATGCCACACACTTGGATTAAGTAATTATTATACAAAAATGTGAACATGTTTTTTCATACATTTTCATTATTTAAATTATATCATAAATGGTTTTATTGTTTTATAATTTCATATTTAATATTTTGTGGAATCCTTATGGGTTTTTTAATCACACCCTACCATTTCCTTCAGGTGATTATTGATTTTTATATTCTAGGTCTGGGAATAGGGAATGTGAAACGTGGATTTTGTGGGTCTGTAGGACTAGAGGTACATTGGGGTGGTAGTGGTGGGTTTTGGAGCTATGGTCGACTAATTACATGGGAAATGATATAGTTTCAATGATGGATGTTGTGTATTCTTTTAAATAATGTTATTTCTTTGGATATTTTTCTTTTAGTATTTTCTATACCTATCTTCATAGTGTAATTTTATCATTTAGTATTATGTATCTTACCATTAGTGTATTGATTTTTCTTTCACTATATTCAATTTTATGTTTGTTCTCGTAGAAATTCATTCCCTATTGACTTATTCTTGATTCCAGATCCTATTCTCCTAACCATGGTTATATAGAAAGTTCCATTAGGATATTTTAATGTTTATTGGGTACAATTGTACTATGGTATCTATGTTAGGTCATGACATTATTCATTAACTATCATGGATACAAATAAACAATAAATGAATCAGACATGAAGTGGAATCAACCCATGTGTTGCCTCAGTGATGTATTACATGAAGTACAAAAGAATCAAGGATTGATCAAATATTTTTTATTGACCTATTAAAAGGTAGAAATTGGTAACATGACATGGTTTTGATGAAACCATGTATAGTACCACAAAGTGAGGTTAGGTTAACCTCTTGGATATATTTGTCTTGTTAGGAGACTATGAGTACATTTATGGTTTAAATAACTTAGAGGCATGGAATATGTGAATGGTTACTATTATACTCCACTGGGGAAATATTTTAGTGGAATATTGACTATATTATTAAGGTCATATTTTTAGTGAGGGATGACACAAGGGTTTTCCCTAACGAACTTTTATTCGTGGGATGTTCATCATGTTAGGGGGGGAAATGTGGTCCATCATTTTTTGGTGTTGTTCCAATAGTTTTTTTGAATGTTTATATTAATGGTTGTGAACATCTCTGGTGTCAGAGGAATGTAGGTGTTGTACAATGATATGTGACAATAGATAATAGGGGTCAAACATGAGTGATATGATTTGGCACTAATATTTTGATGTGTGAAAAACATGAATTATAATGTGAGGGAGACCACATCCTAAATGAGAGTAAATTGGGATTCATGTGATTGTTTGGGAACTGATGTACAAATGATAAGTAGAAAACATGGAGATTGAATTTGGGGTTAACAACATCCTACGATAGAGGATAATGGATTGAGATATGATGGTGTGAGTAAATGATATAGGTATTATGTGTGACCAAATTTGGATGAGAATGTATGGTTAACCTTTCCCTATATGAGAGAATGATCGGTTGTTATTTAGAGGCATTGGAACAGGGTGTGGTACTCAATATATGGAAAAAATGAGTGAGATTGTGTGGTTAGGAACACAATAATTATATGTCATGTTTCAGTGATTCATATATATCCAATCATGCATGGGGTGGTCTGGACTCTAATTTAGTAGGAGTCTTTGGATAGTACTAATTATAATACAATGACTAGGGTTAATGGTATCAGTCGTGATTTTATATGTATCATGTTATGGGTTACTCTCATCATTAATGTTATAGACTATTTTGGTTAGGTCATGTGTCATAGTGGCTTAAAAAGCACACAATGACCTAAATTGTAATCTTGTGTGTGAAAGTTGTGCTCTATTTTGGGGTTAGTGCGTTTCCTGATCACAATTTTCTCTGTATTTGGTATTTCATTAAAATACACTTGATCAAAACACCACTATGTAATATTGTGATGTGTTGTGGAATCATATTTGTTTAATGGTATCACACCCTACCCAGGTACGTGATATGGTTTTCTATGTTTGTGTATAGTCCATAATATTTCCTTTTAGGAATAGGTATTTCATAGATGTAGACATTAGGTTCAACTACATGTGGTTTTGGTGGATGAGGATCATGTAGAGTGGACATGTGTGTTGGTCCTAAGGCTATTATTTTTTTAACATTATTGTTCAACATTTGTCTCATCGATCATGCCAGGATTTTAAATTATAAAATGGTTCATTTTATTCCACGTACATATTATTTCATTTTTTTATTTTGATGAATATTTTATACTATTTTACTGTGATAAATTCAAGATTTTGGAGGTTTCGTTGGATCCCAATTATAATTATAGTTTTTTATTTCATATTTGTTATATAGAGAAGTAATGAATAATTTTTTATTTATTTTAGCATTATCATTAGCCTTTGTTTTTTAGGTCATAGTATCCAGATGAATTTTATCATCTATACTGCTATTAAAAAGCCTCTGATGAATTGGTAGGCATGTGAGAGTTCATGTGATGACCCATGCTACTGTTAGTTCATGAGAAATTAGTTGATGAGTTATAGGTGGTAATATAATTCATGTTTATTTTTTTCCAAAATTCGTAACACTGGAATAAAGAATTTTTCCAATAAAAATGAATGAATATAGGATCAAAATCAATATACTATAACACATATTCGATAATTTCTACTCTCTTGATGTTGAGTACTAATAGTCATCCATACTAGTAACATAGTATCTCTGGATTTACATTTTATTTATGAAGAAACCATCATAGACTCATTACATATGAAATATGTATCAAATGTCAGGTTATAATGGAGGACCCAGACCTCAACATGGATTTCAAACTGATTAAGAGAGTAACCAATCCAAATATAAACACTCGTACCCTATCCGACATGAGACATTCATACCCCCATCGCATGAATGGTAAAACAATCACAAAAATCATATAATGAAGATTATTTCTTCAATCCCATAACTAATTTTTAGAAACCATATCCATTCCTTTGGGGGAATAATCACTCCAACTTATATGGGTAACCCAGACATTCTTAGTGATACGCAACTAGGGGGAGTAAAAAACCACTGGTTGAGACCACTCACACCATCATGTCATTGAAAATATTTAATTATAGGGAGGGTAGAATTAAGTGTTAAAATAAATAGATACACTCTCTAGATAATATACTATTCTTGTGTTTATGATATATCAGAGGGAAAAAATCTCACATATCCTGAACTAGTAATGAAAATCAGGACATATCGATGGATTATGAAATTTCACCATATATTAAATTTGATGGATACACATAATAACGTCAACTAAATTTTCATTACACCACTATTACATCATTTTTAATATATAAAACATATTATTTATACATTCATGGATAAAATGGTTTATTATCATTAAAACATTATAATCATAAATCACTTATATATAATAAAAAATAATCATTATTAAAATACTAATTTTTTTCACACAAAATCACTCACATTATCATTAGTATATGTAGTTTCATGAATATATTGATAAATTAAATGGTTGAATTAATAGCCTTGTAAAATTAGGAAGAACAAATATGATATAAGAGACATTATACAATAGTGCATGGGTAAAAATAATCATCATAATGATGTAATAATAGTGGTATCACCATCAATATTACTTTGGAAAACATTTGAAAAAGTCATATATTGTGTTGATTAATAGAAATTAAACATAATTTCATAGTATTTTCATCATCCCATGTATTTGGAATGGGTTGAATTCTTCCCTTGTTTTGAATTTTCAGAGTTTGATGGGTATACCCAGCCTTTTATTATTAATCATAACATAATTTTTAGAGTTTATTTGACCCATGACCATTTTTTTATATGGATCATGATGATCAAAAAGCATCTCAGGGGTCTGTTCAGTCTCAGGTTAGTCAGAGATGAAAACCCCTTGTTTTCCATGGTGGGTGGACTGGGTGCACTCTTTGGACAAACTGTGAATCCTTTCCAGTGTACCTATGTGGCCTTCCAAGACAACTATAAACAGTTTTTCAAATCATATTGGATGGATAACATAACTATGTAGAACCTATACATTTTTTAGTAGTGGTTATTCACACAGTTGCAACATAGTTTGGAATAAAAAGTGAGACAATCGTATGTTAGTTCCCATTGGGTAGTGAGTGTCTCATGGTTTTTTCACAGTATAATAACCATATGATCCATCCATAGACCTTATTTAAAGAGGGAAAAATATATTTTTATCCCTCATTATTTATTTATTCTTTATTATTTCTTTTCTCCATTTTTTGGGACCCCACCAAGTGTTATGGAAGCTACCACCTCCTTAGCTTTGTTTTGAGATACATCCTTTATCAAAACTCCATTATTTGTACCATCATATTCATTGTAACCTTGTAAGTTAATTCATTAATATTATTTATTCCCTTCACCCATTCTCTCTCCATATAGGGTGAAAAATATGTGAGAGTTGTTTAATTATATTTTAAGGAGATTTTTTAAAATCTATATTTCCACCTCATCTTATCGAGTTAGAGGATTTGATTGGACATGTGTACATCTACCATCAAAAAATAGGTGTTGATTTTATTTCTTCATGATTTGGCAGTAGGTTTGGGGTGTAGTGTTGAGATTTCATTTTGGTCATCTGAAATAGACCCCAATAATTTAATAGTTGTCTATTAAATAGTGAATTGAGTCTATGAGATTCATATGGGAAGTCTCTATCGTGAATAGAAATGATTGAGACCTAGAATGTGGCTTCAATCCTTAGGTAAATTTCACTAGGGTGTTATTTTTTTTAAATTGAATTGTCTTAATTATAAATTTTTTTTGTGAGATGTTACATCCAATCCATATGGGTTTAGCCTATTGGTCAATTTTGTTGTTAAAACAGGAGTTTACGTGATGTGATCATTATGTTGTGTGAGGATCTAATTAAAACACCCTTGGCATGGATTCCATTAATGGTTCCTCATGCCTTGTGGGTCACAAGGCCTCGAGGACACTTCCACAAAGACAATTATTTTTGGAATTGCATAGAGGCACTAATTGAGTCAGTGATGAGATGATTACCTCATAACTAGAGTGTCGAGTAATGTTAATACTATAGAATACATGTACTAAAAGTAGTAAATAGCCTATTAAAATATACAAAAGAAATAAATGAATATATAAAAAATCAATAGGGTACCAAAAATATATAATGATGATGATAAATATTTCTAAAAAGTATTCAAAATCGGTATGAAAATATACAATACAATACAAATGTCAAAATACCAAAAAGACAAAAAATTACTATCTCCAAATATAATCACTAGACTTAGCCTAATCCCATGATCTAATTCTTCAATGTCACAGTCAAAAACCTATAGAAAGGTGTTATCCATTTTCTATACCTACAATCACATAGTCTATTTATGTACCCAAAGGAACACCAAATAAGATGTGAGATTAAATGCCGTTAAGAAACCACCCAATAGTCTATATAATATTGGTTGTTCAATATAAAATGAAGAGATGTGTGTAGATAATAAGGTATATAGTAATCAAAAATTTTTATGGCTATGTGACTTAAACAAGTAATATAGTAACTCTGAAAAATTCTCTTAATTATCACTATAAAAGATGGTCAATATCCCCTAACATTGAAGCTACAAAAAAATTCATAATTAATTGATACGAAATTTCTATTCATCAATATGGCATGATAGTAATGGCCTTACCGTACAATATAAAGTGTCAGAATAATCATTTTAAATATGTTCCACAAATCATACCATATTTCTCACATTCATGTCATATAATCAAAGTGTCAGACCATGAAGGGTTGAATCCATGGTGTAGAAGATTAAGGCATCCTCATCATGTCCCTAGGGAAACTCGATGGAAACATGACTAGGCAATGTTCAGAGTCCAAGGATCATATTATCCAATCATGTCATATGTGATCCCAGGAAATCCAGATACCAGGGGTATAAAATCCCAAGACATTCCACAAAGAGATGTCATAATGGTCATTATCTCTCCAAGGCACCCATTGCCATGTTAAATATCCAATGAGTACCGTACAATGAATCTATGTAATTATTGAGCATTTCATACCATAAATCAATTAATACTATATGAGTCTACACAATCGTATAAGAATTCACATTTAATTTTATCTATTGAATCTACATGTTCTTATATCTCAATTACATTCATGTAAAAACAATGAGTATACCCCCTCATTTTTCACAATTCAAATTCAAATATATCACAATAGATTACCCACTAACTTCTACAATTTCAAAATAAACCATTTAATTGGTTCATGTTCAATATTAATCATTTAATAAAGGATCACATGAAATGGGATTAAAAATCCTAGTAATCCATTTGATATAGTTTCTTTTTTATGGGTTTACTATTACAAGGAATGCTAAAGAATACAACCATTGTGTGGTTCAATAGAGGAAAAAGATAAGTCAGTGACATGTGATACCCCATCGGGGGCCATTGGTTGAGGAAGAACCCACAAAAAATATAATGAATGCTACATGAAATCTATAATAGGTTCTAATTCAATTAATTCAATTAGTCAATTTCGATTAAGGGAAGTACTGAAAATTCTACTAGGTGGAACAATAGAAATTGTCCAAATAAATCGCCAAAATTTAATGAAAATGTTTAGGCCACATACCCTATCTCTCTAGTATAGTGTTCATCGAGTATCAACTTCTAATTTGACATAGATCAGAATAAAAATTAATAATGGATGAATAACCTGAAATTTGGGAAAATCAGCTTGTACCTTAATGGTGAATCTGAATCCCTAAAGAATGAAGAACATATAAAAAGGAATTGGGATCTCACCAATTTGAATCTAATGAGATGAGAATAAGATTAATAAAATATTAGATATAAAATAGATATCAAACCTATAATATGAACCAATGGGATCTCTCCAAACGTAATTTTTCCACGTAGTAGAGTTTAAGAGAATCTCTATTATAAAATAACAAATCTCCAACAATAATGGAATTTCATGGTTTGAGAGAAATGATTGACAAAAAAATTAGTAATCATGTATTTTATGCTATATGTAAGGTCACCTCACATTGTTTTTTCACATGGGTTGACTAATAGTGCCCAATCCTTGAAAACCCCGAATGTCAAAATTACAGAAATGGTCACAAAGTCATGCACCCAAAATCAAACAGTTTGATCTAATAATTAGGCCTATATATCTCCACTATAAATCATCACATGTGTTAATATAACCATGTGGCCTCCACTTCATGGTATAAATTACCAGGCGCCTAGCGTATTCCATTCTAAAATTGGGTTTTGGGATCTGAAGATGCCCCATACACAATCAATACAACCATAAATAGAAATTGAATTCTCATTACCACATATTTAACAATTATACTAAAAAACAAGGAATTCATACCTCAATTGATAGCTCGATTTCTTATATTATTTCCACCTTGAAGAAATTATCCTTTAAATTTTTTTATAATGGGTGATCAAGATTAATCTTAGAACTACTGTGGCCACTGAGCTCTTACATCGGCCTCTCACTCCCATGTGTCTACATGTAAACATCTATACTACCATAGAACTCATACTAATGGGACTCACTGGCCTTAAAGAACCTTCTTGATCTTCTTACTTAATTGAATCAGATGATCTTCAATGGAAACATCTTCATAGAACAAACCCTCATTGACCTTATTGTCTTGAGATGATTTTTAATAATTGTTCCACAACTAAGAAACATGGAATACATCATACATGACTCGATACCTTTAAATTAATTTCAACTATTGGGATACTATCCATAATATTTCTAGAATCTTTAATAGCCTGGCAGACTATGGTGAATGCTTACCCTGTCCTATGATCCTCATATTTCCTAATATCTACAAGACATGCAAAAAAACTGATCCCCATCCTCAAACTTTATAGTTTGTTTGTGGCGATCAACTTGAGATTTCGATCAGGAATGTGCAGTAGCCATATTATTCTAAATCAACTAGACCTACATAAAAATTCCTTCCCAAACATGTGGTCCTAGTAATGATAACTCACTTACCTAAAACTAAAATAACAGTGATGAGAATGGTCTAACGTACTAAGCTTTATAAGGATCCATCTGAACCATCTCCTGATAATTGTTATTGTAATGGAACTCATTTTGGGGTATATGTCTCTCCCAAAAGACCCCAATATATAGGATTATTTCACACAGCATATACTCAAGCAGCTAAATCATACAATCAAAATGGCCATTAAACTAATGGTGTTATGTTGTGCTTAGATTCACTTATGTGCCCATTGACCTCTGGTAGCTCTTCCAGAAACAAGAGCTAAATTGGGAATCCCTATATGAAATGATACCGCATGGTAACCGGTGATGTCACACTATCAAATGGATATAAAACCTTCCAATCTCATCCATATATAAGGTATATTTGATCAAAATTAAATGTGAAACCTTGGTGAAACTATAAAAAATATCCCACATAGTACCGATACCTCAAGGTGACATTAGTAAACTAGACACAAAATCAATCAGCATATCATTCCATTTCCCCAATGCAAAAGGATACTATTACAAAATTCATGTTATCCACTAATGTTCTACATTACGTTTCTGAAAGGTGGAACACTTCATAACAAAATTAGTTTCCTCACATTTCATACATGGACACAAGTACTAACAACATTAAGTCACATACATCATTGTGATTCCTGGACACATTGCCCATGTTGAGGAATGAAAATATAAAATCAGATCCTTGAGAATTCTCCTTGGAACCCAAACAAGACGAAGGTTACATATTATATCATCCTTAACGATGCTCCAACTAGGAGGTAGATCTTCACATGCCAGACACTCCCAGTAGTCAAGGCCTTCAGAATCTGATAGCTTCCTCAAATTCATATCAAACTATTTAAATGTGAAAAGGATGATTTATTTTTTCATTTATACTAAAATAGTCTATCCTAATAAACAATGTCTCCAGTAGTAAAAATCATGAACAACTGTAACTAATTCGATATCCTATGTTGGGGAATTCCTCTCATCTGCCCTCATCTATCGAGACCAATATGCCAAATACATATCTAGTAGTAAAAGGAATTATCTAGTCCCGATACCTAACACATCATAATAAAATGATTAACTCCTACATGGATTTAGAATAATTATTATTGGGTATGAAGTTTTCCCCCCTTTTAACTCCCGTAGGGCTATTACAAATGAACCAGACCTTAAACACATCACACCCTTCATAGTCAATCCCATCATTAGTGTTTATAAGAATGAGATTTACTATATAAAGATCATATAATATGCTAGTTACCTTAGAAAACTTTTTAACTAAATTACATTCACAGAATGATACCAGGAAACAACAACACTCACCTTCTCTAGGTCTACTGATACATCTATCTCTAGGATAATGAGACCCAAGAAGAGAATCATATCCATCGTGAAGAGAAACATTGTAAGCATAGCATATTACTAATTCTATACCTATGTATCCAAAAATATCTTAATATATGTGTCATGGTAATGTTGATTTTTCTAATACCCCAAATATCATCCCTGAAAACAGCACTAAATGAATAGAGATAAGGATGCATCACTCAGTTCAAAATCAGCATAAGAACTATTGGTGGGATTATGAAACCAAACAACATAACCAAATAATCATATATAACATATGTGTTGTGAATGGTTTTACGAGGCATGACTACATGTCGAACATGTACTTAGTGATATGAAAATCTCCAATCAATTTTCGAGAACACATGTGCTCCTTCGATATGGAGAAATAGATTATCTATCATTTGTAAGGGATGCTAGTTAGTATCCATTAGTTGATACAAATATTGATATTATACACATAACCTATTATTTCCATCATCATTTAAAAAAATACCGGTGAAATCCATGAAGAAGTACAGATTCGAATAAACCCCTTTTCGTCCAAATACTTTAGATACCTCTTGAGATATTGTTACTTTTTTTAGCAATCCATTAAGAAGGAATGGATTTTAGTGAATCTACTATAACCATCTTTATGTATAAATATATATATATCTCTCTCTCTAAAGAGGAAAACAATAAAACTCATCAGAGAACACATCCCTAAAATGATCATTTAATGGCGTAATTCCCACCTAAATCACTCCTTAATTATCCAGATATAAACTAATGTACAGGATTACCATTATTCCTATTCCACAATGTTATGGTCCATCTTGTATCTTTGGAAATCCGTTTAACAATTTTTCATATAATATGAACCACAAAGGGTGATGTGAATTTCACACGCCAGTGATATCATTAAACCAATATTTAAAATTGACTAGTCATTCCATCCAAATTATGATGTTAAACCCTATCATTTTAAAGATAAAAAGATTTTAGAATATGGGACAGCCACAAACCATAAAGGGTAACTCTCTACATTTGGGTACATCATCCACATGATTAAAAATGATGTTTCTTGTGTCATAACTCTCTTAGAAGAATGAATAAAGAGGCCAATGACATTTACCATAGGATCAAATGTAAATTTTTTTGATACACATATATCAAAAAAAAAATTCAATTGTAGTTTCTGATACGATCATAAAACTCAACATGCATAGTCTGGATCCTTTAAACATAGGGGTACGATATACATAATAGATCAATATTGAACCATGACTCTATGGCAGAACATCACTTACTAGAGTAGGACCACTCACATCATTCAATGTAAATGGTTCCTGGATACCTCTACCATTAACAACACTACCTCATCATAATCATATGTCCCTGCTCTTTCTCCCTTTATAAAATATAGTTAGGAAACATTATCCTGAATTAGTTGTCATTGATAACACCAACCACTCACTAATTAGGAGACATTCCAGTATAATCATTACAAATGACCCATCATTCTACACACTCAATAATGAACTGTGTCATGCTCGCACTAATTCTTCATGTGGCACTGTATTCCACACTGATGATAGAAAAATATATTAATTTTACTCATAGCCATATAGTTACTCATCTTAAGGGATGCCTCAATAGGCCACTTCCTACGACAAGAATTTGATATACTAGGTTGAGAAACATCTTTTTCTTACTATATGTCCCTATATTACCTTTGTTTTTGCTTTGAAATCAGTGTCTCATTCACAATTATAGTAATATATGTCAATATATGCATTGTAACCTACCATCTAATAGCATATCAGTGACTTTCATTAAACTAGCTCTCCATCGATATCTCATAGTTAAGGTATGTTAACACAAAACACTAAAGCACTATAAACCATGTCAATTACACCATAACCTTCATAAATAACTACTATAGATGCATGAACACACTATCTCACATTACCAGTGGAGTCTTTGGGTAGAAATTGATGTAGAACCTAGTTTGAAAATCATCTAAAACAATATCTTGTAGCCTGTCAAGATGGTTAAGAACATCCCATCAACACTTTTCTCCTCAAAACAACATATAATTGTTGTTATTCACTCTACTCTGATGATTTGTCTTTATATTCTCAGTGGTTTATAATAAATTATCAATATACAGAAATTATCACATGTAGAATCATCCCCCCAAAACATGGGAAGATAATGATGTCGGAACGCATTCATCATCTCAACCATTGATAATCCAATTAGTGATGCTCCCTGAAAAGTCTGTATTAAGTTGTAGAACCTCTCACTAAATGTTTCCATGACACCTATGTCCAAAAAAACTAACGGTTTCACAACTATAATACGAGGAGAATCCACATGTACCCCATGGACCACTGCCTCTAGAGTATTTTCATCACCACCATCTTGGAAGATAAATGGAGTTCGTTGTGGTGGAATGAATCTACAATTCCCCACACATTCCTATGAAATAACAATATGAAAGTTCACATCCCAAAATAATTTGACATGTAAAAAAACACCAAAATTAATTTTAAACCAGACATCCTTCTCTTAAATCAAGGAATATAAAAAATAATGTTTATAAAAATAAGTGTAGACACTTCCTCATTGATGCTCAATATATGGGTGCATACTCTTAATTAATCAATGAATGGGGTATATCTAATTCATGATGTAACACACGTTATAAAATCTATCACAATAATAGGTATGTGTATCATGAAACCTGTAACAACAAAATGCAATAAGTAATTTATTCTAAATGGCATAGCATGATACATGGAATGTTATTTTTGTATATTGACTAAAATAACCATGAAATAAAATACCTACATCTCAAATGTTTGAAATATAATATAACCCAAAATTATATTAATAATAATATCACAAATCAAATCCCACACCCAACAATCTATTCAAATCAATTATACTAGTCATAATTAACAAAATTGAAAATTCAGTCAAGGAAATTATTTATTTTCAAAATACATGGGTTAACTATGCCTAATTTAAAATCATTACCAAACTATATTTCTTTTTTATCCCTATAATATTTTCCCAAATAATAAAACATAAAAATAACCTCTTTGACACCACTTTGTAACATCCAGAGATTAGATGCAATTGATGGGGCCATAAGCCCGGTGGGTCAGAAGGCCTCTTGCACATATCCTCAAATTCCAGAGGCTAATGACTAGTATTGAGGGACTAAGTAATTTATTGGGGATACTATTCCGTCATAACTAGAGCTTAGCACAATGTAAATTCAAAATCATACAAGTAGTAGAAGTAATAATCAACCAATCAATAGATATATAAACAAGACCTAAATATATAACTAATACAAAGGGAATATCACATATAGAATGATTTTGACACAAATATATACAAAAATACAAAAAACATGTCCATATTATTATAATATAGCATGTATTTAAAAATATAAAAAGACTAGATGAGTAATCTTTGAATAGCGTACTGAGAGTCAATTATGTATCATGATCTCCTACTCCAATATAGCAATAAGGACCTTTAGTAAGGTGTTTGACCTTATTCATGCATACAATGATATAGACTATTTTGCTACCCAATGGTATCCAAAATAAGGTTTCATATGTAATCTTAATAGGCAACCTCCCAACGGTCCATACAATACAGTTTGTGCAAAATAATAGGCTATGTACTATGGAGGTAAACATGTATGTTATAATGAAAAGTAAATATGTCCATTTCATGTAAAATAGTTAACCATTAACAATAAAAAATCTTATCAAGGATCCCTACAAGATATTTTCATGCTCATCAAAAAAGTAAGATAAATAAAATGCATAAATAACTGATATAGTTTTTCCATTCATCCATACATGTCATGTCAAACATGGACTTTCTCTATTTCTTGAATTGTCGAAAAACCACAATTGGTCCATTCAACAAAGCTTACCACATTTCTCATGGCCATTTCCTTATAATCAATGTACCAAAAAATGAGGTGTTGGATGAAACATGTATAATTACAAGTAATCCTCGTCGATTCCCAAAAGTATATCGATTGAATCTTGGTTAGAAACATGTTGGATTCCTTTTAGAATTTTAACAGAACATGTCATACGTGAGTCAAAGAAAGCGTCATCTATGGTGTAGAAAATCCCATGTATTCCCAATGAATGAAGACTCAAGTAAAATAATCTATCAAAGACGTCCACTCCCACATTCCAGATTTATTGTGTATTATTCAAGGCATATAAGGAATCATTTAGGTTTTCATACCACAAATAAATTCCTACCATATGAGTCAACCAACTCATTTAACAATTCACATTCAATATCTTCTAATGAAGATACCAACTCTTATATCATAATTAAATTTAAAGGAAAAAAATAGTATACAAACTCAATTTTAATAACATACATTTAAAAATAGCAAATGAGTTTACCCATTCAAATCCACAGTTATAAAATAAACCATTTAAACAGTTAAAGTTCAATATAAACCATTAATCAAGCATGACATGTGTGTAAAGTAAGAATATATATCAAACTGAAATTTTATTCATTCCATTTATGTATAAGAATCCTCTAACTAGGTATACTCAATAACACACCCATTTTGGTGGTTAATAATTTGAAAAATAAGGCAAATTTATAGAACACCCCAAGTGTTTCTCTTGGATGGGCATGCAACCTCAAACATGATGATAATGGCCGTCCATAATATGATTTAATTCAATTAATTCAATTAATAAATAATGTTCTATTGATGTTACAAAATTTATAGTGGGTATTACAATGGTAGATATCACTATAAGTCCCCAAAACTCAAGGAAAATTTATATACACTCTATAGTATAATGGAATTTGAGTGCTCGTCCAGTATTAGCTCTTGATTTGATTTGGATAGATAGAAAAATGAAAAACATATAATGAAACTGAAATTAGGTCATGTTATATTTCTTCTAAACAGTAAATTTTATAACATGTAGAATGAAGAATGGATAAAATGTATTTGTGAACATTCCTATATGAATCTAATGAGATGATTGGTAATTAATAGAATATCGGCCAATAAAACGTGATTAGATCCTAAAATTTTCAACTAAGTGATAAATATAAATGTTATATTTATATTCTGGATGGTAAAAACTAATATATTATTGAAATATGTTTTAATTTTAATTAAAATTTTAAAATCACAAAAAATAATGGTGTCTCATGGTTTGAGCACTTAGTTCGACAAACTTGGTGACATGTGTGCATTGTCTTTTGTATGGAAGTGCACCCCCACAAGGTATTTTTACCCAGTTTGTCTAAAAATGTAAAAACTATGAAAAAGATAACATTGAAAATTTAAAACAATTTTAGATAGTTGTTCACCCAAAGTCAACCATTTTGAACTAGTAGTGAAGCCTGTAGCTCCCCACTATCTTGCCCCAGACTGTTTAATCTAAGAGTGTGACTTGCCCATGTGGTTTAAAATAACCACGAACCATGCTTATTTTACAATTAAATAATATTTATATGCTTTGAAGAATCCCTAAAAACCATCGATTCCTCCATAACCATAACGGTAATTAATATTAAGACATATTTAAAATTCAAACTAGAATATAAGGGATAGGTACCTCATATATAAAATTGGGTTCTTATGCGGGTTCAATTATTTATTTCGATCACATGTTTGGAAATAGGGTTGCTAGGTTGATGATGTGAGGCCGAAAGGTTACATGGATGTCCCATGTTATGATAGAGAGTGTTAGCTATCAAATTGAGTTACATAATTGAAGGGTTTTGAGGTGACAGGTGATATATCATAGGAACTTATTTGGTGTTTACCTCTCACCTATGATGCATATGGAATACAATAGAGTCACGTGTACAATGTATAAGTATGATGATGAGGTTATATTGACCAATCGTGTGGGTGTAGACCTCTGTTATATATAGAATAAAATGATTCTTGGGGGTTTTATCTATTGAAATTCATATGGATTGTGGTGATACATCAGATGAATGTCTTGAGACTATTAGTTGGGGTATAATGCTCATCATACATGAGACAGTTTTCCTTGGATTACATGAGAGGATTTACATTATTTGTTTCTACAGAACTACTCTATTGATTCATTGGTGATATTAATTAGAGGATATATATATATATATCTACGCCTTGGTCATTGGGATTAATGCTGATGGGTATTATAAGAGTAGAGGTCCATTGAAATAGGTATATTCATGGTTGTTTTTTAAGGATAATTAATATTTTCTAGAAATGTGGTGTCATTTTTCATGAGGTGTCAAATTATAAAAAAAGTTGTAGATCCCAAGGGTACACATGGACTGAATTTTCCTCAAATGATACCTTTGTATTTATTCAAAAAAATCATTTACATTACAATTATAAAAGTGTTAGATGATGTCGGTGATCACTCCATTGTGGTTTTTGAGTACAAGGGTAATTAAGTTATTTTTTTCCTTAATTCCAATTAATTTATTCATTGTAAAACAACTAATCATTTATAGTTTTATGATATCCACACATTAGTGGTGGTCTATTAGTAATTTTCTCAAGCTATACATGAGTTACTTGGTATGTTTTTAGATTTTATAGAATTTCAGTCAAGTAATGGTTCAGGCTCAAGAGATGAATCTTTGTGATTTTGGTTAGCATGGTATGGGATTCAATGGACCATGGGTTCTAGCCTCAGCTGGGTTTCCTTTTTTTACCATTTTGTAGCATCTTGACTATATATGTATACACTTAGTTCGGCCACATGATAATCTTATATTTTTTTTAATTTTCTAAAATTGCTTGTATTTATGATTGTATTCAATAGATAAAAATATTACATTGTGTTGTTTAACTATATAAATATTTTATATTTTGGTTTTTGTTTTTATTACTTCTCCTTCTATTTCTTGTGCCTCCCCCATTATCATGTTACTTGTATAGTGTGAATTTGTTATTAATTTTCAATACATTTTATTTATATAAAAATTTATTACACAACCAATTTAGGGTATAGTCTCCCCACTATAAACCCTATACACCCTCACTACACATCAGTATCCTTTTACATATAGAGTGATGTGCTTAAGACATAGTGGAACTCATCCCAAAGCACTTTTCTGGTGGAATAACATTTCAGGTCTCTACAAATGGTATCATATGAGGTTTTTTTTACCTCTTATTATGTCTTTATATTTTGGTTATGGTGGAATAGGGATTATGATGTTGATATATGTGGGATTATAGCTTCTTTTAGGGTGCCTATATCCCCATGCATGAGGTATATACTATGTTTTAAGGGGTTTGAATTTCTCTTTGGTCTGGTATATTTATATTTGATATGATTTACACCTCGAGTATAAATATTGGGTGTGATTTTTAATTGTTTTAAATTGTGACCCTTATCATGGAATGTAATGGGTGGAAATATAGGACAAAATCATGGTAGGGGAAGGGATGATTATTTATGCATTCTGGGTTAGAAAAAAGTATATTATTTATTTACATATGTTCCAATGTTAAACGAATTTGTGATGTGTGATACATATGTGTGTATATATATGGTCCTTTATTATATAGGACTATACATGGAAGATGATATGGTGTGGCATTTATCACAGGGTTGGGAAATGTGGTATTTTTATTTTGGGTGAAAAGGTTTGTTATGTTGAGCATGGCCAATGTAATTTGTGGTTTTTCTATATAAAATGATATCAATGGAATCTATGTGATTCATTCATAAATTCCATCTACTTTGTGGAAATTTTGTCTTCCATCATGGATTTATACTTGATGCATGACTCTGATGTGGGTAGGTGAGGGGCCATGAGGCAAGATTTATATGTGATACAAGACTCAGATATGGGAGGGTAAGGGACCATAATGCCATATGTCATGTAACATGGTTTCATTGAGGGAGGGAAAGGTCAATGATATTGATAATCCTTTTACATCTTCCTTTTCTATGTTATATATATATATATATTCCATTACGGTTTCCTAACAATTATATTTTTATTCAATAGTTTCCCACATTTACGTGATCTAATGGATCGTCATGTGGATGAGGGTTTGTTGCCTCTTGAGAGTACACATGTTGAGACCCCTGAGGGTTAGATGAACCCCTATAGGTTTTGGTAGAGCATGGTCCTCATCTTCATAATCTGGTACAGTTGGGGAGCCTCCAATTTGAAGGATTTTGGGTCAGTGAATTATTTTCCTCATAGATAATTCTTGGTACATGACATCTAAGGGATTGATAGGGAAGCTCGGGTTGAAGATCCATCTATGGGGTACCTGACTCATGAGTTCTAGTCATAGAACCGACGTCAATTTTAGAGTGACGGTAGAAAAAAATTTAAGCGAACAATATTGATTCAATGTAAATGATCTGAAATTAACATGAGATACCCTAATCCAGTGGGTGAAGATGGTGACATATATTCTCAATGTCCTAGAAAAGCAATTGGGGATGTACATGTTCAGGTGAGTAGACACCAGAGACTAGATTATAAGGATTTTTATTCCAGGTTCATAGATCACTTATTTCTAGAGATGATGAGGGAATATAAAACACAATTCTTCTTGATCTTATATCCGGGAGACATGTCTATCATGGGTTTCAAATCTTGTTTCACAGAGTTGTCCCCTTTCGTACCTCGTTGGGTGGGTAATAACACCACAAGGGTGAGGCATTTTGATCAGGTTTCTTGAAAAGGAAATTAGGTACATGTGAATTTATTCTGTATGGCCTCATTCATAGATTATGGGAATTAGGATTTCATATCCATGGGATACATAATGGACTAGTCATAATAGATCTAGGTGAATGTGTTAGGGGATTTTAGAGGATATTCTTTAGATAATAGGATGTCAGGCTGAGAGGGGTCGCAACAAGGTGGTCATGCCAAATAATTGGGTAGACCACAGTGTTGTGCATCGTCGATGGTGTTCTCTATGTTCAGAAAGCCAATAAATGGGAGGAAGTAATGAAATAGTTAATTGAAGGAATCTCAAGCATGTGTTTAGGTCAGTAATCTTGAGAATATCTATAGGAAGCCTTCTCGCACAATCGATACACAAAGACCAAGGAAAACTCAAGGTTTTGAGATATGACATAGAATGGTTATAGGATCTATTTAATAAGATTAAAATACAAAAATAATTAATGGGAGAGATTGTGGGACCTATTAGTTTGTTTTGTGGCCAGTGGATGGTACATCACTGTATAGAGCTCATACATATAGATGTCGTGTAGCTGGCCAAGTGCATGTTGTTGAACATTCATGTTCGTAGTATGTTGGGGATCCTATTATGAATATAGTAACTCTATGTGGATAACTCTGGTTCCACTTATTTTATATTGGAATGGATATTGTGTAGGAATATCCATTATGGATACACGAGGTGCACAAGGTGTATCCAATTACTAACAAGATGATAGTTAGTAAGTTGGAATCAGATCAAATTTTTAATATATATATATATGAGTGTGTGTGGAACTTAGATCACATATTTTCATTGATGGGTGTGTTTATTTTGTGGTATTTTAAAATCAAGTCTCTATTATGACTTGATACTTTTTTAGGTGTAGGGGAACATGACTAATTTTGTGAATATAATGAGATGTGGGACCTCATAGGTACCATGTGTGTCATGGACATGAGAATGGAATTTTATGTGATGCATTACATGATTTTTTTCAAGTATCAAAATATATCACCTGAATAGTTAAAATAGTGGATACGCATCATCAAAGGTGTATTAAGTCCACATATGGTCAAAAAAAATATTTATTATTTTAGTTTTTGGCTAATAAGTGTCTGAGGTAGGTAATCCATATGGTGGGGAGTGCCTTGAGAGAGTTTACTTGTGCCCTTTTTGATGTGTGTAATCTAGGTAAGTTTTAGTGAGATGTGTATGTTAGGTACCATATTTGGTTTTCATATCTCTAGAATGGGATATGTATAGGTGGGTAGAATATAACAGCCTAGGATTTTGGAGTGGGATGAATTCCTTTCCTCCTTTGAATATTTGTAGTTTGGTCGATAGAAAAACACTTTTCTTATTCATCAGAACCAAAACCCCAATATTTTCATTGATCCCAAAACATTTTTTAGATGGTCCCTGATGCTTAGTAAGTGTCTTGGGGTTATTGATGGGTTTTGAGTGTGTTAAATGAAAAAATTATGTTTTCATGGTGTGCAGACTAGGGAGAACAATGTGTACAATCTTTGTGGCTGACCAGGGGTAACCATGCAGCCCTCCAGGTCTAATAGACACATTTTTTCATATCATGATGGATTGGGTGCATAAACATGTGGAACCTCTATAGTTATTAGAAATGGTGATTCATTTAGTTTTCATATGGTTTTCAAAACCATGTATGAAACCAAAAATAACGGTCCCTTTTGATAGTGGATATCACACGGTTTGTGCACAGTTAGACAAACTGTGAAATCCAATGGTTCCCCTCATTCATATAGGTGAAATTACATTTCTCCCCTCCCATAAAATGTCTTCCTTCTTCTTTCTTTTCACCTTCACATGGACTTCCTCTAATAACCATTAGTGATTCATATTTATAATATATGTGTGGTTCTATCTCATTTTTCCAATCTCCATTATTCTTATCGTCGAATATATTAGAACCAAATTAGTGATCACCTGAATCATATTTCTAATATGACCCCTTTCCATCGACACAACGTTTTATAAATCCATGTTAGTCGTTTAACCCGAATTTAAGGGAGTTCATGTAAAATTATGATTTCTAAAAATTGTCTCAAGTTATAGGTTATTATTGTACATTTGTATGTATACCATCACTAGGTAGTTGGATCATATCATTCACTATGATTTTTAAATTTTTTGGTGATGATTCATTGAGCACACCTTTTAGTAGTCCATGAGGGACCACAATAATTTATTAGTTGTTGCTTAATTAATGAATTAAACCTATGAGATAAATGTGGTCATGCTCAATCAAGGAAAATATGGTTGATTCCTAGAGAGTGGAATTATACAATGGGATGATTTGGGCGGATGTTTTTTTATTTAAAATGAATGTTTATTTTGTATGAATTACATGTGGAAAATTCCATGAAAATTTAATGGGCTTGGCCTAAAGATCATGGTGGTGAAGAAAAACTATGTTAAAGAGATGTGATCATCCAGTTGGGTGAACACTGAATTCCATGAATGTGGTTGATCACATGTTCGGTTCCTTGTTCATCGGGTTGAGGTAATTTGGTTGACAGGTTACGGGTAATGTCCATGTGATATTGGGTGACATTTTCCATCAAATTCATAAACACATTATTAGGGTAATGTCATGTAAGCATGTGTGTCTTAGGATCCTATTTCGTAGTTTACCCCTACCCATGTTGGAAAATGTGGTGTCTGGAGTCAGGTTCACATAGTAGGACATAGATGATGAGGTGGTGTTGACCACTCATATGGCTAGACACAGTTATATTCATCTTTTTATGGTTAGTGGTTCTAGTCATAGAAATCTAAAAGGGTTGTGAGGGGACATCATATGACATTTTAATATTGTCAATTATCAGTTGAGGCTCACGATACATGATTATTTTGGGACATGAATATGTGGGATGATGGACATAGCCATTATTTAGTATTCTAGAGGTTTAGAAGAAAGTAATTTTAATTATGGGACATATATCCATTTTCCTCGAATGGAAGGCATTAATTCAATGGGGTTTCTACTTGATTAGGTTAGGGGAACACTTTTTTTTAATTGGGAGTGCCTTCGGGAAGTCAAATATTAACTAGACATGATTATAAGGATTGACTTAAGCATTGCATGATTTTATTAGAGTTTGAACCTATGGGTTCACCTGGACTGGTTTTCCTTAGAGAATGCCTCCATATTTATTCTAGAGATCGTCTCTATTATAGTTATATCTATATTTTTTGGAGATGGTGTATTCTTCCATATGGTTTCAAAGAACAAAAGATTTTATTTATTTATTTTTTCACAGATTATGCATTATTTATTAATTTAGGACAACATCTAAATCACGGATGTAATATTAGAAAATATTGGTAGTGGACTACTGAGATTCTATCTTACCCTCTATAAGGGACCATAGAGATATGTTTAAATTTTATAGATTTTCGATCTATTAAAGTATCATGTTCAAGATCATGATGTTAGTGACTATGTCTCATTGGGATTGACGTAAAGGGACTATGGGTTATTTCCATTGACGATTTTCATTTTATTAGCTGTCTCGAATAAGAATTACAATATATGTATACATTGAGGAAGTCGATGACTGACTCATATATTTATTTTACATTACGACATGAATTTTTTGTTAGTTTTTATTTAGTAGCTAAATTTTTTATTTTAGATGTTTTGTTCTAAAAATGATTTATTTTTTATTGTTTTTGTTTTTATAACTTCTTTGTCAAATTATTATGCTTCCCCCAACGGTAGATTACTGGTCTATAATCTTATGAATTTATTTTTACACTAATTTGTAGTCATATATACCACTATTATATATCAAATAGAGGGAATAAAATCTCCACTATGACACCTTTATTCCCTCACAACTAGTCATTAGCCTTAGATTATGGGAAGGTGAGCATAACACCTAATAGAACAAATCCCGAAGAACTATTTGTAAGACATAATATGTCAGTGTAATTTAAATTGAATCAAATGAAGTTTTTACATATTTTCCATTATTAATTTTTTTACTATGGGTTAATGAATATTAGAACTCTATGAAAAGTATGGTTATAACACTTATTTGGGTGCCTAAAGCCCCATGTATGGGTGACAGACTCGGTTTTGTGGGGAGTGAATTGTAGTTCTGATTTATATTAATATTTTTGATATGATTTCTATAATAAATAGTACATTGGGGTGTGATTATTATATATATTAATATTTTACCCATATTCTATTATAGAAATAGAGGAGAAATAGTCATTTATACTTTTATGGAATGTAATGTTTGTTTATGCTTTCTTATAAAGAAGAGAAGATGTTTTATATTTACATACTTGTGTGACTGAATTAATCTACTTTGTGATGTGTGATACCTATATATATATATGGGGCTTAATATTGTAGGAGCATGTAGGGATAATGATATGGTGTGATTTTAATCACCATGTTGGGAAAAATGATCATCTAATTTGAGGAAAAATGCTTCATTAAGAAGAGCACGGACCATGATATGTGGGTGGGGGTGAGCTGCTTAAAATTAAAACAAGGTCATCAATGTGGTTCTTTTCTACATAGATTCTCTTATGAAAATTTACTCTATTACCTCGAAATGATAGATGATGACTGACTCCATTGTGGCTAGGTGCGAGGTCTTGATGATTCAATAATATTTGATACTTGGATTCCATATGGGTGGGTAACTATCCCTAATTCAAGATTTTGCATGACAAGGATGCAATGGGAGAGGGTAAATTGGGGGATGGTAAGGTTCATGAGATTTCAAATCTTATTACTCCTTCAAATATTCATTATATATATATGTGTGTATGGTGAGTATTTTCATATTCAATGAGATTCAATCAAGATGGTCACCAATGGGGTGTTAGGAGGGAGTTGTTTTCATACATCTTGGTCATGAACTAGTTGATACACCTAATGTTTAGGAAGAGACCTAAGAAGATTAGGTAGAGAATGATCCAATGGTAGAGGCAATGAAATAGGATGGAAATAAATTGATATGAAATCTTTTGGTCCATGAAATAATGTAAAGCTCATTGTGATCCCTATAGGTAACTTCTAGGGGATTGATAGGGGAGCTCAGGGAGTTGATCCATCTATAGAGTACCAGACTAAGGTGTTTCAATCATATATTCCATTTCTATTTCAAGGTGGGGTTGGACTTTATGTGGTAGAGAAATTGATTGAGTCGCTATAGATGATCTTTAAGAATCTCAAGACACCCCTATGTTAGAGGGTGAAGCTAACGATGTATATGCTTTGAGGACCCACAAAGAGCTGGTGGGATGTACAAGTTCAATTTAGTAGACATGAGAGAATGGTTCATAATGATATTAAGTCATGGTACAAAGAAAACATCATCCCAAATAAACTGAGGGTAGATATATATCAAGAGTTATTGAGAGTATAGTATATAGACGTGTCTATCATGGACTATGAATATAATTTATTTGATTTTTCTTATTTCGCACATAGTATGAGGAAAGAATACACCGTGAGAGTGATATCTTTCTAGGATGGTTTATGGAACGCAAATATTTTTCATGTAATCATCATCATGCAATATTTTCTCTTTGATGTGGTGAATCTGGTGATTATATATGAAGGAATTTTATCAACCCTTAAAATATAAGTCGGGTGATGGTGGTAGGTGATTTTTTTTACTAGTTTGACACTAAGAAGTGGGGCCAAAAGAAGTTACAAAAAGTTATTTATTCTAGAGACTCTAGTTTTCCACTGAGGATTAATTCGTCATTGGTGTGCATATAATGTGGGAAATCAAAACATGTGGAGATATAGTGAGATCAAAAACCAAAAGTAGTTAAAATCATTAGTTCAAGGCTGAAATTTCAAGATGTTATAAAAGAATACTTATCGTAAAAATAATAATCAGAGACCAAGGAAGACTTAGGGTTATAAAATATGATCTAGAGTGGTTTCGGGAGCTGATAGCTGAGATTCAGCTGCACACCGTTGTTATGGAAGTGATGGCATGACATGGAAATGGGGTTAGTGGCCGATGGATTTGTAAAAAACCATAAAGTGGTGAGACCTCAGGTATTCAAGTGATAGGTTAGGTTCATGAAGTTTAGTTTCTTGTGTTATAGAACGATGTGGATCTAGTTATGGTTAGAGGTTTTTTGTGGATATAACCATAGTTTTTTTTTGTATTTTTGTCTTGTCACTTGTGTCGAAATAAATTTTTTTGGAACACGAGGTGAATGGGTTGTATCCATAGTCAAACTAGATGTGGTTTAGTTGGTTCAAATCATCTCATATGTTTTATATAAATTAGGTGAAATTCACCAGGAATATTTATGATATTCATTGGGTGTATGGATTTTCAGATGTATTTTCATCTGGGCATCTTTATAATGACAGACTAGATTGTGGCCCAAGAAATCATGACTAATTAAAACATTTAATGAGATGTGAGACCTCAAATGTTTCATGTGTGACAGGTAAAAAAGGTGGGTATTTGATGAAATATGAGACACGATGGGTTTTAGATATGACGCATGATAACTTAATGATGATCAAGAGTTGATATAAATCATTGGATGATTTTTGAGTCTATATATGGTATATAAAAATGGTTTGGTTTTATATTTTCGTGGGAAGATTTCAGTGTAGGTAACCCCTAAGGTGGGGTGCCTAGGGAGAGTATACATGACCCATTTTTGACTAGGGTAGTCTAGGTTACATTTAGTGAGATGGGTATATTGGATACCATATCTATTTTTTTTATTTCTCATGGATAAGCTATGTTAAGGTGGAGGGATTTTAATATCCATTGATTTTGGAGTGGATCTAATTACTCAACCATTGTGACATTTCATATTTTTTTGGGTAGAACAACTCTTTTATTGTTTATATGAACATATTTCTGGTATTTTGTTTGACCCAATTTTTTTATTAGACTTGATGATGAGAAATGGTATCAGGGATTTGTTTGGTATTTTTTTTCATCGAAGGCCATACACCCATGTTTTTCAGGGTCTATATTGTGAGATTCAAGGTTTGGACAAACCATGTGGCCTCCCAGGTGTAACCATATATCCCTCCAGGTATATTGGACATAGTTTAAAAATCATTATATATTTTTTGCGTGACCATGAAGAAGCACTACAATTTTTATCATAGGTGATCCACATAGTTTCTTCTTGGTATTCTAAACAATGTAGGACAACCGTGTGAGTGTCCCTTTGGATAGTGGTTGCGGCATGGTTGGTGCACCATTAGTGAACCCATGTCAGCCATCCATGAACCTCATTCCAATAGGTAAAACTAAAATCCCCCCTCCATTATTTCTACATTATTATTCCATTCAACCCTCATCCGGCATTCCTCCAAGAATTGTGGGAACTTCCCCTTTCTGATCTAGTAGTGGAGCTTTCACCATGATCTGGGCACCATTCGTCTCACCGTCAAAAGCGTTGGAGATACATTAGCGAGTTATTGGATTCTCTTCAATTTATTATCCATTCCTCTAGCCATATTTGATTCCAAATATATGATATATTTTAACCCCATTTTCAGGGTATCCATCTAAAACACCAATTTAATCTTAATTAGCTTGAGATAGATTCTAATATTAAATTTCCACATGTCAACCATCATAAGTTAGATGGTGATTCTATTAATCCATGATTTTGTTCATTTTTTGGGGTGAATCATTGAGAATGCATTCAGGTAGTCTGTGTAAGATCCCAATTATTTAAAATAATTATTTTAATTATTGTATTGATCTTAGGAGGTGCCTATGGGAATGCTCAATCAAAACTATAAATCGATGAGGCCTAGAAATAGACATCAAACCATTGGAAAATTAGGTTGGGGTGTTGTTTTTTTAAAATTATTTTTTTCAATAATATGATTTTATTTTAATAAGTCTAATGAGAACTAGATAGGATTGGCCTGATGATCAAGGTGGTGATGATGACATGAGTTAAAATGATGTGATGGTCAGGATGAGTGATTCCCATTTTATATGAGTTGTGTTGATCATTGTATGGGAGACTTGGTCATTGTGCTAAGGTAGTGATGTCATCATGTTACAGGCATGGGATGTTGTTTATTTTATGGAATTTTCTATCTGATTGAGTGACATAGTCGTAGGTGTAACGACCCAAATTTTTTAATTATATCTGTTTCCTAATTAGTTTGTTATTTTATTTTATACTCAACAAAACTATATCTTTTAATTAATGAAGTGGGTATAATTTAAATGAGACTATTGGGATTCGACTGTTATATGACCATTGGTCAATATGACCATTGGACACTATAATATTAAAGTTGTGTTTTTATAAATATGGTTATCTTGGTTAATTAAAACAGAATGAATATTTAATGGACTCATTCAGCAGACTCGAGCCATATAAATCCCATCCATCAGAGCATGGGAAGGAGGTAGAATCATTGGGCTTTCCTCTGGACCAAGCCCAAGCCGAACTTCAACGTTTGAATCTTGATTGGAATCGCTTAAGGGAGAAGTTCAAGCTGATATAAATCACCTCTCGGGCAATGTTGTCTATGCCACATCAAGATTCTATCACTATAGCACACCTTACACATAGGTCTTATGCTGGTGTTATATGTGGCTATGTAATGAGAACTTAGATGGTTTGCGTAAACCTTTTATATAAATAAAATTGTTTTTTATTCTTATAGAAATGTTTGGGAATTTAAAATATCTAGATAAATATAGGATGTTATTTATTGATGAATTTAGAAAAAAATGGTATTTTAAATCATTTTTGTATTTATTAAATAAATAATAATTTGAAATGATTTTCAAAAAATGGTCTTCTACAATTATGATCAGTGAGAAATTTAGAGTCTAATAAGATCAAATTGGTTTTTAGAGATTTGTAACGTAGGAATAGTAACATACCCATAAGAATAGAAATCAATAGTAATTAATAGTAAATTGAGAAAAAATAGTAAATTCACCCATGAATGTATAAATAAATTTTAGACATCATAAAAGTGGAAAGAAAATCATATTTTAAGTTTTTGTATTTTTGTATGCCATAAATATTTTATTTAAATTTTTATAATTAATTTAATAATTTAAAATCGAAATTTATTTTAATAAAATTCAATCATAAATTTTTACTTTATTATCTTATGAATATAGTATATTTTTATGGGACGTTGTTTACTTTTTAAAGGTGTTACAACAAGAATTATAATTTTAATGTAGTATTTTTGAAATAAATAATAATTTTATTTAAAATTTAAATTATATACATTTTGGAAATTATATTCTTAAAATGGAATTCATTTTTGAATTTAGAGCATTGATATTAGGTTATTGTGATTTTTTAGGGATTTTTATGATAGTTCAATTAACAGTGAATTGTAAAAATGCAGTTTTGAGTTTTGGGTGTTTAATAACATCATCAATGATGTAATAATGATGTAAGATTTATTCTCGACTTATGAATAGTTAGATATTATATTTGGTGTCCCATGTGGCCAATATCATGTGCCTATACAATGGGAAAGATAATGGTTTTTCAAATACCACCGATGAAGTGTCCCTTGGAAATTAATAATTTATTCACTCACTTTTATGTAAATACCAAGCCATTTACCTCATTAATTTCATTCAAAAACCATCCTTAACAAATTTATGGTCTCCTAACCTCTCATGGAGTCCTCCCAAGGTTCCCTCAAGCCTCCCAACTTCCTAACATTCATGATTTTTAAGTCCCTCTTCAAAGTAAGGAGATCCTTTCACCATCATCTTTGAAAGCCATGAGTTCATTTAGGCTGTGTCTTCTTGTTTCCATCTATTTATGTTGAGGTTATGGTATAATATGTTCTCATTACTGTACATTTATTATATAATTTTTGTGATACCCTTTATTCTCTCATCAATTTAATTTCTGAATTTATATGTGATGTTGTTAGGCTGCAGAAATTTTTGTTTAAGAAATCGCATCTGCTCTTTTCCTTCAAGATTCACTTTCATATGGTATTTACATCAAATATCTATCCCATTATATTATTTAATTTTATTATATAAACATGTTTTATTATGTTTTATTTATGAGTGGGTGAATCTTGTCCCCTCTCTTTTCAATGTTTTTTAAAACCATGTTATACAACTGTTATGCTCCAGAATTTTCGTCTCAAACTCTCTCTCATTTTCTCACGAAATTCTCCTGTATTATTTATGTGAATACCCAATTTATTTTTCATATCTAGGGGTGTTCATAAGTACATAAAATTGATCTATTTGATTCTAGAATTTACATACAGAAACCCCTCAATCCCTTTCCATGAGTTATAAATGACATAATGATCATGTTTTTAAGAACATTAAAAACGTCATGATTTTGAAATGAAACTGATTTATTTTATTATCTATGGGTTATTTATGAAATGTTTGATTATGATCTATGTCGATAAAATGAAAATAAAGATATATAAAGGTTTCTCCCTGATAGAGCTCCAATTCATTGGGGAAATTATTAATCTTCAGAGATGACAAGTTTCACGATACCTTGGTGAATAAGCTTGGTAATTTTTATGACACCTTGGGGATAAACCTAGGTGATATGTTCATGGATTTCTAAATGAAAATTTTTAGCCACATATTCATGTTTTTTCAATGTTTTTTTTCATTATTATATGCATATACTTCCATTGCCCATGTCTTTATGTTATTATTGTTAAACAAGTAAACAGATTCCCTTTTTTACCCTTATTGGGCCTTCTTCTCACCCATTCCTTTGATGTATGTCTGTAAGATATGAGATTCAGTGGTTGTATATAGGATGAACCTATGATGAAGCCCTACAAGTGGTTAGGAAGAATGTTTTATATATTTTTTTCTTGTATTATGTTCCTTATTTCCATGAAACTAGACTTTAAAGATCCTCAAGTTGTAAAATGTAATGAAAAGTTATGTAAAAAAGGTGAGATGACATAGTAGGGGCATAAGGAGACAAATAATTTGGATTAGGAACTTATTCTATAAATTCATCGTTTTTTTGACAATGCACCATTTGGAGTATTGTTCATACAAAAAGAAATCGATGATGAGGTGGTGTTGACTAGACATATGGGAATATGCCTATATTAAATGTGGATTTGAAAAACTAGTTGGAGGTGCTTGTTGTAGAGAGCCACATGGATGGGGAGGAGCCATCAGATGAAAGTTTTGAGATAGTTATATGTGGGTTGTGGTTCATGTTACCCAATTCCAATGGATTGGGATTACTTGGGATGAAGGAAATAACCAATCCCCAGAACATTGAAAGTTTAGATGATTATAATATTAATTAGATGATAGATATAGATGTGTCTGGGACATTAGGAATCAATCCAACAGGGGAACTATGTGATGAAATCCAAGATACTGGGTACTTTCTGGTGAATTCATTTAATACTTAAAATATTTTGTAGACACGAGGTGTCAGTTGGAATAAGGTGCTGGGTGATTTTATTAGAGTTGGAACATGAAGGTTCAACTGGAATTAATTTCCTAATAGTATTTCATGTAGTCCACAAAAAATGTAATATAATTGTAGTCAAGAAGAATACATTTGAAGTAAATACGTTTCATAAGAATCTAATAAAGGATACATTATTGAATAACAAATATGGTCACAAAAAATAATGGAAACCAGAAATGGAATAAACATAATCATTAATGAGTAAACAAGAAACAACAAAAGATGTTGAAATGTTATGTTTTGGAATGAAAATCCTTTTAAAAAAATCAATATATATATTAAAAATAATATTTTCAAAAGAAAAAAACATGTAAATCCGTGAAAATAAAAGAGAATAATAGTGATTGGATATTTTGTTAATACTAGGGGATAGAACATTACAAAAATAAAATGGAATATGGATAACCTATGAAAATGAGTTTTCTCCAAGAATCCACATAACTTAAATTTAGCATTATTTTATCAATTCTCCTCTTAATGAAATTTTTTTAAAAAAATTTAAAAAAAATAAATTATGCTACATTATTTGACTATTTATTAATTATAACAACTATATTATATTTCTTTAATATGGTTTTTGATTTTGAATCATTTTGATATCATTATTTCGATAAAATTTTTAAATTTTTCTATGCTTTTTCTATTTTGATCGACATCATTTTTACATAAGTATAATATATTTATGAACCATAAAATAAATATATTAATACATTAATATATAATAAACATCCATAATTATTATTATATGAAATGATTTGATGACATCGTTATTTAATTTTAACTACCCATTATTGGGTAACTCCCAATGGGTCATGAATGAGAAGTGTGAAAATTTAATAAGCGATAAATGTAATAATTCTAGTACAATAAATTAATTATTAAAATGTTGAAATTCTACATAATTATCCTTATCATATCTGGGATTGAATGTATTTGAGGAAAAAATTATGATAGGATAATGAGAGGGAGAGTTATAGATAACAAACCCTCTTCTCTATGTTACTTCTTCTATAAAATAGTAAAAACTATTGATGGTTGTTAATAGATGAATCTATAAGGTGTTTAAGTTGAATTAGAGGCTTAACAATGAGGATATGGAAATATAATTGTCATTGGACACTAATATATGAGTGTTTTTTCCAGGTATAGGAGATGAGTTATATATATGTGAGAGGAGGGGCATATTTAGAATAAAATATAAAATAAAAAACTATATCATCGGTAAACCATGTAATTGTGATTTTTTTTAAAATATAAATCATATATAAATACAATTTTTTTAGGGAATTTCACTCCATTATAATTACAATTCACTTAGTTTATTAAAGGAACATGGAAAAAAAGGGAAAAAATATTTTAAGAGATCTACTTTTGCATTAGGATTGGGAAAAAATATATGTTTAGAAAATATATATAATAAATTTTAGTGAAATATATTTAATGTTAAATAATTATTGTTCAATAAAAATATGATGAAAATTATTATGTCATTATTACTTCATGAATGATGTAATTTAAGATACACCAGATATGAGAAATCTATTTTTTATTATTTGCCTGAAAATTAATTTATTTTAAGTAATTACCAAAAAACCCTTCAAATTTTTGAAATAAAAATTTTAACAATTGATTTCTATTTATTAATAGTAATTTCCTTTAATTTTATTTTTCATTTTTAATATAAACAATAAATTTTAAGAAACAAATTGAAAGAATATTTTTTAAAAATGTCAATAAATTTTATTTGAGTGTTTATACTCATGATATTTATTTTATTGTTTTATAATATTAATATATACATAAAATAGTCCTGATAAATTTTATTTATATCAAATTTTAATAATTTGAGGTTAAATTACTCTTCCAATGGTCATGTTTCTCTTCAAATGAATAGGTTACAATTCAAATGTTTAGGTTGCTCTTCAAAGAGTCGTATTACCTTTTCAATAGTAACATTAGATAATATAATAGTTTATCATTTATTAATTAAATGTTCAAAACATTTTCTCTCAATGTTTTATATTATTATATTGTATAATGTTAATTAGTTTATTAATATTTTGATTCATTTCTATAGTTTTTTTGTGGGAGTGATGAATTTATCAAACCAGGGTGATCCAAATTTTATTATTAATATTTTTATATTTTCAATTTTATCCCATTTTAATATATAAATTTTGTATGGGTTTGTCCTTTTCTAATTTAATAAATCCATTAATTAATTGATTTCTTTTTTTATATATGTTCTCTATGTGTATAATAGTTATAAAATATAAAAAATATTTATTTAATAAATAGTAATCATTTAGAAATTATTTTTCATTAATTTATTCTCCCCATTAGAAATTTCACCAAAAAAAATTCATCTCATATTTTTAGTTGAGAATAGATTAGGGAACATATGATTCAATTTTTCCACTAATTCCTACACCGCTACTTCATATTTGTAGTTCAACCATATCACACTAAAAATGAGATGTGTATTTTTATGTTGAAAACAATATCCAGGTTCCATTATTTTCAACAGAATATCCTTTTATGAGGGGTCATTCCTTAATTTTACCTCCTCCAAATTCATTACATGTGAGGTGTCGGGTAGGTTCTTCCTCAAGAGTGACATGTGGGACACAACATAAAATTGGGCTATGCTTGGTATATGTAGAGACCCAATGCCTGACATACATGGACATTACATTACTTTTGCTGAATACTTAGTACATAACAAAAACACACACACAAGGACCGTAATAGTTTAGTGTCTTTGGAAACTCGGAATATAATCTTCTAATCGTGGTGAAAGATCTTCAACATCTCCCATAAAGATCTTTTTTTAAACATAAAACCATTCTTTATATCCTGGGGAAAATAAAAAATAAAAGGGTGAGCTCAAATGCTCAGTAAGGGTAAACAAAAGAAATATCAATCACATCATTTTCATAAGAACATAACATTTTGGAAAACTTAACCTACAAAAGAGTGCATAATTTCATAACATGGGATAAATCATAGTAGTCAAATGAAATCCCAATAATCATAACTTAAAACATGATACTTTGTGGCATACACACATTGTCATAGAGAATCATATCTTATTAGTCAAGACTCATTGCCAAGACTATCTTAGTGGATAAAGTCCATTTCTGAACCGAGTCACCCTCGTTTCAGTCCTGTTTCACTGAACCAGTATAACCTACCGTTCCAGCCATGTCTATCTCATGAGATATAAAATCTTTACCCAATGCATTGGAGGGAGATATAGGTCCCAACCATCTCATAATGATACCATTCTTATGTGTGCCACAAAATCATAAATCATACATCATTGCATAACCCATGTAATAAAAATGGGGATCTTAAACATTATGACATCATAAAAAAATTCATATAAGATAAAGGAATTCATAAAAATATTTCCATCACAACATAATCATGTAAATATAATAATAGGGATAAAAACAGAACCCTATATTATCTTAGATGGAAGATAATTTTAATAAAACACTTGAACTCCATTCTTGAGGAAAATATCCTTTCTACTTCAAAAACACTTTTCATTTCTTAACATGTCATAAAATTATAACTAAAAGAAGTTGATTAAAAATAAACTTGAAAACTTATAAGGGATGATTTTGAAAGTATTGTATTAAAAATCCATTCTTGTTGTATAAGTTAAAAGAAAACATTCATCTCGTACTTTTGTCGGAAAAGTAAAAAAGTACCTCGTACGAAAAACGAAAAAAGAATCCTTTCATATCTTTTAATAAAAACTAACCTAAGGGTAAAATTGGATATAAACTACTGTAGAACGATGTAAATATTACACATTGGGGAAACATGGATGTGGATGATAAAATACACCCCAGTAAATACCAAAGTATAAACAATCTCGGATAAAAATGAGATTGTGATATTTCCCTTACCTTATGTCCGATATGATTTGTACGTTTCCGAACCTACTGTATAATGATTTAAATAATGTCATTATCTTTTTACAGAATTATATTCATTGTTATGATATCATATATGGTTCATTTACGACTTTATATTACCCGTTCTTTTCTAAATTCATGTTAAAGTAACGTTTTGGGTAAAATCGTCTCATTTACCGTTCGTGTTTTAACTTGTAATTATTCATATGATTACTTAGATCATGATTACTTAATTCCAGAATATAAAAAATGATTTATATATAATATATAATCATAATATACATATATATAATAAATCTGTAAACGGAAAGAAATACACCGTTCATGGAGACGGTAGGCCGTACGTACGCATGAACGCTGTTTTTGTTTCCTTATTGAGTTGAATGGAATTAAGTAGATGACATACAAATATATACATAAATCCAGTAGATTTAACATGTCATATATTTCATTATTATTCATTATATATACTTTATAATCATTAATGAATGGTTAATGTGGAAAATGAATCTCATCGCGCCGTGGAGACGGTAGTCCGTACGTACGCACGAGCGATGATATCGTTCCCATGGTCGTGGAATTGTGTTGAAGTGTATGGATACTATTTCAGTATCAATATCACTTTATAATAATCATATATTGTTACTAATTACACCATTATACCCATCCAATTAAGGTGGTGGCGGAAAATAGATTACACCACGGCGTGGAGACGGTATTCTGTAAGTACGCACGCGTCGTGATTTCCTTTTTCCGTAGGATGGATAGAAGGTTAATTAGAGTTGATTCATATTTATAATAACATATCATTATATGATAAATACTGATTTCATTACTTTATCATGAAACAACTAATGAAGATGAAGTTGATGAAGAACGAAATTGAAAAAGTTCAGTAATGGACATTACCTCTTTTTTGACGCGCCTTCACTTAACCTCCACTTAAAGAACAATGGATGGTATTTGAAGAAGACCAGGACCTCTAGGATGATACTAGGGAAGTGGAGAAGAGATTTGTTCAGGGTTTGGCCGAGCTTGAATGCTCAAATTGGTGTGAGGAGGAGGGGGAGGAGGTGCCCTTTAATAAGGGAGGAGAGGGGCACCTTAGGAAAATCTCAAAATATTATTTTTTATGACGGTCAAATTCGGTTTATAATTGTTCCAAAGTGTCTTATTTCTAAGATAAAGTGGGTATGGGTTGAAATCCTCTCATCCAATATTATTTAGACAAGTTTAGGTTATTATTTTAACCTTATCAATTAGATTTAACTCTAAGTTAAATAATTTAACTTTTACCGTGTATTTTTTTTTTCTTACACTATATGGTTAATAAACATACTATATCAAGCCAAAAGAACCCCAAGTTGTTTATTATTAATATATATAACCTTATCTAAGTCATTTGGCCGAACCATAGATTTTTTGGAATAAAATAACAATTAATAATATAATATATTTTTTAACAACTAATTTATGTCAATTTTGAAACTATTTGGTACATGATTTTTATGAAATTCATAACAGAATGATAATTTCTCACCAAGTTACTTAAATAAACAATAACATGTCATATTAACCTAGAAAATTAGTTTATGTCATTAAAAGTCTCAAATTACATTTATTTGGGCGTTTATAACATCAATTATGTTAATATTTTCTTAAAAAGGTGATTACTGCATCATCGTTGTGTCATAAATAATTTAATTTATTAAATGTCTAAAAATTCTAAAAAAATACTATCATGTAGGAAATATTTTTATATTTTTAATTAATATTTATAGTCAAATTTATCTTATGTATAACCCCATATTAAAAATGATTTACTTCTTAAACATTGATTTTAACTATTTAAACCCTTCTTTAAATAAATTAATAATAAATGTCCTAATCTAATCCAAGTGGGCCTAAATGGTCATATTTTATTTCTAAGGTTGTTTTGGTCGAATTAAACTTGTACAATAGATTTAGGACATGTGTTAGGGTAATAATAATATCATTTTACCCTTAATTACCCTATTTACTTTTAACCGGGGTAAAAAAAGTAAAAAGTTACTATTCACCAAAAATTATTTTCATCTCATTGAATTAAATTTTAGTCCTTGATGTTAATCGTGTCTCTCGGATTTTCGAAATTTCACTCACAGAAGCGGTAAAATTAAGTTTTATGAAAAATTCAGTTTTTTAACACACTTAGTGGTTTCATTATTCATCAAAAAATGAAAGTTTCCAGAAAAATACCAAAAATTAGGCCTAATATATATTTGATATTAAGAAATCAAAAATGATGTATATTTTACCAAATTCAGAACATATCAGTTGCATTACTTAATTTAAAAATTAGTTCCCATCATCAAAACAAATAGAGTGTTTTTAAGAGATAATAACTATAGAAAGATTGACACTTGTTTATAACTGGTTTAAATGTGAAATTACATCCAATGACCAAAATTGTATTAAATTGTAAAAATATATTCTAAATATTCTTTAAAACCACTCAAATTAATAATTTATCACTATTAATTATTTCTATTAAAAAAGTTATTTTTAATTAAAATTTAGTAATTTTCACTATTCATTAGAATATGAAAGTTATCTGAAAAGTACCAAAATTTAACCCTAAGCTAATTTCAATATTACGAATCCAAAAAAGAATTCCATTTTGAAAAACTAAAATCACATAATTTCAAAAAGTGGTTATTACTATTCATAATGGCTAGTTTTAATAATATAGCATATCGTTGTTTAGTGAAACATGGTATTGCGTACTACACAAGCTATCGAGGAAGGTCATGATTGCGTGTAATGAAAGGCAAGTCAAGGATGTGTGTTGTGCAATCTCCTTTTGGTGTAGTGTAAAACACAAGACATTAATGAAATTGAAAAAAATATTTTTCATAAAATCTCAGGGTGTTACATTTTACCCCCCTTAAAATGAATTTCGCCCTCGAAATTCGTCGGGGTTATAAATGGTTTACTATTAGAAATATTCATTAATAGAAACCCACATCGTATAAAAGGAATACCAAAACCAATCTTTAAAAACAAAACTATGAAACATAACGGTTACCCAAATAAACTAATCAC
Organism: Viscum album; assembly: GCA_963277665.1. Classification (NCBI taxonomy): domain Eukaryota; kingdom Viridiplantae; phylum Streptophyta; class Magnoliopsida; order Santalales; family Viscaceae; genus Viscum; species Viscum album. The sequence goes on along the minus strand of OY728165.1, from coordinate 1,777,545,206 downwards.
TAGGTTTCCACATAGGTGAAAATATGGATATGGAAGAGAAATCTAACCATCATGTTCTGATGGAGAGTGGTAGAGAACATGGCTATAGAAATGACAGAAATCACAAATCCATAAATTTGTGATGATCTAAGGTATCATCTGATTCATCATATATAAGAGCACTAGGACACCATTTTTGGTTTTCAAGATCATTTCCCTAAAGTTGATGAAATTTGAATTAGAAGAAATACTTTCGTGATTTTGGTATAGTATCATCGTTTGTCGTTCTTTGGACAATTTCCACTTCATCTCTTAAAGAAATGAATCTGAATTTGTCATACATGATATGTTAGCAGATCATGTGATAGAATGATGGGTCATTCCATCTGTCTCAAAGAAAAGGTTAGAAAAGTTATCAAAAAATACATAAGTTCATCTATAGTGAGATTAATCACATATGGTTCCTAAAATGGACTAATACTTCATATATCATACTACTTAATATAATAAAACTAGTTTATACTTAACAGGGACTTCCTGTAGGCCAGTGGTAGGTGATAAAGGCTAGTTGCACTTCGGTTGTGGGTTCGATTCCCACAGCCTTGTCCGACGCGATGGGCTGTTGCCAGTCCTGCAGGTTTTCCTTTTTCTAAAACTACATTACTATAACATCCCATCAATAATATCGAAAAAACTTGTATCCTTAAACAATACTAACTTATGTCCAACATAGTCCATTCCAATCTTTAGGCTTATCCATTATACTTCTATCCAATCTCATATTATAGTGAAAACGATTACCAATGAGTTCATATAACAAGCATGTTAATACCATCGTTGATCCCCGTATATCATGAGAAATTTCTGTTTGGTCACATTCCAAACATTCGAAGGCCCTAATCATGTATTCTCTTGAAAAATGAATACCCATTGAACCTTAGTGAAAACATTAATGTAGTTAAAAGTTAACACTTTCCATATACCAAAATCCTCATAATTCTATATACTCAAACCATGATATCACTTAGTCCTTATATCAATCATGAGCTCATGAATACTGTAAAATATTTCATTTTCTCATTTTCCCTTCATTATGCGCATATCATCTTTTTTCCAAAAATATCTCAATCACTTTCCATGGTTACCGGTAGCATAAAATTATTGAAAACCACAATAGACCAATACATAAATATTCCAATACTCAACATTATTTTGGAATCCCATTACATAAACACTTAATCATTCCACCACATCGTTGTCATATTCAACATCACCAATGGTGATCGCATGTGACTTCCCATTGTCCATTGCCTTAATTGGTTGCTCACGTCGATCATCATTAACCCTTGGATTAGGGCATTTATTAGCATAATGCCCTATTTCCTTGCACTTGATGCATTGAAGTGTTGGTGGTGCGTTCTCTACAGTGTTTTCTTTATTCACATCATTAGAAACCCTTTTTCCATTACTTCGACACTCAGCTACTCGATGACCTTCTTTTCCATAGTTAAAACATTTTCTAGTCCCTTTAAGACAATATCCACCATGCTTCTTTCCACATTTTGTGCATAAGGAAACATTCATCTTCTTTTCACCATTATTCTGAGATTTCTCCTTGAAATCCATCTTTCATTTCTTTCAAAACCATGAGATGGATATGTAACACCAACTTCTATTTCTGCCTTGATCTCACAACACACAATTTCTTCATAGCTACTGAAGTCTCTTATAGCTAATACACTTCAATGAATTGGTTTTAAGCCACTGAAAAATCCATCAACTTTACATTCAGTTTGGAGGATAATGCCATATGCATACCTTTCAATTCTTGTGAAATGCACTTTATATATACCAACAGATTCATCATCCTTCTGCTTCAGCTCAAGAAACTCTTTTTCCATCTTTATTCGAAGAATAGGAGGGAAGTACTTCATGAAAAACAAGTTCTTGAACTCGTCCCATTCCATGGACTCAATTTCATCTCTTGGACTCGTATTCTTGATAAGATTCCACCATTGATCAGCTTCACCTTCCTAACGATATATTGCTAAGATGACTTTATCATGTTCAGAAAATTGAAGAACTGAAAATATCTTTTTAGTGTTACTGATCCATTGTTCAGCAACAAGTGGATCGGAAGACCCACTGAAAGAAGGTGGATGTTGCCTCATGAAGGACTCAATAGAATATTGTTCCCTTATCTCCTCATTTGGAAGTCTAGAATGATTCATATCTTGTGTAAGTATAGCAATAAGATTATTCACTCCATCTCCCATAACATTTGTTTGTTCATGAGGACAATCATTTCATTTTCCATTGCATTGATCAACACAGTTCCTTCGGGTTCTAGCCATCATCTAAAACCAAAAAATAATAGTGTGAGAGGAAAAAATCATGCTAGGAAAAACAACATAATAAAGGGGGAGTATCCTCAATATCTAACATCTTAGGTTAAATTCTATGATCGTTACCGTAGTTCTAGGACTGTATCCTATACGTATACTTATCCTTAGGGACATCCCTAGTCATACCTTAGAAATATCTCTAGGGATATCGCTAACGTTTTCACATCCTAGTTTCCAAAGGTTGACTAAACCTTTCCTCTGATACCAACTGTAGAGACCTGATGCCTGACGTACATGGAAATTACATTACTTTTGCGGAATACTTAGTACATAACAAAAACACACACACAAGGACTGTAATAGTTTAGTGTCTTTGGAAACTCGGAATATAATCTTCTAATCGTGGTGAAAGATCTTCAACATCTCCCATAAAGATCTTCATTTTTTAAACCTAAAACCTTTCTTTATATCCTTGGAAAATGTAAACATAAAAGGTTGAGCTCAAATGCTCAGTAAGGGTAAACAAAAGAAATATCAATCACTTCATTTTCATAAGAACAAAACATTTTGGAAAACTTAACCTGCAAAATAGAGCATAATTTCATAACATGGGATAAATCATAGTACTGAAATGAAATCCAAATCATCATTACATAAAACATGAAACATTGTTTCATACACACATAATCATATAGAATCATATCTTATTAGTCAAGACTCATTGCCAAGACTATCATAGTCGACAAAGTCCATTTCTGAACTGAGTCACCCTCGTTTAAGTCCTGTTTCATTGAACCTGTATAACCTACCGTTCCAGCCATGTCTATCTCATGAGATATAAAATCATTATCCAATGCATTGGAGGGAGATATAGGTCCCACCCATCTCATAATGATACCATTCTTATGTGTGCCACAAAATCATAAATCATACATCATTGCATAACCCATGTAATAAAAATGGGAATCTTAAACATCATGAAATCATAAAACAATTCATATAAGATAAAGAAATTCATAAAAATATTTACATCACAACATAATCAAGTAAATGTAATAATAGGGATAGAAACAGAACCCTATATTATCTTTGATGGAAGATAATTTTGATAAAACACTTGAACTCCATTCTTGAGGAAAATATCCTTTCAACTTCAAAAACACTTTTCATTTTTTAACATGTCATAAAATTATAACTAAAAGATGTTGATTAAAAATAAACTTGAAAATTTATAAGGTAATATTCTTGGAAATAATGTTTTAAAAATCCATTCATGTCGTATAAGTTAAAAGAAAACATTCTTCTCGTACTTTTGTCGGAAAAGTAAAAAAGTACCTCGTACAAAAAACGACAAAAGATTCCTTTCATATCTTTTAATAAAAACTCACCGAAGGGTAATATTGGATATAAAATATTGTAGAAGGATATAAATATTACATCATGGGGAAACATGGATGTGGATGATAAAATACATCCCATTAAATACAAAAGTATAAACAATCTCAGATAAAAAGGAGATTGTGATATTTCCCTTACCTTATGTCAGATATGCTTTGTACGTATCCAAACATCCTGTATAATGATTTAAATAATGTCATTAAATTATTATATAATCATTTTCATTGTTATGATATCATATATGGTTCACTTATGACTTTATATTACCCGTTCTTTTGTAAATTCATGTTAAAGTAGCGTTTTGGGTAAAATCGTCTCATTCGCCGTTCGTGTTTTAACTTGTAATTATTAATATGATTACTTAGATCATGATTACTTAATTCCAAAATATAAAACATGATTTATATATAATATATATTCATATTATACATATATATAATAAATCAGTAAAAGGAATGAAATACACTGTTCTTGGAGACGGTAGGCCGTATGTACGCATGAACGCTGTTTTCGTTTCCATATTGAGTTGAATGGAATTAAGTAGATGACATACATATATATACATAAATCCAATAGATTTAACATGTCATATATTTCATTATTATTCATTATATATACTTTATAATCATTCATGAATGGTTAATGTGGAGAATGAATCTCATCGCGTCGTGGAGACGGTAGTCCATACGTACGCACGAGCGATGATATCGTTCCCATGGTTGTGGAATTGTGTTGAAGTGTATGGATAATATTTCAGTATCAATATCGCTATATAATAATAATATATAGTAACTCATTACACCATTATACCCATCCAATTAAGGTGGTGGCAGAAAATAGATTACACCACGGCGTGGAGACGGTATTCCGTACGTACGCACGCGCCGTGATTTCCTTTTTCCGTAGGATGGATAGAAGGTTAATTAGAGTTGATTCATATTTATAATAACATATAAGTATATAATAAATACTTATATAATTACTTTATCATGAAACAACTAAAGAAGATGAAGTTGAAGAAGAAAGAAATTGAAAAAGATCGGTAATGGAAATTACCTCTTTTTTGACGCGCCTTCACTTAACCTCCACATAAAGAACTAAGGATGGTCTTTGAAGAATACCAGGACCTCTAGGATGATACTAGGGAAGTGGAGAAGAGATTTGGAAGGGGTTGGATGAGCATGAATGCTCAAATTGGTGTGAGGAGGAGAGGGAGGAGGTGCCCTTTTATAAGGGAGGAGAGGGGCACCTTAGGAAAATCTCAAAATATTATTTTATATTAAGGTCAAATTCGGTTTATAATTGTTCCGAAGGGTCTTATTTAGAAGCTTAAGTGTGCATGGGTCGTAATACTCTCATCCAATAAGATTTAGACAAGTTTAGGTTATTATTTTAACCTTATCAATTAGATTGAATTCTAAGTTAAATAATTTAACTTTTACCGTTTCTTTTTGTTTTCATACACTATATGGTTAATAAACTTACTATATCTAGACAAACGAACCCCAAGTTGTTTATTATTAATATATATAACGTTATCTAAGTCATTTGTCCGAACCTTAGATTGTTAGGAATAAAATAACAATTAATAATATAATATTTGTTTTAAAAAAAAATTTATGTCAATTTTGACACTATTTGGTACATGATTTTTATGAAATTCATAACAGAATGATAAGTACGAAAAATGTTACTTTAATCAACAATAACATGTCATATTAACCTAGAAAATTAGTGTAAGTCATAAAAAGTCTCAAATTACATTTATTTGGGAATTTATAACATCAATTATGTTAATATTTTCTTAAAAAGGTAATTACTGCATCATCGTTGTGTCATAAATAATTTAATTTATTAGATGTCTAAAAATTCTAAAAAAAATACTATCCTGTATGAAATATTTTTATATTTCTAATTAATATTTATAGTCGAATTTATCTTATGTATAACCCGATATTAAAAATGATTCACTTCTTAAACATTGATTTTAACTATTTTAACCCTTCTTTAAATAAATAAATAATAAATGTCCTAATCTAATCCAAGCGGGCATAAATGGTCATAGATTAATCCTAAGGTTGTTTTGGTCGTATTAAACTTGTCTAATAGATTTATGACATGTGTTAGGGTAATAATAATATCATTTTTACCCTTAATTACCCTATTTACTTTTAACCGTGGAAAAAAGTAAAAAGTTACTATTTACCAAAAATTATTTTCATCTCATTGAATTAAATTTTAGTCCTTGATATTAACCATATCTCTCGGATTTTCAAAATTCCACTCACAGAAGCGGTACAATTATGTTTTATGAAAAATTTAGTTTTTTAACAAACACTTAGTGGTTTCACTATTCATCAAAAAAATGAAAGTTTCCAGAAAAATACCAAAAATTAGCCCTAAGCTATATTTGATATTAAGAAATCATAAATGATGTCAATTTTACCAAATTCAGAACATATCTGTTGCATTAATTAATTTAAAAATTATTTCCCGTCGTCAAAACAAATAGCGTTTTTTAAGAGATAATAACTATCAAAAGATTGTAACTTGTTTATGACTAGTTTAAATGTGAAATTACATCGAATGACCAACATTGTATTAAATTTTAAAAATATATTCTAAATATACTTTAAAACCACTCAAATTAATAATTTATCACTATTAATTATTTCTATTAAAAAAATTTATTTTTAATTAAAATTTAGTAATTTTCACTATTCATCAGAATATGAAAGTTATCCGAAAAGTACCAAAATTTCACCCTAATCTAATTTCGATATTACGAATCCAAAAATGCAGTCCATTTTGAAAAATAAAAATTTCAAAATTTTAAAAAGTGGTTATTACTATTCATAATGGCTAGTTTTAATAATATAGCATATCGTTGTTTAGTGAAACTTTGTATTGCGTACTACACACGCTATCGAGGAAGGTCGTGATTGCGTGTAATGCAAGGCAAGTCAAGGATGCGTGTTGTGCATGCTTTTTTTGGTGTAGCGTACAACAGAAGACATTAATGAAATTAAAAATAATATTTTTCATAAAATCTCGGGGTGTTACAGTAGAAGTTCTAACTAAAAGTCCAATGCACCCATTTGAACAAAAATATAAAAGTGCCCTGTATTCCTTTTTTTATATCACCCTCCAAAATCACATTAATTTCTTATATGGTGATATTCAAAGGAAATAATTTTCTAAAACATCGAACACCATATCCCTTTTATGGTTGTTAGCCTGGATATTTTTCTAAATTTTAGAATCATTTATATGTTTGTTTATGGAATAAAAATTATATATCATATATTTCATATGGTTGGGTCTAATTATCTTTCATTATCCAAATTCATTCCATAAAGTATGAATTCTATATCACTTTCTATAGAAATCATAATATGTAGCCATATTAATTCTTGAGGGGAAGCTATTGTTTAATGATAACTAATCTACGGGGAGATATTGATACAATACTCCTTTAAATTCCAATGATTTTGATATTATCATTTTCTCATGTGTTTGAATTCTCCTTTTATATTTTCCTTCAATTTGGGAGTGACATGTCATTTTTAAATTAAATTATGTCCTCAAATCATGTTGATGACATCTCTTGAATATAGATTTTAACCATGGATCCTGATTAAAGATGATCTAATGAAGTTAACCATTAATCCTCAACACTTATATTTCATATATTGTATAATTATGTTACAGAGATAGGTATTAAAACATTAAAATTAATTGATAAGTCTTGGGGAGTTGATCAACCACAACATGTATCGCATTATTACCTATTGAAGTATTTGGGAGACTAGTGAAAAACTCCATGGTGATGTTCTCCCAATTCAACATAGGTAAAATAAAGGGTTTCTCATAAACATGGTATTCTATTTATTATCATTTTCTTAGTATAATACTTTTTATCTCATGATATACTTAGTAATATCCATCATTATGTTGTCCTACCGGAATTTCTCTAGATGATCACAATCATTCTATGTGATTACTATGTAGATGTAGAAAGATGATCTATATGAATTATTACATATATTATTCGTTATTTCATGTTGTTGGACTCCTCATGTATTAATCATGTTTTAATGATCACAAATCTAAATAATAATTACACATCTTTTTTTAATGATTGAAAATCTAATTACTTTCAATTACACTCATTTTTATTTACTAATATTTTGCATGATCACAACCCTCACTTATCTTATCAAACACTTGTATTTATGTTTCAAGTTCTCTTACTTGATAATGGTTAAAATTAATTTTTATTCTGCATATTACTGTTTACGTCTAAATACAGATATTTGTCTAAGTATAAAGACACCGTGAAGCTTGACAAAGAATGACAGACTGTTTGTAAGACACAGTCACAGTCAAATAGATATCATGAATAGAAACACCGGAGTAGACACCATGAAGCCTAAGTCATAGAGTCTGTGACCTCTGAGACAACGTGACCTCGACACACCGTGATCAAGACACCGTGAAGGTTATACCATGAAGACAGACACACCATGAGCAAGATACAGTGAAGGTTATACCGTGAAGTTCATACCATAAAGGACACACCGTGAGTTAAACATCGTGAGTCAGACACCATGACATGGAGACACCGTGAAGGAGACATAGTGAAGGACATACCGGTTCTTGGAGACCCCATATACATAATCGCTGTTACACTATATCTTAACCTTTTTTTCAATATTATTTAAATAATACTAACGATCATATTTGATGTTTTTAATGCAATTAATGTTATTTAATGAAAGTTGATGGTCTGTCAAGAAACCATAACTCATACCTATGAAGAGAAAATCATTCCTTCTGCCAGAGCTTATGGAATATAAAGAAGACTGAGCTGCAGTATAAAGAGAGTGAGACAGAAGCATGCACACCAGAAAAGAACATATATACGCGCGACAACTCCAGAAACACGAGTGCACTGTACATAACTGAGGAAGAATCCATAGCACAAAGAAAAGAATTCAAGATATTTCAAGAACTCTTATGAGTGTAATCCAACTCTACTGAAGAACACACGAAGAATCATGAAAACATTCTTATGCATGAAAAATGCATGCTGAACCACGACACTCTATTTTTCACACAAAACTAGAGAAGGACTCAGAAGATATTCTACTAAATCCAACAAGTCCAGAGCTGCACTTCCAATCACTAGAGATTTTGAAACATTCATATAATATCTCTATGTGATTTATTAGTTACTTCTGAGAGGTGTGTGTATCTTGTTTATTTTACACACATAATGTCTCTTGTGCAGAAATAGAAGATATCACAAACCTCACACAATAACTCCTTACTCATGTTTACCCAGGACAACTCTGGAAGAGATCATTGTGTGGACTGGTCTTTATTTTTGTTTCCCACGAAGAACAGTAGAAGAGGTCCCTATGTGGCCTGGAACGTCTTGTACTGTTGTTATCCCTGATCCAGGGTGTGGATCAAATTAGTATATAAATTTTAGAGGACTAAGTCTCGGCTTGAGAATGAACCTCATGGTTATATCTGCTATACATTTTTGGTTTCAGTTCAAAATATACAATATCTAATTTATATTCTGCTACTTATTACTTTGAAATAAAAATATGTTTTAATGTAACTTTAATAGTTAATCTAGCAAGGGTTTTTATCTATTGTAAATAATTAGGTTAGTTACAAAAGCTAATTTAATCTTCTGATTAGATTAACTGAGAACATATCAATCTTTTGAGAATCTAATTGATCCTTTACAGTTTTACAAATTCACTACAGTTTAACTTGTTTTATAAATTGGTGGATTTTAATAGAAAATAATTTAACAGAAATTTTTATTGGAACTCAATTCAGACCCCTCTTGAGTGTCCACTATGACCAACATTTGGTATCAGAGGCTGTTTTTATTAATACATGTTTTCAAAACATTCTGTTTGGAAACTGTGATTTTAGTTGCATCTTTAAAGATCTTAAATTTCTGTTAGTTCTAAATTTTATTTCTTTAAATTTATTTTCTAAAATCTAGTTGTGGATAATAGACTATAATTTCTTGCTACAAACTGACCTCCTTTCATCAATGGTACAAACTATGCCCATTTGAAACATAAAATTAAAATTCATTTGGAAAGTATGGGTTTTGATATCTGGACTACTATAGAGTCTCAATATAAAATTCAAAAAACTGAAATTACAACTTGGGATGAACCTACAAAAACTGTGTACAATAATAATTATAAATATATGAATGTCATGTATTGTGCTTTAGGATATGAAGAGTTTAACTGAATATCTTCTTGCAAAATGTCCTATGAAATTTGGGATACTTTGGGAGTTTTTCATGTTGGAACAACCAATGTTAAAGAAATGACATTAAATACTTGTACTCTTAAATATGATAATTTTAAAATGAATATTGATGAAACTATTTCTGATATGTATCTCAAGTTTAATGAGTTTTTCAGCACTATGAGTTCACTTGGTAAGGCTGTTACAGCAATGGAACAAATCATGAGAATCTTGAGATGTCTACCAGACCGATGGAGGGGCACTTGTGTTTCAATTAGAGAATCATGTGACATTGGAGCTCTGCCAGTCAAAGAACTTATTGGTATTCTTATGATGCATGAGGAAGAACTCAAAGTGAATAAGTTGGATGATGATGAACCAAAGAGGATGTCCGTGGCATTGAAGTCTACTGCTTCAAAGAGAAAAGACTAGGAGAAAATATATGTACCTACTGAAATCTCAACAAATGAATGTTCAAATTCTGACTCTAATACTGAAATGGCTTAAATAGCAAGAAGGTTCAAGTAATTATATATGAATAATATGTTCATTAGAAAATAAAATTACAAAGGTAAGTATGATCAACAAGGTAAGTGGAAGAAGGACTGGAAGAAAGCTGATAAGGAAGATGGTATAGTCTGCTATGAGTGTAAAAGGAAAGGACACATCAATGATGACTGTCCAAAACTGATTTTTAAGAAGAAACATGACTACAAGGACAGTAAGTACAAGAATGTAATGAACAAAACATGGAGTGCTTCAAAAGATTGCACAAGTGAATCTGATGTTTTTGATTCTGAAAATAATCATGCCAACATGTGCTTCATGACCAATACCTCTAAGGTACCTGTTTCCCTTATGCTGAATGATTATTATTCTGGAAATAACAGTGATTTAGATAAGGATGCAAATACGTCTATGGATGAACTGTTTGATTATTTTAATATTCTGGAAGAAACATGTAATGATCTTAAGTACAAATATAAGTCATTAAAGAAACATCATGTTATCTCTCCAAATGTTAAATCAGCCGTTGATATAGAAAAAAAATAATGTTCAACTATTAATGGAAAATACAGAACTGAAAATCTCTAATGAGAAACTTAGATTGGACATTGAAATGTTCACAAATGGAAAGGATACTCTAACTAAAATGCAAGGAAAGAATGTTTCACAAAAATACACTACTGGAATAGTCTACTAACATGGAAAAAGATAGTTCACTAAAACTAGTTTTATTCCTATATATGGACAAAATTCTACTAGTTCTAGTTCTGAAAATTCATATGCTTCAACTATTTATTCACATAATTATAAATATAATAGAGTTTATCTTTCAAATTCTGTTAAATCTAATGATTATATGAGACCCATTTGACAAATTTGGGTAACTAAATATTTTCTTGTTAACCTGTCTGGACCCAAGAGAATCTGGGTACCAAAATCATTCTCTATTTAAAACTATTTTGTAGGAAACCTTTTTGAAGAGTTCCCATAAGGAGACATGGTATTTGGACAAAGGATGTTCAAGACCTATGAATGGGGATTATTCATGCTTCAAGAGCTTAATAAAGGATGATGGAGGCTATGTCACCTTTGGTGATAATTCAAAAGGAAAAAACATCAGCCTCGGCCAGATTTGTAACATTGATTCATTTTTAATTTCTAAAGTTTTATTTTCTAATGGACATAAGTATAATATTTTATTATTTTCTCAATTATTTGATGTTGGATTCAATTTTGATGTTTGAAAATGATTCTTGTAATGTTTTTAATTCTAAAAATGTTTTAGTATTTTTTGCTTCGAGAAATGAAAATGTTTATGCGGTTGATCTGTATTCTTTAGCTAAGAAAAATATTACTTGTTTAAATGCTTTTCATAAAGAATCATGGTTATGGCACAGAAGACTAGGACATTGTTATATACATTCACTTAGAAAACTGACTATGAAGAAGTTGGTTAGTGATATACCAAAACATGAATTATGAAATGACAAATTTTTTAATCCCTGTCAAAAGTGAAAGAAACATTAACTATATTTTAAATCAAAGAAAGAAGTTTCAACATCTCAACCTCTCGTGTTGGTTCATATTGACTTGTTTCGACCTTCAATAGTTTCTAGTTTAAATGGGATGCACTATGTCTATGTCTTAGTAGATGAATTTTCTAGATATACATGGGTATACTTCTTGGCTCACAAAAGTGAAGCTTGTTCTTACTTTGTTAAATACTCCAAGTCTATAGAAAACCTTAGTGGACTTATGATTAAGACCCTAATAAGTGATCATGGCCGTGATTTTTAAAATAATGAGTTTTAATCTTATTTCTCACATAATGGCTATAATCACAATTTTTATTCCCCTAGGACACCTCAAAAGAAGGGTGTAGTAGAAAGAAGATAAGAACCCTTCAAGAAATAGCATAAACCATGCTTAATGAGTATGACCTGCCTATTTATTTTTTGGTTGAAGTTGTGAATACAACTTGTTATATTATTAATAGAGTCTTTATTAGACATGTTCTAAAGATGACCCCTTATGAACTATGTAATAATAGAAAACCTAATGTTAATTACTTTAGAGACTTTGGATTCAGAGTCTTTATCCTCAATACAATGGACAATCTACTCAAGTTTTCATCTATGAGTGATAAAGGGATTTTTCTTGGTTATTATTTAACTAGAAAAGCCTATAGAGTTTTTAATAAAAGAAAAAAATGTTTGGCGGAATATAGTCACATAAAATTTGATTAAACTGATCAACATGAACCTAAATCGTCTCTTGAAAATCTTGAAGAATACTTATCTGTTCTAAACCGTAATGATGAAACTAATGAACCTTCTGCAAAAACAACCAGTTCTGGAAATATTTCAGAATCTACTCCTAATGAACCCAAACCCAGAGAAGAACCTGAAATTTATATTCCTACCATTACTAGATCAACTAGGATTCTAAAAAATCATCCTTTAGATGTTGTTGAATGAAATCTAGATAGGGGAAAACAGACTAGAGCTTCTCTTAGAAATCAGGTTGAACATCAAGCCTTCTTGTCACAGATTGAACCTAAAAACATTGATGATTCTATTAATGATGAATGTTGGGTAATATCTCTACAAGAAGAATATAATCAGTTTGAATGAAATAATGTTTGTAAACTAGAAGAATAGCCTAAGGACACTTTCAACATATGCACTAAATGGGTGTTTAGAAATAAAGTAGATGAATATAGAAATATAGTTAGAAACAAAGCTAGGTTAGTTGCACAAGGCTATAGTCAATAAGAAATAATTAACTATGAGGATAATTTTTCTCTAGTAGCCAGATTAGAATCCATTATAATTCTATTTTCTTATGTTGCACATCTAAATTTCAAACTATATCAAATGGATATCAAGAGTGCATTTTTAATGGGTATATAGATTAGGATGTTTTTGTTGATCATCCACCTGGATTTACAAACCATCATTTTCCAAATCATATTTTCCAATTATCAAATGCTTTATATGGTTTAAAGCAAGCTCCAAGAGCTTGGTATGACAGATTAAGTACTTTTCTAATTTCTAACGGTTTTACAAAACGAATTGCTGATCCTATTTTTTTTATAAAATGAATTCCTAATGATTTTTTAGTTGTACAAATTTATGTAGATGATATTATTTTTTGATCATTAAAAAATTCATTATGTACTGGTTTTTCTAAAATGATACAAAAACAATTTGAAATGAGCTTAGTGGGTGAATTAAAATTCATTCATGGATTTCAAATCTTTCAAAATAATGATGGAATTATTTTAACTCATTGTAAATATACTAGAGATATTTTAATCCAATTTGGATTGGATAAAAAAAGTGGTGACAATCCCATGAGTACGACATGTAGGTTGGATCTTGATGAAGATGGAAAATTTGTTTATCAAACCACTTTTAGAGAATGATTGGAAGTCTTCTATACATGACAGCTAGTCATCCTGATATTATGTTTAGTGTGTGTTTGTGTGCTCGTTTTCAATAAAACCCTAAATAGTCACATTTAAATTCTATAAAGAGAATTTTCAAATACCTCAAGCATACTCCCAATTTAGGACTGTTCTATTCAAAAGGAAAATAATTTGAACAAGTTATTTATTATGATTCTTACTTTTCTAGATGTATGTTAGATAAAAAAAGTACCTCTAGAACATGTCACTTTTTAGGAAAGTCATTAGTATCATGGTGTAGTAAGAAACAAAATTCTGTTGCATTGTCTACTGTAGATGATGAATACACAGCTACTGGCTGTTGTTGTGCACAAATTTTGTTGATGAAACACACTTTACTAGATGATGGATATCAATTCAAACATTCCCAATAAATTGTGACAACACAAGTGCTATTTAAATTTCAATGAATCATGTTTCACATTCTAGGACAAATCATATTTATATAAGACATCAATTTTTGAGGGATCTTTATCAATAAGGTGATATAACTTTATAATTCATTGGTACTGAATATTAACTTGCTAATATATTCACTAAACCATTAAATTCTGAGAGATTAGAATACACCATACATGATCTTGGTATGATTAACCATAAATAGAAATCTTACAGATCTTATTGTATACTATTTTACTATATTATACTTTATGGTTTCATGTTCAGTGTTTCTCAGTTACTGTTTCATGTTTACGGTCTCACAGTTAACACCATGTGTTCACGGTCTGTCCCTTAACTGTCTCACCATGACAGAATAGTTCACTCACTGTCTCACCGTGACTGCACAGAATGGTCACTGTCTCACCGTGACTACCACTAACTGTCTCACCATAAGGACTATTTTCATCGCACCATAACGCCTACTCACGGTATCACCGTGAAGATTATTTATGCATTTATCTCAATCTGTATCACCTTAATTTTTATTTCACCGAAGTTTACATTCCTGTGTTTTTGTTTGTATGACGTTTTAAATTCCTAAATGATAAAACAAAAGGGTTTTCATTATATTTCTCAACCGAAATCTCTCCTGAACCTTCTCAATCTTGAAAACCTTCTCTCCTTCTCTCTCACCTGAACCTTTAGTGAATGCCAAGGATGGAGCATCCATCTTCACCCTCATTTGAGAAGCGCCTCTCTAAGAAACAGAAG
Source organism: Viscum album (assembly GCA_963277665.1). Classification (NCBI taxonomy): domain Eukaryota; kingdom Viridiplantae; phylum Streptophyta; class Magnoliopsida; order Santalales; family Viscaceae; genus Viscum; species Viscum album. Next base: position 1,777,530,065 of record OY728165.1, on the reverse strand, counting down.
AGGGCACCAAATATTGCTCCCAAAGGTCCTCTAAATCCAAACCTAGTATGCCGTAATAAAGTTCCTGAAAAAGAGATCATCCCTAAGTGGTTGTTGACTAGAAAGTCTTTGGTCCTGAAAATCTTAAGGGAAAAAAGATGGATCGAATGGTTCTCTAGACAAGATAGACCTAATTATACGAGGTTGGTATCTCAATTTTATCAGTATGTAATGTTTTGCTTTGATGTTTGAGAATGTTTTATGGTGGAATGATGGATCAATGGAAAATATTGTTCATTATCTTAAAGGTTATGGGCTACATGACTATGAATTCCTCATGAAGGGGTTTGCAATGATTACCAGAGAGACCCTCCTCCATTAACTGATGTTTTTGATTTGGAAAATGAACTAGAGATCTTGACATGAAATGGAACCATGTGAAGGGCCATATCAGCTGAATTAGATGGGGAGACAAGACTACTGTTCATGTTTTTTCAGAATTTGATTAGTCCAAGAAAAGGAGATTTTTCTGTGATGAAGTATTACTATGTGTTCCTAATTCACATGTTGAAGAATGGCCATAAGATAAATCTTTGAAAAAATGGCGTTAAACATTTATGTGAGCTGATTAAAGTCACATCCCAATCCACCTCCTTGTTTTACTCCAGGATGATTTCAGCCATGTTAGGTGCCCAGGGTGTGGTTGGACCGAATGAAGAAAAAGTAGAGGATTTTGATTTCTTTTTATCCAACCCTATCATCAGAAGGATAAAGATTAATTGGAACCCCTGGAAGAAGCAATGGTTTGAGGATAATGATCAAATTTCTAAGAAGTATAATCCTATTGATTATCCAAAAAGGCCAAAAAATATAATGGATCTTGGTTTAGAACTAGATGAAGTGGCTTAGTACCCAGAAGAAGAAGAAGAAGAGGCTGAAATACCTCAAGAGGATGTAGATCCTGTTGAGAAAGAAAGGATTGTTGTCCCTGCTGATGTTCCTGATAAAATACCTTCTAGAGAGGAAGTTTCTAATGTTTTTACAAAATAATCTCTTTCTTATAGAGATGATATTGATCAGGATATTCAGTATGAGGCTGCAAGAGATTAGATTATCAATGATTTAGAGTATCAAGCCATGGAAGAGTCTGGTGGTGCAGAAGACCTCCCTGTCATGGAAAAAGATGATCTAGAAGAAGTCACAATTTGGGGAAATGTTAATAAATATTATCTCCCTATTGAAAAATAATCAACTCTGGAAGAAAAACCAGTGGAACAGTCAGTTCCTGAGTACATACCCTATGCTGAAGAGAGGATGGAAATTGCCTTTCAGCTAGCAAGGCATGAATTTGCTAAAGATATTAGAGCTGATCCTATGGACCATAACCCAATTATTGAGCCTCAATAATATGAAATGGAAGCACATTTTGAGGGGGAGTAACCTCAAAACCTTGAGATTGATGAAGCTGGATCTGCTGAAACCCATCAACCAACAGTCACATATTTTGTGCACACTTTGTATGAATATACATGTTTTTATGATGTGAGTGAATCCCTGCATGTGACTGCAACTGGAATAGATATGCCTTCTTTATTTCAACTGAAGTCAGTAGCTCACCCAAAACTAGAACCAGAACCAGAGCCTCAACCTCAATCTGAATCTAAAACTGAAACTAATTCTGAACTTCGACCAGAATCTACATTAGAACCTGTACCACTACCTTCACCCTCACTCTTACCCGAACAGAAATCATTTGTAACTAAGGATGACTTGAATGTTGGGAGAGACTATCATGGATGTAGTTGAGAATATTATATCCTCTCAACCTCATCCAGTGACTCAACTAATTCAATAAGATGCCTCGATTCTTTTGGAAAACATTATTCTATATATTCAACCTAGGAAAATCCATTAACTTCAACAAGTCAGAGTTGAAAATAAGTTGCATAGTGCTGATGTTGAAAATTTGAATGGTTTGGTGGAAACCCTATATACATAAATTTCTTCAATATTAGAGCCTGTAACACCCCAACCACACTTACCCAGAGTCGGTGAATTATTACATAACATTGGAATGATTACAAGAAAGATCAAATCTCGAAATAGTGATTAGTTTAGTATCCTTAGAAAAACTAGATATATTCATAATGTTTTACATTACATCATAAAATGGAAACTACAAAAACAGTCTCCATATTCCACACTCTTATCCCCTCATATTATCCCTGCAGTTCATTCATAATTTACTTCTTCACATCATGGGAAAAATAAAACATAGAAAAGGGGTGAGCTCAAATGCCCAGTAAGGATAACAATATAGTGGAAACTTTCATAAATAAGAATGAACAGTTAAGGAAATGTATAACTAAATCAAAAGACTTTTTAAACTTGAACTTAAACATAGTATTGCAAAAATAAATTGAAATAATTTCATTTACTTATTCACATGGATATTCTACTAATCGAATAATCACATTCAATATTAATAACCACATTCATAATTATGGAATGCATAATGTCAGACTATCATAACCACATAGCCAAGGCCTCATGCCCAGACTAAAAATATGATTTGGTCAAGCCCTTGTGCCAAGTCACTAGTTTGTCTAATAAGACCTACTGATGCATCGAGGAGCTATAGAGGGCTCCTCAAATCACGTATTAAGTCCAATGCATTGCCATATGAAAAGGTTTAAACATAACATAAACATTCGTATTATAACTATCATACGAAATGTCAATACTTTCCCCATAAACCATGAAAATAACATATCCATAGTCATAAATATCAAAAAACCTTCAATATAATATGTAAGTTTTGATTCATAATAAATCATCTTCAAATAAGAATAAAATCTATTAAAGGATGTTGACATAGATGAAATAAAAACACTTTTTAGAGAAATATCTCTTTTTATTTTGAAATCATTTGAGTGTCATATAAAATAAAAAAATTTCATTAAAAATATTCTTATAATCATGTAAGGGAAGATTTGGTGATTTTATAATAGTGTAAAATAGCCGCAGCTGCCGTATAAGTTAAAAAAACATTCTTACCTTAATTCGGTCGAAAAGGATAAAAAGCACCTTGTTTGGAAAAGGACGGAAAGATTCCTTTATAAACATTTTATAAAAAGTCAAACAAGGGTATAAATGAATTTAACCCATATTCTATAAAATATTACAAATGTTTTGAAATACTTTTTTATGAAACATGGATGTGAATGATAAAGAAGTCCCAGTAGATTATTACGTATAAACAACCTCAGATAATGAAGAGATTGCGAAATAAACCCTTACCTTGTACTTTTTCTTGGTTGAGGGTAGGTTAACCTACTTTATGATGGTGAAATAATTGTAATTAAATTATTCAAGAATAATATTCATTAATATGATATCATATATGATATTTTAATATTTCTTTGTTGATAATATCTTAGAATTATCGTCGTTTTAGGTGTTAACTTACTCGTTTTCTTTTATATGAATTGTTACATAAGCCTTGATTGTTATGGATATGTTGTATGTTATTCATATCCATAATGATATCAAGTCCTTAAATAATATTATTAATCATAAAATTATAATTATACTTGAATGGATACGACGGAGAATGAATCTCATCGCGTTCGTGGAGATGGTAGTCTGTACGAACGCACAATTGACAATATCATTTTTTTAATATTAAAATAATATTTAATTGGAATATATATCTTATATACAGAATTATTATAATGTTATATTTATTATTTACATGAAATACACATCATTATTATACCCATCCAAATAATAACATATTGAATAACAATTACACCACGACGTGGAGACGGTAAGTCGTACGTACGCACATATGGTGACATGTCATTCAAAGGATAGATAGAATACAGAATATAGTTGTACCATATTTATAATAATATTACAGTATATAGGAGATACTAGATTCATTATGATAGAATGATAATAACAATGAAAAATGATGTTGTAGAAGAAATGAATTTGAAAAAGGGTGGTGAAAACATTACCTCTTCTTCGGGTTCTTCCTTTTGATTTGATCAAAACGGATCCTTAGGATGACTTTATGATCAAACTATGGCCTCTAGGTTATAGGGAGGTAATTTTAGAGAGTATTTGGGCAGGTTTTGGCGGATCCAAAAGCCTTTTAAGGTTTTAATTAATGAGAAGGGGGCATGCCCTTTTATAATAGGGGTGAGGGGACATTTGGAAAATCTAGAAATATTATTTTATAATAAAATCATATTCAGATTAAAATGGCTCCACAATGTATTATTTAAAGGTTAAGGTGTGTATGTGTTGAAAACCACTCATCCAATAGAATTTAGATAGGTTTGGGTTTTTATATTAACCTTATCATTAAGTATTAACTCTTAATTAATTAGTTTCACTTTTACAATGTCTCTTTGTACTTTTATATTACATGGTTAATAAACTAACTATATACATCCAATAGACCCCAAAGTGGTCCATTAATAATACAGTTATCAATATAAAAGTCTCTTTGCCGATCCTTGGATTTTTAGGAATTTAATATCAATTAATAATATAATATTAGTTTTAAAAACTCTTTTATGTCAATTTTAACACTATTCAATAATTGATTTTTTTTAAAAATCATAAAAGAATGATTTATTCTAAAGAAGTTAATTAAATAAATTATAACATGTCATATAAACCTATAAAATTAGTTTAATTAATTAAAAGTCTCAAATTATATTTATTTGGGTATTTATAATATCAATTATTTAAATTTTTCACTATTATTGTAATTACTACATCATCATTGTATCAATAATAAATTACATTATTTAATGTATTAAAATTATAAATAAAATATAATTATGTAGGAAATATTTTTATATTTATAATGAATATTTATAGTAGAAAATCCAACATATATAACCCTATGTAAAATTGTTTTTCTAAAAGATATATGCTTATGTCATTTTTTAATTTATTTTAACTTAATTAATATAAAGTGTCATTATCACTTACAAGGGGATCCATGGGGTCCAAAAATCGTCTCAAAGATGCCCATGGACGGACATATATCAACCAATAAGGTTAGGACATGTTTTAGGGTAATTTTTTATTATTATAATATTATTTGTTAACCCTTATTTACCGGATTTACCCTTTAACCATAGTAAATAAAATATTTACCGAAGTAATTATTCAAAATGTCTAAAAATAAAAGTTACCTATTTACACAATCTGAACATCCTGATTCCAAATATGGAATCCATTTTTCCAAATTTAAAACACAGAAGTGGCAGAAATTAATTTAAAATTAATTCTCGTTGTTAAAACAAAAAACTTGTTTTTAAGAGATAATAATTATCAAAAGATTGACACTTGTTTATGTCCAGTTTAATTGTAAAATTATGTACAATGACCAAAATTGTATTAAATGGTAACAATATATTCTAAATATACTTTAAAACCACTCAAATTCATAATTTATCAATATCAATTATTTTGATTAAAAAAGTTGTTTTTAATTAAAATTTAGTAATTTTCACTATTCATCAAAATATAAATGTTATCCAAAAATTTCCAAAATTTGACCCTAGTCTAAATTGAATATTCTGAATCCAAAAATGAAGTCTATTTTGAGAGATAAAATTTATAAAATTTCAAAAAGTAGGTATTACTATTCATAACTGCTAGTTTGATTGGTTGTGGTGTGTTAGAACTCGATGTAGCGTACAACACACGCTATTCCATTATTCAAAGAGAAGCGTACCGTAGAAGCTTGGGGTGTTACATTCTCCCCTCTTTCAAATAATTCCATCCTCTATATCTCTAGAATACTACCACATGAAAAGACTCGGGTGGTTCTTCATCATTCGTTCCTTGGGTTCCCACGTTGCCTCTTCCATCTTATGGTTTCTCCACAAGAATTTTACCAGACGAGTCATCCGATTTTTTAGTACTTGTTCTCTCGTATCATGAATCATGATGGGCTCATCGCAATAAGAAAGATCATGTTCCAGTTCTAATTCCTCATAGGTGAGTACATGTGTTGGGTCAAGCATTAATTTCCTCAACAAGGATACATGGAACACATCGTGAACATTGGAGAGACTTGGCGGCATTGTCAATCGGTAAGCTACAACCCCAATTCGTTCTAGAATATTGAAAGGTCCAATGTACCTGGGACTCAATTTACCTTTCTTACCAAAACATATGAATCCCTTCCATGGAGATACCTTCTGGAAAACATGATCACTGACTTGAAATTCCAAATCCTTACTTCGATTATCGGCATAGCTCTTCTGCCTACATTGAGCTGCTTTGATATGGTTTTGGATTACCTTCACCTTTTCCATCATTTTCTCCACTAGTTCTGGGCCTACAAGTTTTCTTTCACCAACGTCGCCCGAACAGTTTGGTGTGCGACATCTCTTTCCATAAAACGCTTCATATGAAGCCATCTAAATACTCGAATGGAAGCTATTATTATAGGAAAACTCTAACATAGGTAAATAATGATCCCACATACCCTGAAAGTCAAGTGAGAAGGATTTAAACATGTCTTCTAAGGTTTGAATAGTTCGTTCTGATTGTCCATCTATTTGAGTGTGGTAGGCAGTGCTCAAATGAAGTTCATTATCCAAGGCTTTCAGAAGACTTTTCCAGAATCTTGAAGTAAAACGGGGATCACGATCAGAAAAAATCGATAGGGGTACTCCATGAAGTCTCAAAACTTAATTAATATACAGTTTTTCTAGTCGTTCAAGTGGTAAATATTCCCTTATAGCATGAAAATGTGATGACATGGTATGAAGATCAACAATGACCCATATTACATCGTTCCTTCTAGGATTCTTTGGTAGCCCCATGACAAAGTCCATCATAATATTGTTTTATTTCAACTCTGGTATGGGAAGAGGTTGCATGACTCATCTAGGATGTTTTCTTCCAGCTTTCACTTGTTGACAAACCATACATCTTGACACAAAATCAGAAATCTCCCTCTTCATGTTGTCACACCAAAAATGTTCCTTCAAATATCTATACATTTTGGTGCTCCAATGGTGTATAGAGAAATTGGAACTATGAGCATCATCCAAGAAATTACCTTTTTAGATCAGGTATATCGGGAACAAAAAGTCTTTTCCGGAATTTCAAAATTCCTTCTTCATATACAATGTCTCTCAATCTCCCATCATTCAAAAATTTAGTCTTCTTTTGAAATTCATCATCATCGGTCTGAGAACTTTTAATCCATTCTAGTAAAGATGGTTTGAAAACTATTTGAAAAAGAATTGATGTTTCACCTTCCCTGGTTATTCCCATGTCCATCTTCACTAGATCCATGAAAATTGGATCCCGTTAAATTCTCATATTGTTCAAAAATCCAGGATCTTTTCTTCTCAAAGCATTTCCACCTTGTTTTCTTTCCCCGGGTGGTAGTGTATCGTACAATAATAATCCTTGATTAATTCAAGCCATCTCCTTTGCCTCATGTTGATTTCTTTTTTTGAGAAAATATAATTTAAACTCTTGTGATCAATATAAATCTCACATTTTTCACCATAGAGGTAGTGACTCCATATCTTCAAAACAATTATCACAGTTGATAACTCGAGATCAAGAGAATGATAGTTTTGTTCAGGAATTTTCAATTATCGTGATGCATAGGCAATGACCCTATCATTCTGCATAAGGACACAACCATGTCATTTCTTCAATGCATCAATATAAATAATGAACCAATCTTTCCCCGATGGTAGAGTCAATATAGGATCATTGGCTGATCTTCTCTTCAGTTCTTAGAAACATTCTTCACACTCTTTTTTCCAAACAAATTTAACCCCTTTACGTGTGATCTTTGTTAATGGGATAGCCAATCGGGCAAAATTCTGGACGAAACGTCGATAATAACCTGCTAAACCAATAAAAGTACGTACCTCAGTTATACTCGTAGGTGCTGGGCATTCTTGGATTGCCTTGATCTTAGAAGGATAAACAGAGATTCCATCATTATAGACAATATGGCCATGAAAAGAAATCTCCTCAATCCAGAATTCACACTTTCTAAACTTCCCATATAATTCATGTCTTCTCAGAGTCTTCAGAATAATGCGCAAGTGATTTTCATGATTTTCGTAGCTTTTGAAGTATACCAAGATATCATCAGTAAATACCACCAAAAATTCATCGATATATTCCTTGAAAACTCTATTCATCAGATCCATGAATACAGAGGGTGAATTAGTCAATCCAAAAGGCATTACTGTAAACTCATAATACCCGTACCTGGTTTGAAATGCTATCTTCTGAATGTCTTCCTTCTTCACACGCAACTAATGGTGTCCAGATTGAAGTTCAATCTTTGAAAAGTATTGAGCTCCATGTAGATGGTCAAATAAATCATTAATGCGAGGTAGGGGATACTTGTTCTTTATTGTTATAGCATTGATCTCCCTGTAGTCGATACATAACCACATAGATCCATCTTTCTTTTAAATAAAAAGAATAGGGGATCCCCATGGAGAAACACTAGGGCAAATAAATCCCTTATTAATCAATTCCTCTAGTTTTTTCTTTAGTTAGACTAATTACACAGTGGCCATTCTATAAGGGGTCTTCGATATAGGCCTTGATCCAGGAATTAAATCAATGGAAAACTCAACTTCTCATTCTGGAGGATGTCCAGGTAAATCTTCCTGAAAAACATCTACATATTTGTTCACAATAGGTACATACTCTATTTTAACATTCCTTTCCTCACCCACAGTCATTTAATTCTCTTCCTCCCCAATAATTGAATTTAACAGAGCTACTGGGGGTGGATCTAGATAAGAATTAGATGGTGATGATTCTTATCTAAAGATAAGGTGTTCCTTATCATCATCATCAAATATCGTAACCTCCTTCTTCTTACACTAAATCTGCGAATCATAGTCTGAAATCCAATCCATACCGAGGATTATATCAAACTAAATCATAGGTATGACGATGAGATCAGCAGATAAAGAACATTTATGTTCTCTAATGGGGACTGATTCACAAATTATTTTTGCAATGATACTTCCCTTAGGAGCTTTAACTGATAACTCCCTTGTTAAATCAAATTGGAAATATCTAATTTTCATAGCAAACAGGGAAGATATGAAACAATGCGATGATCAAAAATCAAATAATGCATTTGTTAAACTTGAGGAAACCATTAAATTACCTGCCACCAGGTCTTTTAGAGCTTCTACCTCAGCAGTAGTGATAACATAAGTTTTGCCTTGATACCTTGGCCTTTTCTGAGGTAATTTCCCCTGACGCTTAGTAAATTCATTGGCATAATGTCCCATCTCCTTGAAATTGTATCATTGGACATCGGTATCTTCCTTCTTCCCCTTGCAATCATGAGCTTGGTGGCCTTTTTCACCACACTTGTAACAGACTCTTGTTCTTTTGAAGAAAGTACCAGGGTGTTTCTTCCCACAATTACTAAAGGATGGATCTTCATCTTTTTCCTTTTTCCCTTTATTTCCATTCCCATATTGATCAACAGATCACTTCTTCTCTTGCTTTGCATTAATGTCATATGACTTAGAGAATTCTTTCTCTGTCTTGATAGCACATGAAACAATGTCTTCGTACGAAGAGAAGGATTGTGAGACTAATGCTCGATGGAGAAATGGTTTTAACACATAAAATGAATGATCAATCTTACTTCCTGGGTTACGTATATAATCTCCAGCATACCTTGCTAACCTTGTAAAGTTAGCCTCATACATTGCGACATTCTCATCCTCCTTTTATCTCAGACTCAGAAATTGCCTTTCAATATCTGCTCGATGGTCACGAGGAAAGTATTTTTATAAAAACAGATCTTTGAACTCCCTCCATTCCATATTTGAAACTTCATCATCTTCCTTTGTGTTTTGAATCAATGACCACCATTTATCAGCATCTCCAGTGAGGCGGTAAACTGCCATGATAACTTTTTCCCTTTCACTACTCCCCAATGCTTAAAATATTTTCTCTAGGGAATTTATCCATCGCTTAGATAATAAGGGATTTTTACTCCCATTGAACTTTGGTGGTTTTTTCCTCATGAAGAGATCTAACATTGATCCTCCACGCTGCGGATTAGGGTGCTCCATATGGCTAAGGTTATTATTCATAACCTGAGTGAGTTGTCCCAGTTTAATGATTAGCTGATCGGCACCAGTTGCATCACCAGCTCCACTATAATTATCTTGAGAAGGAGGGAAATACCTACATGGAGTGCGTGAATTGATACAGTTTCCATTTCTTCCACTAGGAACCATTTCTAAACAATGTCATATAATAGATCAGTTTATGAATCAAAATACATTATTCTATACTTATAAAACACTTAACATAAATTGAACTATTGATGGATATAATCCATAATCATAAAAATGTTTTCTTTGAGGAATTTTATACTCATAAACCCTTCATAATTATTTGTAAAGAAAATGAGAGTTATCCTAAGCATATCCCCCAAGAGTGTTGTAACCAAGAGTGCAGCAAGGCCCATTTTCGTGCACCAGTTCCAATTCGACTCTATCTCAAAGCGGTGTTTTCGGGTTTTACCTCTAGGTACATCTGTGCTAGAGCCACCTCTAGCTGCTCATATCCAGACAGGGATGTATTGCTCGGAAAACTCACATAATCTCTACAATACCAAAATTATAGGATGTTATTCTATACTAATCCTCAACGTCCATCTAAGGTCTATGTGCTCTTATCCGAGTTTATCTATATCTAGCTTCCAAGGTTTGTACTTAACTTCATCTGATACCAACTGTAACACTCCGACCCCAGTTATATTTATATTGTTTTACATTACATCATAAAATGGAAACTTCACCAATATATTCTCCATAGTCCAGACTCCTATCCCCTCATACAATCCCTATAGGTCATTCATAATTTACTTCTTCACATCCTGGGAAAAATAAAACATAGAAAAGGGGTGAGCTAAAATTCCCAGTTAGGATAACAATATAGCAGAAACATTCATAAATAAGAATAAACAATTAAGAAATGTATAACAAAAACAAAAGCATTTTTAAACTTGAACTTCAATATAATATGGAAAAAATAAAATGAAATAATGTAATTTACTTATTCACATGGATATTCTACTAATCGAATAATCACATGAAATATCAATAACCACTTTTATAATGATAAAATGCATAATGCCAGACTATCATAACCACATAAACAAGGCCTCGTGCCAAGACTACAAATAAGATTTTGTCAAGGCCTTGTGCCAAGACACTAGTTTGTCTCATGAGACCTACCGATGCATCATGGAGCTATAGCGGGCTTCACTCGTCACATATTAAGTCCAATGCATTTCCATATGAAAAGGTTTAAACATAACATAATTATTCATATTAAAAATAGCATAAGAAATGTCAATACATTCACCATAAACCATGAAAATAACATATCCATAGTCAAAAATATCACAAATCCTTCAATACAATATGGAAGTTTTGTTTCATAATAAATCAGCTTCAAATAAGCTTAAAATCCATCAAAGGATGTTGACATAGATGAAATCAAACCTCTTTTTAGAGAAATATATCTTTTTATTTTGAAATCATTTAAGAGTCATATAAAAATACATTTTCTATGAAAATATTCTTATAATCTTGTAAAAGAAGCTTTGATGATTTTATAATGGTGGAAAATAGCTGCACCCGCCGTATAAGTTAAAATAACATTCTTACCATAATTCTGTCAAAAAGGTTAAAAATCACCTTGTTTGGAAAATGACGGAAATATTCCTTTATAAACCTCTTATAAAATGTCAAACAAGGGTATAAATGACTTTAACCCATATTCTAGTAAATATTAAAAATGTTTTGAAATTAATTTTTAAGAAACATGGATGTGGATGATAATGAAGTCCTAGTATGTTATTACGTATAAACATCCTCAGATAATGAAGAGATTGCGAAATAAACCCTTACCTTGTACTTTTCCATGGTTGAGGGTAGGTTAACCTAATGTATAATGGTGAAATAATTGTTATTAAATTATTCAAGAATCGTATACATTAATATGATATCATATATGATCATTTAACATTAATTTGTTAATAATATCTTAGAATTATCGTCGTTTCAGGTGATAACTTACTCATTTTCTTTTATATGTTTTGTTACATAATCCGTGTTTTTATGGATAGATTGTATCATATTCATTTACAGAATGATATCAAGTCATTAAATACTATTATTAATCAAAAAATTATAATTATACTTGAATGTATACGATGGAGAATGAATCTCAACGCATTCGTGGAGACGGTAGTCCGTACGTACGCATGAGTGACAATATCATTATTTTGATATTAAAATAATATTTAATTGGATAGTTTACCTTATATAAAAAATCTTTATCATGATATATTTATTATTTACATGAATTACACATCATTATTATACCCATCCAAATAATAATATATCGATTAACATTTACACCACGACGTGGAGACGGTAAGCCGTACGTACGCACGTATGGTGACATGTCATTCAGAGGATGTATAGAATATAGAATATGGTTGTACCATATTTATAATAATATTACAGTATATAGAAGATACTGGATTCATTATTTTATAATGATAATAACAAAGAAATAAGAAGTTGAAGAAAAAATGAATTTGAAAAAGGATGGTGAAAACATTACCTCTTCTTCGGGTTCTTCCTTTTGATTTTATCAAAAGGGATAATTATGTTGGATTTATGATCAAACTAAGGACTCTAGGTTGTAGTGAAAGATGTATAGAGTGTATTTGGTCATGGTTTTTCCAACCCAAATGGCTTTGAAGGTGTGAATTAATGAGAAGGGGGAGTGCCCTTTTATAATAGAGGCGAGGGGCACCTTTGGAAAAGCTAGAAATATTATTTTATAATAAATTAATATTCGGATTATAATGGCTCAAAAGTGGATTATTTAAAAGTTAATGTGGGTATGGGTCTAAAACCACTCAAAAATAGAATTTAGATTGGTTTGGGTTATTATATTAACCTTATCTTTAAGTATTAACTCTTAGTTAATTAGTTTCACATTTACAATGTGTCTTTGTATTTTAATATTAAATGGTTAATAAACCTTCTATATACATCAAAGAAACTTCCAAGTGGTCCATTAATGATACAATTATCATGATATAAGTCTCTTATCCAAACCTTATATTTTTAGGAATTTAATATCAATTAATAATATAATATTTGTTTTAAAAAGTCTTTTATTTCATTTTCGACACTATTCAATAATTGATTTTTGTAAAAATAATAACAGAATGATTACTTCTAAAAGAGTTAATTACGTAAATGATAACATGTCATATTAACATATTAAATTATCATAATTCATAAAATATCTCAAATTATATTTATTTGGGTATTTATAATATCAATTATTTAAATTTTTCACTATTATAGTAATTAATACATCATCATTGTGTCCTAAATAAATTAAATTATATAATTTCTAAAAATCAAAAAATAATATATAATTATGTAGGAAATCTGTTTAGATTTCTAATGAAAAATTATAGTTGAAATTCAAACATATATAACCATATGTAAAAAATGATTTTCTAAATGATATATGCTTATGTCATTTTTGTATTTATTTTAACATAATTAATATAAAGTGTCATTATCCCTTACATGTGGCTCCATGGGATCCACAAATCGACCCAAATATTCGAATGGTCGGACATGTATCAACCAAAAAGGTTAGGATACGGTTTAGGGAAATTTTTTATTATTATAATATTATTTTTTAACCCTTATTTACCTGATTTACCCTTTAACCATGGTAAATAAAATATTTACCAAAATAATTATTCAAAATGTCTAAAAATAAAAGTTACCTATTTACACAAGTTTAACATCCTGATTCCAAATATGGAATCCATTTTTCCAAATTCAAAATACAGAAGTTGAAGAAATTGATTTAAAATTAATTCATGTTGTTAAAAAAAGCATGTTTTTAAGAGATAATAACTATCAGAAGATTGAAACTTATTTATGTCAAGTTTAATTGTAAAATTATATACAATGACTAGTATTGTATTAAATGGTAAAAAGATATTCTAAATATACTTTAAGACCACTAAAATTCATAATTTATCAATATAAATTATTTCGATTAAAAAACTTATTTTTAATTAAAATTTAGTAATTTTCACTATTCATCAAATTATAAATGTTATCTGAAAAGTTCAAAAATTTCACCCTAGGCTAAATTCGATATTCCATATCAAAAAATGAAGCCCATTTTGAGAGATAAAATTTATAAAATTTTAATATTTAGGTATTACTATTCCTAACGGCTCGTTTGATTGATTGTGGTGTGATAGAACTCGATGCTGCATACAACACATGCTATCACATTATTCAAAGAAAAGCATACCACAGAAGCTTGGGGTGTTAAAGAGCCTGCTCTTGTTTCTGCTCCTGCACCTGTTGTTTCTTCTCTTGAATGATATATTTCCAACATTTCTAGAGAGATTGTATCTCAATTATATCCTTATCTATTATCATTTGATGATAAGATTGGTGCAGGACACACAATGTTGCTGCAATGCTTGAGATAACTTGTAGAAAATCTGAATAATCTCACAGATGAGTACACTTGCTGTCTGCAAAAGGTTTTAAAATAGCTAAATGTTCTAACCGAAGCATTCAAGGCTTCTCCTCCCTCTGGTCAGACCTCGACACCTTCTTTGGATGATTTTGTGCTTAGATACATAATCAAGGAAGATATTCAGAATGCTTTTAGGGGCTTAGATTTGTCTCCTTATTCTGAAGTTCTGAAGAATGGTGATAGAGCACTTGATCCTATTCATATTCATTCTAAGATTTCCAATGATGCTCAAGAGGAGATAACTAAGAAGATAGACTTTTATCTCACTCATATTTTCTCTAAATGTGTCATGAAAAATCACTTTATGTATCTTGTGGAGAACATGAAAATCCCTCCAGTGACTCAAGATTTTAAAGATCAAGTTCAGAAGCTTCCAGAGTTCACCATATTGTTGGAAATATTCAGTGAGAACAAGGAAGATTTTGAAAAGGCTATGTAATGTGGTGGAGAAATCATTACCGATTTCATCAATCTTTTAAAGTCATATCTTCATGTGCAGTGTATTGTTATCATTTCTCCAGCTGTTTCACCCCTTAGACCTGGTCTACCAGCCCTAGCCTCAACTTCCATGTCTATCAGCCAACCCCACTCTCATATCTGACCAATAATTCCCGACCAACCACAGACAAGATCCTCTACTGCTCATTCTTTAGATCCATCTATTTTTAAGGTCTACCGTTACTACCTTTGTCTACCACATATATGGCTTCTTCTACATCAGCACCAGCTCCTACTACTGATAGATAAAAGGAAAAATGCTGATCCCTGAAGCATCTAGCGACTACTTGGTTTTTGATGGGATGTATTTGATTTTTATATTTCTATTGTATTACATATTCAGAATGTTTTTAATAAAAAATTCATTGTTTCACTCCATTCACTCTATTTTTTGATAATCCCAAAAGGGGAAGAAAGTGTAAAAGTATTGTATAAGTATTCTAATGTGATATGTTATTGTATAATCTGTTATTTTTTATGTTATTTTTGTAATTCTTTAGGTTATTTTCTCTAACATTTCATTTCATTTATACTTTCACTATATATGATTTGTGATCATCAAAAATGAGGATATTGTAGGACTCCTCATGTATTAATCATGTTTTAATGATAACAATTCTCAATAATAATTACACATCATGATTTTATGATTGAAAATATTATTACTGTCAATTACTCTCATTATTATTTAGAAATATTTTTCATGATCACAACTCTCACTTATCTTATCGAACCCTTGTATTTAAGTTTAATGTTCTCTTACTTGATAATGGTTAAGATTAATCCATATTCTACATATTACTGTTTAATCTAAATACAGATATTTGTCTAAGGATAAAGACACCGTGAAGCTTGAAACAGTACGATAGACTGTGTGCAAGAAACAGTCAAAGTCAAACAGACACCGTGAACAGAATCACTAAAGCACACGTCGTGATGCCTAAGTCTCAGACACCATGACCAGTGAGACACTGTGACCTCGAAACACTGTGAGCAAGACACTGTGAAGGTTATACCATGAAGACAGACACACCGTGAGCAAGATACCATAAAGGATATACCGTGAAGGTCATGCGGTAAAGGACACACCATGATTCAGACACTGTGAGTCAGACACCGTGACATGGAGACACCGTGAAGGAGACACAGTGACGGACATACCGGTTCTTGGTGAAACCGTCTACATAATCACTGTGACACCATTTCTTAACCTTTTTTTCAATATAATTTAAATAATTCTAACGTTTATATTTGATTTTTTAAAAGCAATTAATGTTATTTAATGATATTTGTTGGTCTATCAGGAAACCGTACCTCGTACCTATGAAGAGGAAATCATTCCTACTACCGGAGCTTATGGAATATAAAGAAGACTGAGCTACATTATAAGGAGACTGAGAAACAAGCATGCAAACCAGAATAGAACATACATACGCATGAGAACTCAATAAGCACGAGTGCACTGTATTGAGCAAAAGAAGAATATTGAGCACAAAGAAGAGATTACAATATCTTTCAATAACTCTTATGAGTGTAATCCAACTCTACTGAAGAACACATGATGAATCAATAGAAAATTATAACATGTGAAAAACACAAGCTGAACCATGACATTCTGGTCTTCACACAAAACAAGAGAAGGACTCAGATGCTATTCTGTTAAATCCAATGATTCCAGAGTTGCACTTCCAATCACTAGAGCTTTATAAACTTTCATATTATCTCTCTAAGTGAATTATTAGTTACTTTCGAGCTGTGTGTATATCTTGTTTATTTTACACACACAATTTCTTCTTTGTTGAACTGAAGGACATCAATATCCTCACACCAAAACTATTTACTCTTGTTTACCCACAACCACTGTGGAATAGGTCCTTGTGTGGCCTGGTCTTTATTTTTGTTTACCGCGATGAATAGTGGTAGAGGTCCCTCCGTGTCCTGGACAGTCTTGTACTGTTGTTAACCCCGATCCAGAGTGTGGATCAAATTTATATATAAATTTGAGAGGAATAAGTCTCATCTTGAGATTGAACCACTTGGTTATATCTGCTATGCATTTTTTGCTTAAGTTCAAAATATACAGTATATAATTTATATTGCACTAATTATTACTTTGAAATACAAATCTGTTTTAAAGTTACATTGATAGTTAATCTTGCAAGTGCTTGTATCTATTGTAAATCAGTTGGTTAGTTTCAAAATATAATTTAATCTCCTTATTAGAGTAACAGAGAACTAATCAATCTTTTGAGAATCTAATTGAACTGTTCCAGTTTTACAAAATCACTACATTTTATCTTATTTTATAAATTGGGGGATTTTAATAGAAAATCATTTAACAGAAATTTTAATTTGAACTCAATTCACCCCCCTCTTGAGTGTCCACTCCAACCGACACATGTGATGAGGGAAACTAAATCCTAGTTTGAAATCCAATGAAACATTATTCATTGATGTGGATGTAATAAATCATCTCATCCATTAGTTCTTTTACCATTTTTGTTATTCTAGATCACCCATTTGTGCCTTCTTAACCTTATCATATATATTGGGTTGAGAAATTATTTGGGAAATGTGGGATATAACCCCTAACATTATTATTTCTAGATACATATTCATAATATCTGTGAAGATAGGGTCTTTATCAATCTACATTACGGATAGAGTAGAATGTTCTTTTCTACTAGAAGCATCTTGTAGCATGTATGCCCTTCCCAGATTGGTGTAAATCAAGACTTCTATTTCCTCAATTATCTATAACTATCTTCATTGAAATATTTTCATATACTTCAAATAGATAACATAATTTATAATATTTTGATCGATATATATATCACTATTATCATCATAGAGATAGTGTCACCAAATATTCATGTTGAAGATAAAATCTAATAACTCTAGATCATGAATTGTGTAGTTCTTCTCATGGATATTCAATTTTCGTGAGGCATAGGCTATGAATTTTTTATTCATTATGAGAACACAACCAAATACATTATGAGATGGATCAATTTTTATCACCAAATCATTTCTAAATATTGGTAGTGTTAGAATAGGCATAGTGATTAGGCTATTCTTTAGCACCATAAATCATTCATCACATTATTTTATATATTCTAATGTTACCCCTATCAATGTTTTTATTTTTATCATGCTAAAAAATCATTATGAATTCTTCCAAAAAACATCGGTAGTAAACTATTATTCCATGAATACTATGGATGAAACATTCTTGTCTTGTAAATTACTCAATTTATTTTTTCATTTATGGGTTTTTAGGATTTCCCTCAATTATGATCACATGCCTTGAGAGTTTTACAAACTACATATAAATGTCATACTATCCGAACATATTATACATTTTCTCCTTCCTTTACATTTCATTTAAAATCCTTAGGTACTCTTCCCATTCCATGTTACCCTATGATTAAATTATAATATCATCAATAAATACCAACCTAATATTTTCAAGGGTATATAAAAATAATATATTCATCAAATCTATGAATATTTCAGATGAATTATTAGGTCTGAATGGCCTCACTAAGAACTTGTAGTTCCCATACCTTATAAATAAAGTCTTATTCTGAATATATTCCTTCATTACCTTCAACATGCAATGACCCAACCATAGTTACCCATAGTCAGTGCATTATTAAATAACATTGGCAAGAACACCAGATGTCAACTCTCGAAATACTGATCAGTTTAGTAGCCTTGGATGTACTATATACATACATTAGTTTTACATTACATTATGAAATGAAAAAGTAACAATGTGTCTCCTTTGAACACACCCATATCCCTTATCATATCCCTGTAGGCCAGACAAAATATATTTTTTCACATCCATAGAAAAATTAATCATTTGAAATTGGTGAGATCAGATGCTCAGAATGGATAAAAATATATAAAAAACATCTATAAATAAGAATAATCATTTAAGGGGAAGTTTAAGAATAAAACAAAAAACCTTTAAACATAAACATAAGCATATTTTGGAAATGATAAATCTATTAATGCCATTTACTTATTCACTTGGACGTACTACTAGATGAATATTCACATGTTATATCAATATATAATATCATAATGATGGAATTCATAATGCTGATCATCATAACCACATAGTCAAGGCCTTGTGGAAAGACAAAAAATAAAACTATTGTGAAGGCCTTGTGCGAAGAAAATATGTTGTCTCATGAGAACTACCGATGCATCGAGGGTCTATAACGGCCCCCCATCACTTACAACATCTACTTCATTAATCGTATGAAAAGGGTGAAACATAACATACACATTCTTATTAAATTAATGTATGAAATATACTTACTTTTACCATAAATCCTGAATAAATTAAAAATAGCATACCCACAGTCAGACATATCATAAAACTATAAATACAATATTGAATATTGTATCAAAATTAATCAACTTCAATTAAACATAAAACCCAACTGTAGATGTCAACATAGATGAAATCAATCCAAAAACTATTTGAGAAAAATATCTTTTCATAATTTAAAATCATTTAAAATTCACATATTTATAAAATATTTTTTTTTGAAAAATATTCTTATAGGCTTGTATGGGAATATTGAAAGGTGTAATAATGACGGAAAATATCCACACTAGTCGTATAAGTTAACAAAACATTCATTCCTTAATATGTAAAAAAGATCATAAAGTACCTTGTTTGGAAAATGATAGAAAGATTCATTTAAAAAAATTTCATTATATTTCAAACAAGGTATTAAATGACTTTAACACATAGATTTGGAAATATTAAAAATGTTTTGAAACCCATTTTTTTAAAATACAGACGTGGATCATAAATAAGTCCAATTAGACACTTTATTATAGACAACCTTGGATATTAAAGAGATTGTCAAATTAACACATACATCATACTTTTCCTTATTATAGGGTACATTAATCTCCTATATAATGGTTAAATAATTGATATTAAATTATACAAGAACCACATACATAAATATGATATCATATATGTTTCTTTATTATTGAATTGTTAATAATATCTGTCTATTATCATTGTTTCTGGCGTTAACTGATTAATTTTCTTTTAAAAGATATGTTACATAAATCAGGCTTGTTATGGAAAGGATTTATTTTATTCATATCCAGAATGATATTTAGTTTTTAAACATAATTTGTTTCATTTAATGCAAATTATTCTTGAATGGTTATGATGGGGAATGAAAAGTCCTTGCGTCGTGGAGACAGTAAGCCGTACATGCACTCGAGGAAAAATATAAATATATTAATGGTAAAATTATATTTCATTGTATTTTATATTATATATAAAGAATCATTACATGGTTATATTTTTTATATAAATCAATTATACCCATTATTACAGCTATCAAAATAATTAAGTGTTGAATTAAAAAATGCACTATGACATGGAGACGGTAAGTCGTACGTACACACATATAATGACTTTGTCATTTATAGGATTGATAAAACAATTAATAAGGTTGTAAAATATTTATAATAACATATCAGTATGTATTAGGTATTAGAGTTATTATTTTTGTTAGGATAAAAAAAAATAAAGAGGAAGTGGAAGAAGAAAATATCATTGAAAGAGGTGATAAAATAATTATCACTTCTTCGGGTTCTTCCTTTTGATTTCACAACAAGTTCTCCTTAGTTTGGATTAATAATAAAAGTATGACCTATAAGATGATTTAAAATAATTTTGGAAAATATTAGTTTTGGGGTTGGCTGATCCAAAAGGATTTGGAGGAGTTAATAAAATGAAAGGGAGGAGACCATTTATAAGAGAAGTTAGGGGAACTTTAAGAATTTCCTGAAATATTATTTTATTATAATGTACAGTTATGTTTATTATAGCTTAAAATTGATTTATTGATAAGATAAGGTGGGTATGGGTCTAAATCCTATCATCCAATAGGTTTTATACATTTTCAGGTCACCATATTAACCATATCTTTTAGACATAACCCTTAGATAAATAGTTTATCCTTTACAATGTATTCTTGTATTTTTATACTACATCATTAATATAGTTTATATAAATGCCAAGAGAAACTAAAGTAGTTCATTAATGGAATTTTTAAAATTATATAAGTAATTTGGCTGAATCTTATATGTTAAATACTATTATCTCATTTTATAAAATAGTATTTTTAAAAACAACTCATTTAGGTCATAATTGACAATATTTCGTATTTTGTATTTTTGAAAGACATAAAAAAATGATTCCTTCAAAAAAACAATTTATAAGACATAAAACTACATATTCACCAATAAAATTCATTCATGTCATCAAAATTTACACTTTTTATTTATTTTAATATTTATAATGTCAAATATTTTATCATTTCATTGAATGGTTGATTATTGCACCATCATTATGTCATAAATAAAGATAATCATTAATGTCTAAAAATAATATATATATAACTTTGATGTAGTAAAGCATTTTATAATTCTAAATATTATTTATAGTCTAATTTATCTTATGTATAACCCAATATTAAAAATTGATTAGATATTAAAATTTGAATTTAACTATTTTAACTCATCTTGAAATTTAATATAATAAAGGTTCTAATCTAATCCAATTGGATACAAAAGAATCAAATTGTTTTCCAAAGGATTATTTTTTTCTAACTAAACTTATCTAATAGAATTAGGACATGTATTGGGGTAATTTTATGTTATTATATTTTTTTTACCTTTAATTAGCATATTTACCTTTAACTGTGGTAAATAAAATTACAAAGTTACTATTCACCTAAAATTATTTTCATTCTATTTAACCATATTTTACAGACTAATTAAAACAACTTCAATTATATTTATGAAATTAAAATCATAGAAGAGGTAAAATTATGATTTATGCAAATTTGTAAATGTGCCCTAATGGTGGGTAAAAGGTGTTAAAATGACAGGTAAAAATTTTTATATCTAATATTATTATAAAAAGACTCCAATTAGATAAATTGGACAAATATAGCTATTATGTATATATTTTTACTTTAAAATAAATTTAAATTAAAAATATTTATATAATTACAATGTCTGTTTTAATCAATAACGTAGTGTTTTTCACTATTCATAAAAAACGAATCTTTTTAGAAAAATTCACAAAATTCACCCTATGATAATATTGATATTCTGAATCACAAAATTTTTTATAAATTGAAAAAAAAATTATAAAATTTCAAAAAGTGGTTATTAATATTTATAACATTATTTTAAACTACTTATTTGATTGGTCGTGGTGTGCTAGAACTTAGGGATGCATACAATGTAAGCTATTGTCTTAATCAAAGAGAAGCGTACTGTGGAAGCATGGGGTGTTACATTCTTCCTTCCAAATAATTTTTTCCCTTGAAATTTTTATAATTTTACTGGATGAAAAGATTCAGGTGGTCTTTCATCATATGTTCCTAAAGATCCCACATTGACACTTCCATTTTATGGATTTTCAAAAGATCTTTTACCAGATGAGTTGTCTAGGTTCTCAACAATTGTTATATGGTGTAAAGGATCTTGATAGACTATACACAATAAGACATATCTAGTTCTAGTTCTATTTCTTCATAAGTGAGTAATGCATTGGGTCTGGAATGTTTTTTCTCAACAGTGATATGTAGAACACGTCATGAACATTAGAGAGACTTAGCGCCATATCCAAATTGTAATCTCCAACTCCAATTCATTCTAGAATTTCGAAATATCTGATGTAACTTGGACTTATTTTACTCTTCTTTTTGAATCATAAAACACACTTCCATGGAGATACCTTCAAGAAATCATGATCTCATACTTGAAATTCCAAATCCTTCCTTTGGATATCAACATAGCTCTTTTGTCTATTTTGAGTTAGTTTGATGTCGTTTTCGATAATATTCTCATTTTCCTTTGTTTACTCAACAATCTATGGGACTACAAATTTTTTTCACCAATATCATCCAAACAAGTTTTTGTGAAACCTCTCTTTCAATATAAATCTTTATATGGTGCCATTTAAATATTTTAATGCAATATATTATTATAGGAAAATTCAACTTGAGAAAAATATTGATCCCACATACCATTAAAGTCAAGTGAACATTTTCTCAACATTTCTTCTAAGGATTGAATAGTCCGTTTAGATTTTGTATCAGTTTAATGGTTGTAGGTTATGCTCATACAAAGTTTAGTATCTGCGACTTTCTGAAGACTTTTCCATAATTTTAATGAAAAATGGGGATTATGGTCAGAAATAATAAATATGGGTATATCATGAATTCTTACAACTTCACTAATATAATGTCTGGATAAACATTCAACTGGTAAATCATACCTTATGAAAATGAAATGGGATGACTTGGTATGATGATAAAAATGATCCATATTGTATCATTCTTTCTAATAGTATTTGGTAGGCCAATGAAAAATTCCATCGTAATATCATCCCATTTCCACAGTAGTATGGGAAGATGTTTCATGACCCTTCTAGGATGTTGACTTATACCCTTCACCTATTGAAATGCATTACGTAATTACACATAATAAGAAATCTCCATATTCATGTTGTCCTAAAAATAATATTCTCTAAAATATCTATACATCATAGTGATTCTAGTGTGTATATATAAATTGGAGCTTTGAGCATCATCCAATAATTCCCATTTTATATCAGGTATATCGAGAACACAAAGCCACTTCCCAAATTTCAAAATTCAACCTTAATATTTGAAGCTGATCAATCTCCCATCATTCATGGATTTAATCTTCATTTGAAACACATCATCACCAGTTTGAGGATATTTTATCCATTATTGTAATTTTTCATTGTCAACCAATTCAAAAAGTATTGATGTTTCACATTCCAGGATTATTCCCATATCCATATTTAATAGATCTGTGGTCATAGGATCCCTTTCAACTCTCATGTTTTTCCGAACTCCACGATCCTTTCTGCTCATATAATCTTCCACCTTATTTTAAATCCCTATGTGGTTGTGTATTGTGATATAATAATCATTGAGTAGTTCAAGAAATCACCTTTTCCTCCTATTGAGTTCTTTCGGTGAGAAAATATACTTCAAACTCTTGTGATCAGGATATATCACACATTTTTCACCAAAGAGATATTTTCTCAATATCATCCGATAAAAAAATACATCTTCATACGCAAGATCATGAGTAGGGTTGTTTTTTTCATGATTTTTTAACTATCTTGATGCATAGGTAATAATTCATTCATTCTTCATGATGACAGAAACATGTCATTTCATTTAAGAATAACTATAAATAGCAAAAACATCATTCCCTAATGGATGATTCAAGATTGGTCCCTGAACTAATATTCTCTTCAATTATTCAACACACTTTTCACACACTTTTTTTAAAATAAATTTAACCCATTTACATGTGATCTTTGTTAATGGGTTAGGCAATCCGGAAAAATTCTAGATGAAACACCACTAGTAACCTAGTAACCCAAAAAAACAACGTACCTCAGTTATAATCTTCAGTGTAGTAAATTCATGGATTTCCCTTTTAATTGAATGATAAGCATAGATTCAATACATAAGGACAATGTAGCCAAGAAAATAAATTTCATGATTCCAGAAATCAATCCTGATTAACATCCCATATAATTCATTTCTTTTAAGTGTTTTTAGAATAGTTTGAAAATTATTATCACGATCATCCTAACTTCTAGAGTATACCATTATATCATCAATAAATACCACTAAAAATTCATCAAGATATTCTTTAAAAACTATATTAATTAGATCTATCAAAATAGAGGGTTCGTTAGTCAGTATAAAAGGCATTATGGTAAACTCGTAATGCACATACTTGGTTTGAAATACTATTTATGAAATATATTCCTTATTCATGAAAGACTAATGATATCCAAATTGAAGGTCAATATTTCAAAAATATTGACCTCCATGAATTTTGTCGAATAAATCATCAATTCTAGGTAGAGGATAATTGTTCGTTATTGTTATAGAATTGATTTCCCTATAGTCAATGCACAACCATATAGATCAATATTTATTCTTAACAAAAATAACATGGGCTCCCCATGGAGAAACACCAGGAAGAATATATAATTTATTACTCATTTCCTCTAGTTGTTTCATTAGTTCCACAAATTACACAGTGGCGATTCTATAAGGGGTATGTGATATTGGCCCTGAACCATGAATTAAGTCAGTGGAAAACTCAATTTACCGTTCAAGGGGATGCTTAGGTAAATCATCTGGAAGCACATCAACAAATTCTTGAAAAATAGTTACATACTCTATTTGAATGTTCCTTACCTCGCCCATAGTTATTTCATTCCCTTCCTCTATAATAGTCGAATTTAGTAAAGCTATTGCTGGTGGATCTAGATGAGAATCATATAGTGATGATTTTTCTCTAACTATATGCAATTCCTTATCATCAAAAAAATTATAACCATTCTCTTCTTAAAATAAATTTTTGAAACATGGTCTAAAATCCTATCCATACTGAGTATTATATCAAATTCAATCACGAGTATGACAATAAGATCAGCAGTTAATGCACGTCTTTATGCCATAATGGTAACTGATTGAAAAAAAAGTATTACTATGATACTACCCTAATATGTTTTGATTGACAAAACCCTTATTAAGTCAAATTGGAAATATCTAATTTTCTTGGAATGCAGGGAAGATATAAAAGAATGCGATGATCCAAAATGACATAATGAATTGTCTAATTTTGAGGAATCAATTAAATTATTTTCCACCATGTCATTCGGAACATCAACCATAGCAATTTTGATCGCATATTCTTGGCCTCTCTACATTGTAATTATCTAAGGGATTATTCCTCGATACTATGGAAATTAATTTGAATAATTCACCATATCATTACAATTGTAGAATTAAACACTGAGAGACTCTTTCTCCCACTTGAAATCATGAGTATAGTGGCCTTTTTCAGTACACATATAATAAAATCCCATCCCCTTTAGGAATGTACAAATGTGTTTCTTCCCATAATTATTGCAAGATGTAAATTCAACTTTTCCTTTCATCCCCTTATTTTTTTTCTATAGTGTTCAGAATATCTTATCTTCTCATTCTCATCATTAAAGTCATAAGACATAGAGAATTCATTTTCTGTTTTAATAGAACATGAGACTATTTCTTTGTATGATGAGAAGGATTGTGAGACAAATTCGGGATGGTTAAATGGTTTTAACCATAACTGAATTGATCAACCTTAATTCATGTGTTATGTATATAATCATCAAAATTCCTTGATAAAATTGTAATGTTTGCCACATACATTGCGAATTCTCATCCTCTTTTTTCTTCAGTCTTAGAAATTGCTGTTAATATCTTCTTGACGTACCCGAAGATATTATTTTTCTATGAAAACCAATTCAAATTACCTCCAATACATATTTGATACTTCTTCATCTTCCTTTTGGTTTATATTTAATTTCCACCATTGATATTCATCTCATAACAGGCGATAAACTACCATGACAACCTTTTCCCCTTTGCTACTCACCAAAGAATAAAATATTTAATCTAAGGAACTAATCCATTACTTAGATACAAATGGTTTTTTAGTCCCATTGAATTTGGGTTTTTGTTGCCTCATTAAGCTTTCTAACATTGATCATCTGCATTTTAGATCAAGGTTCTCTATTCCAGTAAGGTTATTATTCAAAAAAAGAGTGGCTTGTCCCAATATGGGTATAAGTTTTTAATTAATATTTTCATCACCATCTCCACTGTAATTATATTTAATAATAGGAAAATCCAAACATGGATAATGTGAATTGGTACAGTTTCCATTCATTCTACGAGGTTCCATTTCTAAACAATGGAGTACACTACATTAGTTTTTGAATTACAATGCGTAAATCCAAACTTATATAATACATAACAAAAATTGAATAGTTTATGCATATAATTATTAACCATAAAAATGATTTCTTTGCATAAGTATTTAATCCTAAATATTTCCTAATAGTGAGTAAATAAATTATGAATTATCTTATGTATCTCCCCCAAGAGTGTCAAACCATGTGCGTAGTAAGACTCTTTGTGGTGTACCAAGATACCCTAGGTCAAACCCAAAACTCCTTGTTGGATTTTTCACACCACAATACATCGGTTCTAGAACCACATGCACTTGTAGTATCCAGATAGGGATATATTTCTGGAAAACCCCACATAATAGATACATTAAAAAAACTGATGTTCTTCTCTTCTATTCCTCACTGTCTATCTTAAAGTAATGTTATCTAATCAGAGTTTTTATAAATATTGATTCCATGGTTTATATTAAATATCCTATCATACCCACTATAAAACCCCGAATATAGTACAATGATTTAGTACATTATTATATAACATTGGCATGATCACAAGTGATCAAGTCCCAAAATACCAATCTGTTTAGTAGCATTGGAGGTATTAGATACATACATAAGTTTTAAATTAAATAGTTTGATGAAAAAGTAAAATTGTGTCTCCTTTGAACACAATCATACCCCTTATCCCATCCCAACATGTCAGTCATAATATACTTCTTCACATCCTGAAAAAAAAATTAATCATAAGAATGGGGTAAGATTAGATGCTTTGTACTGAAAACAATATAGAATAAACATTCATAAATAAGCATTAACATTTAAGGTAACATATAAGAATGTAACACAAGACTTTTAAACATAAATATAAGAATTTTATGTCCAATATAAATAAAATAACACAATTTACTTATTCACATGGATATTCTACTAGATGAATAATCACATGTAATATCAGTACCTAATCTCATAATGAAGGAATAAATAATGTCGAACAACATAACCAAATATTCAAGGCCTTGTTCATAAACTAAAAAATATTTATTGTCATGGGCTTGTGCGAAGACACTAGTTTTCCTAATGAGACCTACCGATTCATCGAGGGGATATAATGGTCCTCGCTCGTCACTTACTCCATCCAATGCATTCCTCATATGAAAAGGGTGAAATTTAACATAAACATTCGTAATAAACTAACATAAAAAATATTAATTATTTAACCAAAAACCATGATGGACATAAAATAAAACATCAAAAATCAAACATATGATGAAAATATCAAAACAATATTGAATATTTTATCATAATAAATCAACTTTAATTAAACAGAAAATATAACAATAGATGTTGACACAGATAAAATCAATCCCAAAACTATTTTAGAGAAATATATCTTCCTACTTTGAATACATTTAATAGTCTCTTAATTATAAAAGAAAACATTTATTTTGAAAATTATTAATCTAATCATGTAAGGGAATCTTTGATGGTGTTATAATTGTAAAAAATAGCTACATCTTCTGTATAAGTTAAAAAAACTCTTTCCTTAATTTTTCAAAAATGTTATAATGTACCTTGTTTGGAAAACAACAGAAATATTCTATTAAAATAACTTCATAAAAAGTAATAATAGTGTATAAATTACATTAAACCATAGTCTTGGAAATAGTAACAAAAATTTTGAAATACATTTTTAAGAAACATGTATGTGGATGATAAAGAATCCCAGTATATATTTATATAATAAAACCTCACGTAATAAAGAGATTGTAAAATTAACCGTTACCTTTTACTTTTATTTAGTCCAGGGTAAATTAACCTCATATATAATAGTTAAATAATTGTTATTAAATTATGAAATTACAACATACATAAATAAGATATCATATACGATCCTCTATAATTGCTTTGTTAATAATATTTCAGTATAATCATTATTTTAGCTTTTAATTAATTATTTTTCCTTTATATGTTTTGTTAGGTAAATCATGTTCATTATGGATATTTATTTTAGTCTGATCCAATACAATATTAAATTTGGAAACATTATTTTTAGTCATAAAATTAAAATTATTCTCAAAATGTTATGACGGGGAACGAAATCTCATCGTGTCGTGGAGATAGTATTCTGTGTGTACGATTGAGCAACAATATCATTCTATTGATGGTGAAATCCTATTTAATTGGATTTTATATTATATATAAAAGTAAATAAAAATTTATATTTATTATTTACATATATTATACTCATTATTATACCTATCCAAATATTTAAGTGTTATATAACAATCTACACCACGACGTGGAGACAGTAAGAATTACGTACGCACGCATGGTGAAATTGAAATTAATAGGATGGATAGAATAAGTCATGTGGTTGAACCATATTTATAAAAAAAATCATAGTATTTAGAAGTCACTAGAGTTATTATTTTAGTATGAGGAAGTGTATGATGAAAAGAAATTAGAAAGCGGTGATAACATAATTACATCTTCTTTGGGTGCATCCTTTTTATTTAAAAAAAAGGGCTCCAGAGGATGGTTATATGAATAATGTATGGCCTATAAGAAATGGTGGGGGTATTTTGGGTAATATATTTATAGGGATTCTCTGATACAGAAGGCTTTGGAAGAGTGAATTAAAAGAATGGTAGGTTTCCTTTTATAAGAGAGGTGAGGGGCACATTAGGAAAAGCTTGAAATATGAAACTGTTATACAATTATTTTCATTTTCTAATAGCTCCAAATTGAATTATTTAGAGGAAAATGTGGTTATGGGTCTATATAATCTCAAAAAATAGGTTTTAAACATGTTTAGGTTACCATATTAACCATATCTTTTAGACTTAACCCTTAGTTAAATAGTTTATATTTTACGACGTCTTCTTTTAGTTTTGTATTACATGGTCGATATAGTTTCCATAAAATGACATACGAACCTAAATAGGTTTAATAATGACATATGTAAAATTATCTAAGTCATTTTTCCAAATAATAGATATTTAGAACTCTAATATTATTTAATAAAATCGTATTTGTTTTAGAAACTCATTTATCTCAATTTTGACACTATTTAGTATTTGGTTTCAGTGAAATCCATAAAAACTAGTTTCGATCTAATAAAATAAATTTAATCAACCATATAAATTCATATATACATAGAAATTTCATTTATGGCACCTAAATCTTTAATTTATAATTATTTTAATATTAATAATATCAATTATTTTAATTTTTCATTAATTAGGTAATTACTGCATTGTCATTGTGTCATAAATAAATTTATTTATATATTGCCTGAAAATTAAAAATAAAATACTATGATGTTTAAATTGTTTTTATCATAATAATAATTATTTGTAGTTGAATTTAACTTATGTATATAGCAATATTAAAAATGTATTAGTTATTAAAATATGAATTTTACAATTTTAACACTTCTTTAAATAAAATATAATAAATTTCCTAATCTAATCCAAGTGATAAAAACGGAACATATATTTTTCCAAAGATTTATTTTTTTCAAAATACACATATCCAATATAACAAGGACATTTTTTGGGGTAATTTTATTTTATTATAATAATATTTTTAACATTAATTACCCACTTTATTTTTAACTGTGGTAAATAAAATTCAAAATAAAATATTGAAGAAAAAATATTTTCATCATCTTGATCAACAATATACATACTGATAAAAATGGTATTTGTTAGATTTTTTAAGCTAAATTCACAGAAACGGTAAAATTATGTTTTATGAAAATTTTGAATGTGACTAGAATGTGGGAAAAAGAAATTAAAAAGATCAAGAAAAATATATATTACTAATATTATTATAAAATTACTCTAATGAACTAAATTTTAATAATATAGGTATTATATATCTATTTTTAAATTAAATTTAATTTAAACTGATAATAAATATTTAAATAAAACTTCAATTTTAAAAAATAACGCAGTGTTGTTCACTATTCATCAAAAAATGAAAGCTTTTGGAAAAATATCTAAAAATAAAAATAAGATATTTTTGATATTCTGAATCCAAAAATGAAGTCCATATTGAATAATAAAATTTAAAAAAATTTAAAAAATGGGAAATACTATTCAAAATTTCTTCTTTAAAACGCTTGTTTGATTGGTCGTGGTGTACTAGAATTCGAGGCTGCATATAGCACCAACTATAATATTAATCAAAGTGAAGAGTATCGAGGATGCATGGGGTGTTACAACACTGATGATATATAGAAAAATGTTCTTCCTTAGTGATGTATTGAACTCCTCATATTTCATAAAAAATAGTCACAAGTCATTCAAGATTGACACATTTTCTTTTATTTGGGTATTTCTATGCTCCCGGTAATCTGTTAAAAAGTTCATTAATCCATCCTCTATCTTGAAATAGAGAAGTGGTTCACCCAACATTGATTCCCTAGTTAATATAAACTCTCTATATAAATTCTCTTGTAGCTTCTTCTTCATATCCTCTATTTCAAGATTGGTTATCCAATAGTAGAATTTCATAATAATAGTAGCTCTCCATAAAAGTACTATTGAGAACTCTACCTCATGATATGGTGGATGTAAAAGAAACTCTGTTGAAAATAAATCAGTATATTCCCTTACAATTTTAATTTAACCA
Source organism: Viscum album (assembly GCA_963277665.1). Taxonomy (NCBI): domain Eukaryota; kingdom Viridiplantae; phylum Streptophyta; class Magnoliopsida; order Santalales; family Viscaceae; genus Viscum; species Viscum album. Next base: position 1,777,498,420 of record OY728165.1, on the reverse strand, counting down.
TATTTGATACTTTCCATTAATTCAACCATTTTTGAAAGGTATGATTCTCTACATGTTATCCACACACACTCCATTTAGGTATTTTACAAAAGGGATCCATCAGTTTCCATTAGTTTTTAAAAGAGAAGAGAGTGGTTTGTAATATAAAAAGTGATTTGGTTTTCTTGAAAATTGATGTGTACACCATATGACGAGATCCAATCCATGCCCATTATATTACAGAATTCTACCAAGGGAGCATTATGAGAATCAATAAATGAATATTCCAATATTTTCAAAAAATAAAAGAGTCCAACACTTTAGTACTAATGATAACACCACTAGTTGTTTTTATATATACATCTACTTCATGGTATCATAAAATCGATTGAATAATTTTATAAAATTTAAAGGATATAATGTAATTTTGTGAACCAAAATAAAATAATTATTTTTCCTATTATTGAATGAACAAGAAGTGTACCTTGTACTAAATTATTTTAGGACCCCACTTCAGTTGTAGTGATTCCATAAGAATTCACTTTATCCATTCGATAAAGAGGATTCTAGTACTAAATAAACTCAATTTACAAAGGTTTAGTTCACTAACATGCATGGTACCATTTCTCAATACATTAGACACATTGAACCATGCATGGATCATTAGAGGGTTCCTTTTGTCCATCCTTAATCTTGGATAGATTATTCATATCTTTTAAACATTAATTATCTTAGTGTTATTTTCTACATAAAATCTATAATTTCATCATCTATTTGAGGTAATTCCCATGACAGTTCCTCATATATTGTGGACACGTGGTTTGTTAAATCATCCTTCTTCCTTTATCATTTGACCCACAACATCGATACTCCATTCCACTATTCTTATATCCATGTCTAATGCAATAATGTTAAAACTCCATCTATAAAATGAGATCACAACACAAAACTTATTCATAACCCCCTAAATCTAAGATAACTAGATCCTTTCAAAGGTATTTTTTAAACCACTAATGAATATGTCTAATTTTCTACCAATATTGATGAAAAATCTAAAGGTTTATATTAAAATCTTTTTGATGTTTTCTTTATAAGACATGATAGAATCACCTTCATTTTTCATTATAAAATTTAATTCTCCCTCCATATTTGATCAAATAGTTTGAGGGAAATACTTATTAAGAAATAATTTCATAAAGCCTTCTTAATCCATATATTTCATTTGATCCTACAAATTCACTTTCTTTATCAATTCCAACCATTGATCGACTTCTCCACCTAAATGATATATGATCAGAGTCACATTCTAATGCTAGGGTGGCTCATGGACCATGATCCAAAATCTAGGATCATGAATCCATTTAATAACATAAACATGTTTTATCTAAAACAAGGTCTTAAGGACTGTAATCAGACCATAATAGCCTCATTTTCTTTCCAAAATCTGCTCTAGCAATTTACGAATGGCCTTTATAGTTGTGCTCTCTATACATTGAAGGGAACAATAAACACGTTCAACATTACCACCCCCATATTAGAAGTATCCTATATTTCTTTTACTCAGAACATAGACATATCCGCTCGACATGATCTATCAAACAAGGTAAATGAGTTTGAGACAAGACCAAAACACAATTATGAAGTGGAAATCAGGAGAAGAGAGATGAAGTATCCAATTACAAGTGCATTATGTATGAATAACTTTAAATATATGAATGCATATCATCAAATACTTGATCACTAACATCCCTAGAATAAGTAATGAAATTAAAAACCCTAATAATTAGCATGTCACAACCATTAATAATTTTTCATCATCAACCTAGGCCTCAAGACGAGTTAGAATTCCTTTAACACCCATGTAACTATACCTCGAAGATAACCAATAATAAAATTTAGAATCTAATAGATTATATGAAATCAAATGAACTCATGGTTTTTGAACAATTTATTTATTCAAATGGTATATGTTTATCAATCTATACTACCTCGAGATTTAATTGGAACAATGACACCACATTTTATACTATCTATAAGAATATCGACTCCATACATCCCAATATATAATGAATGGTACACATGATTTCATCATGAGTAATATTATCCCAAAGTAGGGTTAACATGGATTAAAAATATCGATCCAACCATATCTTATGGTGACGAAAAAACACATGTCCTATAAAGTAGCTAACAATGACCTAGGAATCTCTAACCCACTGAGACAGAGCATTACATGATGGTCACTGTCATAGGACATAGTTTTCCCCATGATCATTTGAAGCACAAATCTATATTTATCACTCAAAGTATAGTTATGTTTATCCATTCCACACTCACAATAAAACTATTTATTGTAAGTGAAGATCATGATAGTTCACAAGAGACAATTGAAATCAAAACTTATAATTTCCATATATTTCCATGTTTATATAAATATTAGTTTCCCCTACCTTTGTATAAGGAATGGTGGAAATTTATACAACATTCAAGGAAATTACATATAACCAATATTCATTATAATTATAGAATACATGAATGTAAATGGATCAATCTAGAAGCTGTACAGACCCACAACCTTTTGAAGTGATATATAATTTTAGTATCATTTATGAATTAATGGGAGATTTCATCAATAATAAGTAAAAGTTTAGATTGTTTTGAATCATGATAGAGATGCAGATATTTCTAGAGGTTTTGATAGAATCTCATCACCATACATCCAGTCCATGTTGTGATGCATGACATCATCACAAAAATAACATGGATATGTCCTCGGCGTGTCTTGATGGTCCCCTTGGTCACATTTGTGAGCTAGAAATCAATTTTATACAGCTTCCTAGGATGCCCTTCCCTTCAGTAATCCCTTAAATATGATTAGGCACTGATTCTTTGTGGCACTTCATGTACTAAAACTATCCAATCAGGGAGTATTAGATCCACCAACTTTTCATATAACATGATAATCACTATTAATGACCTTATTGACTCCCCTAACCATGGGTACCACATGTATTTTTGAAATTCATTAAACATGGTCACATGTAAGACTAGATGAACATTCATCTTGGGATGAAAATTAATTTGATGTCATACCTCCCTAACTCAGTTCATGACTTCTAAAGATCCCACATATCACTATATCAATCCATTTTTCACCATCCATAATGATTTTTGACATTGAGGTAGGAGTTTCACCATAACCATGTCCCCATGATGGATTCTCACATCCATTCATCCCTTATCGTCCCACATATTCAATATCATGGTAGTTTGCTTGATTTGGGTTCTGTTCTTGTCTTCCTCTTTTTTATACCTCATTTCCATTGATTAGGCAGTAGGGTATCTTACTTATTACATCTCCCATGAACCAATATGATTGGGGAGATGGGATATTTTCCATTCACATCCTCAAATTAATTTTTCCTCATTTTTTTCAACCCTCTCCATGTTTTTTGAGAATTGAGCTAAATCCATAAGCATATACAAATCATGATGTTTAGAGCTCACAATGTTACAAAATTATAGTCATGACAAATAATTCACCCTCTTCATCTTTAAATTTATATGTGGTTGAAAACACAAAGATTCGTTGATCTTGGATCGCAAAAATCCAACGATCTCAGTCCACAACATACCCATGAAGTGTGGATCTCAGTATTTTATGATATTTTATTGAATCCTCTAATACATAAAAACATTCATGAAGAGTATCTTTTCTATGAGAATTTATATCACAATAGATGTAGTGGGAATGAATGTATAATACTAGTAGAACTTTTAAAAAAAATAGAGTAATTCTCTCATTCCCTTTAGAAATTGGTGGAGAAAAAGATTAATTCTGTGGTAATAATCTCTCATGACCTCTCTTAAATAGTAAATAGATGCCATAATCCTCTAGTTAACTAATTATGAACCTTGTCCTATTAAAAAAATGGCAAAGCCATCACACATGACTCCACCTCATCTTTCATCATTGTATAATAATATACTCCCTATAGCATGGCCTTTATCCTATTCAACCATAGATGTCATTCCCATGAATAGTCATGAATTTATATTATAGGTTCTCTCGACATGTATCCCTACATTGAGAGATACATCATTCTACCTATTGTTTATGGAATTCCATCCTCTATTAAAAATCCCCTTGTCTTAACCTCCATCATAAGGACCATCCAATAATTTGATATAGGAAGATGATCCATTCCTTTCATTGTTATACCCAACATCCCTTCTTTATGAAATGACATGTAGCTGAACACCGTCTTCCAACTCTATACATATCCCACCACATTAATTGTTATTCTAATTTTCTCAAAACAATATCCATACACAGAAATGAATTCTTACAATATTTCATTCATTGGAGTCAAAACATGATATGTTTGGATGTATCTGGTAGAAAAAAATTATTTCTTCACCATATTCCTTGACACAAAGAGGTAGTTTATCCATGACTAAAAACAATGTACCAAGACTAGAGATTATTTCTCTTTCACCATGCACATCCTCTTGGTGTCATTATTCTTCCATTTATCTGTGGATATGGAATGCCTTTACTACACCAACACACCCTCAATAATATTGTATGTGGAATCTGTTTGTACCTTATAAGGAATGGGTGGATTTTCCATGACCAATAACATCTCATCTATGAATTTAATATTCAACCCTACAAATTCCTCCTTGAATTTTTCATCACACTCCCATGGATTATTCCACTTATTGAATTCATTGAGTGGAGATTCCCTACTTGAGTTGTGTAACATCCGTGGTAAATAAATAACATAAAATTTTCTTATTTATTAATTTTTTGAATTAAATATTAAATCTAATTTAAAGGGGATGGTATTATTGATGGATTACCTGATACACAACAATGGGTTTCTTTGAAATCTTACGTTTCACACAATGTTGATCTATACTGAAAAAAATATAATATTATTATTTTAAATAGTAGTTAATGCTTGGATATTTTAAAGGCATGAATGAATCGAAATGAATAATATAAGATTAATCATATTTTTTAAATGAATTTTTATTTATTCAACAAATTTTAGAAGTTTAAAATAAGAAACAATCCAATTTTAAGAATTAATACTATAAGATTCTTTAAAAGATCATTTTACTGCCTTTTGATGGAGAATAATTTTTAAATCTAGTTTTCTAACTTTTAAATGTTCTATTTTACATAATAATATTCTTCTTTAGAATCGGGATATCAATATTTACAATGGATAAAATTTTGATATTTTTCTAAAAATGTTCATTTTTTTCTAAATTGTGAAGAATACGGTATTTAATTCAAAAATTCTTTCTAATATAATATATTAATATGTTAATATTAACTTTCTAATTGTGTTTAAAGTTTAATTAGATAATTTTTTTACTATTTCATCTAATTTTTGTCATTGGAAATAATTTCACTTTTAAATTTTCCATAAACAGGAGTCAATATTTTGACAGTTATTATTTCTTAAAAACATGTTTTTTGTTTTGAAACTGGTAAGTAAATTTAAATTAATTTTTTCAACTTTTTTTTCAATTTGGAAAAATGGATTTCATATTTGTAATTAGGTGTATTAAATTTTTAAATAGGTAACTTTTATTTTTATACATTATGAATATTTACTACCGTAAATATTTTATTTACCATTGTAAAAAGGTTAGAATGGTAAAAAAGTGTAAAAATAATAAAATTATAATATTAAAATAACCTAATATGTGTCATAATCCTATTTAATGATATATTTAATACCATGGGAATCCTTAGGTCGATTTGGGGACCCCATGGTGCAACTTATGAGTAATAATGGCACTTTATATAAATTTATTTAATATAAAGACAAAAATTACATAAACATATATCTTTTAGAAAATTAATTGTTACATGGGGTTATACAAGTTATTGATTTGAATATAAATTTTAATTTGAATGATAAATATATCTTCTATGTCATGGTATTTTATATATAATTTCTATACATCAAATAAATAATATTATTTATGAAATAATGATGATGTAGTGATTACCTTATTAATGAATGATTTAAATAAATGAGATTATGAAATTTAAAAGATATCGAAAACCAGTACACATCTTATTAGATGATTTTATTTATAATAAGATTCATCTTATATTTTAGTTTAATGACTTTCAGAACTTTTTGAACTGAAAATCAATTTATAATAAAATAATATTTTCAAACATTCCTAAAAAGACCCTCCTCTCCCTTATAAAAAGCAATCACCACTAACCTATTAGACACATATCTGAAGCAACATTTGCTCATCCAAAAAAATTAAAATATATCTACTTAAATCCTTATATTTCACAATGAATCATTACTTGAGGCACAATGCAGTTCAATATATCCTTTTGGTTCAAAACAAAGAGAGTTACCCGATTTAAAGGTAACATCTTCTCTTAAGTTCTTTTCTTTTTTTTTACATCTCCAACACCCTAAAATATTTTTATTAATTTATTCTATAAAAACTCATATTATTAATATACTATGATTTTTTATAATAAGTATTAAAACTACACTTACACACACCTCCATATAATTGGTAACGAACACACTGTTTCTGTGAACGGTGAACTACTGCCTCACAAAACGACGATTGTTTAACCTTCTCCTACCACCTATTATGGTGGTCATTATGATGGAAATATATTAATATTTGATATATATTATCTTTATATTATCTCCATACTTATTGATTCTTTATTTATAACATACAATTATGGTTCGATAATGGTTAAACACAATAATTTTATTTGAGGAAGTGTTGACTACCGCCCCCATAAAGTGATATGACTCATTCATACCATTCATGGAATGTATAAAGGATGATGTTAATGAAAATATGTAATGTATATAAAAAATTATATTATAGTGGAATTATAATATACATATGTATCATTTTGTTTTCATTCGTTTAAGAATGATAAAAAAGAAATGGAAGTAGCATTTCAGTGTGCATACGACTAACCGTATCCCGGAATAGTGCATTTAATTTTCATATATACAAATGATATGGAATTTTCTAAATACATATAATATATATATAGATGATTTATATGATATTTAAATCAAAAATATCATTCTGTATAAAATTGAATTTAGACCACATTGCCAGCTTGAAATTATAAGAAGTTCATTTTCGACTCAAATACCAAATATCGACAAAATGATTGTTTTTAACATAAATTATTCTATAATGCTTTTAAAATGGTAATAATGATATAAAATTAAAAATAAACCTGAAAAGGGTTTTGAATCGAGTATAAATTAACTTTAATTTATTATTCAGTATATTAATAAATGAACGAGTCAAGTCTTACATGAGGTAAGGGACATCATCTCAATATCAATTCATTGAGGTATATTTTTATTTATACATGGAATTATTTTATATGGTGTATAAATCCCATTTAATTTTAATTTATTCAATTGGAATCATTTTTCTTCGTATTTGTTTAATAAATGACAAAAAAACGAATTTTTTTAACATATGTGGTTAAAATGACGTTTCCGCTACCATGAGCATTGTTTGATATTTGGATTTTTTAACAAGATTTAATAAAGTTATAAGGAAAATAAATACCATATAATCTTTTCTATATATTGTAATTGAAAAAGGTTTTGATAAATCATTGACTATATCAATATCTTGAAATGATATATTTTGATTGCAATGTGGAAATTTTGTTTCCCCCTATGATTGTTTTATGAGTTCTATTCCTTGGTATTTTCTTATGTATACGTGTGGTTCCATGATAAACATATGGAGGGTGAGACTAAGATAGATCTCTAGTCCATTGGGTTATGTGACAGAGGTAAACATAAATGTTTCTTTTAAGATATTTAGGGAATATACTGTGATGGGTATTCCAATGTAACTCTCTATGTAGTTGTGTTAGCTACAATGTAAATATTATATGAATTCCACAAGTTACTTTTATGGTTTATGATTTCATTATGTTATTCATAAATGATATGATTTCATGAGGTATTTTAAAATGAATATGTTTTATGGACTATTGTTTCCAGTCATGATTTTATAACCCTTACTGAGCTTTTTATAGTCAACTGAGGTTTTCAAATGCTTTTCACATGACTTAAAGATGAATAGATTCAAGGATTGGATCCCAGAAAATTCATGCTATCTAAAACATGGAACTATACATGACTCTTTTTTTCAACATTTTTTATTTTATGACCAAAATGTATATTGAATAGAAGTGTCTACATTACAGAATTTGTGATGTAATGTAATAGTTATGGAAAAATTCAATGAAGCTCTAAACATGAAAAGATACTCAATCTGAATTATTAACATAATTTAAGATTCTATTATGATTATGGATAGGGCCTTGTAGTTGGTATCATAGGTCGGTGTAGAAAACTTTAGGAAATATAATATTATTAAAATAATGTCCATAAATTAATTTATGGGAAGATGAAAATTATATAGAATTTACAAATTACAATGTTGCTTCACCTAAGATATATCTATGATTTGAATGGTTTTCCATAGAGGAAATAGGGAAGCTATGAGGGGATGACTTCAAAAGGAGTAAAAACTATTAAATCCTTAACATGATATGGTCGGAATTGCATATGAATAGTTTTTTGTAGTGATGGAACAATTGAATCAGGAAATAAATGGTTGTGGTATCAATGCATGAGATCATCCAAATAATCTGTAGATGAACATTTATATAGCGGATCATTTCATAGGGAAATATCCCCCATCATTCAGAGGATCATCTGACAATATTCTAGCTGAAGGATGGATTAAAGCACTGACGAAGATTTCTGATGTCATGTGGTGGTTAGAACATCAAAACGTTTGTCTATATATTTACTGTTTTGAAGGTGATTCCGATTAGTGGTGGTTGATGTTAAAAAATATCAGGGATAGTGAGGAGATTGATGCTCTTTTTTGGTATGACTTTATAGGAATGTATCTTGAAAAATATTTTCCAATTTTGGTTCTTCATAGGATGGAAAAACAATTCATGGAATTGATGCAGGAGAATGACTCAATGGCTATTTATGACGAAAAATTCAATCATTAGGAGAGGTATGCTCCAAATTTATTATGAGATATTTATAGTAAAATCAACCATTAATACTCATGATTAATGCCAATGTATTGAAGGGATTTAACTTCTTATGAGTTAAAAATTTATGAAAACATGTTCGATGTGCAGAGACAGTGGAAATGGAGTTTTCCAATGATCATCTATTCTTTGATATACAACAGAATAAGAGGTCAAGGTTGAAAAAGAAAGGGAGAAACTTTTTAAAAAAATTCTGAAGATAAAAAACAGAAGTTTATAGTTTGTGATAATTATAGTAAGAAGCATGCTAGGGAATGTATTTGAAATTCTAGTTAGTGCAACTGATGTGGTAAAATGGGACATAAGGCTCATAATTGAACTAAAAAATAAAAAAGTAATGGTAATATAAAATCTTATTTACAATTAGATAAATGTTTTCAATGTAATTAAATGTTTCATTATACAAATGAGTGTCCAACTAATAACTCAACCGATGGAAAGTTTCTAGACAACAAGTAGAAATGGGTGGTAAAATCATTTGCAACTACTTCAGAAGATTTTGGGCCATAAAATGATGTTATATGATTTACACTGTTTATTTGTTCAGATCATGCCAATGTGTTATTTCAATCATGGTCTACACAATATTTCATTTCTGTGATTTTTTATAGTGAATTTGGAATTCCTTCTCAAGATATGAATCTTGAACTTATTGTAAAAACACCTGGATTAAATGTTGAGATAAACAAGAATTATAATAACCATCCTGTCCTCGTGTGTGGAAAGAATCTACCTTTAAACCTTATTGTTTTTTCATACAGTAGAGTTTGATGTTATTTTGGGTATAGATTATATTTTAGTTTATCATGAAAAGATATACTATAGAGATAAAAATGTTTCTATTCAAAAATATTTCTAGTTTGGGTACAGGAATGAACTCATACTTTTGATAACATATCAGAATCCAAAGAAACTACTAAAATAAGGAAATTCATGTTACCTTGCACATATTGTTGAAAATAAATAAACTATTCAGATTAATGACATTATTGTATTAAATGAGTACTTTGATGTTTTTATATATGTGTTTTCTGGTATTATACCTGATCAAGAAGTTGAATTTACTATTGACATGGTTTTTGATGCTAATCCAATTTCAAAACCCCCTTATAGAATGGCTTAAATTGAACATTTTGAGTTAAATAAGAAATTGTAGGAGTTATAAGATAAAGGTTTCATTCAACATAGCACATCACCATGGAGTTCTCTTGTCATGTTCATTAAAAACAAAGAAGGTTCAATGAGACATTGGGCTAATCATAGAGCATTGAATAAAATAAAAATTAAGAACAAGTATCCTTTGCCTCATATCAATGATTTGTTTGATAAGCTCCCGGGAGCTCAGTATTTTTCAAAAATTGACTTGAGGTTGGGTTACCATCAGTTGAAATTAATGGAAGCAGACATTATGTATACCGTGTTTCGTACTAGATATGGACATTATGAATTTATAGTTATAGGTTTTTGGTTTACCAATGCACCTACTATATTCGTGGATCATTTTAATATATTTTTACATGAGTTCATGGACATGTTCATGGTTGTGTTCATTGATTTTATTTTGTTTTATTATATATTTAAAAAGGAACATGAAAATCATTTAATGTTTTTCTTGCAAACCTTAAATGAAAAGAAAATTGTTTGGGAAATTTAGAAAGTGTGAGTTTTTGTTTTCAACCTATTTCATTTCCCAATCACAATATTCCCAAAAATGGCATAATTGTTGATCCCCCTAAAACAATAGTTGTTTATGAATTGAAAATACCCACAAATATTACCTAGATATGTAGTTTTCATGGTTTTGTAGGTTATTACTGGTGGTTTGTCGAATATTTTTCACAGTTATCAAGCACACCGACAATGTTAACTCGATAAGGTGTTATGTTCATTTTCAAAAAGTAATGTGGTGATTGTTTTCAAGAATTGAATATAATATTGGTGAATGCAATAGTTTTTCCACTGCCTTCCAGAAATGGTGAGTTTTTTATCTACAGTGATACTTCGTTGAAAGGAATTGGTTGTTCCTTATGAAGAATGTTCAGATATTTTCTTAGGATTCATTTCACTTGAATCTTCATGAGTTAAATTAAAATACACATGATTTAAAATTAGCTTCTTTTATTTTTCTTCAATAATTTGGAGGCATCATCTATATGGGGTAAAATGTAAAATTTATACTGACCAAATTTTTTTGAAGAATATATTCACTTCGAATGAATTGAACATGAGACATAGGAGATGGCTGGAACTAATCAATGATTATGATTGCACAAATCATTACTATCCAAGAAAGGAAAATAAAGTGGATTATTCTTGAGTCTAAAAAGTAATTATAAATTAACCTTGTTATGTTTGGAACAAGATCCTTTGATTTAATATTTCATGAAATTGTTCATATATGTTAGGGGTACTGGAAATTTCTCGGTATTGTTTCTGGTGTCATTGAAATCATCTCTATCAGACATAATTAAGTAAGCATAGAAGGAAGACAGTGTGTTGCATAAAAAATTAGTGTCAGTTTAGAAATGAATTTTTCCCAAATTTAACATTGAAAATGTTTTTATTTTTTGATTTAGATGGAGATTATGTGTGACGTGTGATTCATAGTGGAAAAAATAATTTTTATGTGAAGATCATAGTTTTCAATATTTATTTCATCATGGCAGTACTAAGATGTACATATAACTTTGGCAGTGTTACTGGTGGGATGGAATGAAAAGATATATTGTTGACATTACTGTGAAGGGTTTCAAAGTACAAAGGCTAAAGAAGAGAGGTAGCTTCCAAAAAGAATTCTTCAGTATATATCGGTGCCAGAGTAGAAATGGGAAAATATATTCATGGACGTATTCATGGGATTACCAAAGAAATTTTTAGTTAACAATGCAGTCTTGGTTATTATTGGTCAATTGACGAAATATGCTCATTTCATTCCAATTTGAGATACTCTATATCAAGAGAAACTTTCTCAATTTTATGTTAAAGAGATAGACATGTTTCATGGAGTTCCTCTATTCATTTTATCTAGTCATTTTCCAAGGATCACATCTATCATATGCAAATTCCTTCAAATATCATTGGGTACTGAATTAAATTTTAATACATCTTTTAATTATCAAACATATGGGTAGTTAGAAAGAACAATTTAGACCTTGGAGGATATGTTTTGTTCCTGCTCAATGGTTTACCAGGGAAGTTAGGAAAAAAATCTTTATTTGGTTGAATTTTCTTATAATAACAGTTTTATTCTAGTATATTGTAGGATCCATTTGAGGGATTATATGAGAAGTTGTGTCGAACTACATTTTTTACCATGAATTAGGGTAATGGAAGTTTATGGGACCAGAATTAGTAGGAGAAATGGTAGAAAAGGTTCCACTGTGTAATGCCCAGACAACAGTTACCTAGAGCCAGTGCATTATTTTAATACATTGGCAGGATTACAATGAATCATGTCATAAAGGACCAATCAGTTTTGCAGTCTTTGAAAATAGATTACATACACAACCTTTACATTATAATTTCAAAAATAAAACTCCACATAAACAGTTCTTTGGGAACACCATCATTCTATTTAGCATAACCCTACGTATCAATCATAATACACTTGTTGGAATCTTGGAAAAATAATAAAAAGAATGTGGTGAGCTCAGATGCTCATAAAGGTAAATAATTTAGCAAAAGAAACAAAATTTTAAGGCAAGATGTGTAATAAAAATAAATCATTCTTAAACATAATAATGAACATAATATGGAATAAATAAATAATATATCACCATATAAACATGTACATGGAAATTATAATAGTCAAATAATCACATGTAAAAACTAATTTCATAATGGGAGAATTCCTAATGCCAGACATCAAAACCACAAAGTCAAGGCCTTGCGCCAGGACTAAAATTAATTTTTTTTTCAAGGCCTTCTACCAAGACAATAGTTTTTCTCATGAGACCTACTGATGCATCGAGGAGCTACAGTGGACTCCACCTATCACTTACTATGTCCAATGCATTCTTCATATGAAAAGGTTAAGCATAACATAAATATTTGTATTAAAAATATCATACAAAATGTCAATACTTTATCCATAACCCATAACTTGTATAAAAATAACACATCCACAGTGAAAAATATCACAAAACCTTCAATACAATATTTAATGGATGTATCATAATAAATCAACCTCGATCAGGAACAATATACAGATAAGTATTTTGACATAGTTGAAAATGATCTGTAAAAATCATCAACAAAAATATCCATTTTTCATGAAATCGTTTAAAATAACATATTTTATAAAGGAATTAATTTAAATGATAGATTTGAATCAAATTTTCTCATTCCACTATGAAATGTTGAAAGCAATTAATATTTTATAACATTCATGTCTATATAAATAAATCCTGAAAACCATTTTGAAAACAAAGACATTAATGAGAAAGGATTAGTAGAATTAATCATCGAAATGTTTAAGATAAAGTTTTAGTAAAAAAATACCCTTAAAATAATCCCTTTGAAAAAACATTAATGAATCATGGACATGAATAAAAAATATTTCCCAGTAAATACTTACATAAAAACATCCTCTGATAATAAAGCGATTGTGGAATTAACCCTTACCTTGCACTTTCCTTGGGTTGAGGGTACGTTTAACCTTATGTATAATGAACATAGAATATAATTAATTTATAAAAGAACCATATTAATATTCATTATATCATACATGATTCATTTATGACTTTATACTAGCAATTTAATAATGATTTCCATGTTAAATTAACATTTCGAGAGATAATTGCTTTCTTTATCGTATCTGTTTTCACATGTTATTAATGATAGTATCACATAGATCATGAATTAATTACTTACAGCATATAAAACATGATTTATATATCATACATATATATAGAATATAAATATGTATAATTGATAGATATATGAAATGGAAAACACAGTTTATTGAGATGGTAGGTTATACGTACGTATACACGTTGTTTCCATTTTCATATCATTTTGAATGGAAGTATGTAAATAAGATACATGTAAATATATATACCCAGTAGAATTATTAAGTCATTTATTACATACTTATTAATAATATTTATTTTTATAATCTTCATTGAATGATGAATGTGGAAATGAATCTCATCGCATCGTGGAGACGGTAATCCGTACATACGCATGTGAGACAATATCATTATATTGATGGTGAAATTGTATATAATTGGATGGTATACCATATATAAGGAATCATTAACATGTTATATTTTTTATTTACGTCATTTATAATCATGATTATACCCATCCAAATAAATATGTGTTTGAATAAAAAACTACACCACGATGTGGAGATGGTATGCTGTATGTACGCACGTATGGTAACATTGTCATGAATAGGATGGATATAATAATAAATATGGTTGTAAAATATTAAAAATAACCTCACAGTATGTAGGAGGTACTGGTGTTTTTAAATTGGTTTTGAAAATACAATGAAATGGGAAGTGGAAGAAGAAAAAAACTTGAAAGAGGGTAGTGAAATTATTTCCTCTTCTTCGAGTGTTTTCTTTTTAGTTGACAAAAAAGGATCCATAGGTTGCCTTTTTGAAGAATGTAAGGACTCTAGGTTTATGTTAGTAATGTTTGGAAGATATTTTCATAGGTTTTGGTAGATCAAAATGGCTTTGGTGGTGTGATTTGGATAGAAGGAGTAGTGCCCTTTTACAAGAGGGGTTAGGGTCACTTTAGGAAAAGATAAAAATATTAATTTATTATACAATAATTTTCGTTTTATAATGGATCCAAATGATTTTTTTGGATCCATAGGTGGTTATGGGTCGAATTACTCTCAACAAATCGGGTTTAGACATGTTTAGGTAACTATTTTACCCATATTTATGATATTTAACTCTTAGTTAAATAGTTTATTGTTTACATTGTCTTCTTGTATTCTTTCACTATATGGTTAATAAAAATACTCTAAACATCAAAGAGAACCTCAAGATGTTAATTAATGAAATATGTAATATTATTTATTCCCTTTTTCCAATCCTTTTATTTATAGTAATATTATAACAACCAATAATTTAGTATTTGTTTTAAATACTATTTTTTTCAATTTTGATAGAATTTGGTTTTTTGTTTTTGTGAATGTCATAACAACCATATCTATTCAAATAAATTTTTTATAATAAACCCTAAAATTTGATATTAACCTATAAAATTTTGGTATGGTATCAAAAATATTAAAATCTATTTATATTAATATTTATAATAAAAAATATTTTAATATAACATTATAAATGTAATTTGTGCATCATCACTGTATCATAAATAAAAAAATTTATTTAATATATAAAAATAATAAATAATATACCATAATGTTTGAAATGTTTCTATATTTATAATGAATATTTATATTCTAATTTATCTTATATATAACCCCATATAAAAAATGTTTGAGTTATTAAACATAGAATTTAACACTTATAACTCTTCTTTAAATAGAATAATAATAAATGTCCTAATTTAATCTAGGTGGACCAAATGGATCATATTTCGTTCCTAAAGATTTTTATGGTTGAAATAAATGTATCAAATAGAATTAAGACATATGTTAATGTCATTATAATATCATTTTTGCCTTTAATTACCATATTTACTTGTAATATTGGTAAATAAAAGTCAAAAGGTACTATTCATAAAAAAATTATTTTCATCTTATTGAACCACATTTTACATACCGATGTCAACCATTTCTCTTTGATTTTTGAAATTAAATTCACAGAAGCATTAAAATTATGTATTATGCAAATTTGAAAATGATCCTAGAACATGGGTAAAACATAGTAAAATGTTCCAAACAATTTGAACATCTAATTTTATTATAAAATGAATCTAATGAATTAAATTGAAATTATATAGGTATTGTATATCTACTTTGACTTAAAATAAATAATTATTTAAATAAAAAATCAATTTTAAACAATAACATAGTGTTTTTCACTATTCATAAAAATTTGAATTTTTTCAAAAAAATACAAAAAATTCATCTTGTGATAATTTTGATATTACGAACCCAAAAAATGATGTTTATTTTTCTAAATTAAAAACCTATAAGATTCATTATTTAATTTTAAATAATTCCCATTGTCAAAATAAAAAAATGGGTTTTTAAAAAGAAAAAACTAACAAAAGATTGACATTTATTTATGTCAGGTTTAAATGTGAAATTACTTATAAAGGCTTAAATTTTATTAAATGATAAAAATATAAATTAATAATACTTCCAAACCATTTAAACACATTTTTTATTAGTATAATGTATTTCGATTAAAAAATTGGGTTTCAATTAAAATTTTGTATTTTTCTCTCTTCATCAAAATATGAAAGTTTTCAGAAACGCAACAAAAAATTATTAAAATAAAATTTTTATGTTCCAATTCTAACAAAGAAGTTTATTTTGACAAATTTAATATATAAAAGTTTGAAATTTTGGATTTAAAACGGGTTCACCATTTAAAAGCTGGTGAAATTGTATTTTCGGACAAATACTTATTTTATATGGAAAAATTATTTTGTTCTTTTATTATAACATAAAATTATAATTTGGATTCTAAAATTATATAGAGTATTTAAAATTCAAAATTTAGTTAATACTATTCAAAACTGCTTTTTTGAATGACTAATTTGGTAAGTCGTGGTGCGCTTGAACTCATTGTTTCGTGATGTCCAAGTGATTGAATTACTTAGAAGAGATAGCATACTATGAAATATAGTGGTGGTACATTATCCTATCGATCAATAAATTTAGTCCTCTCAATTTGAAATTGTTCTTCGAAAATAAAAGGTTAAAAAAATAAAATGACTTTTTTGGAAAACCCACATTAAATTGGTTTATTAAAATTTAGTCTTAATAAGATTAAAATAGAAATGAAAAAGTCACCACCAAATAATGATCTCGATTAAGAGAACATTGGTGGAAATTAGAGACACATTACTTGATAAAAAAGTAAATATTTATATGGAGTGATTGAGGTTATCATTCATAAACAAGTGTACAATTCAGTGCCTCAATTCCAGCAATCTATGATGATTTAAAATATCATCAGTTCAACAAAACATAAGGTATTATGATAACTGATATTTGCCTTTATGATCCATTCAATAAAGTTTAATAATTAATTTATTCATATAATAAGTTTAAAAAATCTACATGACAAGTAGAGATTAATCCTTTAACTAATCCCTACCATAAACACATATTTCACTCTAAAATATAATAGAATTAAAAAATATAATATTTATCCTAATTGTATATGATTTCAAAAATAATTAATTTATAATACATTTGTATGACTATTTAAAAAACAATATTATACAAACTAGGACATCATATAGGTTACTGGTAGATTATCCACCCCTATCGCCCTTCGGTTGCAGGTTCAAGTCTCACAGCCTTGCTAGATGTGATGGTTTGTCACCCGACCTATGGGATGTCCTTTTTATAAAAATCCTAACAAATTATATTAATATGTTTTTTTGAACATATAAAATAGTATCCAATGTTTAACATAATCCCTTAAAACCACTAAACATATCCAAAATACCTTTTTCCAAACTCATAGTCCACAATTTATACAGAATGTTAACACTTTGAAGATATTTTTTCCACGTAATATAATTATAATACCTTCATCTTGTAATATTTTAAAACACTGTAACCACCTGAATTACAATAAAACCCTATTGATTACATTTATGCTCCCTTATTATTTATAGTATACTGTATATACTCACGAAATCCAAAAATTTTGTATACTCCAACAGAAATGGAATAAACAAACAATTAATTTGTCTCCATATAGTCAAGAATATCGAATATAATTAATCCAAATCAATTATATATTATTCAAAAATCACTACCTAAGTATCAAAACCATATTAAGGTTTATCTTTCCATCAAACATATATTTTCCAAAAAGTTTAATTTGATATTGATTAGCTTTTATTACAACCATATAATCCCAAACCATTAAATGAAATAGTAAAGCAGTAAAATACTTATTTATTTCCTACGTTCACATAACCAGTACATCGTTGATACAACACTCAAATGAAATAATTATTTAATAAAAACATAAGAAAACTAGTCATTCCTCTTTATCTATGGTAGTATCACAACTTGGTTATTATCCAATAGCAATATTTGGGGCATACTCTGATGATTTGGACATTGATTCTCGTAGTGTCCCAACTCCTTAAAAATAAAGCATTGTACATTTTAATCCTGTTTCTTACCCATTCAATAACATACTTGGTGTCCTTTTTCTCTACACGTATATCAAAAACCCATTCCCGTTAATTATTTACCATGTTTATTCTTTCCATAGTTATCACATATGAGAAAATCCATCTTTCCCCTCTCCCCTTTAACCATATTTCTCTCTACCATCCGTTTCATTTCATACATCCCTTCAAATTCATAGGACATAGAGAATTTTTTACTTTTCTTATTAACACATGATACTATTTCATCATATGATGAGAATATGAGGGAAATTATTTCCCTTTTAAATATTGTCTTAATACCATGAAAGATATGATCCTAACTTATCTTTTGATCAAGTGTATTGCTGGAATTCTCATTCTATATACTAGTTTCGATTTCTAAACTACGGAATACACTAGGTTAGATTATGAATTAAAATTCATAAATCAAAACATCTAAATTACTTAATGTAAATTGAAAACATTATGTATATAATCTATAATAATAAAATGTTTTATCTGATGAATTATTTACACATAAATCCTTCATTATGGCTGGTAATGATAATGTGAATTGTCATAATCATATCCCTCCGGAGTGTCGTAAACAATAGTGAAGAAATGCTCGTTGTCGTGTTCTAGGATACCCCGGGATAATGTCAAAACTACTTGTCAATGTTTTCAACTCCAGGTAAATCTTTGCTAGAGCCACCTCGACCTGCTCAAATCCAAACAAGGATGTATTTCTTCTAAAATACTCAAATTCATTATATTACCACAATTTAAGGAAATTCTTCTATACAAATCCTCAATGTACATCTTAGGCTAGTGTTCTCTAATCAGAGTATTTGTAAATCTATTTTACGATGTTTGTACTAAACTTATTTTAATACAAACTATAACACCCCAAACCCAGTTATCCAGTGCCAGTGCATTATTTTAATACATTTCCATGATTACAAAGAATAAAGTATAGATGGACCGATCAGTTTAGCAGTCTTGGAAAATAGATTACATACATTATATTTACATTACAATATCCAAAATAAAGCAAATCATAGATAGTTCATTGTGAACACTATTATTCCCTTTAGCTTAACCATGTATATGAATCATAATACACTTCTTGGAACCATAATAAAATAAAACATAAGAATGGGTTAATCTCAGATACTAAGTAAAGGTAAATAATTTAGTGGAATCTATAAACTTTTAAGGAAAGATGTGTAATAAAAACAACAGCCTTTTTAAACAAAACCTTTAACTTAGTATGGAAAAAATAAATCCAACATAACCATATATACACTCACTTGGATATTCTACTACTCTAATAATCACTTGTAATAACTAATTTCAAAAAGAGGGAATTCCTAATGCTAGAAATCATTACCACATAGTCAATGCCTTGTGCCAAGACAAAAAATTAATTTTTTTTCTCAAGGCCATGTGACAAGACCATATTTTGTCTAATAATAACTACCAATTCATCGAGGAGCTATAGTGGGCTCCACCTATCACTTACTATGTCCAATGGATTTATCATATGAAAAGGATTAAACATAAAATAAACATTCATTTTAAAACTAGTATACGAAATGTCAATACTTTATCCATAAACCGCGAATGGTATAACCATAACACATCCACAGTTAATCATATCACAAAATATTCAATAAAATATGGAATATTTGTATCATAATAAATCAACTTCTATCCAGAATAATATCCCAGAGAAGATGTTTACATAGTTGATAATGATTAGTAAAAATCATTGGAAGAAATATCTCTTTTTCATGAAATCATTTAAAATTCACATAATTTATAGAGGAAGACATTTAAAAGATAGTTTTCAATCAACATATCACATACCAATTTGATACTTTTGAATTTAATTAACATTTAAAAACAATCATGTCCATATAAATAAATCCTTAAAGCCATTTTGAAAACGCGGACAATAACAAGAAGGGTATAAAAGAATAAATAATTAAAACATTTAAAATGATTTTTTAAAAAAAAGACTATTTAAATAATCCATTTTAAAACAAATTTATGAAACATCGACATGTTTTATAAATATTTCCTAGTTAATACTGATGTCAAAACAACATTGGAAAATAAATAGATTGTGGAATTAACCCTTACATTGAACATTCCATTGATCAAGGGTAATTTTTACCTCATGTATAATGACCATAGTATGTTATTAAATTTTTACAGAACCAGATTAATATTTATTATATCATACATGATTAAATTATGACATTTACTATCAAAATAATAATAATTTTATTTGTTAAATTAACTTTACGGGTAATAATCTCTTTCTTTATCGTACATGTTTTAACTTGTTATTTTTTATCGTATCACTTAGATCATGATTTAAATACATCTAGAATATAATAAATGATTTATATATCATATATATATAATATAAATATATATAATAGATATACATATGATATGGAAAACACATTTTATAGAGATGGTAGGTCAAACATACACATACATGTTATTTCTGTTTTCATATCATATTGAATAGAAGTATATAAATAAGATACAAGTAACAACATAAATAAATATACATAAATAAATACATACATATATATATATATATCCAGTAGAATTATCATGTCAAATATTACAAACTTATTAATAATATCTATTTTTATAATCATTGTTTAATGGTGAATGTGGAAACAAATCTCATTGCGTCGTGGAGACATTAATTTGTACGTGCGCACGAGTAACAGTATCATTATATTGATGTTTAAATCATATGTAATTGAATGGTATATCATATATAAATAATAAATATCATGTTATATTTATTATTTAAATTAGTTATACTCATTATTATACCCATCCAAATAATCATCTGTTTTGTTAACAAACTACATCATGACGTAGAGATGGTAAGCAGAATGTATTCACATATGTTGAAATTGACATTAATAGGATGGATAGAATAATGAATATGGTTATACCATGTTTATAATAACATCATAGTATGTAAGAGTTACTTTTTATTATTATTTTTTGATGGAAACAACAATGAAAGATGAAGTGGAAGAAGAAAAGAACTTGAAAACGGGTGGTGAAATTATTACTTCATCTTCGGGTGTTTCCTTTTGAGTTGACCAATAAGGATCCATAGGTTGGATTTATGATGAATGTAAGGACTATAGGATTATCTGATGGATTTTGGGTGGATATTTGGGCATGTTTTGGCCGAGCCAAATGGCTTTGGTCGTGTGATTTTGAGAGAAGGTGAATTTCCCTTTTATTAGAGGGGTGATGGTCACTTTAGGAAAAGATTAAAATATTAATTTATTATACAGTCATATTCAGTTTATAATGGCTCCAAATTAATTTATTAAATACATAGGTTCTTATGGATCTAAATAAGATCAACCAATAGTCTTTACACAAGTTTAGGATTCCATTTTAACCTTATCTTTTAGATTTACCTCTTAGTTAAATATGTTATCTTTTACCGTGTCTTCTTGTATTCTTACGCTATATGGTTAATAAACATACTCTAAACATTCATGAGAACCTCATGTGGTTCATTAATGACATATATAATATTATTTAATCCCTTTTTTCAATACATATATTTTAAGGAATATTATAGCAACCAATAATATATTATATTGTTTTAAAAACTAATTTATGTCAATTTTGACATTATTTGGTGTTTTTTTGTGAAAGTCATAACAAAATTATTCACTTCAAAAAAAATTTATCTAAACAACCATAACATGTCATATTAACATTTAAAATTTGTGTGTGGTATCCAATTTTTAAAATTATATATATTTTAATATTTATAATATTAACTATTTTAATATTTCATTAAGAAGGTAATTACTGTATCATCATTGTGTCATAAATAAATATAATTATATAATAGCTAAAAAAATTAGAAATAAAACATCTTGATGATGGAAATGTTTTTATCTTTATAATTAATATTTATAATCAATTTTATCTTTTGTATAATCATATATTAAAAATTGTTTATTTATTAAACTTTGAAATCAACACTTTCAACTCTTATATAAATAGAATAATAATAAATTTCATAATCTATTCAATGTGGACCTAATGGATCATATTTTATTTATATGGTTATTTTTTTCAAAATAAACTTATCTAATTGAATTAGGACATTTTTAGTATAGTTATAATATCATTTTTACCTTCAACTACTCTATTTACTTTTAACCGTGGTAAATAAAAGTAAAAAGTTACTATTCACCAAAAAATATTTTCATCTTATTGAAACATATTTTACATATTGATGTCATCCATGTATCTGGGTTTTTTCAAATTCAATTCACAGAAGTGTAAATATTATGTTTTATGAAAATTTGAAAATGCTTCTAGAAGGTTGGTAAAAGATAGTAAAAAGTTCCATAAAAAATTATACATCTAATTTTATTATAAAATGACACCATAAAATTACATTGAACATATATTGGTATTATATATCTATTTTTAATTAAAATTATTATAAATAAAGTAAATAATCATTTAAATAAAAAGTCGATTTTAAACAATAACGTAGTTTTTTTACTATTCATCAAAAAATTGAATGTTTTCATATTAATACAAACAATTCACCCTAAGATAAATATGATATTCCGAATCCAAAAATTATGTTTATTTTATTAAATTATAAACATATAGTATTCATTAATTAGTATAAAATTAATTCTTGTTGTCAAAACCATAAACGGGATTCTAAAAAGTAAAAACTATCAAAAGCTTTGCATGTGTTTATGTCAAATTTAAATGTGAAAGTACTTATAATGACCTAAATTGTATTAAATGATAAAAATATAATATATTTATACTTCCAATCCATTTAAATGCATAATTTAGCACTCTAAATTACTTCGATTAAAAAATTTGTTTTCAATAAAAATATAGTATTTTAAATTATTCATCAAAATATGAATGTTATCAGAAAAGCACCAAAAACTTATCATAAATATTTTTTATGTCACAATTATAAAGAAGAAGTTTATTTTGTAAAATTGAAAATATAAAAGTTTAAAATATTTCATTTAAAAAGGGTTCTCTATTTAAAAGGTGGTAAAATTGCCTTTTCTGAAAAATATATCTTTTATCTAAAAAAATTGAATTGGTTCTTATATTATGTCTATGAAACAAATTATATGGATTATAAAATTATACATAGTTTTTAAAATTCAATATTAAGTTAATAGTATTCAAAACGACTTACTGAAATGCTTGTTTTGTAAGTCGTGGTGAGCTTGAACCGGTTGTTGTGTGTAACACAATTTATTTAATTACATTGAAGAGATATCATACTACAAAAATGTGGGATGTTACAAATTGATTCAGAAAAACATGGGAACCACTCATAGCAGGCAGAAAAGTTATGTAGATAAAAAAGGATAGATCTTTCATTAGAGTATGGTGATCATGTTTTTCTCATAGTTTTCCAGGGAAAAGTGTGATGTGTTTTAGTAAGAAAAGAAAGTTGAGTCTGAGGTTCATTGGTCCCATTGAAATCCAAGATAATGTTGGACCGGTTTTATATAGAGTGTCTTTAACTCAAATTTTATCCCATATAAAAAATGTTTTTCATGTTTTAATGTTGAGGAAGTATATTCTGGATTCATAAAATGTTTTGAGTGTAGAGGTAGTTGAGTTGGAAGAGAATATTTCTTATGAAGAACAACCTATCAATATTCTTGACCGTAGAGAGAATGTTTTGTTGAATAAGGTAATTAATTAAGTAAAAGTTTTGTGGAAAAACCATATTGTTGAAAAGGTAATGTGCGAATCTGAAAATTATATGAGTGATAAATACCCCCACTTATTTGATAAGTGAATATATTTTTTTGGACGTAATTGCAAAAAGCGGGGAAGGATGTAACATCCCCAGTAAATAAAGATTATAAATTTTTTATTTTTAATAATATATGAGAATTAATTATTAATTTTAATTTAATGGGTATTCTATGTTTGATGGCGTACCTGATACACAACAATGGGATTCTTTGAAATATTACGTTTCACACAACGGTTAGTTATACTGAAAAATAATAATTTAATATAATTATATTAAATTGTTGTTAATTCCTATACGTTGTAATAGTAGGAATGAAATTAACTAAGTGAAATATCGTTATAAATTTTTGTTAACTGTTTTTACATTTATCCATGAAATTTAAGAGGATTAAAATAAAAAAAATCTGATTTAAATCATAAATACTATAATATTATTTAAAAGGTTGTTTTACATCATTTGATGGAGACCGTTTAAAATATAGTATTTTTTACTTTTATATGTTGTATTTGACAAAATAATATTCTTCTTTAGAACCGGGATATCAAAATATACTTTGGATGAAATTTTGGTATTTTTTTGATAATGTAATTTTTTAATGAATAGTTAAAAAACATTTTTTAATTCAAAACATCCTTTTAATATAATTTAATTATATGGATATATTATCGTTTTAATTGGTTTTAAAGTGAAATTTGAATATTATTTTACTATTTAATCCAATTTTTATCATTGTATGTAATTTCACCTTGAAATTGGACATAATTAACTATCAATTTTTTGATATATATTATTTCGTAAAACCACGCTTTTTATTTTGAAATATTGAATTAATATTAAATTAATTTCTGACACTTTATTGTTTGGACTTTGAAAAAATGTAATCCATATTTGGAATTAGGAGTTTCAAATTGTGTAAATTGGTAACTTTTATTTTTATACATTTTGAATATTTACTTCAGTAAATATTTTATTTACCACTGTAAAAGGTTATATCAGGTAAATAAGGGAAACAAATTATATTATAATTATATTAAAATACCCTAAAATGTGTTCTAATCCAATGGGATGATATATTTATTACCATGGGCATCCTTGGGATGATTTTGGGACCCCATGGGGACATAAAAGAGTAATAATGACACCTTATATTAATTAATTTAATGTAAAGACAAAACATACTTAAACAAATATCTTTTAGTAAGTCAATTTTTACATTGGGTTATATATGTTATCACTTAGAATATAAAGAATAATTAGAAATGTAAAAGTATTTCCTACATCATGGTATATTATTTATAATTTTTAGACATCATGTATATATAATTATTTATGATCTAATGATGATGTAGTGATTACTTTATTAATGAATAACTTAAATAAATGTGGTTAAAAAATATAAAAACTATCCAAAACCTGTACAAATATTAATGGATGATTTTATTTCGAAAATTATTTGTATTACCTTTTACTTTGATGAGTATTGGACCTTTTTAAACAGAAAATTAGTTTATAATAAAATAATATTTTCAAACTTTCCTAATGTGTCCCTTCTACCTATTATAAAAATCCATAAATTATAACCCATTACTAGAATATATGAAGACCCTTGGGTCATCCGAAATCATCTCAACTAATCTCCTTATATCTCTCTCTTCCTCTTATAAGGCGTAACATAGTCATAAAGAACTAGAATAATTTTTTTTTGTTCAAACCAAAGGGAGTTACCCGATTTAATGGTAACATCTTCTCTTAAGTTATTTTCTTTTATATTACTTGTCGAACACCCTAAATTTTTTTATTACTTTGTTTTTATAACAAAAGATGTATCCTAAATATACTAGGTTGTTTTTATGAGATGGATTATAACTACACTTACACCCACCTCCACCTAATTGGTAATGAACATACTGTTTTGGTGGACGGTGAACTACAGCCTCACAAAACGATGATTGTTCAATCTTCTTCTACCACCTCTTATGGCGGAATTATGATGGATCTATATTTATATGAGATATATATTATATTTTTTATCTATATAAATCTTGTATTTTTCATTTATAGATTAATTTTATTGTTTTTATAATAGGAAAACACGGTAATTATTTTTGAGGAAATGCGGACTACCGCCCCCTCAATGTGATATAACTCGTTAATAACATACATGGAACATATAAAGGATAGTGTTGATGAAACTATGAAACATATATAAATTATGATATTATACTGGAATTATAATATACCTATTTATCATTTGGTTTTTATTGTATTAAAAATGAAAAACAAGAAATGAATGTAGCGTTCATGCGTATGTATGGCTTACCATCTCCATAATTGGTGAATTTCATTTTCATATATCGAAATTATATGGACTATTATAGATACATATATATTAGATATATATGATTTATATGTTATGTAAATTATTAATATCATTCTGTATTTAAAGGACATTTGACCAAATGGACAACATGTAATTATCAGATGTTCATTTTCGAATCAAATACCAAATATAAATAAAATTACTATTATTTAATTAAATGATTATATAATGATTATAACATGGTAATAAGTGTTATAAAATTAATAGTAAACCTGAAAAAAGTTCTGAAGCAAGTATATTTTAACTTTAGTTTATTATTCAAGAGATTAATGATCGAACGAGTGAATTCGGACACGAGGTAATAGACTTTATCTGAATCTTCATTCATTAAGGCATATTTATAATTATAAATGAATTTATTTTATACAGTGTATAAAACCCATTTAATTTTCATTTCATTCAAAGGGAATATTTTCTCTACGTAGAGTTTTACAAAATGACAAAAAAAATTGTTTCATTTTAATGTACACAGTGACATCAACCTTTCCGCTGCCACAAGCGTTATTTGATATTTGTATTCCTTAACAAGTTGTAATATTTTTAAAAGGAAAATAAATACCATATTTTATTTTATGTATTTTTTTATTGAAATTGGTTATGAGAAATCATTGATTATTTCCATATCATTAAATGATATATTGTGATTATAATGTGGAAATGTTGTTTTTTCCATTATGATTGTTTTATGTGTTATGGTTCATGGGAATTTTTTATGTATATGGGTAGTCCCATGATAAAGCTAGGGTGGGTGGGCCTGAGATAGCTCTAAAATTCATTAGGTAATTGGAAAGAGGTAAATATTAATTTTTCTCCTAAGAGATTAGTGGAATGTACAATGATGGGTATTCAAAATCAACTCCCTACGTAGTTGTGATAGCTATAATGTGAGTATGATATGGATGCTACAAGTCACCATTAAAATTTATGATTTAAATGTGTTATCCATAAATCTTATGATTTCATGAGGTATGTTAAAAAAATTATGTTTTGATTCACTACGGTTTAAATTCATTATTTTATAAACCTTACTAAGTTTTTTAGGCTCATTCCATATTTTGTAATGTTTTTTCACATGACTTAATGATGAATAGATTCAAGGCTGGGATCAAGGAATAATCATGTTGTCTAAAACATGGAACTAGACATGCCTCTTTTTTCATGAGTTTTTATTTTATGAAAAAAAGTTATACTGAGTGGAAGTGTCTACTCTGAAATATGTGTGACGTAAATTAATAGTTATGGCTTAATTATCTAAAGAACTAAATATGAAAATATCCTCAACGTGAAATATTAAATTAATTCAATATTATGTAATGCTTATTGATGGTTCTTTATGATTAGTCTGAGGAGAATCCCTAAAAATAGTTTATCAATCCAAGAAAATATATCATCTTGGGAACCTTGGTTGGCCTCTCTCACTTGTCTATATAATGATCCTCCTCATGGTCCATCATGATCTTCCCAAATTTATCTTGTTACCTATGAATAAAACATTATACTTCACAATGTAACACTTCTCCTACTTCACATATAACTTTTTATCCATCAATGCCTTGTACACTGTTCATATGTGATCCTCATGGTCCACCATTGTCTCAATATTGAGAAAAATTACATTAAAGCAGACTACCGTGAATATGTGTATGTATTGATGAATGTATTTTTTTCATCAATGAGAATAATGTAGTTGGAGAGTTAATTCAAACCAAATGTCATATCATGTAACTCATAGGATATTTACATTTTCACAGATGTTGTCTTCAGCATATCCTCCAAGGAAATGAAGACATGATAATATCCTGACATCATGTTTAGTATAATAAATACTTGTTCCATTACCAACTAATCTGAGATATATTTTATCAATGAGATAAGATATATGTTCTTCACTATGACTTTGAATAATATTCTATATTCTACACAGATCATCAAGGATCCATCATGATTATTTTGGAATAGCATGGTTTATTCATATAGAGATATAGATTTTTATTTTTCCCCTCATCCAATATTTTCATCCTCAGCCTCTTCATCTCCTATACTCTAGTGGATCTATATGATATGGTTCCCTTGATGGTGGATTACAAAAAAAAATATAATCTAATGATCCTCTTCTCTCTTAGGTTCAAGCCTCTTGGTAATCTCTAGTGTCATGAAATCACTAAAAACCATTATAAATCCCTTTATCTACTTCTATGATTCAAGGTTTACATTAACCATATCTTATTATTTCAAATCAACCATGAAAGTCTACAATCCATTCATTATCACATTTTTTAATTTTATGTAATAATATAATGACCAGTTATGATTTTCACATGCCTTCATCAACACCATGCATGGGATTATCTACACCATGATTCACTATCTATTCCATTTTTTATGTTGTTATTTCCTTGGATTTATTTAATTAGCCCATCCCCAACATTACATTGATATCCTCCATGAGAACCACTAAGAAGAAAAAAACTACTCTATATTAATCAGTAAAAATGGTAACTCTATAAAATGTTTCACTTGTAAGTTTGGTTATAGAAATCATAAATTTCATATATGGAATACATGTTTCAATTCTGACACTAACCTGGTATGGAGTGAGGGCCACTCTCCTGATGGTTCCATGGTTGGAGATAAAAAGTGGAGTAAATTTATTTTTAAGACATAGAATGTTTAACATTCCACACATAGAAGGAGGTTGGGTTTAAATATA
The DNA here is from genome assembly GCA_963277665.1 of Viscum album. Taxonomy (NCBI): domain Eukaryota; kingdom Viridiplantae; phylum Streptophyta; class Magnoliopsida; order Santalales; family Viscaceae; genus Viscum; species Viscum album. The sequence continues at coordinate 1,777,469,115 of OY728165.1, read as the reverse complement.
TGTCACCCTTGGTTCTAATACACTCATCCTATAATAATTTGTATCAGAAGAGAAGTGCCTTGTGATGTTTGTAGAATCCTACCTGTTGGGCCTTGGTTTTGTTCGTGACTCTAGAGGTTCCATGTGGGATGTGACATGATAGCTATGGTCATACTATTAGGAATGTTTGAATATGAAACAACACTATAGGTGTGGTTTTTGAGGACAGGTGGTTTACAAACTACCTATATGGTGGACCATAGAGTCGATGAGGAGGTGTGACAATCCATTTATCCATGTACGAATGAATGTTTTTTTGGAAGAAGGTAATTTCCTAGAACCAATCAAGTCCATTATCCAACATGCATTATAGTGATCATGGAGTAGTGTGATAAAATTTCATGACCCAATAATGGGGGTATCATCCCATCCCAGCCAGAACATTAAGGATGTACTTCATGCGGGATTTCCTTATCGAAGAGATATAAGTCACACTAACAAATATTGAGGATGGTGCATTTCAGTTATGAAACCACAATGGTTGGGTGTTTGGGCCACACCCTTGATTATTCCATTGAAGGATGAAACCATTGAACCTCATATAATGTAAAATGTAGGATGGTTTAACTGTACCCATTGAGGAGGTTGATGGGGTTCCACACAGGATTCCCGCTATGTTGAGATGCTCATGCCACCACATGATGTCCATAACAAGAGTGAATTTTACCACATAGAATACAAACATTTTATAAAATACGATTCCTAAATAGGAGAATAATTCCCTAACTACACCTCATATTTAAACTCATCATAGGAATCTGTCAATGCTTTTATGTTTTGTATGACCTAAATCTATCAAAAATCCCTTACTACAAACAATCATCAACCCTACAAATATATCATTCGAAAAATATTACATGGTTTTCTATCCTCGCCTATAAAACCATCATATAAGAAATGGTCAAAAAAATATCATTGTACGACATACACTTTATCGTCTAAGTAAAAAATCATAGAATGGTTTAAACTACCCTTAGATTTGGGTTAAACCTAAAATACCACATTGATGATACATTTAATCCGTTACACAAATTAAAATTTTAGAACATAATGTACTATTAATAATGTAGTAGTGATTGGTATATTATTTTCAAAATACCCCAGGTAACATAGAAATGACATATCAAATTTCTTATTAACCATAAATTATTTAGCTAAACTCCCATCATATTATTATTTTAATTTATCTAAAAAATTACTTTTAACCATTTTATATATCCATAAGGATTCATTTTATTGGTCTTAGTTAAAGAAAATTTCAATTTTATGATATATGGGAAAACTCTCTATAGGTTTTGATTGAATTTATAATTAACTAATGCCTCTTAATAGTATTGTTGAAAAGTAGTAAATTGATTTTTTTTCACATTATGGTGAAATTTTGAAGTAAAATTCCATCATTCCTCTATATGTAACAACATTTAAGTGGATATCAAAACATTAAATAAACACCCTTTATTGGAAACAAAAATATACCCAAGTGGTAAAGTGGTAAGTGTATTAAAATAAGGGCTACAAATAGAGGTTCCTCCAAGATAAAATGGGTTTTGTTAAGTGAATCCATCAATAGTTATGTTATTAAAATAGCAAAACACCCTTAACAGGTTAAAAAAGAAACATGAACCAGAAGTACTCCTTGGTTATAGTTTTTTATTATGGAATTTAGATATATAGGTAATCATTCCTATGTAAGAGATGTGAAATCATTTATAAAAAAACATTTTTGATAAGAATTTAAATTTATCATACATATACATATACCATAGTTCAGTTATATACATTATGATTCCCAATATATAATGATACTTTCATTAATAAATTAGAAATTTAATACATGTAGTTTCCATTTGATATTAAAATATAATGAATTTATATATTAGTGGATAGAATATTTGGGGTTCCATTTCTAATTTTTATGGTTTCATTCACCTTATATTATTTTATTTACACTTATTCAATCTCATCCACAAATGATTCATACATTTTAAAAAATGGTCCATCTTATAAACTTATAGTGATTGGTTGGTTATGGTGTCACCATCATAATGTATGGCCAAACACTGATTAGGTTGGTACATACACATTAATTAAGAATCATTTATCGAAATTATAACATGAAATGATTTCACAATGAAATAAGTATAAGTCAGCATGGAAAATGATCATCTAACATGGAATGTAGATATGAATGTTATTAAATCAAACAAGGGACAACCAACTCATATTAGGAATTTAAGAAATGTAACCTACATGGCATGACATATGAATAATATATGAATAACTAAGTGAAAATATTTATTAATTTTTGAATACTACTATTAGATACTATGAGAATGGAAAACATACAAAAATATAATAAATTAGGAAACTACATATCAATCAACAATCACTCATTGTGAAATAATAATCATTTGTAATATTGGACAAAAAAATAGTTCCATCCCTGCCCACATGGTCGTATCCCCATAAAAGGTTTGATCACTCCGAAACATAATTATTTACCAAACACCGAACCACTCCAAGTCTCTTATCTACAATCCAAAAATAGTAAGGCAAATGAAAAAAATCTAATTCTTATACAACTTTTTTATGTCCCGACCAAGGTGCCAGTAAAATGTATCCCAAAGATGGGTTTTGAAGTGGACTCAGACATCCAACCCTATACACTAGAGGCTACTAACTAGAAGTGATGATAAAATGGATGTATGATGTAGATAATTTACCCTCAGGATCAGAGTCTGATAGTGGTAGAAAAAAATAAATCAATAAAAAATTGAAGAATATAGATAACTAATTAGTTTAATATTACAATAATAAAAAATTAATTTATAACCCTGCATAAAATTTTGATGCTATATTGTATAATAAAACTATATACATCCTGGGATGCGATAGATGATTCAATAGAAATAAAAAAATCCTCAATCACTACCTTCTTGAAAATCATGGGATCCTGATCTGTCTTGTGATCTGATACCCCCATGAACACATGTAACAGAATAACCATAATTTTTTGTAACCAACCAAGAACTATGATGTATGTTTTGGTTTCTCAGTTAAATTGAAATATTAAAACAGTGTGATATATAATCATTAGACCACCCCTATTAGTGTGTAATTATATCCAGTCTATCGATTTAAAATATTGAAGTGGGTAGGTATATTAAATTTCCCCATAAACAAGTGAATATAAATAAGTCGTCCTAGGTTCCTTAAGGGTAACTAGTAGACCATACTAGTTTTGGCATAATCCTTAAAATCTACGACATATCAGGATGTATTTATAAGAATTTGTCAATATATATATATGTTTATATGTATGAATAAATGTTATGAATGTATTATAGAGGATACAAGGTGTTAGACCAAGACATCAAAATAACAAAAAAAAAACAATATTTTATTTAATTTAGTAAACCTTACAAGACATCATAACAAGGGAAACAAGACAAAAAATGGATACAAGTTGTATATAACCCAGGATAAAGCTATGGTGTCTATATATAATGGGTGTCTCTAAACCTCATATCAATTTCAGGTAGTCACATGAACATGAACATATGATCGTTAGTTTATCAAGGACCTGAGATAAAGGTTAATTAATTATTGTATATTAATAATCATTTGAAGATAAATTGAATATATTAAACAAAAAAGAAGTATGATATATTTAATTTTCCCTATGATCCAGTCCATAGAATTGTATAATGAGGATATCAAGTTTCTCCAAAAGAGTAACAAAATCATATATAATCTATGAGTTCATCCATGGAGTTTTGTGATGTGAATACATGATTATTGTTTTTGACGTCCAATGGTCCTATGATCTCATCCAAGGCATTTTATAACAAAAAAACCCATGTATCACTCCAAGAATGAGTAAAATAAAATAGAATATGAGCTTTTCCATAGTATTCATTAAAACGGAAACCGATGTATTGGTCAAGGTATAATATTATTCAATAATCCTATGTGCATATCTATTGTATTCCATTATAATTGATATAGTATCTCTCATAGTACATATAATATTCAATCTTCTATGATCCCATCATTGGATTTTTGTAAGAATGAACCCATGTATCTCTCAAATAGAAGTCTAATTAATTTTTAACATGTTCTGTATTCGTATTTAATCATCGTCAATGAGATTCATCCAGGACTATTTCAATTATGAAAAATTATTTCATTTATTTTGTTATAATTTTATTTTTATATTATAACAAAATTATATTTTTATTAAGAAATTAATATATGTAATAATTCGATTTATCAAAAAAACTTTTATAAATAGAGAGTTTAAATCCTATAATCCCATCACCCACCATAATAATTTCCCCATTTTAATTACCCAATTTTTTAAATAAGGAGGCACACCTCACAGGTTTTTTCGTTAAAAATGGGTCAAGGGTTACATCCCAATTCATTTAATATATATTAATTATTACTTATGTTAGGAGAAAAAATCACACACCTTAAATGATATCAATTTTTTAATGACTATTACAAGAAAAGCATCCAAATTTGCACAAATAAAGGATGATTAAATCTCTTAAGAGAAACATATATCAAAGAATCGTAGAAACAATATTAATAAGGGATGGCTTGAAAATTGATGGATACAATCCAATGGTTCAATCTAGTTCACAATGGAAAATTTAATAATAAATTTATAGACTAAAAAATTAATTCATCATTTTATGTGTTGAACATCGAAATCATATCATGCATTACAATGATTCATTTTATAAATAAATTTAAAGATTATAAAAAATCAATAGACCACCTACCTCAACGATAGTAAGCCTCACTCATAAAATATGGGGATTTTATTCAATCTAGAATGAGTGTAATCTAATGATTAGACCACTATGCATAAAATTGGGTGATTTATCTTGCATAAAGATAACATCCAATATAGATAATGATACTATAAATTGTGGAAGGAGGTGTCTTAGACACAACGATACACATCCAGCGTATCCAATAACACTAGATTCAAACAATATACGATGGATATCCAGCATGGGTTGAGAAGAGGGTGTAGAGATTCACTTGGGGAGCTCTTAGCCATGTGAGTGAGGAAATAGGTGAGAACCTCTTTAATGGAGGTAGAGGGAAATGTTAATTTTCACGATTTTAATAACCACATGGTTTGAATATCCTTGTGAAAAATATTTAGTTCCCATACTTATGTGGTACAAACCTTTTTGGGATAGGTTTAATGTATTCAAAACTACACAAAACCCTTGTGCTCAAATCTATAATTTATTGATGATGACCATTCACGGTTATGTTACTCCTCCTTCATAGTTACACCAATCCATCTGACATCCCATCACCCCTAGACTATAAAACATTGTTCAATAAAATAGTTTCAAAAATAATATATGTTCTTTGGTTTGGGCCACATGATTATATGTAACTGTGTGCCAACCGTGTTCATTTGAATGATTCTCCTCAAACAAATTTTTTATATTCTGATGCCACTAAAACTCAAGTGAACACCTGAAAAACCTAAACTAAATTATATTCTTCAATTTAGAACACCTCCAATTTATCTAAATCATAGAATTAAATTTTGAAATTTTTTATAGAAATAAGACCATCCATTAAATGAAAATTTCAATTTACTTTATAAAATTCCCACAGTTTAAAATCACAACACATAAAAAATTGGTAATCTAAATTAAATTGGTATTTGTTGTGTGTCACAAAAAATTACCTTAACTGTCATAAATTTTATGGAAATTTTTTCATTGAGAATACTTAACATCTAACAAATTTTTGGTTTACTTAACTGAATCAATACAATCATAAAAAATTATAAATGTTTTTTAATGTTGGAGGAAGGATAACTCTTATAGACAATGTTATTAATTTTAATTCATATAATTTTATTTTTATATATATATTCTAAAATAAATAATCATGTACATTTATATTATTTTGAGTGGTTTCATTTTGGAATCACATGAGGAAGGGAAATAATAGTTGTCCAAATGGATACTGTTTGACAAACTCATCAAAGCGATATGAATCCATTATAGAAGAATTATGGATAATATGTTACACATGAAGGTAATTTATGCATCAAAAAATTTATAAAGATCGATATCTATAGTAAATGATCATCTACTATAATAATTACAAGAATATTCCTTTAATGATGTAGGATATTTTCAATTAATCATCTCTCTACATTAATATTGAAGGGTTTGTTCTTCTCCTTCATGAAAATAATCGATGGATAGAGTGATGCTGTGAGATCAACATATAGTATAATTTTTTAATCCTCTTTACATACTAGGGTTCCCATTTTATGAAATGTACTTTTTCCAGCTGACATCCATCTTAGATTCACCGATTAATTGAAGTCTATGTTAGCTAGGATCTATATTTCAATAGATCAAAACTAGAATGATATTATATCTAATAGATTGGCCTACTTTAGAATTTAATATTTTGATATTAGTACTCAATATAAAGAAAATGAAGATCAATGGGAATTCCGACAATAGTACAATGAAATATTATAGGTAAATAAATATTATTATTTTATATTATCTGAAATCATGCCTATGCCACAAATAGTGAATTTCAGAATTAAGGTATTCACTTATCCTTGATATGTTTTTGTTATGATAATTCAATAGTTGAAAATGAATCCTACCATTTTTAAGGGTTGTGGGTGGATCTCATTTTGATCCTTATTAGGGGTTTCATGGGAATTGATATTCAATTTATTACAATTCTATATTTCAAAATTACATTGAATAATATGACTGTATATTATTATATGAATGATATGTCTCATCATATAGTCCTAGTAAATGTACATAGGACCATTTGGGAGGCCTTATATATGGGATTTCACAACAATAGTATGAAAACATACTACATCCTTAAAATGAAAATGCACACATTAGTAATTTATCACCGTTCCTTGATAAAATAGAGGGAGTTCTCATAGTTTAAAAAATGTCATCAATCAATATCCCTAGAAAATGGATGGTAAATGAAATTATTTTTTGGGTCAATTAGTGTGTGGTAGAGCTCATAGTAATGTATTGGAAATTAATAAATGGATGAAGTGATTTGTGGACAATGAGTCATGATATATTTTTTTACCTTTTACTACTACTTTTGTGAAATAAAACTATATAAATGATGAAACCAAAGCTATATTAATAAACCTATAAATTAAAATAATTACAATATTTACCTTTTTAATATATAAATTCACTGCTACTAGGTTTTCAAATTTTTTATGGGACCCTTCCCTTACACTGGAAAAATTATTTAAAAAAAATCTTACCAAAGTTTAATAAAAAAGTAAGTGGATATTATTAATACATAACATATAGTAATATGGAGGATAACATACTAGACTATAATGTATGGTGGGGTGTTACACTGAATAAAAACTCTTGTACTAGCTCTATCCCTTAAGTCTATTATAATATTGATGAAAAGGATGCATATATGATTAAACCTTCTCCTCCTCCATTTGTTATTTCCTATTTTTTGTCTTTTTGAGTGAGTGAGTGAGAGGAAAACGGGCCAAACCTATGGAGGGGTTCACTCAAAAAGTCATCTTTAATACATTTAGTATATAAATGGCCTTATTAAATTATAAGAGGCATCAATCATTAATAAATTCAAATGAAAAATTTAATAAATTTTAGACATGTTAAAAAGTTGAAATACAAGAATTTCTGGATTTCGACACTTGTTTTCTGAATAAAAACAAGAAATAATAAAAAATTTAATTAGATTCAATTTAAATGAAATTTTAGAAATGAAATAATAAAATATGAACTTTTAAAATTTAATTTTAACTATGAAAAAACGAAATTATAAAAATAAATTCCTAATTTAATCTATATTTCTTTGTATAAAAATATTTATAATTTTAAATAAATTAATAAAATTAATTAAAATAATAAAAAATAATAATATTTAATGATAGAAAAAAAGTTTCTCACAATAAATTATATAATATTACTCAATGATAAATAATTATTTTTCAATGTTTAAAAAACATTCATTTTCATAATTTATTATAAAATTAATAAATAACATATGAACCATCAAAATTTATTCCTTTTATCAATATTGTTTTAAATATAGGGTGAATTATATTTTTTTAACTAATAAATAAAAAATTAATCAAACTATTGTTTTCGAGAAATTTTATATTGAATGAACTAAAAATTTTCAATGTAATTGAAATAAAAAATTCAACTGAACCCACGTAATCATTTTTCTTATATCCCATCAAATAGAAGAGTTGGAGAAAAATATGGTTGAAACTAAAACTTATAAACTTACCAAAAATTATGATGTCCATACAATAAAATACAAAGAATCTAGAGATGACACATAAAAGATGATCAGTAACTGTGAATAGTAGGAGACAATGTATGTTGACACCCCAACCATCATACAATCATCCATAGATTAGGATAGGGAAGAATACAGAAATAAGGGTTTTAATTGTCTACAATAATTTACTAGAATAATAAAACACCAAGAATGTATTAAAACACATGAGATTGTGGTTGCTACCATAATGACTGTAGATTTTCATTTATATTTTTCAAAATGTGTGTTGTCCTGGATAAACCCATATATTGAGATTATTTTTTAAGAAACAACAACCAGCTATATAGGGATATTAACTATGGTGAGGAAATTTAAAAACTTGTAATGTTAGGTTCATATTGGAAGGAAAATTGAATACATAAAATAGTTTTATTTATTTTAATATCATTATATATTTTGAAATTTATTTTATTTTTACTAAAATTAACACTTTTTTGGCCTATCAATTTTTTTACACATAGATTCTCATAGTTATAATATAAGGGACCCCAACCCACTTCTAATGCAATATATGAACTATATATTTGGTATATTTCTATATTTCTCTAATTTTTTATTACAACATTACTTTTTGTGACTTTAATTTTTTGTATTTGGCTACAAAAACAAGTAGAAATTGGTATACATGTATTTTATTCCATGTGTGATGGAATTGGTAGCATTGGTAGGTAGAAGAAACATGATTGATTTTGCAACCTAAGTGATATGTTACTATGGAATTTATTTAGTCACATGGGTTGGATATAATATTCATGTTTAACATATAAATTAAATGTTCGTTCATGAACTAAACTATTGTCATAATGGATTGGATAATGAAATCATATCTTTGATGCGTTGATGAGATTTTGAAAAGAATATATTTTAAATTTTCATTTTTAATGTACAATAGATATTAGGAATTCAAGGATTAGTATAAGTAATAAAATAAAAGAATAAGATATTTTCAATTATGGATGGGTGGTGTTTGTGAAATGGTATATATAATTAAAATTTGTATAAAAAACAAATCAATTATTAATAGTGGTTGGAAATATGAATTTTAGATATCTAATATTTCACCCATTTCATGGTTATTAAACATAATAACTATGGTTTTCTAGTATTTAAATATCATTGTTTTAGATAAGATAATCAAAATCTTTAATAAAAATAGATAATTAAGATCAGAATAAACTATATTTCATCCATGTCCTAGTTATAAATTAAACCTTAGGTGATTCTTATTTTTGGATATATTTGGATTAAATATTGATTATTATTTCTCAAAAATATTAATTACGTTAAATTGGTAGAAAATATAAAATCGTAAAGATATATATATATATATATATATTAGTTCGTGCAAACACATGAGAAAATGGAGGGTGGGGAACTGCATTTCACATCTAAATAATTAAATTTTCATTATGATGATGACCATTAAATTAGAATTTTAGAATATACTATCTTGCATAAAATTATATTTATTTTATATGAAGATTGATTGAATAAAAAAATTCGCATTTAACATTAAAATACATTTAAATATATTATTTACAATATCAAAATGTATATAATGAAAGGCTTAGATTTGGAGTGAATTATTTTTTGAAGATTTTGATATTTAGGCTTCAGAAAAAGAACGATTTAATTGTAGTGGATAATAAACATAAATTAATAAAATGGACACATAAAATGTCACAAGTTTCTGGAATTAGTGATTGGATTAAAATTTTAATTTAATAATAATTTAATAAAAAATGGTAACCATAAACAATTAAAATTTAAACAAAAATTCTAGGAATATTATAATAATAGTATTTTGATATTCACAATTAGATTAATTGAAATAATTTTATTTATAGAAATTAATTTGACATATATTTTTTATTAACAAATTTAATTATTCTTCCCTAATTGACATCATTTATATATTAAAGAGATATATGTGGGTTGAATGGTTTGTAGGTGGTCATGTGATCAATCTATAATAGCTTTTGAAATTAATATTGGTCTTTTAATAGACTATTTTTTTTGGAATGAATCCCATGATAAATATTATACATATGGACCTGGGAAAAATACATATTTGATTGATTGATTTTCTTGGGTAAGAAGAAATATGAATTCAGGATCTATAGAAGAAGTTTTTTTATTATTTCTCAACAAATAGAAGCAAAAGAGGAAATTATTTCCAAGCTCACAGCACATGAGTTTACTATAGAATATAATGTTCAGAGATGAGTAGGAAGAGGAGTTAGAGACACCATAAGTATTTTTTCATTTTTTGTGAATGAAAATATACACACACAGTGGAAAACACCATAATATTACGTCCCCTCTTAGAGTTGTTTAAAATATTATACATGATATGAGAGGATAATTGAGTACAACATTGTTTTGGAAAAAGGGAACTCCCTAAAACTATTCCACCACATTATTATGAGGTTTCAATTTTAGATCCTCCTATTATTAGGTATTTTTTTATCATTTTAAGGATCTATGGAGAAAATTTGGAATTTTTAATTCTTAAAATGTTTATGCATCCCCTAGTAAATGTGTATAGTTACAATTGAGACATTAACTAAAGGTTTTTAAATACATGTATTGGTTGGGAGGAAACCCACTATTCATTATAGGGATTTATTTTTCTTTCTTTCATTTAATTGTTATTATTATTTTAGCATCTTTTTAATAAAAATTTCATTAATTTTCATCACAATGTTTTATTTTTTAGGACCTAGAATCTCCTGTATTATGCAAAGGGGCTACCCAACCCACTATAGAAAGAGTATATGGACTATATATTTATGAAATTTATATAATTTAATTAATTTATAATACTAATTTTCCTTTTTTATTTCTAAGTACTTCAATTTGGTCACCTCACTTATTTTAACTTATTAGACATATTTTTTAGACCACATGTGGGTGTGAAGGTAGCATGGGATCCTGCGCGATCCTTTCATTACATTGATACCTATGAACATGTTAATTTGGATTAAAATTAATGAAATTTATTTGAAATCATATTGTTATTCTAAATTTAAAGGATATTATAATGCATGAATGAATAAGTTATCATAGAGTATTAATCCATGAAATCTGAACAGAGGTGAGTTTATATGTTTTTACTATGTATAAAATCTTATTTTTATATTTAAATGTACAATTGATGTTTAAAATTTGGAGAGTATAATGGGTAATGTAACAAAAAATATATCTTTTAAATTATTTATAGGAAGTGTGTGTAAAATGATTAAATAAAAAAATAAAAAAAATATAATATTACATTTAAATACAATATGAGAGTTTTCTATGTAATTATGCTTCACATTCCCACTTATTACACTTAACATTTGGGGCCTGGGTTTTGAAAAACTTTGATTTATATTTTCCGGACTTTTGTTTGATAGAATTTTATTATAAAGATGACATTCCAATATTAATTCTAGGAAATATTAATTATATTTATCTTTATGGTATCACTATTATATAATTGTTTTTGTTCCAAATATTTTCTTCCAGATAGAATAAGTGCACTGAATATAATGAAAATAATGAAAAATCACAAAACCTTATGTTGTGTGTATCAAAACATATGATAGAATGGAGGATGGGGATGTAAATTTCACATATAAATAATTGAACCTTTAAAATAAAGTAATCATTTATAGAATAAATGTACAATCGAGTATCTTTTATAGTCTCTGGTAAACATTATTTGTGGAGCGATGGATTAAAACAACTAATTCATGTTAATCATAATAAATCCTAAAAACTATTATTTATTTCTTCATAATAAATAAAATGACAGGCTCGATGAATTAATTTTTTATACTGTATAGGATTAAGGATTAGGGAAACCAAGGATTAAGTGTGATTGGAGCGAATAGATAAAATTTGAGCAATATTTTTCAATTATTTGTTATAGTGTAATTTCCTTTCAAATGTCTATGAAATTATTTTATTTCTTCATTTTTTTGGGATATAATTAAAATATTAAATACATGAACATCCATTATAACATTAATATATTACGGAAAATAATTGATTATTTGAATTTGAAACATAATTTACATGGCCAAATTTTTATATTTTTTATTTAATTATTTTTTTTGAAATATTGGTCATATTATTATGAATTACGTTATAACTAATTTTTTATGTTTATCCAGGTATATTTTATATATATTAATTCATTAATTCATATTAACTATATATATTATTTAAAAATATTAATTAAAATTCATTGAAACAGGTGATGGATAAGAATGAATTATGTCAGTAGTGCAAATTTATCAGTGAACCTTAATTAGTATAAGTCCCATAGAAATTTTTCGAGCATGTGATAATGTTAAATGTCTACATTTCTGAAATATTCAAATGTTCTATATTTCTTGAGTAATCTGGTGATGTTTCATGTCATTGGATGGTATATTAAGTTATTATTATCAGTTAAATAATGTTCTAATGAACATTAAAATGTTTATCAAAAACCTAAACCCATCCCTCACCCATAACACATAATTTAAACTCACAATTACACTTTCCCATACTAAAGCCATATTTAAAAAAACCTAAAAAAGTTTCATACTATATAAAAATTATGCAGTAAATATTTATTGATTCTTGTGATTTTATGAAAGGAAGTATAACCATTTTCAGTATAACTTAAATAAATACATGTTACACTATAATTATTTATCATTCATTATGAATAATAAATCTCACTTGTATAGGAATTCAATAATAATTGAGAAAAAACAATTTGAACTCGGATGATGATAGCATTTTTTTCAATACATATTCCAGTGTGATGACTGATGTGATAATTTCGATGGAGACATTAAAATGGTTCCGGAGATAGTGGAGATATCTATGCTAGATTAAACGGTTCTTGATTCATAGATATTTTGAATATATTCCATATTGGGTTGATTTTAATGCCTGAATGATTGATCAAAGAGATAAAGACATGTATAATATATCAGTAATGTTATGATAACTAGGATTGAGTTTTGGGAATCCTAATATGGTATGAAAAAGGGTGCAATAGGTTCATGAACCCTTTGATTATGTCATTGTATTTGGAGTTGAGATAGAAAAATGAAAAATTCTAGATCATATGACATAAGTGTAGGTCTTCCATGATGATCATAAGACTTCACTATGGGAGAATGATGAAAATGGTATGATATTATACCTCTAAGCATGTTTTTAATGTACATTGGAATTGATGAATAATTATTTGAATGAGTTAACTTAAGCACTAGAAATTTTAGGGAGGTATGCATAATTGAATATATAAACAGGTTTTACATATGATTGAGTGAATAAAAATAACAGGAAATTAAGTAATAATAATAATGATATAATTAAGTGATGTTGAATCGATATGCTATTATATCAAAGGTGAAAAAATGAATTGACAACATGGACATGAGATTATTACGCAATGATATGGATGATCATTTTATGGAATTATTTTAGAGTCTCATATTTTCATATGTGATAAATCATTTGAAAGAGTGATTTTTTCTATTCTGATACTTTATTTTATTTAGTTGGTTTTGATATATTCGACGAGTTCATGGGAATACCATTACTCATGTTCCATTTGACAAAATAAGGTGATTCCAAATGTGAGGTAAAAACAACATTTAATTGGGGATGTAAACATCTATATGGATTCACCATCATAAAATATATCCTTGTCATTTTATTTTCATCATCAACAAGATTATTGAGATAGTAGATGGAAATTTTTTTAACATGAATGTGATTTTAAATTATCAAAAAATCCGATTCACCCACTTTCGCAATGGGTATCACTCTTCATATGATCCACTAGATACTATCAGAGGATAAGTTTACACTCCATTATATTAAGTGTTTGATATAGATATATATAACTCAATTAATACTAAAGTCATCCAAATATTTGAAGAAAATGTTTTCACTCTTAGAAATATATAATGGTTCCATAAATTTGTTTTCTCATGCTGGATGTTATTAATTACATCGAGCATATGCTAACTTGAGTAGATAAAACTCAAAAAAAAAATTGAATTACAGAAGAAAAATTAAAAATTATGTTATTTTTATAACTTTATTCTTATATACTATATTTCAAAGTTAGTAGACCAATTTCATGGGAAGCATAACTGGTAATTATATGTATAAGAAACAGTAGAGTATCTATGAAAGAAATAAAATGAAAAAGAAGAAAATTTATAAATTAGTCTACAATAGTTAGAAATTTTTAGTCAACAAGTGTAAAAAATTATTTATGAATTAATTAATGGAGTAATTTTTGTGTGTAAACTATTTGAATATTCCATGATACTCTTGAATAATCTACTATTGTACAAAATCTATTCAGAATCCTTGAAAATAAATTTTATTCCAGGATCGATCTCATCTTCAAAATGTGGATATATTGATTACTTCACCATATACGTACTCCCCATTAAACTAATTAATTATTAAATATGAATTTTAATTTATCATAAATGAAATGTATTGTGGGTAATGAAAATTTAATTCAAATTAGTAATGTATATAATTATAGGTAAAAACAATATGATTCATATATAGGAGAAAATATAAAATCTTTTCCTAAAAATCAACCTATCAAGAAGAAAAATTTCACAAGAAGATAATCATGTATGTATATAGGTAAAATTACCTTTATACATATTAAATGTGGGAAATTTTTCATTTTATATTCTAGGTTGCCATTGAAATTTGGGAAATAAAATGATTATAAGGAGGGTTTTAGGATTAACACAACCGTGGATAAAACTGATGGTCAACTAAATGGAAATATGAAGTTTTACCCTAGTTCATTTATAAGTAACTATAAATAATTAAAGAATATGTGTATGATAATAGTGAATTTTGTAATCTGTATGGCCCCATAGATATATCATAAGTAGTCCTTATATATGAAGATGAATAACATTTAAATATACCATGATATGAATTTAGTATTGACTATTCACAAGAAGAGAAAGAAAATACTATGGAATATACCCTAAAATGAATATTGAGATGTGCTTAAAATAAATCATAGGTCAAGGGAATGAAAACACCTATATAAAGGGAGGATAAAAAATCATCTTTTTGATGAAAAATACAACCTTCTTGCATAGATAAAAAAATTAGATATAATATGCATGTGGTTAGATATTAAAAAATATACCAAAAATGTAGTGAAATGGAATAATACATCTACTATGAAATACATTATAGATTGATATTTATAACAAAAAGATTCTAGGAAGAATGACCAGATTTTTATCAAATTTATAAATAAAGAAACTTAGTAAATAATCCTTCATCTATTGAAAATATTCACTTCAAAACCCTACATTAGGACTTTAATAGATCTATTATGTCAAGGGATGAAAATATTGTTGGATAACAACCACTTAAGCATTATATTATTCTGTAAAAAATATTTGAGGGATAATATTAGTGACGGGGCATGTTTTTCTAGAAGTATTATAATCATTGGTACTATATGTCTATTCCTATTTTGGGGAGAGAGACAGAATCAAGATGGGGATAGAAAACATTGTTGAAAACTCAACCAAGGAATCCATAACATTAAAAATTATTTGGAAATGAGAAATAAATTTGAATGATTTTCAAGATGTATGTTAGAGATGTGATCAAGAAAGTCACACCTCATATGCATTAATTTTTTTCTATAGATTACATAAATATATTACTGAATATTGTTAAAAAATATAATCAATTCTATTTTGGGAAACATAAAAATATAATTTACATTTAATTTAAGGATTAAAAATCAAAAATTCAAAGGATCAAGGATATTTGATGATAATTTTATAGGATAAGTGATATGAAAAATCATAAAAATGTTATGAAATATAATGTATGAGATTTTACATTTTTTAATGATAGTTAACATAAGGTAAAAGGTATTGGGAATAAAAAAATCATTGAAAACAATATCATTCTAGATATTGTTTTATTTTTTTATTGGCAAAAGGGTAATTTATTGAGTGTACATAAATACATAGATATTAAATTAAGAATATTTAAATGAAAAAATGATGAAAAATAAAATTAATAAAAATTGTACATATGATTACCAGTGGAATAAGAACCCTCTATTGTATGTTTCAAATTGGAGAAGTAAGTATAGTTTTTAAATTATGAAAACAAGAGGATTTTGATTTCGGACCTAGAATATATGTCCAGCATGGACACAATATTTGGTGAAAACAAACCATGTAGTATCAATGATGAATATATCCTCAACAAATGAAGAGACCATCACTATTTATAATTAAAATGTAGGGAAATATTGAAAAATAACCATCATGTTGTTAAAATTGAAACATTGAATTGTATTGAACAAATTTCATTCTATGTATGTGGTCTTATGAAAATGATATCAACAATATAATAATGATATTTCATCACTTTCATATGTTATTTTTCAAGGATTAAATTCATCGTTATCATTTTATAAAATTTATATGCCAACTACAAATTCAAGGGTTTTTGAAGAATTATAGTGAAATATACAGTATTGTACTTAGTGAAGTTGAAATAATATAATATAATTGAGTATTACAATAGGTAGTTAAATATGTATTTTAAAATATAGGACATCAGACATGAATATAGTGATCCATATACTCCTCAAAACATAGAGTGGCTGAGAGGAAGAACAAATTTATAACTGATATATATAGAAATTTTCTTGGAGACCCTGAATCCTCAATGTTTTTCTATTCACATTCAATCATAAAATCAAGTATAATTTAGAAAAAACAATCCTTTAGTGCCATCTAATACATGAAACCATATGAGATTGTGATCAAAATGAATCCAAGTGTTAGACATTTTAGGATGTTTAAAAGTCATTTATTGATAGAAAAATGGAAAATTGGGGGAAAGATTGATTATATAGATGAATATGGAATCCTTCCATTTTTAACACAATATTGAAAATATTACATGTGTTACAATAGGAAGTATGAAAAAATTATTAATAGTGATCACATAATATATTCTGGTAATGAAGATGAATGTGTTATAAAGTAGGTTGAAATAATGAGGATGATGTTTTCAGTTCATAAACTATTTTATTTTATAATTAAAATACATGGATTCAGTTATAGGTTGAATGTTATTCTATTTATAGAGATGGTTATTGAGATGTATAGACTAATAGAATAAATAAAAGCATAAAAATCATATTGATTCTATTAATTTCATTATGAATTAAAATTTTTTGTAGATAATATTTTTTATTATGGAAACAGTCATAATAGTTTTTTTCAAAAACAAATTCATAGGATTGTTGATGATGCTTCAAAACAAAAATAATATATTCATTCGTGGAATGACATAATAGACTTGATTGAAATTGATGGATCTTGGGATCATGTTCCCAGATAAACATAAAATAATGTGATTGGATCCAAATGGGTTTCAAAAATAATATATAGGAGGAATATGGTGTAGATAGAAATAAATAAAGACATGAATGCAATGGATTATCACAAATGGAAGTGGTGGACATGAGGGAAACATCTCCACCATGTCCATACATGATTATATCAAAATATTCATCACTATATCATATCATATAAGCTTAAATATGTTTCAAATGTATGAGAAATCATATTTTATGAATGGTGATAGTAATGAGGATGTATACACGGAACCACATGAAGAATTTTTTACTTTATATGGATGGACGAAACACATAGAAGATGAAAACAGTTACCAATGTATAAAATCATGTTCTAAGTTCTTGAAATTTTAATTCCGGTGAATATCATAAAAAAATGATTTTATACAAAGGGAAGGTAGAAAAAATCTTGAATGTAAAAAATGACATTCACCACATAATCTATTCTGATTTCATCTATTTATTCTATAATGTTTTTAGGAAAAAGGTAAATCTTGTGCGAGGAGTTCTCATAAACATGAATCAATGATTGGATATTTTTAAATACATTCACAACATGTCCAATTTAAAATTTATCAGCCTTTTAACTACTGTAAAAGTGTAGAGTAGGGTCAATCCACATAGTGATTTTGTAGACACACTAGGTATATCATCTTGGAAGAATGTTCATTAATATGAATTTTAAATGTGATTATTAACTACAAAATCTAAAAAGTATACAATTATTTACAATTTATTCTTTAAATTAACTAAAACTAACTAATTTAACCTTGTTGATATATAGATTAAACTAGTATATATGGAAGTTTCTTAGTTTTGATGTCTATTCTGGTTCACAAAATGCCAATTATTATATTTTTAAATTTTAGTATTTATTTATTTATATTTAACAAATTCATAATTTATTGAAAATATGACCATGTATCATTCTATGTTTTTATATTGTGTTCTAATTTTTTATCAAAAAAATCAACCATCATTTTATTAAATGATTTGATGAATTAATTGTGTGCCAATTTAGCATTGAATCACTTTGTGAAATGCAATGACCGATTTCACACAAATTCAATGAATCTATCTATGTATGTATTTATTCCAATGAGATCACCTATCAGGTGTATCCCAATAAATATTAAATTGAAAATTCTATCAAAATATTAATTTTTCTATTAATTTATTAATTTATTAATTTATTTTTAATTTACCTATTTGTGATTTGTTATTCTCTAACCCACATGACTATGTTCCAAATGAATAAAATATTTCAATGATCAGCCACATGTGATCACAAGTTGAATATTACATGAATATGAACTTGATCATGTGACAGGACCCCGTATTACAATTAAGTTAGTCACAATTTTAATTTAATAAATATAAACCAAATAAATATTATTTAAATCAAATAAAAATATGATAACAAAACAAGGTCAAGTAATTATCACCATGTTGGTCAACGCACATGCACCATGAAAATTAACCTCCCATCACCTGAACATTACCTAAATAATAATGTGGATAAGTCTCCATGTTCATGCCAACATGAAATATTATTCCAATATTGTAATGACAATCACCAACCCAAATGCATCATTATGCCAATCTCTGATCCTCAAAAGTGAACCAACACTACGATATATCTGGGCAAGGGATGTGTCTAGTTTTATTAGTGAAAAGTAAAAAATTTGTTGATAAAAAGGGGATTTTATCAACATTATAAAAAATAACTGATAGATGGTTGATATATCAATGGTATTTTCAGCCCTGATAAAAAATCATAAATAATTTTTTTTAATTAATATAAAATTAATATATATTTATGTATATATAATTAAAAATGATTATCTTTAAACACTAAATAAAATATTCTTGTTTTTTATTAATAAATTTTTTTAATAATTCAATTATATATATAATAAATTTCATTAAATAAAAAATATATTTATCATATTTATATATTTATATACTTTTTTTATTTTTATAATTATATATATGTATATGTATATATATATTTAATATATATTTATAATTATATATATGTATATATATATATATATTTAATATATATTTATAATTATATATAAATAAATTATAAATATGTTTATTTAAAATTACTTATAAACACATTTTAATATTTGTATTTATTATTATAAATATAAATATATTATTCCAATGAATTTGGTCAATTGATGCAGGGAATACAATCGGCGTTTATATGTAATGTATTCATTATGAATGTTCATTTATACAGTACACATTCATTACTATTTATTTTTCTATATATATAATCACTCATTTTTATAATCTATACTTTACTCGTTGTATTTGATTCATTCATGTTCCCACGAAGTAATTATTTTCTAATAAATACTTAAAATCTTGATAAATATATTTATAAAAATAATAATTTTTCAAGTACGTATAATTATAGAAATATGTTTATAAACATATAAACATATTTATATTTATAATTATAAATAATAATAATATATATATATGTAAACAATTATAAAATTAAAATAAAGATATTTATTATATTAATAATTATAATGAAAAATAAATATATGGTTTTTCGTAGTCATATATATATATATATATTAATACTTATGAAATAAAAATAAATATATTAATTATATATTATATGTACTTAGGGGTTCTATTACAATGAAAAATAGAAATCCAATACACATAGCCTGAAAGGGCAGGTTATTACACCCTCAAGGGATAGCTGACACATTTTAATGGCCCGAAGGCCCTTTTGATGTGAAGTTAAGAAAATATTAATTATTTATAGTCACATACACACACACACACATATATACATTTAAATACATATGAAATTAAAATAAATATATTAATTATTTATATATTTATATTTTCATAATTATTTAAATATAAATATAAACCAATTTATTTAATTATAAAACTATAAATTATATATAATTTATATATTAATTTTAATTTCATAAGTATTTAAATATATATATATATATTTATTTATATGATTACACATAGCAAACATATTTATTTTTATTTCATATTTATATATATATATTTGACTATAATTAAAATACGTATGTAATAAATATATATTTATAATAAATATGTAATTATTTCATAAATATTTAATTATTATTTAAATATATATATTTATACTCAAATTATTAAAAAATAATAATAATATATATATTAATTAAATATATATATTTAAATAAAAATATTTATAAATATGTGCTAATATTAATAAATAAATTGAAACATTTATTATTATATTTCTATATAATAATGATATATTTAAATAATTATGAAAATATAATATATTAATTAACTATATATATTTACAAAATAATAAATTTAATAAATATATTTTTATAATTTTATAATTATTGAAATATATATATATATATATTTGATTATAATTATAAATAAATATTTAATTATTTTAACTATAAATAAATATATATTTATTATAACTATAAAAAAAATATATTTAAATGTATAGTTATTATATAATTATAAAATTATAATAAATATATATAAATATTAACCATTATAAATCAAAATAAATATAGATATATTTAAATAACTATAAAAGTGTAATAAAAATTTTTCTTATATGTAATTATAAATATAAAAAATATATTTATAATAAATTAATAATTATAATAATAATTTATTTATTCAATATGTATATAAATATACATTTATTTACAGTTATTATTATAATTAAATAAAATCATATTTATTATTCATATAATTTTTAATATATATATATATAAACAATTTATTATCAATTTTGTTTAATAAACCGTAAAAATTCCTCAAAAATGGATGTTTTATCAGTGATTTCTATTTTAGTGCTGATAATATACAATTATTACTGCTTTTTAATTAGAGCCGATAAAGTGTTTACCCACATTTAATAAATAAAACCTAACATTGACCTCTTTACCTCGCATGCCTCAAGCTCTCGTTGAAGCTGAACCCCGCTACCTCTGCCTCATCCTCCACCTCCTTTACTACTGCTGACTCATCCTCCTTCTCAACCATCATGAATCCATCCTCTGCCGCCACAAATCCCTCTTCCAAAGTGTACATCACCTCAGCTGTCGAACCCCATCAGTTGTGAACCTCATCTCCAATATGCACTAAACCCCACCTCTGACCTAACACATCCTTTACTGTGAACCCACCTCCTCTGCATACTCCACCTCTATTGTCAAATAATTCCTATACTATGAAGCCCTTATCCTCTACTAATCCACCTTTGTCGCAAACCCAGTTCCTCAGGTGCTACCACTGTGAGACTTTTAATTCGTTAAATCTCCACTATTACATATCCATGTTTACAAACATTTAATTATTTATTTCAACACTGTTATGAATTTTTTGGATGTTACCTTTATGGTTTGGTTATTTTGAGATGTGATGTATCATGAATATTTGATGTGACATTGTGATTTTTCTTTTCTTATCATCTGTTATTAAAGGTGAAATCATTCACATGATTCTTTATATGATACAATATTTCATGTCTCCAACCCATAGAGAGTAAGAGAATTCTTCATGACATTTATATTCTCTATTCGTGTAACATTTATATATTGACCCATGTTTATCTATTACAGAGATAAAAATACCTTACCCTCTGAGGCTAAGGAATTGAAAATAATTTTTTTGACCATTCATGTAATTTTTATTTAATGACAAAATGGTGAGTATCAATCATACTAAAATATAGGACTATCTTTACAAATTCAAAAGGGGAATTAAATTTAAAACGATCGAAAATAGTTCATGAAATTCCATTTTATGGGTTTCCAATCATGGGATTTTTTATCATAAATAAGATTTATAGGTGAATTAAATACATACGATGAGAATTTATTATTGATGATAAAATAAAACCATAAAAATCACATATCTCATTCAAATAGATAGTACTACATGGGACAAATTTTAGTCAAATATTAATAGACACCTCCACCAACCTATTGTCATATATTTAAGAAGTTATTGGAGATTTAGTTTATCATAGAGACTCATGCTATTGAGGATGAGGCTTGTGATTCCTTTTATATAATCCAACCACTCCCTACTCACCTATGTTCATATATAATTTTATTGAATGTAGGAAGTAAATACGAGATGGAGATAAAAAATCACATATTTAAAAAATAGAGGCATAAAATGGCTCACAACTATTAGATTATATTAACTTTAAACTCAGTAATCTCCACTTAATATTGATGCAAAAATTATAAGGTAATGTTCGAGTGGAATGAAAATGATGTGTCTTGTTTTTGACTAGAATTAAAACCCCCATGAAGTAATTTATCTTTTATAATAGTTGTTTTCATTGATTGGTGGAATTCTATATTTATATGAATACAATTGTGTCTATATTTGAGAGTAGGTTCTAAAAAGTATTTATTAAGGAACTATATTTTTATAACTTGGTAGAATCATAACCCATTTTTCTAGAGTAATTTTGAATGATATAGAAAAACAATACTCGGTATGTCAGACTTTCATTGAAATGTTCCTAGATGTATTTCCAAAGGAATTCTCTAGGTTACATTCCATATGATAGGTTTAAATTATTATGGTGTCTTACCAAGTTCAAAGAATATATCTATACCACCATTTGAATGATCTATAAGAGAAGAAAGATAAATTGAATGACTTCGAGGTGAAGGGGTTCATATAAGTGATTATGGCCCCTTAGGGTGCCTTATTTTATTGAATTAAAATCAAACTAGATCATTGAGAGTATGTGGAGTCTATAAAATGTTATTCGAAGTGATAGAAATTAAATTATATCAACTTTTTTCTATTGATAGACTATTTTAGAAACATAGATGTGTTAATGTGTTCTCTATGATTGTGGGAGAAACATTCTTGATATCTAGTGATAATTTTGAGAAACATAGGGATAATCAACTATAAGACATGATATCAAAATTTATGCTCTGGATTGATAATGTAAAATTCATGGGAAAAATTTTATTAGTGGATACTGTATTTTTTGAACCTAATATGTTCATTGTTATAGTTTATTTATAGAGGACAATGAATTTTTTTCAGATCCAAATATATTTTTGGAATTTCCAGTTATTTTCAGAGGGATAGGCATGATTCATCTAGATTGGTTGTGCTATAGATTCCTAAACCAAGAATGTTTAATGGTTCATTTCATGATATATTCATGACAGATCATTCTATGATCATATTGGGAGATTGATGAAAACACCAATCATAACCATTATTGAGATGGGTAATGATAATGGACTATATATTGATGTATCAAGAGTCGTGATTTGCATAGTTCTATTAAATTATGTTCATGTGGTTACGTATGTGTCCAAATAGTTAAGGACAAATTATAAAATATTCCCAAAATCCATTACAATATTTGGAATAGTGGTTACTTCCACAATGTGTTATTGGTATTATCTTTTTGGGTGAGATACTTTTTGAAATACACTAAAAAGTGTTTGAAATATATTTAATCACAGAGTGAAATGAACCATTGAAGGAGGAGAAGGTTAAAGAACCAATAATAATTTAACATTAACATAATTTATACAAACAATAAGGGGAACATGTTTTCAAATGTACCATATTTAAAGGATCATGCTTAGGTAGTACGTAATTCATGGATCAAGTGGAATATGGATGCCCACATTGATGATATGTGACATTATGATCAAAATTATTGTTTCCACATGAAAATTATGTATTTATATATCAATTATTCACTCTTTATATGTATTATGGTAGTAGACTATAGGATTCATTCAATTTTTTCATTATATACATGATAAAACATTTACAGATTCATATTTAATAAAATGTTGGTTAGTTTTTTATTCATGTATCCATTATAATGTGCCTCTTATGAGATTTATGTCTTTGTGAAAATGCATATGTGGTTCTTAGAAAATGATTCATGTGTTTTTAAATGTTTATTAAAAACATATATGTGTTCAACATACCCTATTTGGTTATATATATATATGTGTTCAACATACCATATTTGGTTAACAAGTGGTGTTTGATGTTATAAATGATAATTTGTAAAATATTGAGGGTTTTCAATCATTTTAAATGATTAAGATTTCATGATCATGAATTTACCTTAAAGGCATTTTAAAATAAATAGGGGTTTTGTGATAGAGTCCTTAGAAGAATATAGTTTATTTTATAAATGGTGTAATATTTTAAATGACAATTTTTGTAAATGGATTGTTTTTAAAGGGATATCAACTGTGATTTTATAAATATGTTTCAAAGGACATAAGATATATAGTTTTTAAATGATTTTATGATTATTTTTTAATTAGGAAAACCATTAAATTATATCGGTAAGAAAATAATGTCAATAATAACTCATTTGAAATGGTAAATGTATTTCAAGAAATAGATAATTTTAAGACTATATTCCTTCCAATATATTTTGAATAATATATATACATTGATAAACTTGATGGTTTCATGTTATATGGTATCGAAGGTTCGGTTCCAATCTCAAATGTATTTTTTTTCTTAAGTATGTACTATGATAATGTCACTAAAATTTCAATGCATTCATAGTAGAATTAATCGTAATGGTGTTTAATATAACGAATTTATACTATATGATGGTGTTTAATGAAATGAGTTTTTTAATTGTACTTATTTATGTGAATGAATTTATCTTAGATGGACCAATGAAGGAAAAACTAGAAGAGCTGAAGATTGATTTATCTAGAGGATCCCAAATAAGGGACCCTGGTTTGAGAAAGTGGATATTGGGGATAAATATTAAAGGATAATTAATTTCTATAATTAAATTATCCTTGTTTATTTTTTATTTTAACATTTTTGTATTTAATTTTTAAAATATTAATATTAGCAAATCAAATAAGATAGACTTTAAATAAATTGATGGATGCCAATCGTCTGAACAAATTTATTAATAAGGCATGAAAGAGTTCATCATGTTTTCAAATTATCAATAATACTACCGTCTCAGATCCATTTCCAATTATTACATGGTTTGTATTCAATAAAAATTAGTTTATAAGCGTTGTAAGAAGACTTGAACTGTCATGGAAGATATCAATGTAATAAATGATAGAATAAACATGTGGAAGAAGAAAATTTACAAAGTGTTTGGGATATAAATGTGTGTTATGGATCATATCATATGATTACAAGAGTGTACAATGAAGAATACAACATTGAGTATGTCATTAAAGAGATGAATTATGATGATGATTGTATTGAGGAATTGAAATGGACCTTTGCTGATAAACATTATGATTACCCAAAATTGATTGATAAGTTAATGTGATGTGAAAAGATTCCATTCAATGGAGGTTACACTAAATATATAGCATTTTTAGAAATACATGAGTTGTTTTATATGAATTCTGGCAATTAATGTGGTGACATTAGTTTTAGGTAATTACTTTCCCTGGTGAATGAAATTATCTGAAACAATAATGAGCTCCCATGTCGAACAAATGATTCTAATGGAATGATATGCATGATCGGTATAATCTATGAAAGAGTACATGCAATCCTAAGTAATTGCATACTATTTATCAAATACCACGAATCACATAGATAATTTCCAATGTGTGGTTCTTATCAAAATAAGAAAAATGAATATGGCCCAAAGAAAGTTGTATGGTACATTACTAATATTACAAGGATTAGGTGCTCATATAGAAGTGAGGAGAATGTATGGAAATTGATGTGGCAAAAGACACATGAATTAACGATGGAACACTATTTCACCCGATAGACTATCCTTTTTGTAAGAGAATTGATCATGAGTATCCAAAATCTGTCAATGATCTAAAAAACCATCATCTTGCATTAACTGTATATGGAGTGGATCATTTTGGTTTTCAAAGAATCACCCATAGTATGTGGTCAATTATGTTGTTAAATTATATCTTAGCATTGTGGTCATACATTAAATGAAAATACATCATGTTATCTATTCTTATATCAAGAATGAAACAATTTGGTAATGATATTGATGTTTAATTGGATCTATATATTGAGGATTTGAAATTATTATTGGATTTAGGTTTTAAGTTTTAAAATGCCTATCGAAATAATGATATTATAATTAGATTCATGTTGTATAGGTTGATAAATGACATTCCAGATTATAAAAATTTCTCATGATTTATCGTTAAAGGAACATAAGAGTATCCCATCTACAAATAAAGTCAAATTTTGATTAGGTTGATATATTCATCTCTTATAATGTTTTTATGGCATTATAGATTTCTACTCAGAAGAAATAATTACCGATCATGGGTGAAATCATTTAATGGATTTTTAGAATCATTTATGGTGATGTCTCCACAAATAAGTTATCAAAATTTTGAGAAAGTAAAATATATGTAAAATGATCTTGGAAAATGTTTTTAAAAACCCTTAATAAAATCAATTATAAAAAGGGATGTGTTTTTCTTTGAATTACAAATCTGGAATATTATATGTGTTAGACATTTTCTTGATGTAATAAATGTTGAAAAAAATTTATGTGGTAGTGTCATTGGAATGTTTCAAAATGTACCAGACAAAACAAAGGATGGACTAAAGTCTAGGTTTGACATGGTTGACATGATAATACTAGATGATTTGGTTCTAGTGAAAGGTGAAAAACTAACATTACATCCTCCAAATAATTATAATTATTCTAGGTAGGAGAGATGTTAGATTTTCAACATCATGAATGATGTAAAAGGTTACAAATGGGTTTTAATCGAATATCATGAACCTCAATTAAATGACCGATTTAAAGTTGAAGGGTCTAAAATCACTTGAATTATGTATTTTGTTGCACGATCAAATTCTTATATATTTACATTGAATTTTTCCCAAGAATTTCTTTCATATATTAACCAAGCTCTATTTAATCGTCAATTCAATATGCGTCAAAGTTATAGACCTAATTAAATTTCCAAATATGGAAATCATTTTTTTATTATTATGTGAATTGGAAATGTTCTTCCTATAAACATTATTTGATATGAAGGTTCGTTTAATGGTGTAATTGGTGATAGAGAGTCCACTATTTGGTCCAGTACACTTAAAATGGATTTAACCCATTGTATGTTGTATGATGATTTTTAAGGGGTATGTCATAAATTGATGTCAAAGAGAGGGTTGTATTGCGGTGAAAAAATGATTGAGGATGCTATTAAATTATATACCAAATACATGTCAGCTATGGAAATCATTGTAATATAAAAAAATTTTCCCACAGGGTGGCTATTGGGTGAAGAAATTTCTGGATGTGATCTTTTCACTATTAATATTATAGATTGGGAGCAGGCCCACCATTACATTTTGTGTAACCATTTAAATCATTACTAATATGTAGAATCCCAAAAATAAATACTTATTCATTTTAATACATAATGTGATGACATGTGGATATCAAATACACACAATTAATTTTTTATAGGATTGTTTCTGGGCCATATTCTGAAGGATTTAAATGAAAATCTAAATTATATTTTAGAATGAATTTAATGGGTAGCCGAAGGATCTAGTGTACACATATTATCCAACAATGTTTATGTAATTATTGGTTATATGTTTTATAAAAATTAACATGATGAAGGCAGCACCATGAAAAATTGTGGAGTAACAGTCTTGGATGAAGAAATTTATGATTCTGGTACTAAGGGTATAAATCCAGTTTACTTGAATATGTCATACTTTTCAATCATCAAACAAATATGGGAGTTAGATTCTATAACATTCTAACTACCAATTTTTCAATCACTCTAGGTAGATAACATATGTTCTATTAAAATCGATTAATTAGGATTTGTGAAAGATAATTTTAGTATGTAAGGGTACATAAATCAAAAAAAAATTTATGGAATCATATGTGGTACAAGTATTTTTTTCTGAGATCTCTTGATCTAAATATATTCAACTGTTCTATTATTTAAAAAACCACTAAAGGATCAAATGAAAATTTAACTAGGGATAGACATTTCTTTGAGATGTCACAATAATTACACTATAGACCCAATGTAGATGGATTTTATTGTTAGAGTAAACTACACTGAAGGGATTTATATCTTTTGATAGAGGGGTCAAATACCTTCATCCTTTAAAAATTGAACGCAATAATTAGGTTATTTTTTGTAATATACATCGTTTTACCTCATTTAATAATATGTTTGCTGCAACATTTATAAACTCCAAATTAAATGTTAACACATTTCTATATATAAGGACTTACACACATCCCAGTGCTCTCAATTCTAAGGAATAATAGGTCTCTCAACCTATTGTTACTCGTAGTGTAGAGGAATGAACTTCTACACATTATGGTGCCCCCATTCGAGTGAAACAATTGGTTTCTCCACCTACTATTTCACCTAGTGCAGAGGTACAATTACCATCAACACATGTTGATGCCACCTCTCTAGAGGACCATATTGATGATGATGATTCTTTGGAAATAGAATGTGATTAATGACTGGTCACTCAAAAAAAAAGTGGAGTGTGTTATTTTGCAGTGTCAATAAAAATCATCGATGTGAAATCCAGATGGCTCAAATATGGGTTCTGATGGAATGCATGGGGTAAACATGATAACTACAATAATGTCATGTTCCACAGTTATATTTTAATTTTCACTCAATATCATATTCTTATTAATGTATAATTGTGGAACAATGTTGTGATTAGACTTAAGAAACTGATGTTTTAAGATATTATGGTAACATTATAATTTCTCTTAATTATTTTACTAAAAAATAATATAATGAATCATTAACATACTAGTCATAAATCATTTCAATGTGCATAGTGATAAAACAAGAAATATGTATTAATGCTTGATGAAAAAATTCGAAGAGGATTTTTCACAGTTCTAACAAGACATCATATCAAAGTTGTTGAAAGTAAAATAAACATGCACCCATTTATTTTCTATACACAACTGATAACCCAAGAAGTATGGGATGTATTTACTTTAAATTTTGATGATGCGTCTTTTTAGGTACATTTCGTCTAGTAAGATGTTGTCTTATAATACATGTATTTATCACTTTGATTGATAATTTTTCAATCATGAAACAATTTCTAACTTCCAAAAATTAGGAATGAGTAACAAAACCAGCATACCCCTACTATAAAGCAAGGATAGGTTATGCTTCATGTAATGTCTCGGAACTCTCTGGCCCATTCCTTTGTCAAAAAGTGGGTCATGAAGTGTTCGGGAGGGTAAAATGGTATTTTCCCACACTTTTTAGAATTTTGAAACTACATGACATATAGTGTGAGTACATGCTGTGTACCCCTATCGCCGAGTATACCCCATGTTGAATGTTGTGTCCTTGCCGTGTGAAAAAAATGGGTACACGCCGTGTACCCCATACTACACTTCATGTAGTCCCTCCCCGCGTACGCGTTACCTTCAAACCGTGTGTTGACCAGTCAACAGTTGTGTGTCGTGTTGGAGTCGTGTCCTTACCTTGTGAAATAAATGAGTACATGTCATGTAGCCAATACTACACGTTGCGTAGTCCCTCCCCGTTTATGAGTTACATTCAAACCGTGTGTTGACCAGTCAACAGCCGTGTGCCGCGTTGAAGGCCGTGTTGGAAGCCGTATGGTGACCGTGTGAAATGGCATAGCACACGCCGTGTACCATAAAGTATACACTGTGTAATTTTGTTTTTCATTCCTATAATAGGAGGGGTCACCTCCTTCTTTTCAACTCACCCCTCTACTCCCCAATCCTTTGAGCAGAGCTATCCCAAGAGACTCGAAGGCTCTTTTACTTCCATAACTTCTTTGTACGAGCTCCGATATGCGATCCATCAGTGGCCACAGGATCATAACGAAGAAGTGGAAGTTCTGAGCTTGGATCTGTTGTCTTTCCTTTAGCCTTTCCTTTCCAACTTCAACCCGGAGAGGTTTTTCTAGGATTTGACAGAAGTGACGGATGCCGAAGGACGTCTTCTAAAGTTGATCCAGGGGAGCTTTGTTTTCAGAACCTATTGAGGTTGGGATCTTACCTTCGTCTCCCTAAATTGTGCATCATTCAGGGTGGGTATCCTCTTGTTTTCATGTGAAATGGTTGAACCATTAAACAAAGATAATAAATGGATAAATAATGGGTATGGGGAAGTTGTTATGTTTATCTTTATATCCTGTGATATTATGTTGTGAATTGAATAGGATTATGCCTACTGAAAATCACAGTCGTTGGGGGCCTTTGCGTACGCAATTAAATGTTACCCTATCTTTATAGACCATTTTTTTTGAATGGAACTTTGTTGAATGTGGAATTTGGTTAATCATGTAAAGATGGATGATTTATTATCTAGATCCCTTGTGTGATCACCCCGGTTGAACAAAATGAAAAAATGAACATGTGGGTGTTGGCTTAGATACGTGGCATGTGATGGGATGTTTTGTGGGTTTTTGTGGATCTGGTGAGCAGCGGGGCTATAGTTGGCTTGGTTGTGGTTATGGTGGTTGGCAGCGGGGCTGTAGGGATGGGCTTTAATATGAATGAACTATGGGCTGTGAATAATAAATGAAATTTGGAAGAGTTAATGAATGGCAGGGCTTGGTAATGGAGCGGAAATAACAATCAATGGGGTTGGTTGGTTAACAAGAGGGACTTGGTTATGTTTTTTTTTGTTTTCCTGACATGATTTGTGCATGGCAGGGATATAATTTACAAACAATTGATATGGTTTGTTGTGGATAGTTTCCCAGTAGTTAACTAACTAATAAGCTGATTATGTTGAAACATGAAAACCTAAATGGGTTTGGGGTTTTTTGTGGTATGCATGCTACGTAGTAGCAATGCCAATGCACGTGCTCAGTTCACTATTAGAATCCATAAGTTTGGCTGAGTGTTTGGTAAATATATATATATCTGTATCTTTGTGTTTTGTCGCACATCACCCATGTTGATCACTTAGTTCCGAACACTCACATTTCATGGGAGAGGCTGTTTTCCCCATTGTTACTAGCTCCTTCCTGCTCCTTCTTCCCTAGGCTAGGATGGCTTGAAAAGACATTACACATAAGAACCTTCAGGTATGTTTCGATTGGGGTGGTTTTGGCCGAAGACTCTTCAGGCAGGTTTGTTTTCCGAATAATCTTTTGGATGAGGCCCAGGTGTGTGCGGTTAGGATACGTGGTTATAAGGCCCAGGTGTGTGTGTAGGGGATACATGGTTGTGAGGCCCAGGTTTGTGCGGATGGGATACATGGTTGTGAGGCCCAGGTGTTTGCAGGCGGGATATGTGGTTGTGAGGCCCAGGTTTGTGCAGGCGGGATGTCTGGTTCTTGAGGCCCAGGTGTGTGCGGGTGGGAAGAGTGTGGTAGCATCAGGACATTCACCGTTAGTATGAGTAGCTAACTAATGGGAAATGGTGCGGGGTACCCAATAATCTTGTTCTTTTATACATATACTACCTTTTTTGTGTTTTTGGTAAGTGTGTTTGGTGAGGTTGGGTGGATATAATTCCTTTCTAGGTTTCTTCTATTGTTCTCATGGGACATTAGGATGTCTCCCCACTTGTGCATGAGAGCTTTAGGTTTCCCTACTTAGTATACTTGTATGCTCACCCTATGTTGACATTAAAGTTTACAGGAGGACTAAAAGGGTCGTGCGGGACCCTACTAGTCTGGACATTTGGAGTTGTTGTAGTTTTTTGTACTCTTGTTTCTTTTGGTATAGTACTTTTTGAGCTTTCTTATACTTGTAACTTGTTTCAGAACTATTTAAACAAGCATGTGGGAATGGTTTGGGTTTATTTTCTATACACTGGTTCTTTTTCTTTTTTGGTGGTTGGCTCATCCTATTTCTCGATCATAAATAATAAAAAGGGTAATGCCTCCCCTATTTGAGAAAACTCATACCCTTGGTGCAAGTCGCCACCCCGGGGCCTACTGGAGGCGGGACACAGGTGACATTATCTCCCTTTCACTATTTCCAGCTCAAGAGGGGCATGCTTGGTGGGAGGGGGTCATGGAAGAATGGTATCAGAGGTGATGGTTGGGGGATAAGATGTATTTTGAAGTTAGGAACAGTGAGGATTGCATGGGATGGTAAGGAAACAGTGTTGGTTAATCTTTGTGCGTGACATAGGCCAAGGAAGACCGGCTAGGACACGGGATTTTAGGTCCCCCCGTGATCCTATGAAAAGACTCTGAGCCTAACAAACGTCCAAGTGAGACTACATTTATTACTGGGTAGAGACCCCAGGGAAGGTACATGCATCATCATGATTGTGTTTTACTTGATTTTGGTGTTCTGGGAATGAAATTGAATAAAATGATAAAATGAAACCATGAGAAATTCCTTGCTACATGGGATTCGGAAATCCTTTTTTACCGTATAACTATAGAACCTAGACGTCATCTCCGGGTGACTCAAATGGCCGAGGCCCAGCAGCTTCATGTGGTCGATCAGTTGCAGATTGACCGAGAGGAGGAATATAGCCAGTGGAAGAAGTATCTCTGTTCATTACTGCGGCAGACCATCAAGAACTACGAGGGTAATACTTTGGATATGGAGATGGAGGGGTGGCTTGAGGATCTAGGGATCTCTTTTACCTTGATCCGTGCTCCGAAGGAGTACTGGGTTCCACTAGCAGTCAGTCAGCTGAGAGGTGTAGAGCTAAAATGGTGGACGCTCTACCTCAGAGAGAGGATAGAGGCACAGGATCTGTGGGCTGAAATTGAGAATGAATTCCGAGAGGAATTCCTTTCTTCCATGATCATGGCGGATAAGCAGCTGGAGTTACTCTCCCTTCAGCAGGGAAGTATGTCAGTACGGGAGATGGGGATCATGTTTAAGGATCTCTTGTGCTTTTCTCCAGATCTCTTTCTGGATGAGGAGTCTCGGGAAAGACATTTGGAGGAGGCGCTTCGTCCTTCCCTCCAGTATGCTATCACCCCCTTCACCCTTCTAACGTACTTGGAAATACAGAAGAAGGAAGAGGTTCTGGAGAGGATGAACTCACAGGGAGGTGCACCTCGTGAGGGGATCCAGCCAGGTTCGTCTAAGGGGAAGGCAGTCCGCAGCAGGTCTCCTGCGACGGGACCTTCCATGTTCAGGCCAGTGGGGAGCAGGCCCTAGCAGTTCTAGTTCAGATCTTCAGGTCCTCATCCCATTTTCAGGATCACAGGACTGAAGTGTTTTTCTTGTGGAGGTTTTTGGAACATTCAGAGTCGGTGCCCAACCCGAGATCAGTATGGTGCAGGTGGGTAGGATCATCGCCCGCCTTAGCAACACTAATTACCAGTGAGTCCCTTCCAGCAGCAGCAGGGCCATGCTCCACCGAGGGCAGACATTGCAAAAGGAGGCCAACCTCAGGGTGCTCCTCAGGGACCTCGACCAGGGCGTTGTCGGGGAGGTGGACGACATCAGAGAGGCAGAGGAGCTAGCCGTAGATAGTTTCATGCAACAGTGTTGGCAGCTCCAGCAAGACCAGATATAGTGTGAGGTATGATTTTTTTGTTCAGCACTCTCGTTTCTGATTTGTTCAATTCGGGAGCTTCACACTCCTTTTTTGCACCTGTTATAGCCTATGCTTTGGGACTAGATGTAGAGAGATATTCCATACCACTGGTGCGATTACACCAATTGGAGGCTAGACCAGTGTATCTTGTGTTTACCAGGGATGTGGGATGACGTTGGGACCACATCGATATAGTGGGGACCTTCTTCTATTATAGATTAAACCATACGATGACATCCTAGGAATCGACTGGTTGTTTTCTATTAGTGCCATTATCGACTGCTTTCGGAGAAGAGTCGTGTTCTCCGATGTGGATGGGCAGCGTGTAGCTTTTGATGGTGAGAGGAGCTATGAAGTGGGAATTTGGCGTGTGGAGCCTCTCATTTCCTTGTTACGTGGGTTATCAGTAGTTTCAGCTAATACAGAGATGGTGGATGTCCCATAGGTTGTTGGGTAGGTCCTAGATGTTTTTCATGAGGAGTTTGTGACTCTACCCCCCCCCCCCCCCATGTGACGTTGATTTCAGGATAGACTTACAGCTTGGTGATTGTCCGATTTTGATGGTGACCTGATGGAGAAGGGTATTCTTCGAAGCAGCGTGTCACAATGGGGTGCTCTAGTTTTGTTCCTGAAGAAGGTAGATGGAGGTCTCAGGTTATGCATAGACTACCAAAGGTTGAATCAGGTAACAGTCATGAACCGTTACCCCCTTCCAAGGATAGATGATCTCTTCGACCAGCTGATGGGAGAAGGTTGGTTTTTGAAGATTGATCTACGATATGGATATCATTAGCTGAGGGTGAAGGAAAGGGACATCTCAAAGACGGCTTTCAGGTGCAGGTATGTGCACTTCAAGTTTGTAGTGATGCCGTTTGGAGTTACGAATACACCATCTGTGTTCATGGGACTTATGAACATTGTCATCCAAGAGTTTCTAGATTGGTTCATCTTTGTGTTTTTTGATGACATCCTGATCTACTCAAGATCAGAGGAGGAGCACGTTGATCATCTCAGGGTAGTCTTAGAAGTCCTTCGACACCACCATCTTTATGGGAAATTGTCGAAC
The DNA here is from genome assembly GCA_963277665.1 of Viscum album. Taxonomy (NCBI): domain Eukaryota; kingdom Viridiplantae; phylum Streptophyta; class Magnoliopsida; order Santalales; family Viscaceae; genus Viscum; species Viscum album. The sequence continues at coordinate 1,777,433,658 of OY728165.1, read as the reverse complement.
TGTAAGTTCTTGACACAAGAAGTACAATTCCTTTGGCATGTAGTCTCTCAGAATGGAGTGTCAATGGACCCATCGAAGGTGGAGGTAGTTGTTTCTTGGCCATCACTCAATATGGTGGCAGAAGTTCGTAGTTTCCTGGGGTTAAAAGGTTACTATTGGAGGTTTGTTTCAGACATCTCTCGACTTGCTGCTCCATTGACAGCTTTGACTAAGAAGAACCAGATCTTCCTATGGAGCGAGCAGTGCCAGGAAGATTTAGACTACATGAAGGAGAAGTTGGTCAGTGCTTGAGTACTCAGGTTTCCATAGGAAGGGTTGTTGTATAATGTGTTTCGTGATGCTTCTGGCCTTGGTTTGGGGGGCGTACTGATGCAGAAGAAGGGTGTGATCTGTTATGGGTCTAGGAAGTTGTGCCCTCACGAGCGTAACTATGCCACCCATGACCTGGAGCATGCAGTAGGAGTGTTCGCACTGAATTTTTGGTGACATTACCTATTTGGGGAGCACTTTGTGGTCTTCTCTGATCACAAGAGAATACGTTATATCTTCTCCCAACGTGAACTGAACTTGCGGCAATAGAGATGGGTCGACTTCCTCAAAGACTATGACTTCAATATCTCTTACACTGATGGTAAGGGAATTGTTGTGGTGATGCCCTGAGCAGGAAGTCACATAAGGAAGTGGTTCGGGAATCCGCTGATTCTTGGAAAGCAATGTGAGAGTTGGCAGCCTTGCACTTTGATGCCCAGGTAGAAGTTGTTTGAGGTTGTTTGTTTCAGATGGCGGTGCATTCATCCTTGTTGTTGTAGGTGGAAGTTTCTCAGGGGGGGACTCTGAGGAGGAAGTAATTCGGGATCGTGTTGATCAGGGAAATGCTCCAGAAGGATGGTCAAAGGACAACAGAAATTGGATTCTATTCCATGGAAGGTTGTTTGTTCCGAAGGAAATGCGTGAGGCAGTTCTCCATGATTTCCATATATCAGCCTAGGAGGTACATCTAGGAGTTTCCAAAATGTACCGAGGACTGATGGAATAGTTTTGGTGGCCCAGGGTAAAACAATAAGTGGAGGAGTTTGTGGCTAAGTGCCTATTGTGTCAGTATGTAAAGGCTGGACACCGTGTTCCCTGTGGTTTGTTGCATCCATTAGATGTCCCCGAGTATAAGTGGGATGAAATCTCGATGGACTTCGTCATGGGACTACCTAGAGCTCAGGGTGGTTAGGATGCAATCTGGGTAGTGGTGGATCGACTGACGAAATCAGATCACTTCTTAGAGATTATGGAGTCGGCCTTGGTGAGTACCTTAGCACAGAGGTACATAAATGGGGTGGTGCGTTTCCAAGAGTTCTGAAGACTATCATCTCAGACCATGATACTCGTTTTACCTCACGAGTCTGGAGGGGGTTACAATAAGATTTTGGCACCTAGATATTCCTTAGCACTTCTTTCCACCCCCAGACTGATGGGCAGATAGAGAAAACTATCCAGACATTAGAGGACATGGTGCAATCATGCGTTCTGGATTTCGGAGGATCATGGGTATGGAACTTGCCTTTAGTAGAGTTTTCCTACAACAACAACTTCCACTCTACTATTGGTATGGCACCGTTTGAGGCTTTTTATGGAAGACCATGTCGTTCACCCATTTGCTGTGTAGAGGTTTGTGAGACAGGTGCTCTTGGGCCAGATGTAGTGCAGATAACCACAGAGAATGTCCTGCTTGTACGAGAATGGATGAAAGTGGGTAAGGACCAACAGAAGTCTTATGATGATCTTCGGAGGAGGACTTTAGAGTTCTAGTTTAGAGACAATGTGTTCTTGAAGGTTTCCCCTTGATGGGAGCAGTGGAGGAATGGGAAAGGGAGCAAGCTCTCACATAGGTTCGTCAGACCTTTTGAGGTGCTGAGGCGAGTCGGCAAGGTGGCATATCAGCTAGCCCTGCCAACTCAGTTGGAGAAGGTTCATGACGTCTTCCACGTCTCCTAGATACGTTGATACTTACATGACAACTCTCACGTTATCGACTGGGGAGAGTTATATATAGGAGACGACGAGACCTTCGAGGAATGACCAGCTAGAATCGAGGATCATAAAGACAATGTGCTCTGTGGATGAACCATTCCCTTAGTTCATGTGTTGTGGAGGCATAGATGCCTCGAGGAGAACACTTTGGAGAAAGATGCTCAGATGCATGCTCAGTAGCCAGAGTTTTTTTGACTTGTGTTTTCTTTGTTCATCTGAGCTTTGTTTGGATGTTATACATTGTACCATTGATATATGGAATGTTTGGCATGTCAGTTATGAGAGATTTTTTTCCTTGTTCTCTGGAAGTGTGTAACTTGTCCGGATGTGTGGGAAAAAGGGAAAAAACTGATCCTTAATAGAGTCTCATTAATGTGGATGTGATTTAACCCATGCGGGCGAGTCAGTGCTGCCTGAAGAGGATAATATCTCGACATAGGAGACGGAATTTCCCCAAACCACATGTTCAGGCAGTGTGTTTGTTGTGTGGTGTTGGGGGTAGTGCTAGTTGAAATATCATAATGTATGAAAGTGGGAAGACCAAATTCTTAATCGTTACACACTAATGAGGATGCAATTAAACCCATGTAGGCAAGTCAGTTCCGCCTAAAGTAGATAATATCTCGACATAGGAGAAGGAATTCCTATCACATATAATTATGGTTGTCTAATGGGTTCCTGTTATAATGAGGGACCTAAGATGTATCATTTTGTTGTTGGGTTCCTCTGGGTTGGCTGTTGAATTCTCGGGGATGATAATGTTTTAAGAGGTATCTTATATAATTTCCAGGACCTCTCCGGACCGTTCCTTTGTCAAAAAGAGGGTCATGATCTGTTCTAGAGGGTAAAATAGACTTTTCCCACACTTTTCAGAATTTTGAAACTACACGCCATGTAGTGTGAGTACATGCCATGCACCCCATCACTTGGTATACCCCGTGTTGAATGACGTGTCATTGCCATGTGAAATAAATGGGTACCCATCGTATACCCCATACTACATGTCATGTAGTCCCTCTCCACGTACGCATCACCTTCAAACTATGTGTTGACCAGTCAATGGTCCTGTGCTGTGTTGGATCTGTGTCCTTACCATGTGAAATAAATGAGTACACGCCATGTAGCCAATGCTACATGTCGTGTAGTCCTTCCCCGCATATGCGTTACCTTCAAACTATGTGTTGACCAGTCAACAGCCGCATGCCGCATTGAAGGCCGTGTTGGAAGCAGCGTGGTGACCGTGTGAAATGGCCGAGTACACGCCCTGTACCATAATGTACATTCCGTGTACTTTTGTTTTTCTTAACTATTAAAGGAGAGGTCCCCTCCTCCTTTTCAACTGACCCCTCTCCTCCCCATTCCTCTTATCAGAGCTCTCCAAAGATACTTGAAGGCTCTTTTTCTTTCATAACATCATCATTCGAGCTCTGATTTACGATCCGTCAGCGGCCATAGGATCATAATGACGAGGTGGAACTTCTGAGCTTGGATCCCTTATCTTTCCTTTGTCCTTCCCTTTCCAAATTCCTCCCGAGGATGTTTTTACAGGATGTCACAGAAGTGATGGACGCCGACAGATGTCTTCTAAAGTTGATTTTGGGGAGCATTGTTAGTAGAACCTGTTGAGGTAGGGATCTTACCTTCATCTCTCTAAATTGTGAATAATACAGGGTGGGCATCCTCTTGTTTTCATGAGAAACAGTTGAACCATTAAATAAATATAGTAATTGTTTAAATAACTGGTATGGGGAAGATTTTATTTTTAACTTTATATCATGTTTTATTATGTTGTAAATTGAATAGGCTTATGCCTACTGAAAATCACGGTCGTTGGGGGCCTTTGCTTACAAAATTAAATGCTTCCCTATCTTTCTAGACCATTTTTCTGAATGGAACTTTGTTGAATGTGGAATTTGGTTAATCATGTAAAGTTGGAACATTTAAATTCTGAAACCCTTGTGTGATCACCCCGGTTGAACAAAATGAAATAATGAACATGTGGGTGTTGGCTTGGATACGTGGCATGTGATGGGGACTTCTGTGGGTTGTTGTGGATTGGGTGAGCAGCAGAGCTGCGGTTGTCTTGGTTGTGGTTAAGGTGGTTGGAAGCGGGGCTGTAGGGATGGGCTAGAATTTGAATAAACAATGGGTTGTGATTAATAAATAAAATGTGGAAGAGTTAATGAATGGTGAGGCTTGGTAATGGAACGAAAATAAAAATCAATGTGGTTGGTTGGTTAATAAGAGGGACTTGGTTGTGTTGCTTGTGTTTTCCTAACATGATTTGTGGATGGTAGGGATATACTTTACAAACGATTGATATGGTTGGTTGGGGATAGTTTCCCAGTAGTTAAGGAGCTAATAAGCTGATTCTGTTGAAACATGAAAAATTAAATGGGATTGGGGTTGTTTGTGGTATGCATGCTTCGTAGTAGCAGTGCTGAGGCACATGCTCAGTTCGATGTTAGAAGCCACAGGTTGGGATGAGTTTTTGATATATATATATATCCGTATCTTTTAGTTTTGTCACACGTCACCTATGTTGAGCACTTAGTGCCGAACACTCCCATTTCATGGGAGAGGCTGTTTTTCCCATAGTTACAAGATCCTTTCTACTCCTTCTTCCCTAGGCTGTGATGGCTTGAGGAGACCTTACACCTAAGACCCTTTAGGTAGGTTTTGATTCAGGTGGTTTTGGCCCAACACTCTTGGGGAATGTTTTTTTCCCAAGAATCGTCAGGATGAGGCCCAGTTGTGTGTGGGCGGGATACGTGGTTATTAGGCCCAGGTGTGTGCGGGCGAGATACGTGGTTGTGAGGCCCAGGTGTGTGCGGGTGGGATACGTGGTTGTGATGCCTAGGTGTCTGCGGGCGGGATACATGGTTGTGAGGCCCAGGTGTGTGCGGGCGGGATTTGTGGTTCTTGAGGACCATGTGTGTGTGGGAGGGAAGAGTGCAGTAGCGTCAGGACGTTCTCTATTTGGAAGAGCTGCAAAGTAATGATATATGGTGTGGGGTACCCAATACTCTTGTTCTTATATACTACTAGTACCTGTTTTTTGTGTTTTTTGTGAGTGCGGCTGGTGAAGTTGGGTGGATAGTATTCCTTTCAAGGTTTCTTCTGTTGTTCTCACGGGACATTCAGATGTCTCCTCACTTGTGCATGAGAGATTTAGGTTTCCCTACTAAGTATACTTGTATGCTCACCTTACGTTTACTTTCAGGTTTCTAGGAGGACTACCAGGGTCGTGCGGGACCCTACTAGTTGGGACAGTTGGAGTTGTTGCAGTTTGTTGTACTCATGTTTCTTTTGGTACTGTACTGTTAGAGATTTCTTATACTTGTACCTTATTTCAGAACTATTTAAACATGCATGTGGGATTGGTGTGGGTTTATTTCTATATACTTGTTCTTTTCCTTTTTGCTGGTTGACTCATACTATTTCCCGATCTTAAATAATAAAAACTGTAATGCCTCCTATATTTATGAAAACTCATTCCCTTGGTGCTGGTCGCCACCCCGGGGCCTACTTGAGGCGAGACTCAGGGGTCATTATTTCCCTTTCACCATTGACATCTCAGGTGGTGCATATTTTGTGGGAGGGGGTCGTGACACTTCACTTGAAACAAAATACGTACATATTTTATATCTATTGTAATACTTTTATGGGACATGAAACAACACCATAATAATGATCCTATATTTATATGCAGATTGATGATTCCAAATCCAAATAAACATATACACAATGTAATTTCTATTGAAAGTTGTATATGGAAATAAATAAGGGATACTAATAGTTGAAAACAAAAAAAATGATATGGGAAACATGTTTTACTATTACACAATTTGTTTTCATTAAATCTCTATTACAGAACAATTATAACTTATTTTCCTATTTTTATTATCAGACAAATACACAATAATCAGAAACACCTCTACCAGATGAACACATACTATCAGTGGCCTTGATGATACTAAAAGAGTATGGCCTCGTCCAAGGTCTGAGTATTTGGATGACACCGTGAACATATTTTGAGGTAAAAACAAGAGGAGAATCAAAATGAATTAAAAAAAATAGATGAGAGAATGAATATATACCCTTGAAGAATAATTCCAATAGTATAGAGAGTTGATGGAAAATTTAATGGGGGAGGAAAAGAATAGAAGAATATCAAGAACATACATGATAATTAAATCTTTTCACACCCGACTAGCTATGAGACTAACCATTCTACACCAAAGAGATTTCATATTCTAGGTAATCAATATTTAATAAATTATTTCATGAAATGTGAATCAGACAAAAACCGATACCATTCATGTACTAATATTCAACATTTTGATAATGTCTACGATTTATATAGGTCAATACAAAACCATAAAATTGTTGTGAGGGAGACAATGTTCAATATCAAAAACTAAGACACCACTTCCAAAAAGACACGTGTCAGTGTGGATTAGCATAGCCCATGAACTGCGTACTGAACTAAAATTTCCAATTCATTATGAAGATATTAATATGGTTAGAAAAAGATGTTAGAAAATTCATTATATGGACGTAAAATGTTTCAAAAGACATGTATACAATAAGGAATTCATTTCAAATTAACATTTAAAGATAAAACATTAACAAATAATGAAAATGGTTTGAAATGATGAATGTTATTACTGACTGAAAAATATAGGTCAATGAAAAGAAAAAATACATCAAAACCATTGAAATTATTGACTACGAAATCATAACCATATACCAAATGAACTATTACCTGGAATATTCTATATCTTCATTTAAAATCATTGAAGGTTTATGCGGATTAAAATTTCAAATATTGTAATAATCAAATAGTTTATTTTGATGAAAATATGAATGGACACAAAGATAATGAATTCATTAGCATTGAGAGTGTATGTGAAATCCACAACTATGATTGGCTAGGTGGATCAGTTATAAATGTATACATGAGGTATGTTTTCAATACTTGATTTTCTAAAATCTCATATACTGTATTAATTATGACTATATACATTTCATAATTTTAGCAGAAGTATATTTGAAAAACAATTGAATGGATTTCACATGAAACTAATATAGACTCATTAGTCCTAATATATCCTCTATAGATCAAAAAGAAATAGATAGAAAAAATGATTAAATAATGGCAGGTCAGATCAAATCATTTCAAATAAAACATTTGGATGATAGACTTCATTTAATACCAATCATGCAGGGTAAAAAAATTAAATTTTATAATATCAAATATAGATTAATTTCATTCCTTAATTATTAATTTTTGTGTTTATAAAAACCATCGGATGGTCATTTCCATATATTTGGATACTCTAAATATTTATTTCATGGATTAAATGCATTAGTACAAAAAAACCATCCAAATATTGTGGTGTTTTCAATAAGTATTGCAAAAAAAATACAATGTTATAGAACTAAAATAGAGATTATATAATCGATATTATATTTTAATGATCATTATGTTTGTATAAGGTGGAGTTTTATTATCTTGTAAAACAATGAATGAGGCTAGGGGATAAAGACAAGAAAACATAGAAGTTCTTTAACTGGATTTGTATAAGGGTATATATAATAAAATTTCAATATTTGTACACATATCAAACCAAATTACCTATTCTCCTAAATATGTTTTCAGTGTTCGAAACAAACCAATGGAAAATATTTTGGGTATTATGTTTGTAAATTTATTAGAGAGATCATATTCCATGAACAAACTAGAATCCTTGAAGAGGTATTTTCAGTGGTAATTAATATTTTATTTAAAATATTTATTACTCTATTGTGATTTATACTTTTCAAGTACTACTATTACTATTAAAAAGACTCTTATTTACCAGATGATATAGATTTTCTCAGAATCGAATAGGAAACATAACTAATGGATGAATGTACACAAATAGTACGAAATGAGAATTCTATAGAAGTTGTTGATTTTTAATATTTATGATGAATTTTATTATTTTTAGTATTAATCAAAAAATAATTGTTTTCTAATACATGCGGATTCCATTATTTGATTCAGGGTGGTATGTTCAAATATTCTCATGCTACTGTGAGATTGGAATTGGAGTATGTATACCAAAATTCATTTATAATGTAATGTTTTTTTGACATACTATATTTTTCTCATAATATTATATTTTCTATAATTAATTAATATTATATAAATTAAATGCTTGAAAAATCATGTAGACAATGTATTTCACATATTTATCCTCTCTAAAAATCTTGTGGCCCCTACATTGCCGACATTTATCACCATAATTCATTTTCTGTGGAGGGAACATGAATCAAACCGATAAATGATGATAGTGCAACGTTTCAATTTTGAAAAAGAAAGAAAATAAAAATCATAGTAATGCATGATGTGGATAATAATACTCTAATTGTGTCATTTTAATTAAAATTGACATTAATTTAAGTAAAACCAATAAATGACATAACTATAACCCAAAAAATTAATTAGTATTGTTTATAAATTATAATAAAATGATCAATTAGTAATTTGTGACATTTAGGAATAATATTCACCTTAATATGGTGGACGATGTTGTTATTATAACTCAAAGTGTCTCTTGTTATTTAAAATTGACATTAATTTATGTAAAAACAATAAGTGACATACTGAAAACTGAAAAATCATATTTATATTGTTTTTATACATTAAAAAAATGATCCCTATGTCATTTTTATGTTTATGATTCAGGTGCACCTAAATACAACAGACGATGTGGCTGATATAACTCAATGTGTCTCTTTTTATTTAATATTGGAATTAAATTAATTTAAAACAATAACTTAAATACATAAAACTAAAAAAATATTTTTTATTATTTTTATATTATTTTAAAATGACCCATTAGACATTTTTGATGCGTAACAGTAAATTTAACCTAAATACAACAAAGAGTGTGACTATTATGTATAAATGTTTCTATTGTCATTATAAAATTAACAATTTATTTCAAAACATGTCACCCACTAAAAACCGAGAACACGCTCTCTGATAGTCTTGATAATTTCGGAAACTAATTAATATATCATCTGTTATGTGTATGAAGATTCTTCACATCAATCCAACATACAATCCGACTTCTATGACAAAAAATGTGTGTTTCAAGTTTGAAAAGATATTTTAGTAAAAAACACTACAATAATACATCAAACCGAGAAAAAAAATTCATAATGTTTGGATATTATAGTAAAATGACATATTCGTCATTTTGGATGTGTATAAATATTATACACCTTGAAATGATGCATAGTGTGGCCTGTATAAATCAATGTGTCTATTTTTTTATTTAAAATTGAAATTATTTTAAGTAAATACAACTAGCGACATAATGAAAACTGAGAAAATTCATTTGTATTGTTTTGATACATTAGGAAATTGATCCATGATTCATTTTCGATCTATAGGATGCATCCACACATCAATCTGATTCACATTGTGGCTTTTATTAAAAAAAATTTGCACTATCAATTTAAAAAGGCAATTTAGTTAAAAATGTGTCACTCACAAAAATACAAGAAAACACACTAGGATTGTCTTGATAATTTAGTACATAAATTCAAAAGAAATTTATTATGTGCATGAAGCAGTATCATGTCATGAAAATGCACGATGTGACTAATATGACTCAAAATGCATGTTTCCTGTTTGAAATGACATTTTATTAAAAAAAACCCCAACATCCATAATAAAAACCAAAAAAACACATTTGGATTATTTATTATTTTTGGAAAAAGATATTTGATTTATTTGGGATGTATGAGAATCATATGAACCTCAATTTGACTCATGGTGTCACCAGTACAACTCAAAGGGTCACTATTTATTTATAAAGACATTAATTTAATTAAGAAAACAACAATGGACATACTAAAAACCATGAAAAAGTATTTAGATTATTTATATAATTTAGGAAATTGATCCATATGTAATTTTTGATGCGTCAGAGTCAACCTCACCTTATTTTAACGCATAGTGTTACAGGTATGACTAAAACTGTCTTTTATCAGTTTAAAATTATCATTTTAGTTCAAAATGCATCACTCACAGAAAACCCAGAAACACACTTTCATTATCAATATAATTTAGGAAAATAATCCATAAGTCATTTGTGATGTGTGTGAAGTATTCTAGAATCAAACCAATGGATGTTGTGATTCATATTAATCAAAATGTGTTTTTCCAATTTGAAATGACATTTTAGTAAAAAAAACACAACATCCATTATGAAAACCAAAGAGACACATTAATTTGTTTTTATTTTTTGAAAATGGTCTATTAGTCATTTATGGCCTATAGAAACCAAAAAACCTCAATAAAATGCACTACGTGGCCAGTATAACTCAAAGTGTATCTTTTTATTTAAAAAAAACATTTATTTATTTTAAAACAATAAGTGACATACTAAAAACTAAACAACCATATTAATATTTTTTAATGTTTTAGGAAAAAATACATGAGTTATTTGGGACATGGAGTAGTCAACTAAACTTCAATATAACAAAAGGTGTGATCGGTATAACTAAAAGTGAATGTTATTAGTTTAAAAATGACCTTTGACTACTAAAAATGTCACTCACTAAAAAGCAAGAAAATACAGGAATATCTAAGGTTCATGAGGATGGTATAATTCTTAAGAAAAATACAAGGTGGATATGCAAGGATTATTTTAAACATAAAAAACCGACGGAAACACGGTCGGGTAAAAATCTATACCGTGGAGTTGTTAGCATAAAAAAATTTTATAACGATCATAAGGATGTGATTGGGGGTGGTGTAATGGGAAAGTAATCTATGGAAAACCCTGAAAAAGTGGTAAATATTTTTTTACTTAGATTGATTCTAAAATGCATCTCTAGTTGATGGTGAAAACAGAATGGATGCATGGTTAATGACGTTGGGCCTACTATTGACAATTGGGGTATTATGACTAGGATAATGTGAGTGGTATTTCTATAATTTCCTATAGGTATTGCGCATGTTGGAAAATCTTGGATACCTGAGTGTGAAGAGGTTATTTCGGATACAGTTAAGAGAAGCATGAGGATGCACTACTCCTATATTCTGAAACTGATGAGAACCAGGACTACTTCTAAGATAGAAACACTGGTTTTCCTTAATCATGGGAAAGAACATGTGGGCAACCAGACAAGTCTGGAAGTGAGTTTGTTGAAGCAAACAATGCTTCGCAAGAAGTATGCCAACCCCTTGTGGCATTAAAATCTGGCCTCTGAGTGGAAATTTTCCTCCATGGAGGATGAACCTTATGGTGGATGTGGTGATGTGAGTGGCTATTATGATATGTATTTTTCCGTTCTCCCCTTGGATTATCACATTTTCCACAAAACATTCTTTAAAATAAAAAAATTAAAAAAATATATTCAAAAACCATTAAAATGTGATCTGATTGTTTTTATAATTTAGTAAAATGATTCATCTTGCATTTTTTGACATGTATTAAATAGTCTCATGTAAAACTGACATGTGATGTGTCTAGTATGGCTCAAAATGCGTGTTTCTAGTTTGAAAACAATTTTTAGTAATAAAACCCAACTACTATTCTGAATACCAAGAAAACATAGTTGGATTATTTATATATTTTATGAAAAATATCTGTTAGTCATTTTTGATGTGTAGGAATCACCTTCACCTCAATACAATTCAATGTGTAGCCACTATAATTCTTTGTGTCTCTTTTTATTTAATATTTAAAGTAATTTAAGTATATAAAACAATTGACTATATGAAAATCGAAGAAACACATTCATATTATTTTGATAATTTTCAACAATGATCAATTAGTAATCCCAGAAATGTATGAATCTGTCTCAGCTCAATATGATTCATGGTGTGGCCGATATAACTCAAGGTGTCTCTTTTTATTTAAAATTCACAATAATTTAATTAAAGAAATATTTACATAGTTCAAACCAATAAAAATAATTAAGATTGTATTTATACATTAATAAAACATTCCACGAGTCATTTCTGACGTGTGGAAGTCATCCACACCTCCATTATATGCACAGTATAGTTAGTATAACTCAAACTATCTCTATTTATTTAAAACTGACATTAATTTATTTAAAAACAAAAAGTGAAATACAAAAACACTTTAGAATACATTTGGCATTATTTTAATACATTATGATAATGATCCTTGAGTCATTTTTGATCTTTGGAAGTCATCCGCACCTCAATCTGATGCATGATTTGACTGGTATAACTAAAACTGTATGATATCATTTTAATATTGACATTTTCATTAAAATGTGTTAATCATTAAAAACCAAACAACATGTTGTGATTGAAATGATAAATTAAGACATATATTAATAAGTCATTTTTTGATGTTTATGTTGTAGTATCAGATAAAATTGATGCACAATGTAACCGGTATGACTAATAATGCATGTTTCTAGTTTGAACAGAAATTTTATTAAAAAAAAACTATCGTACTGAAAATTGAGGAAAAAAATTTAGATTGTTTTGATACTGAAGGGAAATGATAAATCAGTAATTTTTTATAGATAGGAATTGGTCGCACCTCAATATGAATCACATTTTAATTGGAATAACACCAAATATGTAATTATTTAAAAATTATAACAACATTAGTAAAAGAAAAAGTGAAATAATCACAACCAAAGACAAACAATCATATTGTTTTGATATTCAAGGATAATTATCTGTTACTCATTTTTGACATGTAAGAGTCAACCCCACCTCAATAAGACACACAATGTTTCTTTTATAACAAAAAATATGATATTTTTATTAAATATTAACATTATATTATTTTATTCAATCATATTAATGTTTAATTTATTTCTTTAGAGTGTTAATAAATTGATAATTGTTTCATTATATAGGTAGAATATTTTTTTCTTAGGTTGAGATGATTTGTTTCGAAACTAATACCATGGGATGAAATTTTTGAGAGTGGATGATGGGTGAAAAAATATGAAATATTAATGTTTTATATTTTTTGTTTGATAATTGTAAATGTAATTATAAGAAGTATTGTGGTTCAAATATAAATTGACGTGTTTTTTGTATACACCATGGATGTACATTTTTGTATTCATGACGTCAATTGTATGTATATAAGATTGTTTGAAATTATATCATGGTTTATAATTATAGGATGTATATAACATTTGAAATTTTATGTTTTTTGCTTCTGGTTTTGCTATTTGGTTAGTAGATGATTTCAGGAGGGTAGACCTTTATTATTTCTAAAAAGGAATTGAAAACGTGGGTCGTTTATCATTGCTTTTTATAATGGATATATGACACAATTTATTATCTCTATGATTAACAACACCTTTTAGGAACTGTTAAAATCTAATTTGTATGCTATTAAAAGGGAACATACTTGTAGTAGAGAAAAAACACATTGTCAACACATGGTAATATCATAAAAATGCACTAACCACAGTCAAATATATTCTAATGGTAATATTTCATGCACATAGGGGGAGGTAATCGGGCTAAGGTTCGACACATTATAATGTGAATTTCTAACTCAATGGGGGAAGGGATGCTACATCTTGGGTGGTGTAGAATTAGAAGCTGGAGGAGTTGTGGATGGTCAGTAGGGCATGAGACTTGGGGGTGGTCCACAAAGTCCTACTCATGATGAACTACAATACGTTTGGCATTTTTTCACATTGGGGAGAGGGAGGTAGACTTGAAATGTTATACTGTGTTGTATTGTGTTTTTCAAGGAGGATTTTGGACGGTGAGATTTTTAGGATTTGGTTTTAGAGATTGCTCCACTGTTGGTGTAGCGCTCCCCCCATTGAGATATAATAATCTCTTAGATATCATTCATAAAAACAGAAGTCAAAATACAACAATCCAGTTTAAAATTTTATCACCCACTTATCTAAATGATAAAAATTTAGAAAAAAATAAGATGAATAGAACTATATTTAACATAAATTAAAGCTATAAATCATTTATACAACTTATATGGATAAATATCATTAATGGATAAATTAATATATATATATATATATATAATTATTTAAATTAAAATAATGAATTTATTAATTAGATAAAATTATTATATATATACAAAATAATTGAACCACTAATTTATGTTAATATACAACAATAAAAATAAAAAGGTATTAATATTATATTATTGAAAATAATATTAATTTATATTTAATATGATAATATATGATTTTAATTTATAATGGTAAAATAAATATATAAAATTTTTATAAAATAAAATAATTTGAAACTAATTTTAATAAAAGTAATAAAAATAATAATGTGTTATATATTTAATGATTATACTAAATAAAATTTATATAAAATAATAAATAATTATTTCAAAATAGTATTAAATATAAAAAAATTAAAAATAAAATTGACACTAAAAACTACTAAAATGACTTGAACGATTAAAATATTTAATTAAAACTATGTTGGAAAATTGAAAAAATTTCATTGATTTCCATGTTCAACAAATCCACAAAACCTAATATTTTTTATTCTTGGGAAAAATAATTATAAAGAATATGAAACTTGTCCAATTTAAAATCAAAACATCAAAATTACATGTTCAAAAAATTTCAAATCCCTTTTTCAAAAAAAAACTCACATCAGTTGAAATTAAGAATTTCCAAACTATTTTCTCCTCCATTCATGTTATTTCAAAAATAAATACTTACAAAATAATAAAAATAAAACCTATTTCTTAATCAATCACATCACACAAGACATTTCATTGAAAATTTAAACCTCAATTCTCATTAAATTGAACATTTACCATTTGATTTCCATGATTTTCACATATGTACTATTAGAAATCAATAAAATTCCTCAATCACAAGGTAATCAAAATAAGATTAAATTTCTGTTTGGTTTCATTATGGTGGGTCATAAATATGATATTTTTTGGAAAATATAAGTGTTTAATTATGAAATAAATAAATGATATATATAATTTCAATTGTCTCCCTTAGAATCTAAACTCCCCTACACATAAAATGTTGCTTTCCCTCAGTAATATAATTATCATATTCATCTAAAAAATTTGATATTTTTTCCATTTAGTGTTTCCTTATACCTCTGTAATTCATAAACACAAATCACTCAAATAGTATTGGTAGAATAAATAGTGTGTATATTTTCCAATACACAATGAAATAAAAGTCAAAAAATCCCAAATAATGGTACAAAATTATTTCATACTCTATATAATATCAGTGAAATAAGTTATTCTTGAAATATATATAGTTCTTATATTAATGGGACTTCACATTAATATGTATCCCTAAAGGGGAGGATTAATACATAATAACCACATATGTACATATTGTTTGAACCAAAATGAATATATATTCACATTTTAATGAAACAGAATGAATTTTGATATTATGATATGACACATATATAATTATGATTTAATAATGTTTATCCATGTGTATCAAATAAAACATTCTCCCTCAATTAATTATTTCAATTAATAAATATCACTCCTCCCACATATATTGAAAATCATGATGGAGATGTTCAATAAATGTTTAGAGAAGGGTATTAGATATGGGAGTATTGTAGAAAAGATATATTCATGGATGACAAGGTTTGCACAGTAGAGAAAATTAAAGTGTTGATATGTAGGTCAAAGTGGATAAATAAATCAAAAAAATGAAACATTCAATTCAGTACAACATCCAATAATTCATATCGCATCTACAAATAAATATGTGATGTTTTAGATGACATAATATAGATGATATTCCATCATGAAAAATAAAAATAATAGGATATGTAAAAATGTTATTGAGTCTTCATGTGTATCGATATACAATGTTGGACAACAAAAATGATAATGAGTGAAAATAACGATCTCAAAAATAAGCATGATTTAAATAACATATTCAAGGAATGGATTAATTTTAGAAATCATATAAATTAGGTTACTATGAATCAAAGTATGTGAAACAAGAATTTTGCGATAAATCTACTCAGGGGCACAATTGGTATGTCTCCTACTATATTATGATAAGAAATAAAAGTGATTTAATGTTAGTTCATCAATAGAATAAATGTTATATTTTACAAAAAAATATGTTAGTAAATTATACTACATGGTATTTTTGAAATCATAAAATTTAATTGAAAAGAAAAACTTATCTATGTAAGTGTAGATATATTTGGAATGGATTCATGTATCCAATGAAACTCTATAAATGATATACCTATATAATATACAAATATAAATAATATACCCACATCATATGAAAGAAGTATCAACAAAATAAAATTATCATTTGGATGTTAGAAATCAATATGATGAATATTAATCCAATATATCTTTATTCTATAATAGTTTGTTGAAATTAAATTCCATTTTATTGATTAAAAATAAAATTAATTAAACTAAATATAGGGATGTATATAAAAACTCATTATTTAATTACTCTACATGACTTTTGTGTTTACATAATCATATACTAGTTGTTGATGATACACCACCATGATTAAACAGGAATGTATCGAATTCATATAATTTTTTTCTGGTATATGTGCTGAATCCATTCATTGAATAAGTATTTATCATTCAATATGCACTATATTTAAAGGAAAACATTTCATTAAAATGGATGTATGGAATGAAATTAAAATATATCAAATCAAAAAGAAATTATTATAGAGTATATTAAAAAATACTCATTGAATAATTTTTCTTTTTTAATCGGTGTACATGTGAAGAAAAATTAGATTACATCTTTGAATGTGAATGAGAGTAAAATCCCTTAATCATAATCTTTCAATGGTTATCTTATATCCATAATAGATTTGAATGAAGTATTTTAGCTGTTGATGTATCCAAATTAATTATCACTTCCAACAACTAGAACTGGGAAATCCACCTGCTTCCAAATCAATACATGATCCATGGATACATTGATTAAACCATGGTCAAGATTATTTATAACATCAATGAAACTTCCATGTGATGTTTTTTCAACCTCGATGCATGGAGAATTTAAAATGGGATGAGATTTTTTTACTTACTTTATTGTTACAATATAACATATTTTTCAAAATTTTCTTTAGGTAGTTCAATCATTATTATTTTTTCATCATTGCATTTCCCACCGTGGACTCCAGATCCTTTAGTCCATATCATTCATCAATTATTTTAGAAAATATTATATCTTCTCCACTACCATCACTAATTAATTTTCTAACTATATAAATATCTTAGTTCTCTCAATATTTTAAAATGATTTATATTCAAATAGAATTTCACAAAGTGTTGATTCAATTTTATTTGAATTGATATTCTGTTATGTGAGGAAATCCATGTTTTCATGGATCAATTTTGACTAAGTCATAGTAAATAAAGGTCGTTTTTCAATAATCTATTCATCCTCTAAAACAATTTCATTTTCAAAATATAGAATTAAATATACATAAAAGGTATCATTTCTCATTTTTGGATGGACTAGTTTGGAACTCCAATAATAAGGACATGATTTCAAATAGTTTTATGTAGAATTATTTACTTATGAGTGGATGAATGAGCTCACATATTCATGAAATGTGATTTAATTGGGGGAATAAATTTATGATAGATAGGATTTAACCCTGAGATGATTAAAAGATGGATAGGTAAATGAAGCCTCAACCTCAGAATCGGATAATGAGTGTTGTTCCAATTGATCCAGTTTTACACTTCCTAAGTGGAATGATCCTGAATTTGTGCATCTTTTGGTAGGAAGTCCATTTTTTGGACAACATGATTTGTTTTAAATTATATGTATTTATCAAATGAATTATGTTTTTTATTATATTAACCATGAAAATGAAACAACCTCTTTCTATCTCTGATAGGAGATAATAACATGTTCCCAATTATTGAATTATTTTTTTGTATGATGGTTGGTCAAATTGTATGTTCACCACTAGAATTCATGATGATTTATAAACTATAATATTTTATGTTTGTGGATGTGAGAATTAATTTCTTTATAAAATATCATATATCCTAGAAAGTGATAAAGAATTATCATGTTGTATATTATTAGTATGTCATTGGATAGGATAATACTCTAGTGGTCGGTATGAACTAATAGTAGAATATTGTGATTTTTTCTCTTAGATAATGACACTGAATAGAATAATAATCATTAAAATAAGATGAATTGACTTAAAAATTAATGTGATGTGTAAACTCATAATATATAACCTAAAATGTGGAATTGTATTGGTTGAAACTATGTGGTATGACCCATCTGGTTCAAAAATATTATGTGCACTGAATTTTCCTATAATGAAGAAAATACTCTCAGTAGAATAAATTTTTTTCCCAACATTTTTATTTTTTTATTTTTTATTTAAATCACTAATATTATGTATCTAATAATTCTACTATAGTCGTTAGAAATGAAATAAGAAATATTTTTTTGCACTATCACTATAATACCCAATATTTATAGAATAAGATCATAATTTTTTATAGTATATACAAAACATGACAATAAGCCTACAAGAAAATTCAAAACCCAAAGACAATAAGATATATTTATTTTTAAAAAACTAAAAATATTAAATAACTTCAATTATTCAAAAACATAGATTTTATCATTTATTTCATAAGACATTATGTCTATCTTGTTTTACACACAATAATGAGTTTTTCATGCATTACAAGAAATATCATTTTTAAATGAAATTTGAAATATTATTAAAATAATATTATTTAACATAATATTTATAAACTAGTCATTAAATTTAATGGTATTAATATTAATATATAAATTAGTATAAATATTATTATATATTTATTAATAATAAAAAAATAACCCTTTGAAATAAAAATAATTTTTTTATAAATAACTTTATATTTCATAAAAGATGGTATATGGATACATTGTGCACATTAAAAAAATTATTATATTAATGTTTAGAAACATTATTTGATAAAATTTACCTTCATTTTTAAATAGTATTATAATTTTTTCTTGGGTTTTTTCTACTAATTATTTGAAATGATTCATTTTTTTGATGATTTTTGTAAAATAATGAATTTTAATTTAATACTACCTTCTCATTTTACTATTTAATAAAGAAATATTATATTTATAATTGCATTTAATGAAAAAATACTTCCATTACTTATATCTATTAATAAAATCTATCTATTGCTAATCATTTTTATAATGACTGGTGATGTAAAAACATTATAAACCATTAGACATTTTCTCATTGAAAACCCACATTCTAGTCTCATCAATGGGATTAAATTAACATTAAATTTGTGAACATATTCAAATAGATTTTTTAAAAATGGATTCCATATTTTTATTTAGAATTATTTAAAATTAATAATTAACTAAATTTTATTTGTGACCAAAATAAATAACGAAAATAGTAAAAATTAATTATAAAAGTTAAGATAAAAACGGGTTTATTATGGGGTTAAACTTAAAGTATAATGGGTAAAATAACAAAAAGTGTTTTAAAAATATTATTTAATGTAATATATTGATATTATATTCATAATGGTTCTATTATATGGCTATTTTGAGGAATAATGAAATTGTATTACATTAACATTTTTCTGGGAATATTCCAAATAATTTATAAGAGAGGGTTACCTTTCCCCACTAATAAAATGTAACCACCTCCTCATACATAACCTAAGAGATGAAGAAATTTTTATTTAATAAAACACATTAAATTAAATCCCAATAATCAACATTTAATCTCTAGTTCTTTTATCCTTCCCAAAAAATAATCATTGGCATCCTTAACAGGAGATTCAAAGGAGGATTCTCTTATAGATGCCTATTATTTTAACAAAGCTCATTCATTTTTGTTCTTCTTTTCCCAAAATAAATAATTTATTAACACATAAAGTAAAACTACTCTAGTATCTACAAAATATTTTTATTTTATTATTTTTTTATGATTATAATTATTTACATCCATTTGATTTAAATGTGTTAGGAAATAATAGTTCATGTGTACGAATAACTATTATCTCATGAAGTGATGCAATTAGTTTATCCACGACAACCTATCAAAATTTGATTTAATGATTTATTTTTAAATTATATATTATGTTTATGATATTATTATTATTCTGTAATTGTAAATGAAATATACCTTTTTATATTCTATGTGGGTTAAAATATTATAATGTTGCTTGTGCGTACGACAGACTACCATCATGCGAAGCGATGTGATTTATATTTCAATTATTATTTACATTGAATGTAATAAGGGAAAATTAATTAATATTTGTGATATATGTGATAATGTATTATTTATAGAAATTTCTTATTTTACCCACCTCTTAACCTATCACAAAATAAGGTACTATTATTGGCACTAGTTTGTATTTATAGCCTACCATCTCCACGAAGTGATGCGATTATTTTTTTAGTTTGAACAATCATAAATGGTTCTAAAAATGTATCTAGTGGGTAAAGATGATATTTATAACATTAATATAATTATGGATATTATTTATATATTTTATATAAAATAGAAAAATAAATATCTTGAAAAAAAAACACTTTAGAAAATAATTCATGTAACACATGAAATAATGAAACATTAAAATATAATTTACATATTGGGGTAAAATTTATCAATAACATCTTATATGAAGTTATAATTATAAATTTTTATAAGTCCCAATCCATAAAAATTACATATTATTGTGTTTTAATCAAGAATTTAATTTCATTCACATTAAGGATCATGTCAAGTTTAGAGTTTTTGAGAATTAGGACATAAATATTACATTACATATCAAATATTACAAATTATACACTTCTATTATTGCCTATTTATCCTCAAAATAAAACTCGTTAAAATAAATCATGATTTAGTTTTCATCATAAAAATATTCATAAAATTGATATTGATTTATTAGTTCTTCTTACCAATAATTTTACCATGTAGAAATCATTTCGAAAACCTGGGATTAGCATAATAAGATCAGTAAGGAATATATATAAGGAAATGAAATTTTTGGCCCATGAATATTTTAAAATCAAGAAAACATTATCCCCAAATCATACATCCCAATCATAAAACATATGTTATTTTACATACCTCATGAAATCATAGGATTCTTGAAAAACATCTTAGAAATAAAAAAATCATAAATGAAACATTTTACATCTATATCATACATACATTTTATCTTTCACAGATTCAAATAGAATAAAGGTCATTGTTAAATTTAAAATACCCACCTCAATATATTCCTTAAATATCTTAAAATAAACCTTATTATTTAACTTCATCTCAATACCCAATGCAATGAAGAGTTGTCATGGGCTGACCCCCTCAGTTTATCATGGAAACACTAACACACTTAAGAAATTATCAACAACTATAACATAATCATAACATATAAAACATTTATGAAGTAAAAAAATTACATTTCCACATTCCAATCATAAGACATAAATTCAAGATATTGATATAATAAATATATCATAAAAACCATTTTTAATTCCAAAATACCTGAAAATGGAATAAGGTGTTTATTTTCCTTTTAAAAACATTAATGCTTATATATGAAGCCAAATACCAAATAATGGTCATGGCATCAAAAAAGATATTGTCGTCGCATATGTAAAAATGTATTCCTTCTATCGTTTTGTAATACGATTCATAGAAAATGATTACTTTTGAAAACCTTTGAATGAAATTTTAATATATACTTTAAATTTCATTTATAATAATTGTATTTCTATATATTTAATTATTAATATTGCGAAAAAAGTATTTGATAATTATTTCTTTATACATTCAAGATATCTTATACCACTCTGAATATTTAAAAACTAATATCAATGAATTAATACATTAAACAAAATAATAAATAATACTATTATTGATTAAATATGGATATTAAATTTCATATGGATTTATATACAGAAAATAAAAAAAATAATGTGAATATTATTCAGAAATTCCCAAATGAAAAGAGATTGAGACAAAATCCCTTACACTGATTCTAACTCATTGTGTTCAATTTTTATATTATAGAATAATAAACATATATTAATTTATACATTATTGAGAATATTTTTCTAGTTTATTATTTATTTTATATCACTTATTATTATGTTATGAAAATTACATAATTATTTTTTCTCATATTAGATGTTTTGTCGATATTCAGTACTTGAGTAGAAAATGAACATGGTTTTGATGTCACAAGTCCATGTGGTCATAAGTACATCATCTGAAAAATAATATTCATGAAATAATAATAAATTATATACACTAATCTAAAATTTTCAATAAAACCAGTAATTATATTTATGATAATTAATGAACGTTAAAATCTTGGAGGCGACATGTCGTACATACACATGAGTAACATTTTCATTTCTCATTGATTATTATGGATATAAGGTAATTATTATTTTACCTATAATGAATTATAATTATATTCCTAACATCATAATAAATTTTAAAAAATAATTCTATATATCATACTAGTGACGCAGTGAAAAAAATCCTTTCATATCACGGAGTGGAGGTGATAGTTGGCACATATGCACGCATGATATTATCATCATTATGTTCATGGTAAGTATGAAAATAATTGAAATATTATTATTTTTAAATGTTAAATATGTCATTAAAATAATATATATATACATTTATTCCATTATTATAACCATTATTGATTGATTGTAATGAAAAACATACAATATTAGTTCGTGAGTTGGTAGCGTACTGTACAACTAAACAAAATTTTCATTTCGCATTTGATAAAATTTGGCATGGATTTAGGTGATGATTTTAACATAAAAACATCACATTATATTTTGAATAATATATTTATATTCCATCATTAATGATGTAAATTTTATATAATTAGAATAACACATAATATAGAAACACTAATGAATGATAACTCCTCTTCAGTAAATCACATTTTAATAACACCTGAACACCTTTTATAAGAATCCTCTGCCTAAAATTAGGCCTCAAGAATTTGGGGAGGGGTTCTTGGATGATTTCAGGGTAAATATTTTCTTAAAAAATTGTCTTGATGTTTGATTATTAGTGAAGAGTGTGTACCATTTTATAGGATATGGGATGGGCACCCATGAAAACTATTTAATATTAAAATAATTTTTTCTACCAATTACCCCAACCTGATATATTTCAATTATTATTTGAGTATTGTTCAAAATAATATAATACAAATATTTTAGTAATTTATTTAGTTTATTTTAATCTTTATCATTTTATTTTAACATTAATTAATCTATTTTTAATAATTTAATGTAATAAATTTTATTTGATGGGGTCAATTTCACATAATTATACATTTAATAAACTTTTAGACCATACATTGTAAATTTTTTTAATTTAAAATATTTTTAGGATTTTTAAATATTTTAATAATTTATTTTATTTATAATATATCAATTATGTAAATTTTAACACTATTCATTTCATTGAATTTTAATAAAAACCAAATAGTTAGACAAATAAAAAAACTATAAAATAGACTTATAACATTTCATAGTAACCTATAAAATTCAATGATTTAATAAATTATCTTAAAACATATTAATTTTATGATTTACAATATAAGTTATTTTATTATTTCATTAATAAAACAATCACATCAACATCATTGGTCATAATTAAATATAACAATTTAATTTATAAAAAATATATATATTATAACATGATGTTGAATTTTTTTATCTTTATAATGACCTTTTATAGTATAAGATATCACTTATATAACCCCATATTATATTTTGTTAGTAATAAGAGTAATTTTAATTATATTATCACCTTTACATTAAATTATATGTTATAAATATCTAAATCACACCCAAGTGGCTTCAAAAGCCTAAAATATTGGTCCAACTATTATTTGGGTTGACCATACTCAACCATTATGGTTAGGACATGTTTTATGATATTTTTTTGTTATTATAATATTATTTTATCCTATATTTACCAAATTTATCCTTCAACCATTATAAATAAAATATATTATTACTATTAACCAAATTTTTTTGATTCTATTATATCACATTTTTCATTCTAATTATAAGCTTGTCTACCCATTTTTTTAATTTTAATTCACAAATGAGACTAAAATTAATTTAATGTTAGCCCCTTTGATGGGTTGAAGAAATATGTTTTTTAAATGTAAAAATAAATTAAAATATTGACATGAGGTTATATCCAATTGAAATGTGAAATTACAATAAATTGAAAGTATTGGATTAAGGGATAATATAATAATATAATTATACCATAAACCCATGTAAAAGGATAATATAACAATATAATTAAATAAGAAGACTATTTTGTTTGTAATTATAATGCATTATTTTTCATTATTCATTAAAAAATTAATTCTATAAGAAAAATACCAGAAAGGAAACCATAGTGAATATTAATGTCCTGCTTCGAAATTAGAATTTTATTTTTTCAAATAGAACATATAGATATTAGAAAAACTAGATTTAAAATATGTTCTCCCTAAAAAGCTAGTAAAACATGTTTT
This sequence comes from Viscum album, assembly GCA_963277665.1. Taxonomy (NCBI): domain Eukaryota; kingdom Viridiplantae; phylum Streptophyta; class Magnoliopsida; order Santalales; family Viscaceae; genus Viscum; species Viscum album. The sequence goes on along the minus strand of OY728165.1, from coordinate 1,777,409,050 downwards.
AAAAAATATTAGAGTATTTTATAAAAAAAATGAAATTATTATAACATTAAATCTTAAAAAATTAATAGAAAAAAGTAATTTTTTTAATAAACACATGTAAACATAAGATAGTTCATTCTGTTCATTCCCAGCAATACAATAACAACGTAATAAATATAATTTAAATTAATAATATTAATAATGTCCTATTATTCGGTGTATCTTAATCTTGAGTGCAAAACAAGAATTTAGAGAAAGCAATTTTTGCGAATTTGGTTCGCTATCAAAAATTGATCCACATTTTCAGTACAATTAATATCGAATTCATAAATATCAATAGTTATAAAAATTCCTTATTCTATAAATATCTAGGATGTTACATCCTTACCCCTTTTTGGTAATTTTATCCTCACAATTTTATCCATATATCAAATCAATGGGGGTATTTTTTCATCATAGCATTTCAGATTCCCATTTTTCCTCATCAACAATTTCATTTTTCCAAAAAATCATAAAATATGGAATCACCATATTCTTTGACACCATCTCATTGCTATCTGAAGTCTAGACTGATCTTTCTCATAAAACATATTCTCATCCAAATGAACTATTTCTCAACTCAAAACATTATATGGATCTGAAAAAGAATTTCTTAACACTCAGACATGCAAAATAATGTGTAATTGGGATAGAAATGGTGGTATCATCACTCTATAGGAATCTAATCCAAATTTCTCTAAGATTTCATCGTTTCTGATGAACTGTGGAATATAATTCAACTTCTCAAAAAAATTCATCACACATTTCCATGGTCAAACATGGAAAAAGGCATGACCCCTACCTCGAAGGAAAGATCCCTTCTCTGGTTATCTGCATAACTTTTCTTCCATCTCTGTGTTTTCCCCAGGTTCTTATGAATCAATGAATCCTTTTCTGCCATATCTTCTACCAATTATAGTTCCATCAACTTTCATTAACATTCTTCATCCCAAAAATCTAATCTTCAGTATCAATTTTCATATAATTTCCCAAATACATCAATATGCATACTAGAGTGAAACTATTATTATAAGAATACTCAACCAATGAAAAGAAATTGATCAAAACCTCCCTAGTAATCCATTAAGCAAGGACGTAGAATATTTTTAAGGTCTAAATTGTTCATTAATTCTTCCAATCTGATTTAGGATTAAAAACTATAGTAGAATTTAATTCAGTTCACAATGACTTTGTAAAGCCTTTCCAAAACATAGAAGTGAAACTAGGATCATGATCATATAAAATGTAGAAGGGAACCCCATGTAACCTAACTGTCACATCAATATACAACTAAAATATTCATCTAGAGACAGGTTGTCATTAATGGGATTAAAATAAGACGATTTAGACAATATAACAATAATAAACCAAATCAAATTATTCCTCAAGATGTATTTGGCTATACAACTATGAAATCCATGGATAAATTATCTCATTTCAACTTTGGTATTGGAAAAGGACGAAGAATCCTATTTAGTAACTACGACTCAAAATTAATATATTGAAAAACAAAAAATTTCACAATAAATTCATCAATATAACTTTTCATTCCATTACACCAATAATACTCTCGATAGTCTCTATACATTTTATTTCTGGTAGGATGAACTAAAAACAGTGTTCTATGAGATTCACTTAAAAACACTTTCTTAAATTGGGAATCACATGACATATATATTCTTTTCAAAAATCCCAATACAAAATCTTTAATATTGTTAAATTTAAGAAACTTACCCTTTTGAACCAATTCTACCTTTTTCTGCAATTCCATATGATCTTTCTATGCATTCTAAAATCTCTTGGATAGATATGATTTAACTAAAATCTAAAACAATGCAGAATAATTTCTTCCACCGAACACTTCCATGCCCAAGTTCATCAGAACAATAATAAAATGGTATTGTTTCAAATGTAATGTGGGAAATGTAAAGTTACATATCTAAATTAAAGATTTATACACTTTGTTTTCTTTTCCTAGATGGTAAAGACTCATGCAATCAAAATCCATGATTAATTATAACCACATTCTATTTCCCATGTTCAATTATTTATGTATGAATATATTCATTAAACTATTTCGATGCATATATAATTCAAACAATACTCCATAAAACTGATATCTCAAAATTTATAAATAAAAACCAATAGTACATAATTTCAAATAATTTTAATATTAATTTATCTCATGATTTTTAAAATTATTTGAAGCATAAGAAATTACTTAATCATTCTACCTTAGTAAAAAACTATCTCCTTTCAACAAAAAATCAACGTATATAACATATTTATCATTTCCCAATGGCATTGCCTAAACTAGAGTATTCACCAATTTCCTTTTAAATTTTTCAATACAGTCGTCACATTATATTTTCCAGATGAACTTAAAACCCTTTGAGTTAACTTAGTCTGGGTCTAGATAAATTCGAAAATTTTTTAAAAAACCAATGGTAAAAACCTTTTAAACCCAGAATACTATAAATCTCGGTTATATTTTTGGGTCTTGTCCATTAATCAGCAACATTTTTTAGCATAACCAACAGTTATTCCATATTTAGAAACAATGTGACCACATATTGAAATATTTTGTAAACAAAACTTACACTTGTTGAATTCAGCATATTGATTCTTTTTTATATGGTTTTCAAGATAAAAAATAAATCAATTTCATGATCCAATTTACAATTAGAATATACCAAAATATTACTAATAAATAGAACCCCAAATTCATCCATGACTCAAGAAATATTATATTCATAAGATCTATTAAAACAATAGGTGAATTAATTAACCCAAACATCATAACCTCAAACTCATAATTTCCATATCTAGTGTGAATAATGGTCTTTAGAATGTCTATTTTCTTTTAATATCAACTCATCATTACATGAACTCATTTCAAATATCAAACAAATTTTTCTCCCTATAGGTGAATAAATAAATCATCTATATGGGGGAAAAGATAATATTTCATAATAGGGATGTTATTAAAGGATCAATAATAAATGTAAAGTCTCGCTGAACTATATTTTTTTGACAAATAATATAGGATCACCCTAAGGATAATTTCATGTGTGAATGAATCCTTTATCTAATAACTTATATAAATCATTAATTAACTATAAAAGTTCACTTTGATCTATTATGTATGGGTGTCTTGAAAATGTATTAGTATCAGGAACAAATCAGTAATAAATTCAACTTCTAGACCATGAATAATATCAGAAAACTTATCAAAAAAAACGTCAATATACACATTTACCACTGGAACATCATTAATCGGAACAATTTTGTTTTTTTTCAACAATACGGCAAGATAAAATTAATTTCATTCATTTAATAATTTATCTTATTCCTAATATTCCATCAATGTTAAGGATTAATTCTTTTATAAAAAATGATACTCTTTTAGAAAAGAATTCTCATTAACTATACATTCAATATTAGCATGGTCAATAGAATCCCAATCCAAAACGGAAATAACACCAATATCTTCTTCCGGAAAAAATATATGTTTTATTGGTAGATATATTTCAGGAGCAATAATAGTATGATTCTTCGAATTTCTATTTACAACATCATTTCCCCTATGTATTTTTACTATGATATCCAAAAAATTTATTGAGGTGGTATTTCTAATTACCAGAAAATTTCTTAGAAATGAATGAATATTTAGACCCTGAATCAATCAATATATTGCAATAATATGAATGAACAAAAAATGTATAGAGTACCACTTTATTTTTTAGCCCAACAACTAATGAAGTAGTTTCAAACAATTTTACCACACCTTTCTAAATAAATTCTAGCTCTTTACCATCATTTGAGTTTTTCATCGGACATTCATTCGCATAATGACACATATCATTGAACATAAATTATTTTACAGACTATAAATCATATTTTTTATTACCAATACCTTACTCATATATTGTTCAATTATAGTCTACATATCCTATCATACAACATTAGAAGAACATACCATAATTCAAAAGGCAATCCCCATTGTGCATCATATGATAATATTAAAAAAAATTAAACATAGTTTTCTATCCATCAGACGTGATTGAAGAATTGTTTCCATTTTCTTGCCACATAAACCACTTATTCTACTATTTTTCAAAGAACACATGATTATCGGTAAACATCATTTACACATTCTTAGAATATCAAACATGTTTTTCAAAACATTTTAACTCACGATAAGCCTACTCCCTTCGATAATTTGGATTTATTTCAGAGTAAAAATTATTGATTTTTCTATCAGGATCTTAGATATAATATAGATCATACCATTCCAGTTGACTGAATTTTTCTTCATATGTAGGAACTGATTCATCATCCTACCTCAATTCCCAGAATTTTTTTCTATCCTATATAGAAATACCTTAGGAAAATATTTCTCAAGACACATACCTTTGAATTCATCATAATAATGATAATAAATCTCCTCACTATTCCATAAATTATTCCCCATAAACCAACACAAATCAAAATCACCTTCATAATTGTAAAAATAAAGAATAACATTTTTATTATCGAAACACACAATTACATCAAAAATATTTTCTACAACTTTACTTCAACCATCAGCTAGAACATGGTTAGATGATCTTCCAAGTGATGGGGAATGTGGCCTCATGAAATGCTCCACCACTAACATGTTATTATTTGGGTGACCTGGATGATCTAATATATTGATACCACCACCATACATAGCTTTAGTCAACTATGACATCACTACCACAAGATGGTTAGTTCTGATTCAAATTATATTTGGTTGCTCGTTTGGGAGGTTATTTCCCTCTTGATGTTGACCTAGCATAGCTTCAAAAATTCCTAAATAGAAATCCATTTTAAAAAAACATATATTTGAGGAAGAAACATGGTAATATTAATATTATATATCATTTTAAATTTACCATAAGGAAAAATAATTTATGGTTATTCTTTTAACAAAATCATAACAACTAAATTTATCTAATCCGACCTCAGATACCAACTATATGGCCCCATCCATATACATCAAATAATCATGAGTTTTAATAAATAATTATATTCATTCACATTGAGAATCGTTTCATGTTTAGAGTTTTAGAGAATACGGCCACAAATATTACATAACAAACCAAATATTACAAAATATAAACATCTACTGACTATCCATTTTTTTACAAAAATATAACTTATTAATATAAAAAATTTGTAATTTTTCTTCATATTATTATTAATTACAATCATCTTGATGTTTTCCTTCAACTTAACCATCCTAATACCCAATGGAAAACATTTAAAAAACATATGATCAACATAAAGAGTATAGTAAGGAATATAAATAAAGATATGAAACTATTAGTAAAAGAATATTTTAAACTCGTGAAATCCATAAAAAATCACACCTTTCACTCATAAAATATATTTTCTCTAAAATACCTCTTGAAATCATATGATTTCTGAAAAAAATCTTAGAAATAATTAAATCATAAAGATAATGTATGGTATCCATATCATTCATATATATTAGATTTCATAGATATATAAGGTGTAACTTTCATGGTCACATTTTGAATTCTCACTACTCTGTATTATCTAATTCTATTTGAAAATTACCTATTGTTTAACAACATTTCACTATCCAATGAATTGGAGAGTTATCACGGGCTAATCTACCCTTGGTTTATCACACATCATCCTTTTTTACATTTGAAATTCACAAGAACAATAAAATAATCCTAACAAATAAACCATGCACAAATGAAAAGTAAACTTTTCACAATGTAATCATTAGAAAACACTTCAAGATATTCATATAATCAATCCATTCTCAGAACCATTTTCAATAACAAAATACCTAAAAATAAAATATGTTTTATATTTTCCTTTTAAAAACATTAAGGCCTATAGAGGAATCATAATATCAAACAATGGTTATGATGCCGGAAAGGTCATTATCTCTACAAATGTTAAAAAAATTCTTTTTTTCATTTATAAAACTCTTCATATAAAAAGTTTCATTTTTTATAACTATTCAATGAAATTATAATAAATACATTAAATATTGTGTATAATTTATTATGTTCATATAAATAAATATTAATTTCATGATGAAAATATTTGATAACCAAATATTTAAAAATTCATGGTGTCTCATAAAAAATTTATCATTTATATAATAATCTCCATAAATTAATAAATTTACCAAAATATTAAATTATTTTATTGTTGATAAAATAGGGATATTAATTTTCTTGGGGCATTATATATACCTAATAAAATGATAAAGGTCAATATTATCATGAAATGTAATAATGATGGGATATTTAGATGAAGTCCCCAACCATGATTTAGACTAATCATGTAAAATATTTATATTCCTAAAAAATAAACATAGATTAATTTCTAATTTCATGAGGAAAATTTAAAAATTTTAGTATTTCTTTTAAATAAATTATTACCTTGTTATAAAAATTACATAATTATTTATGTTCATATCAGATTTTTTGTTGATATTTGGTACTTGTGTCGAAAATGAACATGGTATTGATTTCACTATATAGTCATAATTTCATCATACCTAGAATAATAATCATGAAATAAGAATAAATTACATATATTGATCATAGTTTTTAAATGAAACCACTAAATATGGTTATGAAAAATGAAGAACGTCATAATCATGGAGATGGTAGGTTGTCCCTACACATGAGTAACATTTTCATTTTTCATTGAACATTATGGAAATGTCGTTGTTATTATTTACTCATTACATTAATATTATAAAATTATTAAAATCATAATAAGCGATTAATATACATATATATATCATACAAGTGATTTGGTGAAATAAAATGATTCACATCGCTTCATGGGGGTGATAGTTCACACATTTGCACGAATGATGTTATCATCTTTATGTTCATGGTGTGTATGGATATAATTGAAATATTATTTTTTTAAAATTGATTTATATTTCACTAATATCATATATAAATATTTATTATATCATTTTAACCAGTATTGATAAAGGTAAATGAAAAAAAACTACATTGGTTCGTGAGGTGGTCGTATGTCATACAGATGAACAAAACATTCATTTCAATTTAATAAAACTGGAGATAGATTTTGGTGATGATATTAACATAATAAAATATCAATATATTTTGGATACTAGAATTACTTTTTCAACGTGGGTGAAGGATATTTAATGTATGTGGAAGAAGAAATAAAACATTAACACTTAAAACATATCCTTCTTATTCGGTTGATCATCTTTGAAGAACACCTTAACACCTCTATGAAAGGACTTATTCCTATACTAAGGCCTTAAGAAAGTGGTTCGAGATTATAGGATAAGATTGGGTAGATAATGGCTCATCCAAATGGTTCATGAAATGTGATTTTATAGAATAGTGGGTACCATTTTTTGGAGAAGGGATGGGCCCCCTTAGAAAATCTTAAAATAATAAATTAACATAAATTAATATTTTAATCCAAATAACTCCCCCATGATATATTTCTATGATAAGATAAGGAGTTTTCAAAATCCTCTGATTCAATAATTTCTTTTTGAGTATTTATTTTTATTTAAGCATTATCTTTTTGGTTTACCCTTAAGTATTCTCCTTTTATTTTTATTGTTGTAACACCATTTTAAATATGATGTGGATATAAATTTCACTGATATGGGGTTAATTAAACCTAATTTGAAAATTAATGAACCCTTGGACCTTATAGTAGTCACATTGTTGTTTTAAAATATTTTTTATATTTTTAAATAATTTAATTATTAATTTTTTTAAAATATTAATTATGACACTTTTCACAAAATTCATTAAATTAAAATTAAATAAATTCCAAAAAAGGTAGATGACATCAAAAAATCCCATATGAATGACTTTTACCATGTCATAATCATTAGTAAATTACTTTTCTAGAATATATTATTTAATATGGAATTTATTTTAATATTTATAATATCAATTATTTGATTCTTTAATTAATAAAGCAATCAATACATTCCCATTGAGTCATAATTGAATTTTAATATTTAATGTCTATAATTTATAAATAAAATACCACTGTATAGGTAATATTTTTTTATTTTTTATTTATATTTATAGTCAAAGCGATCATTTATATAACTCCAATGTAAAATTGTTTTATTATTAAGAGACAGGTTTCTGATATTTGTTTACTTTACATTAAATGTAATGTTTTAAATGTCCTAATAACACTAATCTTGATTAAAATGGACAAAATTTCAGACCATGGATTTTATTTGTCAGGAATAACTCATCCAGTATGTTTAAGACAAGTTTTATGGTTGTTTTTTAGTATTAAAATATTTTATTTAACTGTTATTTATCTAATTTACCCTTTAACTATGGTAAATAAAATAATAATGTTACTATTAAAAAAAATTGATCATATTTGATCACATAATCCATAATTATTACAACCATGTATGTCAATTTTTGAATATTCAATTCAATAAAGAGAATAAAATTAATTTAATGTTAATCTAGTAGACAGAATTACAAAATGTGTTTTTTCAGAAACTAAAAAACATCAAATGATTGACATGTGATTATATCAAATATAAATGAAAAATTACTTAAAATGGGAAATATTGGATTAAATTTTAAAACATCATCTAAATATACCTTTAAACCATGTAAAAGGATATTATAATAATATAATTAAATTAGGAAAAAATGTTGTTTTAAATTAAAATTAAGTATTTTTCACTATTCATTAAAAAAATGATTTTTATCAGAAAAATACAAAAAATTCGACCAAAGTAATTTGTTGTCCAATATCTAATGAATAAGATTATTTTTTTATATATAACATGTAAAAGTTAAAAATATTATATTTAAACTACTTTCTCCATCAGAAGGCAGTAAAATTACTTTTTAAAAAGATAAGAGTATTTTATGCTTAAAATTGTTTTTATTACCATTATAATCCACTAAAAATTATTATCAAAAAGTTAAAAAACTAATAAATATATGTAAACATAATATAGATAGTTATTTTACTTCCCTCCAATACAACAACTTGAAAATAAATACCTTATAAAATAATAATATTAATAATGTATTATTTTTCAGTATACCATAATCTTGTATGCAATATATGTTTTTGGTGAAACCCATCAATGTGTATTAGGTATGATATCAGACATAAAATTCCCATTTCATTAAAAATAATATCTAATTAATAGATACTAATGCATAATAAAATGTTTTATTCTATAATTTCCTTGGATGTTACAAAATGATTCTTTTGTAAATTAAAAACTTTAATAAAATAATAATAAATAGGCTTAAATAAAGTCCAGAAAAAAAAAGAAGCAAAATGGATTTTGTATCAAATTCATTTCATTGTGGAATATTTTAATTTTATGCCCTTATATTATTTTATAGTATTTTTATAGTACAACTTTTATATCTAATACAATGAATAATTAATTATTCATATAATTTTATGTTTCAATTTAAATTACTTCATCAATGACACTTTTAATGAAAAGTTACTAAGTCGTGGAGAATTCTACAAATCAATTTTTTTCTTTGGAATTTATTACTTATTATTTGTTCTTCATACTTTAAGATTTTGAGTGTAAAATAATTTGAAAATATATTATTTAATTTTAAATTGTATTATACAGATTTAAAATGTATGAACATAATTAAGTCATTGATTAATTTTAAATTTATTAATATAATCATTTTAAAGGGTTTATTTAACAGTTTATTTCTAATCGATATTCTTATTATTGAACTTTAGTTTTAAGAAATTATTTTATCATTGTCTAATAAAAACATTTAGATTTATTATACTCTAGTTATTCTTGTTATTTTTATGTAATTGAACAATTTTTTATACTCTTAGATATGTGAAATGTTTTAGAATATATTTTTATGAAAATATTACGTAATTTAATTCTTCAGTTAGAGATCCGTATTTATTCAGAACCATTTTTTCTAATAAGTATTTCAAATATTATTATAATTTTTTTAAAATCGATTTGTATTATAATTCATAAATATATTTACTGATTTTTATGGTATATAATCTTTAGGTCATTTTCAAATAAATGTTCATTTTATGTTACAAAAAATGTGAAAGGAATCATCTTATTACCTCCAAATAAAGATTTCTTATAACCATGATATTGTGTCAAATGAGTTTTCTTTTTAACTTGTATAAGATGTATGGATTTTTCCACAATCTGAACATAATTTCATTGAATCTTCCATTCCATTTTTATGATGATAATTTTAAATTGGTTGTTTTCAATGTGACATTCAATGAATATGAATATAAATATTTTTTATGATTTAAAAAGAAATTTATTAAATAAAAAAGATATTTTCTAATATAATGTTATTAAAAATATTTTTATTCATTAAAAAACAAAATTATATAATTTACACTACAATTGGTATATTTTGATATTATACAATTATTAATCTTCCTCTAAATGTTTTATGATTATTTTGACAAAAGATATTATAAATCATTGAAATCCGTGATTAGATATTGTAGTAAATAAAATTCCCACGGAATATTAACTACTCTATGAACAATGGATATTACTTTTCTTCTAAATATCCTTATTATTTATCCTGGATATGATTCTTTGTTAATCCTTATATAATTTATACATGTGTTGTTTTACATTGAATGTTTTTTGATTGATATGGGAAATATTGATGAATCAATAATATTTACTCAATACATACATTTGATAAGAATGAAAATTTTATAGAATCCAATTATTTATTTTATATATGAGTAATTCAGTGGAAAATAAAGGCATGGTTTCATCCTATTTAATAATATACCATCAATGTATTGGTAGTATCCTGGAAAGAATTAGTTTGATTTCATTATTTAAATGGATTTTTACACAATAGTTTTAAACTATCTTGTGGATGGTCTTGATGGTAAAGGAATCATATTCTTGTGAAACATGACTTTAAAAAATTTAAAATTTCATTTATTAATAATTTCATTATTAATTTCCATGATCTTTCGTGAAGGGGATCGCCCAAACAAACCTAAGTTATCTCAAGAAATGTTACAGCGCAAGATGCAATATCTGGAGATGATGAGGAAGTACGAGTCCTCGGAATGGGAGTCAGCTGGACCGGATGATGAGTTTTCAGACTATGGAGGTAAGAATGAATTTGGATATGATGTGATATAAGATGACTTGTGCTTTGCTCTACTTTTCTGCCTTTTATTTTTATTAATAAATTTGGGAATCGGGTTTTTCCTGGTTCGATCCTTCTTGCTAAATTCATTTCATTCAATGTTATTGATTAAATGACATGTGTCTTAATTTATTCACATTTCCATTCTAATTTTACCTTATCCCGCTCTGATATTAGTTTTATTGATTAAATGTCATGTCTATTTAGTTATTTAACATTATATATTGATTATTATCCTTGATATTTTTACATTTATATTATCTCTAGATAGAAATCATTTTTAGTTTATCATTAACATGAAATGTGTGTTCAGTTATTTACAGTTCCATGTTGATGATTCTTATTGATTTATGATTTCATCCTCCACACATTACCCATTATGAGAATTTAACCCCACCCTTATTTTTTCCTATTCCATATCATTCCATGAAGTTAACAATGATCGAGTTGGAAGGATATTCGAGGGATAATAATGATATTCTCAAAAATAGTTATGTTGTATTTTGTGCTTTAAAATTTAATAAAATAATCATATATGTATATATTTTACCGATACTAAAAACCCATTTGGTCATTTAGGATTTGATTATTTATTTATCATGACAATATATTACAGATGAAAATGGTTTTGTACTACTATGGTCAGGGTCTATAAATTTGGTATCATAAAAAGATTAGTATAAACCATGAATACTAGATTCAGAAAAACATAGATTATAAAACATAATCCTAGTTTAGAATTTGAGGATATATATAAAAAACATCCTAAATTTTGGTAATAAAGGGATTATCTGAATTTTCAATAAAAATATATAATTTTTTGGATAAAAAAATTCTTTTTGGTTCTAGAACAGATGTACATAGGTGTAATAAAACTGCAATGGTTTCATTAGTCATGACCCAATCATCATCTTTGCACAAAAACATGCCTTACTACACATACGATTTGACACTCCTAAGGGATATGTATAATGAAATTAATATATCTTTTCGAATACATTATTAAGGATTCGAATAGACCATGGTAATGGAAGACCTATGTTAGAGCTTTATAGTAGTATATTTAAAAGAATGTGTCTCAAAGGAATAGAAATATTTTTTTTGGAATGGAAGGGAATAAAATACTTAATTGTTGAGGAAAATGAAGTATGTGATGGAAGGAAATAAATACTATCAGAGTGATTTTTTAAAGGTTTTTGTCATAAATATGGGGAAACTGATCATTATCCATGTCAATGACCTTTTCAACAAGTTAAACCCTAGTCCAAAGAAGCTCCTCTATTGAAATAATATATATTATGTATTATTTAATTATTAAATAAATTGTAGATATATTTTTTACGAATGATATTTTTCTATAAGAATCATGAAATAGATAAATAGTCTTTTAAATTTCATTATAATATATTTCTTTATAATCAAATGTGTTATGGGTACCATCATAGTTTTATTATTTTATGATTGTTCTGAAGATCAACACATTGAAAACCCCTTTGATAATTTTTGTCCTAATAATAAAATACTACTAAGGTTATTTTGGAAGAAATTTAGGGAAATATAACCAATTGAATTAATGTATATTTTCATCAAAATTTTATTTATGTAATAATTCCTTTAAACTTTGTAGACAATAGTATAAATCTTTTTATTACCTTTAGGGTTGATATGATCTTTAACATAATTTAGATAATTTTCAAATAATATTATTTGAATATCTGAATTTGTTTTCAAAAAACCATATTATAAATTCTTATTTAATGAGTAATTTTTATTTCAAGGATTTATTTTATAATTTATTGGGACATTATAGGAATAATAATAATTAATGTTTTTTTAAAAATGTATATTTTGTGATAACCAATAGAATTTAGTAAGACCGTGGGTTTGAACCCATGACCAAGGAACAATAACTTTGTATTTCCTACCACTGGCCTACGTGATTTCATCTTTAATATATCATTGTTTTTAGTTTAATAATTTTAAAAATAAATATTAATGATTAACCAATGATGTTTTATTTAATGTTTTGAGTGTAATTAATTTTATATGATAACATGGGGATATAATATTGGGTTTGTAAAATATTTTGTGATCGCTAGAAAAAAAATTCAAACATTTATGGATCTTATAATCTGTTAAAATTGAATTATAGTGCATCATGCATAAAAAACTCCTCTCAGATATTAATTTCTTGGATTACGGTATTAATTGGATATTGATCAATAAATAACCAAATAATGAAATTGTACTTATAAAATAGAAACATATCAAATAAGTATTTTTACAAAATATTTCACGAAAGTAAAACAACTCATAAAATTTTGAAAAATGATCATAAAACATAAATATTATCCTATTAAATTCATATTGGATGAGTTAGGTTGTCCATTAAATCCTGAATTATTTTTGGTTCTGTGCCCCATTATATTTAATTTATCATTCACATGTTTTTTATCTATGACCAAAATAACTCTCTTTAATTATTAACACTTTTCATCAATTCCCATATCAATACATTCCAAAAATGTTCTCATATATATAAACATAGTTCTGTGTTATTCCATATAACAATTATACATCACATTATTTATTATTAACAATATATTTTATTAAATCCGTTTCAAGGTGGGATTTTATGAAAATAATTTTTAATTGTCAAACATTTTATTACCAAGATCAAGTTTAAATTGAGAGGATGCTATTTTTTTATCTGGGTATAATGTCATGTCACAAAATTCTAAAATAAGAACATTATTTTTGGTGGTGTATACAACATAAGACACCATGATTATATTAAAATATAACACCCCAACACATTATGAAATATATTTTTACCTAAATATGATCAATAATATATTTCGAATTACGTGAAACATAATGTTTGAATTTCATTACATGATATACTAGGTTTTTAATGTGACACACACAACACTAATTTATGATTCCATTATACACAAAGAAATATTTTAAAAAAATGAAAAATATTATTAAAATATTATTATTTAATATAATATTTAAGGCCTAGAAATTATGTTATAGGGTATGAATAGTTATAAGTAAATTATGAGAATTTTTGTTCAATTATTATTATTTATAATTAAATATTAACATTTTATAATAATAAATGTTATTTTAAAAATCATTATCTTTAATACAATAATATTTTGTTATTCTTTGTGTACATAATATATATTAATTTTTAGTAATTTTATAATTTTAATTTATGAAATTAACATAAATTTTAAAATTATACTATCATAAATTAGCTTCAGATGAATTTTTTGAATTTTAATGAAATGTTTTTAATGAATATTTAAAAAATATTGATTATTAATTTTGAAATTCCTTTTATATTAAATAATTAATAATGATACATTATATATTTAATTGTTATTAATATAAAATTAGGTCAATAATATATTTGAATATAATTATAATAATTTGTTTCATTTTCTATTTTCTTTTATAAAATTATCTAAACATTTGAAATTTTTATAATTGAAAACCAACTTTGTAATCGCGTTTGAGGGTTTAATATCAAAATAAAAATTTAATCCTATATAAATTAAATTTGTAAAAAATGGGTTTTATATTTTTAATTATAAAAATATATAATTTATAATATTTTCAACATAATTCTTGATCAAAATAAATAGTGGAATTTGAAAAAATTAATTACTGTAGTTAAGGTAAAAATGTTTTTATCATGGAGTTAGAGAAAATTGATATAGATTAAAATGACCAATCAAAGATTAAAAATATTTATTGTATAGAAATATTGTCATATAATATTTTATAATATCAAATATATAGCCATTTTGAAGCACTTTTTATGTGAATGTCTTTAAATTTTTTTTTTCTTTTGGGAAATTTTCATTTAGTTTCCAAAGAGGGTTTCCTTTCCCTATATAAAAAACATAACTCACTGTCCTTTATTATTCCAACCTATCAAGAGATTTGGATAAAACCAACACTGATAAAGCATCTCCACAATACCCATTGTAACATTATATAGCTTCTACTGCTCACAAAAATTCCATCCCTACAGTCAGTAAGAGGAGATACAAATGTGGTTATTCTTAAAGAATATAATTCTCTTAAAAAATATCATTCATCATTTTTTTTATTTTTTAATAATCAATTATGTATTAAAATTTACCATATAATCACAAATATGTCTAAAATATATTAATATGAAATTTTTATGAAATAATTATTGTCCAAGTCCACTTCCATCTAATGGTTTATGAAATCATAAATCGTGAGTATGGAAGGCTATAATCTCACAAACTGATATCTTTCATTTCTCAATTAGAAACATTCATTGATGAAAATAATTACTAATTTTCCAATTTTATATAATATTTATTATATTTTCATAATTTTTAAAATTTAATATAACATTTAACTTTTTACATTACTTGTAATTTTAAATATGGTAACATCGCCCGTGTGTACGACAGATTATCTCCTCGAGAAGTGATGTCATTAACTTTACATTTATTCATTACAAGGATTGTAATAAGGATAAAATTAATACATATGTATTATATATATGAGATGATATTTAGATAATAAAATTAATTTCTAACACATTTATTTACCCCTTCAATTATTATGTGAATGATATTGTTGCTGGTGCATACGTACAACCTATCATTAATATGAAGAAATGATATTAATTTTAAATGTTAATCATTCAAAAACAGTTGTAATAAATATTATTATCTTTAAATATGATAGTTGTGAAATATCAAATGAATATTGATATTATGAATATATATCATATAATATGAAGCAAAACATTCATGACAAAACATGTATGACAGATCAGAGAAATTAACAGATGAATTAAGGAAAATAATACAATTTTATTAAGAAAATACAGGTAAAATTAAATTTACGAATAATATATGATATTATAAGTATGAATATGGTTGTATTATTATTTAATAACATTATTAAATCTATTATACATGATTTTAAATTAGGGTCATCCAAAATAATGTGCGAGGTAAGGGTTTTCGCCTCAATTTTCTTTCATTAAAGGATATTGAAATGTTATCCACCTAGATTCTATTATATGGTTCATAAACGTCCCATTTTACATGAAATAACATGAATAATTAATTATTAATGGTAATTTATGTTTCATAATGAATTATTTCATTTAAGGGGATTGTACATAAAAATTACCAATTGATGAAGTATTCTATAAATCAATATCTTATCAATGTGTTATATTACTTCTTTACAATCATTGATATAATACGATTATGTTTGAAATGAATTTTAACTATATATTGTTTTTTATTTTTGTGAGTATTTATAATTTATACACAAAAGAAATTCATTTATAATTACTCAAATAAATTCTATAATCAATTTAAAGTGTTTATTTCACAATTTCATTTTAACCGATATTGTTTATTCTATATTTACGTTGGAGGAAATTATTGGACCATTGTATAATCAACCCATTTATTTTTATTATCTTCCGAATATTAAGTATATTTTCAATTAATATTCTAATTATTCAATTATTCAATACTTAATTTTTTTTATGAAAATCCAAAATCAATAGTAAGGTCTTGAACTGGGTGATAGTAAATCATGCTAGGATAATATTTTTCACATTCCCTCAAGAACACCTTCCCATACTCTATAGAAATTAAACTAGAAATGAATATCCATGGTGTGTCGGTGGGGGAGATTATTCCCTCCATTAAATGTGAATCACAATTGAATAACATACAGATCAAAACAAAACGCATTTAGTAAACTAGATAGAAAATAACCATCCAGGACATGAATATATAGATAATTCCAATTTTCATCGCATATAAAAAATGATATATAATTTTTTGTCTCTATAATGATTTAAATTATTTAAAAAATCATCAAGAACAATACATGTATTAGAATACCAATAATACCAACTAACTATCCAAGCTAGCATTATGAACCATGATTAGTATTATACTCCCTTATCCTAAGAAACAAGAAAATCATCAATCCAATAGTTTTATAATACAGCATTCTCTACCTATATCCATGAAAAATATATGTGTACTCAATGACATCCTAAACAATGTGTTGGATGACACATAGTATGCCACCACCAATTATGTCTTTCATAAATCTAATATGGGTGACATAACCAATAATAGTTGTTAATATATCACATGTATAAATGTAAAGAATGTTAAGTGATATATGTCCAGTGATACTATCTAGCCTACCAAGGCTACGTATAAATAAATTTTCTTCTCCCACAATAAGGGAAACTAAAAAGTGAAATAAACATATAATGTTGTCCAATAAAAAAATATAATATGGTACCCATACCAGGACTGTCATTAATAATATAACAAATCCATAAGAGTTATATAATGTAATTATGTTTATAACCTATAAAATAACCATTATATAAAATATATTGTATAATAATATTCCTGAATAAGAAGAAAAATAATGTTTCATACACAACGTATATTCCATATAGTGAATAGTATGAGACCATGAAGGGTTATATTTAATGAATAATATAGAAAATAATAGTTGTTGAGCCCTGGGATAATTTTCTTGGAATCTTGATAAACACATTAGTAGATTCACTAGAGAAAGCCGACATACCATGTCCTATGTGTGTCCAACAATTTAAGATCCATGGGGTCATATGGACCACGTATTATATGGAATCAGTATTAAAGGATTAAATAGGTCATGAAAATATACTACCATAATCAAGACCATAGAGAGTAAATTTCAATTTATTCTTATGAAATCATGATCAATGGATCTCACCCAATTCATCCACTACCAAAATCATTCTTCATCTCATTTCATTCATCATTTCAATATAATTTACATTACATGATTTCATTTAATTCATATTACAATTTCAATTTAAACACATTTAAAAGGAGGTATAACATTATACTAATCTACTCAATTCAATTTATTCATTTAAAAAAGATCACAAATCATTTGAGAGAGA
Organism: Viscum album; assembly: GCA_963277665.1. Lineage (NCBI taxonomy): Eukaryota > Viridiplantae > Streptophyta > Magnoliopsida > Santalales > Viscaceae > Viscum > Viscum album. Next base: position 1,777,390,810 of record OY728165.1, on the reverse strand, counting down.
ACACACAACCCATTAGTGGTATAACATAAGTAAAAAAGAATGGGAGTACCCTATGGGTGGCCTACATTGAGGAAAAATGACTTTCAACAATAAAACGATTATCAAGGGGAAACCTAATAGGTTTCATTATGCTCAAATCAATCATTCATATTTATTTAGAGTTGATGATAGAATTTTGTGTGTGTCATAATAGAAATTAATCTTATAAAATACCAATATCTAGGGAAATGGTGTATACAACATAATTAGTTCTATAGTAGAATACTCATCTTGTATCGACCGTTGATTCGATCCATATCAGCAAAAAATAAAGAATTGATGAAAACAATAAAAATAGAGAATATTAGAATAAACCCAAATAACTCTATCAATATTAATAGAAACAAATATTTGAGGAATATGAATGATTAAATAATCAAAATGAATCCAATGAGACTGACGATGTTCAATTATGACACTGGATGAAAAAATGGTGACATGTTGAGATTAGGCTTGAAGATGGAATCAAATGGGAGGATAAAACACAATATATCCATTGGGAAGAAGAAAATAAAAAGATATTTTAAGAATTAAACTCACTAAGGGAAAAAATTTATATATTCCCCAATAAAATACGTTCGCATGGTTTGGCCATAAGACTTGTCAAATAATTCACCAACTATATTCATTTTACTGATTCATGGGGACCTCACACAGTTTCATTTGTAGAGATTGGATAAATATATAGAAAATGTACTATAAAAATCTTATAAAATATACATATCCCCCACACATGCATTTATCCCACTGTACAAGGTTCCTTAAACCTCATGTCATTCACTATCCCACTATCATATCCTCACATGGTTTATAAAATAGTGTGTCCTAGGTCGAACAGTTTATCCAAAAAGTGGGTCATAATAGTTTTTCTCCAAAAGTCTGACCCCCTTCATTGAACATTCCTGAGTCACCCTAAAAACCCATGTAATCTCTTAATTCACTCATAATATTTCAAATCTAATGAGTTAAGCATAAATATTAATGATTCATACCACGTAGGAAACCTAGGGATTTTACAATCATCCCCCTAGAAGCATTTTGTCCTCGAATTTCCCATCCATGTGTTTTTAGGATTCAAACTTGAATAACAATAAGAATTTATCATGTAAATCTCCTTCACACTCCCAAATCATATTATGTGAATTTATATTCCACCATAACATCCATACTAATGGAACGTATATAACTCAGAGAAACATCATGCACTTTTTAATAATATGAATATGATACTCATTAAAGGTTGCAACAACATTTAACTCCACCAGATATAGGTGAATAGTTTGTCATGGTTATGACTGATAAATGTTTTATAGAGAACATGGAAGTCTACCTGAATGTAATAATTCTTCATAGGTTACTAAAATTGATCGGTTATCGACTCAGCTCTTTCTAGAATCTCAAATAGCCTAAAATATCATGGTGAATTATATCCCTATCTCAAAATACATTTATGTTGTTGCATTGATGAGACATGTAAAATGACTCAATCCCCTATATCAAAATCTAGAGGAATTTGACATAAATCATCATAAAATTCTTATCCAGACAGTGTGGTATCCACCAATATTTGAAATAGCTTTTCATGTTATGAAGTCTTCGAATCAAGGATTGGTACAAGAAATGCAACCAATACTACATAAAAGTAGTATAAGGGTAATCACAATGAAAAAATGTACAAATTATAATATGTTTCCATCTATATATTATTTTAATATTAATTATTTTATGAGAACTATAATAGTGGAATATGCCTCTCCCAATAGGCACTAAAATTCAGAAAGCATACTCTCAACATGTCATCTAGCACCTCACTCATGCACATGGACAGTAGATAGGTCTTTTGGTAGTATTCAATGCTCATTATAACCTATGTAACCAAAACCATCTAAATACATTATATAAAAGTTATATAATCCGAGCATCAATAAAAGATACAATGGTCCAAGGAAGCCATTTAAGTCGCATTTTCTACAAGATATACCACCTCCTATGATCATCCACTAAGAATATCACAATGATCAGTAGGAAATGAACAACCTTCATTATATTATCCTAAAAAACTAATTCAACATCACTACCTTGATGAGAAGATGGATACCTGATGAAAAAAATCAATCATAATATCCTCCAATTCCAACTTGGTAATATGTCAGGAATATAAAATCCCAACAGATTTTTCATGTTCAAACTCTACCTACTAATAATTGGAATACGTCTTGAAAACACCATTAAATCACATTTCATCCCCATCCACTAATACTAGTGAAATTAATCATGATATATCTTCATAATGTCAAGATGCACTTCCCAAACTGAGGCATGAAACTCCCACAAATTCAACACACTAAGGTCTTCTAGAACACATAAATGAGCACATATATTAAAAAATTCATCATCATTAATGGTTCAACAATGACACGAGTCTTCAAATTAGACACTCTCATATAGGACTAGGCCCTTATAATCTGTTAACAACCCCATATTTACTCTATCTAGAAGGGTAGAGGTCACAACTATAGATGAAATAAAATTCATCCCCTGAATATCCTTCACCTCCCACAATATCTTTAAAATAATTCTATAATATTCCACACACTACGGGATTCTAAAACTGCTTATAGTTGAGTCCTCTTCTTAGGGAATCAAAAAATATATTTACCTTTTGAATCTTTTTGAGATTCTCAATATTGAATGACCGTAGGTACTCAACCAAAATTTTCTATCATAAATTTAGATCATGTTGTGTAAATATTTACATGAGTATTTTATAGTTTGTGTACTCCAAAAAATGAAATCATTGTAAATAATTCCTCCAAAATTATATGAAATTAGATACAAATACTATCCCAGGATTGTATATCAGGAAATCTCTCCCATGAGTCCCCAACATCCAAGACCCGTACACCATAACTCTATCCCCCTATATCAGAACAACTCCAAGCCCAATACCTGATGCATCACAATACATAGTGTATCATATTCCCATCTCTAGAAGAATCAGCATCTGAGATAAATTAAATCTCCTTTTAACCCCTTGATAGGATGTCTCAATTGCATCTGACCATAAAATCGTCAAACCATTCTCAGTAAATATTGTAAGAGTTTTTTCTATAAATGAAATGTATTGTATGAAATTCATTTAATATCAAGATATCCTTATGTAACTATGTATTTCAAAAACTTTCATGGTATAACCCCAAGAAACTATATCTCTCACATTCTTTGGGAAAACAGATACACCATTCTATGAGATAATATGATGTATGGAGTGACTCTTATACATCCATAATTAGATATTTAAGAGATTATCATATAAAAAATTATCTCATTGTGTGTCTAAAATTATCTCAAGATGTTTGTCATGGTGATTTTTATTGTATGAATAAAACATGATATCACCCAAATATACCCCCACCAAAAATGTATATAAGTGTAAAAAACTTTGTTCACAGCACCATGAAATATTATAACACATTTTTCAGACAGATATACATAACTAAATACTTTTACAGACCATACCTTCTACGATAATATGTACAAGGTATGTATGGAGGATAAACATGCCCTAGGTAATATCCTGACCTCAAATAAATTTCTATGAACAACAATGCTCCTAGGATCTTCTAAAAATGGTCATTTATCAAAGGAAAAGTATATTGGTTCTTTTCCTTCAACATGATCAATTTTTGATAATCCAAATATATCTCAGGAGTTAGGTCCCACGTATTCATGTAAAGTTCCAACAAAACACCACTAATATGTATTAGTTCATATAAACCTATTTTCTTTCACATCCTCCATTGAACTCATGGGATCATGAAACACCATTTATACATCTGATATGGAGGAATGTATACTAGGATAGATCCCAGAACTATCTTGATATAAAAATAAACCACTACCATTGGAGGTTAACCAAAAATTTAGTCAATGAAAATGTTCCAAAAATGACCAACCACTAGAGGTAAACCTACAAGAGAAAATCAAACATCATCGAGATATAATATACCAATTAGGTCATTCAGCATTCCCCTAACATGCTGCTTAGTTCAATCTTTACCATCCTAGACATCCCATTCACCATTATTAATAAAAACTCACCTCTCTAGTGATGTGAGGCAATCGTTTGGTTATATACATCTAAATTGGATTTTAATAAATTTTTCATTCAATACAGAGTATGATGTAAAAATCTACCATTTTGAGTAAAAAATGATGCCAAATAAAGTGAATACCAAAACATTTGAGGTAGAACTCATTGAACTGGCATAAACCCTTAATTCTAATTCCCAATGAAGTATCCAAGGTCATAATGGCATCAGAATAATGATCAACAAGACCAATGATGACTACCATTGTTACATATATTTAACTTTTTCATGACCCAATATCAAAAAAAGGAAGATACTAAAGTATATGACACTATGATCATACCTATCATCGTATATGGCTCGATGGTATTCTCCTAAGGTGTAGGTTGTATAGAATATATCTGGTTTGTATCATGACCCTATAAAACAACCTCACTTCATAGGTTCAACACACTATATTATATATTTAAAAATTGTTTTTGGATTCCTTATCAATGAACACTACCTCCACCTAAATGATCAACAATAATCTTTCTTCCATACTAACAAGGATTTCTTAATACCACTCCCAAAAATGGAATAAAAGTAAATCCCCATACAATGATAACTGGAAGGAGGGTCTTACAAAAAAAATAATGTGGTCTATTCCACCACAATATATATAACTTAATGGATCTCTATCATAATAAATCTTTATATTTCACAATATTCAAGAATAATGAATGAAAATAGATCTACTAGAACTAACATTCGTATTGGTACTACCATCAAGAGAACCATTAAAATGTTATTTTCTTCGACTGGAATCTAAGCCACTTGGTCGAGAGGCTATCTTTCTATGGAAAGTATCCCCATGATCCCTCAGTTTCCACTTTTGTATCTTCCCGGTTTGGGGTGCCGCCTAGAGTTTCCTCTACCTGGTTGGCCACATGGCCTCAAGTGCATTTCCCCAAACACCAGAGGATGTTGACTAGTAGAGGTGGACTTGGATGTATTAATGGTGGAACTATGCCCTCATTTTCATAGCAACAAAGCTGAACCATCAACAAAAAATCAAGGAAGTTGTAATAATACCATACAATAGTAAACAATAAAAGACTATATGTAAATAAACAACTGGAACACATATATAAATTATGTGTGATATATTTATAGGGATGATGCCAAAAAACTCTCAATGTTGAAACAAAGTACTATAACAATGTTCAATAGAAAAACAAGTAAATAACTCTAATGGCATCTCAAGCCTCAGCTTGTTCACATGCTCTCAAACTCTACAACAATAATGTTCTTGAAGTAGAAGTCTATGTTTCCTTATCTTTACCTGTAGCAATATATACTATTTAGAACCAAAAGCATCACCCAAAAAATATGTAAGGCTAATCCTAGTAGGAATCCACTCTAAGATCAATGCAAAACTTTCAGTGAATATATATAGCACGAAATATTAAATATGAAGAATAAACAATGAAGTAATCAAAGTAAACAATCCTATAGTTTCAAATACATTCACTTACATTTATCATAGTATCTCTCAGTTTTAATTATATATGGGAACTATTATAACATTTTGATATGACATTGAAAGATAAGGAAACTACAATTTAAGAAGTGGATGAAGAATTATTAACATTATTTCAATAATAATAAACACATTTATATATAAAAATATACATAATAAATTCAAACCAAACTACCAAAAGGAGTTGGGTCTAAGGCACACACTCACCAAATTCAAAAAGATAATATAAAACAAATCATATTAAATAGGTATTCAAGAAAATTAAGGAAAATGGTGCTTAGGTATGAGAAAATATTGAATGATTAGTATTGAAGATATTATGGAAATGTAATAGAATCTACTATGATAAATACTTCTAAAATGTTTCTATGATAAAGTCGATCAATATATTATTTTAAATAAAATCAATCTTTGATTACAAAAAATGGATAACATATGTAAATTTTTTTTATAAATGATTATTTAATTTATGAAATCCATATGACACAAATATAACAGTTTATTAGGTTGAAGAGTTATAATAATTTTTATATTCTATGGATATCCATTTATATATTGAAGCATGAAACATGATTATTGGATATCCGTTTTGTTGAGGATATAATATAATTTCGTTTCACTATGATATAAAATGATCCATGTTTCTATAAGATGTTTAATGTAAGTGCCATCAATTTTCTTTTATTATCTGTTCATGGGAAATTAATATTGGGAAACAAATTGAAAATATTATATTCTGGGAAGAAATTGTTAAATTTATTCTAATCCATTGATAAATTCGATGAATAAGCCTATATTATAGTGATCAAGATATATAATGATAAATATCATAGGCCTCTCAAGATCATTCAATGTATATATATTTACAAGGTGTACAAAATGTACTATATATAATAATAAAACAGAGGATTATTCCCAGTTTCACATGGTATTAATATCCCCAAAACGATGTATCTCTAGAACTATGAATAGATTGAGGGAATGGGTATAATCAATTGTTCATAATCAATGGTATCTATCATGTGTGTCATGATATATAATATGAATGATTTCATATTTTCCTTATGTTTGGTGGGAAGATATCAATCAAATCTAGGAAAACCTGATGGGGAAGATGTAAAAACCATTTTGAAGTACATTAGATTTACAAAGGATATATCCCTAGGTTGTAAATGAGATGAGGAGATAGTAGTGATGGGATATATAGCCCAAATTCCATAAGGCCATCTTTTTTTATTTTATTATAGATAATCCCCCTTCCATGTATTTTGTGGTTACCGATTATACAATAGATTCAATGTATATAAAAAATATCAATTATGATAATATAAAAAAATCTATTTTGGATTTTTTAGATGTAAATGTTAATATAAAAAAAATTCGGGTTAATTGGGTATTCAAAAAAATGATAGAAAATGGTGGTTAGGTAGGATAATATATTGAATGATTAGTAGTGAAGAGAATATGAAATGTAAAGGAATCTACTATGATCAATACTTATTGCATGTTTCTATGGTAAAGTCTACCAAAATATTATATGAAATAAAATAAATATTTGATTATAAAATATGGATAACATATGTCAAAAGATTGTTATAATTGATTATTTAGTTTAATAAATCCATATGACACAAATATAATGGTATATTAGGTTGAAGAGTCCTAATAATGTTTGTATTCTATAGATATCCATTTATATATTGAAGCAAGAAACATGATTATTGGATGTTCGTTTTGTTGAGGATATAATATAATATAGTTGTATTATTATATAAAATGATCCATGTTTCTAAGAGATGTTTAATATAAGTCCAATCAATTTTCATTTATTATTATCTCATGAGAAATTATTAATGGGAAACAAAATGAAAATATTATATTCAGGTAAGAAATGGTTAAATTTATTCTAATACATTGAAAAATTTGATGAATAAGCCTATATTATAGTGATCACGATATATAAGGATAATTATTAGAGGCCTCTCAGGATCATTCATTGATTATATATTTACAAGGTGCATAAAAGGTACAATATATTATAATAAAAGAGAGGATTAAACCTAATGTCACATGGTATTAATATCCCCAAAAAGATGTGTATCTAGAAATAGGAATAAATTGAGTGAATGGGTATAATCAATTGTTCATAATCAATGTTATCTATCATGTATGTCATGATATATAAAATAATTGATGTCACATTTTCCTTATTTCTGGTGGTAATATATCAATCCAATCTAGGAAAACCTGATGAGGAAGATGTAAAAACCATTTTGGTGGGTTGGACACACAACTTTAGAGAAAAGGACCTAGAGGGTATCACACTATGTGTGTCTTTATGTTCAAATTATTCCATGGATTGTGAGTTCATGACATAGTGGGACCCATGTGTAGGAGATGGTGAATGTTCATGTTTTTTTGAAAACACGTAAAGTAATTAAATTATATATTTCAAGTTTATAATAGTTATGATGGAATTTCATTAACAAGGTATTATTTTTTATCATAATTGATTATTATAAAATATAATTTCTTAAATTAAAAATTGATGTTTAAGTTTCAATAAAATATTTTAGTAGCATAGAATATAATTTAATAGTTTTCATTTCCTTATTTAAAAAGTAAATGTGTTAAAAATCTGTAATAAAATATTTCTGAAATTTATTGAAAGAATATTTTTTTTAAATATTCAAAATGGTCTTATATGATGGTTATTGATTTCCAGGAATCAAATAAAAACTTTTGAATTTATAAACAAGCTATAAATTTTTGAATTTAACGCTTTAATTGGGTGTTAATATATTTGGATGAATTTATAGAGTTAATATCTTTTCTTCTCTCCAATCATGGTTCTAGAGAGAGATTTCAATGTAAGAAGAAGTATGGATCAATCCCACAATCTTGATTGAGAATACATTATTCTCACTATCAAAGTGAAATTGTAAATATCTAATATATTTAATGATAGAACCATAGAATCATTTATTTCTACTCCCAAATATCTTGTTAACAAGTGTAAAATTTAGAGGATTCCTTGAAAGATACCCTTGATCCACTATAAGATAATTGTAATTGAATTGAATTGGTGAATTCAAATGACCAATGTACCATTTTTTAATTTATTGAATTTCATTTTTCATATTAAAATAGAAGTGATGTAATCATTTAAGAGATATTGGATATGGGATTTTTGATTCATTGTATTTATTATGAATTTTAACAAGTTTTTATTTATATTTTAATTAATTATATATCTATATGACCTAGGTTCCATCAGGACCCCTATAAAATTTTCCACCCAGAACACATACTATCAAGATGATTTCTAGATAGATTAGTTCAATATCATGATCTATTGGAGCTACCACTCAGTCATTCTGAAACAAAACCATATAGAAAACATATGGTGAAATTGTCACTTCCACCCCCATAGAGGAGTTCTAATTAGTTATCATAGTTGAGTATGAAATATGACTATAAGGGGGGAATTTATGAAAATTCCACACTATATCATATAGAATAAAAATAAAAAAACATGGAGAAAAAGAACAAAAAACACACATATCATAGACCACATAATGGATTAAAACATGGTTTAGCTGATTAAGGTTCCCTAAAATCATGGAAAAAAGGAAAAGAAATATATATGGCCCAAGAAAAGCATATTTTTCATACACAATTTTCCCATCCATATATATATATATATATATATACTTAAGAAAAGAATGCTCTAGATCAAATAAGATAACACTAAAAGAACAAATAATAAATATTATAATGTATTTTAATTATTTGGGAACTATCTAATTCAAGAATCATGAATTTGATATGTGACTCTAGTTTCCTTTACATGATACCAAGACACACAAAAAACCCCACAAATAAGTATATCAACACCAATTGCATCACCAAATGTGAATTAAATCAAATGTATCATTGAATAATAAGAGAACTAATTTCCCGTTCTTGGAAACTCAGATATCAACTATTCAATGCTAGTCAGGCATTGAGACAGTTCCCTTACTAGAGTCTCAACCATCATAACTCCAATATATGATATCCAGGTAAGAAAAAAATGATAGTGACCCTGCCACTCTGATACTATTTTTTAACCCTTCGACCCAAACTACTGGGCTTGATATCGAATTTCAAATGACCTAATTTCTGCCTCAACATATGAATGATTTTTCTGAAATATGTAATTTTCTAAAAGATATAGCATGGGGAAATTATTCCATTGTTAAAAAATAACTATCAGTGTACATAATTCAAGTGATAATGATAAAATAAAAAATAAGTAATAGATAAATCATTAGAGCATCATCATATATATAAATCACAAATCAATGAAATAATTCCATGGAATGTTTGTCTCACAACAAAAAATGATGAAAATGATCTCCATATTAAATTGATTCATATATGAGATAATGGTAACAAGGATAAAAATTAGTCATCAAATCCCAATTTCCATCAAAAAATTTCATCACAATTCTGCTAATCACTATCAACTACCTACCATAGTGGCCTTACCCTTCACAATGTTCGAGTTTCTGAAATCCACACACACACTAAAATTCAAGTTTCATGTCAGATTAGGAAACATAATAAAAAACTAATAATGTTTCAATAAAAATGATGGATAATATATAATGGTCTGTGATATAAATGTAAACAAGCTATAGAGTATTAATAAGTATTTCACAGAAATATAACATACACTGTGGGTCCTTAGTGATAGACTCAACCTAAATCAACTACTTATAGGATTTAAATCAACCATCCACCTAAAACATCCTCCCTCAATGTGATATCCCGAAATAGTTTTTAAACTGGAACAGATCACCCACATACATTATAAAAAATGACTAACACATCCCTCTAAGGGGGATTTTTCATATGGATAAACCAACCTTCTATATTATATAATACAGGTCATTCCCCAAATAAATACTTGATTAACATATAAATATCATTTATTATGAACAATGATTCATAACCCTTACAAACACACAAGTGAGAAAACATCCAGAATATGTATCTCGAGGGTACAAAAACACACAACATGTGATTAATCATTGAGTATAAGTCTAATTTGATTAATTGTCATGACATAATAGAATGATATGAATTCGTATGAACATATTCTAATGAAAAATAACTCCTACCTTAGGTGAAATAACATTTCTATTTTATGTGTAAGTATCCATGTTAAAAATGTACTTCTTCAAATCTTATAGCCATCACAATTTCATTAATTTTTAAAAAAATCCAGGACAATGTTTAAATTGAAACCAACCCTAAAATGTAGGATATGATCACACATAATTGATAGGATCCACTTTATATAAGGTCTTGGTCTAAATGATATAAATAAAATAATTCTCCAAATTTGGTTGTCCATTCGTTTAAGGAATAAAAATTCTCTTGTCAGAACATTCAATAAATGTTAGATTCCATAAAGATATCATGAATCTAATTCGGTTTGACCTAGTAAATAAGATTGAATTAATCTAGATAATGATAAAACCCCTCATATGTGAGCATTGGATGTAACCATTATTTGGGAATTGAATGGATGATATAGAAATACCTGAGAGATTCAAAAATCATCAAAAGAGAGATACAACGTAATGAGTTCCAAATGAGGCATAATAGAGTGAAAAATTAATACATGGGTTAGGTTTTTAATATAAATCAACATAATGTGACATGACATACTAGGCCCTGAATGATGACATTGTCAAGCTGGTGGCTTCCACCAGTTAGCTTATTGTTCTTGGGAAGAAATATTCTTCCAACAATTTCGTCAATTATGGTATGTCGGATCTCTAGTCTTAATATAGTTCTTGAATAATCCACTGACTGGCCAATGAAACCCCAGAAGATATCTTGTTGGACTGTTGTATCTCTTCATGATATACAATCATCCCCTCACCTCTCCCTATTAGATTTCATTATCTAGAATACCGAAACACATTAAAATATATTAAAACATATTTAAAAATATATCTATACATTATAAAATGAGTAATAACATAAATTGTGGGTCTCACAATTATATTCATCCAAAATAATAAATTAAATGATTTTTATGGTTATAGTAAAATATTTATGTATTATCTAAATATATCACTATTTTTTTATGTTTCGTGTTTTTTGTGCAAAAATATTTCAAATAAATTTACATAATTAAAGGAGTATGTACAATGTTACTCAATTCATTAAATTCTCTCAATTAAATATATTACACCCTCAAAAATTAAATTATCACATAATAATTTAAATAGATAATAGAATATAAATTATAGATATGACTTATTGAATAATATTTTGAGAGATATCAACCATAGAAACATATGATACATGTATATTTATGAATAATAGTCTTATCCCTAATATTGAGAGTTTCTCTAAATGTTTGGGATAAGAGTGTATGTTATTTGGTATCCGGACCAACAATATATAATTTGATTCAAGGGGTTGTTTTTTATGTTATTATATTGATAGAAATATTAATGTATAATATGAATTTTTTTTCCTTTCGCCAAAAAATCTTTTAAATAAGTGAAGGGAACCAAAGCATCGCTAAATTCCTATCAATTTTTTCAAAGAAAATTATAATAATATTTACAGAAGGAACATTACTAAAATATTTGACATGTAATATAACAATAATTTTAGTAAAATATTTTTTCTACAATCATATCATCTATGTGGTGATTTAATGATTATATAAAACTAATTAGATATATTGGTGTTCAAAGGATAAAATTAAAATAATACACATAAAAATAAATATTGGAGGGTACATGTACCTTAAATATCAAGATAAACATATAGATTAATTCTTGAATTGGTATTCGATTTTAGTCATTGTTTCCATGATTAGTGATTCTTTCCTATTTATTTAGCCATGGGATTAGGGTGTTGACTTGGGTGATGATTATTTACCCAATAAATAATACATTTATTTATTAATGGATCCTTAGGATGAACTCTATTTATCTCAATCATGTTTACTAGAGTCTTTATATATCTTGGATATTATTAATCTTGATGACTACCTCTTCTAAAAGTAAAGAATCATAAAATACACTTGAAAAAAATCAACTAGAGATTCATTATATATTTTTTATATTTTACAAATTTATCTTTTTTTCTTTCACTATCATAATAGATTGATCTTTCATGAGAAACACTATTTATATTCATTATTTTGTTTCGTACCTATAATATGTTCACATTCTAAATCATATATATTGATATTTGGTAGGGAATACTGTTAAGGTTTTTCTCTCTAACTCCCATTTGGATGATTCAATCATTTAGGTAGTCTGAATATTACCCCCCACAACCATGGTTATAGCATATTAATATCATTACAAAAATAAAAAGGTTATACATGAGTAATTTATCATTAATAATATGGGTCTTTTTTCACAATCAATTACATAAAAGTGATTATTCTTTAAAAACAGTTACCTTTATTATCATAATATCTAGTAATTACTTTATTTCAACTAAAATCAATTAATGTTTATAATTGTTTATTTTATGTTCGATTATCTTATACTTATAAACCTATTAAAACATTATAACTATGAAATAAATCCATCCTAGTGATTCACAAATATAATGTGATCAACAGAGAATATATCCTAATTGTGTAAAAATATGTGTAGAGTAATTCCTATTTTTCATATAATATGTGATGATTAAGCTAACACCAAATCTACCGTTTCCATTTTTATTACCCCTATGTATATTTTTGAAAGAGCCTATATGAAATTATAATATCCATTCCAGTATTTATTGCAAGTAAATTCACCCAGTCAAGATATTACCAATATTTTAGGATATCAACATATAATTAGACACATTTTTAGGGAATTTATAGTGGTTCTCTTATCCAAATTACTATAATAACTAAAATAATCCTAAAAAATATATAAACCCTACTATGATAAAAACTATAGAAAAAATGAATAAAAATACATAAATAATACAATGATCACCCAATTAAATTAATTTATATAACAAAATTATCTCAATATAAAGATATAAAGGATAAGTTTCTTGGAGACTAACTACACACACATATTATTTTATATTAACCATTGAAATTTATCCTTAAATTTTATCCTCTAAACTCTATTATAGGTATATCAGAGGATATAATATTCTTCATAAAATGGGGAATGGAAATATAAGAAATGTATGATATTGAAATATCCTAAATGAAATATTTCAAACTACTAATAAGAATTGGAACATAAACATGAAGAAAACATGAAAAATGGATAAATATCAGATCAAATGATAATGGGATCATATATCAAAATCATAATAATGGATTACACATTGAGGATCATGGAATAGAAAGATAATAAAAAATAAAGGTCCCCAAAACGTGGTATAAAAACGCATATCGTAAATAAAAAACCATTAAACCATAACACTATAAAGTTAAATATTTTATGAACATGAAGTTTAATAAAAATTTGGATGAAATCGGAAATAATTAATAAAACAGGGGAAAAAAGTGGAACAAACACAAGAATAGGTATGAATAAAATAGTGAACCAAGATTCACCAACTGATTAAAATTACATTGTAGAGAATGAATCACTATGTGATTCCTAAAGTGGAAAAGACATCGCTATATAATTTTAATCGTATAAGGGGCATCACTACCTGATTTTTCTAGCGGAGAATGATTTCCTTACATGATTCCCATAATGGAGCAAGCATTCTATAATCAATCCCCATAGTTATCTCATGAGATACAAGACCTTATATAATATATTATAAGGCGATATTATACCCTAATCATAATCATATATACATATCAGTTTCACAGAAAATAAAATCATTCATCTTACCATAAATATCCCATTGATTGGAAATTAGTTTAATAATATTTCCAATTGGTATAACCTAAATGAAAAAATAAGATCATTTCATTTCAGAAACATGACAACCAAATAGAGTATTATAAAATATAACATTTATGGAGATGTATAAATCATTACCACATTAAAGAATAATCATTTTAAAATAAATATAAATAAAAAAGGATCATTCATATAAAATATTTAGTAATATCTCTATTAAATAAATTATTTTTATCTAATATGAATCAAATATTTTTTTTAAATAAAGAAAAAAATTCCAAAAAATTTACTTTAAAATAATTCTAATAAACACACCATTAAATAAAATATAATAGATGTCAAAATATTTAACCTGTATGGAAAAAATATAATATCATGGAAGAGAACAACATTTTTAAATACTTAAAACACATTTTTCAAAAAACCAATTTTGTAAAATAGATATTGAAAACTCTATTTAAAAATAAATAACTAGAATAAAAGTATTTTTAGAGATAAAAAATTTTGATTTCCATCTAGTGAAATTATATTATTTATAAGAAGTAAAAACATGTATATAGATAAAAATACAATTAAACTAAAAGGAAATTATTTTTCAATATAATTAAATTTTTTATGAAATAATTAATTCATTATGGAATAATAAATGAGTTAAAACATGATTTCCCCTTAAAATAATGACTAAATAGAATATAAAATCCTCATATCATATAATAAATCAGTATAGAATGATAAAGATTAAACTATAGTTATTATAACTCCTAGAAAATATTTTAATCCATAAAAAACTCACACACCATTAATATATTAGCTGAAAATCATGGAATTATTTCATCAGCATAAAAACTATACAATTTAATAATAAAAATGTATTAACTCGAGGGAAAAATAATCTCTTATAAATATTGAATAATTAGGATAATAATGTTTTTATTATGTAAATATTTGCACAAAAACACCTAGAAATAAAAATTTTTCTTAACAAAATTTGTTCTCATAATTAAAAACGGAGGGAGAGAGTCTATGAGTAATTTTAGAATACTGGATACTATAAAAAAGGATTATGAAATGATTTTAATGAGAGATAAGCGTAATATCTCTTAATTAAGTAGTCATTTGAAAATAAAATGATTGATTTTGAAATCATCAATGTATAATCATAAGGAAATAATAATTACTATAAAAAAAGAAGAAGTTGAATCAAATAAAGAAGGATGAGAAATCCTACATTTCTAATTATATTTTTATATATTAGGAGGACCCTATTGAACTATCAAAAAATACATGGTAGTGTTTAGAGTGGAATATGGAAGGGACCTATGTGATAAATCCCCTTTGGCGGTGAGGGAAAATATAATGGGTGAGTGTGATCTCATTTTATAGATCAAAAGGGGGATTTTCCATGCAATCTAGTTTTATGTAAGGGTATGAATGGGCTAGCATCGGTATTAGGTGGGATTGGGGAGTTATATTAATTAGGTAAAGAATTGGTTGGTGAGACATGATAGTATTACATTAATACATAATAAGCCTTTCTAGAATCTATAATTGGCATTTTAATTTTTAAAAAACCAAGTTACATTATTAACCCATTTGGAACTTTATGAATCATCATTAAAAATTAATCATGGTAATTATTTTATTACTATAATTATAATATGACAATTCATACGAAATATCTATGGCGTTTGACAGCACTGAAACCCTAGATGGAGCTTCGGGACGATTTCCCTCCGCTTCCAAGAGTTGGACGGGAGGCGAAGGACAGGGCCTCACCACCTCCATCGCCTCAGAAACTCTTCATCCCTTTCTCGAACCCCAATTATCTCCCTGATTTCCCGACGATCTCGATATGTCCGAAGGTTCCAGATCTTCATCAGGGGGCTCCTCAGCTGCCGATCTCTTCATCTGAATTCCTTGAAGCTTCGAGTCACCTAGATTTGATGCTGGTTGCTCGCTTCGATCGCAGAAGGCCCTCGGTTGACGAGTTTTACCGTTTCATTTTCGGAAAATGGGATTTGCAGGAACGTGTTGTTGTTGGGCTGCTAGACAGCAGACAATTCATGATCCGCTTCAACTCAGAAGAAGATTTGATTCGCGCCTAGTCTAATGCGCCGCAGAGATGAAAAGGGTTCCGTTTCTTTCTCCTTCGATGGTATTTTGATCTTCACATGAACCACGATCCGTCAACCACTGCGACGTGGGTTAGTCTTCCGCAACTCCCAATCCCTTTTCAAAACCCTGCTATTCTTCGTATGGTTGGTAATTTGGTGGGGCGATACCTCTGCTCGGATGTCCGAACATCCACTGTAAGTCATCCTGTGAATCTGCGGATCTGCGTGGAGGTGGACATGGCTCGGCCTGCTGTCAACTGGGTGTGGTTAACCGTTGGTGAGGAATTTCATTGGAGGCAACCCGTGGTGTTTGAATCCTGGGCTGGTTACTGTGACAATTGCCATCGGTTGGGGCACCTTGTGTCGCACTATGGCTCTGAGATGCTGAACAGACGACCTCCGAGCCGGGAAGAGAGGTTGGTCGAGTCCCCTAGCCCGGGTGCTCTGCCTGTTGGGAGTGTTGCTTATGGTTCTGCGGTTGATGTGAGGAAGCGATCTGTTTTCCCTGCGGGGAGCGGTGCTGAGGCTTCTATTAATCCTTCTATGTCTGCTGTTCTCGGCAGGATCAAACATGACTTACATTTGGGTGAGCATGTGTGATGTGTTATTGCCAGCGAGGGTTGTGGCTTAGGCGAAGGAGGAGGTTCTGCTGGTGACCTCAGTGTGGTGAGGGAGTCGCAGAATGGGGTGGGTATGCTGGCTCCTACTGGAATGGCTAAAAATGGGGGCAAAGAGGCAGGAATGGTGGAGAATGGAATACCGGATGAGATCAGAAGAGGCAGTGGCGGTTTAGAGAATGTTGTCTTTGAGAATGGGGTGCAAGGAAGGGCTGCAATGGATGGGATGGTGGGCTTCACTGTGGCCACTGCAAATCGGTTTGAGGGGTAGGAAAATGAATCCAGAGAGGAGGACTCCTCCTTGGTTGTATTCCAGCACGAGTCTGCTATGCAGGAAGATGAAAATAGATCAACAGAGGTGGCGTGAGGGGATTCAATTACTCAGGAATCTCTGGAACAGTAGAGATGTCTTGCGGTAATTGATGACAGTGGCCAATGTCAGCAGCCTAGTGGTGAGGATGGTATGCTTCAGCAAGTGTGTATCACTAGAAAGTGGGGAGATTGCTACGAGAGCGATCAGGATTACTATGGTGACATGAGAAAACCCTCCTTCAGTGATGTGGTCCATGGAGGGAAGACAAATACGATTAAAGCTCCTGAAGTCTTAACTGCTCCACCGCGGCGGAGGGCAAAGAAAGACTACTCATATCTTCCAAAGCCGTTGGCCACCAGATCCTCTAGAGGCAATGATGAGCTATTATCCTTGGAGCTTATGAATTTGCGAAGGAAATATGCCAAGGTTCTTAAGCGTTATGAAAGCTCGGAATGGGAAACAACCACAGTGGAGGAAGAATATAGAGATGGGTATGGTGTTTGTGATATGTAACTTGCTTTCCCTTTGGCTTTTGGTGCGTGTTTACTGTCATTTTCTTTTATTTTAATAAATGGTCAGGGAATTCTCCCTGGCTGAGCCTTCCTGGTATCTACCTGATGAATCATAATTTTAATACCTTCTCATCTATTACAATTGAAAATTATTTGAATATTTACTTTTAAGATAAAACATAAAATGTTATGAAAATATTAGTTTTAGTGAAATTTCTTGTTAATCATTAGGTATTTATAATCTTATTTTACATTATTTACACGTCAAATGGGTGTTAATTCCATAAAATATATTTTTGAACAATATATTAATGTCTAAATTAAATATAGTTCCATTTAATTTATAAAAAATTCACAATATTTAGTATGGTATCATTATTTGAAATAAATAACTATTTTACCATAATTACACATTTTTACATAAGGTAATACAATAATTATTCATAAAAATAAGGTTTTTATTATTAAATAATTTATACCTTCTGATTATTAATTTTAAACAAATTTTATTATATTAATTTTCTAAAACATATAAAAATTACATTCCAAATACTAAATTTATTGTGAATTTAAATAAATTATTCAAAAAAAATATTATTTTAGTTCTAAAATGTAAAATGTTTGTTTATGAATTCAAACCGACATTTTTAAATTGAAAAATTAATTATAAAATTTATTTTTAGTATCATAATTTTTTTTCATGAATTTAGAAATCATACATATATACTAATATTGTTATACAATCATGTTATTTATAAAACATTATTCTTAAAATGGATATCTAAAAATAATTACCATTAGACTAATTCAAAAAATATAAAATATTTATATGATGAAATAAATTTTATAGTTATTTTTCCTAAATTAATATTCTGAAATTTATAAATTTTACTATTAAAAAAAATTGTGTAATACAATGAAAATATTTTTTTTAGAAAACGACTCATTAAAACTGGACATATTCTTTTTTTATTTTATATATTTTAATAATTAGTGTTAACCAAGTGATTATAAATATATATATTTCTATTAATTTATAATAATTTTTTTTTAAATAAATATCATACAATATAAAAGGAATTTTTTTTAGTAAAATTACATTTATAATCATTAAATGTTATTTTTAGTCATTTTAGCTATACCAATTGAATTTTAATAATATTAAAGATATAGTCTATTTTATTTATATAAATATTTCGTAAATAGGTTACTTCTATTAATTCTCTCTTATTTAATGAATTGGTTAAAAATTTTAAACATGAATTTTTATTCTTAATTTAAAAATTGCATGGTGTCAATTATGTAAAATAATGAATTTATAGAATTAAATAAAATTAATTAAGCTATTTTAATGAATATATATAATGAAATATAAATTCATTACATTGATTCTTGATTTCTCTAATTACTCATGTTTGATTTATTGCATTACAATCACTAATTTGTTTTTGTTTTTTTGTAAATAATATAAAGAGATGGTCGATTTGAAGAAAAAAAATCCAAAGACAGATATTATTGGACCCTAGTATATGATGTTTTATTTATTTTAAATACATTTTCTTTCCTGATTATTGTTTTCATAATCTTCAATAAATATCAAAAAAATGTATAGTTGAAAACATTATCTATAATAATTTCATAGAAGTTTGATATGTCTCTCCTTTGGGCATCATTGATATATATTGGTTTTAATACAGTAATGAATGATAAAAGAGATTATGAAATAAATAATGGATCCATGATGTTAATATGACTTGGATGATCTTTGATGATTTTGAGATGGCCCAAAAATGGTTTGAAAAAGTTTCATGAAAATTTGTAAGAGGTTTTCATTTTTTAGCTGATCTATAAAAATAAAAAAGGATTTATAACACGACCCAATAGTTTGTATTCCATTGTGTACACAATATTTCTATAAGGTATAACAATGAGAAAGTCATTATTGTAATCCTTTTGGAAAAGTATAAGTCTTTGGAGTGTATGTATATATTCTAATGTTACATCTTTTCAGATGAGTGTACGAATTTGTGATTGAATTTTTACCTTCATCATAATCCATTAATTGAATCACAAGTCATTATGTTCTATCATATAATTTTTAATTATAAGATTAATAATAGGTGTCATGAATGTATAAATTTTCATACTGATAGAAAGTAGTCAACACATAGTGAATTTTATATGTTACTATCAAGTGAAAATTTAATATTCATGAATTTATATTCGAATGATATAAAAAGTGTATTTAACTTAAATAATAAAATTGAAATTATCTTCATAGATCCAAAATAATGATCCAACAGATGATCATGAACCAAACTGAGATCAATGAGGATCAACTAAATGAATAAGGAACATGGGTTTAAACGAGTTCCACACTATATAATGAGATTCCACTTCACCATAGTTTGTGTTAAAATATCAACTGATCAAAAAATTAATAGATTTCATGTAATGTTTGAATTTATATTATGAATATTATAATACAAATTTAATTCAAATTAATGAATAAAATATTTTCCCTTAAATTCATGATGATTTAAATGATCCTTTTACGTATGAATTGTGAATTATAATTTTTCAATAGAATTAAAAAAATATAATTGGTGGTTTGCATAAATGAATATATAAACAAAATTTAAAAAAAATTAATTAAACTAAATAGAAATGATGAAGGAGAGAATATCATTGAAATGTTGAAGATGAACTGATATGTTTCTATATAAAATGTAAAAATAAGAGTTCAGAACAATGGTTTAGTATTCTTTATATATGGATTAATAAAATAACCATATGGATTGTTTTTTAAGATTGTATTCTAATATATTACCACTATTTATATGTATTTTTCTATGTACTCATGATGTGAGATTGAAACAGTTTAGTTTCAATTGACTGTATAATTTCAAGGATGTACCCATGGTCAACATTATTTAATAAAAACAATGGGATTATATATATGGGATAATAACTTCATGTAATCAGGGATTTATCTACATATAAGGAGATGAAACCTTTAAAAAAATTATTTCATTATATTTTCTACAATAGTTATTTTCTTTGGATTGGAGAAGTAAAATTTAGAGAGAGGAAGGAATTTAAAAATTTTAATCACACTAGATCACCCCCATTTATTAGTTGTATCACCCTTTAATTTAATATAATAAAATAATAAATATAAATATAATTTATGGATTATATATCATTTCAATATTGACCCCATCTACGAAGGAATCAAAAATATTCTTTCATTTAAAATTAAATTGAGTATGATCATATAGGAAATTCTATGTGGCATAATCATGAAATGAAAATTATATAGAATCTTAATTTTTTTCCATAAGATAAATGGAGTCCTATGGGAAATTGAATTAAGCTACCCAAAAAACACATGGATTAATATTATTATATATAATATTTATTGTTAATTGAAAATTAAGTATGATGAAATGCCAATAGAAATTGAAATATAAATTGGTAAATCAAAACAATATTCTATTAGAGAGAAGTGAATTTAGGCTCATGGAAGGCATTAGAAATTGTATAATATGATATTTATAGGGTGAAAGATGTGGTTATAGTAAAAAAAATGAATTACATGTGTCTAAATTTAGATTTATATGAAGAAATATAAGACTTATTAACCCCATTTCTTAATTTCTATATATGGATATGACGATTTTAGGATGTTAATAATGATAATCATCAGATTTAATATTTTTATAACTTTTAATTGTAGAGATAATTTTATTTATTAATGTATAGAATTCTAAAAAAATAATTTTGAGTATCCTATTTTTTAGTTAAATGATTCCCAATATGAGTTAGTGATAGAGAAAATGTGAAATCTCACAGAACCCTAGTATGTATTATCACAGATCCACTATGTAAAGATATACAATAGTGATTAAGATACGAGATTTGTAATCATAAAAGAGGAATAACGGTGGAATTTTTTTTCATGTTTAGGGTATTCTTGTGGAGTAACACCATACACATTCATGATTGAAAACTATGCCTCTATGGTCTTAATACACCCACACTGAAACCCCTATACTTAAGAGGCAATGAAAACCCATAAAACAATAGAAGGAAAAATCAATACTTAAAGATTATGTTTCATTGGATAGCCTACTGGGTCAAATTATTCACTAATAATTCTTGGGGATATCTTATAATTTAATTTTTTTATAAAATATTAGTTTATCATTATATTGTCAAAATCATTAGAAATAAATATGTGCTATTTTTATTTCCACAATCATTTATAATATATGTAACTCAATGATTATGTAAATTTTAGGTTTTTAACTCTATGTTTGGTTAATTCCATCATATATTACCATGTATCACATTTATCCATATATATTCATCCTAATTTTATATGGTTAATTTAATAAACGACCATATTTGAGTGGGATCCAAACTATTATCAACCAAAAAAATATCATAATTATTCGTTATCACATATTGGGAAATTAGGAATATGTACACTTTAAGCCTTTCCCTATCTATTATGTGAATCAACCATCATGATATAGTACATTTTAAAAAGTAATTCCTTCAAAAAAACACCACGTTTAAGTCATAGATTTGTGATGAGGTCTTGATCGTAATATAATCACTATTTTGTAATTATTATATTTTGACAATCAAACTACCACTTCCTAGATGGAATCATAAACCTATTACAATATAGAATAGAATCATTATGCATATGGGTATGTTATTATATTTAAACTTGAGATTCACTAATTTATATTATAGTATTTTAGAAACTCAATTCTCATCCCGTACACACAAAAATGTACCAAATTCAATAGAAAACCCAATCATCAATCCCTTGAATCCCATCCAATAAAATTATCATTATAAGGGGTGAAAAAATTTATTACCTCTGAAAGATAAGATAAGGTAGTATTATGAAATGTTGTAATGACCATCTCTAAACCCCCCCCCCCCCCCCGGAAAAAAATAATAAACCACTAAATATGACTGTTCATTATAAATCCTTTAACCAACATTCCAAATAATTTCCTAAAATATTACAAGGATGCCACATGTGGACCTTCTAGTCACTAAACTAAAACTTCACAAACTAATTCACTAATTTACTTGAAACAACTATATTGATTATTCAATAATTTCATTTCATTTTGTGACACACATATAAAAAAATTGTGCGGTATTTCCAAGGATTATTGTTCATTTTTAAATTTATTATATTTTGGGATCTTTTATATAAAATTTATGAGTATTTTTATATTACATGGAAACTACATGGTTAGGGTAAACTAATTTCATTACAATTATCTTTTAGCTGATTCTATGTGAGAGACCATTACATGTGAGGTTTTTGCATATGCCTTACACATAGTTGAGAATAAATATAAAATAAAACCATGAATGGTGATTCAACTCATATCAATGGGAGAAAATAATTGCAATATAGGTTAGTACATAATCTTTACAAACTATGTGGGGATATTGTTTTATTGCATTATGAGCTTTATGTTTGGAACATGATTTGGTAAATTTTTTATCAAACTATATGATCTACTCAGCATTCAAAAAAATTGATACAAATGTTTTCCATTTATCAATTTTAGTAGATATGATCTACTTTTGACAATCATCTAAGATTTTATATTTAAATAATAGCTAAATGGATTACCTAATTTCCACATCATAAATTAATAGTTGCTTTGTCAAATATTTTAACTAGTTTTGGAAGGCATCAATCCCTTTATTCATAATTATTCTCCTCCTTCCATCCCTACATATAATTATTTTCTGTATATTTTCTCCCAAATTTTTAATGGATATAGATGTAAAATTTAGGGTTTTGTTTGATTTATATATGTGGATATTGTTATATAGTGTTGGTAGAGGACATTTTCTTACATAGGTTGACTTATTCTATAGATGTAATGTGATTTCACATGATTTAGGTGTTCAATTTTAGATAATAACATTATCTAACATATGATTGAAATCATGGGTGTTTTAGATTATTGTTTTACATAACATATGTATGAGATTTTTTTGATGCATTTATAAAATATATTCAATGATTTCTATGTTTGGAAAGAATATGTTTTTTCATTTTTTTTCATGAATTTATATATCAATATTTTTTCATGAAAAATGTTTTTTTCAATTTCATAGGGAATATTTTAAAGGAATTTTTTATGAATAAATAATTTGACATTGTTTTTGATTTTCAATGGCCAGTTTGGTGTTTTTAAAATGATAATTTATGAAAAAATTGTCAGTTTGGACCACGTTTGATTTTTTTAAATATTTTTTGTCTTTTTAATAGTTTAACATGAACTCAACAAAAGGATTTGTTTTATATGCGATTTATAATGAATTATTCACTAGTTTTATATTTTTAAGTAGTGTTGTTATAACTTTTCCATGTATGTTGTTTTTAAAACTCTAATATAGATCCTTCAAAATGAATTCCACTCTTTGTTTTTTTCCAAATATTGTTGTTCCTCTTTTATTTTTTATAGTAATATTATCTTATTATTCTTGGATAATTGTAAAATTGAGTTTTTTAGCAGGTATTGGTGGTGATATGATTTTTATGATTATTTTTTATTTTGATAAATGTGATAATCATATGATTTGACATTTAAATATACAAATTTGATTGTAGATATGGTATCCTTTGGTAGTGATGGGGTGTGATTTATTCTTGCTTCTCCCTAGTTTTTTGTCTTTATATCATCATGATTCTCCATAGTGTTGTCTTTTGATAGACGTTTTCCTCTCTATATCCTCTTAATGTGATAGTTTTTTGCATCTCCCTCAACCATGGGATATTATAAAATCCAATGATAGTAATAAGGGAACATATAGATTTCTATATGCATTGTATAAGATCTTTTTATGTTATGAATGGATAGTCTTCCAATGATGTTTGATTTGAAAAATGAAGATATCATGGAAATTCACATTGTATACTTTCTTTATATTCCCATATATAAATTTTTTTAATGGCACCTTGCCATTATTTTTGCTTAATTTATTACATCACATTGTCAATATGGTTCTTATTTGGATATATATTGTCTATACATTCATGGTTTATGTTTTTTAACAATTAATATAAAAATAGATTTAATGAAACGTTTTAAAAGGATTGTATAGATTGTTTTTATTTAATAAGATTATAAAAAGTGTTTTCATTGTTTTTAAAGTGATTTTTGTTTCAAAAAATGTTTTTTATTGAATTTGTTAAAATATTATTATTTTTATGAATTTCTATATGGGGATAGGACTTTCTTATTTTTTTCATATAATCTATTATCTTATTTAAGAGTAAAAACACATTATTTTTAAATTTATTGTTTAGACCATGTATTTCCTAGAATCGGTGGATGTTTTGAAAAAACTGATGTAGTCATGTCACTTATTATATTATTACATAGCTTGTTTAAAAAATATATTATAAATTATTAATAAAAAAATCTATGGAAATATTGATAATAGTAATTTCAAAAACTCTGTAGAGGAATCCAACTGAGAACGTTTAGGTCACACCCTACAAGAACACTAATTTGTATTACACTATCGTGTTTTCAATCATGTTCCATGGATATGAAATCGTAGTTGATGGTCATTTTTTCCATTATTGGATATTTTTTTTTGGAATGTCACTGTGGGTCTCATAGTGCTGATTCTATCATTTTTAATATGTTTTTTTTATTTTTTATGATTATTTATCAACTAATTTACAAAAATGTATTTGGTTATAATTTAATTAAAATTTCTTTGTGTAATTTATTTTTATACATATATATATTTTAGGAATTTATGATCATGTTATATATTTTATGTTTCATAAATGATAATAATCACGTTAATAGTCTTTATAAAAAATGGATCTTACTTCGATTATGTTATGTTTTGTTATTATTTGGAGTTTATTATTTAATATGTATGATAATCTAATATAAATACATACATTTTAATATTACCAATATATATTCCAATTTTTATTTATTAATAAATGAGGTTAAAATATCTCATCCACAATTATTTGTTGACATCATAGCTAAAATCACAAGGTCATGGAAATTGAGGATTCTCTTTGGGATATGTGATTAGCCAGATGGGGTGATGTGTTTGGGTAACCTGGGTGGATTTGTTAGAAATTTTTTCACATTACAACACTAGGGTGTGTCATGAAGCTATAACATCCTGATTATAAGGTAAAGTAAGATGTTATCACAGCCTTATACCACCAAATATTACAATGAAATTAGTCAAATAGCGATGAGAAAACAATGAATCACATGATTATAAACTTTATCTAAATAAAACATGACCAAAAATCTCATCTCACCTACAAGAACCTCTCCTGAAATAATCTATTTTCATAGTAATCCAAATAGAATAAGTTAAAATAGTTATTACAAAACGTGGGATTCAACAATATATGGTATTAAAAACAATGACTTTGTTTCAATTTAGAATTGGTAAATAGATCTATTGATACAAAAATGTAAGGCCATGTTATAAACCACTATTAAAAAAAATTCAACCTTTAGAAATTTCATATAAATTCACATTGAAAATAACTCCTTACCTTGAAAACATCTCAATCCACCAAAAATACCAAAAAACCAAATACGGGCCCATATAAAAGCATTTTCGTAAAAACAAATCAATTTTAAAACTCTAACCAACCCATTGAATCCCAAAACTAGTTTCAAACACCATGTTGATCAATAAATTAATTAGAAAATAGCACTATGTAATTTCAAAAGACAATTATAATTGATAAATATTAATTATTAACTATAAAGAACTATAAATCCATAAACAACCTTTATGTCAATCATCTAAATAATTAAAAACATTTTACAAAACAATAATGTTATCTCCTATATATATAAATTTATAGGAAATGTTATTAATAAACATAATCATTTGATGATATTTGAAATAAATGGATTTTCCAAAATAACAAAATTTAATTAAGTGAAAAAAATATAAATTGATAGTTAAACACAAACCATATGATTAAAAATCCTATGAAATCCCTAGATAACACATTCTCTATGGATTAATAAAATCAAACCCTAAATATATAACATGTAATAATTTGGGTTTATAGGAGAAAATTTTACAAAAGGGAAATGTGTATACGGAGAAGAGGAGTAGAATCATGAAACATATAGTGGGTATTTCCTACACAAACCAACTTAAATTAAATTACTAGTGGCATAAAACCATGTAATATGGTAGGAGTATATCACTTGATTTACTTTCTTTACTATCCAAATGAACTGAGTGTAAATGGAGGCTAAAATGTTAAAATTGAGCCATGAAAAAGCATGAAAATTAATGATTTATAAATGTGGGAAAATATTATATTTTTACACAAAATTTTTAAAATATTTGTAGATGTGTAGATCCCATAAAAATTAAATTGAGACCTCAAACTATTTGGCTTTATGATTTACCAACCAATGTAGTAATAGTGAAACACCCAATAACATGAATAATTATAATTACATGGTTTCATTCCATGTTTTCCCTAACAATGTGAATGACATTTTCCAATACCCAACACATAAAATTCTCTCATATTGGTTACATTTAAACATATGTGTAATTTTCATGGTCTACATTAACTATGATATAACCATGTAAAAGAAGAAAAAAAGAGAAAATTAAAAAAAAATCAAATTGTGATGCCCCAAATCCAATAACTTGTAGTTTTTGGTTTTATTAAAAAATCATCACAATATACAAGAGACGAAATCTTGAAATATTGTATATTTTATAATTATTATTATATGAGATAAATATAATATTATAACATTATATTTTGAAACATGAAATATAACATTAATTATAATGGGATAATTATTATTTATTCATGTATATCGTTAAAATGAATCATGGACCCCATATTGTAATCTTGATTAAACTGAAACAAAATAAAGGGTGGTATTGGATGCCCATTATAAGAAATAATATAGTAGAATCTATCATATAACAAAT
Source organism: Viscum album (assembly GCA_963277665.1). Taxonomy (NCBI): domain Eukaryota; kingdom Viridiplantae; phylum Streptophyta; class Magnoliopsida; order Santalales; family Viscaceae; genus Viscum; species Viscum album. The sequence goes on along the minus strand of OY728165.1, from coordinate 1,777,362,682 downwards.
AATGGATGAATATAATGGAAGAGATAATCAATAATCAAATATTAAAAATAAAATAAATTATAAAACACCTATATATACATGCATGAAATAATAACATAAATAATCACATGGATATTTATAACTAGTTTTATAATGATAAAATTCATAATTCTTAACATCACAGTCTTACCGTCTAGGCCTTCTTCCAAGATATCATACAAGATTATGTAAGGCATATGTCGAATACCCAAACTAGTTTGTCTCATGGTACCTACCGATGCATAAACGAGATATAATGATCCATTAATATCACTTGATATGTCTAATGGTATTATCATACAAATGTCATAAATAATAAATATAATTATAATCAATATAAATATCCATATTTTACAAACAATCATATAGATTCTCAATATTCTTCCCCAGAAAAAATAGAATATCATTATCATAATCCATATAGAGTAATATTTTTTATGATATTATTAGAGATCATACATTGTAAAGTATAAAATTTATTAAATTATTTTTACATAGATTAAAATTCTTCCAAAATAAAATCAAAATAATTCTTATAAAATATATGAAAAAAATAATTTTCTTATGATATTTTTTTTAAATGAATACATAATATAATGAAAAATTCATTTCACTGAAAATTATAAAAAAAATTAATTATAGAAATATTCATTGAATATAATTTCCATGAATGTTGTGTAATTAGTTTGTGTGGTAAATTATAGAAAATATTCCATTGACAATCATTGTAAAATTTTAGAAATAAATCACTCATAAAATGATTATGAGATTCCTTATGAAAAATTGAAAATAAATTTAAATATGGTTGAAAATGGATTCAAAAATTCCTTGATTATAAAAATTATTATTATTGAAAAAAATTTATAAATCATTGATGTAGAAGAAAAACTCTATCTTCTAAAGTGAAAATATGTTCAATGTTAGATAAAAAATATTATTTCAATCATATTATAAAAAAGGAGGTAAATATAGATATAATTATTGAAAAAAACATAAATAAATAAATGGAATAATATATATTGTTTTTAATATATAATGATCACATAATTAAAAAAATGTAATCATAAACCTAAATAATCACAAATAAGTATGTAATTGTGAAATTTACCATGGCATCAGATTTGAATTTCTTCATAAGTCCTTTTAGCCTTATCAATAAATAATTAAAATTCTTAAACATAATTTAAATAGTAATATTTAAATATAATATATAATAAATGGTTTACATATATCATATTATCACCCAAAAATTAATAATCAATAATTATTATCATTATTTCATTTGTTAACATCTATGTTTTTCATTTATGTTTAGATTTAGCTGTTATGGTCTTTTCATCTAGATCATAGCTCTATAATATAAATATTTTTTAATAATTATATAAACATACGATAATTTAATTATATACATATTATTAACTACCCATAATGGGAATATATAGAAAATTTAAATTCACCATTCATAGAGACGATGATTTTTATGTATGCACGCAAACTATTTTTATTTTTTTATGAAAATAAAGAAATATAAATATATATTATTTAATCGTTAAAGACCATAATTATTTCATAATTTTATTATAAATTTATTAAATCCATCACTATATCTGTAAATCATAGGTATTTATAGAAGATGAATCAGTTTTCTATGAGGTTTTGGAAGTCCAAACAAACACTCAAGCATTACTTTCTTTTCCCATTTGACGTAAAAGAGATGAAAATTGGTTTTCTGTAAATCATTGAAATAAATTTTTATATTAATTCTATAATATTCATAATTTTAGAATGGATACAATATATTAATATGATGTATATAAATAAATTATCTTTTGATGTGTAGGGTAGGATTAATAAATCTTATTTGAGAGTCATCCATTGGCATACACCTTAAGAATTATTGGGTTGATCTTAGTGTAAGAAAGAATATTAATAATTAATGGAAGGAATGTTGAAAGTTATTTTAGTAGGTATTTTCTAACATATATGTATCAATATTTATGAATAGTAGTGAAGAATATTTTCAATTTTATATGTGAGGTGAGGGACACATATGGAATAATAAACAAGATTTAAAAAATATTATGTCATTTTCATGTGAAAGTGTAACAAAATGAAAATAAATTAAATTTTAAGATAATATAAGTTTTAATATAATTATTAAAAAGGATTATTCAATTTGATGTTTCATTTTTACCGATATCTTTTAGTTTTACCCCTATTAAACCCTTTTTTCCATAATTGTGGTTATAATATATTACTATTTTTATTATTCATTATAATAAAACAATAATCTTACCATAAAACTTAATATTAATTACTATAATTCCAAAATATGGAATAAAATTATTATATTTAAATTCAATTAATTGTAAAAATTTTATTTAACATGTGTTATTAAAATTAATAGATTTTTTGTAGAAACATGTTTATTTTAAGCATAGAAATGATATTAAAAAAAATAGTGTATAAGGATGATTAAAATGGAATTATTTGGATTAATTGAATTCTAAAGGTAAATAATTCGTTTGATTTAATAAATACTATAGAACCATGTTAACAGTTGATTATGATATAATAACTAAAAAATAGTCTTTAATTGAAAATACATTACTTAAAATTGCAAAATTATATGGGTATATTTTTTTACGTCAAAATTATATTTTTATTTGAATTATAACAAATATAAAATATTTATTCATTATATTAAAAATATTTATTAATATTTTTATCCAATATTATGTTATTATAATTTCAAAAATGTATTTTTGTTTGTAAAATCTATATTTTTCAATATCCGCAGAATATTCAACAGTTTTTTAAAAATCCCAAAAATTATCTCTGAGATAATTCATACAAGACAATTTCAAAAACATATATAATTTTTTAAAATAATTTACTATATGGGAAATAATTTAATTCTAATTATTTATACAAAAAACACATTTGAATTAATTATAATAAAAATGTATTATTATGGAATAAGAATATTTTGATCTTATATATTTCCTAGGAACAACAATTAGTAAAATGTAATAATATTTTATTAAATTAAATATTTATATTACGAAAATTTATTCTAAATGTATTTCTTAATTAATTTATTCCTATTATGACCTTCCAATGCCATGAGTTCGTTATAACAATTATATTTATATAATATTATGTTTTTCTTCATTTTATCTTAGGGTTGTGTGTATGGCGCGAGGTCATGAACAATATTCAATTAATCTAAAATAGCACCATGGTTTATTTCATCCTCCATCTATTATTAAAATTCAATCCATGAAATGTTAATTCATTTATGGAATGTCATGAAATATTAATAGATTTAATCATGAATTTTGATTTCTAAGTAAAGACATGTGAAATTATTATTTCCAAAATAAACAATATGCTTATCATTATAAGATATCCACTTGTGAATGTGTTTGTATGAGATGACTTAATAATTAATTGATAATTCCCATAAGTTATTGATTCATCATTAATTAATTTAATGGCATTATTTATAATAATGTATTCATATTTGATTCATTTAATATTTTAAGTGACTTTTTCAACTTTGATGGGTGGATTTAATTAGTTTCCAAATCGGATTATAACGATGAATGTCAAAGAGTAATTTTTCATGCCTAAATAAAAAAATTAAACAATTATTTAACCATAAGAATCATAAAATAAGGGAAATTTTTTTAACTAATAATTTTTTTTAGAAATGTTAAAATAATACTGAATATGAGTAAAGTACTTCAGATCAAGTAATAAATGACTTACTTAATCATCTATAAAAACACCCATACAGATAATATGATACTTTAAATTTAATAAATTTAGTTGAAAATAAATTATTTTAAACATCATATAATAATTTATTAATAAAAAAACAATACCCTAAAAATCAATATGATTCCAAATCCAAACATCAGTATAATAAACATGTATCAAATTCGAAAACAAAATATTATATGAATTAAAACTGCTTGATATATTTCTTATTAGAAATATATTTCTAGAATTTATATTGATTAATATTTATACTCTATGAGCATTAAGTGATGATTTTATGCCCATTTAAAATATAAATGGTTGTTTATATTGGAAAAAAATAAATCAATAGTTTAGAATTAAAATGTATGATATCGTAAAATATGGTATTTCAAATTCCATTGTCATAATTACATATGATTGGAATTTCATTCTTAACTTTTTAGGTAAATTACCTTGGACATGGGGAATTATTTTTCATAGTTCCCCATCCAATTATAGTTAAAACATGAGAAGTAATCACTCTATTTATTTCCCTTTAATTCATGATTCTATTTCCCAATCTCTTCATAATTAAATCAAACTCCCATTACTATATATCAATCACAATGGTGTTTCTTTAACAAATTATTTCACATGGGGTGTTAAATCTCTTATATCTATTCCCAGACATCAATTTTTTTTCTTGGAGATCATTCTTTATAATATTCCCATTATTATATTTAAATATACTACTCCAAGAATTATTTTTATTTCATTATGATACTTGATACCATATCATCATATGTTGAAAAAATTTAATAGACTAGTACCATTTAAAGGATTGGATCAATCCCATCAAATAAATTATCAATTTTAATTTTCAGATTATATACATATTCCATTGTATTCATTTTTAATCATGTAATTTTTCCCTCCTACTCAACAACAAATTTTTCTTCCATCAACCGTGGATTGAGAATTATAATTTACTTATCATCACATTGATCATGATTAATGTACATTTTAATTCATGAAAATTTGTAAGAGGTTTTCATTTTTTAGCTGATCTATAAAAATAAAAAAGGATTTATAACACGACCCAATAGTTTGTATTCCATTGTGTACACAATATTTCTATAAGGTATAACAATGAGAAAGTCATTATTGTAATCCTTTTGGAAAAGTGTAAGTCTTTGGAGTGTATGTATATATTCTAATGTTACATCTTTTCAGATGAGTGTACGAATTTGTGATTGAATTTTTACCTTCATCATAATCCATTAATTGAATCACAAGTCATTATGTTCTATCATATAATTTTTAATTATAAGATTAATAATAGGTGTCATGAATGTATAAATTTTCATACTGATAGAAAGTAGTCAACACATAGTGAATTTTATATGTTACTATCAAGTGAAAATTTAATATTCATGAATTTATATTCGAATGATATAAAAAGTGTATTTAACTTAAATAATAAAATTGAAATTATCTTCATAGATCCAAAATAATGATCCAACAGATGATCATGAACCAAACTGAGATCAATGAGGATCAACTAAATGAATAAGGAACATGGGTTTAAACGAGTTCCACACTATATAATGAGATTCCACTTCACCATAGTTCTGTTAAAATATCAACTGATCAAAAAATTAATAGATTTCATGTAATGTTTGAATTTATATTATGAATATTATAATACAAATTTAATTCAAATTAATGAATAAAATATTTTCCCTTAAATTCATGATGATTTAAATGATCCTTTTACGTATGAATTGTGAATTATAATTTTTCAATAGAATTAAAAAAATATAATTGGTGGTTTGCATAAATGAATATATAAACAAAATTTAAAAAAAATTAATTAAACTAAATAGAAATGATGAAGGAGAGAATATCATTGAAATGTTGAAGATGAACTGATATGTTTCTATATAAAATGTAAAAATAAGAGTTCAGAACAATGGTTTAGTATTCTTTATATATGGATTAATAAAATAACCATATGGATTGTTTTTTAAGATTGTATTCTAATATATTACCACTATTTATATGTATTTTTCTATGTACTCATGATGTGAGATTGAAACAGTTTAGTTTCAATTGACTGTATAATTTCAAGGATGTACCCATGGTCAACATTATTTAATAAAATCAATGGGATTATATATATGGGATAATAACTTCATGTAATCCGGGATTTATCTACATATAAGGAGATGGAACCTTTAAAAAAATTATTTCATTATATTTTCTACAATAGTTATTTTCTTTGGATTGGAGAAGTAAAATTTAGAGAGAGGAAGGAATTTAAAATTTTTAATCACACTAGATCACCCCCATTTATTAGTTGTATCACCCTTTAATTTAATATAATAAAATAATAAATATAAATATAATTTATGGATTATATATCATTTCAATATTGACCCCATCTACGAAGGAATCAAAAATAATCTTTCATTTAAAATTAAATTGAGTATGATCATATAGGAAATTCTATGTGGCATAATCATGAAATGAAAATTATATAGAATTTTAATTTTTTTCCATAAGATAAATGGAGTCCTATGGGAAATTGAATTAAGCTACCCAAAAAACACATGGATTAATATTATTATATATAATATTTATTGTTAATTGAAAATTAAGTATGATGAAATGCCAATAGAAATTGAAATATAAATTGGTAAATCAAAACAATATTCTATTAGAGAGAAGTGAATTTAGGCTCATGGAAGGCATTAGAAATTGTATAATATGATATTTATAGGGTGAAAGATGTGGTTATAGTAAAAAAAATGAATTACATGGGTCTAAATTTAGATTTATATGAAGAAATATAAGACTTATTAACCCCATTTCTTAATTTCTATATATGGATATGACGATTTTAGGATGTTAATAATGATAATCATCAGATTTAATATTTTTATAACTTTTAATTGTAGAGATAATTTTATTTATTAATGTATAGAATTCTAAAAAAATAATTTTGAGTATCCTATTTTTTAGTTAAATGATTCCCAATATGAGTTAGTGATAGAGAAAATGTGAAATCTCATAGAACCCTAGTATGTATTATCACAGATCAACTATGTAAAGATATACAATAGTGATTAAGATACGAGATTTGTAATCATAAAAGAGGAATAACGGTGGAATTTTTTTTCATGTTTAGGGTATTCTTGTGGAGTAACACCATACACATTCATGATTGAAAACTATGCCTCTATGGTCTTAATACACCCACACTGAAACCCCTATACTTAAGAGGCAATGAAAACCCATAAAACAATAGAAGGAAAAATCAATACTTAAAGATTATGTTTCATTGGATAGCCTACTGGGTCAAATTATTCACTAATAATTCTTGGGGATATCTTATAATTTAATTTTTTTATAAAATATTAGTTTATCATTATATTGTCAAAATCATTAGAAATAAATATGTGCTATTTTTATTTCCACAATAATTTATAATATATGTAACTCAATGATTATGTAAATTTTAGGTTTTTAACTCTATGTTTGGTTAATTCCATCATATATTACCATGTATCACATTTATCCATATATATTTATCCTAATTTTATATGGTTAATTTAATAAACGACCATATTTGAGTGGGATCCAAACTATTATCAACCAAAAAAATATCATAATTATTCATTATCACATATTGGGAAATTAGGAATATGTACACTTTAAGCCTTTCCCTATCTATTATGTGAATCAACCATCATGATATAGTACATTTTAAAGAGTAATTCCTTCAAAAAAACACCACGTTTAAGTCATAGATTTGTGATGAGGTCTTGATCGTAATATAATCACTATTTTGTAATTATTATATTTTGACAATCAAACTACCACTTCCTAGATGGAATCATAAACCTATTACAATATAGAATAGAATCATTATGCATATGGGTATGTTATTATATTTAAACTTGAGATTCACTAATTTATATTATAGTATTTTAGAAACTCAATTCTCATCCCGTACACACAAAAATGTACCAAATTCAATAGAAAACCCAATCATCAATCCCTTGAATCCCATCCAATAAAATTATCATTATAAGGGGTGAAAAAATTTATTACCTCTGAAAGATAAGATAAGGTAGTATTATGAAATGTTTTAATGACCATCTCTAAACCCCCCCCCCCCCCGGAAAAAAATAATAAACCACTAAATATGACTGTTCATTATAAATCCTTTAACCAACATTCCAAATAATTTCCTAAAATATTACAAGGATGCCACATGTGGACCTTCTAGTCACTAAACTAAAACTTCACAAACTAATTCACTAATTTACTTGAAACAACTATATTGATTATTCAATAATTTCATTGCATTTTGTGACACACATATAAAAAAATTGTGCGGTATTTCCAAGGATTATTGTTCATTTTTAAATTTATTATATTTTGGGATCTTTTATATAAAATTTATGAGTATTTTTATATTACATGGAAACTACATGGTTAGGGTAAACTAATTTCATTACAATTATATTTTAGCTGATTCTATGTGAGAGACCATTACATGTGAGGTTTTTGCATATGCCTTACACATAGTTGAGAATAAATATAAAAATAAAACCATGAATGGTGATTCAACTCATATCAATGGGAGAAAATAATTGCAATATAGGTTAGTACATAATCTTTACAAACTATGTGGGGATATTGTTTTGTTGCATTATGAGCTTCATGTTTGGAACATGATTTGGTAATTTTTTTATCAAACTATATGATCTACTCAGCATTCAAAAAAATTGATACAAATGTTTTCCATTTATCAATTTTAGTAGATATGATCTACTTTTGACAATCATCTAAGATTTTATATTTAAATAATAGCTAAATGGATTACCTAATTTCCACATCATAAATTAATAGTTGCTTTGTCAAATATATTAACTAGTTTTGGAAGGCATCAATCCCTTTATTCATAATTATTCTCCTCCTTCCATCCCTACATATAATTATTTTCTGTATATTTTCTCCCAAATTTTTAATGGATATATATGTAAAATTTAGGGTTTTGTTTGATTTATATATGTGGATATTGTTATATAGTGTTGGTAGAGGACATTTTCTTACATAGGTTGACTTATTCTATAGATGTAATGTGATTTCACATGATTTAGGTGTTCAATTTTAGATAATAACATTATCTAACATATGATTAAAATCATGGGTGTTTTAGATTATTGTTTTACATAACATATGTATGAGATTTTTTTGATGCATTTATAAAATATATTCAATGATTTCTATGTTTGGAAAGAATATGTTTTTTCATTTTTTTCATGAATTTATATATCAATATTTTTTCATGAAAAATGTTTTTTTCAATTTCATAGGGAATATTTTAAAGGAATTTTTTATGAATAAATAATTTGACATTGTTTTTGATTTTCATTGGCCAGTTTGGTGTTTTTAAAATGATAATTTATGAAAAAATTGTCAGTTTGGACCACGTTTGATTTTTTTAAATATTTTTTGTCTTTTTAATAGTTTAACATGAACTCAACAAAAGGATTTGTTTTATATGCGATTTATAATGAATTATTCACTAGTTGTATATTTTTAAGTAGTGTTGTTATAACTTTTCCATGTATGTTGTTTTTAAAACTCTAATATAGATCATTCAAAATGAATTCCACTCTTTGTTTTTTTCCAAATATTGTTGTTCCTCTTTTATTTTTTATAGTAATATTATCTTATTATTCTTGGATAATTGTAAAATTGAGTTTTTTAGCAGGTATTGGTGGTGATATGATTTTTATGATTATTTTTTATTTTGATAAATGTGATAATCATATGATTTGACATTTAAATATACAAATTTGATTGTAGATATGGTTTTCTTTTGGTAGTGATGGGGTGTGATTTATTCTTGCTTCTCCCTAGTTTTTTGTCTTTATATCATCATGATTCTCCATAGTGTTGTCTTTTGATAGACGTTTTCCTCTCTATATCCTCTTAATGTGATAGTTTTTTGCATCTCCCTCAACCATGGGATATTATAAAATCCAATGATAGTAATAAGGGAACATATAGATTTCTATATGCATTGTATAAGATCTTTTTATGTTATGAATGGATAGTCTTCCAATGATGTTTGATTTGAAAAATGAAGATATCATGGAAATTCACATTGTATACTTTCTTTATATTCCCATATATAAATTTTTTTAATGGAACCTTGCCATTATTTTTGCTTAATTTATTACATCACATTGTCAATATGGTTCTTATTTGGATATATATTGTCTATACATTCATGGTTTATGTTTTTTAACAATTAATATAAAAATAGATTTAATGAAACGTTTTAAAAGGATTGTATAGATTGTTTTTATTTAATAAGATTATAAAAAGTGTTTTCATTGTTTTTAAAGTGATTTTTGTTTCAAAAAATGTTTTTTATTGAATTTGTTAAAATATTATTATTTTTATGAATTTCTATATGGGGATAGGACTTTCTTATTTTTTTCATATAATCTATTATCTTATTTAAGAGTAAAAACACATTATTTTTAAATTTATTGTTTAGACCATGTATTTCCTAGAATCGGTGGATGTTTTGAAAAAACTGATGTAGTCATGTCACTTATTATATTATTACATAGCTTGTTTAAAAAATATATTATAAATTATTAATAAAAAAATCTATGGAAATATTGATAATAGTAATTTCAAAAACTCTGTAGAGGAATCCAACTGAGAACGTTTAGGTCACACCCTACAAGAACACTAATTTGTATTACACTATCGTGTTTTCAATCATGTTCCATGGCTATGAAATCGTAGTTGATGGTCATTTTTTCCATTATTGGATATTTTTTTTTTGGAATGTCACTGTGGGTCTCATAGTGCTGATTCTATCATTTTTAATATGTTTTTTTTTATTTTTTATGATTATTTATCAACAAATTTACAAAAATGTATTTGGTTATAATTTAATTAAAATTTCTTTGTGTAATTTATTTTTATACATATATATATTTTAGGAATTTATGATCATGTTATATATTTTATGTTTCATAAATGATAATAATCACGTTAATAGTTTTTATAAAAAATGGATCTTACTTCGATTATGTTATGTTTTGTTATTATTTGGAGTTTATTATTTAATATGTATGATAATATAATATAAATACATACATTTTAAGATTACCAATATATATTCCAATTTTTATTTATTAATAAATGAGGTTAAAATATCTCATCCACAATTATTTGTTGACATCATAGCTAAAATCACAAGGTCATGGAAATTGAGGATTCTCTTTGGGATATGTGATTAGCCAGATGGGGTGATGTGTTTGGGTAACCTGGGTGGATTTGTTAGAAATGTTTTCACATTACAACACTAGGGTGTGTCATGAAGCTATAACATCCTGATTATAAGGTAAAGTAAGATGTTATCACAGCCTTATACCACCAAATATTACAATGAAATTAGTCAAATAGCGATGAGAAAACAATGAATCACATGATTATAAACTTTATCTAAATAAAACATAACCAAAAATCTCATCTCACCTACAAGAACCTCTCCTGAAATAATCTATTTTCATAGTAATCCAAATAGAATAAGTTAAAATAGTTATTACAAAACGTGGGATTCAACAATATATGGTATTAAAAACAATGACTTTGTTTCAATTTAGAATTGGTAAATAGATCTATTGTACAAAAATGTAAGGCCATGTTATAAACCACTATTAAAAAAAATTCAACCTTTAGAAATTTCATATAAATTCACATTGAAAATAACTCCTTACCTTGAAAACATCTCAATCCACCAAAAATACCAAAAAACCAAATACGGGCCCATATAAAAGCATTTTCGTAAAAACAAATCAATTTTAAAACTCTAACCAACCCATTGAATCCCAAAACTAGTTTCAAACACCATGTTGATCAATAAATTAATTAGAAAATAGCACTATGTAATTTCAAAAGACAATTATAATTGATAAATATTAATTATTAACTATAAAGAACTATAAATCCATAAACAACCTTTATGTCAATCATCTAAATAATTAAAAACATTTTACAAAATAATAATGTTATCTCCTATATATATAAATTTATAGGAAATGTTATTAATAAACATAATCATTTGATGATATTTGAAATAAATGGATTTTCCAAAATAACAAAATTTAATTAAGTGAAAAAAATATAAATTGATAGTTAAACACAAACCATATGATTAAAAATCCTATGAAATCCCTAGATAACACATTCTCTATGGATTAATAAAATCAAACCCTAAATATATAACATGTAATAATTTGGGTTTATAGGAGAAAATTTTACAAAAGGGAAATGTGTATACGGAGAAGAGGAGTAGAATCATGAAACATATAGTGGGTATTTCCTACACAAACCAACTTAAATTAAATGACTAGTGGCATAAAACCATGTAATATGGTAGGAGTATATCACTTGATTTACTTTCTTTACTATCCAAATGAACTGAGTGTAAATGGAGGCTAAAATGTTAAAATTGAGCCATGAAAAAACATGAAAATTAATGATTTATAAATGTGGGAAAATATTATATTTTTACACAAAAATTTTAAAATATTTGTAGATGTGTAGATCCCATAAAAATTAAATTGAGACCTCAAACTATTTGGATTTATGATTTACCAACCAATGTAGTAATAGTGAAACACCCAATAACATGAATAATTATAATTACATGGTTTCATTCCATGTTTTCCCTAACAATGTGAATGACATTTTCCAATACCCAACACATAAAATTCTCTCATATTGGTTACATTTAAACATATGTGTAATTTTCATGGTCTACATTAACTATGATATAACCATGTAAAAGAAGAAAAAAAGAGAAAATTAAAAAAAAATCAAATTGTGATGCCCCAAATCCAATAACTTGTAGTTTTTTGTTTTATTAAAAAATCATCACAATATACAAGAGACGAAATCTTGAAATATTGTATATTTTATAATTATTATTATATGAGATAAATATAATATTATAACATTATATTTTGAAACATGAAATATAACATTAATTATAATGGGATAATTATTATTTATTCATGTATATCGTTAAAATGAATCATGGACCCCATATTGTAATCTTGATTAAACTGAAACAAAATAAAGGGTGGTATTGGATGCCCATTATAAGAAATAATATAGTAGAATCTATCATATAACAAATAATGGATGAATATAATGGAAGAGATAATCAATAATCAAATATTAAAAATAAAATAAATTATAAAACACCTATATATACATGTATGAAATAATAACATAAATAATCACATGGATATTTATAACTAGTTTTATAATGATAAAATTCATAATTCTTAACATCACAGTCTTACCGTCTAGGCCTTCTTCCAAGATATCATACAAGATTATGTAAGGCATATGTCGAATACCCAAACTAGTTTGTCTCATGGTACCTACCGATGCATAAACGAGATATAATGATCCATTAATATCACTTGATATGTCTAATGGTATTATCATACAAATGTCATAAATAATAAATATAATTATAATCAATATAAATATCCATATTTTACAAACAATCATATAGATTCTCAATATTCTTCCCCAGAAAAAATAGAATATCATTATCATAATCCATATAGAGTAATATTTTTTATGATATTATTAGAGATCATACATTGTAAAGTATAAAATTTATTAAATTATTTTTACATAGATTAAAATTCTTCCAAAATAAAATCAAAATAATTCATATAAAATATATGAAAAAAATAATTTTCTTATGATATTTTTTTTAAATGAATACATAATATAATGAAAAATTCATTTCACTGAAAATTATAAAAAAAATTAATTATAGAAATATTCATTGAATATAATTTCCATGAATGTTGTGTAATTAGTTTGTGTGGTAAATGATAGAAAATATTCCTTTGACAATCATTGTAAAATTTTAGAAATAAATCATTCATAAAATGATTATGAGATTCCTTATGAAAAATTGAAAATAAATTTAAATATGGTTGAAAATGGATTCAAAAATTCCTTGATTATAAAAATTATTATTATTGAAAAAAATTTATAAATCATTGATGTAGAAGAAAAACTCTATCTTCTAAAGTGAAAATATGTTCAATGTTAGATAAAAAATATTATTTCAATCATATTATAAAAAAGGAGGTAAATATAGATATAATTATTGAAAAAAACATAAATAAATAAATGGAATAATATATATTGTTTTTAATATATAATGATCACATAATTAAAAAAATGTAATCATAAACCTAAATAATCACAAATAAGTATGTAATTGTGAAATATACCATGGCATCAGATTTGAATTTCTTCATAAGTCCTTTTAGCCTTATCAATAAATAATTAAAATTCTTAAACATAATTTAAATAGTAATATTTAAATATAATATATAATAAATGGTTTACATATATCATATTATCACCCAAAAATTAATAATCAATAATTATTATCATTATTTCATTTGTTAACATCTATGTTTTTCATTTATGTTTAGATTTAGCTGTTATGGTCTTTTCATCTAGATCATAGCTCTATAATATAAATATTTTTTAATAATTATATAAACATACGATAATTTAATTATATACATATTATTAACTACCCATAATGGGAATATATAGAAAATTTAAATTCACCATTCATAGAGACGATGATTTTTATGTATGCACGCAAACTATTTTTATTTTTTTATGAAAATAAAGAAATATAAATATATATTATTTAATCGTTAAAGACCATAATTATTTCATAAATTTATTATAAATTTATTAAATCCATCACTATATCTGTAAATCATAGGTATTTATAGAAGATGAATCAGTTTTCTATGAGGTTTTGGAAGTCCAAACAAACACTCAAGCATTACTTTCTTTTCCCATTTGACGTAAAAGAGATGAAAATTGGTTTTCTGTAAATCATTGAAATAAATTTTTATATTAATTCTATAATATTCATAATTTTAGGATGGATACAATATATTAATATGATGTATATAAATAAATTATCTTTTGATGTGTAGGGTAGGATTAATAAATCTTATTTGAGAGTCATCCATTGGCATACACCTTAAGAATTATTGGGTTGATCTTAGTGTAAGAAAGAATATTAATAATTAATGGAAGGAATGTTGAAAGTTATTTTAGTAGGTATTTTCTAACATATATGTATCAATATTTATGAATAGTAGTGAAGAATATTTTCAATTTTATATGTGAGGTGAG
Source organism: Viscum album (assembly GCA_963277665.1). Lineage (NCBI taxonomy): Eukaryota > Viridiplantae > Streptophyta > Magnoliopsida > Santalales > Viscaceae > Viscum > Viscum album. The sequence goes on along the minus strand of OY728165.1, from coordinate 1,777,347,613 downwards.
GGACACATATGGAATAATAAACAAGATTTAAAAAATATTATGTCATTTTCATGTGAAAGTGTAACAAAATGAAAATAAATTAAATTTTAAGATAATATAAGTTTTAATATAATTATTAAAAAGGATTATTCAATTTGATGTTTCATTTTTACCGATATCTTTTAGTTTTACCCCTATTAAACCCTTTTTTCCATAATTGTGGTTATAATATATTACTATTTTTATTATTCATTATAATAAAACAATAATCTTACCATACAACATAATATTAATTACTATAATTCCAAAATATGGAATAAAATTATTATATTTAAATTCAATTAATTGTAAAAATTTTATTTAACATGTGTTATTAAAATTAATAGATTTTTTGTAGAAACATGTTTATTTTAAGCATAGAAATGATATTAAAAAAATAGTGTATAAGGATGATTAAAATGGAATTATTTGGATTAATTGAATTCCAAAGGTAAATAATTCGTTTGATTTAATAAATACTATAGAACCATGTTAACAGTTGATTATGATATAATAACTAAAAAATAGTCTTTAATTGAAAATACATTACTTAAAATTGCAAAATTATATGGGTATATTTTTTTACGTCAAAATTATATTTTTATTTGAATTATAACAAATATAAAATATTTATTCATTATATTAAAAATATTTATTAATATTTTTATCCAATATTATGTTATTATAATTTCAAAAATGTATTTTTGTTTGTAAAATCTATATTTTTCAATATCCGCAGAATATTCAACAGTTTTTTAAAAATCCCAAAAATTATCTCTGAGATAATTCATACAAGACAATTTCAAAAACATATATAATTTTTTAAAATAATTTACTATATGGGAAATAATTTAATTCTAATTATTTATACAAAAAACACATTTGAATTAATTATAATAAAAATGTATTATTATGGAATAAGAATATTTTGATCTTATATATTTCCTAGGAACAACAATTAGTAAAATGTAATAATATTTTATTAAATTAATTATTTATATTACGAAAATTTATTCTAAATGTATTTCTTAATTAATTTATTCCTATTATGACCTTCCAATGCCATGAGTTCGTTATAACAATTATATTTATATAATATTATGTTTTTCTTCATTTTATCTTAGGGTTGTGTGCATGGCGCGAGGTCATGAACAATATTCAATTAATCTAAAATAGCACCATGGTTTATTTCATCCTCCATCTATTATTAAAATTCAATCCATGAAATGTTAATTCATTTATGGAATGTCATGAAATATTAATAGATTTAATCATGAATTTTGATTTCTAAGTAAAGACATGTGAAATTATTATTTCCAAAATAAACAATATGCTTATCATTATAAGATATCCACTTGTGAATGTGTTTGTATGAGATGACTTAATAATTAATTGATAATTACCATAAGTTATTGATTCATCATTAATTAATTTAATGGCATTATTTATAATAATGTATTCATATTTGATTCATTTAATATTTTAAGTGACTTTTTCAACTTTGATGGGTGGATTTAATTAGTTTCCAAATCGGATTATAACGATGAATGTCAAAGAGTAATTTTTCATGCCTAAATAAAAAAATTAAACAATTATTTAACCATAAGAATCATAAAATAAGGGAAAATTTTTTAACTAATATTTTTTTTAGAAATGTTAAAATAATACTGAATATGAGTAAAGTACTTCAGATCAAGTAATAAATGACTTACTTAATCATCTATAAAAACACCCATACAGTAAATATGATACTTTAAATTTAATAAATTTAGTTGAAAATAAATTATTTTAAACATCATATAATAATTTATTAATAAAAAAACAATACCCTAAAAATCAATATGATTCCAAATCCAAACATCAGTATAATAAACATGTATCAAATTCGAAAACAAAATATTATATGAATTAAAACTGCTTGATATATTTCTTATTAGAAATATATTTCTAGAATTTATATTGATTAATATTTATACTCTATGAGCATTAAGTGATGATTTTATGCCCATTTAAAATATAAATGGTTGTTTATATTGGAAAAAAATAAATCAATAGTTTAGAATTAAAATGTATGATATCGTAAAATATGGTATTTCAAATTCCATTGTCATAATTACATATGATTGGAATTTCTTTCTTAACTTTTTAGGTAAATTACCTTGGACATGGGGAATTATTTTTCATAGTTCCCCATCTAATTATAGTTAAAACATGAGAAGTAATCACTCTATTTATTTCCCTTTAATTCATGATTCTATTTACCAATCTCTTCATAATTAAATCAAACTCCCATTACTATATATCAATCAGAATGGTGTTTCTTTAACAAATTATTTCACATGGGGTGTTAAATCTCTTATATCTATTCCCAGACATCAATTTTTTTTTCTTGGAGATCATTCTTTATAATATTCCCATTATTATATTTAAATATACTACTCCAAGAATTATTTTTCTTTCATTATGATACATGATACCATATCATCATATGTTGAAAAAATTTAATAGACTAGTACCATTTAAAGGATTGGATCAATCCCATCAAATAAATTATCAATTTTAATTTTCAGATTATATACATATTCCATTGTATTCATTTTTAATCATGTAATTTTTCCCTCCTACTCAACAACAAATTTTTCTTCCATCAACCGTGGATTGAGAATTATAATTTACTTATCATCACATTGATCATGATTAATGTATTTTTTGAATAATATCTCCTTAAATGTCTCCCATTCCATAAACACAGTATCTTGTGAAATTCCTAACATAAGTAAAAAAATTATAGAAATATAATCTAAGAATCATAAACACAGTATCTTGGAACGTGTTTTCTAAACATACTAATATTTTTAAAATCATTCATCATGTATAATAACTTGTACGTGGATCTTCCAAAATATCTTCTTGGAGTTATGATCATTATGTTTAGTCATAGGCCCCCTATAACACCCCGATATTTTATAGAAATTATTCGTTTAATTTCATTAATTTCCTGTGTTGTATGCTACACCAAGATTACCTTGCGCTATACGCAACACCGTATTAGCTTGCAGTATACGCAAAACTATTCTTAGATCTTGTTACACACAATTTTGATAATATTTATTCTACGCAACATTGAGTATATATATATATATATATTCAATGTATAAATGAAATATGGTTGGATTCTGTTATATGAAACAATGAAGTATTCTTGCACGACATGCAACCCTGACCTGGCTTGCATTACATTCAATCACGACCTTCCTCGATAGCGTGTGTTGTATGCAATACAGGGTTTTACTAAACAACGATATATAATTATTATTAACTAGCTGTTATGAATAGTATCAACTAAATTTTGAATTTTATAACATTATTATTCATCTTAGACATTTTCCAGAACATGGTATAAGAAAAAAATAAATTTTTCGGGTAAAATTAGTATTTTTAAAAAAATGCAGTATTTCCGCCTTTTGATGGAGCACCAACATTAAATCTAGTTTCTGACATGTTTATAAGTTCAATTTGACAAAATAAAATTCTTATTTGGAATCAATAAATAAAAATTTACTTTGGATAAAATTTTCATATTATTCTGGTAACTTTCATATTTTGATGAATAGTACGAACACGATATATTTAAATTAAAAACAACTTTTTTCATCGCAATAATTTATATGGATAAATTATAATATTGAATGTTTTTAAAGAATAAATATAATATATTTTACCATTTAATATAATTTATGTCATTAGCATTTCTTTTACATTTAATTCATAGGTTAAATCAATTCAATCTTTTGCAATGTTTTAATGAAAAAACATGTCTTCTTTCGATAACGAGATTAATTTTAATTTAATTTCTGCAACTTTTGTGTATTGAATTTGGAAAAATGGATTCCATATTTGGAATAAGTGGGTCCAAATTAGGTTAATAATATACTTTTTATTTTTGGGAATTATGAATAGTAACTACGGTAAATTTTATTTACCTTCGTTAAAGGTAAATCTGGTAATTAAGGGTAAATAAAATATTATAAAATTACCCTAACACATGTAAAAATTATATTGGATGGATAAAAGTAGACCCATGTAACCTAAGGGTAGTAATATATTCATTTTATTGTCTTTTTACAATAAAAATAATTTTATTATAATTAAAACCAATGAAAGTGACAACATGTCACTCTATTAAATCTTATGAGTATAATAATTTTAATTTAGTGATAAACATCATAAAAATTCGAAAATGAATAGTCTCATGAAATATAATAACATTATATACATAAGGATAATTTATTTAGAATTTTTAGGGATTAAATAATTGTAATTAGTGGTGATACATTAATGATACAGAAATTATTTATTAAGTGAAAAATATGTAATATAGTTTTTATTGAAATAATAACACCCATTAAAAGGCCCAAAAACAAGACAAAAACTTATTGGTAGTGTATATCTACACCTTAATCATCCAATGACCTAATATATAACCTTTTATAGCCTTATAAAAGTGATTATGACACTTATATTATTTTATTTTAAATGATGCCAGAGTTGTCACCTTCATAATTTAATAAATATAAAAAGCTAAATATTATTATTTTAAGACGATAAATTCGAGTAAAAGTATTATTGTGATAGGTAATATATGTAGCTTCATCAAAGGATTTTAGTTATAATTTTTATGCAACAAATCAGTATATTAAATAATTATACAAAAATGTTGTAGTAATTATTTAATTATGAGATAAACCAAATAAATGGTTTTAAAAATTATAAAATAAATGTTATATGAACTATTTTATGTTATCCACTAATTTTATAGATACATATGGCCTTTTATAAATCTATTAATGATTTTAGTTCGAACATATCTTCTGTATATATTTTATTTAAATTCAAATAAATGAATAATGTCAAAATTGAAACTATTGTTATTTTATACAAATAACATATTATAAAATTGTTTAAAAATCAAAAAAATATTTAAAAATTATAAATTTAACATTATATGGTATATAATGTTATAAAGTAACCAATTATGGAAAATTCACAACAAATAAAAAATTATTTGTTATAATTTAAAATTTAGATTTTTATTACCACAAATAATCTTAAATTGATTAAATAAGGATAAATCAAAATGATAAGGTTAAAAATAAGATCCAAACATGTCTAAATTTGATTGGTTGATGCGATTAAAACCCTATCTCATATAATATTCGAATATGAGTCATTTTTGGAGGTTTTTAAGTGGGGTAAGATTTATTATAAATTACTAATTTTAAGAATTCCAAAGGTTCCCCTCTCCTCCCTTATAAAAGGGAACCTCCTCCCTCTCTTACACACACCACTTTGAGCCTTAATTATCGGCAAACCACTCCCCAATTTTCTTCTCCACTTTCCTATAAACATCCTATAGGTCCAAGTCTTCTTCAAAGACCAATTTTAGTGCCCTAAGAGGGGGTCTCAAAGAGGCGCTTCATAGAAGAGGTAATGTTTGTTAACGATTCCTTCAACTTTATATCTTATTCTACTACTTCTTCTTTTTTTGTTTAATTATTAAGTAATAACATCAGTATCACTAATATACTTATATTTAATTATACATATGAAACAATCCTATTTCACCATATATCCATCCTATGGAAAACGAAATCACTGCGCGGGCGTAAGTACGGAATACCGTCTCCACGTCGTGGTGTAATCTATTTTCCACCATCACCTTACTTGGATGGTTATAATGGTGTAAATAATGACTATATATGATTATTGTAAAGTGATATTTATTCTGAAATATTATAGATACACTCCAATACAATTCCACGATCACGGGAATGATATCATCGCTCCTGCGTACGTACGGACTACGGTCTCCACGAATGGGATGAGATTCATTTTCCATGATTAACCATTAAATAATGATTATAAAGTATATATAATGAATAATAATGAATAATAATTCTACTGGATTTATGTATATATTTATGTCATCTATATAATTTCATTCAACTCAATAAGGAAACGAAGACAGCGTTCATGTGTACGTACGGTCTACCGTCTCCATGAACGGTGTATTTCATTCCATTTATCAATCTATTTTATATATGTATATTCTGAATATATATTATATATAAATAATTTTTTATATTCTGGAATTAAGTAATCATGATCTAAGTAATCATATAAATAATTACAAGTCAAAACACGAACGACAAATGAAACGATTTTAACCAAAACGCACTTTAAGATGGAATTTACAAATGAATGGGTAATATAAAGTCATAAGTGAACCATATATGATATCATGACAATGAATATGATTATTTAATAAGTCAATAAAATTATATAAATCATTATACAGGAGGTTCGGATAGTGACGAAGCAAATCAGACCTAAGGTAAGGGATTATTTTTCAAATCTCATTTTTATCTGAGATTACTTGTTCGTAAGTATTTACTGGGGTTATTGCTATCATCCATGTTCATGTTTTATAAATGTGTATTCATGTATGTTTAAATTCCTTTTTACCCATTTTTTACTTTTACTACATGGTATTTAAGGAATCGTTCATTAGTTTATGTTACGAGGTACTTTTTGACTTTTCCGACAAAAGTATGAGAAGAATGTTTTTTTAACATATACGGTATGAAATGATTTTTAAGATTTTATAAAGACTTATTTATATGATTCTTCCTCCAAAAGAGTTCATTAATATTTTAAACAAAATCTTATTCTTTTAAAATTGCATGGCATTTTGTGAAAAGAAAATGATTTTTAAGAAGAAAGGATATTTTCCTCAAGAATTCATTTCAAGTGTTTTATCAAGACCCATTTTTCATCTAAGATAACATTATTTCATATGTGTATGTTTTAAGTATAATTTCTCTATGATTGAAATGATTTCACTTTTCTTATTATTAAATGATATCCATTTCTTTTATATGGATTATGTGATGATGAGATGATGTTTATGAAACCCATTTTATTTATTGGGTTTTTATGAATGATGTATGTTTATTTTGTGGCACAAGTAAAAATGATTTCATTATGAGATGGGTGGGACCTATATCTCCCTCTAATGCATTGGGTAAAGATTTATATCTCATGATATAGACATGGCTGGAACCGTATGTTAATCCGGCTCAGTAATACTGGACTTGAACGAGGAGTGAACTCGATTCAGAAAGGGACTTTGTCCACTAAGATGGTCTTGGCAGCAACGCCTTGGCTACTATGGAAATCATATCATGTGCTTAATGGTTTCCAAAATTACATGTTTTATTCCCATGCAATTATATCATTCTTAATGTTTCTTTATGATCTATTCCTTACATACTTCCATGTTTTATGTTATTGCTCACGCTTTTGATGTTTAAACATTATGTTCATGTTTTTATGTTCAAATGTATATCCTATGTTTTATTTTACCCATGCTTACCCTTACTGAGCATTTGAGCTCACCCTTTTTATGTTTTATTTTCACCAGGATATAAAGAAAGGTTTAAGGTAAGAAAAAAGGGGGAATATCTTTATGGGAGATGATGATGATATTTCACCTTGATTAGAAGATTACGTTCCATGTTTCCAAAGACACTAAACTATTACGGTCCTTGTGTGTATGTTTTTGTTATGTATTAAGTATTCCTCTAAAGTAATGTAACTTCCATGTACGTCAAGCTTCGGGACTCTACAGTTGGAATCAGAGGAAAGGTTTAGTCGACCTTTGGAAACTAGGATGCGAAAATGTTAGGGAGATCCCTAGAGGTATTTCTAAGGTATGTCTAGGGATGTCCCTAAGGATAAGTATACATATAGGATATAGTCCTACAACTACGGTAACGACCATAGAATTTAACCTAAGATGTTAGATATTAAGGATACTCTCCCTTTACTATGTTGTTTTCCCAAGCACGATTTTTTCCTCTCACACTATTCTTTTTGGGTTTTAGAAAATGGTTGGAAACAGGGAGATTCACGATAATGGAGGATATGATAGACAATGGAATGATTTTATTCACGAGAAACCAAATGAAAGGAGATCTGGAAGTCCAAACATCGTTATTATGCCTAATCAACAATCTCATAATATGATCAATAATCTCAACTTTGGTATGTTTCCCGACTCAGATAATAAGAGAAAGATGGAGTTTCATGATGATCATAGAGGAAAAAAGTTCAATTTCCCTCATGTAAATCATGTGGGAAGAGGCATCAGGGAGATTGTTTCAAGGAACTGGAAGATGCTTTGGGTGTGGAAAAGAAGGACACAAATCCAGTAAGTGCAAAAGAAAAGGTTCAGTTAACACCGTGGACAAAGATAATGGTATTGCTACGACATAAACTATGATTAGATGTTTTAAATGTGGAATGTACGAGCATTATGCAAACCAATGCCCTAATGGAAAATCTCATGAAGAGAATCAGCATAGTCATATCAGTAGTATTTATGTGGATGATTATGAGGAGACTATAAACGATATATGAGTTGAAAGAAGTGTTGAAGCTCAGTTGGTTGTTTTAGAAGGTAGTGGAATGATTGTATGTTTATCGAGAGTTATGTTGTATAGTTAATGGTACTAGGGAATAAAGAATCATCTAAGGATTGTTACACTATTGTTTTTCCTAAAAGTATTTGAAAGTATATGTTGAATGGTACCAGTAACCATGGATGGTTATTCAGATATTTTTGTAATGTATATGATATGCACATAATGAAGGAATAAGAAGATAATGAGATGTTTGATTGTATTCATGAGCTCATGATTGATATAAGGACTAAGTTATATCATGGTTTGAGTATATAAAATTTTTAGGATTTTGGTATGTGGAAAGTGTTAACTTTTAACTGCATTCATGTTTTCACTAAGGTTCAATGGAGATTCATTTTTCAAGAGAATACATGATTAAGGCCTTCAAATGTTTGGAATGTGTCCAAAAAGACATATCTTATGATATATGGGGATGAATGATGGTATTAAATCTCTGGTAATCATTTTGACTATATTATGAGAGTGGACTCCAGTATTATGGATAAGCCTAAAGATTGGAATGGATTATGTTGGACATAAGTTAGTATTGTTTAATGATACAAGTGTTTTCGATATTATTGATGGTATGATATAATAATATAGTTTTAGAAAAAGGAAAACCTACAGGATGGGCGACAACCCATCACGTCGGACAAGTCTGTGGGGATCTAACCCACAACCGAAGTGCGACTGGCCTTTATCGCCTACCACTGTCCTACAGGAAGTCCCTTGTTAGTAGAAACTAGTTTTATTTTATTAAGCGGTATGATATATGATGTATAAGTGCATTTTTGGAACCATATACGATTAATCTAACCATAAGATGGACTTATAACTTTTGCTAACCTTTTTTTTTTGAAAGAGATGGAATGACCCATCACTCTATCACATGATCTGCTAACACATCACGAATAACAAATTCATCTACGATTCATTAAGGGATGATGTGGAAATAGTTCAATTCACGAACAACAGTGAGATTGTACCAAAATCATGTAAATATTTCTTTTAATTAATCATCTTTAGGGAAATGATCATGAAAACCTAAAATGTTGTCCTAGTTCCCTTATATATAATGAATCAGATGGTACCTTAGATCATTAAAAATCAATAGCTTTGTGATTGCTGGATTTTTCATAGCCATGTTCTCTACCACTCTCCATCCGAACTTGATGGTTAGATTTTTCTTCTATATCCATATTTTCACCTATGTTCTCCTATGTGGAAACCCAGTGATGATTTAATTTGGGTAACCGTTACATTTCATACATTAGTTTTTAAGGCCATGTTTTGGTATTCCTTTTTACGATGTGGGTTTCTATTAAACAAACGTTCGATTAGTAAACCATTTATAACCCCAACGATTTTTGAGGGCGAAATTAATTTTAAGGTGGGTAGAATGTAACACCCAGAGATTTTATAAAAAAATATTCTTTTAAATTCATTAATGTCATGTTTTGTATGCTAAACCATGATTACCTTGCGCTATACGCAACACTGTATTAGCTTGCAGCATACGCAAGACTATTCTTGGATCGTGTTACACACAATTTTGATAAAAGTTATTCTACGCAACATTGAGTATATATATATATATATATATATTAAATGTATAAATGAAATAAGGTTGGATTCTGTTATATGAAACAACTAAGGATTCTTGCACAACACGCAACCCTGACTTGGCTTCCATTACACGCAATCGCGAACTTCCTCGATAGCGTGTGTTTTACGCAATACCGGGTTTTACTAAACAACTATATATTATTATTATGAACTAGACATTATGAATAGTATTAACTATATTCTGAAAATCAAAACATTATTATTCATCTTACACATTTTCTTGAACATGGTATAAGAACAAAATAATTTTTTTGGGTAAAATAAATATTTTTAAAAAAATGCAGTTTTGCCGCCTTTTGATGGCGCACCCACATTAAATCTAGTTTTCGACATGATTATAAGTTAAATTTGACAAAATAAAAATGTTCTTTGGAATAAAGAAATAATAATTTACTTTGTATAAATTTTTCATATTATTCTGGTAACTTTCATATTTTGATGAATAGTAAAAACAAGCAATATTTTAATTCAAAACTACTTATTTCATCGCAATAACTTATATGGTTAAATTATAATATTAAATGGTTTTAATGTATAAATAGAATATATTTTTACCATTTAATATAATTAATGTCATTATAATTTATTTTACGTTAAATTCGTATGTTAAATCAATTCAATCTTTCGTAATGTTTTAAAGAAAAAATCTGTTTTCTTCAACAACGGGATTAATTTTAATTTAATTTCTGAAACATTTGTGTATTGAATTTGGAAAAATGGATTCCATATTTTGAATCAGTGGGTCCAAATTATGTTAATAAGCTACTTTTTATTTTTGGGAATTATGAATAGTAACTACGGTAAATTTAATTTACTATAGTTAAAGGTAAATCGGATAATTAAGGGTAAATATAATATTATAAAATTACCCTAAAACATGCCAAAATTCTATTGGATGGCTAAAAGTAGACCCACTTAACCTAAGGGTCGGATTAGATTCATTTTATGGGCTTTTGACGATAAAAATAATTTAATTATTATTAAAACCAAAGAAAGTGACAACATGTCACTCTCTTAAATCCTATAAGTATAATAATTTTAATTTAGAGATAAACATCATAAAACGTCAAACATTAATAGTCTACAGAATTATAATAAAATTATCAACATCATGATAATTTATTTATAATTTTTAGGGATTAAAGAAGTTTCATTAATGTTGATACATTAATGATACAGAAATTTTTTATTAAGTGAAAAATAAGTAATATAGTTTTTATTGAAATAATAATACCCATTAAAAGGCCCAAAAACCTGACAAAAACTTATTTTTAGTGTCTATATACACCTTAATCATCCAATTACCTAATATATAACCTTTTAGAGCCTTATAAGAGTGAATATGACACTTATAATATTTTATTTTAAATGATGCCAAAGTTGTCACCTTCATAATTTAATAAATATAACAATTTAAATATTGGGATTTTAAGATGCTAAATTAGATTAAAAGTATTATTGTGAAAGGTAATAGATGTATCTTCATCATCAGATTTTAGTTTTAATTTCTATGCAACAAATCAGTATATTAAATATTTATACAAAAATGTTGTAGTAATTATTTTATTAAAAGATAAACCAAATAAATGGTTATAAAAATAATAAAATAAATATTTTATGAAATATTTAATATGATCCACTAATTTTATAGTTAAAAATAAACTTTTATGAATCTATTAATGTTTTTATTTCGAACATATATTCTTTATATATTTTTTTTAAATTCAAATAAATGAATACTGTCAAAATTGACACTATTTTTATTTTATAAAAATAACATATTATAAAATTGTTTAAAAAATCACAAAAATATTTAAAAATAAAAAATTTAAATTTATATGGTCTATAATGTTATAAATTAACCTATTATGGAAAATTCACAACAAATAAGTAATTATTTGTTATAATTTAAAATTTAGAATTTTATTACCACAAATAAACTTCAATAGATTAAATAAAGATAAATCAAAATGATATGGTTTAAAATAAGATCCAAACATGTCTAAATTTGATTGGTTGATGAAATTACAACCCTATATCATATAATATTCGAATATGAGTCATTTTTGGAGGTTTTTATGTGGGGTTAGATTTATTATAAATTAATAATTTTACAAATTCCAAAGGTGCCCCTCTCCTCCCTTATAAAAGGGCACCTCCTCCCTCTCTATAACACACCACATTGAGCCTTCAATCTCTTCCAAAACCTGCCCAATTCTCTTCTCAACTTTACTATAAACATCCTTGAGGTCCTGGTCTTATTCAAAGACAAATTTTAGTTCCCTAAGGGGAGGTCTCAAAGATGCGCTTCAAAGAAGAGGTAATGTTCGTTACCGATTCATTCAACATTATTTCTTATTATACATCTTTTTATTTAGTTGTTTCTTTATGAATTAATAACATAAGTATCAATCATATACTGATATGTTATTATACGTATGAAACAACCCTATTTCACAATCTATCAATCCTATGGAAAAAGAAATCACCGCGTGTGCGTACGTACGGAATACTGTCTCCATGCCGTGGTGTAATCTATTTTCCACTATCACCTTACTTGGATGGGTATAATTGTGTAAATATTGACTATATATGATTATTTTAAGGTTATATTGATTCTAAAATAGTATATATACTCTCAAATACAATTCCACGATCACGATAATGATATCATCATTCGTGCGTACGTACAGACTACCGTCTCCACGAACGCGATGAGATTAATTTTCCATGATTAACCATTAAATAATGATTATAAAGTATATATAATGAATAATAATTAATAATAATTATACTGGATTTATGTATATATGTATTTCTTCTATTTAATTTCATTCAACTCAATAAGGAAACGAAAACAGCGTTCATGCGTACGTACAACCTACCATCTCCATGACCAGTGTATTTCTTTCCATTTATTGATATAATATATATGTATATTCTGAATATATATTATATATAAATCATTTTTTATATTCTGGAATAAATTAATCATGATCTAATTAATAATATGAATAATTACAAGTCAAAACACGGATGACAAATGAAACGATTTTAACCAAAATTCTCTTTAACATGGAATTTACAAAAGAATGTGTAATATAAAGGCATAAGTGAACCACATATGATATCATAACAATGAATATGATTATTTAATAATTCAATAACATTATTTAAATCATTATACAGGAATATCGGACACTTACGAAGCAAATCACACCTAAGGTTAGGGATAATTTTGCAAATCTCATTTTTATCTGAGATTGCTTATTCGTAAGTATTTACTGGGGTTATTGCTATCATCCATGTTCATGTTTTATAAAAATGTATTCATGTATGTTTAAAGTCATTTTTACCCATTTTTGAATTTTACTACATGGTATGTAAGGAATCTTTCTTTAGTTTACGTTACGAGGTACTTTTTGACTTTTTCGACAAAAGTACGAGAAGATTGTTTTTTTAACGTATAAGGCATGAAAGGATTTTTACGGTTTTATAAAGCCTTATTTTCATGATGCTTACTACAAATGATTTCATGACTATTTTAAACAAAATCCTATTTTTTAAAATTGCATGGAATTTTGTGAAAATAAAATGATTTTGAAGAAGAAAGGATATTTTCCTCAAGAATTCATTTCAAATGTTTTATCAAAAACCATTTTTCAACTAAGATAACATTATTTCATATGTTTATGATTCAAGTACAATGTCTCTATGATATAAATGATTTCACTTGTCTTATTATGAAATGATATCCATCTATTTTATATGGATTATGTGATGATGGGATGATATTTATGAAACCCATTTTATTTATTAGGTTTTTATGAATTATGTATCTTTATTTTGTGGCACAAGTAAGAATGATATCATTATGAGATGGGTGGGACCTATGTATCCCTCAAATTCATTGGGTAAAGATTTATATCTCATGAGATAGACATGGCTGGAATGGTAAGTTAATCCGCTTCAGTAATACATGACTTGAATGAGGAGTGAACTCGATTCAGAAAGGGACTTTGTCCACTAAGATGGTATTGGCAGTAATGCCTTGTCTACTATGGAAATCTTATCATGTGCTTAATTGTTGCCACAATTACATGTTTTATTCCCATGCTATTTTATCATTCTTAATATTTCATTATGATCTATTCCTGACGTACTTCCATGTTTTATGTTATTTCTCAAGCTTTTGATGTTTAGACATTATGTTCTTGTTTTTAAGTTCAAATGTATATGGTATGTTTTATTTTATCCATTCCTACCCTTACTAAGAATTTGAGCACAACCTTTTTATGTTTTCTTTTCTCCAGGATATAAATAAAGGTTTTAGGTAAGAAAAAAAGGGGAATATCTTTATGGGAGATGTTGAAGATCTTTCTCCACGATTAAAAGATTGCGTTCCATGTTTCCAAAGACACTAAACTGTTACAGTCCTTGTGTGTCTGTTTTTGTTATGTATAAAGTATTCTACTAAAGTAATGTAATGTCCATGTACTTCAAGAATCGGGTCTCTACACCCCCTCATCATTCATCATGTGAATATCGAGTTAAATAATGTGAAGTCTTGATATGGGTTATACTCAATGGTTCAATAAACAGGGTTGCCCACATGGCCTTAAGCATGACTCCCCTCACACCCTAAGATTCAAACATGAATATAGGGACTAGGTTGATCCCTTTGGTATAATGTTCCCTCATTTTATACTAGAGCACAAAAGATATAATAAAACATAATATATGGATAAACACTACGTGAAGCAAAATAAGGTTATGCAGTGGAATCAAAACTAAACCTCCAATCTGAATATATTATTTTACTCAATTGATAAACAATGTTACATAAAAAATATAACCATATTACATATATCTAAAAAATAAGAATCGTCAATACATGTTAGTAAGAAATCAGTACACTATGTGCTTCTCAAAAGTAAAAAAATACACAAAACAATCCATAAATCATGGGCACTGGCATTATCATATTATACCTAGATCTATCTTGATGATATAAAACAAGTCAGGTGTACATGGTGAAATTATTCCCCTGTTCTATATCTATGATCATATAATCATCCAAGGAAACAATGGAGGCCCATATAGGGGGTGGGATAAATCACAATAATCATAACCAATGGAATCTATACAATCCATTTTGGGAAAATAAATTAAGCAATGAGAAGTCATGTATATAAATGTATTAAGGTTCCAAAATAAAAACTAATACCATCTTAATAATTGTCTTGTACTATCATTGAGCATGAGTTTATTTAATTTATTAATTTCATTCCATTTTACAGAGTTAAGTAATGTGAATTTGTCGACAACAATAATTTTGATAATAATAATGGAGAAATAAGATCTAATGATTAACCAACACATGCATAACCTCAAGGGATATCCAAATCAAATAAATAACCCATGCAGTCTAGAAGTATAAGGTCTGGGTGTCATCCAAGTGGATTTCATATGACACTATGTGCTTTTGTTTATATCATATGAACATCATGAAAAAAACCACCACATCCACACAAGAATGTAACCGTGTAGTTTCTGGGATCCCGCACATCTCGTATAACATGTATCTTATGTCAGGTAAAATACTTCAAGAAATTACCACCCATACACTCGGTAAGGATCATCAAGCCATCACAACCTTAACAGGTTACACCTATAGTAGTCCATAGGATAAAATATCCAGAATCTATATGTGTGTGAATAACAAAAATTTGTTACAACCCTATTATCACATATATGGGGAAAAATAACCACTCTTCCTACAAGTACAAGTAACTTACAAGAGAATAGAGCGGGGCCCAAGGGGATAGAAAGCCATCCATCGTCCCACCAGAATGTTGGGGAAAACACCACCAGGGCTCAAAATCCCTACGGTGTCAGTTCCCTTTACTGACAGGGTGGAGTAGCATATAGAAACACAAAAAGTAAAGAATATAATATATCTCACAACTAACCTTTGGGAATAACCTAGTATTAGACTCAACTACAGCTAACGTCTCTCAGACTCCCGACTGCCACTTCTAAGACTAGTTATCCTATAAGCACACAACCATTTAAACAACTTTATTGCCTCGTTTCATTCCCTTTTTATCGGTTCCACTTTATGTTAATTATTTATTTAAACATTTTTTGACCATTAATAATTCCCCCACTAAATCTCATTAGAATAACCCCAAAGTATATTGTCCCCATCATTGCATCCCACCAAGCTCCAACCCCATGGGTTAACATCATTTATTCAATTATTTATTTACAGCACTACTTTCCCATATTCCTAGGTATTCTAGAATAAAACATTCTATGATACTAAACCCAAGGGGGTCAATATGTTGAGTTGATAACAACCCGTCAAGCCTTTTCCTCCTATTATAAGAGAGTAGATCCATCCTCCCTTGAGAAGATAGACACTGAAATAATGTTGTATATCTCACAGGTATTTTCCCTTTTCATAAGAAGGGAAAACCAGGCCAGCAACCCTGAGTAGTGGAAAAGTAATGAAAATAACCAATAAAATAAACATCAAGCATCGAAACATTTACATTCAAATAGTTTCATCATCCCTAGTGTCCTATCTAGCAACCACATGCATAAACTTATGCATATCACCACTACATACGGAATCTTCATCCACAACCAATCTGGCTCCCTGCCCCCACACATCACAATAGCCTTCCGGGGAAACATCACAACACAAGTAGTAGGAAAACAACTATCATTTCAATTGGGTTCTTGGACCTTAATGAACCAAGAGGGTAACTCCGAACCCTAAAACAAATTATCTGTTATCAAACAACCAATTAATTATTCCATCTTGTTTTACTTGATTTTTTTGTAGGTTCCAAATTCCGGAAACCAAATCTATAGGCTATGAAAAATAATTTAACATGCTTACTTCACCAATTTGATCAACATCAAATTACAACAAGAGGAACCATATTCATGTACATTCCACATTATCATTGGCCAAACAATTATCAATTAATTTCAGATTTATGTTCTTTAAAAATTCCCATTGAGAACAAAAAGGATAAGAAATAAAGCATAGATATCACACAATTTAAAAAACAAGAGGCTATAACATATGATCGATCACAATTTATTTACCCAGTTCAAATATTTATTATGCCAACTTCATTTTTATCCAGTGGGATAAAATATGCTAACTCTACAAACACACATAACATAAAATGGAAGTAATGAATCCCCTACCTCAAATTGTTCTTGACGTTTATACGAGAATGATCTGCACAACGGGTTGAAATATCCTCCTCTGTGACAAATTGTATCCACCAAAGGATGTGCAGACACCACTACAATGACAAACGCCCACAAATATCCAGTTAGGAACATGGGGGTAAAATTAAATAAAAAGGGAAAGAAGAAAGAAGGTGATGAACTCCATATAATGAAGATAGATCATACCTTATATCGAAGACTGGCTAATATTTCTTAGTTGCATCAAAACATAGTGGAATAAATCCTAGGAGTAAATATTGATTGCACAACAACTACAAAAAGGAATGGGATGTTCGAGTGTCTTACACCCATGAACAAGGATGAAGAACTAGGGAGGAATATAAATCATCCAATTAGAAGATTTAATGGACCAGTGGTTTAAGATACACTAAATTTTCCTTTAAAAATGGATCACATTAAACCACACTGTTTGACCATGTAAAGAAACACCCTGAGCCTTAAGAGAAATTAATATAGGAGTTATGACCTCTGAATCGGCCTTAGAGTCCTTAAAATGAGCCTTTAAATGCATTATAAATCAAATGAAACGTCAAAGGGGTGAACTATAGGAATCCTGAATCACTGTTAACGATTTCAAAATTTGGAAAAGGAAATAGAGGTAACCGATGGACCTCACTATTTTAGAAACACTATTCACAAGGTAAATATTTTGCAAAGGAAATATAGGCTACCGATGGACCTCACCATTTTGGAATCACAGTTCAAAAACTCAAGATTTTTTAAAGGAAATAGAGGATACTGATGGACCTCATCGTTATAGAAACACTATTCACAAACTCAAAATATGGCAATGGAAATAGACATCACTGATGACACCTCACTGTTGGAACCTCTCCATTGCACTGTTCTCATAAGTTTATCGATGACACTGTTGACAAATGGTCAGAAATGACTCTATTCACATGAGGTCACTAATATCAATGTTCACACATGGTCACTATTTCACTTTTTATATAAGTTTACCGATGACACTGTTCACATAATGTCACCAATGACATTGTTTACATAAGGTCACCGATGTCGCTATTCTGATAAAGTCACCATTACATAGATCACATCATGTTTCTAATGAAACTATTCACAGAGGGTCACTGATGAAACTGTTCACAGAAGGTTACCGATACACTATTCACGATGGTCTACCATTGGAACTGTTCAAAGATAGTTACCGATGCATTGTTTACAACAGTATGCCATTGGAACTGTTCCCTGATGGAACTGTTCACAGAAATCGAAATCGGCAATGTCTTGGGGATATGTCACCTTGGCCTCCCAAAACACCTCATACACTGTATTTTTGAAATCGAATGGACTAGATAGGTCTATGCCATTACATTAGATACATCTCAAAACATTCTCGTCCTCAAGAAATAAAATCCACCTAAAGGGAAAATCAAATGGGGTCCAAACAACCACCCATTGAGATACCTCTCAAATGGGTGAAATCCATAAGAAACAACAAATGAAATATATATTTTAAACATGAATGGTCTAAAAACACAAATACTACATCAATATATGAATGGATTTAAACATCAAACAACTCTGGGTATTGAGCACGTATCTTTTACTCACATTCCCTGGTACAGTACTCCACACCACCGTGTCTCCACAAAACATGAACCGAGGGGATAAAATTCCCACACAATACTTTCTCTTTGAGGTCTTGTATCTCCATAGGTCAATCCTCAAAGTTCACATCATTTTCAACATCGATCTCTCCCCAATCGATGATGTGAGAGTCATCATAAAGATACCGATGGAGCTGTGATACATGGTAAACATCATGTATCAGACTCATCTTCACGGGAAGTTCTACTAGATATTCCACAACTCCAACACATACTAACACCTAAAAAGTCCCAACAACCCGGGGAGAAAGATTACTCCCATGACCGAACCTTCACTGCCCATGACAGCGAGTCACCTTTAGAAGCACGTAATCCACAACATAAAACTATAAGGGTCCCTTCCATTGAATGGAATATGATTGATGATGATCTTATGCTATCTTTATCCTCTTGAAAATCACATGGACCATCTCTATAGTATTCTTCACTAGTTCTGGTCCAAGAATTGATGCCTCTTCAACCACAGTCCAACACAATGTAAAATGGAAATGTCATCCATACAATGATTCAAATGGCGCCATACCAATACTAGATTGAAAACTATTTTTGTTAGAATACACCTCCAATGGTAAGTGCCTCATCCACAAAACTCCAAAATATAGGACACAAGAGCGTCACATGTGTGTGAATAACCACAAGACGTTACAACCCTCTATACACATTTATGGGGAAAACTAGCCATTGGTCCTACCAACACAAGTAACTAACAAGAGAAAAGGGTGATGCCAAAGGGGGTAGTCATCCTTCCATCATCCCACTAGAATGTTGGGGAAAACACCCCCAGGGCTCAAAATCCCCGAGGTGTTAGTTTCCATAACTGATAGGGTAGATTAGCCTATAGAAAGAAAAAAACAGAATATATTATATCTCACAACCACACTGTGGGAATAACCATGTGTTAGACTCAACTGGAGCTAACACCTCTCGGACTCCCAGATGTCACTTCTAATACCCAGTATGATATAATCACACAACCATTTAAAGATATTTATTTCCTTACATCATTCCTTTTTTAACAGTTCCACTTTATGTTAATTAACTCATTAAACATTAATTAACCATTCTAAATCCCACATTAAATTTCATTATCATCACCCAAAAGTCCATTGTCCTCAACATTGCCTCCCACCAAGCTCTATCCCCATTGGTTAGCTTCATTTATTCAATTATTTATTTAAAAATTACTTTCCCATATTCTCAAGCATTTTTGTAAAAAGAATTCTACACAACAAAACACAAGGATCTCAACACGGTGAGTAGATAACTACCCATAATATTTTTTCTTCCAATATAAAGAGATTTGATCCATCCTTCCTTGAAAACCTAGACACATAAAGTATGTGGCATAACCCTCACATCATTTCCCCTTTTGGAAGAAGGGTAATCATGACCAGCTTCCTTGAGCTACGAGAAAGTAAATCAAAAAACCAATCAAAGATACTTCAAGCATCCAATCAATCACATCCAACCTGTTCCGTCATCCCTAGTGTCCTCTCTGAAAACCACATGCATAAACCTATGCATATCGCCACTCGAGGTGTCATCTACTTCTACTACCAATTGGCCTCCCTACCCCCAAAAAACACAGCAGCCATCTAGGATCACATCACAACATAAGCAGCAAGAAAACAACCCTCTAATCAATTGTGCTCTTGGCCCTTAAACAAGAAAGAGGATAACTGAGAACCCAACAACGAATTATCTTTTATCAAACATCCAATTCTCTAATCAATCTAGGATTAACTAATTTTTTTGGTTCTAAATTAGGGAAACCTAATTTGTAGGATATCATAAATAATTAAACATGCTTTTTGAACCAATTTTATTAACATAAAATTACAACAAGAGGTTTCAGATTCATTTATTCATTTTGACTTTATAAAAAAAATAACCAATTAATTTAGGCTCTATGTTCTTTACAAATTTCCATCATGAATGAAAAAGCTAATAAAGCAATAATAGTTATCACACTGCCTATAAAATGAGATGAAATATCATATCATCGATCACAATTTATTTATTCAGTTCTAATATTTACTATGAAAATATTAATGTCTTCCAGTGGGAAAAAAATGATAACACTACAGTTCCACACAATAGAAAAGATAATCAATTAATCCCCTACATCAAACACTTTTTTTGACATTTATACGTGAACGATCCACACAAAGGGCTATAATATCCCTCGTATGACAACTGTATCCACCCAAGGATACAGAGACACCACCATATTGGCGAACACCTAAGAAAAACCCATTACGAACATGGGGGTAAATTTATATAACATGGTCAAGAAGAAATAAGAACATGAACATGAAATAATGGTGATATAACATAACTTATATCGAAGACTGATCGATTTTTCTTGGTTTCATCAAAACAAATAGAAAAAAATCTGAGGAAGAATGTTATATTGCACAACTTCTATGAAAAGTATTGGGATATTCAAGAATCTCACACTCGAGAACATGGAGGAAGAACAAGGGAGGAAGATATATCATCCCTTTAAAATATTTAATGGATAAGTGGTTTAAGATACGCTGAATTTTCAATTAAAAGTGGGTCACATTAAACGATGTGGTTATAAAATATAAAAAACATCTCGAGCCAAAGGGAACATTAATATAGGAGTTATGACCTTTGGATTGGCCTTTCAGTCTATAAAATGAGGCTTTAAATGAATTTTACATCAAAGGAAACATCATAGTGGAAAAACTATAGGATGTTGGAAACACTGTTCACGAACTTGAAATTTGGAAAAAGAAATAGATATTACCGACAAACATCACTATTCTGGAAACACTGTTAATGAACTCAAAATTTGGAAATGGAAATAGAGGTTACCGATGGACTTCATAGTTCTAGAAACATTGTTCACAAACTCAAAATTTGGAAATGGAAATAGGGGTTACCGATGAACCATAATGTTTTAGAAGCATTGTTCAGGAACTCAAAATTTGGAAAAGGAAATAGAGGTCATCGATGGAACCTCACCGTTGCATTGTTCGCATAAGCCTACCGATGAAACTGTTCAAAGAACGTCACCGATGACACTTTTCACATAAGGTCACATATGTCGCTATTCACATAAAGTCACAATTGCATTGTTCACAAAAGGTTACTGATAACACTATTCACATAAGATCACCTATGACACTGTTCACATAAGGCCACTGATGTCACTGTTCACAAAAGGTCGTTGTTGCACTATTCATATAAGGTTACTGATGAAACTATTCAGAAAATGTTATTGATGACAATGTTCACATAAGCTTAATGATTTCACTGTTCTAGTAAGGTCAATGTTTCACTGTTCACATAAGGTTTCTGATTACACTATTTACAGAAGGTCACTGATGACACTGTCCACTGAAGATTACTGATGAACTGTTAACAATGGTCTACCATTGGAACTGTTCACCGATGAAAATATTCACAGATAGTTACTAATGCAATGTTCACAATGGTCTACTGTTTGATCTGTTCACTGAAGGAACTGTTCACAAAAAAGTAAATTTGGAAATGTGTTGGGGATATGTCACATTGACCTTCTGAAATACCTCATACACTTGAATTTCACAAAGTAGTGGACCAGAGAGGTATGAGTAATTACAAATTACATAGTCTGAACCTCAAATCATATCATTAGGGATAAAATATCACCTACTTTATGTGGTGAAAAGTGCTACGACACAGTTAAACAAGTTGAATAGTCCATTATGGATATAACAATGTACTCTATGACCATGAAATATCTTTCATAGCTAGCACTTAATATTTTAGAGACAAAATAATCATATATTGCAAATTGTATGTCTTACAATACTATTCCCTGTAGTCTAATAACCTATGTAATGACATCCCACTCAAGATTAGCATAATCAAAAAGCTTATAAGTGGAAATATCGACCATGCTATATGTATGTTTTTTTAGATTCTTGAGTATAGAAATAATAGACTCTAGGAAAGACATATGATAATGATTTTCACCATACCATAAAATGGTAGGTGGATACTACTTCTGGATCTCTTGAGAAAAATCCTCTATATTAGGTATAGTTCATGAAGAAACATTCATGGACAACATTAGAGGTTTGAAACTCTCTAGAATGTGTGTTCCATTTCCAATTTGATGTATAAAATGTGATTCGTAAGGTGGAGATATTATAGGGATCACTAGTGGATTAGGTTTAATTTCATCAGGAGGGTGACCATTTCCACCCTCTAAGTGCACTACGTGAGGAATTAAAGGTGAAATTTATCTAAAAATTCCAACCACACTCTTCATAATATATTTAATGTAACTGGAACCAAAAATAGAACCAGATCATTCTGATCTGGTATCACTTCCCAATGTATACTTCCAAAACTACCTCCCTAGAAGGACATGGTATTGGAAAGTGTTGGAATTTAAATTTACATAGGTTCTACTATTTTAATGTTAAATTAACCCTTTCTTCATCGTTTACTATAAAAAATATAATTTTACTAGTTAGGATTTTCATTTAATGATTATTATTCCTTATATACATATATCATTACTTTATTAAATTGTTTTTCATTCTTAGTTAATATAGTACCAAAATCATTATAACTTAAATCAACACCGATCAAATATTTTATTAGCTACCAATCATTCAGTCATAGAGTGTAGTGGGTAATATAAGACTGATCGACTCGATTAAGTATACATTAAAATTAACTATGGCCCATACAAATCATAATTTGAGACTGATAATCACTCAATCCCAACTGCATACACCCACATGTAAAGTGGTGGTACATATAAAATTATCGGTAGAAAATAACCATTTAATACTCCATAGTCAACGTATATAGGAATAATAATTTTGATTGATGAAGATACATAAAATAACAAATTACCTTACACTATCTAATATAGTAGCATACAAGAAATATATTACAGCCCTAGATCACACAAAAATCATTATAGGCACATGAAAATATTGAAATTAGATGCACCTATATAGAAATGAATATTCGTAGGATGTGATTTCAAGGTAATTATAATGATGTATGTAAAAATCCTCCATATTGTAACAAGGAAATTTACGATATCCAAAAAAATATTATGAAATAACCAAATTTATGACAAACACCCAACTGTGAATATATCTTAACCATAACAAGTAATATATAGGAATAAATCCAAACCCTTGGAAATGTGGAATTTATACTAATGGTGGGTCAGATACTCTCATGCACGCCTTATAAAAAATTCCACATTGTTTTTAATATCATGTCTAAATTAACCATAAAATAATAAAAACAAAAGAAACATTTATAATACCACATTGTGTCATTTTTACCCAAATTCCACTCAATGGTTATCCAAACCTGATTTCCCACAAGACCTCAAGTAAACCTTCATATAAAAAATAGGTTCCTACAAATAATCAAGGGACTAGATTGTGTTGGTGGTGAGAATATTCCCTCATGTTTTAGTAATGAAAAACATATATAATACGATATAATGGATGGATTAAAATAGGGGAATCATAATATGGTTAAGTATCAGAAATAATGATAAAATTCCATGTTAAATATAGTAATAAATTCAAAGGCATAATAATATCATATTTAAAGATGATTATATATTATTTTTCTACAGTATAGAAAAATTGGTATACATGGAAGTAGAAAATAAGAATTGTAGATTCACTGAAAAATAAAAAAATAGAAAAACCAATGCAGTAATCCTAAATACCTACTTGGTCAATATGTACCCTGATTCATTATAATGAAAGTAATAAAGTGAGGTTTCCAATAAAGGATGCATCCCCTTTCCTATACACATGATCATATAATCTTCTTGGAGACCAATGTATTCATTAGTAGGGTGTGAGATAAATCATTGTATGACAACATAAATTGTGACTATATAATTCATTATGTTAATATAAACTGAGCTGTTTGAAATAATTTTTAATAATGCATTCAAGTACAAAAAAATAATTTATTACTGCTTCAACCACAAATGGTATTGTCTCTGAACATTGGATCATTAAAAATAATCATTTATGTATAATTTATATTGAATAGTTATGGGGATGTTTCAACGGAGTATAAAAATAGTATAACAATGATAAAAGAGGATCCCAGGTGTAAAAAAAGGAATCGTTGACCTCAAGTGATAGAAAAATCGTATTAAAAACTCATGTATTACATATACAAAGGATCTAATTGTAACACATGGGACTTACCCAATGATTTCCAATATAAAATAGTCTAAATGATTCCATGGATAACATCCATAGTAATATCAGGATATGAATTATTGGGCCCAATAGAGTGAATCCATGGAGCCACATTATTGTGTACATCAATTTGGTTCCAAGATATCTATCTTATGAATTAAAATATCTATATGATTATGATGGGAACCTAAGGAATTTTGTTGGGAATCTTATACTAGAAAAGACCATGTTCTATATTTGGTGTCTCATTCTAAAACTATATCATTGAATCACAATGATTCCCTCGGAGTGTGTTTATTCTAAATGAATGATCATAAAAAAATGTAAGGGGTAAAATACATGAACACATGTTTTATTTTTTATGCAACAGAATAAAATAAAATGTTAAAAAGACACATGGATCACACTAACTGAAATATAGAATGTGATTGCATGATATTTTGAAGGTCGTATGAATGAACATACTTAGCACATAACATACTTGAGGATATCAAGGACCCCCTTTGAAAATACCACTATGTTCTTGTGATGGTATCTGGGACATTTCTGATCCTGATAAAGCTACTGGTATAGTTTCATCAGATCATGAGATTTTTTAATCAGTGGATTCATAAAAACCCTTCCAAAAATAGTTATAATATTAGTAGAAAATAATTGAATGGGACATATCTTATCATTGATTTACAATTCAAGATATGTTCATAAGCCTATCACAACAAAATGTAGAAGCACTATCGACATGATAATCATTTTTTGAAAGTGAAAGATGGAATGTCACCCTTATAACATGATGTCTATCAGACATGTATAGGAGATCTGATGCTTCCCATTATGGTTCCATAAAAAATGAATGTATGTCCATGATAAACATCAATAATTACCATAATGCCCACTGTTCTTTATGTTATTATTCATTTATATAGAGGGTGATTGTCTTTGAAAATAGTTGTTCCATTTCATGAGATCCTAAAAACTTGTTAAATAAACAAACAAATAAAAAGGGAAATGATGAGAGATTATTTCAAGGAGAAGATACCATGATCTTATGTTAATGGAGTCATATTCTAGGGGATATCACTATTGACCACCTGAGGTCCCACTAAACAAGTCATATCAAGGTCAAAAGGCAACTTGGTGAGCCACATTTTTCTTAGGGAATGTCATAGAAAAAAAATTTAAACATGACACAAAAGTCATTTGTTGGCATCTCGATCTTATGAACGTCCCTAGGAATGTAATCCAGGTAATGTAATGTCTAATTTCTATCTATTCATGATTTTATAATATCACATTGATCATACATAATCTATTAATTGTGGTTCTGATGGGATGGGATTTTAGTTCCTAAAAATCCTATGACACCTATGTCATGATTTTAAAAATCACATAACACCAATTCCCTTCCAGAAAATCCAGGATGGATGTGTGCAATAAAATCCATTGAAAGTGGATTATAATTGAGTTGGATAAGCCTATAAATCCCCCACCACATAATTTAAAAACTCAACCTTGGATCCATACAATGTTGCATGTAATAATCATAGGGAACTTACTAGAGTATCCAATATCTCATCATGTGGACTTCCACTAGGTAAAATTCATGGAAAAGTACTAGATGATCACGAGACATGCATAGTCACTTTGTATGATCATAAATAGCTAACATGAAAGTAATATGATGGGATAGAAGAATGAAAACATAAAAAACTATTGAATCACAAGATACAAAAAAGATATACCCAATGAAATCTAAGGAATATATGAAATGAAAAATGGAATAATTAAATACATGAAAATTATGTGAATAACATATATGATTGTCCTCAGGCAATTCGAATGAAGCACCCTGGTCATGCAACATCATAATGGAATGTCATACAAATCATGATTCTTTCAATTGACATAATATTTGGATCATGAGATGCCATCTAGACACTTCAATAATGTCACAAGATTCCCTCTCTACATGCCACCAATGTGTCAATATGTCTTTTGGGATCATCAATTTGATCATATAATGTTATCTAGACATGCCACCCATAATATATGAAGATACAAGTTCATTTCATCTATGTATCAAAATTCCTTCTAAGATTATAATCCAAATATCATGAACCCTTTATTCATGTTATCCAGTTCTAGAAATGCCACCAAGACATCCAAACAAGGATAATGTGACGTCTTATAAAAAAATTATCCAATATCAAGCGGCATCCTTCCAACATCTCAATTTGGGTCAAGTGAAACACACTAGGAATGTTAGCTAGATCTTGAGACACCATCAATATGTGTCGGCTGATATATTCTACTATCCACCCGATATGTCAGTCATGATCTTGTGATGGCATCAATGATTAGTCAGTCAGGTATTGTGATTTCTTCTAAATAAGTCATCGTTAATCATATGATTGTATTTCGAATTTCTCTTAGTAAAACTGGACTTGTCTCGACAACCTTCAATATTTCATGAAATCATTAAAGATGTGTAATGAAGTCAATTATGCATGTCAGTTAGACAACCATGGCACATCAAGATGGATTCCCAAGGCATGAAAACCTTGAACAACATCTATATAATGGATTCCTTGGTGTGTAATCCAGGTTCAAATTAAACTAAAAGAACACTAATTCATACTTAACTCTTATATGTAGGATAACTTTCAATTTATATATATCAATATTAAACATCAAAAGGGATGCACTAGAATATAAATCCCTCATCCCTATGTAGTGATTCGGATTCCATAATATCAATTGTCTTTATCAATGAGCATTGGTCCTATGATATTAGGGAGTTGAAATGTTTATTTCACTGTCGTCCTGATATTCGACTTGACATAGACACTATAGTTTGTATTCCACAACCAATGAAATAACATGAATTCCCCCATAATTGGGAAACCCTAGTACGTAATCCCTAATCAATGTTATGATATAATTTCCTCTAAACTAGTGAAGCCTCATAGTGTAAGCCCTAGTTAATTGAACTAGAAGAACACTAATTCATCCAGTATTCTATTTCTGTTTGATTATATACTACAACATAAGAACAAATAAATAGCCACTTTATAGAAGGGTACCCCAATGTAACCCAAATTTCAACCATATGAACATAATTACTCATATGGGCCAATTATCCATCCTCACCATCGATAGATTTAAAAATTTAATCAAACTACGATAAATGTGATTCCTTCCATGACATGGATAGGTAAGAAACCTTTTTTAAGGATTATGATATATTATAAACATAGAGCGGTTATTCATAGTACATATGTCCCATGTCCATATGAAATGTGACATATTACTTATTGTACATTGTTTCTCACATTGTCCATAACTCAAATGGGCAAAAGGAAGTGCAAGGTAATATCATTTGTATCAGGAATCTCCAATAGAAAGGGAATCATCAATGTGTATGCCTAGATTAGCGGCCTGATAAGAATATCACATTCAAGGGTATCAGCCTCATGTTCAGTACCATGTGAGTAATTAAAATATAATGAAATTGATTCATGCCATAACTAAAATATGTATGATTCCTTCGCAAGGACTGGGCCCAAATATTTGTCCCTTATGTTCCCATTATATATTCCCTTTTTATAGAAAATTAAACATTAAATTAATAATGAGCTATATGGTTATTTATTCTTATTATAAACCATGATATATAATAATCATCATAATGGATCAATTATATCCTCAATATATTAACTACCTCCCAAGATAACAACAAAATCTAGTGTTCTAGGTTATAAAAATTTAACAAACAAGTAGATACCCATTAATGAGAAATGGATAAAGAAACTCATATAGATATAGAGGGGTTAAATAATAAGATAACCATTTTTTCACATAAAAGTTTTTGACATATGATCATTGTGTTATGGTAATTAGTCCCATATTGGAATTACAATGAGATTCTAAAACATTTTTTAAATCTATATGAGATCCCGAGAGCGCTTAACAGTTCCCCCACCAGGGTGATAGGATCTTGACCTCCCATACTCTTGACCAATGTGAGTTATAAATTTCCCTAGGGTCTGAAACACCAATTTACCATCTATGAATTTGTGATGATATGAATGTCCGAACCAATAAGATTTTCTATGAAAGGTAAATATGAATGGTGAACATTTTGTGATTTATTTTACACAAATTGAACCCCCCACAATCAAAAAAACATTCTATGGCTCCGATATATTTTACTTGAAAAACAAAAAAGGAAGAACATGACTTGAAATCATATAAATGTGGGATCTATCTCACCAAATGAAAGTTATTGGCTACCCAATTCTCATCAAAAACAATTGTATACCGATAGGAGTACTCACCATAGAAATTTATCTAATTATAATAAGTCAAAAATGGTGAACCCCACATTAATCTCTCAATGAAATCATTATCATTTTAATATATTTTAATCCATGTCATGTAATTATTCTTTCATCAGATTTGTTATATCCTAGATTCTCATTAAATAATTTGATCTTTTGTTTCACATGTCCACAAGAGCAAAACATTTATATTGGGAATAAAAGGAGGGTTTTGAAACATATGCATATTTAATTTAGAATTTATCATGTATACGATGATTAATAGATCGATGAACATGTTCCTAATTGTATTTATGATTATATATACATATCTCTAAAATAAATCCCTTATAATAAATTTATTCATTCAGTGACTATTATTGAAAATATGTTATGTTTGGATCCCCACAACACTCAAAATGATATCTCCTTACTCAAACCTTAAATTACATGTTGAAAATGAAATGGAATTGGAATATAATTGACATGTTATGATCTTGACACTTGAGGATACCTATAAGGGGCTCCAGAAGCTAAAACAAACATTCCATCATTGTTTAATCAAATATGTAGTAATAATTGTTTTTCTTTTTTCCAAAATAAAAAACTTCATAAGAATTTTCTAAAAGTGTGAAAATATCCACCGTCCATAATTTATGAAATTGGAACAAGGTTTTAGGTATGCCTCCCTTAATGTTCAGTGGCTATCCAAGAGTGATCTTGTAAACTATTATTTCTAGTGTTATCTTATAAGTTCCCTTCATTATCCTAACGAGGGTACCACATAACACACTACTAGATCTGATCCCCACAAGTGGGAAAATATGAAAAACACATCAGTAATGGAGCAATATGGATTATCTTGAGGGATATCATATCGCCTCTCCTATGGATGATTTCTATGATCATATTCCAATAGTAACCGGTTAGGAGACTCATAACCTTGCTCTGAAAATGTCTATAAGAATATTCTAGTAGATAGAATGGGGGGAGAAAAAATCTCTTCACCAATGTACAGAATCCATAGAAATATTCTAGTAGAACAATGTGGATGGAAGTTGTCTCAAACCTATGATTGAATTTATGATATCTATCAGGATATAGTTGTGAAATAAAATGTGTAGGAACATATTCCTAAGAAGCCTTTGATGACATGAGATTACTTCTTTGAAATAGCTGAATATTCCTACTGTTATATTATGGAATAGGTACAGATATAAAGATATGAACATATATTAATCCCTATCGATAGAGTATCGAAATACTCTAATCACAATGAAAGAGTGGTTTCTCAAGAATAAGGGAAAAATATTTCTCACATATAGGAGGATCATTAGTATATTCTTGTGAAGGATGAGCCCAGGGACCATGCTTATATTCTCATCCCAACTAGGGGTCACTATGTAAGAGTAGAACATTCGTCATGAATGTTAACATTTCGTATAGAAAAGACCAATGACATATTCGAAGGACCTAGGATCAAGAACATATCACTCCTTGTAAGGGGTTCAATGTCGATGAAGACTAACAGTATTATCCCAAGTCCGGGTACTGAGATCATACACTTGTTATGTAAAAGGATCAACAGGTAGTAATGGAACATTCCTTATAGAAGACTCATATTCCTATCAATGTTCTACATGTTATATTAAAATAAATAATTGGAACGTGAATCATATCCCTACTACAACTAATTAATGACTCCACTATCATCTTTACATGGCTAAAAAAGGTGGGTCATGTCCCTTATCCCATTCAAGATGTATATCAACATATATTGATGAAGAATGTATATTCATACTGGGATCATATTTCACTTGAAAATGGGGTTCTCTAAGTGAGAGAACCACATCATAATAGACATGTTCATAGTCATATTGAACAGGATAGATTACATACTCCAAAGGCTTAATATTTGGATACTATCCCTATTCTGATAGAGTCTCACGATGTGATACTGGATCATGCCTCATGGAAGGCTCATATTCTTGCAAATAATAATGAATCCCATTGGTATATTATTGAATCATTCTAAGAGTCTAATAGAGTCACACAATTATTAATAATGTCTATAAACCATCATATAGTAAGCTCGTATTGTTCCTTTATTTCAAAAGTAAGGTCAAAATATTAAATACATATAATATTGTGAGACACATATTCATCCCCTTTTCAATTCCAGTTTCTGTGTGGTTATTTTAGAGATGTTCACAACACCCCAATGGTCTATTGAATCATAAAAATAAGTAAAATGTTAAAATTACCATGATATTCCATGTTGGGGTGGTGTGTAGATGTATCACCATGACTCTACTCCAAATATCTATCATGGTCAACCTCCCCATGGTGATATCAATTATAAACATGGAAAAACATCCCTTTCCTAGACACATTTGTAAAGATAGGTTTTCAATACTCAATACCCATAGTCTAATGTGGTTCTTAAAACATTATGGTGTCCATATATAATTCCCCATCAATATTATGTAACATTCATCACTATTCAAAAGGAGACCACAAAAAACACAAATCTTTGTATCTGATGAAGGGGAGGCCTACGTTGAAATATGGCGAATGTTATCCAAAAGACCTACCACCATGTTCTGGCCCCTTTCCACATCAAACTATGAGATCCAAGATGATCTAGAAAAATATTTCATTCCTTCTCTATGAAAAAATTCATGATCCACTCATAAGAGACTAAATGATAGAAATATCCGTTATCCAGGATATGTGTATCATATATTAGATCATCAATTAACTTTTTTTTATGTTAGATATTACATCTTATTAAATTTTCATGAAATGAGGAATAGGGGATTAGGAGAAAAACTTACAATATGTTTGTCTATTCACTATTAAAACTCTCTACCGACGGATTTTCAATGAATATCCACACGTACATATCTGTGGATGGCCAAAATATAGATAAATACAATTCAATATGTCTTGAGATCAATATTAACACACAAATATAGCATCATATAAATTTATAACCTCTTGAAAAATTTGAGGTCAGGGTACCACACAATCTCATTGATAACTATAGTAGAATGCCTCTACATCAATGGTGCTATGACTTCAAAAATAGAGGGAGATAGTATTCCAAAGATCCTCAAACTAGGCCCCTCCAAACAACGCAAACACATTTCAGACCTGAATGAAAATTTTATTTCCAAATCAAAAACCATTCATAGATACTGGATCTTGTTCTGGGATACCATTACACTCATATCCCACACATGAACAACTATGCCTTATTAAACAGTTCATTGTACTAGATACCATTGTAGCTATCCGGGGGATAAACCATCCCTCCAAGCTAGGTGAATATCTACCACCACCTCCACCCCTCAATTATTCAATCCTTTAGAGGATTCAAGGAATGTCAACCATAGATTCAAAAATACCTTGCCCACCAGGATGTGTTCATTTATATCTCAATCTCCATCACCAAAATAAGCATCCCCAAAGGGGGAATAGGGGATATCAATGATGGTTCTAAATCATCTTCATCCAATTAGTATGTCTATCACTAATACCTCAATTTATATCATTGGGTTCGAAAAATTAGAACAAGAATTATTGATTCCACAACAATAGGATCATCCAATGATAATTCCTGCCCACGATAGGCCCTATCCCATAGGTTTTGGAATATTTTCATCATCATCGTCACAATTTATGGAATCAGTGTCATAGATGTTGATAGAAAAATATTGATGGTCTACATCCCATCAATTTCTCTCCCCATTTTACGAACCTCAACAATTAGGGTCATTTCATTCAGTTATAACTGAATAACCCCTCAAGGACACTACTCACAGGAAAATATGGGTGGAGAGTAAAACAAAGTAATTCAAAACATTTTGGTTTCACAAAAAAAATTAGTATAATATGGCCAAGGTATTAAGAAAAATCCTTAATGTATTCTCTGTAGAATAATCTTGTTTCATTGAATGAAATGGGGAAACTACAATTTTCTGAAAAAACACTATAAATTTCATCCCCATAAAAATGATAATATGGATAAAGACATAGATTCCTAGGTACAAATTGTTGACCCCCTCCCCCCATATGTGGATTTTAATGCATCAATTGAGGCTACACATACCAAAAAATAGATAAGTCTAACAAATCTAAAACCTCCTAATACATAGTTGCTACCTCTAATTTCGAACACAACCAATGATAAATATAAGTATATGGATAAATCCCAATAAAATCCCATGAGGAATTAAAATCCTAAAATAGGGTAATGTTTATGACAATATAAAAATGTGATACAACTCTCAAAAAAGATTACTAGGATCTATTCACGGGAAAAATTCCCACCCATTATTTTCCTTAGAGAGAGGCAAATAATCTTCCACCTATAGCTGATCCACCTACAAGGATGGTATCTAAGTATTAGACCAGCTATATATCTATGATGGTAGTCTACAAATATTAGGATGTAAAAAATGATTGTGAAAACCTTCCATTATTGTAATATCCCTTACCTCTCCATAGAAATCATTTAGTCTTCACTTGAATAGGTGAATTAATGGGAGACAAAAATTGAACCACCTAATTACACCGTCCATGCTCCATTTCGTTTGTAGGTGGCTCAAAAATTATTACCTATAGAATTTTTCATGTCTATAGAGTCCATATCATATCAAATTGAATCCATTGAGGGTGACATGCACCATTATTGTTTGAGATAATTACATATTCTTAATGGATGGATGACACTTTGCCTCAAACCAATTTCATATATCCTATATTCCCCACCATTGATATCTCGAGATACCCCAAGAAAAATTTCACACACTTCTTATCCTTCTGTAGTCCATTGATGGGACCTCGAGATCAGTAGGTGGTAAATAATATGAATTGTTTTGAATAGTCTCTAGTAGGGAAATCATTCATTTAGTACAACATGATTCCAACACGATCAGTTTCATGATAGAAAGAACTTCATTATAAATTATTTTACTAGTTCATCTCAATACTGATGAAAACATGAAATTTCATCCTATAAACCAGTATGCAGTTTAAAAATGATATAGTGTCTGACGTCATATCCAAATGAAAATGACTAACCTTTTTTTTCAATAGTCCACTCTCATTGGAACTATTATGGTAAATCAATGATGAAAGTATTTGAGATGATATTTAGACACTTATGATCCCAATGAAGTGACCTAGTGGGTTCAATGTGCTCACAAAAAAAGGAAAATTATTTGGAAGACTCCATTCCGAAAACCAAATATATGTATCCACTAATTCCCTTAGCATAGGGAAAAGGATAAAAAACCATGAAACTACAGTTGTTACCCTCAAACTAGAAGAAGTTAGCATTCAAGAACCAATGAAGGTCCTCAACCACCCATCACCCCCGGTTTAGTGACAAAATCCCCAGAATCTCGCTTATTTAGAAGACAATAGAGATTAGTGTCACATAAGTTTTGAGGATTAGATAAATAAATTATACACATTCCAATAGGATCATGTCCCATGTCATATCATTATAGACATTGAAAATAACATTATCAGGATTTTAAAACCATGGAAGCTCAACGATGTCATCCTCCACATTCTTCTACACAACATCCCTTTATATAGAAGTTGGGGTCATAACAACCCAGATTCTTTCAACTTAAAAAAGATTATCCAAATCAAGGAACATTTTGGATAGGTGATGGTAGATAAATCTGTAGATCATGTCTCTTTTAAAACCATCATACTTTCAAAATAATAATATGAATGGTAAAACGTTCTTGAAATGCGTTGGAAAATGTTTATGAAATGAACACATAAAATGATAGTTGATCGAGCTAATGCCTCCCAAGGAGCACAGATTCAACTAGTCATAATGGTTCTAAAACCATGCAATTTGACATCAGATATATATATCTTAGTGGTGGAAACATCAGTAATACACAATAAGATATATAAGACATAGGTTCATATTAATCTTGGATACATGCTCTGACTCCTAAATATTTCTTCACTATAAAATCTAAAGCAATAGAACTACCCCACCAAATGGAAGCCTTATAAAAAAGCTCTTAATTTTCTATAAATAGGATACACTTGGAAAAAAATGTTCATTGATGATGAGAAGTCTTTTATATATGAGTTCTTCACACCTAACTGTGGAACAAGAATCCACATTTATAGGAACCAATGAAATAGGGGAAAACACGAGCACGATCGAACCAAAAAATTCATGCACATACCCTCATAGGATATATATATAGTTGTGAATCATGAAAAAAACTATTGAATTCCCAGTATATACATAGAGTTATCTTAGAATCTTATATTTTTCATTCACAACTAGCTTTTATATATGACCACATAGTAGGGGTTTGATTATATGATCAACCAAAATAATGGGGAAGGGCGACATCACCCATTCCACTGGTACAAGATTCTATTTCAACATCTGATCAAGAACTAATAATGTATACATAAAATGACACAACCCATGGGCCATATAATAAGATAAAACCTCAACTTGTGATTTAATTAACCCTTGAACAAAAATAAGGCATTTGAAAATTTTGAAGGTTGTATGAGAAATGATCACAAACCTGGATGCAGTAAATATTTTATAAGAACATAGGTAGGCACTTTTTCATACCCCTAGAGACCATGGTTTCTTAAAAATAAATTCAATGCACTTATTGTCTATATATTGTGGATGATTCAAGTAGAATTCTACGTCACTATCTTGTTCAAAGAGATGGATCAGAAAGCTCACATCGAGGACATATTATTACTCTATTTGTATTGCATAGATTAAATAATGTTGAAATCCAAAGGGATCTTATTGAATAAGGTTCATAGATTAGTCGCATCCCAAATCGAACCGTCCATCATTTAGGATATAATTAAGGTTATTTGTCTCCATACAATTCAACCAATCTAGGATATGATTAGTTTCAACAATGGCCTATCATTAATATCAATATCAAACCCTCATATTGGGGATCTCACATTATATGCTGAGTTAATGGTTATTCAACAAGAAACCACATATAATGTTATGATAGTATGGTTTTTATCCATATCCACATTGTGGTAACCTTAATAATTCATTAGTTTTTAAAATAAACCATCTATTAAAAGTTTATCATATTATACGATGAA
This sequence comes from Viscum album, assembly GCA_963277665.1. Classification (NCBI taxonomy): domain Eukaryota; kingdom Viridiplantae; phylum Streptophyta; class Magnoliopsida; order Santalales; family Viscaceae; genus Viscum; species Viscum album. The sequence goes on along the minus strand of OY728165.1, from coordinate 1,777,310,861 downwards.
ATTTCGCCCATTGATACTTGAGGAAAAATATGTATAGGGATCAGTCCCAAATTGCATTGGAAACATCACTAATAATCCCTTCATTATTATCAACAGTGAATTTGTGCTCCTCATAAACCTAGTTGAGGAAATAAACATGCTCTTAGATGTCCAATCCCCTCTTGTCCCTAATGAAATAGTAAATGTTAATCATCTCTAAAATGACCTAGAATGACTCAGGCAGTAGGGGATGATTATATCTTATCTTAAAACATCTATCATCATGATAGTGAATGTGATGACACAATATTTTTAACATCATATTAAAATTCCTATACATACATAGAGTTAGAAAAACGATGAGGATGTATATAGTAAAGACACTCACATATTTGAGGAAGGAACCTCCCCCACCATTGATTAGAATAAGCTAGTAAATAAAATCATATAAGAAGTACAATGACCTACATTAATTAGTGACTTACTCTCAATCTAGAAGGAATATATATACATCATATTTCTAATTAAGCATTGATAATTGTTTTCTTAGAACAATACATAAATTATTGAACTAAATCTAGATTATTCTATGCACTGTATCAGTTTACCCCATCATAGTTGAGTCTTAAATAAGAAAGCTTGGAGTATGTACCCCTCTCATGATACTAATGTATAGGTATAATTTGAAATCATGAACATATAAAACATTGTTCAAGAACTGAAATACCTAATATGGATATCTAACATCATCTCTACCAATAATAAAAAAATATTAATAATAACAACATAAATTACATAGAATTTTATCAACACTTCCCATAAAATGATTTCCATTTTATATCATAAAACACTTTATGGATTCAACCAATGGCTTATATACCCTTGAAAACATGGATGTGTTTTCAGATATCAATTAGATAATGATTACCACAGAAGATGAAGAATCCACTACATTTAAAGAAGCTAATTTGATATTCCACTTTCCGATCATGCCTTATTTGATTATGAATGAAGATTTTATTTACCAAAACACAATTAATCATATATTTATTCCCTTATTAGGAAGAATTGACTAATTTAATATCAACAACATGGTGGTCAAATACCTACAATGATGTCTTCTATTCATAGATCTTAAAATATTTTTCATTAATATTCATCATCATAGTCTAAATATGAATATGGTGAAAATTAATTTTGGGTTAAAATAATGGTTCTTTCTTGGATTAATAGTACATCATTGTGGCGTTGAGGTTGAACGAGAGAAAACTAGATCCATTCTAGCAATACCGCATTCCTTAATCTTAAATAACTGACGGGGATCCATGGGAACCACTCTTACAATAAAAATTTTATAGAGATCATATTTATAAAATATATCCCCTTCACTAACATAGTGAATATGGTAATCAACTATCAATGGGATGATGACATAGATGAAGCCTTCGATTGTATAAAATAGTACCAATTTCTCCCACCAGTCATAAATAATTCAGTGGATGGAAATCAACACATCATATATGTGGCCAACAAGGAATGATCACTTTGCACACACAGTGCACAAAATAATGATAAAGTGATCTGTAATTGTCTTTAATACCTTATCTAGAAAATGATACGTAATGAGACCTCATACTGAGATGTCAAGAAGAACTACCTCACACTCATACTTTTTTTTGGAAAAATCTATATTATCACTTATGTAACCGTGAAGGCCATCTTGAATCTCATATTGATATGATCAAGAATATAATTTCCCACCACATACCGTCTAGGTTCTTTGCCTGAATGGTTGTCAATATCCAATAGTATGGCATCTAGTTGGTATCGTAGAAGATAGTGAAATGAAAAGACTTGAAATGTTTTATTATGGAAAATCCCACCATAGAAAGTACCCAAATGGACACCGAACACCCATATGAGGAGGTTTGCTATAACCATTACCCTACCTAAACATGGTATATGTATTTTATTTTACCACTCGAAGTCATTTCTCAAAAAGGATGGATGATGAAATGATTAACCATTTTAGATTATTTATTTTAATTGTTTCTTCACACGAATCAATTTTCTTCTACTCCCCCCAACTATCCAATGTCTTCATGAATAATGATACCAAATATCAAGACCTCATCAATATTTTGTAATTATCCATATAATTGAAAATATCCTACCAAAACATGATTGGGGATTCATAGATAGTGATAGGGACGATCAATGGAGAATATCTGATCAAAAAGGAAAAAATGGCCCCTCTCACTAGCGATGTCAAGCGACTAGTAAAAAATTTCCCTTTTGAGCTAAAATTTCATCATGTCCCCAATCATAGATTGGTTAGAATAATGCACTATACAATTCATCCATAATCTAGATCATCCCTGATCAGGATGATGTAAACTTCCATATAACTCACTGAAGAATGATATTGTCAATCAAAATCAGTGATATGTAGTAAATTTATCAGGTGAACACTAACCTAGAGATTGATGAACTGGTATACACCTCCAGATGGATTGAGGCCATAATTCATTACCTCCAAAATGATACCTTCTTGATAGACCAAGACAATTAAGAACAAATTAGACATCGAGAAGAGAATTTTACCGTCTTGGATTTTACAAATTTGAATAATGACCACTATAACAATGTATTTTATTGAATCATCCTCAGATGCATATCAAAAAATACATATTCCCAATGCAATTGAAGTATTTGTGGTTTGGATTAGTGGTAAGAACCCCTTAAATCTACATGAAAAATGGGGGTTCAAAACCCATTGGGTGCAGGTACTGTAGCAGTACTGTAGTGTACTGTAGTAGCGGCAACACTATAGAAAAGGCGGGCACTGTAGCGGCGACATGTCATTGTAGCGGCGACAGAGCACTATAGTAGAGGCGGGTACTGTGCAGGATTGTAGCAACGTGGGTACTGTAGCAGTACTATTCACAAAATGGGCTTTGGGCCAACAAAATGGGCCTACGGGTCATGTAATGGGCTAAATTCCCACTGGGCCTTCGGGCTATGTAATGGGTCTCCCTCTACCATGTTAAAGAGTTCTTTGTTTTTCTTTACTAATAAAATGAGGCTTCGGCCCCAACCTTTAAAAAAATGGAAGAAGTCCACATAGTCTCTTCTGATGCCCATTATTCTAGGACCTGTCTCTCCCACCAAATTAGAATGATGGGTTTCTACAAGGAATCCATGATTCATGACTGATTGGAAGTCACCATGAAATTTCATACCTAATAGATCCATGAAAACATAATCGATCAATCCCTATAATTTCTAAATATAGCTAAATATTATTGTATTTTCATTGTATGGTAAATGTATGCTATGCGACCATATACCAAAACAATAAAAAATTAGTTCAAGTACATACATAATACATGAATCTTATTTTGAAATGGGATGTTGAAATACCCCTCAAGGTTGTCTGGTTGAATAACATCATCATGTTTGTAAAGTCACATATCATCACTAGGATTCAATTCCATCACAAAATAATGAAGAACAATGACCCCAAAATCTATTCAATAGAGTTGAATAAATTATACCATGAGTAAAATATTAAGTCTAATCACTCATGTCTCTATCATGAAATTGGAAATCAAATGATAGTTGCCTTCAATATAAATCATTTACCTAAACTCTAGAGGATTGTGTATATGGAAAATAAGTCATAAATGGATAAGTTCATACATGATTAATTAGACTACCATACCACCACACACAATACAACACTGTAAAATCCTTACTCATTGGTGTATGGGACTAAGGTAGCATTACACCCATATGGAAAAATTCATTCACTCTGAATTTCCATTTTTAGAAAAATTACAGGTGATGAGAAATAGAAAATGAGACAGGGTGAGAAGGAGAATCTTAATGAGAATATGTTGTGTATATTGAACAAACATGATGATAATTATAATCATATCAAAGATTCCTTCATTTAAAATGTTTTCCTTCATTGTTTCCATTAATGAGAAAAGTTATTGGATCTCATGACACTAACAATACCATAGAATAAGCCTCTAAGGTTTGACAACAAATGGAAGGGGACTTAGATTAAACATAATGTCTATTGTAATGGATTATACAAATTGGAAACCATGTATGTGTAATGTGTCACACCCCAAAAAATGAAATATTTATTAAGAAATAATTTTCATATATCTTATCAAGAACCTATCTACCTGATCACAAGAAGGTAAATTGCATATCATCACACATCTGAACCACAAGTTGTTAAACATTCATGTATATCATCGTATTCACATGATTTTAATCTATTTAAAGGATTTCTTTGTTATAGGAATATATAGTACACAACATCTCTTATCCTAACCACATGATGTTAAAATATTTTGGGAAAATTTTCAATGCATTATGTTAAACATCGCAAATTCCAAATGACTCATCATCTTTCATGTAAGGTAACCCACATCCTATCCAAAAGATATTAAACTATATATTTCTCATCCTATAAGAAATATCGTAAAATAAATAGGATCATTTGACATTTTCTTATAATGTTAGTCTTCAAACAAAAAGTCCTCACCAAAGGACATCAAACTGCATGGTTCACGTCCTCTACACATGACACTAATGAACATGATTTCCAAGAGCTACATGTGTCTTGATTCCTTCCATGAAATAGTATATAGTATGCCCATACCTCCATTATTTATCCATGCCACAACATTCCTCTCCTTCCATGTTGATTCACCCATGTCCTTTCCATAAGATGTTAAATTGGATGGATTATGTCATTTCAATGTGACATTAAAATGAATGAGTTTTTAGAACAACATACAAAATTATTCTCATCCTAATGACATATGTAGAGACTCTTTGGACTTATATCTAGGTTCAACCATTGAAAGACTCCAAATTCCCATAATCTTTCTTCATCCTCCTCCAATTCATGATGAACATTTTCAATTCCTTATCTCTAATACTTAACCAACTTACATGGGATAAAGATCATTGGTAAAGTCATCCCTATTATAGAAAAGAATATAATCTTGTGATAGATTTATCATGATCCTGAGTACTCAATACATGACATTAAACTGCACATATGATATCTCTAGCATGAAATAAAACTAAACACTCTTATGGTCCTCTCCCTAGAGGACTACTACCATTAGTGTCCATATCCCACCACACCTCTGTTAAATATCTAAATATTTATTGATTCCGATGATCATAAGAGATATATTGACGTATGGATCTACAACTATTGGTCAATCTACACGAAATAAAAAATCTTCATATTGTGTATAGGATATACTTGGGTAGAGTGATTTTGATGAATGACTACGAGTGGATTGATTCCAGTAATCATAGAAAGCCTAGTGAAACATAGATCTCATGTATTGTTTCCTATTACAATGTATATTTTTTTACATTTGGGATCCTACTTTTTTACTACATGATTTTAAACTGAATGTATTTCTCATACCTATGTGCAGAATTATTACTTTCATCATAGGATACATATTGATTCCTTAATCCAAAATCCTAGATCTACCAAAAATAGGAAATGTGAATAATCCCTGCCCAATACATATCAGTCAAACCTACAAGGATATTTTATCATTCACGAACTACATGTGTCTTGATTATTTACATCACATGATATGTAGTGATATCAGGGTATCCAATCCTAGGTCAATCATCAAAAAACAACTGAGAACAACAACCCCTCTACGTATGTGCTATATATCTAAGGAGAGTTTCCCATTAAAGAGCACTACATGTCTTGATTTTTACTGTTAGAGGATACTTTTTTATCCCTAGATGTCCGATCATGGGTCTAGATACATCATATATGGAAAAAAATACACCCCAACTTCATAAGATCCATGTTATACAAGATTAGTTCCCCCATTTACACATTATATATGCGTATTATTTTCCAATCCACCTAATATATATTGAATAATTTTTAATTTTTGTATCCATGTCCTTAATATATGATGTTAAACTATTAAAAAACCAATTCATCCATAAGACATGATGAAAAACTAAATGGAAGACAAACTAGATACATGAAATTAAAAATACTAGATAAATATGTTTATACTACGTGATATTAAAATTTCATAGAAATCACCCGTCGTAATTCCTTATTACAGCTCTATAAGGGTCGTACCCCAATCTACTAAATTATGGGTTTCTACTACAATCTATTATGAACCTCAATTTATAATTCATAATTCATGTCAACATTGTTGTGGGTTGCCACAAACCTTTCATAGAACTTGGATAGGAAATGAAACCTCTTCATTTAACCATTCTATCAATTCATGTTGTTATAGACCTACCTAATAATGACATCATATCTATATATTAATGAATTTCTTATTCTTGTGATACAGATTCCACAATGATCGAACACATCACCTGAAGGTGTTCTAGACTATCCATGGTAATATTTTCTTGTATCGCATCCCATGACCTGAGAACCTAGATCGATGATTTAAATCATTTTCATATCCCACATATAAATATATAGAAATACTCTTCACTTTTGGTAACCAAATTGGGAACAAGGGTAACATGATACTCATATTATATTAATCTGCATAATGACACTAAAACTCTTTCACTTTGATCAATAATGTATATAGTTACACTCTATCCATTGAATTTATAAATTGTTGGACATAAAATTCTAGTAAAAGTTGTATAAAAATTGTTAGGTTGAAAAATTGCAAAGGGTGGCCTATTAAAATTTGAAATATTCACCTACAAAACTTTTCTTCTCTATATTTTAGGGGAAATTTATGGAATAAATAAATAAGACATATATTAATAGGGCCTAATATTTGTTCCATGTAAATGTTGAGTTATAATAGATTGACCTATTGTTCTAGGAAAAATATAGTGTAATGATTTTTTATATCTCCTCACTATAATAGAACATCAATTATTATGTGACCCAACTATTTTTGGGGATCTATCCATTTATAAATCATAAATATTTCATAAATAATACATCATGATTTGAGTTCTTCAGATCATCATAAATCATCCTTATCCTTTATTAAAGGGTACACGACTTCAAGGGAACCATTTTTTTGACTTTTCATGAATTCATTTGGATCATGAATATGTCCATGTGGTTTTCAACAAAATGTGTCACTCTTCATAAATGGAGTTTTGATCCATGTTACCCCTAACATCACATTGGAAAAACCCATCACCAGATTTTGTTTTGTGTCCTTCCCGATATGATTATACCACACCTTCCTAATGTCCCAAACACTTTAAACTATGATTTACAATCCCAATAACAAAAATATTTTGGATAATTATATATCATGGAAATTACATCAATGTCACTTGTACCCTACCTCAAAGAAGGAATTATAAACTCAATTCCTTATCTTTTTATTTAGAAAAACCCCATGAATCAAAACCATATGGAATAGTGATAGAGATTCCCATAATAACTAAATTACCATAGAGTTCTAGATCCGTTATTTTATCGTTTCCTACTAACCCAACATCATTATATAGAATATTGAGTCATAGTAAACATCACATTGAACTTAAAAATGAGTAGAGATTATTTTTTATTCACCATGATTTCAATTTATAAGGATCCTAACCACCCTACTAAAGGTATATCTTCTTTTTAAAAAAGGAAACCCAAATCTTTGTGAACCCTAGAAACATTGTGGGGAGGATGGAACCTCTGGGTGTTTTAAGTTATCCCTGGGATGTCTTCCACATTCCATATTCTTATACCCAAACTGTTCATTTATGACATACCTCACCCACGTTCAAAAAATCTACGTGTTCCTAACATCCCCAGTATTTACCCCACAGATAATACTATATTCATAAAAGCTACATTTTCCTTTGAAATTATCAGGGAACATATTTTTTTAAATTATACCAATTCATAATTATTTTGAACTAAAAAATAGAGGTGTCTACTCCTTTTCAAAAAGTAACTCTTACCCTCATGATCCATCGAAAAAACTATGGAGAAACTCATCATATTATAGTGTATTGGTTCAAACCAAGTATGTCTTCCAATATTCCATGATCATTAATAAATTTGGGGAAATAATACTTTAATATGAATTTAATCCAATGTTTTGATATAAAAGAACCTAAAAAGTAGTAATATATTGAATAATCTAAGAGAACCTAAACTAGAGTAATAGAACACTGAGCAAAAAGACCCAAAACAATAACAATATAATGATTAAGAAAAACGGCCCTAATTTAAAACAATTTAACTCATGAACTGAAAGACACTAAACTATAGTGATTAAATTTCCATGAAAAAATGCATAAAAATATAACCCAAAATCAATTTATTCTACTAGAATGGAAAATATTAAAATATTGTGAGGCCCACTATAAATAAAAAGAATAAAATAAATATATTCTCACCATTTCCATTGAATTTATAAAAATATGGATACATTCGCCTCATGGACATATATGATACACAATTTATGTTTTTTTTAATCAAAAAAACACCTGAAAACTGAAGCATATGCATTAGTGGGGAATCTCATGTCAGTGAGAATTCATGGTCAATTTTTTATACGATTCGATTATAAATTAAACATAAAATCCTATGAATTTTTGTTTACATGATAATATGATAAGAAAGAGTACCAATGATCATTAATATAACATCATATTAGTATAATGTCATGCACATAATAAATGGTAGAAAATTATAAATAATTTTATAAAATATGGATGAATTATTCATTGATACCACATAAGAGGAGGATCCAACACATATCATAGGTAATTTGATGAATATATGATCAAAGGAAAAGATGAAAAATTATAATTCCATCATATCTTGTGCTTAGTAGAGTACTTGAGCTCTATAAGTCTCTTCTCTAGGGAGTTAATAGATTGGAACAATCAATCAACAAATTTAGTATCCACTAACACAATTTTCTAGAACTCATCCACCCTATAAATGGAATCAATTGGGGCCTTCTCTTTTATCTCAAGGAGACCCTAATGATTCAACGTAGTTTTTTTATAAAACTAATATGCATGATGAAATTTGGGTATCTCTATTTGAAGATAAATAGTTACAATGAGGAGAAGATAAATCTACACCTTTTCAGAACTGACCACATATCAGTTTGATTAAACCTCTCTCAAACACATAAAATCATAATTTATGTCCATTTACTAGATTTCTATTCACTAAAGAAAAAGTTACATTGGATTCTAACCTCAATTAAAGGGACCCCTTTTCTCCCTCTAGGAAATTACCAGAATATCCCAAAAATGATTGAAGGTATAGTCAAGCCCTCATAAATTAGGGTGGAAACTTAAATTGATGGTCACCCAATCAGTTCTTCGTCAATTTCAATGTCGTCTATGGAAGTATGGTATAGATATGACTTCATATATATTTTTCATTAACTAATAAAACAACATACATGACTTGAATCATGATCGAAGACCATCCTTAGAATGTGAATATATTATGGGGCTAGGTATCTTTGAGAATGATATCTGCTCATAGAATTCAATGAATATACAATTGTTAAAACCTCTAAATAATTCAAATCTATGATAGGGATCAATAAGTGGGAATGGAATCGATCCTCCATTATTCAGGGTGAATACACTACAATAAGGGAAACATGGGTTAATTAGCCCAATGATAAATAATATAATATAATCAATTAACCATTAGATATTATTGTTGTTGGATTAATTCCATTCTCAGTTGCATCACTTAAAATTCCAATTTACAAAAACACATCCTTGGTGGGAGAGGAGAATCCATACTGTGATGAGTGGATTTAGGGTCTATCTACTGTTTTCTCTGAAGATGTTCTTCATTTTTTTCCATTGAGGGATGTAGGTACTCATGTTACTATCTAGAAATGTGATATAGTTTGAAAAAGTGTTGTGTTTTTAAAGAAATATTAAACATAACCTAAACTCACCTCCATAATGGATAATATTTTTGATGAATTCCTACCCATATCATTATACTCTAAAAGTGAATTCACCCGCACTGAATCAAATGTTGTGACATATGAGATATTTATCTTATGGAATGCGTAGGAATGAGTCGATACCTCAGTCATCTCTATTTCATGATATGACATGACCAATATTTTTGGGTCTAATAAAGAAAATACTTTATCTTTTACATCATCAATATTATATATATTCATCTCATAGTGGGCTAAATAAGGGCCAACACATTTTTAGAAAATTTGAATGTGCTACCAGGATTACCCAATACATGAAAATACTGAAATTTCACACTTAGATGCCAATTCGATGGGATAAGTACCTAAAATTTTAGGGAGTTTACATTTCCCACTACCTAATTGTGAAATCCCCCGGATTTGTTTGAAGATATGGTTTTTTCGTCATAAAATTGTGACCCCAAACTCATCAAATATAGATAACCTAGGGATCCATCCACATTGGTTCCCCAATCACTACATAGTTGATCTATAACAACCATACTCAGGGATGAATATTTTGGTCATTTTAGGACGTTCCAATCTTCTATGGGGTCCCACATCAAAAAAAAAATAAGTATTTTAGTACAGTTTAAAGGACACCATGACCCTTTAAACATAGTATTATTTGATTCCTTATCACTGACTCTATAATGGGACATCCATGTTCATCCACAACCATTTACATCATTCCCTGAACCATCATTTGGTGAAACATAGGTGAATAGAAAACCCAACCCTTTATTATTTACATCATTACATCATTTCCTATGAAGATTTCGTCTAATTCCTCATGTTGGTCTTCGAAAGTGATTCCCATAGTGGTAGTGACATGGGAAAAAACATCCAATGGTAGTTCTACCGGTCTTAGTATACCCTAAATATCATTATATGAGTTCACAATTCTATTAGATGACAACTTTATCAATGCTATAAAAACTTATTATTATAATATAGATTCACTCTCAGGACATACACTTGCTACGACAACATCAGTTGGTGGTTTTACTAACAATAACAGTTGTTCTATATGCCTTAATTATTTATGAGCTGCATCCAAGGCTAACAGACCAATCATAAATAGTTTATTTTTGGGCCTATTATTTTCCCCAATATATGGTGTTAATTTGGATGTTTTACATATATGTTTGGATGACTACCCATTAGTATACATGTCAATCCAAACCATATCCTAATGTTAGGATACACCAATTGTTTCATTGTGAGGAGGAAGGATTATCTTAACCCATGTATTATCTCTAGTATACATAATCCAAAATTGTATAGACACTATGAAATTATCCTCTAGTCAGTTATGAATCGGTGGAGTATATATTGATTGAATACACAGAAACTACTAGCTAATCTGGCACATTTTATAGAAGTCACATAGAAGGTCACTATATATGAAGGTGGGGATGATTCCCTAATGATGAGATAACATGTTGTCCTGAGTCTCAAACTTTTTATCACTTTTTCCATCTATATTACCCATATACATGGGCATATATTTTATGAAGAAGAAAAACTCATAATTCCCCTTGAAGGCCTTGATATATGTGTTTTTCAGTGTAATGGGTCTTACTAGGATGATAAATTTTAAGTATGGTTTAAAATAAATGTTGAGGATTCTCTAGTTTATTATATATTCATAAAATGCAAGATGATCCCATATATAAATTCATAATTTATGAAAGGGGCCTGAGATACTATGAAAGTATTTTTCCCAAAAAATATAGAATAGAAGGTTGTATTTTGTAGACAGTACATGGATGGTGAGATTGATATGATTCCATATATATATATATGTTGGTCCCCATCATAAATTGGTTTCTCAAACTCATCCTTTTACCTCCAATGGTTGAAATGTCCCACTTATATACATAAAAATAATGGTCCCAGGTGGACTGTTTGGTCAATATGAAAGACAACCTCCCCATACCTAGACATTGAATCTTGCTTCTTCAACCATAGGCAAGTATGTTCTCTCAACACCATGGAAGTACCTTGTAGGATTGGGCATTGGACAATTTTATTCCATATTGGAATAATTTTTCTTGATAAATTAGCTTTCTCATGCCATTAATGAGATATCTACCCTAATAAGTGAATCCTTATGGATGGATTATTCAGCCTATCTGTTACACTCTCAAGAAAGGGGAGGAATCATATTTGTGTAATCCCATGAAGATGATAGTGTAAAAAATAATCTTACAAACAAAAAATATGGGTTTACCAAAATGTTTCTCAATTTCTCAAAGGATGATAACCACCTTTCCATGTCTGAGGTGACTCTAACAACTAAATTTTTCTTTTATTAGTACCTTGTTATGGGAATAAAACATGGGAGGGATCCTTAAAGACACATTAATCTCCATCTTCATGTTATCTATTAAAAAATGTGAAGTAATATATTTCACCTTGAAGGGTTATCCATAATAAAGTCCACAAATTCGTTAAAATCGAATGTGGCAGTTGGGAACCCACCTAAACAACTTACTAGAGGTGGGATTCTTCATTATCGAGTTATACATATGGGAGTCAAAATAAGGTTTTTAACTATTTTAATCATGGAATATTGTAATTAATATAATTATATTCCCATTTATATGTTATACCTCATCAATTAAATGGACCTCATGAGAAATGATTGTTGAAATTGTGTAATGGGTTTTTAAACCCAATTAGAGAGTATTAAGGGTGAATGTGGATATAGAATTGGAGTTCCATTGGTTACGAGATACCTATAAAGGTGTAAAAAAATTTACAGGTGATATTCCACATGTTTCCTTCACATTATCTCTAATGGACTCCTTTAAATGATATATAAAAATAGTGGTAAATACTATCGGCAGATGCCATGTTAACATCCCATCGAGTGATATCTGATTAAGAAAATAAATTTTAAGGGTTGTATGAGGTGTGAAGTGAACCATAATATATCCAAAAAATTATGTTTAATATGTACGTAAATTGTTACAAAATATTCTAAAAAGTCATTCACAATCATATAATCTTCATGCGCATTGCATGAATCCTCAAGGGGATTCCCAATCACATAAATGGTTCATGAATTGTCTTTCCCATTAAGGTTAGAAGGATTTCATATTACAAGTGAACATATCAAATCATCTTCACTAGTGAAAATAATCACGTTCATGTTACCCTAACATGGCCACATGATTTATATAATAGTCGAGTGGTCATGTGGTCAAGCCAACAGATAACATGAAACATTAAAATACAACCGTTCAGTTGTATATTTAAGGTTCAAGTAATTACTAAATATTTTTTTATAAAAAAATTATTGGAAAATCAATTCCTCTAAAATTTTCATGTAAAAAGTCCTCATGAATAGTTCTCATGATTAGTTCATATAAGAGGTCTTATGAATGGGTCAGATGATGGAGGTAGAAGACTAGAATATTGAGAATTGGGTAGCTGGTGAATAATCCACCATGTATTACCTTATTTATATGGGATTCCTCTGAATACCAAACAAAACCTAGAATAACATTCATATACAAATACACCAATTTACTATATATCCAAATCCTTTGATGGGAATGTACCTTTTATAGAACACAGCCCATATCCCTAATGTCCCCTCTCCTTGTGAGGGAGATGGTGTACTTGTTGAGGTCCAGTAAATGAGAATCATCTAAATCCATGATGGAATTAATTACTAAACATGCATAAGATTTCTCACTTAATTTAATGTATGAAAATGAGGAGAAGACATTCAGATCACGTAATTAGCTATAGGACACAAGACCACATGTTCATCATAAGGTTATGTGAACGAACATTCACAATGCATATCCTATGGGAAGATCTCATGGATCACCATTGATTGTACCTACATATTCATGCAATGATTTTATATATTTTCAATGAACCCACAAAGAAATAAAATGATTTCCGTCAAATCCCACAACATGTTTATCGTTAGACACATGACAACACATACAAAATAACATGGAAAATAATGTGAAAATATTAATAATGAGGGAGCCTTTTTGGGTTTAAAACATCATGTGATGTCCCATTCTATTCAAAATACTCCATAGAAGAAATAAAAACCTACCATCAATGTTGAAAAGGATCCCACTAGCATTTTTCCCGTGTCACTCAAATGGTTTTAGACATTTTCCATAAATCATGCACTTCAACATCCATCTCCAAATAAAAATAGAATTTTTGAACATTACAATAATTTCATATTACCAGACAATCTATTTTTGGTCATGCAATGCTTCATTGATGGGGACAGTGAGTTTATTCTAATGTAATCATTTCAACCTAGACTAACCACTACCCATGTAAAATTAAAAAGGAAATAAAAAGGTAAATGATGGATGATTATTAGGATGGGAAGATATGATGATCTAATGAGAAAGATGTTATTTTCCCTAGGTGTTCACTATTGATCACATCATTTCTCAGGAAAATGTTAGTTTGATTTTGAGAATGCCTCCTAGAAAACCACATCATTATCATGAAAGGTCATAGAAAAAACAACACAGATTATTAAAAAGAAATTTTATTGGCATCATGACTCACAAAGCTCCATATACATGTTATCCTAACATGGTAAATCCCACTTACAATGTTCAGATTATTAGAAAAGACCCATTTTATCATTCGTAATCCAATAATTGTTTCACTATTGAGATGGTCTTGTGGTCTCTAAAAATATTTGACACTTATGGCAGGATTCCTCTAAAAGAATTCTACAAAATACCTCTAATGAATCTAGTCAGTATAATTGAAATACACACAACCCAGAGTGGACCATAATTGGTGTAGTGACGCATATAAATTATTCACCCTTTCTTGAAAAAATATGTCATTGTATACACATACTGATGCACCCAAGTAACATCGTTGAATTCTCAATGATGCCAATCTCATTATCGCAGGGACTTCTGGTTGGGAAAATTTTGGGGAATGACACAGAAGATCATGTGACATGCCTAAAAACATCATGTGATCAATCATAAAGCATGATAAGGACTTATTGTTGGTTATGTGATAGATATATTGTATACCTGCTGAGTAATGTAAGACATAAAGAAGCAAAACCTAATAAAATCTAAGCCACATATGCAATGAAAACTTGAATAAATACCTATGATGAGATACATATTTAACAATCATATACTCTGAAACTCATGTTAATTTTTTGAAGAACCCATGTCATGAGACAAAATCAGTAAATGTTTCACATATCATGTGACATTGCCTTGACATACTATTAAGAGAATAGGATTTCCTATAGACACATCAAAAATGTCACACAACTCCCTTTGGTAATGCCATCCATGTCTCACGAAGTCCACTACGGTCTAAATCCAGGTATTAGGATGTCCACTAGATGTGTCACCCTTGATATTTAGAGACACGATGTGTGTTAGTTGGGTCTTGACAAGGACTTTGGATAACCATTAAGATAACAAAACATCATTCAATCATGTCAACCAGGTTTCATGATTTAACTAGTAATTGCTAAAATAGATATTGTGAAGTCCTCTAGACAAATTATACAAAATCATGTCGATTCATTCAAATGTTTCAAATTTTATCATCTTAAAACCACTAAAAATATCAGTTGTATCATGATGCACCCTCTAGACATGTCATTCTAGATCTTACGATGTTGACCAGACACATTATCCTAAGATAATGTGATGAATGGTAGGTTACATAAGCTAGATCATGTGAGGTCCTTTGAACAGGTAATCCATGATTACCTAAAAATCTTTGGGACTACCTCGGAAACATCCAGACATGTCCAAACATCATTTAACATGTAATGTATACAATAAAGAGTTGTTGGGAAGAAAAAACTTGTATGGAAATCAACCAGGCCAAGTCAAGATAGAATCCCACATTATGATAAAATTTTTTATCCTCTGAATAAGGTAAACCTCATTGAATATGTCATGATCGAATTGAACAATGAGGAATTGGATTCATATTATAACCATGAAATAGAGGAAACATTCCAAAGGTTGATGAACCATATTAAACATCCAATGTTTTTGTAAAGACCCGTAAATTTCAAGGAAATTTTTTTCTTAATTTTCTTTGGAATTTTACAAGAACGCAGTTTCTGACGGCACCTGATTCCGAGGCCCGGTGTGCCCGGAATCATTTGCCGAAGTTTTGGCTCGGGTACGTTCAGTGAACGGACGAGCGGGTTTTTCTAACTTTTGAACCGGTGCCCGGAATCGAATTCTGAGGGCACCGATGAAATCGCAGCGCCGGTATTCGCTTAGAAACGCCTCTTCCGGAGTTGCGTTTGCTCGGATGTGGTTTTTAATTTTCGGGCTTAAAGTTAAGAAATAAAATAATTTTGCGACAACTTTATTTTATTTCGCTTAAGCCACTTGGAAGCCACTTGAAGCCACTTAAAGGCGGCTTGAACTGAGTTGAACTGGATAGGATGCTATCCAGAAATATCCTACCCCTTGGTAGGATATTTGTGAGGTGGGGCCCGCACGAGCCCCGCCGTTTCTTTCGCTAAGTAACGCACCCGCGAAAACCCGTCAAAGTAACTGAAAAGTCAACCGACGCGTTTTCTTTAATTCTTAACAGACCATTTAATTGGGCGGTTTATTTCGTGAATTAAATGGACTGTTTCTTTCGTGAATTTAATGGGTCGTTTCTTTCGAATTGATGGATCGTTTCTTAACCGGTTTCGTGTGTTGGCATGTTTATAAAATAAGACCAACCTAAAAATCCTTTGAAAGGATTTGAGAGGATCTTGTTTCTTCATCCCCCCGCGAAGAACGCGAAGAACGCCGGCGACCGAAATTCGACGACGCACACCGAGATCTGCGACGTCGACGAGCTTTACCCGCGACGTTCTTCGGCGACGCCTCTTCTTCCGCAGCCGATCCTCGTTCGGCAGCTAAGGTGAGAAACGAATCTTTGAAATTCTTTTGTGTTGTGTTAATAAAATAAGAGGTAGTCTTATTTTATTTGGAGTTCTTTGTTTGTCTTTGGAGAGCTTTCCCTTCATCTCCAAGCTCTGACGAAGAACGAAGAACGTCTTCATCCTCAAGGAAGAACGACAACACTTCGTCAAGGATCATCGACTCGGCGACCCGGTATCTTCGGACCTTTCCTTCCTCCCCGAACCTTCTTCGTCGGCAATCGAAGATCCGAGCGACGTGTCTTTTCGGACATAACTCTTCGTCAGCGGATTTGACGAACGTCGACCGCGACGCCCGACCTCCGCAACGCCGTCTTCCGCGGAGCGTGATCAAATCTTCAAATCTTAACCCGAGGTAGGGGTGGTTGATTTAATATTTAATTATCTCTTTTTCTCGTGGTTCGTATAACTAACGTGGGATGTTGATTATTTTAAGATGCGTTATTAATTTAACGTGAGGGGGGCCGGACCGCACGAACACGGCCGAACCCCCTCCAATGATCTTGTTTGTTCTTGCGGGAGGAAGCAGTAGGCGTGGTGCCGTCGCACCACGTGGATGATCGTGCGTTTATTTTACGCAACGCCGTCGCGCGCACACCATGGAAGGAACATCAAGAACGCGACGCCGTCGCGCCGCGTTGAAAGAAAGTTAACGTGTGGCGAAAGGGGCGCGGTGCCGTCACACCGCGCCGGACGACGAACGCCGCGGCCGGTTCCGGGCCGCGGCAGGACGAGAAGACCGCGGCCGGTTCCGGGCCGCGGCGGGACGAGGAGACCGCGGCCGGTTCCGGGCCGCGGCGGAAGGAAAGACCGGCGGCCGGGCCGCCGGCGTCGGAAGTCGAGGGCGGGACCGGAATTTCCGGTCCCGTTGGTAAAAACCGGCCGGCCAGCGGGCCGGCCGGATGTCACAAAACCGGGGAATTAAATTCCCCGGCCGGTTCAATATAACCCCCTCTTTAAGAGGGGGAGGCGGTTCAAAAAAAAGGGGGGGGGGGCAGCAGCCCCCCGGTTGACTCTCCAAAACCGGCCCCCACGTGGGGGCCGATTTGCTACCCAGGCGCGGCACAAAGGCCGCGCCGTCCGTGAAGAAGCGGGGGCAATCAAGCCCCCGCGTGACCACCCCGTGCGGCGCACCCCGCCGCCAGCGCGGCCCGCTGCCGCCGCCAGCGCGGCCCGCCGCCGCCGCGCCGCGCCGCCGCCGCCCGCCGCCGCCGCGCGCCGCCGCCGGCCACCGCGCCGCCGCCGCCCGCCGCCGCCGCGCGCCGCCGCCGGCCACCGCGCCGCCGCCGCCCGCCGCCGCCGCGCGCCGCCGCCGGCCACCGCGCCGCCGCCGCCCGCCGCCGCCGCGCGCCGCCGCCGGCCACCGCGCCGCCGCCGTCCGCCGCTGCCGGCCGCCGCCGCCGGCCACCGCGCCACCCGGGGGGGGGTCGGGCCGGGTCGGCCCGGACCCGGACCCCCCGTTTCGGACCAGATTCGGTTCTTGGCTCATAACTTGAGCCTCGGACCTCCGAATGACGAACCGTCTGCGGCAACGCGATCCTTGGATCGAGACGGTCGTTTCGGTTTATCGCACTCAAGGTTTCGGGTTACTTTGAGTTCGGCCGGGTTGGTTCGTTCACGAAACCAACCGGGCCTTCGGAGCGGAAACGCTCATATCTTGAGCCACGAACGTCCGATTGACGCGCCGTCAGTCGCGTTGTGTTCCTCTTAGTGAATCGGATCTTTTGACATACTCCGCCCGAGGTTTGGACGCAGGTGGAGTACGGTCGGGTTGGTTTTGCCTTAAAAACCAACCGGGCCCCGGAGACGAAAAAGCCAATAACTCACAGACCGGACGTCCGATTGACGCGCCGTCTGTTTCGTTGACTTCCTCTTGATGAGACGGAACTTTTGACATACTCCGCCCGAGTTTTGGATGCAGTCGGAGTATGGCCGGGTTGGATTGTTCCCGAAATCCAACCGGGCCCCTGGAACGGAAAAGCTGATATCTTTCAGACAGGACGTCCGCTTGACGAGCCGTCAGCGGCGTTGGTGGTTACGTTGAGTAACGGTCCCTTTGAGTATACCCTATGGGAGTTCGGGGTGCAGTTGAGATACGGCCGGGATTGGTTTCGCTCACGAAACCAACCGGGCCCCTGGGACGAAAAGGCTAATAACTCACAGACCGGGCGTCCGATCGACGCGCCGTCTGTTGCGTTGAGACCCCTGTGCCGAGACGGACCTTTGAGACACTTCTTCGCGGGACCTTGTGATACTTGGAGTATCGACCAGTAGCTCGTGGAGCGGACCCGTGGTACTTGACAGTGGTGGTGCGCTTGGATGCAGCAGCAGACCCTTGGCGGTGGAGAGCTTGGTTGTAGCGGCGGACCCGCGATACTCTACGGAGTGTGTGCGCTTGGTTGTAGCGACAGACCCGCGACGGTGGAGACGAGCGTGCAGAGTACGGAGACCGTGTAGCCGGCTGAGACCTGACGACTGCTTGACCGACTCGACTTGGAGTGAGTCGACTAGCCCAGTGGACGGAGCGCCCGGTATTTGGCGGCAGACCCACGGCGGACGGAGCGCCTGGTAGTTGGCAGCAGACCCGCGGTACTCGACAGGAGGAGTACCTCAGCAGGCTATCTGGGTAGCGCCCGGTATT
Source organism: Viscum album (assembly GCA_963277665.1). NCBI lineage: Eukaryota > Viridiplantae > Streptophyta > Magnoliopsida > Santalales > Viscaceae > Viscum > Viscum album. The sequence goes on along the minus strand of OY728165.1, from coordinate 1,777,291,309 downwards.
TGGCGACAGACCCTCAGCGGACGGAGCGCCCGGTAGTTGGCCGCAAACCCGCAGTACTCGACAGGAGGAGTACTTCAGCAGTCCTAGGTTAGTGAGCGGCAGCCTCGGAGTCGTGACAGGACCACTGTACACTCTAGAGACGGAGCTCTTCAGCAGTTACGGTTTCGATAATGAAAATCCTGGTTTGAGCTGAGACCTTTGACCTTTGTGTTTCCTCATGATTGAGATGGGTCGCTTGATAACTTAGGTACATGTATGGGCATATACCTGGGTGATGGTTATCCGTTGATTTCGTGATTTTTGTGTATCCTTGAGTTTGGATGGGTTACTTGATGACTTAGGTATATGTATGGGCGTATACCTAAGTAGAGTCTGATGTTACTTCGTGATTGCTGCCTTTACTTTGTGGATATCAATGTTGGATTTGGTGAGACCTTAAGGGTCTCGGGGTCCCTACTGAGTAGCTTATACTCACCCCTGCACGGGCTATGCCCGCACCTCGTTGTGTTGGTTGCAGACGACGGACAGCGCAGATCGCAGTTGAGACTTGCGGAGCAGGTCGGTACCCGGAGGTGGACCACTGGGCGGACGTACCCGGAGTAGACGACAGGACCTGTGGAGTAGAGGAGCTATCTGTACCTACCCTTCAGGTAGGATCCGTGGTGGACGATCCAGGAGCTGAGCCATCTGTACCTACCCTTCAGGTAGGAATCGAGGCGGACGACCCAGGAGCCGCTTCGTTCTTCCAGCTGCTGTTTTTCCCTTTCGAGTTGTACTTTACAGTTGGGCTTGTATTTCCGGCCCCCTTTTACTTTTCTGCACTTGTAGTTACTTTCCGCTTGCTGACTCTGTGGTGGTTGTTACTTATAAAGGCAATGCCTTCCCTGTTATCGGGATTTACGCCTTTGGTGCTAGTCGCCAGCCCCTGGCCTATGGAAGGCGGGCTTGGGGTAGTCACGGCACGGGCCCCGAGGACGGGTCGTGACAAATTGGTATCAGAGGCGGTCGGTTCTACCGCAGACTCTGATCGTCTTTTCTTTCTATGTGAAGCAATAGTGTTAAGGGTACCGAGTGTGGTTTTCAGTTCAGGGAGTCCAGTGTTGGTGCGGGCGGCCGACGTATCCATACACCAGGACCCTGACAACTGATTTCCGACTTTGTGCGCGAAAACACTGATTGCGTGTGTGTTTTCAAAGGTTTCCCCCCTTAAAACAGCTCAAACCAGGTCCTCAGCAGAGTTGGCGAGGTGGCTTATCGCCTGGCTCTGCCACCTCAGTTGCACCGGGTGCACGACGTCTTCCACGTATCCCAGCTGAGGAGATACGTGCTCGACCCCCTTCGCATATCTTCGACCATGAGGAGCTAGACAGTGGCGATGAGTGTCTTATACGGAGGTCCCGGTGGAGATAGAGGATCGACAGGAGCGGGTCCTACATGGGCGATCGATTCCTCTTGTGCGCAACAGATGGCGGCACGGGAATCTCCAGGTGAGCACATGGGATCAGAAGGCTCTGATGCGTGCTCAGTACCGCTTTGTTTCCCTAAGGTTGTGGTGAAGCTTTACGGGGACGTAAAGCCCTGTGGTGGGAGTAATGTAAAGACCCGTAAATTTCAAGGAAATTTTTTTCTTAATTTTCTTTGGAATTTTACAAGAACGCAGTTTCTGACGGCACCTGATTCCGAGGCCCGGTGTGCCCGGAATCATTTGCCGAAGTTTTGGCTCGGGTACGTTCAGTGAACGGACGAGCGGGTTTTTCTAACTTTTGAACCGGTGCCCGGAATCGAATTCTGAGGGCACCGATGAAATCGCAGCGCCGGTATTCGCTTAGAAACGCCTCTTCCGGAGTTGCGTTTGCTCGGATGTGGTTTTTAATTTTCGGGCTTAAAGTTAAGAAATAAAATAATTTTGCGACAACTTTATTTTATTTCGCTTAAGCCACTTGGAAGCCACTTGAAGCCACTTAAAGGCGGCTTGAACTGAGTTGAACTGGATAGGATGCTATCCAGAAATATCCTACCCCTTGGTAGGATATTTGTGAGGTGGGGCCCGCACGAGCCCCGCCGTTTCTTTCGCTAAGTAACGCACCCGCGAAAACCCGTCAAAGTAACTGAAAAGTCAACCGACGCGTTTTCTTTAATTCTTAACAGACCATTTAATTGGGCGGTTTATTTCGTGAATTAAATGGACTGTTTCTTTCGTGAATTTAATGGGTCGTTTCTTTCGAATTGATGGATCGTTTCTTAACCGGTTTCGTGTGTTGGCATGTTTATAAAATAAGACCAACCTAAAAATCCTTTGAAAGGATTTGAGAGGATCTTGTTTCTTCATCCCCCCGCGAAGAACGCGAAGAACGCCGGCGACCGAAATTCGACGACGCACACCGAGATCTGCGACGTCGACGAGCTTTACCCGCGACGTTCTTCGGCGACGCCTCTTCTTCCGCAGCCGATCCTCGTTCGGCAGCTAAGGTGAGAAACGAATCTTTGAAATTCTTTTGTGTTGTGTTAATAAAATAAGAGGTAGTCTTATTTTATTTGGAGTTCTTTGTTTGTCTTTGGAGAGCTTTCCCTTCATCTCCAAGCTCTGACGAAGAACGAAGAACGTCTTCATCCTCAAGGAAGAACGACAACACTTCGTCAAGGATCATCGACTCGGCGACCCGGTATCTTCGGACCTTTCCTTCCTCCCCGAACCTTCTTCGTCGGCAATCGAAGATCCGAGCGACGTGTCTTTTCGGACATAACTCTTCGTCAGCGGATTTGACGAACGTCGACCGCGACGCCCGACCTCCGCAACGCCGTCTTCCGCGGAGCGTGATCAAATCTTCAAATCTTAACCCGAGGTAGGGGTGGTTGATTTAATATTTAATTATCTCTTTTTCTCGTGGTTCGTATAACTAACGTGGGATGTTGATTATTTTAAGATGCGTTATTAATTTAACGTGAGGGGGGCCGGACCGCACGAACACGGCCGAACCCCCTCCAATGATCTTGTTTGTTCTTGCGGGAGGAAGCAGTAGGCGTGGTGCCGTCGCACCACGTGGATGATCGTGCGTTTATTTTACGCAACGCCGTCGCGCGCACACCATGGAAGGAACATCAAGAACGCGACGCCGTCGCGCCGCGTTGAAAGAAAGTTAACGTGTGGCGAAAGGGGCGCGGTGCCGTCACACCGCGCCGGACGACGAACGCCGCGGCCGGTTCCGGGCCGCGGCAGGACGAGAAGACCGCGGCCGGTTCCGGGCCGCGGCGGGACGAGGAGACCGCGGCCGGTTCCGGGCCGCGGCGGAAGGAAAGACCGGCGGCCGGGCCGCCGGCGTCGGAAGTCGAGGGCGGGACCGGAATTTCCGGTCCCGTTGGTAAAAACCGGCCGGCCAGCGGGCCGGCCGGATGTCACAAAACCGGGGAATTAAATTCCCCGGCCGGTTCAATATAACCCCCTCTTTAAGAGGGGGAGGCGGTTCAAAAAAAAGGGGGGGGGGCAGCAGCCCCCCGGTTGACTCTCCAAAACCGGCCCCCACGTGGGGGCCGATTTGCTACCCAGGCGCGGCACAAAGGCCGCGCCGTCCGTGAAGAAGCGGGGGCAATCAAGCCCCCGCGTGACCACCCCGTGCGGCGCACCCCGCCGCCAGCGCGGCCCGCTGCCGCCGCCAGCGCGGCCCGCCGCCGCCGCGCCGCGCCGCCGCCGCCCGCCGCCGCCGCGCGCCGCCGCCGGCCACCGCGCCGCCGCCGCCCGCCGCCGCGCCGCCGCCGCCCGCCGCCGCCGCGCGCCGCCGCCGGCCACCGCGCCGCCGCCGCCCGCCGCCGCCGCGCGCCGCCGCCGGCCACCGCGCCGCCGCCGTCCGCCGCTGCCGGCCGCCGCCGCCGGCCACCGCGCCACCCGGGGGGGGGTCGGGCCGGGTCGGCCCGGACCCGGACCCCCCGTTTCGGACCAGATTCGGTTCTTGGCTCATAACTTGAGCCTCGGACCTCCGAATGACGAACCGTCTGCGGCAACGCGATCCTTGGATCGAGACGGTCGTTTCGGTTTATCGCACTCAAGGTTTCGGGTTACTTTGAGTTCGGCCGGGTTGGTTCGTTCACGAAACCAACCGGGCCTTCGGAGCGGAAACGCTCATATCTTGAGCCACGAACGTCCGATTGACGCGCCGTCAGTCGCGTTGTGTTCCTCTTAGTGAATCGGATCTTTTGACATACTCCGCCCGAGGTTTGGACGCAGGTGGAGTACGGTCGGGTTGGTTTTGCCTTAAAAACCAACCGGGCCCCGGAGACGAAAAAGCCAATAACTCACAGACCGGACGTCCGATTGACGCGCCGTCTGTTTCGTTGACTTCCTCTTGATGAGACGGAACTTTTGACATACTCCGCCCGAGTTTTGGATGCAGTCGGAGTATGGCCGGGTTGGATTGTTCCCGAAATCCAACCGGGCCCCTGGAACGGAAAAGCTGATATCTTTCAGACAGGACGTCCGCTTGACGAGCCGTCAGCGGCGTTGGTGGTTACGTTGAGTAACGGTCCCTTTGAGTATACCCTATGGGAGTTCGGGGTGCAGTTGAGATACGGCCGGGATTGGTTTCGCTCACGAAACCAACCGGGCCCCTGGGACGAAAAGGCTAATAACTCACAGACCGGGCGTCCGATCGACGCGCCGTCTGTTGCGTTGAGACCCCTGTGCCGAGACGGACCTTTGAGACACTTCTTCGCGGGACCTTGTGATACTTGGAGTATCGACCAGTAGCTCGTGGAGCGGACCCGTGGTACTTGACAGTGGTGGTGCGCTTGGATGCAGCAGCAGACCCTTGGCGGTGGAGAGCTTGGTTGTAGCGGCGGACCCGCGATACTCTACGGAGTGTGTGCGCTTGGTTGTAGCGACAGACCCGCGACGGTGGAGACGAGCGTGCAGAGTACGGAGACCGTGTAGCCGGCTGAGACCTGACGACTGCTTGACCGACTCGACTTGGAGTGAGTCGACTAGCCCAGTGGACGGAGCGCCCGGTATTTGGCGGCAGACCCACGGCGGACGGAGCGCCTGGTAGTTGGCAGCAGACCCGCGGTACTCGACAGGAGGAGTACCTCAGCAGGCTATCTGGGTAGCGCCCGGTATTTGGCGACAGACCCTCAGCGGACGGAGCGCCCGGTAGTTGGCCGCAAACCCGCAGTACTCGACAGGAGGAGTACTTCAGCAGTCCTAGGTTAGTGAGCGGCAGCCTCGGAGTCGTGACAGGACCACTGTACACTCTAGAGACGGAGCTCTTCAGCAGTTACGGTTTCGATAATGAAAATCCTGGTTTGAGCTGAGACCTTTGACCTTTGTGTTTCCTCATGATTGAGATGGGTCGCTTGATAACTTAGGTACATGTATGGGCATATACCTGGGTGATGGTTATCCGTTGATTTCGTGATTTTTGTGTATCCTTGAGTTTGGATGGGTTACTTGATGACTTAGGTATATGTATGGGCGTATACCTAAGTAGAGTCTGATGTTACTTCGTGATTGCTGCCTTTACTTTGTGGATATCAATGTTGGATTTGGTGAGACCTTAAGGGTCTCGGGGTCCCTACTGAGTAGCTTATACTCACCCCTGCACGGGCTATGCCCGCACCTCGTTGTGTTGGTTGCAGACGACGGACAGCGCAGATCGCAGTTGAGACTTGCGGAGCAGGTCGGTACCCGGAGGTGGACCACTGGGCGGACGTACCCGGAGTAGACGACAGGACCTGTGGAGTAGAGGAGCTATCTGTACCTACCCTTCAGGTAGGATCCGTGGTGGACGATCCAGGAGCTGAGCCATCTGTACCTACCCTTCAGGTAGGAATCGAGGCGGACGACCCAGGAGCCGCTTCGTTCTTCCAGCTGCTGTTTTTCCCTTTCGAGTTGTACTTTACAGTTGGGCTTGTATTTCCGGCCCCCTTTTACTTTTCTGCACTTGTAGTTACTTTCCGCTTGCTGACTCTGTGGTGGTTGTTACTTATAAAGGCAATGCCTTCCCTGTTATCGGGATTTACGCCTTTGGTGCTAGTCGCCAGCCCCTGGCCTATGGAAGGCGGGCTTGGGGTAGTCACGGCACGGGCCCCGAGGACGGGTCGTGACAGTTTTGTCTGAACACATATGTCCCACATTAATATGTTGTGGGACTAATTAATCACCATCCTTTATTTCTTACATCAATAATAGATCTTATGGGTTTAGGGAGATCTAATGAACTTTCAAGTCACATCAAAAACATCAACCGGATAGTGAAATCATAATGTGTAATCCCGGAAAAATGATATTATATGAATTCCCCAACAATAGGGGAACCTCACTATGTAAGCCTCAATCAATGTACTGATATGACTACCACTATACTAGGAGAACCTCAATGTATAATCCCCAATAAAATAAACAATGTGAAAAGTACTTCACACAATAAAAAAATATGTAGTATGAATCCATATGGTCAATGTTAAAATAAATATCAACTTCTATGAATTTTCCCCAATGTCTCCAAAATCTCAACCAAAGAGACCCAATCACTCCAAAGTGCTAATTATCATGTGTCATATATTAGTAGAACAAAAAAGGAATCTAAAACATTGTGACATTGATTCCATTGACAACCAATATATTTAAGATGACTTCCTAGGTCCCAATATCCACATCAATCAACTAGACAATTTTCCTAGTGTGTAAGTCCTATATTCACATGCAATGATGCTGATTATCTAATATCCATTCTCTCACACAATGCATGAAACACGCAAGATTATGGAGATTTAATCGTCATATCGTTCCAATTATGAAAAACCATTATATAGGGCATCCTCATTATGTAATCCTCGATTAGTGGCCTCATATAACTACACCATACGAGGGTATCCACCTAGGGGTTAGTCCCAAGTATTTAATTGAACTATGAAGCATCAGATACCTTCCATAACCGTGACATTTTGGTGGGCCTCCTTGAGATTTGATCTCAAATATCATGTGCCTATCTTCACCCACATATATCCATTATATATGATATTAAACTACATGGTTTTAAAGAACAATGTGGGATCTTATTGATATTATGAACTACAATATGTAGGACACCACAAGATGGATCAATCTCGTACATGAAATATTACCTACCTACCTAGATAAAAAACTCTAGAGTTCTTAATTAAACATATTAAACAGAAAAAAATGATACTCATCAATTGGAGATAGAATAAGACTATTTGTTACACAAAAATGAATTCACCAATATGATCACCCATTTTACTAAATAAAAATGGATTTCATCTGTGGTCTTTTTTAGGGTAACTAGTCTAGTATCTGGATTTGGAAGAGATTCATGAACATTTCTTAAATAAATACGAGAGTCCTGGAGTATGCAACAATTCCCCTCAAAAGGTTTTGATGAGCCTCACCCCAATCCTATCAAAAAATGTTTGTTCCAAAGTGACATTGGGTATAAAACCCCAGTTGACCATCGACAATTGAAATGTAGGTATGTAACCAATTATGTATAAGGGATTCATTGGATGTTTCGATGAAAGGTAACGTGGAATGGGGAACTCAATGTGAATGATTGTATAGAAATTGACCCACCCAATCATACAATCAATCCAACCTCACATATAATTTCCTGATAAAATAAAAAGGCTAAACCCAATGAAAAATTATCTAAATATGAAATTTATATCACAAGGTAAAGATGAATGTATTATCAGTTATCATCCTACAACATTTATAATAATATATGGGTGATAAACATCAACATGCATCTCTTTATGATGAAATAGTGTGCTCAAGTCATTACCTAGGGAATCCAAGGAAAGATGAAGTATGGTTATTCATATAATGTTATAAATGATCATATGAAATAGAAACCAGATATATAGTTCATTATTCAAATCAAAACATGTAATACTCATTCCAATAACTAATCTAGTAGGTTCATTTCATTTACATTTAACATAAGGTAAAAGATCAATTATGGACATGCAACCATGTTCCATTAATATATGGGAAGGGCTAAGTTATATCTGTAAATATATACATTCAATTAATTAATTCATTTGGTTCATCAAATTTAATTTCATCTGAGGTGACATGTTTAGTTAGGACATTAAACCAATTTAATTAGAAGTACAATTATGTTACGCCAAGTGATAAGTATTAATACACATTCCCAAAAACAATCCGAGATTCATTTATTATGTTAAAACAAATACCTTTTGAGGTTCAAATGATAATAGTATAAAATATACATGTTCTAGCCAATGAAAATTCATTAATCATTTGAAATAAATAGGACTTACCATTAATAGGTTCAAGACAAAAAACTTGAGCAATGTCTTAAATAATTATAGATATTTTCATATTGACATTATAGGAGTGAGAACCTAGTATATGTGGATGGAATGGATGTCCTAACCTCCAAAAACATGAATAATATGTACAAAAAATGTTCTAGAATACAAGTCAAACAACCATCAAAATGATATATGAATTTAATAACCCACATATTTTGAAATAATTGTTAATATAATAAAAAAAATTGTATAATTGAAAGACTTGGTGGGATGATTAATATACCAAAAAATTAATAACCATATTATTATGCTCATCCAGTATTGACCCTTAGATTTTCTTTTATTAGAAGAATATAAATGAATCAATCAATGACTTAAAAAAAGGGCATACGAGGATACATGAAAATAACATCATTGTGGTTAATATAAATGATTGATGATAAGATATTAATAGATTTATTACCAGCATGCATCCAAATAGACTAAAAGAGTTAAAAGAAGTGTTGAATTGATGTTTTATCAAAAACCTATCTTATAAGAGGATTATGTTCAAAATGATGAGGGTGGAGTTTAATGTCTGTTTGAATGATAAAGCTAGATAATGTATTAATCATATAAATCATTAAGTGAAAATGTAATCTTCTCCTAAAATTTTCTAGGATATATGGTTTGGCTACACAGTTGGCCCAACTATGCACCAATATTGTCCAGATCATTCTTTAAAAGGATACTCACATAGTTTGGCCACATAGTTATGAAACCATGCATCAACCATTCTATTTTGATATTCTAAAAATTTCATATATTTTCAAGGTTGTGCGGGTATCATTTAATGGTTATGACTAGTCGGGAACCCTAATTTTTCATCTAAAAGTCTTTAAATGTTTAGGAGTAACTTTACAAGATCGCCTTAATAGTTTCTAATAACCAATCATACTAGTTATCTTTTCCATATTTTGGGGTTCCAAACTCTAGAAAATCACCATACTACCCAAAACAATCATTGACCACATTAGGCATCCATATTATGTTCATGAAAATTACATATACCCAAATTTGAAGGATTCATTCCTCATAGAAAAACTAGATTGTTACAAACAAAAATTTATTAGGGTGTTTAACCCTATGTTAATTAGTATCATCACAACATCCACCATCTAGTATCCATATGTGAAAGTAATTTCAACAAAAATACATAATTTCAAACATTCCAAAACTACTTCATATTATCATATAAATAAAAATACCCCTATAATTTTTCTAATGATTATGCCTTCTAATATATTCTTTCCTAAATATAGTTCCAAATTATTACAGTAAGATATCATTTATTACATCAATAATAATCGACTTCAATAACATGATTTTAGTAGATATCTGTATAAATTTTGTAAAGAAAAGAGATATTGTGACTAATAGGATTCATTGTTTAGTAGTATTGGGATAATATATACATACATGATTAAAACATTACATTGTAAAAAAATATAGATTATAATTATTTTGATAAATATATTATTTATTTTAGTGGTCCCTAAAAAATCATATATCAAATTTAGTTATCCTTGTGAATGTAAAACAAGATAATGAGTGAGATGAGATGCTCATTAAAGGTATGTGTACAATAGAAACAGACATAGAATAAAAAAATCCAGAGTAACCAAGTAGAGATAAAAAATATAAAATATTCCAAATAACTAATTACATAAAATGAGATTATATCCATGGATGGAATAAAAATAAAAATATTCACATGGATAACAATAACTCGTTTTTAGTGATATAATACACAATGTTAGACAATATTATTATCGGTTCAAGTCCTTGTACAATGAAATCACACATAAACTGGGAAGGAATATTCCAAATACCCAAATATGTTTGTCTCAATATAGATACCAATTCATTTAGTGGATGTTATAGGCCTCACTCATCTATCAATTAGTCAAAATAATTCATCATTTAAATTGTTTTTGTAATAAATACTATATATGACCAATATAAATACATATATTTGAAAAATAACATATAGAATCTCATTATTTTCTATATTAAATATATAACAACATGATTATAAGAAATATATAATAATATGGATATGAGAACATTTGAGTATATCCCTGGTTAAAGAATCATCTTTATTTAATGATTCTTACATAGAAAAAATACTAATAAATTATATTTTAAACCATTGTTTGAAGATGTCATAAAAATATATTTTCTTACGATATGATTTTAAATATAAATTTCTATAATATTGAGAAAATTTAGTTACTGGGAAATAAACATGGAATCTTGTAATGTAAGATTTAATGTACATATTTCTAATGAGCTAAGAAAATCAGATAATACAGTAAAGGACTGAAAAAGAATCATTTCACACTCTTGACCAAAAAATCAAAAGTACCTCATTCAAAAAAGTAGAATAATATTAATTTTTAAAACATTGAAAATAAACTCCAATATAGTTGAAAATTAATTTAAACAATCATTTGAACATAGAATATAACATTCTTGAAAAATATTTATGAATCATGGATATGAAAAATTTTGTTCATAAAAAAAGTGAAAATAAATACATATTGCCATAAAAATGTATTTTCATTCATTTTATGTACAAAACGATGGTAAAAATTAAAATACTACAATAAAAATATTTAATTTTACATTGGAGAAAAAAATATCGGAGTTAACTTTGAATTATCACTAAACACCCATAATAGAAACAAAAAAAATCTTGAAATGGATAATATTGTGAAGTAAACCATTAACATAGGAATGGATTTCTTCATAATATATTTTTGATAAAAACCACTCTGATCAGTAAAGAATCACTTGGGTGTTAATGAATCATTTGTTCAATTTATTTTAATTTTCCATGGTGATACAACTGTCATCACTAGTTAGATTAAATATTTATCAATTTATAATATAAACACACAGAGAGAGAGAGAAAGAAGAACATGCATATAATAATTTTTACATGGTTTGCCTATAAAAAAATAATATTATTTCGTTGCATGATCCAAATTTCACTAATCCACTTTAAACCCGTAGTTTCAACATGTATTCAGAATTAGTAGGGTTTAGACATAGTCTAGTGTTAAAAACAAGTATCATGATATTAAAATACATCCCCACTATTATAATGAAAAAACATGATATGAATATGGATAAATATTTAAACACATAGACTACATTTTTTGATGTAGTTTTATGCTTCCTATTCTTCTTCATCCTAATGAATCATATATATGAACTCTTACTTTGTGAAACTTTCCACAACCCCTTCCTCTTATATTCTGTTTATTCTCTCTTATTCACATCCTCATATCTCAGATAATTCTATATTCTGATATCTTGTATTTAATTCATACTTCAATTACACATATTTCAGAACAAAAAATCATTAATTTGAATAAAAAATGTTAAATTCAAATATAAGATAGTAGATTCTTTTAACCATCTCAAATACTTCTTCTTTACTTTGATTAATTATATCTTTTAAGTTCATATGAATAACATGGATGAATCCAAAAATGATAGTACATATCTAGTTATATATCCATTGGATAGTTATATAATTAAAATTTGAAATGGTGCTAGTAATTTCATTGATACCCCATCACAATGCTGGAACTATGAAGTGGTTCCAAATTCTAATCCAATTTACCTTCAAAACTACGACCATTGTGGTTTATTAATCAAAAAGTAGTAAATTTTTATATATTCATCAATCCACCCACTATGATTTTTTATAACAAAATCGTGGTCCACTTCCTCATGTAAAATGTTATTGTAAATCTAAATGATCATAATATGAACACCATAACCGTTTCTTACTTTGTAATTTCACACGTGCACATTGGATGGTAACCATAGGTAGCAGGAGAATATTTTTTCCATTTTCATATCACACCAAAATGTTATAAATTCACCATAAAATCCAAACACTATACCCTGTATGTGTCCTTGAAAATATTATACTCTATATTAAACATTTCCACCACTGGGGAATATCATTTTCTATATTTGGAAATTTTGTCACAAAACACCCTCTATCATGGGTGTGGACATTCATACCTTAACCCTTCATTTCTCAACCTTCATTAATATTCATGGGGCCATAAAATATTGATGATATCAAGAATAATGATAAATCAATACTGTTAAATAACAAAAAATAATATATTACATTGAATTGTCAATTTTTTCATATAATAAGATTTATATGTTTTGAAAAAATATAGAATGATCAATAATATACTCTTCAACAATTTCTCAACCTTTCTAACCCAAAAAACCATTTTATTTATTATTTTTATCAATATTGCCTCAAATTAATTTTTCTTTCAACCAAGGAACATAAATCACAATAAAAATCTGAGATAATATAAATGGACCAGAATCCAATAATTAATTACCTAAATGAGAATAATAAGTGTAAGAAACATGAAAAATGAATAAATATTAACATGTTTTCCATATAAAAGTGATCTATATCAATCCTAGATAATAGGAACATCCCATATATCAATCAAAACTCCATCATCATGTCACATATTATTTCAATCCCAAAATATTATTTTCATAAATAAAAATAACTATTTTAAAATGGTTCAAACATGTTGAAATCATTTATTAGTGCTATTAAAAACATACTATAAATATATTATTCTTTTCATTATGTAATTCTACCAAAGTTTACATATATAAATACATACTTTCCCTCAATATAGAGTCCCCCTTTTATAATTGAGTGGAATATAATAAAATATTAACTTATATTTTCATATTTTCTCACCTTTTGATAAAAATATTAAAAGACATGATGGAAGAGGGAAAAAATACCCCATACCTTATCCCAGTAGTGAATGAAGTTGAATAAATAATGTCAATATTAGATTATAAAATGAGTCCATTGAAAGTGAATTGGGGAAAGCATAAAAAATTGGCTTGTTTATAGTAATAAATTCAAATTATAGCAAATCATTATCCAAATTATATTCAATGAGGTGATATTTTATGTTAATGTGCCTAAATCTTGAATAATAATTTAAATTCCTTAAAATATTAACAACACTTTGTTTATCACATCACAATATTAGTGTAATCTTCAATAAAACCATGGAATATTCTAACTAGATCTTTATAAAAACATGTTATTTTGGGTAATGGGTTACATCCACATATTCATCCTCAGAGAGGCTCAAAGTTAATGAATTTTTTATTTTTTAAATTACAATAGAAACAAATTTTACCATTATATAATGATATAAAGGATGTAGAATTAATATTATCCTCACATCCTACCCAATATACATCTAAAAAACATAATAAGACAACATTAAATTTTCTATCATATTTTCAATCCCCATTTTGATGTTCTTTATTCGTATTGATGTATTATTTTATCCAAAAATGAAATTAAACCTCTTAGGGAAAATTGATACTGGTCACAAATAGAAACAACATACATAATATTCAATTTGAATATATCATCTAAATAAAAATATTAATAAATCATTATTAAATTACCTCTCATAAATTTTTTTCCCTTTATATATTTATACAACAATATTCGGACTCAAACTGGTAAAAAAAAACCTGATTTGAATCCTTGATATCAAAATTATTCAATATTTCATTTGTTGTCTCCATATTAGAAAGAAAAAAAATGTATTACTTTTATTGTGGAATTTGAAATACAGAAATGTACCTCATCTCACAACTAATAGAAAATTCAATGATCAGTTTCATTTCATTAGAAAAAACCTAGCAAAATCCATCATTAATAAAAATTGTAATATCATATAAATAAAAAATAAAAATGATAAATACCTTATTATCATATTTTATCTATATATTTTTATCATCACTAATTTTCTAGAAATTTTAATTTTTAATTTAGGTTTCGAAATTTGAATATCATGTTCTTGGGGATTACAATATGTAATATAATTCCTTCATTAACCTATAAACAGAATTTTTATCTCCACTAATCATTAAGGAACATGGTAGTTCAATGTAATCATATTCTTTTAAATCAACATCGAGGAAGGATGAATTGACATCCATTTAAAAGATCAATCATTTCCTATATTCTACCATAAAAACATATATTTTTTTAATTATTAAGATTTTATGAATGGTTTTTTAAATGTTAACTCCTTTTTCATGTGAGTTTCATTTTCCTAATAATGTGTCTTTATTTCTGAAAACATTATCTTTTTTATTCAACTAGTTTAGGAGAACCCACATTTATTTTATAATTCATTTCTCTATCTATTTGGATACCATTTTTATTTCTTATTATTATATATTTTATTTAACTCTTCATTAATTGAATTAATAAAATCCAGAATTTTTTGTTAATTCTACAGATACCATAATGACTCATGCTTAACGTCGAGTTGAAATTCAAGGGAAATTGTAATTTTCTGCAGTTACATGATGGTCCATCTTAAAAGATGTGTTTTATAACATAAATACAATAATTGGATCACTCTTATATGCTTTTAGGACTTGATTTATGGTCTGATAAGTTTCAAGAGATCCATAGTGTGTTTTGGAAGTGTCGGACCAGGAAGCCAAATGGTTTGGGTGTGCTAACCAAGGTTCACATTTTGTCTAAAAGCATGCCTCCCTCCATAGAAAACAGTGTTGTATGTGTTCATTAATGTAATTAATTTAATTAATTAACATAAAATTAAAATTAAAATTAAATTAGTTGAGATTACATGGTAAATGAAAAGGAGTTAATGAAATGTTTTAATAATAATAACAATAATAATAATAAAATTGTTATTATTATTATTATTATTATTATTATTATTATAGGTTATAGTTTTTTAAAACCAAAAGGGGGTCTCCTTTTCTCTGCTGACCCATAGCATGACACCCTCTATGGCTGACCCCTTAGGCACAACACACCCCTAGGTCAATCCCCCTATAGCGTGAGACCCCCTCCGCCACCTCGACTCTTCTAGCGATTTCCACCAAACCTCTCCCGAATTATTCTTAATTACATTAATTTTGGGCTTTCGTATCACTCAACCCCATATTTATGTATTCTTTTTTGTCTCTCCATTACTTGTTGAGTTTTGGATGAACTATTGGCTTTTGGGCAAATCAGATTTTTGGGTTTACTTTCCTTGTTTGGGTAAGAGAAGGGTCTTTTGGGAAGGCTTATTTATTATTCTGAAATCCACTACTGAAGGGGAATTGAAATGTGTTTAATTAGTTGGAAACCTTTGTCCATGGTATAGTTTTTGATCCCATTTAAGATTTCACCTATTTTTATTTAGGTTCCTTGTGTGTTTTTTGGCCCATGAGTATTTCGTAGGGGGTTTTGAGCATCTTTTAAGGAACACACAAAAATATATATGTATATATATATATGTAATCCTTTTACATATTTCGTCCTGTTCTTGGGAACATGTGCTTATGATTAATGGATAAATATATATATATAAATATGAGTTTATCTATGTGTGAGTGTGAAGCAATTTCAGGTGGTCACCATGAAGTCTATCATGTGATGAGTAAAAACATGGTCTAAATATTTGTGTAGAATCCCTTTCTTTTTTCATAAATTTTATTAACGTATTAATTAATTACCTATTTTATAGTTCTTATATTTAAATTTATGTATTGTAGTTTTTATATTTTATGAATCCTATGATAAAATTAATGAAATGATAAATATGATAAATGAATTGTTTGAAGAAAAATATCTTGTTTTTAAAAAACCCTCCAAAGAAGGTTCAATTACGTCTAAACTAGAAAAATTTAGTGAGAGTTGTTTATATCATGCTTATCATTTGTATGATTTTCCACATTATTTTTTATAGTAATTGTTTTATGGAATGTTATATTCGTCCCTTTGAAAAATTATAATGTGGTTTTCATTCTCAATTAGTTTAAATGAAATTTTATGAGTAGGAATATTCCTTGACTGTGAGACTTTCAATTTTTACCCTTTGAGTCTTATAAATTAATTTTCCTTGAAAATTTAATGTAAATGTACTTTTAAAATGAATGTCTTTTTTCATGGCCTTTATGGTTATACCTTATGTCGAAAACTATGTCTAAGGCATTTTCCTTTGATTCGGCCTCCCATTCGGATGAGATATCATAAATGGCCAATGTATCTATATGTTTAGAATTTACAAAATTGTCTTTTTTACGTGTGTGACTCCTTGGAAATGATTTAATATTAATAAATGTTCTTAGAGTGATTGATAAAACAATTACTGAGCCCCCTTGATAAATCCAAACAATGAACATAGTGGTATTTCCTATGTTTAGTGCCTTATACCTATGACACACTCATTGTCTCTTTGAATAAAATATTCTATAGAAGGTAAAATTATAATTTAATATTACATAAGTACCTTTCCATAATGAATTCATTATACATTATGCTAAAGGCTTACAATTCATGCAATGAGCCTTGTATAGGGGTATATTACTGAAATTTCATTCCTTGTTACATTTTCACTATGGTAATTTCTTATGTAATATTCTTGTTCTTAATAACATGATATATATATCACCTTATATCATGTTAAATTATTATATCTTATTTAGTTATCTTGGTGGAGCCTTTTTAATAGATTGAATGAAATGTGATGCTTTGTAAATATTGTTAGCTTGATATTATGAAATTTCATTGATGACATATTGGTTATATGCATGTTGATGCCATGTCTATTGCTTATAGTTAATTTAATATAAAAATTTCCAATTACATATTCCCTTGTAAGTGGCTTGAAACATAGTAAATTCATGTTAAACACTCAATCAGGTGCAATTGAGTTTCATGTGTTGACATGAACTAGTTTAAGTAATACACAATGTAGCTTATTTGTCAATCATTGCTTACTCTTGAATAATTCATACTGCCTTACTATAATTAATGTACCATTTCTAATTTTATTTAAAATCACATAATGTATAAATGGAATGAATGTGGTATTGGGATGATTTTTTTGAATATAAATCACAACTGCATTGTCTGATAGGTATGCTTTGTTTGTTTTGGCACATGACATAGTAATAGAGAGAACATTACTTCTATGTTAAAGTATCATGGATGGACACTTCATGCTGGATGGGTTTATACTCTATGTGATAGTGTGACACTTTTTATTACTAGGAAAGGGATTCCAGAGATGTTTCATATGCTCCGGAGTAACACCGGTTCCCGAGGAAGAATCTATGGACACACTATAGCACCCCGAGATTTTATGAAATTTTTTTTTTTTAATTAATGTCTTCTGTTGTATGCTACACCAAAAGGAGTTTGCACAACACACATACCTAACTTGCCTTGCATTATATACAATCGTGACCTTCCTCGATATGGTGTTTAGTACGCAATACTGAGTTTCACTAAACGAGATATTAATATAATATTAATATGAACTAGCCATTATGAATAGTAATACCCACTTTTTGAAATTTTATAAATTTTATCTTTTAAAATGGACTTCCTTTTTGGATTCGGAATATCAAAATTAGCTTAGGGTGAAATTTTGGTGAAAATTTCTAAATTTTAATTAAAAATAAGTTTTTTAATCGAAATAATTAATAGTGATAAATTATTAATTTGAGTGGTCTTAATGTATATTTATAATATATTTTTACAATTTAATACAATGTTTGTCATTGGATGTAATTTCACATTTAAACCAGACATAAACAATGTCAATCTTTTGATAGTTATTATCTCTTAAGAACACGCTATTTGTTTTGACGACGGGAATTAATTTTTAAATTAATTAATTTAACTAATACGTTTTGAATTTGGTAAAATAGACATCATTTTTGAATTCATAATATCAAATATATCTTAGGCCTCATTTTTGGAATTTTTCTGGAAACTTTCATTTTTTGATGAATAGTGAAGCCACTAAGTGGTAGTTAAAAAACTGAATTTTTCATAAAAATTAATTTTACCACTTCTGTGAGTGGAATTTCGAAAATCTGAGAAACCCGGTTAATATCAACGATTAAAATTTGGTTCAATGAGATGAAAATATTTTTTTGGTGAATAGTTACATTTTACTTTTTTTAACACAGTTAAAAGTAAATAGGGTAATTAAGGGTAAAAATGATATTATTATTACCCTAACACGTGTCCTAATTCTATTGGATAAGTTTAATTCGGCCAAAAACAACCTTAGGAATAAAATATGACCATTTAGGACCTCTTGGATTAGATTAGGACATTTATTATTAATTTATTTAAAGAATGGTTAAAATAGTCAAAATCAATGTTTAATAACTAAATAATTTTTAATATATGGTTATACATAAGATAAATTCGACTATAAATATTCCTTAGAAACCTAAAAATATTTAATACAAAAGGCTATTTTATTTTTAATTTTTAGACTTAAAATAATTTAATTTATTTATGACACAATGATGATGCAATAATTATCTTATTAATGAAATATTGACATAATGGATGTTATAAATACCTAAATAAATGTAATTAGAGACTTTTTATGAATTACACTAATTTTATAGGTTAATATGAAATTTTATTATTGATTTAGTTAACATTTTTCATAGTAATCATTCTGATATTATTTTCATAAAAATCAATTACCAAATAGTGTTAAAATTGACATCAAATAATTTTTAAAACAAATATTATATTATTAATTGTTATTTTATTCTTAAAAATCTAAGGTTCGGCCAAATGACTTATATAAAGTTACATATATTAATAATAAAAAACCTGGGGTTCTTTTGGCTTGTTATAATATGTTTATTAAGCTTATAGTGTAAGAAAACAAGAAGACACGGTAATAGAAAAATTATTTAACTTAAAGTTAAATATAAATGATTAGGTTAAAATAGAAACCTAAACTTGTCTATATTCTATTGGATGATAGGATTTCGACCCATCCCCACCTTATCTTAGAAATAACTCAATTTGGAGCTATTGAAAATCGAATATGACTTTATAATAAAATAATATTTTTAGTTTTTCCTAAGGTGCCCCTCTCCTCCCTTATAAGGGCACCTCCTCCCTCTCCTCCTCACACCATTTTTAGGCTTGAATCTAGGCCAAACCCGGAAAAATTATCTCTTCCACTTCCCTAGAAACATCCTAGAGGTCCTGGTCTTCTTCAAAGACCAATTTTAGTTCCTAAGAAGTGGTCTCAAAGAGGCTGTTCAAAGAAGAGGTAATGTCCGTTACAGATTCCTTCAACTTTATTTCTTCCCCCACATCTTCTTCTAAGGTTGTTTCATTGTTATGTAATAACATCAATATCACTAATATACTGATATTTTATTATAATTACGAAACAACCCTATTTCACCATTTATCCATCCTACGGAAAACGAAATCAGCGCGCGTGCGTACATACAGAATACCCTCTCCACGCCGTGGTGTAATCTATTTTCCACCACCACCTTACATGGATGGGTATAATGGTGAAATTAATGAATATATATGATTAATGTAAAGTGATATTTATTCTGTAATATTATACATACACTTTAATACAATTCCACGATCATGGGAATGATATCATCACTCGTGCGTACGTACGGACTACCGTCACAACGAACACGATGAGATTCATTTTCCATGAATAACCATTCAAGAATGATTATAAAGTATATATAATGAATAATAATGAAATATATGACATAATAATGCTACTGGATATATATATATATATATGTTTGTAATCTATTTAATTTCTTTCAATTCAATAAGGAAACGAAAACAGCGTTCATGCGTACGTACGGCCTACCGTCTCCATGAACGGTGTATTTCCTTTCTTTTTATAGATATATAATATATATGTATATAATGAATATGTATTATATATAAATCATGTTTTACACTCTAGAATTATTTAAATCAATATATAATTAATAATATCAAGAACGACAAGTCGAAACACATACTATAAATGAAATGATTTTACCCAAAACGCTACTTTAACATGGAATTTACAAAAAAACGGGTAATACAAAGCATAAGTGAAAAATATATGATATCATAAAAATTAATATGATTTTGTAATAAGTCATTGACATTATTCAAATCATTATATAGGAGGTTCGGATCTATTCGAAATATATCGGACATAAGGTAAGGGATAATTTATCAAATCTCATTTTTATCCGAGATTGCTTATTCGTAAGTAGTTACTGGGGTTATTGTTATCATCCATGTCCATGTTTCCTAAAAATGGTTACATGTATGTTTAAATTCATTTTGACCCATTTTTACTTTTACCAAATGGTATGGAAGAAATCGTCATTTTATTTACCCTACAAGGTACTTTTTGACTTTTTTACAAAAGTACAAGAAGAATGTTTTTTAACGTATACGGCATGAAAGGTTTTTTACGGTTTAATAAAGCCTTGTTTTCATGAATCTTCCTTCAAAATATTTCATGAATATTTACAAAAAAATCCTTTTCTATTAAAATTGCATGACATTTTGTGAAAAAAAATGATTTTGAAGGAAAAAAGGATATTTTCCTCAAGAATTCATTTCAAGTGTTTTATCAAAGCCATTTATCATCTAATATGACATTATTTCATATGTGTATGTTTCAAGTATAATGTATCTATGATTTACATGGTTTCACTTCTCTTATTATGAAATGATATCAATTTCTTTTATATGGATTATGTGATGATGGGATGATGTTTTTGAAACCCATTTTATTTATTGGGTTTTTATGAATGATGTATGTTTATTTTGTGGAACAAGTAATAATGATTTTATTATGAGATGTGTGAGACCTATATCTACCTCCAATTCATTGGGTAATGATTTATATCTCATGAGATAGACATGTCTGGAACGGTAAGTTAATTTGGTTCAATATTACTGGACTGGAACGGGGAGTGAATTCGATTCAGAAAAGGACTTTTTCCACTAAGACGGTCTTGGCAGCAATGGCTTGGCTACTATGGAAATAATTACATGTGATTAATGGATTCCACAATTACATGTTTTATTCCCTTGCTATTTTATCATGATTTATGTACCATTATGATCTATGCCTTCTATACTTCCATGTGTTATGTCGTTGCTCAATATTTTCATGTTTAAATATTATGTACATGTTATTAACTTCAAATTTATATGGTATATTTTATTTTATCCATTATTACCTTTACTGAGCATTTGATATCACCCTTTTTATGTTTTATTTTTCCTCAGGATTAAAAGAAAGGTTTTAGGTAAGGAAACAAAAAGTGGAAGATATTTATGGGACATGTTGAAGATCTTTCATCACGATTAGAAGATTACATACCATGTTTCCAAAGACACTAAACTCTTATGGTCCTTCTGTTTCTATTTTTGTTATGTATTATGTATTCCGAAAAAGTAATGTAATATCTATGTACGTCAAGATTCGGGTCTCTACAGTTGGTATCAGAAGAAAGGTTGAGTCAACCATTGGATACTAGGACGTGTGAACTTTAGTGAGATCCCTAGATATATATATAAGGTATGTCTAGGGATGTCTCTATGGTTATGTATAAGTATATGTTATAGTCCTAGAATTACAGTAACGATCTAAGAATTAAACCTAAGATGTTAGATATTGAAGGTACTCCCCCTCTATTATGTTGTTTTCCCTAGCAGGATTTTTGCCTCTCACACTATTCTTTTTGGGTTTTAGACAATGACTGGAACCCAAAGGAACCGTGTTGATCAATGCAATGGGAAATGAAATGATTGTCCCCATGAACAATCAAATGTTATGGGAGATGGAGTCCAAAATCTTATTTCTATACTTACACAAGCTATGAATCATTCTGGACTTCCAAATGAGCATGGAAGGGAACAATATTCTATTGAGTCCTTCATGATGCAACGTCCACCTTTTTTCAATGGGACTTCTTATCCACTTGTTGCTGAACAATGGATCAGTACCACTGAAAAGATATTTTTAGTTCTTCAATTTTCTGAACATGAGAAATTCATCTTAGCAGTATATCGTTTGGAAGATGAAGCTAACCATTTGTGGAATCTTATCAAGAATACGAGGCTAAGAGATGAAATTGAGTATATGCAATGGGATGAGTTCAATAACTTATTTTTAAATAAGTAATTCCATTGTAATCTTAAAACAAAGATGGAGAAGGATTTTCTTTAACTAAAGCAAAAGGAAAACGAATCTGTTGGTATATACGAAGAAAATTTTACAAGGCTTGCAAGGTATGCATCTAGCTTTATCATCCAACCTGAAAGTAAATTTGATCGATTCTTCAGTGTCTTAAAACCAAATATTGGAAGGGAATTAGCTAAAAGAAACATTAGTAGCTATGAAGAAATTGTTCGTTGTGCTATCAAGGTAGAAATGGAAGTTGGTGTTATATATCTGTCTCATGGTTTTGACAAGAAACGAAAGATGGAGTTCAAGGAGAAATCTCAGAATAATGGTGAAAATAATATCAATGTTACCTTATGCTAAAAGTGTGGAAAGAAGCATGGTGGAGATTGTCTAAAAGGGACCATAAAATGTTTAAATTGTGGAAAAGAAGGTCATCGAGCAGTTGAGTGTCGAAGTAATGGAAAAAGGGTTGCTAATGATGTGAATAATGAAAATACTACAGAGAACGCCCCACCAACACTTCAATGCTTCTTATGAAATGAAATGGGGCATTATGCTAATAAATGACCTAATCCAAGGGTTAATGATGATCGACATGAGAAACAAATTATGGCAATGGACAAAGGGAAGTCACATGCGATAACTATTGGCAATGTTGAATATGACAACAATGTGGTGGAATGATTAAGTGTTTATGTAATGGGATTCCAAAATAATGTTGTATATAGTATCTTGGAATATTGGAATATTTATGTATTGGTCTATTGTGGTTTTTTATAATTTTATGGTACCGGTAACCATGGAATGTGATTGAGATATGTTTGGAAAATGATGATATGCGCATAATGAAGGGATAAGGAGAAAATGAAACGTTTGACAGTATTCATGAGCTCATGACTGATATAAGGAAATGGATATATCATGGTTTGAGGTTTTGGTATGTGAAAAGAGTTAACTTTTTACATCACTCATGTTTTCACAAAGATTCAATGGGAATTCATTTTTCAAGAGAATACATGATTAAGGCCTTCGACTGTTTGGAAGGTGACCAACAAGACATATCTCATGATATATGGGGATCAACGATGGTATTAACATGCTTGTTATATGAACTCTTTTTTAATCATTTTCACTATAATATGAGATTGGACAACAGTATTTTGGATAAGCCTAAAAATTGGAAAAGAGTATGTTGGACATAAGTTGGTATTATTTAAGGATAGAACTTTTTTCGATATTATTGATGGGATGTTATAGTAATGTAGTTTTAGAAAAAGGATAACCTACAAGACGAGCGACAACCCATCACGTCGGACAAGGCTATGGGAATCGAACCCACAACCGATGTGCGACTGGCCTTTATCGCATACAAATGGCCTACAGGAAGCCCATGTTTATTAGAAACTAGTTTTATTATATTAAGCAATATGATATATAAATAATAAGTCCATTTTAGGAACCATATATGATTAACCTCACTATCGATCGACTTATGTATATTTAATAACTGTTTCTATCCTTTTGTTTGAGATAGATGGAATTACCCATCATTCTATCACATGATCTGCTAACACTTCACGAATAACAAATTCAACTTCATTTCTTTAAGAGATGAAGTGGAAATTATTCAAGGCACGAACAACAGTGATATTGTACCAAAATAAAGTAAGTATTTATTCTAATTGAAATTCTTCAACTTTAGGGATATGATCTTGAAAACCAAAAAGGTTGTCCCTGTGCCCTTATATCTGATGAATTAGATGGTACCCTAGATCATAAAAAATTAATGGCTTTGTGATTGTTGGCTTTTTAATAGCCATGTTCTCTACAACTCCCTATCAGAAAATGATGGTTAGATTTCTCTTCCATATCCATATTTTCACCTATGTTATCCTATGTAGAAACCCAGTGATTAGTTAATTTGGGAAACCATTACATTTAATACATTAGTTTTTAGAGCCAAGTTTTCGTATTTCTTTTTACGATGTGGGTTTCTATTAAAGAATCTTTCGAGTAGTAAACCATTTATAAACCCAACGAATTTTGGGGGTGAAATTCATTCTAAGGGGGGGTAGAATGTAACACCCCGAGATATTATGAAAAAATATTCTTTCTAATTAATGTCTTGTGTTGTACGCTACGCTATAAGGTGCTTTCACAACATGCATCCCTGACTTTCCTTGCATTACATGCAATCACGACCTTCCTCGATAGCGTGTGTAGTACGCAATACCGAGTTTCACTAAACGAGATAGTATTATAATATTATTATGAACTAGCCTTTCTGAATAGTAATACCCTTTTTTTTAAAATTTTATAAATTTTATCTGTCAAAATGGACTTCATTTTTGGATTCGGAATATCGAAATTAGCTTAGGCTGAAATTTTGGTGAAAATAACTAAATTTTAATTAAAAACTATTTTTTTAATAGAAATAATTAATAGTGATAAATTATTAATTAGAGTCAATTTAAAGTATATTTAGAATATATTTTTACAATTTAATACAATTTTGGTCATTGGATGTAATTTCACTTTTAAACCAGACATAAACAAGTGTCAATCTTTTGATAGTTATTACCTCTTAAAAACACGCTATTTCTTTTGACGACAGGAATTAATTTTTTAATTAATTAATGTAACTAATATGTTTTGAATTTGGTAAAATAGACATAATTTTTTAATTCATAATATCAAATATAGCTTAGGCCTAATTTTTGGTATTTTTCTGTAAACTTTCATTTTTTGATGAATAGTGAAACCACTAAGTGGTAGTTAAAAAGATGAATTTTTCATATAACATAATTTTACCAGTTCTATGAGTGGAATTTTGAGAATCCGAGAGACACAGTTAATATCAAGTACTAAAATTTGGTTCAATGAGATGAAAATAATTTTTGAAGAATAGTTACTTTTTACTTTTTTTCCACGGTTAAAAGTAAATAGGGTAATTAAGGGTACAAAATGATATTATTATTACTAGAAAACATGTGATAATTCTATTGGATAAGTGTAATACGGCCGAAAACAACCTTAGGAATAAAATATGACCATTTAAGCCCACATGGATTAGATTAGGACATTTATTATTAATTTAATTAAAGAATCGTTAAAATAGTTAAAATCAATGTTTAATAACAAAATAATTTTTAATATAGAGTTATACAAAAGATAAATTCGACTATTAATATTCATTAAAATGATAAAAAGATTTCAAACATAAGGGTATTTTATTTGTAATTTTTAAACTTAATATAATTTAATTTATTTATGACACAATGATGATGCAGTAATTATATTATTAATGAAATATTGACATAATTGATTTTATAAATACCCAAATAAAGGTAATTTGAGACTTTTTAGGAATTAAAATTATTTTCTAGGTTAATATGACATGTTATTATTTATTTAGTTAACTTTTTTCGAACTAATCATTTTGTTTTGATTTTAAAAAAAATCAATTACCAAATAGTGTCAAAATTGACATCAAATTGTTTTTAAAACAAATATTATATTATTAATTGTTATTTTATACCTAAAAATCTATGGTTCAGAAAAATGAATTAGATAAGGTTATATATATTATTAATAAACAACTTGGGGTTCTTTTGGGTTCTTATAGTATGTTTATTAACCTTATAGTGTAAGAAAACAAGAAGACACGGTAAAAGAAAAATTATTTAACATAAAGATAAATCTAAATGATAAGGTTAGAATACAAACCCAAACTTGTCTAAATTCTATTAGATAACATTATTTCGACCCATAACCACCTTATATTATAAATAAATCAATTTTGAACTATTAATAACCGAATATGACTTTATACTAAAATAATATTTTTAGATTTTCCTATGGTACCCCACTCCTCCCTTATAAAAGGCCACCTCCTCCCTCTCTTCCTCACACCATTTTGAACCTTGAAGCTCGGACAATCCCTGAAAAATTCTCTTCTCCACTTCCCTTGAAAAATAATATAGGTCTTGGCCTTCTTCAAAGACCAATTTTAGTTTCCTAAGAGGAGGTCTCAAAGAGGTGCTTCAAAGAAGAGGTAATGTACGTTACCAATTCTTTGAACTTTATTTCTTCTTGCACTTCTTCTTATTAAGTTGTTTCATTCTGAAATAATAACATCTGTATCACAAATATACTGATATGTTATTATAATTATGAAACAACCCTATTTCACCATCTATCCATCCTATGGAAAATGAAATCACAGCGCGTGCGTACTTACGGAATATCGTCTCCACGCCGTGGTGTAATCTATTTTCCACCACCACCTTACTTGGACCGGTATAATGGTGAAAGTAATGAATATATATGATTAATGTAAAGTGATATTGATTCTGTAAAATTATACATACACTTTAATACAATTCCACGGTCATGGGAATGATATCATCACTCGTGCGTACATACGGACTACTGTCTCCACGAATGCGATGAGATTCATTTTCCATGAATAACCATTCAAGAATGATTATAAAGTATATATAATGAATAATAATGAAATATATGACATAATAATGCTACTGGATTTATGTATATATATATTTATGTCATCTATTTAATTTCATTCAATTCAATAATGAAACGAAAATAGCGTTCATGCGTGCGTACAGCCTATCGTCTCCATGAACGGTGTATTTCATTTCTTTTTATAGATCTATAATATATATTTATATGATGAATATTTATTATATATAAATCATTTTTTACACTCTATAATTATGAAAGTCATGATATAAGTAATTATATCAAGAACGACAAGTCGAAACACATACTATAAGTGAAATGATTTTACCCAA
Source organism: Viscum album (assembly GCA_963277665.1). NCBI lineage: Eukaryota > Viridiplantae > Streptophyta > Magnoliopsida > Santalales > Viscaceae > Viscum > Viscum album. The sequence continues at coordinate 1,777,264,098 of OY728165.1, read as the reverse complement.
AACGGTACATTAACATGGAATTTGCAAAATAACGGGTAATATAAAGTCATAAGTGAAACATGTATGATATCATAACAATGAATATGATTATTCAATAATTAAATGACATTATTTAATTCATTATACATGAGTTTAGGATCCATACGATGCATATCAGACCTAAGGTAATTGATAATTTTTCAAATCTCATTTTTATCTGAGATTGCTTATTCATAAGTATTTACTGGGGTTATTGTTATCATCCAGGTCCATATTTCCTAAAAATGGTATCATGTATGTTTAAAATTCTTTTTTACCCATTTTGATATTTACCCAATGGCATGGAAGGAATCTTTCTTTTATTTACCCTTCAAGGAACTCTTTTACTTTTTTGACAAAAGTACGAGAATAATGTTTTTAACGTATACGGAATGAAAGTATTTTTACGGTTTTATAAATCCTTGTTTTCATGATGCTTCCTCCAAATGATTTCATGACTATTTTCAACAAAATTATTTTCGTTTAAAATTTCATGACATTTTGTGAAAGGAAAATTATTTTGAAGGAAAAAGGATATCTTCCTCAAGAATTCATTTCAAGTGTTTTGTCAAAGCCATTTTTCAACTAAGATGACATTATTTCATATGTTTATGTTTCAAGTATAATGTCTCTATGATTTACATGGTTTCAATTCTCTCATTATGTAATGATATCCATTTCATTTATATGGATTATGTGGTGATGGGATGATGTTTATGAAACCCATTTTATTTATTGGGTTTTTATGAATGATGTATGTTTATTTTGTGGCACAAGAAAGAATGATTTTATTATGAGATGGGTGGGACCTATATCTCCCTCCAATGCATTGGGTAAAGATTTATATCTCATGAGATATACATGGAGGGAATAATAAGTTAATCGGGTTCAGTATTACAGGACGGGAACGAGGAATGAACTCGATTTCGAAAGGGACTTTGTCCACTAAGATGGTCTTGGCAGCAATGACTTGGCTACTATGTAAATCATTACATGTACTAAATAGATGCCAGAGTTACATGTTTTATTCCCATGCTATTTTATCATGATTTGTGAACCATTATGATCTATGCCTTGGGTACTTACATGTTTTATGTCGTTTATCAAGATTTTGATGTTTAAAGATTATGTTCTTGTGTTTAAGTTCAAATGTATATGATATGTTTTATTTTATCCATGCTTACCCTTACTAAGCATTTGAGCTCACCCTTTTTATCTTTTATTTTCCCTCAGGATTAAAATAATGGTTTTATGTAAGGAAACAAAAAGTGGAATATCTTTAGGGGAGATGTTGAAGATCTTTCACCACGATTAGAAGATTACATTCCATGTTTCCAAAGACACTAAACTATTACGGTCCTTCTGTGTCTGTTTTTTATGTATTATGTATTCCAAATAAGTAATGTAATATCTATATATGTCATGCTTCGGGTCTCTACACAAATCATTTGAAATTATTTCTACACAATCTCTTAGGTGATACAAATCCCCCTTGTGAGATACTTGGTATGGAATTAGTAGTTACCATAGCCCATGGTGAAACAAGTGACACCATAAGGCTCTCCGTGGAATGGATCAATGAAATTAGATTATGTCAGAAGTTCCCTTTTTTACAATTTGTATTCTTTTAGATCACAATGAATGGAAATGGGACTCAACCTCTGGTTTTGATGGATTTATTGATTGGATTTCTCATTCATATGAGATTAATATCCTACATTTTTTATGATCAATCTTATTCACATGATATTTTACTCCTTGTTTTTATAGAATATTGAATGAAGACATGTGGATTAAACCCCAAGGTGAAGCACACATTTGGGGGTGTACCTCTTCTTGGGTTTCCATGACAACTTTTTCCAGTTGAATACATGTTCAAATTACATAGGTACCCTAATCAAACATCTGGAATAGTTTGAAGCATGTGATAAGGGAAAACTGTCTTTTTGGGAACCAAAACCATGTTTTTATTAATTTAATTTTTTATTGCTTTCCTATTATACTATGTGGAACACTATCATTTATTTATTCATTGAACTAAATGGATTGGTCTAGCCATTACTGGTTCCGACCTAATGAGATATATATATCACCCCTACATGGGATATAATTGGAATCCTAGTAAATCATATTTCCTAATAGTCTTTTGATTCACTGCCCATATTTTCTTGTGTACATCTGAGCTTGGGGGAATAAGACTGGGCACATTCACACGATGCTCGAGGAGTTTTCTCTTTGGTTTTTATTTTCATTTGTTATATTATATTGTTTTTAAATTATTATAACTACTGATATTACAAGAATAATTATATGTAATTGGGGTTTCCCATTTTAAATTTAAATAATTGTTATATTTATTCTTCAACAGATGTCCTCCATTATTCACATTTCCACTATTGTAATTTATTACTTATTCTTATATTATTTCCTACTGATTTACAAAGGTTATATAACTATTCATACTCACATGTATGAGAGAATAGTTTCCCCAGGGACACACCCTAGGCCCTCGCTACTTGTCAGGAGCCCTTGTGGTTCAGGGAGATGCAGAAGAGGTCAAGTGACCCACCAGTCCAGCTACTGGTTTTGATGGTCATCGAGGTTGGGATAAAAGAAATTGGTATTAAATGGGATCTTTATTTCTTTTTTATTACATTTTTGGTAAATTATATACGATAATTATAATATTTTGGTCCTTGTTGTATAGTCATGTGTAGGACTAATCAACCAATATAGGGGGAAATGGACATGTTTTCAGGCCTATAATTATTGTTCTCATATATCAATATTAGAGATGATATGATTTCACCATGAGTGAATGGTGTACATTCCACTACATTTTGATTCAAAAAAATTAAATAATTATACACTCTTCTTAGTATTAAATGGTTGAATCATTACATTCATCCTAATATGAACATATACATTATCGTGACACGCATATGCCAAGCCATGTAGCTAAATTTATAGGATTCTTACTGACATGATTTTGTTCATTGAATGAAATTCCATGTTTTGGAGTTATTTGCACGACTTTTTATAACCATTATATATGTTAATATACTATTATATCATTCCCATAGAATTTTATCTCTATGTTTGTTTCTAGATGTTATAATCAAGATTTCCCTGATGTAATTGATTACATGGTATGAAATAGTTTGATTTTAATAAAATGTGATGAAAATTTCATTAGTATTGTGTAAGGGTGATTTATGGATTTATAGGTCTCCACCCAAATCACATGATTTTGGAATATGACCATGATCTATTAAAGTATTTTTTTTAAATTTAAAAAAGATTAATTTTAATTATAAATGAAAGGGGTGGCTTAAAATATTTACCACTAGACCCATGTAGGTATTTTCAAGCATGTTTTTTATGGATGACCCGTTTGGGTGTTTTTAAAAATTTAATTATTTTAATGATAAATAAATTACTATTGGTACCCTTGTTGGTCACCTTATATATTTAAATGTAATTTAATTAAATAAATTTTCAAATGATGGAGCATTTTCAATAAATATTTAATGTTTTGAAAATGATGTTTGATGAGATATTCCAATTTTCATAGAGTTAATGGTTAAAATATGGTACCTAGTGCTTTTTCTAAAAGGGTTATTAATGTTTTGAAAATAATATTTTACAAGTTTAGTTATTTAATTGTGAAATAATGTACTCGATTATAATATGGAACATGTAGTGGTGTCGTTTTTTTTAAATCTCGAGTAATGGTAGTTTATTATTTCATTGAGTAGCCATGGTATAAAAATAAGTGTCATTTTCGTATGTGTTTTTTTACTTCTAGAAATATCATATAGGAACGACTATAGAGCCTAGTAGATTTTTTTGGGTGAAACCTTGTAATAAGGTTGATTCTTGTGCTTCCGTAAGGGGGTAGCCCGTGGAAGGTATCACCATTATAAATTTAATTCCTCACTAAAACCTATAACATTCTGGCCAAAAAATGTCATTTGGGTTATGTTGTCCCTTGTGTGACTCTTAGATTCTAACTGGATACCTTGTTGGGGATGGTGGTTATTGTATCATTATATTTATTTTGGGGTTGTGCATCGAGTAATTCTCATTTTGAGAATACTAAATGTTCCTCAGGCATAATAAAAAACATAGTAGTTCTTGTGACCTTTTCATTATTTACAGTGATGGAGGAAAAGGTATGGCACTGTTTTGGTTAATATAAATCTAGAGAAGTATAACAATTGGATAATTTTGTCTACATTCCATTATATGATTAAAAGAATAGGGTGGGAAAACTATGGATAATATTCATGATGTTACTGTTTCTTCTGAAACCTAGGGGTATTTTGTGTTCATGTGCAAGATTCCCATAGAGTTGGCTATGATGTAATGAACTTGTTGAATTTAGTTGTTTTGTGGATACATGAGTTGTTATATGCACTCTCTGGTAAATATTCTCATTTTATGTTTTTGACCCTCCTAACATGGGGACCATTATGTCAAATATGATGAATGTTTACTTCCAAAAAGTAGTATAAGAACCAATATGAACCATTGGAATATGGTTAGTTATGACTGAATTCCTTTGATACTTACTAGATTTGGAAACATGTCATTGTTTTTTGGAAATAGGAAATTGTGGTGGTTGGATGTCTATGAAAACATTTAGAAGCATGATTGGTTGTGGTAATATTTTAGTCAAAATGTTTGAATGATCTTGTGGTTCCTTGGGTGGAAAAGGCATTGTGGTCGAGTTGATAATGCATCATTAGGTGGATCAAAGCATCTTCCATGAAGTCAAATATTTATGGTCCATCTATTCTTCTTTCTTGTAATTGGGTATGATTGAATGGATACCATGAATACTCTCTTAGTGTATTTTTCTATGAGGGGACAATTTCTATTATATTGGTGTATTCTTGGATGCACTATGTGAGTTTCAACAGTGAAACACGATAGTTTGAATAAAAAATCACTACCCACATAGGTCGAGTGAAGTTTATGTTGTTCTGGAAGGCTTCTCATGGATGATATATACAATGGCGGGGAGGCTTAAAATCCCACTTGTGTCGTAGTGAAATTCAGTGCATATTTAAATTTATTCAGTTATTGGATGAGTTTTTTCGTAATGATTCTTCAGAGAATTATATGACAGTTGGACCACTCTTCAATTTTTTTTAACTTGAGTGAAGTTCTATAAAATTTCTTGGGTTCCACAATGAGTTTAAAAATCCCCGAGCATGGAAACCAATTGATTTTTGTGCACTGACCGAGGTTCAAGGATTTTTTAAAAGCATGTAACCCTCTACAGAAAAGCATGCAATATTTTGTCTTTTAAAAAAATTATTAAATTAATAAAATAAAATTCAAAAATAAAAATAAATTAACATTTATTACATGGAATCATAAAAGGATTTAATGAATAGTCCTCATATTAATGATAATAATAAAAATAATATTTTAGTTTTTGTTATTATAAAAATTATTATTCTAGGTTATAATTTTAAGACCCTAAAGGGGGTCCCCCATTCTCCCTAGACCCACGAAATGACCCCCTAAGAATGCCTTAGGTGTGACGCACCCCCGGGACGAACCCCCTACAATGTGATACCCTCTCTCTGGCCCCTATTTAATAGTGATTTCCACAAAATATTTTCCCATTTATTCATCAATACTTGTTGGTAAGGATTCCAAATATCTCTTATCCATATTTTGGCTTATTTCTAGTCTCTCCATCACCATGTGAGGTTCGTCCAAACCCTGGGGTTTTGGATGAATCCAATTTTTTATTTTATTTCAGTGTTAGGGTATGTGAAGAGCCCACTGGGATGTCTACTTTATTATTCTGACACCTCCCACTAAAGGTGATGTTTATTGGGCCAATTCGGTTGGCCTCCACCATCTAAGGTAACATTTTCATTCACTATATGGTTTCTCGTAATTTAATTTATTTTTTTTATGTGTTTTGAGTCCCGTGTATATTTTGTAGTGTGTTTTGACCATTTTTTATAGTACAGACAAACATACATAGAAATTCATATATATATATATATATATATATATTCCTTATGTGTATTCACTCATAGAAAGTGAAATCTAGGCATTGGATTATGAGATATATAAATAAATATATTCATATAAGTGAATATTCATGTGAGTGTGAGAAATTTTAGGGTGGTCTCAGCCAAATCAATTAGGTTCCAAGAGTCGTCTTGGTCTAAATCATCATGTAGGATCCCGTTCCATTCCATTAAATATGATAAAATCAGTAATTAATTACTTATCTCACCTTTATTATAATTTAATTAATTTATTTGGGGTTTTATAATAAATTCTCCCATTGATATATTGAATGGAATGTTAAATATGATAAATGAAATTTCTGAATAAAACTATAATGTTTATATAAAAATACACCACCTAAATAGGTACACTTCCTTCTAAACAAAAAAAATCAGTGATAGTAATTTATACCATGCTTAGTATTGGTTTGAGTTTTCAATATTTCCTTAGTTGTAGTAGGTTTTTTGGAATGTTTATCCCCCTTGGAATAATATGAATGAAGAGAAAATTCCCTATTATATTAAATAAAATTTCAAATTTATGAATATTCCTTGACTTTGAGACATTTCATTTGACCACTTGAGTCTTAAAAAAGAATTTTCCATGTTTTAACAATGCGAATGAATTGGTAAAATGAAGGTATTGTTTTTCCAAGACCATTTGGTCTATACCATTTGGATAAATCCATGTCATGGTTGTTCTCCTTAGATCTAACCACCCGTTAGGTGATCCATTCTTAATGAACTATGTTTTGTTTTTTTAGATGTGGTAAAATGTCTTTTTGTTGTGTCTGGAACATTGAAACGATTCAAAATTGTAAAAATGGACTTCGAGTGATGGATGAAAAAACAATTGAGACACTCTTGATAATGCCAAATATTGAATATTGTCGATTTGCCTATGTGTAGTTCTTGATACGTTTGAAAAACATGATTTCTATTTGAATGAAATATTCCATACAAGATTAATTGATCAAATCAATTTTCATGACTACCATTCCCAATTGAAAAACTAATACCCTCTGTTAAAGAATTACACTTCATTAAATGATCCTTACATAGTGTTATGTTAATAAAATGGACTTTATTATTCCATGATTTCTATGTTAATGACTTTTGAAAAATTCTTATGTTGAATACCACATGAAATTGTTCACTGTATATCATTTTAAATGTTAATGGTTTGTTTTGTTCTCTTGCCTGAGCTTTTTTTGATATTTTGAATGGAGTGTGATTCTTAGTATAGCTTGTTATCTTGACATTATGAAATGTCATTGAGTACATATTGTTAAGAGGCATTTTGAAACCTTATCCCATTCATGTAGTCCATTTTTTATGGAAATTTCATATTTCTTATTCCATTGTTAGTGGCATGAACCAAAGGAAATGATTTTAAATTTTTTTATCTTTTTAATTTGAGTTGCATGTGTTGAAATAAACTTTTTAAAAGCTAATGACATTTAGAATATTTCTCATAAATTTCTTAATATTGATTAAATATAATTTATGTACTATATGAAATGTTTTATCATCAATTTTCTTGGAAATCATTGCTTGCATAAAAGTACTACATGTGGAAATGGGATGTCATTTATTTAATAGTAATCATAAATACATTGATTTTTATATATGTGTTTGTTGTAATGGAAAATGGGAAATCCTGATAGAGAACATGGGCTCAATGATAAGGAACCATGGATAGACTCTTCGTTCCTGATGAGTATCAATCCTATTTGATGGGGTGATGATTTGGGTTTCCTAGAAAGGGATTACTAGGTTGTTTCATATGCCCCCTAAGTGATACTGGTAAACATGGGTAATATTTATTTCCCATCTAGGAGGATGGAAATGAAATTACTTGGGTGATACGTAGTACCCATGCGAGATACCAAGGATTTACTCATTTGTTACCATAAATCACAGTGATACCTAGTACATCTTAAGGGTTTCCCTGGATAGGGTTGGTGGTGTTGGCTTATATGGTATGTACACATTATGACACTTGGTATCATTTTAGATCACCTTGGATGGGAAGGGGACTCCACCATTGGTTTTAATAGATTATATGAATGGATTGATTATTTATAGGAGATTCATATTCTTAATTGTTGTTATATGATTTCTTATAAACCTGGTATGTTTCTCATTGCATTACTAGCACATCAAATGATGACCTAGGAATTAGACCCCAAACTAATTAACATGATTCGGTGTGTACCTATTTTTGGGTTTTATTGAGAAATTTGGACCCTTGTAGACATATTATTGTTTGAAAAAGTATCCCTATCAGACATCCGTCTTGGGGTAATGATGGTGATATGGTTATGTTGTATATTTGAGAACCTATGCAAAATTAATATTTTTTAATTTTTTATATTTTAAGATAAACTATGTGGGAATATGTAATTTATTTAGTCATTAAAAAAACTTTATTGTGAAAGACACTGTGTTTTCTAGGATAGTATAATTTATATCTCACACCCTATTGGGATGACAATTAGCACCCGAGAAGATTTTCTTTTTCAGATGTCTTTAGATACAATGCTTGTGTAGTGTTCTGTACATGGAATCTAGGGAGAACAATAATGGTCTAATGCTCATTATTATAAAAGAGTATTCCATTTGAATTTTCTCTTAATTTGTTATGCTATACTTCATGTATATTTTATAAACACTAGAAAATACAGGCATTATTATATGTAGTCAGTGTTGACTATTTTACTTTCATTCAGTTATGATATTATTTTCCTCCACAAATATTCACTTTTATTCATGTTTCTTATATTGTCATTTATTACTTATGAACCTATTATTTACTACTAATATACCCTAGATTTACCATTTTTCATACTCTAATATATGATGGAATAGTCTCCCCACATAAAAAACCGAGGACCTCTCTACTAGTCGGAAGGCTCTGACGTTCAGGGAGATTCTCTTAACATCATGTGACCCACCTGTTTTGATAATAGGATTGACCATCATATAGGTCGAGATATTACACATACATTGTTCAATCCTAAGAGAACAAGGTGTTTTGAGAGTCTGTTATCAAATTCCAAGTAGTCTAAATTTTTTTTCTATTATTTCAATAAATATTTTTTTATTTCAAAATTACTTCTCACCCTTCAATGATGTGTACAATATTATTCTTCATAAATATAATTCATTGAATCATGTTTTTCAACTTGAAATTTTTTCAAATTATCACCATTTTATAAATACTAACAATACATTGTTTTAAAAATGTTCATTATTTTCACTTTTGAACTCGCCTTATCATCATATTTCGCTATATTTTTATTTTCAAACACATTATTATCATAAATATAAACAATATTAATTATCCCTAATATAAAAAAATCCTCTTCCATTTGGTGGAGATCTTTGGATTATAACATAAACTCCTACTTATTTAAATTTTCATTGATATTCCTTTTATATATGATAATAAAGGTGATTTGAAAAACACTTAAATAGATCAAATATAGATATTTAATGTAATACACATCATATGATGACATATTCTAATTTTTCCTATATATAAAATTATTTATTATAGGAAATGCTTCTCTAATACCTTATATCAAAAAATAATGGAATGTTACATAATCTATCAATATATATTGATCTATATCAACAAAAGATATATATATTTTTTATCCATACCAATTTATTAGGGTTTCAATAGATCACTAAATTTATTATAGATATCATATATTTTCATGGAAGGGATGAAATCATAAATTTTTATACTAAAATATATTATAAATAGAAATATTATTCCGTGAGTAACCAAAATTGTATTATAATTCTCCTAAAAATGAAGAACTGATTTGGATCCTTGGGTTTATGATTCACAAACACAATAAAAGTAATTTAATTAATTTCATCAATAAAGAAATAAAATACATATCTTCATTTATGGATTTCATCCTCATAGGACCTCATATATCATATAAAATTAACTCTAAAGGATTATTAGATTTTATTTAAACCTTCTTTTTTCTGAATTATTTGAAATCATAACCTTTTTAAAAGTAGAAGAAATTTCACTACTTTATCCTTTTAGAATTGTAACATCACAAAAATTTTCAACAATTATAAGATTAAAAATATTATTTTGAAAAACATTACCATTTATTCAATTATAAATAATTTTTTATTCATTATTTATAAAATAATATGAATTTAAAATATATTCATTCTGAATAAAAAATCCTCTTGTTATCCATTCACTTTGAATGTTATATACATTATTCAATATCATCATAAAAACAATATTTATGAAAAACTCCACTACCATTATAAAATAACTGATACTCACTGTGATTATTTTGATTCCATATATCAATATACAATATACTCTTGGATTTCAATTAATACTCACCAATAAATGATGATAAAAAACCATTGATTTTAAGTGAACAATATTTTCTAACGGAAAGCATTATTTCATTTCATATTTCAACATCATTGAGGAGGATTATATCCCCTATCACATCTCAGTAATAACTAATTTCCAAAATCCTTGTACATTTTCATATAGATGATTTTTTGAAAACATTACAACTATAAATTTCTCTTTTCCTTTCTTCTTCATTTTTAAAAATATTCAGCACTATCTCTTGAGAAAATATGAAATGTTAGCATAATAAGATACCCTAATGAAATAATAGTAGGCTTATATCATCATTCACAAAAATATGCTAATGGTTGAATCATATTATCAATGTTTAAAATATATATATATAATTTTTTAGCTCAATTATTCTTTGAAAGAACTATATCCCCCATAATTTCTATCTAGCAGAAAATATAAACTTATCAATAAATTATTAATTAAAAAATATCAATTACATGATCCAAAAAATTCCAATGTGTCAATAATAAACTAAAAAGGTGTATTTTTTTAATAACACCATGTTTCATTGATCAATATAAAAATACTTTAAACTTATTTCAGCCATAATTTTTTGTTTTACTTACAGACCAAAATTTTCATGATTTCCTGATGCCATTTTTTCCCATCAAACATCTTCTCAATATTTTTTCCAATAAATTTTTCAATAGATTTTTCAAAATATTAGAGCCAATTAGAAATTTCAAAAAGGATAATATACATTTAATTTTTGATAATCATTGTCTTATTATTTTTATTTATCTTCTTTGAGTTATTACCAACCTTTTTATAATTATTATCATCATTTATAGATAATTTATTAGTGTCTTCTTCATCATTATTTCTTAAAACACAATCCAAATATTGAAATTGAGACATGATGATTCGATATAAATTTCATTAAATCCTATTAATTTTTTTATTCATATGGAAGAAATTCACTTTCCTTCAAATTTACTTACAAAATGGTGTTAAGAGTATTATAATCATAATGAAACATATTCAATCCTTTAAAATCATATATAATATTTTGCATCTATTGATGAATGAAATATTCCTCATCTATCTTCAGTTTTTTAATATTTTTGGCTTATTATGAATTATTTTAAATGAAATATTTGAATTCACATATTATTTTTTTCCATATTAATATTTTATTTTTCTTACACATCATAATAGTATTAGTTATTTATTTTTTATTCATTTTCCTTAGGAAAGAGAATTTTTTATCAACATCTCTTGAAATCTATATATCCTCTTCCAATTCGATGTAATATACACTTTAACACTTATATTGTAAAGTTTAATTATTAAATTTTGTGAACATATATATATATATATATATATATCCTTTCTAAGAAACCGTAATTTATTTCAAACATTATTTATTTATTAATGAATATTCTTAGTGATTATCCTCCATCACTATCACTATATTCTTTTAACGTAGGACAAGTTGCAGAAACATTTCCAAGTAATACACACCTAAAAGATGTATGTGTAAGATTACCTAGGAACATCCCCATGAATATTATCACATTAACAGAGATTGTACACATTATCTTATCAAATTTATAATCCAAATCATAATTTGAATAAGAATAATAATATTATTATTCAATAAAAAATTTCTTCATCAATATTTACTTCATTGTTGCTTTTATAGAAATTCCACTTTATAACATCAATTTCATCCTTATAGAGAATTATTAAATCATTTTACGATGTTATAAAACACTATTAAAATCATTAATAGATTTATTAATTTGATATTCTTCATCTAAATTAGATACATTGGAATCATACATATCTAGTAATATATGATATAACGTTTACAATACATTATCATCTTACAAATTCTCACATTAAACTCTGATTATTCTGAAAAAATCATTCACACTTTTAAAGAAAATATTTATATTTTCATAATCACTCATCCATTGATATTCATATATGATACTAAAATATTCAAAATTTGATCACTTCACATCATGCATTAATACATAGATATTATAATGTTTAAAAAATATATCTTTTTAGGTATTGAGTTCTATAATAATCAAAAAATCACATATGGGTGATAGAATAACAATATTCATATTATAATCATTCTTCAAATTTATATTATCTTCTAATTTTACATGAAAAACTTCTCCACAGTGAATAAACCCATCAATGATTACTTATAATCAATTATATCTGATAGTTAACATTAATTGAATCATCCTGCATTTCCACTTGTCTTTTATTTTTTCATTAAATACAGTAATCCCATTGTGAGTCACTAAATTATGATAATCCATGATGCACAATCAATATTCAATGATGGGAACATCAAATAGTGATACATTACTTATTTAAAATCAGTATCAATAAATGGGGGGAATTGATTCTCTCATACAACATAGAAAATAACCTATAATATTAGTGACAAATCACAAAAAATTTGATGGGATCAGTGATTCAAATTATTTTCTGATTCCCTTGTTAAAAAAATCGTTGTCATTGATTAGTGTAAATCGTGATGATTTTATAGAACCCGCATATCAAGGAAAAATATGATTTAAAGGGTTCAACTACCAAAATGAGATGGTTAGACATTATCATGAACCATATTTCACTAATCCCAAATGACCCACATGTTCAGAAAATAAGTACATTAAATAGGGATTACCTTATACTCTGGTTATAATATGTCTCACAACAATGGTAGTTCTTTATTCACTATTACAATGATGATAAAATTGATATAAAAAATAAAATTCTCTACGTTAAGGCTATATTTGTTGATAAAATTTGGATCTTCCTAGTATTCTTAAATATAAAAAAGAATATATATGATCTATTTATTGTATGAACATTTTTACAACACCATCTTATTTTGTTCTTTTTATCTGCAATTTTCTCTTCTTCCACTTTCTTATCATTGTCTTACTTTCCTATATATTATTGAAATATTTTTACCTCAATCCCATAATTTTCAAATAATAAATTGAAATTAATTTAATCCAATATCATTTTGTCAAATTTTTAATCGAACTAGTATCTTAATTTAACCAACTCAAAAAAATAATTATTTTTTTATTAGATATGTTGAAGTCTTTAGATACAATTTATTATTCTAAAAATAATATTAGGGATCATGTTATTGATTTATTGGATCGTTAATGAATAATAATTGAAAAAAATCACGAATACGTAGAAACCATTGATATTGATTTAACCATAGTGTGGTGCCAAATTAAATGATTTTTTCCTTTAAAATAGAAATAACAACAACATAGTCTTCCTATAGTCCTCCATTTATACATTCCCTGAATCTTATCCACCATAGAATTCCCAAACAGGGGAATGATCCCCTATATAATTTTATTTTTTCATATTAAGGGATAATGAACACCGAAATAAAAAAAACATGACACTTTATTACATGGATTATTCACATGTGAACAAAGGATGTGCAGCATAAGGAATGAAATGACTATTTTAACATTTTCATTTCTCACAAGAAAACTACCAAATCACCACGAACATCAATGTTTCCGACCAATAGTATGATATTGCAGAAAAGCATCTCCAATATCACCATGAACACAACTAGGTAATTTCAATTATTAGTGTGGGAAATTCCTTCACAAAACACCCTCCATCATGGGTATGGACTTATCTTTATTTCACCTTCCTCCTCTAGAAATCTTGAAATATTAATGATCCTTCAACTCATCATGAAATCATGAATCATTATATATTTATCATGATATATAATGATAAATTAATTTTTAATTTGAATCAACTAATTTAAAATATAACATTTTTCATGTATTGAAAACAAAATAATAAACCCTTAGTCGTATCCTTTTCACCAACACTAAAAACAATTTAAGCACAAAAAACAAATTATATCTCCTTAGGATCAATAATTATCAAATTATATATAATGAATTTAAATTTATTTCAATTACATGACAATAAACTATCTATACACATATCAAAATATTGTGTTATAATATAATATTATATTACCATTTCATTATAAAAAATATTTTATTACAATAATCTTGGATGTTAATTCCATAATTTTTAATGCATGTATTTATTACGTAGTTATGTTATTTTAATATTATTTATGGTTTCACAAACTCCAAATTATTTTAATATTATAAATATCATATACATTCAATATATATTAATTTACTACCATCAAAAATGTTTAGAGATAGATAAATTAACCACACTATTCATTGAGATTGATTCTATACATATGCATGAACCCAGTTATCATTTATTGATGAAAAAAATAAAATAATGATAAATTATATTATATAATTACAAAAATCGTATTTATTTCATAAAACAAATATATATTTATTAAATACATAAATGTATCCAAAAATATGTGGCGGTGATGGAAAATGAGACATATCACAACGTATAGGTTGATGTCCAAATGTGTTACCACAAAATAATTGATTGTCACATTATATAGGAAGAAAGAGGAAAAAAATATCCCATAATTATTATAAAATTTCATTATAATTATTATACTATATTCATCATTTAGTATAGATACATCATATTTAAAGGAAGTCAGTGAAGAAATAATCTTTGAAAGAGCGAGGAATGACACTTACCACTTCATTTAGAGGCCTCTTTTAGAATAAAGATCACTACTTCTTAGGATAGTATTAGGGTATTGAAAGAATATAATTAACTAAGGTAAGGAATCAAATAAGGCTTTTTGTTATTTTTTGGATGATCTTGAGGGATCAATATTTTTGAATAATGGTGGTGAAGAGGTTTCCTTTTATAAGTGAGAGGATGGAAACACATGGAATTACTTAAAATATTTTAATAATGTAGTCATTTCCTTTTTAATGTGAAATAATGTAGAAATTAGTTTATAATTAAGAAATTAAAATGTTAAATAATTTTAAAATAATTATATTTAAGAAATATTTATGTGTAATTTTAACCCTATTCTCTTACTTTTACAATCAGGTAAACCCTTTATGCTAAATTATGTCAATTTTTTTAATTCATTTTAATATCAATTATAAAAAAACTAATTTAAAAATAATAAAAAATACTAATTATTATGACTAAAATTACTTTATTCATTATATAAGATCTAATTTCTATAATTGTTCAAAATTTATTTTCACATATGATTTTATAATGCAACGAAACATGTTTTTAGGAAAAGAATTATTTTAAACATAAAAATGATTATACAGAAAATAATGTATGATTTTGATACAAATGGAATTAATTATATTATTATAAGTCATAGGTGAGTTATTTGTATTTCAAGATAATTAAAAAATACAACGATCTTTTGTATATAAATTGTTATGATAGATGATCTAAAAATAATTTATTTTTGAAAAAACATTATTTATATTTACAAATTGTTAAACATATATTTATAAGTTAAAAATTATAATTTTATTTTAATTATATTATTTCATTAATATATATTTTTTATTATGAATTTTTTTTATCTTTCAATTTATTCATATATATAATATTTTCCAAAAAGTGATATATTTATTAAAATAACTATTTTTCACTATCCACCAATACCTGATCACTTTTTGAAAAATCACAAAAAATAACCCTAAGATAATTTTAAAGGTTTATTTTAAAAAATTTAGTTTATTTCACAAAAATATGTAATAAAATGAAATAAACTAATTTTTATTAGTCACACATAAAATACCAAATAGCTCATTTATGAATAATTTTTTATTATGGTATAAAATAAATTTAGTCATTACATTTTCTAGTAAAAAATATGAATGGATTTTTTTGATTAAATTCATTATTTTTAATATGAAAATTATGTACAAAAAAATTTCATAATTTAGTTACTCCTAAACTTACATTGGAACACAATAAATTTGTTATAATAGTCATATTTAAATAAAAATATTTTGTAGTTTGTATATGATTAGGTTTGTGTGTGGTAAATGTTATGAATATAGTATTCACATAAATTAAATGAAAATGTTATGGTATCATAAAAAAGTAAAAAAAATAAAAAAATAAATATGAAATACAACACAACAGTGACATAATGGTGTCACACATCTACTCTATATTTGTGTAAAAGAAATTATGTCTTCCATCACCATATAATCAATAGTAGAATATTGATCCATATCATTATATAAATTATAAAATATTTAATTTCATACCAATGTAAAAATTATTGGGATATGTAAAATCTCAAGTCATAGTCCCAGCAGAACTATTTTCCATATTCTTTATAGTAATTTTATGTCCCACCGTTAGAAGATGTTCTGTAAGACCTTATGACTTGAGAAAACAATAAATTAATCACATAGAATACTATGTATTCTTTAAATTATCTAAAAAACTATCAAATCTAGATCTATGTCATTATTGGAACAGTTAAATTATGAGTTTTGTGTGTTTGAATCCATCGATAATAATTGTATGATCATTTATTAAATTTCTCCACTTGACTTAGTGTGTAGAACCCCACTAATTCTCATAAGGAATCCCCTCCTCATATAATCACAAGATTAGTGATGTGTTCAATCATTACATTATAAATTAAAAGAATGAATCATATGAATTCAAATATATTATGGTTGTCCCTTTTTTCTGAAAAAAATAGGTATCAATTTATAATAATTTGGTTATAAACTACTAATAATAGTCTGCAAACACAACTAAATTAGGAAACATTGTGTCATATGTTTGGAATATGTAATATTTAACTACCTTAATCTTCACCAAATATACTGTAATACCCCTATTTGTGTTAGTGTTACCTATGAAAGAAATGTATCACATCTAAATCCATCAATTTTTAATTTTTTCCTTAAAATAATTTTCATAATAAAATTATAGAAATACCCAAAATTTGAGGTGTGATTATCCTTTTTCTGTGAATATTTAAAAACCCAATTGATTGAAATGATAAAAATATGATCCAAATAATGCTATTAGTTGTAATAATTCTTCCCCGTTAAAACTATTCGAGTTTTGTTTAATCCAAATAAAATAAAACTATAGTCATAATTCTGATAGTGACATGGAAAATATATACCATAAATTTCCTCACCCTAAATCAATCATTGAATACATCCTTCTATTAAATAATTCATTGAAATAATGAAATCAAACTTATGATATTCAATGATATTGGAAGTTCATCACAGGGTTAATGGTTTGTTGTTATTAGCTAGTTTAATTTAAGAGAAGAAGTGATCATGTAGGTGAATCTATATAGGAATCTATTCTTCTCTCAGATATACCCTAGGCATCCATTAAGGTTGATCATATCCCCCTATACTTGATAAGGATGTGGAATGTGGGAGATATCCCCCACTATTTTAGATTCTTGGCTGTGCACATTTCTCACTTTAATCTCCCTAATTTCCGATCATTTTTACTATATATATTTATAAACTGAAGATTCTAGACCTATTTAATGTCTCTCTAGAGCTTCTAATTTTTAATTTGGAGTTTCCAAACTCATTGGGTCTTTTAAATATAGCTCTAGTGGCTTTCTCCAAACCACATCAAGCATTTATTGAATCTATCGATAGGTTTTTCTTAGGATCTAAGTGTTTATTATGTTGGGTAATCATTGGACTCATCAATAAATGGACCATATTGAGTCATTTTTAAATGGATTATTACTTGATCCGTGATTCATATAGATCCCCTAGAACCTGTAATTGGTTTGGTTACTTATTATTATAATGTTCATACGATTTTCAACTATAAATGAGATTACACTACATTGGTTCTGTGGGTGATATTTCTAGAACATAAAAACCATTTCCAAAACATCTCTACTATTCATATGATTGGTAATACTATTAAATGAAACATTTTTATAGTTTAAAACAAATTTCCATTGAGACCATTTATCCCCTTGTATCATTTTTTAGATTTACATTTCAATGATTTCATTGGACTATGTTTAGATCACATACAGAGAATAATTTTGATGATAAAGTGGGCAATCATTGACTCATAGAAAGACTATTTTAGGTCATATAAATAACATCATAGTGTATTTTTTGTATGTATTCATCATTGAGTGGATTAGTATGGGGTAAATGGATTTATAAATTAATATTCTGCTGGAATCGAGAATTTCAATGTCGCCATGGTGGTTTTGTTGCGTAAAAAGGATTCAATGCATTTTGTTTCCACGATGAAGAGGAAAGACCAATTAATTATAATCTGTTTGTGTACATAAGAGACCATTTGAAATTTAATTTGTTTGACTAAGAGTCAAATGTGTGGGTCATGTCTATACCATAATTTATTGAGGAAGTGTGTGTAACAAATTCATTGAAACCAAACATAATCTTACCAAAAACATCATCATATGATGAAGAATTTCATCTTAGATATGAACCAAAAGATGATGCGGTTATACAGAAAAAAAGTTTATGAGATTTATTAGGATACATGCTCTAAGGGAATTTAATGTGGATCACCCCAAATATATAGTTGGGTTGTCAAAATGGACAGACCAGGCAAATCCATTGAGGGAACATAACATATATTAATCATAGAGACATAGTTGATAGGTTGGATTTTATAGACATGGGTATGGATCAATGGGATATAGAAAGTCTGTAGAACCCAACTGAAGGGATATGAATATATGGATAAGAGTCATAATATGATCTTTTTAGTCATATTTCAGTTGAATATGTTGATGAATGTCACAGTGTAGGACATCAAAACCCCTGGATAATGAAGGGGGAATGAGAGATAGCGATATGGGGTATTTCATTATTATCGAGGGGAAATCAATAATTTGAATGGAAAAATATCATTTTCTTAAACCTATGAAGATATTTTAATCCAAAATTTATAGCCCAAAGGGGGTGGATTTTGAACTCATAGAAAATATATAGGATTGGAAGATGAGTTTGAATCATCATAGTAAAAATCATATGGCTAAACATAGAGATAATAAGAAACAAGTGTACAACAGTAGCAAGGTGGATTACATGTCTCTCTTTCATGGCAAATATGTATGTGTATGTGATATTACTAGGTATTCCATGATGGATATAGATGACCCCACTATGGTTTTGATGGTTGTACTATAGCTAAAGGAAGGGAAGGAGGACAAGAAAAAAACTATTCGAGGTTTTCATTCACAATGAGAATGAAATACTAGAGTAGTCTCTCTAGATTGATTCTTCTCAAGAAGATGTGTACAAGATTATGAAGAGAATAATTCTTATAGATTCCAATAAGTAGTAGTGTTCATGGATCAATATTAACGATCTATTTTCCAAAAGTGAAATTAATGAATGGAAGATAATTTTTGAGGTTCAAATTAATAATTGAAAAATATATCCAATCATTTTTAAGAATTAATCAAGGATGAAATTAAATCAATGGTAAATACACTTCATTAGAAATTATATATGGTTGATTTTGTTAACAACATCAAACTCCCTATTAGCGATTTTTTGATTTATTTTGGTTTTTGATGATTTAATGTCTTAAACGTGTGTGGTATCCCACTATACACATAAGTGTGATTTTTAAATAAACCATTTATCATTCATAACATATATAACAAAATGTAATCAATTAAAGTCAAAATATATCATCATGTAACCATATACCTTTTTTAAAAACTAGAACTGGTGGACCCCATGAGGTGTCTTAGGAATAGATATGTCCTCTCATTTAGAAATATTTTATCTTAATTCCCAATTCTTTATCTTCATAAAATGTAATTTGGTATGAGATCAATATGAGAGTTTCAATACCAGTAAGTAACTCTATAATAAACTCAAAATTACCCTATAGAGGTAAAATAAACACCTAATATCGGATGATATCAACAAATTCATACACTATGTGTAAATATCCTCCTTTTATACATCTACTACATAGATATACACTATAAGTATCTAGGAAGAATCTATTTGTTTTTTAACCTTTTAAGAATCTAACCATAAATCATGCTTAAAAAAAATTGATCTTTACTATGATGGGATAGGGAAACCATTTTATGATAACTATCAATGGACAATGAAATTGATGATAGACTATCTAATCCATGAATAAAATTATATGGTTAAATAAATAATTGAATCAAATACCATTACATGCTATTCTATTTTAATACAATCATTTCCCCCGTAAAAAATCTAACAGCTGAAAACACCATTACATGGGTGTATATAAATCTAATTGTTAATTAAACCACCCAAAAATATGGTCAACACTCATATAAGAGTGGGGGTATTGTGATAAAAAGATAGGATTATTAGTTTAGTAATACTATTTCTATAATTATGTAAATAAAAATCATGCATA
The DNA here is from genome assembly GCA_963277665.1 of Viscum album. Lineage (NCBI taxonomy): Eukaryota > Viridiplantae > Streptophyta > Magnoliopsida > Santalales > Viscaceae > Viscum > Viscum album. Next base: position 1,777,243,299 of record OY728165.1, on the reverse strand, counting down.
TAAATACCTTGGGACTATATATATTATCCATCTTCTATTCATAAAGTTATCTTTTATAGCTCCACCACTCGATAACCCATGTGTCAGCCTCCTCCTAATCCCTGGGGTGGTTCGTGTATTGGTGGAACATGAAACCCATGTTTACCATGGACAGTTTGTTATTTCACTAGAAATATAGAATAATTTTAATTGAATTAATGATGTTACAAAATATATGATAAAATTATTGTAGAGGTGGTGTTGATGGCCACTAGAAGAGATGTAAGGGTGAAATTTGATACATAGATCTAGATGATTGGATATATGGGCCATTCACTATCATGAGTTTTCAGATTATTTCTCTATTGAAACAATTATAATGAATATTATTAAGAGTTATCCTCAATAAATAAATAATTAAAAAAATTCATCCCTATTCACTACAAGATTCTATAGAAATACTATTCTAGAAAAATTGTTATCTTATTTGTAGTATATGTTCATTGGTATTCTTATAACTAGTCCATCCAATGTAAATGTGTTCGTATCCCCTAACATTATTATGATCCTAAATCTTTTATAACTACTTCAAATGAAAATAATTATTATATGTTATTCATTAATCTATCTTCACATTCAATTGAATTTCAATATGATTGCTCAATATTAGAGTTCATATCTACCACTAAATCTCAGGTCATGGTTCGACCTCAAAGTGTTATTCCATAAACAGTTCATCAAATTTAAAATGTACGGAGTAATGGATCAACCCCATAAAAATATACCAAAATACAAAAACACTATTGATCCAATATTAAATGATTTATAATTTTTTAGAGCTTTGATCTCAGGTAAGATTGTAGAAGTTGCATCATAATTTCACATTGTACTACTCCAAAGAGATATTGGACTCATCTAAGTCCCCAAGATAATAATCCTCATAGTATATAATTTATGTTATATTAAATTAGGGGTAATATGTTTCTTCATACCCAATGGATATCCCTATAATTTGGAATTTTATAGGGGCGTTCTTGATGTAGTGAATTTTATTAAGATCTAGAATGGGGAGGTTTATTTTGGATGGTTATATAATTGAAAATTTCATAGTGTAACACAAAAACCCTATCATTTACATGTATCACTAACATAATATTCTATTATTCTATCTGGGCATTATTTCCTTCATAATCACATTTATTATGTTACCATCATAGCATATCAATATGAAGTTAAAGTGAGATTCAATCATCATAAAATTTATTATATGGGATTAGATATAAATAGGCTTTTTATTTTACCTTCCTCACTCCTTATAATCCATCATTCACTAAAAACATGTGAAATTATCATGAATACAAAATATTCACACGAAAATGTCCCTATACTCTACACTACAGACGATGTAATCATCTCTTATGTATCGTAATCAAATGATATAATTCAATGAGCTTGAATGTGTTTCCCTTACCCAAGAATGGTTGGGTAATCTATAACAGTGATCATAAAATTTCTTGAGATGTCTATTCCCCACCATTATTACCAAACCCCACATGTTCCAAATAATTAATGCTAACCTATATCCTAAAAAATGATATGATAATAATATTCATGACACATCGTTTTTGGGATCCCTTCATGGATTGGTGAAAATAAAAATGTGACCTTGAAATAAAACCCCTAATATGTCTTGTTTTGAAAACAACAAATGATGGTATAAAATTCCAAATGAGAGACCTTACCCTTTTAGAAAACGAAATAAAAATATATAAATACAAAATTTACACCTTATCTATGAACAAAATTAACATCCACAAATAACAAATATCATAATATAAAAAATAATTAGGTCCACACAACATATAAAAATACTAATATACACCTGAAATGTAGAACTATAAATCAAAAATAAATAATTGTAATGTATATCATACAATAAATCCTTAGTAATGATATCTTTGATGTACGAAATTCCCATGAACAGATCTAATGTGGATCATATTTTTCGCTAAACATATCCTAAAACGTATATATATATATATTAATTTTCATTGGTTACTATATCTATATACTATGTAGATTTTCCACAAACTGACCGAAAAATATTTTCCAAAAAATATACATGATAAAAATTTAGTTAAATATTAAAGACATTATTTATGTATCCCATGTTAAATGTCATCAGTTATGATACTTGGAAAAAATTTGAACTAGGGTGACTATAAATATAGGAAATTTTAGTCATTATATATAATTTATCATGTTCAATAATATCATAACCAGCCTCACCATTAAGAAAAATTACAAATTAAAAATGGTAAATGATATTACACATGATTTGAAAAATATATTAGGCACCCCTCAAACTGAATCCCACAAACTGAATCACAGATAATATCTACAGTTCAATTCATAAAGGATATCAAATTCATGACATAATATTCATGATTACTTCAAAAACCTATAAATATTAAAAATGAAATAATTATTATTTCCTCCACATCATGACTATCTTAATTACATATCTTCTACATTAACATTTTTACTTGTAAGGGATGAATGTTCTTGTTAGTGGAAATCACACTAAATCACTCACTTAGTTCAAGTATAGTTATAACAATGAAATCCACTCTTATGTGTTGTCTAAATATGGAATTTTAGAACCATCACTTAAATAATAGCAGAATACAATAAACGTCAAATCAAAATACAATTCAATTTTTTAACATCATTATATTGTACTAGTAAACATATATTAATAAAAATAACAAAAAAATCATAGTATTCATGAAAAACATATATCTAAGGAAATTTCAACAACACTAAATAAATTACAAACTAGGTACTAAATCATAACAACATCATAAGAAGAAATCACTATAGAAAATATATCACACTATAACCCTACACCTACAAAAACACTACTAGAGGGAATTTAGTTTAGAGGAAACTATTTTCAATTTACTATAGTCCAATGAATAGTATTCACTAAAAGGTTAGTGGGAGAATCATTGAATAAAAATCTATTATGTTTCTTTCAAAAATATAGATTTATCAGTAGTTAGGGTGAATGAAACAAGATACCAACAAAAAACTCTTCTTCCCCACCAATCCATGTTGATTTTTATTAGTTTAGTTCCGTGATATTATATACATAACCAAAAAAATATTTTAACACATTGATATAGATGGTTCGGTGAATAGAATGTATATCTTTATTCTTATCAAGACATGAGATTATCCGATCATCATAGGAACCACTTGTATCATGAAATATATTAAAATGAGTTAGTTATATCCATGATATCATGACATTAAACATGTCTGTTAAACAATAAAATGTTCTATTAAACAATAATGATATTCCTTAAATAAAATTTATTATGGGTCTTCTCAAATAATAGATATTATCTGAAACCACTGTTAATAATGTATCATCACATATTCTAATCTTCAATAATTTAAAATATGAAACTCATAACATCAAATATCCTTTTAATCAACCTTATTACTTATTAAAATAATATATTTCTTTGTATAAATGTAACTATAATCTAAAAAATTTAAAATATACACTAATGAACTCACTGTATTACCCCAATATTTTACAATCTTTAATATCATGTGGTATATGATTTCATTCTATAGATTTATATTCTAATAAATGAGATAATTTGAGGAAAGGCTTATTATCTAGGATGAAATGTTTATTTTCACTCTGTTATCCTACTCTTAGAAATGGAAACCAATTCTACACTCACACATCATTTATCTTATTACACATAGCATCATTTATTTTTCTCATTAATATTTTATATTTAATGTCTAATTTAATGCTAACTTCATATGACTTCCCTTAGTTAAATTTAACCTAAAGGAACAATCCAAAATACATTTAAAATTTTAACATGCTTATTTGACCTAGTGGTTTGAGACATAATTGATCATTAGTCTCCCATGATTCAACATCAATAAATGTACATAATCTGTATTTTGGAATATTCATAACATGATTATAATCATGGTAGTATTGTATTCAAAATCATGATGTATCCATGTTTTTAAGTTGTGAAAGGAAACACAAACAACTAACGTACAATTATTTATCATGGATTATCCTATAGGGGTATTATAGCATTACCATATCAATTATTGATATAAAACATAATATAGAGCCAATAACATATTTTATGGCCACCACAAAAGTGGTTTTATGAGGGTGTTCATGACACACCAAACTCTATCATGGTGAAATATCCTCCTTCCCATACAAAATAATGTTTCATACAAGTAATTATTACCATTAATGTTTGTACTAGAATTTGAAATCAATTCAAAGGGAAACAAAAAATTTCCTTGGATATATGTTCTGAGTTTTTCTCAATAGCATCCCAACATAATAACATCCCTTATGTTCACATATTTTTTACATGCACCAAATAGTGTGAACATAAAATATCACGTCTTTCCCTTTTCATATGGGATTTTCATTTATTTAATGTAAATATAAACCATCATCAATAGTCATAATCAAATAAAAATTTGAACCATAACATTATGGTGTGATTTATTTTTACTTAAGAAATATTTATACCTATGTAAGCTCATCACCATGTGATGAGTTCCAATTGGGTGTGAAATTCTCTCCAACAAAAAAACAATTCAAAAATATCATTTTTTGCCTCTAATGCATTTATTAATTATCCATTGGTCTTCAATACATATAAATATTCTAAAATAAACATGATTTTTAATATTATTCATATATTTAGTAATGTTTGAATATGAAATAAAACAGAAAATTTCCAAATAATAACATATTTATCATAAATTAGTAATATTTTTCATTGAAAAAAACTACATCATAGAGTACCTTCAACATAATAGAATTTATTATTTATAATAGAGATCAAAATTTGATAATTCATAATTCAGGTCAATCAATTAAATTGGAAGAACTGTATAATTTCATATCATATGAAGAGTAATAAGATTCAATGAAATCCACATTAAAACCTATATACTGAATAACAAAGGTAGACCAAATCACCAATGTTTATTATCATTGTTACAAATAATTAATAAACTAATATATATGTTAGGGATACCATGAATATATATTTTTATGTTAGATTCTTTTAATCATTTTTTATAAATATGTGAACACTCTTTCATAGATTAAGTGACATCAATAATATCATCATCATAGACCAATATAAGGAGCCATAATAATTGAGTCGTGACCCAATATTTTTAATATATTAAGATTTTATAATGATATTTTTTTCCAAATTTAAAAAAACCTTATATTATAATCAATAAAATATTTTTCAGAAATCATCCCTTATTGACTATCTATTAATCCACATGATAATCTAGACAAAAAATGCATTGAATTTTATAGATATATATGTAAGGATTTAAGTATAAAATAAAAAATAACTTTAATAAATATAAATATAATAATAATAATAATAATAATAATAATTATTATTATTATTTTGTGTCCTGAGCTATGACTCTGTGTTACTCAGTCGTGACTTCCACATAACCATTTAATGAGTATAACTCTGGGTAATCAAGAATTTTATGAGTCATTGTCCTGAATATATATGCAGATCATAGATGGTCATTGTATATTCATACTATGGAGGTTTCCTAGTATCTCCAAATTTGGTTAGGGAATAATCGAAATACTATAGAAGCATTACAAAACAGAACAACGAAATGGAATTGTAGGAGGAGAAAATATTGTATTGTATAAGTGGTATTTATTGGTGTTTTACTTGTTTTAAATGAACTTGTGGGCCTAAGGATGTCTCTAGTAATTTTATGTTGTCCATCCATTGGGAGGGATGTTGTATGGGTCCTCTTAGAGAAAATGGTTGTGTGTGTATATATCTGTATATCATACACCACAAACAATTGTCCTAGACTATTTTATTTATTAACATCATAATCAGTTTAATTTTCAACATCAGTATTAGTATTATGTAATTACCACTTATTACAAAAAACAACTAATTTTTTAGATTATATTTAATACAAAATATTATTGTTATACCATCTTACATTGATTCCCACATTCAATTACTCATGAAAAGAAACACACAGACACCTGTAGGTAAGTGTGTATTTGTAGGTATGTATCAATATATCGTAATGATATTAAAAATATTAATTAAAAATAACAGAATAATTTTTTTAATATATAAAAATTTTTTTAATTATATATAACATAATATTAAATATGTCTAATAAAAAAACAAATATAAAATTGTATAATCTTATCTTTTAATAAAAATGTGTATTTTTTAATATATGTAATTTTTTTGATAATATATATATATATTAGTGTTTATAATTTTATTAATATGGTAGAAAATTAATATATTATCTCTTAGTGTGAAATAATAATGGTAAAACCTGATTTTCCCAGTACGTATTCCATGCATTCACTTGGTACTCTCTCCAAATCATTTTTGGACTAGATCATCTGACAGAGTCTCTTTCACCTTCAAATATAGAACATGGATCCAAGAGAATAATTCCCCCATATAACACTACATATCCCTAAATCCTAGATAATGTATTCATTGATCATTGTTATCATGAACACACTCTTTTTTATGGTTACATTGTGTTGATTTCATTTTTTGACAGAAATTATTCAGAATCTATGAATTTGGTTTAAAAAATTTTCAAAATAAGGGGATGATATTTTTCAACCATTTAATAAAAAAATACCTAATAAACACAAAAAAATTCAAAATTTGTTTTTAATATTCTAAGTATTATAATTTATTTTAAACAAGGGATAATTCTCTAAACTTGTGGGAAAAAAAATTTCCATTTCAATAAATAAATTATTTAATGAATATTTTGGAGAACATATCCCAATGGATAGGTCTATACTTAAAATCAAATATTGGGTTACATTATATTCTCATAAAATATAAAAATTAATTAAAAATAATGATTTTATGAAAAAAATTAAAAATCATGAGAAAATTATTTCATAGTTTATAATATTTTTATTTCACAAACTATTAACATGGTATTAAATATATGACTTTTAACCAAGGATGAAGAATCAAAAAATTACATCTTAAAATAGGAATATGTGATGTAATAAATAAGATTTCTATTATAAATGACTCTATAGAAATATCAACATGTATGGATATAATCTCAAATTCAATATAAATGATCTAAAATCAATTAAAACCAACATGATTACTAAAATATAAAACATTTGAGAAAATTCAATGATTACAATGTTTATAAAAAATAATGAAATTAGTATAGGTAATAAAATTATTTATGTGATTCATATAATTAATCAATTTTCATGTGGTAGATACATTGTTGTCTCCACAAAAAAATAATATTGGGAGTACATTAAAAAAGGTATATGAATAAAATATTGAATAAATAAACCTTATATATAATGAAACCAATTTATTGATAGAGAAAAATTTTATCTAGGCTATGAACACTTTACTCGGGGCCCAACAACACCTTTTTATGATAGTCCACACTATTTTTCAAATCACTATAATCTAATACAATAGGGTTTTGAACCATAGAATCATAATTACTATTTATATCCATCAAAAGTTACTGACTTAATTAATGCTCTAAATGCCAAAAATTTAATTTATTTTGGATAATACCACTTTTAATTGTAATAGAGGAAGCCTCACATGACATAAAATATGTAGAGACATAAAACATAAGTCGAAGGTCATAGGTGAAAAAGGCAATAATAATACTAGAATAAATTTACATGGAAATTCCCCTACCAAACATTAACATGCTTTTGTAAATAATCCACCATTACATGGTTTCTCAGTAAGATGTCCCATGCATTAATGCAATGGTCGTGTACCAACGGATGTGACAAACCCACTCGATCATACAAATCTAAAAACCCATGCTCGATAAAAGACACTTTCTCTAAGTCCCCATATAAATAAGTTCTTATCATATTTCAAATAAATTTAATCATCCAAAAAAATAGACATGCCATGCATGACATGATCCAACATAATTTCTATAAAAGAAACCCAAAAATCCATATCCAAATTTGAAATTCAAAACTCTATTAGACCATTATCATGCCTCAAAAACTGATCCACCTCAAAACAAACACCCAAGACGTCGTCCACCCTCATGAGTCTTCCATAAAATCCCATATCATTGATATGAACCATAGACACCATCATTGAAACCAGGGACCACCACAAAAATTATTGGTTTGACCCAATCAGTGCCAAGAGCAACTTCATCATCACCTCATATAAAACCGAAATGCCACCATCGGACAGAGAACATCGCCACTATTGATAGACCCCATCTGGTGTTTCATGGAAAATTAATCATCACTGCCATCATGGTAAAAAGGATCTTATTCATCATTGTATTTGACATCATCGAAATAAATTTGATAAAAAATTAGCACAAAACACTGAGAAAACAACATCGACAACCAACATCAGTAAAAAACAAGAAATAATGGATGATAAATGAGGAAAAAAACCTGACGATCCATTTTGGATTGAAACCCTAGATAGAAACCCAAAATGAAAGGAACCATAAGGGAAATCCAATAGCATAGAAAACCATATAATTAAATAATAAAATAGGATAAATCCAAAACAATCTATGGGATTGAAACACTTAGATGAAGTGATAAATCTGGTAATTCCTACATATTTGTCATCAACCCAACTGCATTCCCAAAACCTCATAAAATCCAATTATATAAATCTAGAATAGAGAGAAGTTAGTGAACACAATATTAGAGTGAAAACATACTGATGTAGAGAAACAAATTCCAACATAGAAAAGGGTGAGTTAGGATATAGGGATAGAAACACTGAGAGAGATCATCATGTAGTTATTTTCTCCAATTAAAGTTGATCATAGAAGTGTGGAGATTAACTCTGGGGAAATTCAAAACCCTAGTAGTTTATTGGGATCATCGAGGTCTTCCTTGAGTTAATGAATCATCATCCCCTGGGTTCTTATATGAAGGATCATGGTACATTAAGGATAGAGAAAAATATATCTCCCTTCCTATGTAATAATTAATCACCATAACTCTTGAATCTTGTAGTGAACTCCAGTAACCAGTCTATGGTAATAATCTAGTTTATCAAAACCAAATATTTCACTAAGGGTCTGTATCTTCTAATCTCATTATTTCCCCTATCGATGATGGGATACCAAGAATATAGGGTGGTTTTCATGCACTTCTCAACTAACTCTACCTCAATAATAACTATAGAGGTTTCATAGAATGGAAATCAATAATCCAAATACTATAGTGTCGAAAAATCATACACTATTAAGAGAGATAAATCTCCCAAAATGAAGTGGATTATGAGAATCAAGAAGGTCAATGTGAGTAATATTAGAGGCGTAGGAAGTGGTGTGTCACTAGGCCATTAAATATTGAAGAGTATAGATAGACAATTATTGATGAGAAATTACATAACAAATTGATTGTACACATCACACCATGAGAAATAAGGAAACAAGGACACAATGGTACATCGATAATAAGTCACATCATGAAAAAAAATCCAATTAAAGATGACAATAATGTGTGTTTAAGTCAATTACTAGAGAAAAAAATTATTATATAATATAAAAAAATTACAATATATATTTTCATATAATTCTAGTAAATTAATCCATTAAATAGAATTTAATATAGTATTAAATTAAAAATATTGGTGAATATGAATTTCATAATTCTTCACCTTGTATTTTAAATAAAATAGAATACTTAATATTTAATAATTCAATGTAACAATTACCTTTAAAATTAAATGTTATACCTCATGGTGACTCCACCCCACCTAATATATTTAATCCATACATCACAAACTAAACAAGAAACGAATACAAGATACGAAAATGGTATAACCCCTTACTTACATCAATTTGAATCCTATTACATAAAATTGAATGAATTTATCAACAACCACAATAATTATTAGAATAAAAAAAATCTAAAACAATTTTTTATCTAAATCTATAAACATAGTTACTTCATTCACCCTCTGAGATACTATAATCAAGGAAATTCAAGACCAGCTATAATGTTCATTACACAAATGAAGAAATAATAATACATATATAGAAAAACCATGGAATAAAAAACATCTTATAAAATTCAAAAAGATTAAGTCATAGATGTTGTTAGGTCATGAAGGAAATTGTAATGGTATTAAGTAATAGAAAAATATAAAACTATATCCTCCATAACCTAGATATTAGTTATCAAAACAAAAATAATTAGGGGATCCATAATCAAGCTATGTGAATCACACTGGATAAACATCAACCACAATAGGGAATTACATTAAAGGTTTACACTAAAAAGCCTCATGCTAACTTAAAGTCTTAACGAAATGCTTTAAATCTTAATAAACACCAATTATCCAATGAAATCAAGCAACCAATAACAATAAATCCCTCCTTGTATTATGGTGATGATAACCTTGTACATGAAAAATCATTATATATATAACATAAGAATATCCAAGATATATGATCATAACCATACATATTGTCATGAAATTAACTTTTTAATTATAGAATAGGTCCAACTATAACACTGAGAATGTAAAAATCCATAGATTAATCCTTGAACCATGAAACAGATTAGAAGAGAAAAATCTTGTGTAGAATTGTATATAATTCCTAATGTAAAATGAATAAAATAGGAAGACAAAAACAACAAAATAAAAGAGACCTTTACAGAAAAATAATAACCAAACTTACCGAACATTTAACCCCTTCACTAACACCTTCCAACATTATGAATAGTTAAAACCTACAATGAATATTCTACATGTCATTATAGGCTACAATAGTTTGATAGAAATTTAAATATATTAATAAAAAAAAGACATGTAATCATATATAAAATTATAAAAATAAGGGGAAATAACCACGTTCAATATATAACTGTTGAATAAAAACATGAATAACCACAAGAATATAATTAACAACCAATGAAAAAATCAATTTCAAATTTTTATGAAAAAAAAATTTGAAAAATTTTACTTTATAACCAATTATTATGGGTTCTGTTTTTCTATAATCTAAATTTAATGACCATGATCCCTCGTCTATATATTTTAGTCATAGAACCAAAAATACCAAATCATGAGATGTTGTTTATTTTAAAAGATTATAAAAGATAAAATAATAATCATGAAATAAATTTTTATAATTAATTTCTAAATGTTTTTGAATTACAATTTACTCAAACCATTGGATTATATATGTAACACGTGGAAATAAATAAAATCCCTTCAAATTAATAGAATTACATAATGAATCCATCCGTGAATATATCACAAATTGGCATTGTATTTAAATCAAAACATTTCTATCCCACGCCGTATTAGTAAAACGTAGTAATATAAATTTTGACATAATTATGCATTAGAAAGCATGAGAAAATTCCAGAGAAAATATATTTCTTTATTAATTGATATTTTTTATAATAAATACATTCTCATTTTTGTATATAAATAACCTATCCAGATATCAGAATTCAATAATTGTTACATATGAGAAAATCATATGATATAATATTAAAATTTCAATCATAAATGAATCATACAAATATTCAACATGGATGGAAATAAGAACAATATCAGTATAAATGGACCACCTTAATGAAAAAATTAACTATTGAAGCATCAATAAAAAAGATAGTAAATAGAAATTAATAAACAAATAATGAAATAATGGAACCCTTATAGAGAGAAAAATATTTACGTGATTCATCTAAGAAATCTATGCTCACATGGTAGAATCATCACATGTTCAACTATATATGAATAAAATCAGTATAATAAATTACAAGACATGGTCAAAATATTGATGAAGAATGTTTCTTGTAAATGGAAATCAATGAATCAAGTGAGAGAAAATTAAATTAGGTGAAGGAACCCTTACTACTGGTCTGACAACACCTTGTTGGGATCCTCTAGATCTCATGTTGATACCATCATTGTCAAATATGCAATTTTAACCCTCTTAATGATTATCTTTCCAATGTATATATTTTATATTTGAGTAAAAAATGATCTTTATCTAGGTTCTCACATTAAGGATACAATTCTTGTTAAAGAAGTATCATAAAATCTCTTTTTATTTCATAGTAAATCAGAAGATCTCTAAAAAATTTAGGTAATAACGAGAACCCATTTAATCATAAAATCTATCTATGTGAATTGAAATAGTTAATATAGTGTCCTTATTCTCTATTCTAACTCACATAATGATGGGAAATTACCAAACCAAGTGTTTTATCTCTCTCTTATATAGACACAGACACACACATGCTATCTCTCTTAGTAATAAAATGAGATGTCTATATGAAATTAATATCCCAAAAAAGAGGTCCCTATAATAATAAAAATAAAAAACACCTAAGTGAAAAAAACCACCATTAAAAAAAGAAATATTCCATGATCCAGGAGGCCATTACGACCTATAATGACTTTGAATGAAGGGACATTTCACTATAGAAACACACATGGTAAATATGGATATATAGTTAGAGATTTAAAACATTATATACACATGACTATACTCATGGATGTATGATATAAAAGGTTACCGTGAGGCATGGAACAATCCTTAATATGTCAGATGATGAAAATAAAATCTTAATAAATGTTCATTTGTATGATATGTTAAATTTACATATAGTTGATGATAAAAAATTATTATATAAAAATGAAAATATACTATAAATAAATCCATTAATAAGTATATAAATTTTAATATTATATAGAATTAAGATACCAATAAATTTACTTCTTAAATAAATCAAAATATCACAATATTAGAGTATGATAAGTTTTCCTTACATTTATTTTTTACATATAGTTGGATATATTATTTGGATTACTCTATATCTAAACATTAAACAACTTCTTCAATGTAAACATGAATCTATGTGATATTCATCCAATTATGTGTGTTTCTAGACAACTGATTCCACAATATAACCACCCATTCTGAATTAATATTTGTCATCAACCATATATTAATTAAGCCCAACCACCCACACGACCACTTTCCTCTAATTTTAGCTCATGATGGGAGTATCTTGTTATGCTGGTATCTTTATTTTTGTAATTTGATAATGTGACTAAGTATGCCATAATACATTAGGGGAAATCCATCATGGTCAATAGTGGTGGGAGATGGAATAATAGTTGATTGGATATCATTGATCATTATACCTAGTGTTAGGGCATTATTATTTAATTGAATATTAATAATGAATGTAAATCATTTATTATATAAGTCAATTAAGATATCCATTAAAATTAGATTAATTATTCTATAAATGAAAAATTAATAATTTGAGTCATGCATGATTTAATGAAAATAAATAGTAATATAACATCCCATACCATAGTCGTTTTATAACAGCATGACATATGAAAAAGATTTATGTAACACCTAAATATTTTAAAAGAATAAAATTGTGTTGGATAACATATTCCTCATGCAACACCGCACATAAATGATCCATGATATATGTCACTCTTACAACCTAGCCTTTAAATTGGAATGTATGAATATTATTAGCAATATTAATGAAATATATATATTTATATATATATATAATCATATCTCAATATATCTAATTGATAATTATTTAGTAAATTATCAACCTATTTTAGGTAATGTTATTTTAGTATTTAAAAATATATTCCATTAAATTTATTCATATTTATTTTAATGATGAAAAATTATAATAATTTTATGAAACATTTAAGAAATTTATTTTCTAAAATAAACCTCAGTTTTTTAATTTTAATATGAAAATTTATTTGGGGCATAATTTTTTTAGTTTTGGGAAATATTTAATTTTTGGGTAGTAGTATAAAATATCGATTCATTATTAAACATCATTTTTTGAAAATATATTAACATTTAAAAGTACCAATATGTTATGAATTTTTTTTCATGTAATATATTTATTATTTAGTTATATTTAATACACACAAATAAATTTGGATTAATTTTTTTTTTCTTTCTAGTATAAGTTTGTTTTTTTGTTAAAAAATGGGTTTTCTGAAAATGGTTTTAAAATCAATTATGTTTTTTATTTTTAATTAATTAATATAATACGTAGTGGTAAATTTACTAAATTAAAATTTAATAATATATACCATTAAAAGTTAATTTAGTATAAAAATGATGATTATTTTTCGTAGAGTTGATATATAATTATTTGTTTCAAAAAACTAATCTTAAAAAACCTGTTGTCTCGTTGTGTCTATGATAATATCATTAAATTTAAAATTTCCCCTTAAATTATTTAAATTTTGGAAATACGTTATCTGTATTTAGAATCTGAATAATTTCTATTTAATAATAATAAAAAAGTAATTTTATCCCAAAATTAATTTTTAATGTAGTAAAACGTATTTACCATAGTTATGTTTAAAATGAGTTTTTATGTTGTTAAACTGTAATGATAGGAGACAAAATTACATCAAATAGAAAATTAATTTTAATTAATGAATATAATCCGACCATTTAAATATATTAAAGTATAATTTTTAGATTACATTCCAATTTCTTATGAATATGACCCATATAACATGTTAAGTAATGAAAAAGGAAAAAAGATACTTTTATTCCCTTTTATTATTATTATATTTATTTAAATAGAGGAATTAATAAGATTGGTTTGACTATACATGCTATTCAAAAGGGTAAATGAGTTTTTATTATCCAAATAAATATAATTAATTTTTAGAGATTATTTAGTTAAATAAAGTAATTCTGAAATTGAAATATATTAATTATTTAGTGAATAAAAAAATAAAAAATAAGAAATATAATGAATAAAAAATAAATAAATTATAATTAATTATCCAATTCAATTATTTTATATATTAATGTAAAATGATACATATGTGTGAACCTCTTATATTATAATTCCATCATTATATTGATTTTTTTATATTTAAATTATGTGAATGATATAAAAATTATTATTCTTGTAATTTTATAATAAATTATATTTTATTAAGTGATTTAAAATTACTAAAAATATTAAATTTATCAATGTGAATTATATATGACAATAAATATAAACTATATTCCATTTATTGACTAATTTTTCAATTATAATCACTATAATAACATATAAATAATAAAAACTATGATAGTGTAGTTAAGGTTGAAGATGAGTTTTTTGTGTTACACGCACTTATGTTAAAACTATTTCCCAACAGATAGGGGATTTCTATATTATAATTCAGATTTTTATATAGAATATATGGTTAAAAATTTTATAACATGTATCTCTTAAGTTTATTTTTAATCGATAAATTATGTTTGTAAGATAACAAGGTACCATTGTGAAAACCTAGAATGTTAAAAATATTGAAGCAATGATGCTAAGGAAAAAATCTATAAATAATGGTTTTATTTTTGTGGTGAAGTTTTCTTATCCACTATATCCTACCAATGACCTATTATTTTATGTTTTTATTTACATTAGGTAATATTTACCTCTCGATAGTGAACACATATGAGTATTTACTGAAAAGTCACACCCCTAAACTAAAAAAGAGACCTCACTAACCTAACTTGATCACACATCTTAATCCATTTGGACCATTTATCCTTTTATTGAATCACATAAAACCATTATTCCCCTAATATAGAGTCTTTTTTTGGTAGAAAGATATTTTTTAGGGCATTAGTGTAAGACTAATGAGGATACCTCAAGAAGAAGAATATAAAGACAAATTTGAAAAACAAGGATCAAGGTATAATATTTAATCTAAATTTCATTTTGTTGAAGAATATATTAATTTTAAAAACCATTATTCTTTTATAATGTGTGTAAACAACATATTTTACTATTAAATTTTTTAATTAATATAATAAATTTGTGTTTAATACCATTTTAATATTATTATTTCATGGTGCTAGGGGTTTAATTATTTCTAATGTGATAAGGGACTATTATTTTGAATAAATTCTATTATAATTTTTTCCATAAAACTACCTTTAAATTACTTGTACATTAATTTTTTTATGAAAAGTCTTATATGAACATAACATATTTATAATGTTAATTCTATGTCTCTTTTACTTTATTCTAATGGTTTTTAAATGGAATCATGGTATGTGTTTTAAACAGAAAAACAGAAACAAAATTTTCTATCACCGTGACTATTATTTTATTTTTAGATTCCTTTGTTAGAGTACATGTAATATGAAATTACCTACATTATAAAATTTTTGGGTTATTATGGCAATGAAAACATTTTTTTAAATGAAAAGTGTATTTTTTTATGAAAAACATTTTCTTCTATGATTTAAATAATTTTTAAAAGTGTTTCTTGATGAAATTATTTTTCTCCAAATATGGTAGTTGATAATTTTAATAAATTTTTATTCTAGAAACATATTATAAAAAGGGTTTATTCCCTTTATAAATCATGAGAAATAGGTGATCCTGATATTTCAGGAATGAATGGTGAGAGCCATTGTATATATTTAATGCATAACATATTAATTATGTTGGAAGTTGTCCATGTGATTATTCTAATAAAATGGGTTTTGAATGGTTTTTATAAACATCTATATCTATGTATCCTAAAAAGGGTTTTAATTTATTTTTATAGATTTTATAAGTTTTATTTTTGGAAAACATTTTTATTTTTTCTTTTGAATTTTTTTAAATTATTTATCTCAATGAACATTGTTTTAAAGGTAATTATATTATGGGTATTCGTGTTATTAATAATATAATTGTTTCCATTATTATCTATATACCTTACAAAGGTATTTTTATCATCTCGTGTTTTCAAAATGTTTTTTCACATGGTTTTAGGATGGGCAGGTGAGTGGAAGAAGATATATTGAAATTCATGGTGATTTTCCCTGAACATAAATCATGATTTCTTTTAATAATTTTATAATATGGGAAAAATGTAAACTAATGTGACTTTTCAACTTTTCATTTCACAGTTTTTTTGTGTATGAGTAATGGAAAAATTATCTATATCTAAAAAACATAAAATATACTCCATTATTAGAGAATAAATTCTTGACTTAATTGTAAAAATTTTGTAATGTTTTTGGTGAGGATCTTATGGTTTGTATCATAGGTTCATTTGGAAAAATTTAGTTGGTAGGATAATGCTAATAACATTAAAATAAATTATTTTACTTATTATTATTTTGAAATTATACAACATTTTATTATTTACATGATTTATTATCTAAGATATGTGTTGTCTATATGGGTTTTTATAGATTAAATAAGAAATCTATAGTGTAAAGTAACATAGAGGAAAATATCATTCCAAATATGTATCCTGAGGATATTAGAAATATTATAGAAATATATGTTAATGTTTTGGATCAATTAATAGATGATATAAATAGTGGTTTCATCTATGCTGGACAATAACATGATATACTATGAAGGATAATGTATATAGTGGATTATTTCATGAGGCGACCACCCCGATCAATCAATGGATCATTAGAACCCATGGAATCCAATGGATGGATAATTCCATTGATAGGATATTTGATTTCATTAGATGATCGAAAGGTAAACAAGTAACTATTTCTATCTATCACTTTTATGGTGTAGTTGATCGACAATGGTCTATGGTTAAGAATATTGGAGAGAAGGTTGATCATTATAAAATATAATGGGAAATAAGAAAAAAGGGGTGGAATTTTTTTTGTGCTTATACAGTTTATGTTGGACCATCTAGGGAAGTGGTTATAACTCTAGTGATCTTATTATTTTTTGAAGATTTTTCATAACCTCATTTAGGTATGCACCACTCGTTTTATGGATTATGTAATAGAATTATATTTTTAGACATTAATTATACTTTCATTGATATATGTTTCATATGTTTTAGATGAAAATTTATTTTAATAATATTTCCTTAACATGTAATAAAACTGGACTTAATGATATTGATAAACTTTTGGGTTATTATGATCATTAATGAAATTTTTTATTTTAAATATTTTGGAAAATTAATATTAATTATAACCTAATAGTGTTATTACTGATGTTTAATAATTACATTGGATAACTTTTTATAACAAAAATGGATTTATAAAATTTCTAGTGATTTATGGAATGATATTCTAGTCTTTTATAGATCTTTTAATCTAATAAAATTTATTTATTGAGATTTAGGAATAAAAAATTAATATTTGGATATACATTTCATAGATTAAAAGATGATTTTTAAATTGATTGGAGTATAACCAAAGTGGAAATTTTTATTTTGATGTAGAAAAATTGGTAGTATGTATATTTCTTTATACAATAAATTTATTCCAAATTATTAGAAAAAGATTCAAAAAACATAAATTTTATCAAATTACATTCACATCAGACAAATCATCCAATCTTGTAGATCATCAAATATTTATCTATTCAGACCCTAAAAATTCTATTAACCATTAACATTCAGGTGATCAATGATTTCAATCACAATCAATTAATAAAAATTATTTTATTCTCTTTCTACTTATTTCCTTTTATTAGGAAGGCTAGGAATGAGATATTCAGAATTGCCATTGTTATTACCTTTTTCACTTACAAGGAGGATTTTTATTAACCCTATTGATAATGTGAATTTACAAAAAAGTATTTTTATGATTAAATCATTAGATTATGCATATAGAGTTAAAATTTCCAGGATGAATATAATTAAAGGGGGTGTAGGAAGATGCAACATCGAAAAAATTTATAATAATCAAGTTATGCTTAATGGTTTACTCTATATAGAACATAGAATTTAAACAACCCTTGGTATATACTACTATTATAAAATTCCGATTAAATTAGTTGTTATGAATAGTATTAATTATTTTCTAAAATATATAAATGACATAAATACTCTAAATTATTGATAAATTTTTAGTGTAAAACCAATAAATTTTTTGTGAAGTGATTTTATTATTCAAAAATATTTTATTTCCAAAGTGATTATAATTTATTTTCACAAATAATAATTATAATAAATATTTATTACATTTATAAAATTTTTTTAGTAAAAATAAAATTATTTTTTAACTAGAATATCAATATTAAATTTGGGATGAATTTTTATAGTATTCAGAAAATATTTAATTTTCAGTAAATACTTAAAAAATAAAAAATTTTTGTAAGAGGTATTTTATTTCCAAACATTTATGTAGTATGAATATCCCAATATGTATTGGATATATTTTCATGTAACCAATATATTATTTAGTTATATTTCATTTAATTAATTACTTTGTAGTCATATTTATAATTTATTATTAAATGATTTCTTTTGGGTTTCGAAATGGGTTTTCTAAAAACAGTTTTAAAGTACATAGTATTTGAAAATATTTTTTAATTAAAATAATATGTCATTTTTTAAATAATATTTTAGAGTATATATCATTATGTGTTAATTTTTTCATTGAAATTGAATTATTATCCATTGAGTTAATATATAATTGTCTTTTTCTCATAAAATAATTTTCTTGAAAAACATATTATTTAGATGTGTCTGTGGGATTTATATTAAATTAAAATTTAACAATTTTATGAATTGAATTTCAAAAAATGAATTCCATATTTAGAATCATAATTATTTATTATTTCTAATAATTCTAATATTCATTTTTACCTAAGTGAATAGTGAATACATTTAAAATTATAACCATAATTATGGTAACAATGTTTGTGTTGTGTAGTTGAAAAGGAATGATAAGAGTTAAATGACCTAATATATTATAATAAATTTATTTAATTACTTTCCTTTGAAATTTTATATCAATTTATTTAATATTTGACAATTAATTTCATAGTCAATTTAAATATGAAACATATAATATTTTATGTAAAGAAAAAGACAAAAAAGCTAATTTACATCCTTTTTATATCTATAATTCTATTGGATAGGGGAAAATAGGTTCAATTATACATAATTTTTTTAATATAAATTATTTTTTAAAAATATTTATTATTTAAATTTATTAGATGAATTAGTTCCCTAATGTACTAATGAAATGTGATGACAATAATTATTTAGTAAATTAAACAATAATATAATTGATTTTCAGAATCTTATAAGTTAAGAATGATGAATGAATTATTGTTTTCAATTATTTTTTAGATGAATATATAATTTTACATAGGTATGAAAATAATATATTTTAATTATATCATTGTATTTTTTTATATTTGAATTTGATTTAAATGAACATTGTCAAAAATGGAATTAATTTTATTTAGGATAAATTAATTTCTATTAAATGAATCAAAAATAATTAAATATAATTTAATAAAATATGATATTTATATAAAAAAATATATAAAATTTTCTACTAATGTACAAAATTTTCTATTATAATGAGTATATTGATATATAAATAATAAAAACATTGTTATTTTTGTTATGGTTTAAGCGGTGTTTTGACATGTCACATGGCCGTCTGTTAAAATTAATTCCCAAAACACATGGGATTCTTATATTATAACATTGATTTCATATTAATAATTAGTTGGTATAAATTTTATAATAATTTTCATTTAAATTTAAAATTACAAGATAAACCACATTAGTTAAAAATATAGTGACTATTTTGAAAACTCAAAATGGTAAAAATAAGGATACATAGATGTTTTTTAATGAAATGTTCAAAAAATGTTTTTTAATTTTAGTTAGAGGAGTTTTAAGGCCATAAGTACCAAATAACATTATTTATAAATTATTGTGCAACATTAGGTAATAATGACCTTTCAATAAGGAAATTATTGTGTATTTTACAAATTTCCATTCATTCTCAACAATAAATGGGTACACACTCCACTAACATCATCACATCCCTATACCATTTTAAACATCCAAATCCTTCCTAAATTAATTTAAAACATACCTGCACAATCATATAAGATTTATTTTATGTATATGTCAAACAATTTAATTTTTTATTAGAATCCTAAGGATGATTCCATATGAATATGATGATAATGACGCATGATACAATTCAGACTCATGGATACAGACATCATCTAAATTTCGGTTCATTTAGTAATAACATAATATAATGTACCTTTATTTTTTATAATGTATAGATATCTCCCCTTTAAAAATTTCCATCCATTATTACTTTATTCCAATGATGATTAATAATTTTTTAATGATATTATTTCATGGGGTTGGGGATATAAATTTTTTCAATGTGATAATGGATTTTTGTTGACAATAAATCTTATTTCAGTGTTTTCGTTAAAAAACAGTTCACTTGTATATCAATGAAAAAACTTATTTTTCAAATGTCAGATATTGAAATAAAATATTTATAATTTCCATTTTATGGTTTTTTAATAAATTCTAACATTTTACAAAAAGAATATGATTTCATGTTTTAAACATAATGGTGATAAAAAATTTCATACCTCCATTACAGTTATATAATTTCAATCATACCATTAAATCATAATTTTTTTTCTAAATAAAAACCCCACACATTTTTTATGGTTTTCTTTATTAAAAATAGTTTTATAAAATAATCATCTATTTTTATGTAAGAGTGTTTCCCATATGTCATAAAAAGAGTTTTTCAAAGTGTTTTATATAGAATATCTTGTATTAATGATGTGTTACGTGAGTATTATATAATATTGGGTGAGCTAAATACATCTTACCTAAAGGGTTGATTTCAATTATAGCACCCATGTGATCCTGATATTACTTATAATTGGTGTTTAACACTATTATTTATCTTGAGAAATGTGTGAGACAGATATAGATTATATGATTTGTGAACCTAATATTGGTTCTCCAGTGTTTTTGTTAATTATTATATTGGATTTCCTCTATAAGGTTAATTAAAATTAAAAGGCTTTTGAAATTGTTTTGGATAATTATTCTCTAATCCATTATAAAGGTGTTTTAATTTCATGCAATCGGTTATAAATTATGTTTTTGAGAAAATGTTTGTATTACTTCATTTGAAATTTTTTTATTTATTTTTCTGAGAAGAAATATATGTAAAAGTAAATATTTTATATTTTATATATTTATAATTAAATAATGATTTCATTTTTTATCCCTTACTACAATTTTTTCTCAACCCATGTTTTTAAAATGTTTTTCCTAGGATTTTAGGATGGGTAAGAGAAATAAGTAACATTGAATGTTGTCAATTTTATCTATGAAAAAAAATATGCATTTTTTTAAAATGTTATATATATTTGAAAAATGTATACAAGTCAAATGTGACCACATTTTATATTTTGGATTTTTTATGTATGTATCATGGATTAATACACTAAAATTTTGAACCTGAAAAGATCCACAAATTTAAGAGAATGAATGATATAATTAATATCAAGATTACGTAATGTATAAGGCTGGGTACATATATTTTTACATTCATATATATGGAAGATCATTACTATTTATGTTTTATGGAATTAGACAAAAAACATTATATAAAAAAGTGTAAATTTCTACAAAATATCTAGTTTCACAAAAAAATGTTATTTACAAATACACAATTCCTTCATTCATAATGACACCCAAATATAAAACACTTAATATATTATGGTTTATATTAACACTTAATCCAAATAAACCTTTATTTTAAAATATGATATGATAAAAACAAATACCATTAAGTTAAAGGACATAAAATAAAAATATTAGCTCATTTGTAAAACTGAAAAATAGAAATGGAAATTTTCTTTTTCATAATTAACATAAAAAATGAACTATTTATTTTCATTTCCATGGAAAAAATTAATTTCAGAACATATTTTAAAAAATTCGTATAAATTCATAATTTTAGATTAAAAATAATAATTTATTCCAGAAAATCAGGAAAACACATGTAAACATTTACTTGAAAAACTATCATTTCACCTTAATTTATAATATAATAAAAACATTACATAAAAATACATTTTTATTATATTTCCATTTAAAATAAAAAAAATTATTTTATAAAATACTAAATTTATATCATGTTGAAACCATGT
Organism: Viscum album; assembly: GCA_963277665.1. Taxonomy (NCBI): domain Eukaryota; kingdom Viridiplantae; phylum Streptophyta; class Magnoliopsida; order Santalales; family Viscaceae; genus Viscum; species Viscum album. The sequence goes on along the minus strand of OY728165.1, from coordinate 1,777,220,243 downwards.
GACATTGTCTTCAAAATCACCCACATAATAATACTTATAATTTATTATCCTAATTGGATAATTCACATATCCCTTAAGAGTATCCTATCACGGGTAAACTCCTTCTATTTACCCATTTCATTGGGGATCAATATAAGTATCACCCAAGATTTGTTAAAATTATATAGTAATTGTAGATTGAATTAAACAAGTATAAAAAAATTAATCAATAAACCCATTTTAGTTGGATGTTTAGACTATAGACCATAAAATGTTTGGTTGTCTCATATTGAGTATAAAAGGAATTTGTATCCTTTGAAATAAATTTTAAAAATAAAAAATCACATTATAATTATTGATATAATTTTGTTGAAAATAAAAATATATAATTTTATATGAATTTTAATAATTTAAAATGTCTCTGAAAATGTAAAAAAACTTTCTCGGCATATAACTTAAAAAAAATATTTTTCACTTTTGTAAGAAAGTTATACATAACATATATAGAAAATATGGAAAATATTCCTATATAAAATAATTAAAAGATAAATAAAAATAGTAAAAAATGAACCTGAACAATATTTTGATTAGAAATATTTAAATTCAAGAAACTTTTAAAAGAACATGGATATGGAGGACAAATAGTTGAAATCATTTTAAACATCATTTTAAAAGAAACACCGTACCTCATCTACCAAAATGAAACTTATGTTCTTTTGGTACTATATAAATATGTTTTATTAATCATTTCATTTCATACGAAACATTATATCTTTAATTTATTTATCAAAATATCAATTATTTTATTATTTATATAGAATTATATAGTTACTTAATGAATTACTTTCATAGAAGGTGTTTTGATGAAATATGATTTATATTCCCCATAAAAACATTGGTTGGTTTACCACGGTTAATGGGGTCATTGTTCCATTAACTCCAAATTTTTAGTGAATATGTTTTTATTTATTTAATTTGTGATACAATATTTTATAATGATCCCTTAAATGTATAAATAAAAAATGAGTCACATCACTTTATGTAGGAGGTAGTCTTCTCAAACACACAATGATCTTATCATTTTATTAAATTGTGTAATTGTAAAATAGTATGTATGATATTATTTTTCATGATTCATAATAATTCCTGAATATTATATATAATTATTAAATACAACATAATAAACATCCATGTGTGTTGGTGAAGAAAAATGAAACACATCATTGTGTGGAGGATGTAGTCAACATGTATGCCGAGATTATGATTTCATTCAAAATATGGTGGAAAAGGAAATGAATATGGATATTAACATATAAATATTATTATATAATAATATTAAAGATACATATTTTATTATATAATAATAGTTAAGGAATGTGATAATACTTCAGAAGAAATAATAAACATGAAACACTTATAATATAATTATACAACTTCATGAGAATATATCTCTTATATTACACCTTTATCCTTATTAAGTTTTTTGTATTCGGGAGAAAATATACTCTAAGATATGGTTATGGATTTTTTGGACTATATCAGCTAGGTTTTTTAGTTATATTCCACAAAATAGATGTGGAAGAGATGAGTGGAGAATCCCTTTTATATGTGAGGAGAGGGATCACATTGAATTATGTAAAATATTTTATATAATAATATTATTTATGAAGTATAATACATCTAAATGTCCGTGAATTCATATAAAAATAGTGAATTTCAATATACCATTGTTAAATAAAATTTAGACTCATTTTTGTTTCATTTTAAAATATATATTTGGTTTAAAACCCTTCTATTCACCCTTTTAAACATAAATATAGGATAAATATATTTTATAATTTAAGGGTCATTAATTTACATTAATGGTGAAAAATTTCTTGAAAATGGATCATTTATGAAATTTTATAACTTTTATAATCAATAATTACTTTTATAACTATTATAATATCTTAGATAAATAAAAATCAAGAGTCTCCTTTTGTTTTTATCCTTTTCCAAAAATAATATTAATTTTATAATCAATGGAATATTAAAATTAAAAAATAAATTTTTTAAATTTTTTTTATATGATTCAAAATAATATTATATAATAAAAATTATGCAAATATTTTTCGAACTTGTCCCTTAGAATTAATCATAATACACTCATTTTACCAATTTTCATCGTTACACATTTGTACCGTGGTTACTATAATGACTGACCAAGAATAAAATTGGACTTATTAATAAATTTGAATCTTCTAATTCAAATTATTAAGTTATATTTTCATTACCCAATTTCTTTATGTATAGAAAAATAAATTTAATATATGTCTAAAAAACAAATGAATATAAAATTTAAAAAATTATTTTTAATCCAAAAGTTGATAAAAAAATAATGAAATCTAATGTATTTTTTATTTCTAGGAAATTAATTTATTTTTTTAAAAAAATCTGATTTTATAATTCCATAATCAAAAATAAAAAATATACTAATAACCCTAAAATAATTTATTTAATTAAAAGAATCATTTTTTTTAAATACGAATTTTTTATAATTCATAAAGAAATGAATCCTTTCAAAAAAATATGAAAATTATATTCTATTATTATAAAGAAAATATGATTTTAAAAATGTTATTCATTTTATAAAATAAAATTTATAAGTGTCAATATTAATTTTAATATCCCAGTACCAAATGAAACAGAAACCATTGTTAAAGAAAATGTATTTATAAATCATATAATAAATTTTTTATCATTAAATATCAAATAACAATAATTATATTAATGTAAATATAAAAAATGGATTTTTTATCTTTAATATAGTTTATCTTTCTACATTGCGTGTGTATCATGAATTTCACATTTGATAGATTTATATTTTGAGTTCTGTGTGGTTTTTCCATTGTTTCATGGTTGGAATGTGATTTTGGAAAACTGTGCAACATGCTCCATGAAATCATGTGATCCTTGTAGTGCTTCTGGTGGAGGAAGTGTGAACCATATATAGATATCCAAAATGTTCTTAATGTTTTTATAAATATACTATCTTATAAATGAACAATTCCATACATTTGGTACAATGTCTTCAAATTGTGTATCCCATCCGTGTTGGTTCTGAGGTGTGCCCAGTAAGGGGTACATGGTTTTCTCAGGGTGTGGAAACTTTTGTGGCCAAATCATGTGATATATTCATATTATAAAATTTGTGATATTTCAACTCTTCATGATTCGATATTTTAACTTGAAATGCCCCATTTCTTCTCAGTAAGGTTTCTACGCCCCAAGGGGGTGCTTTTAACATTTTTCTTCATGCTTCTACCTCTATCCAATGGTGTATATATATAATTTATTCATGGTTTTTTCACCAGATATTCATGATAAAATTCATCCTCCATTCCCCCACCTCCCCCTTCCTCAAATTACTTATTGATATCGTCTCCGTCATAGTCATATAAATATAGGCTTTTTGTTTTCCTTTTTTTATGCTGGGGGCCTTGTGTTTTTAGGGTTCTTATTCATAGATATTTTCCTTTGGATTCTTCGTGGTGTGATTTTGGGTGTGTGTCATTGAAGCATTGTGATACGGAGGTAGGTTTCCATTTGTAACAGACTTTTTAATTTGAGATTATTTGGTTTCTATTCTTTGTAGTCCTCACATATATGTTAAATACTATTGCGTAAATTATGAAATAGATGTTTATTTTTATAATTATTGATTTCTCCCTTATCATAATATAAATGACATTTTTTATTATCTGTTTCACATAATGTGTTTAGAAAATGGATTTTTTGTATTTCAATTATCTTTTGTGGAATATAATGTAGATTTTTTCTTTGTATGTATAATTTTTACATGTGAAATGATGTTTTGGGTTCCTTGAATAGGTTTTAAAATATTTTTTGGATTTAATTGAAATGTGTATTTTAATATAATGAAATATTTTGTCATGTGGCAGTGGTCAATGGACCATTATTAATTTTATAAAAAATGGATTGACTTAAAAATGTGTCATGAATGATAAAAAATGGAATTAAAATGGGTTTGATTGTGAAATTTTATATTTATATCCTATTGGAATGGTTCTTTGGTTCCTTGATAGGGATGGTTTTTTGAAGAATATTTCATTCCCATTTCTCACTTTATAAATTTTTTGAAAATAAATGATATGAAAACTATTCATGGATAATAATTTTTCAATGTAAAAAGTAAATATTGAATATTTGGGATTTCCTCCCTATAGAATCCATGTGACCCATTTACATTGGGTGGAATGGGAGATCCTTGGTGTCAACTACCTTAAGATCTATGTGTTATATGGAAATATATTGATCCATTGTGTGACTGTGTTCCTTTAGTTTTGTAAAGTATATTTATATTTTCATGTGATTGTTTGTTCCACTGGAAGTAGTTGGTTCACCAACTTCATACAATTGACATGGGAAACTATAATAGTTAGAGAATTTTATATGATTTAATTATACACTGGTTAGTTAAGGCACTAGCTTGTGGCCCATATTAAGGGAATATTTGTCAATATTTATATGGTAATGGGCCACTCGAACTGTTCCATGGTGTGGTTGCCCATGTTATGGAATTTGATATTTTTGAATGAGGCATAAGGTTTAGGTTGAGAAAATATGTATTCAAATGTTCTATATTATTCTTGATTTGGTTGGTTTCTCCAATTTATATTGAACCATGATAATTATAGTGGATGGTTCACATTCATGATTGGTCAGTTTATCTCCTATTCATAATTACATTGACCTTATATTTTTTATTGTGATGGTCTAAAGTATGGTTTTAATCTTTGGGAAGTTATTATTTTATAAAATATTTATAGAAAATTCTTAATCTTAGTGATGTTTCATACTCCGTTGTTCTTTAAAAAAATAAAGGTCCACATTCCGCATTGAAAATGTAAATCGTATCTTATTATAAAATAATTTGTTTTTTGAACTGAAAAGGGAAATGGTCGGTGATTTATTTTAAACTGTAATTTTTTTGAATATATTACATTTTATATTTTGTAATTCCAACTTGATGTTAATGTTTCTATAATTTTAAAATAAGTGCAATGGGAGTATATTTTTTATTCATGAAAACACTTTTTTTATACCCCCGCTTATAGTTCATTATCTTTCGCATAGATTCCATATAGGGTTTTTTCATCATGGGTTATTATTTTTTATGGATTGGAGAGTGACCCCTGGGGTAACATGAAGATGTGTGGTAAGTAATTTTATATTTTTTTTGTTCATCTTGTTTAATATTTTTACATTTTCATATATTAAGATGTTTAACTTTGATATTTATATATATTGGGAATCTTCCTTTTGTTTCTTCTATTCATATTATTTATTTATATTGGAGTAAATAATTACCATAGTTACTCTATTGATTCCTAACACTAGTTTTCAAATTGTTAGGATCAGGAATTCCTATCAGGCCATGATGTGTATCGGCTCAAGTGATCAGTTTAACGTCGACCTGGGTTGGTTCATGAGAAAATCATATCACACGAGTTCTGTCTTTGGAAGACCATTCTTATAGGGTTCATAATATTTTTTGGGGGCTCATGGTAGATGGAGTAGGATTGTTGGATCTTGTTCTGTATATTAGGGGGATTCTCTAGGAAACACTTTTTGGACCAATCCATGTGCTTCCATGGGAATCAAGGATACATTTTGTTTGATTGATTAGTATGTTCTATTTTTATATCGAATAAGAAAATGGTTTTGGGGTAATGGTCTCCATGAGATCATCGGTCCAAGAAAATATAATACATTAGAGGACATGGTCCTTGAATACTCTCAGTGAAGTTGGTGTGTTTGGATTATTTCTATTACTCATATCACTTAGTCACCCATTGAAACTAGTCCCCCCTTGTGAGTGTCATTGATTTCCTTGTGATTTTGATATTTTTCATGGGAACTCTGGTTTTGGAATAAAAAAAACGTATTTTGAAGTTAAAATAGATTGATTTTTGTAAAATAAAAATTGCATTATCAGTTTTATTTTGATGAAATCATGAGAATGTGGATATATGTAAAATTATTTGAATAAAATATTTTTTAGAGGTTTTGATCTTTTTTTAATGAGATGAAATATATTTTTGATGTAAATTAAATGAATTTCTTTTTGATAATGATAGTATGGTTTGTAATTTCAAATATTAAAATGGTTTTTTATTACTGGTAGGTGATTTTTTGAAAAGTATTATAAATTTTTAAATTGCAAAATCATTTGAGATTGTAAAAAACTGGGTGGATTTTTTGGATTTGGACAATTGATTTGTTTTGTTTCAAACATTACTATCTCCACGGGTTCTAACATGCTTGGATGTTTGTTTAATGTGGATGACTGTTGATGTTGGTGGATGAGCTCTAGGTATGTCATCTGTTGGTGGTGTCAAGTGTAACATCCTGGGGAAATAAAGAAATAATACATTCTCTTTTTATTAATATTTGTGAATTAAATATTAATTTTACTTTAAATGGGTTTCTATGTTCGATAGCGTACCTGATATGCAACAACAAGTTTCTTTGAAATCTTACATTGCACACTAATAATATACTATTATTATTTTCAATGGTAGATAACTCCTAGACATTTTATTAAATTAAATGAACAAATGTAACTAAAATATGATTATACATGTTTGTTAAATGTATTTAAATTTATCAAAGAAATTTTATTGGCTTAAAATGTGAATAAATCTAATTTTAAGCATAATTTACATTAAAAGGTCGATTTACCACCTTTTAATGGTGAACCCTCTTTAAATATAGTTTTGGTAATTTTTATATATTCTATATGACCAAATAGATTTTTTTTTTGATTTGAGACATACAACTTTACTTTGGGTAATGTTTTTTATTTTTTAGATAAAGTTCATTTTTTAATGAATAGTAGAAAATATTTTATTTCAATTCAAAAGTGTCATTTAATCTAATTTATTTATATGGTTAGATTATAATCTAAATTGGATTTAAAGTGTAATTTGAATATATTATTACCATTTAATCCAATTTTGGTCATTATAATTAATTTCACTTTGAAATTGGATATTATCAAGTGTCAATATTTTGATAGTTATTGTTTCTTAAAAACAAGCTATTTGTTTTAACAACATGAATTAATTTTAAAATTAATTAATCACACTTTTATATATTTAATTCGTCAAACTAAACATCATTTTTTAATTTTAAATAAATAAAATAAATCATAGGCGGAATTTTTGTTATTTTTCTGAAAAAACATCATTTTTTGATGAATAGTGAAATCACATAGTAGTAGTTTAAAAAACTGACATTTTCATTTAAATGAAACTTTACCACTTCTGTGAATTGAATTTCAAAAATCTGACACACATGTTTGTTATCATGAACTAAAATTTTGTTCAATAAGAAGAAAATATTTTTTTGGTGAATAGTAACTTTTGACTTTTATTTACCACGATTAATGGTAAATACGGTAATTCCAGGTACAAAGAGTATTATAATAATTCAAAATTACCTTAACACTTGTCCAAATCATATTTGATAAGTCATTTTCGGAAATGGGAATCTTTGGGAAGATTTTGGGACCCCATTTTTCCACATGGGAGTGATATTGACAATTTAAATTAATTAATTTAGAGTAAAGGAATAATAAACATAAACAAAAATATTTTAGTAATTAATTTTTACTTGGTGTTATAAAAGTAATTTTTTGACTAAAAATATTCAATGTAAAGATAAAAAGTTTTCCTACATCATGGTATTTTTTATAATTTTTAGACGTCAAATAAATTAAATTATTTATGACACAATAATGATTCATTATTTAACTCATTAAGAAATGATTAAAATAAATAAGATTATAAGGATTAAATTATTATTAAAAACCTATCCAATTACTATTGAATTATTTTAATTCAACCCTGAGTAATATTATCTTCGACTATAATGATTTTTGGACCTTTAGAAACCAAATGTCATTATATAATATAATAATATTATCACACTTTCCTTAAGAGCCCCTTCTGTCCCTTATAAAAAAAGACCACTTCTATCCAATTCCTTACACCTCTAAATACTTTTGTATCGTCCAACCTATATCCAATTAAAATCCCTACATCCCTATCCTACTTCTATAAGCCTTACCTTATGCATAAAGAACATTGAGAAGTCCTTTTGGTTCAAACCAAAGGAAGTTACCCAAATTAAAGGTGACCGTTTCTCTTAAATTGTCTTCAATTATTTTATATCTCCAACCCATAAGCTATTTTTATTCCTTAAATTTGTAACAACACCAGTATCCTCAATATACTATGATGTTGTTATGAGAAGGATTTGAACTACACTTACACACACCTCCATCTAATGGATGAAGAACATACAGTTTCTATGGATGGAAAAACAACGCCTCACGAAACGATTATGGTTCAATTAACTCTTACCACCTCTCATGGTGGAAATTATGATGAAACTATATTTATATATGATATATTTTATGTTTAGGTTTTTTTTATTATTCTATATTTTCCTTTTATTGTATGCCTTTATGGTTTCCATAGTGGGTAAATACGATAATCACGTTTGAGGAAGTGCGGAGTACCGCCCCCTCAAAGTGATGTAACTCGTTAATTCCATATGTGAAATATTAAAAGGATATAGTTAATGATATTATATGTGATGATATTATGTAATTATAATATACCTATATATCATTATGTTTAAATACCATTAAAATAAGAAATAGAAATCAAAGTAGCGTTCATGCGTAGGTACGACTTACTGTCTCCATGAACGGTGAATTTCATTTATTACCTCTAAATGTTATGTACTATTATAAATACATGTGTATACTGGATATATATATGATATATATGATATCTAAATCATGAATATCATTCTGGATATAATGAACTTTTGGCCACATGGACAACTTGTAAATATAACGTGATCATTTTTTACTCAAGTACCAAATATCGACAAAATGGACATTATTAACATAAATGATTACATTATATTTACAACATGGTAATAAGTGAAATAAAATGAATAATAAACATGGAAATGGTTCTTAAAAATGTATATTTTACCTTTAGTTTATTATTTATGAGATTAAAGAACAATCGAGTCAAGTCGGACATGAGGTAAGGGAATTCATCTCAATCTTCTTTCATTGAGACATATTTTGTTATATTATACAACTTTATTTTATACGTTGTATAAACACCCTTGAATATTCAAAGGGAATATTTTTCTACGATGTTTTTTACTAAACGGTAAAAAGGAATTTTTCTTTTAACGTAAGTGGTGACAACGACCTTTCCACAGCCGCGAGTAATATTTGATCTTTGGATTCCTCGACAAGCCATAATGTTTTTTACAAGAAAATAAATACCATATACTATTTTATGTATTTTGGTCTTGATAATGGTTTTGATAATGGATTTGTTATGTCAATATATTAAAGTGATATATTTTGATTAAAATGTGTCAATGTTTTTTTCTTTATATTTGTTTTATATCTTATGATTTTATAATGGTAATTATACATTTGATGGGTGGTTACGTGATATGCCAAATGAAGGTTGGTGTCGTAAATACCATGATGGGTGGTTACATTATAACATCCAATTCATTGGGTATGGAAGTCAGCCGTATGGAAATTCCATTTAGTGATATGTGTGGAAGTCGACGGTTTAGTTATTCTATTTAATTATGATTATGTACCATATTACTAGTATATGTTATGTGTTCTTTATGTGGGTTTTATTGTAATCATTTGGTTACAACAGGGTAAGTAATGAACTTTTTTTCGATGAAGAGAATTTACTACTTCGTAAATGTGAAAGTATTACTTATGAATAATTATTCATGGTTTACCTATTATTTTGAAAAACTAACAGTTTTCCTTATTTGTGTATCCCTTACTATGCTTTTTATAGTTATCCCAGGTTTTTGAAATTTTTTTACAGGACATAATCTGGAATAGTGCCATGGATGGGATCAAGGAAAAGTCTTGTTGTCCTAAACATGGAACTAGACATGACTCTTTTTTTCAAGAGTTTATATTTTATGAAAAAAAAGGAAATTGTGTAGCGGTGTCTACTTTTTATTTCAAATGAAATGTAATAGTTATGTCATAATTCTCTAAAACTCAAAACTAATAAATCCTCAATGTGAATTAATTGTTTAATTCAAGATTATCTGATGTTTTAGGGTCGGGTCCTTATAGTTGGTATCAGATTTCGGTTTAGATAACATTAGGAGTTAGGTTATTGTTAAATTAATATCCATAAAGTAATTTATGTTAATATTGAAATTATATAGCATTTATAGATTACCATGTTGTTTCGCCTAAGATATTTCTGGGTTCAGAATGGTTTTCCGCATAGGAAATAGGGAAGGTATGTTGGGATAACATCAGGAGGATGAAAAAAATCCAAATCAGCAACCTGAGATTGTCAGAATCAGAACTGAATAGTTAGTTGCGGTGATGGAACATTTGGCTCAGGTAATAAATGTTGGTGGTACCATGCATGGGATCAGTCTGATCGACCAGAGAGGAATATGTCATTAGTGGGTCATTTTATAAGGCAACACCCCCCTTCATTCAAAGGATCATCTGAACCTATTCTAGATAAAGAATGTATTAAAGCACTTGAAAATATTTTTGATGTCATGTGTTATTCAGAACATTAAAAGGTTAGTCTTTCTATATAAAATTTTGAAGGTGAAGATGGTCTGTGGTAGTCGATGGTGAAAAATATTAGGGATAGTGAGAAGATTGATGCTCTTGATTTAGATGAATCCAAAGTTTTGTTTCTTGAGAAAAATTTTCCCATGGTGGTTCGTGTTAGGATGGAAAAACAATTCTTGGAATTTAGGTAGGAGGATGACTCAGTGACAGCTTATGAAGAAAAGTTCAATCGACTGGAAAGGTATGCACCAAATTTCATTCAAGATCATGATAGTAAATTCAATATTTTTTACATAGGATTAATTCCAATGTATCAAAGGGCTTTAGCTTCTCATGAGTTTAAAAGTTATGAAAAACATGTTTGTTTTGTGGAGAAGGTGGAAATGGAGTTTGTCGATGATCAAGTGTTCTTTTAAAAACTACAGAATAAGAGGTCTAGTTGGCAGGAAAAGGGGATGAATTCATCAAAGAATCCAGGAGGTAAGAAAATTAAATATCCAACTTGTGAGAAGTGTGGTAAAAATCATCCTGGAGAATGATTATCAAAGTCTGGAAAGTGCTTTCGATGTGGTAAGTCTGGTCATATTTCTCATAACTGTAAGGATGCTGATCAAGCAGGAAATGAAAAGACGTTGGTAATATGTTTTAAGTGTAATGAAATGGGTCATTATGAAAATGAGTGTCCAGCGAAGAACTCAACTAAGGGAAAGCAGTCGGTTTACAAGCAGAAAGGGATAGTTAAATCCTTTGTGACTACTTCAGCAGATATTGGGCCATCAAACTATGTAGTATCAGGTACACTGTTTGATTGTTCAAATTATGTCAATGTGTTCTTTTATTGAGGGTCTACACACTCCTTCATTTCTGAGAATTTTTCAAGTAAATTGGGATTTCTATCTCAATATATCAATACAGAACATATGTTAAAACACCTAATGAAATTTTTGAGACAAAAAGAAAACATAAGAACATTCCAGTCCTTATGTGAAGAAAGAATCTACCAAAAATCCATATTGTTTTTCCTCTAGTAGATTTTGGTGTTATTTTGGGCATCAATTGGCTTTCTGTTTATCATGATAAGATTTATTGTTGAGCTAAAGAGGATTTTTATCAGAAAGATTTTCAGTTTGTGTACAAAAATGAACCCTTTCTTTTGATAACATACCAGGAAGCTGAGAATCTAGTGAAAAATGTAAATTAATTTTACCTAGCACATATTGTTGAAAATAAAGGAACATTTTAGATTAATGATGTTCTAGTGGTAGATGAGTACCTTGATGTTTTTCCTGATGAGTTTCCTGGTATTATACCTGATTGAGAATTTGAATTTACTATTGACTTAGTTCCTAATGCTATGCCAATTTCAAAACCCCCATATCGAATAGCTCAAATTGAACTTTTAGAGTTAAAGAAAAAATTGCAGGAGTTATTAGATAAAGGTTTCATTGAACCTATAACATCACCATAGTGTGCTCTTGTATTGTTTTTAATAATAAATATTGTTCAATGAGACTTTTCATTGATTATAGAGCATTGAATAACATAACTGTTAAGAACATGTGTTCTTATCTCATATCGATGATTTGTTTAGTCATCTCCAGGGAGCTCGGTATTTTTTGAAGATTGACTTGAGGTCAGGGTACCATCATTTGAAAGTAAAGGATGGCGGTGTTCCGAATACCATGTTTCATACTAGATATGGCCATTATGAATTTGTAGTTATGCCTCTTGGGTGAACCAATGCACTTGTTGTATTCATGGATCTTATGAATAGAATTTTCCATGAGTTCTTGGATAAGTTTTTGTTGTGTTCATTGATGATATTTTGGTTTATTAAAAATTTAAGGGGGAATATGAAAATCAATTAATGGTTATCTTGCAAAGAAAAAAATAAAAAAACTATTTGGGAAATTCTGCAAGTGTGTGTTTTAGTTGCAAAAAATTTCATTCCTTGGTCATATTATTTCAAAAAAAAGGTATAACTGTTCATACTACTAAAACCAAAGTAGTTGAAGAATGTCCATTACCAACAAATATAACCGAGAATCCTAGTTCTATTGGTTTGGAAGGTTATTACAGGAGGTTTGTTGATACTTTGGCATGGTTATCTAGTCCAATGACTATGTTAACGTGAAAAGGTATTATGTTAAACTAGTCAAAAGAATTTTATGATTGTTTTCAAGAATTGAAGAGAAGATTGGTGAATGATCCATTTTTGGAACTTCCATCTAGAAATGGTGAGTTTTTTATCTACAGTTATGCTTCATTGAAAATAATTGGTTGTGTCTTAATGCAGAATGATCAGGTAATTGATTATGATTCATGTCAGTTGAAACCCCATGAGTTGAATTACACTACACATGATTTGGAGTTAGCTTCTCTTGTTTTTGCATTAATAATTTAGAGGCATCATTTGTATGGAGTTAAGTGTGTAATATATACTGATCAAAATAGATTGAAGTATATATTCACTCCGAGATAATTGAACATGAGATAGAGAACATGGTTGGAATTAAATATGGATATTATTGCACGATCCATTCCAATCCGTGAAAATCAAATAAAGTGGATGATGCTTTGAGTCAAAAAAAGTAATTCTTCATTAACTATGCTATGTTTGGAAAAAGATCCTTTGGATTTTGATTAGATGAACCTTGGTATAGAAGTTGTTGGTGAAGGAAATTTTTATATTTTTTTTCAGGTGTCAGTGAGATCATCTCTATCAGACAGAATAAATCAATCGCAGAAAAATAACAGTGAGTTTCAGAAAATGGTGGAGTTGGTTCAGAAAGGTATGTGGCCTGAATTTAACATTGATAATGATTGTGTTTTGAGATTTTGAAAGTGATTATGTCTTCCTTGTGATTCACAATTAAAGAATGAGTTGTTATGTGAAGCTCATAGTTCCCTATTTTCAATTCATTCCGGCAGTACTAAGATGTACAGAGATCTTCATGAGTATTACTAGTGGGATAGAAATAAAATAGATATTGTTTACATTTCTGTGAATTGTTTGACTTGTCCATAGGATAAAGCAGATAGACAGTTACCGAATAGAATGCTTCATCCTCTACCGATTCCAGAGTGGAAATGGGAAAATATATCCATGGACTTCGTTGTGGGATTACCAAATACATCTCGAGGTAATAATGCAATCTGGATTATTGTTGGTCGATTGACTAAATCTACTAATTTCCTTCCTATTGGAGATAAAGTTCCTCTATATCAACATTCTTGTTTATTTTTAAAGAGATAGTTAGGTTGCATGGATTTACCATATCCATTATATCTGATCGTGATCCCTGGTTTACTTATAACTTTTTGAAAGGCCTTCAGAAGATGTTGGGTACTAAATTAAATTTTATTACATCTTTTCATCCTTAATCAGATGGGAACTAAGAACAAACAACTCAGACCTTGGAGAATATGTTACGTGCTATTCTGATGGATTATCAGGGAATTTGGGACCAACATCTTTCTTTTGTTGAATTTTCTTATAATAACAGTATTCATTCCAGTATACAGATGGCTTCGTTTGAGGAATTATATAGAAAAATGTGTCTAACTATAGATTTTTGGGATGAATTAGGTTAAAGAAAGCTGATGCGACTAGAATTGGAAGATGATACGGTAGACAAAGATCAGTTAATTCACAAGCACATGAGAATAGATGAGAGAAAAAAGAAAAGTTATGCAGATAATCGTGGGAAGGATCTTTCTTTTGAGGTATTTGATCATGTCATTCTCAATGTTTCTCATTGGAAAAGTGTGATGTGATTTGTTAAGAAGGTAATGTTGTGTCCGAGGTTCCTTGGACCATATGAAATTCTAGGGAAAGTTGGATCATGTGCATACAAATTGTCTTTACCTCTATGTTTATCCTAGGTACACAATGTTTTTCAAATTTCAATATTGAGAAAGTATATGTCAGATCCATCTCATGTTTTAAGAAAAACGTAGTTCAATATGAACATAATATCTCTTATGAAGAACAACCAGTTCATGTTCTTGACCATTGGGATCAAGTATTACAGAATTAAGTATTTCACCAGTTAAAGGTTTTGTTGAAAAACCATATGGTTGAAGAGGCAATGTGGGAATCTGGAAATGCTATGAGGGATAAATAACCCCACATATTTTGATAAGTGAATAAAAATTACGATGATGCAATTTCAAAAGGTGGGGAAGGATGTAACATCTCAGGGAAATAAAGAAATAATAAATTCTCTTTTTATTAATATTTGTGAAATAAATATTAATTTTACTTTAAATGGGATGATATGTTCGATAGCGTACCCGATACGCAACAACGAGTTTCTTTGAAATCTTATGTTGAACAAAAATAATATTATATTATTATTTTAAATGGTAGTTAACTCCTAGCCATTGTATTGGTAGGAATGAAAAAAACTAACTAAATTAATATAATACTAGTTTTTTAAATGTATTTACATTTATCCAATAAAAGTTAGAGGCTTAAAATGTGAATGAATCTAATTTTAAGCATTATTTACATTATAAGTTCGATTAACCACCATTTAATGGAGAACCCCCATTAAATCTAGTTTTGGTAATTTATATATTTTCTATTTGACCCAATAAAATTATTCTTTTGATTTGGGACATCAAATTTTACTTTGCGTAATTTTTAGTATTTTTCAGATAAAGTTCATTTTTTAATGAATAGTAGAAAATATTGTATTTTAATTCAAAAGTCCCTTTTAATCTAATTTATTTATATGGATAGATTATTTTTAAAATTAGTTATATCATTTAATTAGAATATATATTTTTAACATTTAATCCAATGTTGGTCATTGGAATTAATTTCACTTTTAAATTGGACATTAACAAGTGTCGATCTTTTGATAGCTATTGTTTCTAAAAAAATGCTATTTGTTTTTACAACGGTAATTAATTATAAAATTAATTAATGACACTTTTCTATTTTGAATTTGAAAAAATAAACATCATTTTTTAATTTGTAATATCAAATAATGAATATGCTGAATTTTAGGTATTTTTTCTGAGAAACATCAATATTTGATGAATAGTGAAATCACTTAGTAGTGGTTAAAAAAACTGACATTTTCATTTAAATGAAATTTTACCACTTCTATGAATTGAATTTTGAAAATCAGACATACATTGTTTTTATAAATAAGTAAAATGATGTTCAATAAGACGAAAATAATTTTTGGTTAATAGTATGTTTTGACTTTTATTTACCGCGCTTAAAGGGAAATAAGGTAACTCAAGGAAAAGAGTGTATTATAAAAACTCAAAATTATCTTAACACTTCTCCAAACCATATTGTTTTAGTAATTTAAAACCATTTTCATATTTGGGTCGATTTTGGGACCCCTTTGAGCAACTTGGGAGTGATAATGACAATTTAGATTAAACAATTTAAAGTAACGACAAAATAAACATAAACAAAAATCATTTGGTAATTAAATTTTACATGGTGTTATATAAGTTATTTTTTTGACTTTAAATATTAATTGGAAAGCTCAATATATTTTCTAAATCATGGTATTTTTTTTATAATTTTTAGACATCAAATAAATTAAATTATTTATGACACAATAATGATGCAGTATTTAACCCATTAATAAATGATTTAAATAAATAATATTATAATGATTTAAATATTATCCAAAACCCATCCAATTCCTATTGGATGATTTTTTATCGACCATTAGTCATGTTATCTTTGACTATAATGATGTTTGGTCCTTTATTAACCGAATACTATTATATTATAAAATAATATTATCACACTTTCGTAAAGAGCCCCTCATCTCCCTTATAAAAGGAAACCACTTATATCCAATTCCATACACCTCTCAAGACTTTTGGCTCATCCAACCTCTACCAAATTAAACTCCATACATCTCTCTCCTCCTTCTATAAGACTTAACTTAAGTAGAAGGAATTATAGGAATTCATTTTGGTTCAATACAAAGGAAGTTACCCAAATTAAAGGTAACAGTTTCTCGTAAATTTTTTTGTTTTATTTTACTTCACCAACCCCAAACTCTTTTTACTCATTTCATTTGTAACAACACCAGTATACTCAATATACTATGATTTCGTTATTTGAATTATTATAACTACACTTACAAAAACCTCTATCTAATGGGTGAAGAACATAATGTTTTTGTGGATGGAAAAATAAAACTTCATGAAATGATGATTGTTCAATTAACTCTTACTACATATCATGATGGCCGATATGATGGAACTGTATTTATATATGATATATACTATGTTAGTGTTTTTTATGCTTCTGTAATTTCTTTCTATAGCACACCTTTATGATTTCCACAGTGGGTAAATATGATAATCTCATTTGAGGAAGTGCGGACTACTGCCCCCTCAAAGTGATGTGACTCGTTAATGCCTTATGATGGATCTTTAAAGGATAGAGTTAATGATATTATATATGTTATTATATTTTAATTATAATATACCTATGTATCATTATGTTTAAATTCCATTAAAATAATAAATAGAAATGAAAGTAGCGTTCATGCGTACGTACAGCTTACCGTCTCCATGAACGGGGAATTTCATTTATTACATCTAAATATTATTTACTATTATAAATATATGTATATTAAGGATATATATATATTATATATATGATATATAAATCATGAATATCATTCTGGATATAATGAACTTTTGACCACATGGACAACATGAAAATATAAGGCGTTAATTTTTGACTCAAGTACAAAATATCGACAAAATGGAATTTTTAAAATTAAATGATTACATAATATTTATATAATGGTAATAAATTATATAAAAGGGATAATAAAAATGAAATAGGTTCATAATAAATTATAAATTAACTTTAGTTTATTATTTCAAAAGATTAAGGAATGATTGAGTCAAGTCAGACATGAGGTAAGGGACACCATCTCATTCTCCATTCATTGAGGAATATTTTGTATTAATACACAACCTTATATTATACGTTGTGTACACACCATCGACTATTCAAAGGAAATATTTTTCTACAAATCATTTTACTAAATGACAAAAATGAAATTTTCTTTTAACGTAAGTAGTGACAATGACCTTTCCGCCGCCTGGATGATTATTTCATCTTTGGATTCCTCAACAAGCCGTAATGTTTTTTAATAGAAAATAAATACCATATACTCTTTTATGTATATTGGAATTGAAAATGGTTTTGATAATTGATTTGTTATGTAAATATATTTAAGTGATATATTGTGATTGAAATATGGAAATGTTTTATTTCCTTTATATTTGTCTTATGTTTTATGATTTTTTAATGGTACTTTGACATATGTCGGGTGGTTACGTGATAATCCAAATGATGGGTGGGGTCGTGAATAACAGGATGGGTGGTTACATTATAACCTCCAATGCATTGGGTATGGAAGTCGGCCATATGGCTATTCCATTTAGTGATATGTGTGGAAGTCGACTGTATGGTTATTCCATTTAAGTATGTTTATGTCCCAAGTTACATTAATATGTTATGTGTTCTTTATATGAGTTTATGGTAATCATTTTGTTAAAAAGGGTATGTAATTATCTTTTATTTAGTGAAGAGTATTTACTAATTCATAAAGGTGAAAATTATTACTTATGATAAAGTATTCATGGTTTACTTGTTGTTTTGATAAACTAATAGTTTTCCTTCTTTGTGCATCCCATACTGAGATTTTTATGCTCATCCCATGTTTTTGAAATGTTTTTCACAGGACATAATGTGGAATAGGGTCATGGATGGGATCAAGGAAAATTCATGCTGTCTTAAACATGGAACTAGACAAGACTCTTTTTTTCAAGAGGTTATATTTTATGAAAAAATGTAAATTGAGTAGAAGTGTGTACTTTGTATTTGAAATTAAATATAATAGTTATGTTGTAATTTTATATAACTATAAACCTGAAAAGATCCTCAATTTTAATTATTTATTTAATTCAATATTATGTAATGTTTTAAAGTCGGGTCCTCATATCAATGGTGTCACAATAATTTTCATGTGAGTGAGGATTTATGAAATATAATTATTGAGTGTGAAATCCACAAAGGTTGTTAACATTTTAAATGTGTTATGCAGAACATTATTGAGGATTGAAATCCAATGGATGTGATATTTTTTTCATTTGTATTGGTTAATTTGTTGTTGCGGTGTTTTTAGATTGATGACTCTTATTGGTATGTTTGTTCTGATCGAGATCTTGGCTTTCTTAATTTGTATTGTTTTTCACTATATTGATTCATTGGATATTTTTGTTGTAACTATGAGTGATTCCCCATTAGATTGTTTTCTAGTTGATGAACCTATGGATTTCATATTTGGTTTTGAATAGATAAATCCACCTCTCTTTTATGTTCAAGTGGATCCTGTCAAAGCAGACGAGTAGACATAGAAAATTTAAACAAAATATATCCAGTTATAGTTACTTGTAACATCCTAGGTAAATAAAGAATATGAAATTTTTATATATATATTAATATTTTTGATTTAAATATTAATTTTACATTAATGTTGATTCTAGGTCTGATAGCGTACTCGGCACACAACGAAAAGTTTCATTGAAATCATACATTGTTCAAAAGTTTGAGTTATATAGAAAAGTAATAATATAATATTATTATTTTAAATGGTAGTTAAAACCTAGTAATTTTATTGGGAGGAATTAATATAACTAAATACAATATTTGTAAAAATATTTGTTAAATGTTTTAAATTTTATCTAATAAGTTTTAAAGGCATTAAATATGAATGAATCAAATTTTAAGCATTAAAAACTCTAAAATTCTAAAATGTTTTTTACTGCCTTTGGATGGATAATCCTTATTAAATATAGTTTTTGTGACATTTTTTTTATATGTGAAATGATAAACTACTTCTTTAGAATCGGGAAATCAAAATATTCATTGGTAAATTTTTTGTATTTTTCTAATAAAGTTCATTTTTATGAATAGTGAAAAATACTACATTTTAAGTAAAAACTATATTTTAATCGAATTTATTTATATAGTTATGTTGAATTTAAATTTATTTTAAATCATAATGGGATTATATTTTATCCTTTTAATCCAAATTTGTTCATTACAAGTAATTTCTCTTTGAAATTTGACGAAAACACATGTCAATCTCCAGGTAGGTTTTACATTTAAAAATAGACTTTTTGATATTTATAACATGAATTATTTATAATTTAATTTCATCAAGTTCTATTTTCTGAATATGGAAAACATTATTCCATATTTGAAATCAAGTTGTCCAAATGGTGTAAATATTTATCTGTCTTTTAGACATTATGAATAGTAACTTTAGTAAATATTTTATTTACCATTGTTAAAGGGTAACTCTGTGAAATAAGGTAACAAAATAATATTATAATAATATTAAATTACCATAACATGTGTTCTAACCCTATTGGATGATAATTTTCTCACCATGGGCATCCGAGGGTCGATTTTGAGACCCCATGGTGCCACTTGTTAGTGAAAATGAGATTTTATAAAAATTAACTAAAAGTTATGGAAAATGTAACATAAACATACATCTTTTAATAAAACTATTTATATAATGAGATATATATGTGATCCATTCATATATAAATAGTAATTAAAAATCTTAAATGATTTACTAAATCATGGTATTTTATTCATAAATTTTAGACATCAAATAAATAAAAAATTTTATGACACAACAGTGATGTAGTGATTACCTTTATAATGTATGATTTTAATAAATTAGATTATAAATATTAAATTAAATTTATTTTGAAACATTTTATGCCATCCATGAATTTTATGGATGATTATATCTTGTTATATTTGAATTAATGTATGTTCTTTAAATGAATCATGTTTATATTTATTTTTTAAACGTAATCATTTGAATAGTGTATAAATGAAAATAAATGAGTTTTAATATAAAAACTACTTTATTAAATGATAAAATATTCCTAAAAATAATTGATTTGCCCACATCCCATATATGATGTTTAAAATTTCATTAATGATCGATGTTTGGGTCTCGTTTCATTTTATAGAAAATATATTAACATGGTTCTGTGAATATAAAAGAGGACACGGTAAAAGAAAAAATAGATAACAAAAGGTTAAAGCTAAAAGAAATTTTTAAGATAATCCTCACATTATTATCTAAATATATGAGTTCATGACCTATTTAAATCAAAATACCTTTTATAATAAAATAATACATTCCAACAATCCTAAAGAGACTCTCCTCTCTCTTATAAAAATGCACCACCTATAACCCATTACACAAACCTATCAAGCACCTTGGCCCATCCAAAATCAACTCCATGAATCTCTCAAAATCCATCTCTTTCTCATAGAAACATTCCTCTAGGAATAAATCAATTCAATAATTCTTTTTGGTTCAATCCAAAGGGAGTTATCATATTTAAGCGTAACACCATCTCTGATGTTCTTTTTTTTCATTCTACACTTCATATGCGCATCATATGATATGTTTACATAAATAAATATTTTATAATCAGTATACTAGGTTTTTTTATGAGACGTATTCAAACTACAGTTACACACACCTCCCTCTAATGGGTGTAGAACATATTGTTTATGGAGATGGTGAATTGTTGTCTCATGAAACAATAATTGTTCTATCTTCTCCTACCACCTATCATGATAGAAATTTTTATGGAACTATAATTATATATGATATATAAGATTTTATATCTCTATTCTTCTGTAATTTTCATTTGTAACATACCGTTATTCTCTTCATGTTCTATAAATACAATAAATTCATTTGAAGAAGTGTGGAATTCATCTTCCTCAAAGTTATATGACTCATTCATGACATACTTTGAAAATATAAAGGATGGTGTTAATTAAATTAAGTGATGTATATAAAATATAATATTATACTATAATTTTAATAAACATATGTATCATTTTGTTTTCATTCATCAAAAAATTGAAAATTGAAATGAAAGTAGCATTCACGCGTAAATATGGCTTACTGTTTCCATGAATGGTTCATTTAATTTTCATGTACACAAAAAATATGGAAAATTATAAATACATTTATACTATATATATATATATATTATATTTTATATATAAATCATGAATATCAATTTTGAGGAAATAGAAATTTTACCAAAAGAACAATTTGTAATGATAGAAAAATAATTTTTGACTCTATTACCAATCATCGACAAAAAGACAGATATAAACTTGAATAATTATATTATTATTATATAAAGGTAAAAATTTATATAAAAGGTATAATAAACGTGATAGAGGATTTGAATGATTTATAATTATCTTATGTTTATTATTTAATGAGATAAAGAAAGAACAAGACAAGTCGGACACAAGGTAAGTGAACCTTACACCCTTATCTTTTCGTCATAGACCTCTTTTACATTATTTCCTTAAATTTCAATTTAATATTTTGGGATATGTTCTTATATATAGTTATTTTTGTACATTTTATGTCCATGTGATGATATACCCTTTCCCCTATCCTCAACTCATTTAATGAATTTTTATGTGAAGTCATTATACTGCCAAATTTTTGTAAGGGAACATCTTAACCTAATTTCAATTCATTGGGTTAAAATTATACTTCTTCATTATGTCACTCTATGAATTTCAGTGAATTAAATATGACTGTTTTACACTTAATACACACATATATTTGGTTTATTAATATTTTTGACTTATAATTATTTCATTGATTTATCCTTATTATAATGGTACAATCTTGGTAAGGGACTTTGTTTCAATCTCATTTCATTGAGGAATACTTAAATTTATACACAAAATTCATTTGTATGTTGTATAATAAACTCCTTTTACTTTTTACATTTATTGAAATAGAATTTTTTCACAAATCGTATTACTAAACTACAAAAAAATGTTTCTTTTATATGTATGCAATGAAAACAACCTTTCTTCCTCCACGAGCGTTATTTGATATTTGTATTTCTTAACAAGATGTAATGTTTTTAGAAAGATAGAAACATATACTATTTTTACATATTTTGATATTGATAATGATATTTATAATGGATTGACTATGTCAATATATTGAAATTTTATATTGTGATTGAAATGTGGAAATTTGGTCTCTCTTTTATGCTTGATCATGTGTTATTATTAGGTTCTGGTTTGTGGGAATTGTTTATGAATACGTGTAGTTTCATGATAATCCTAAGGCTGGTGAGATCGACATAACCCTCCATTGCATTAGGTAATGTTAAAAGGTAAACGTTAATTTTCATCCTAACCGATTTAAGAAATATACATTGATGGGAATTCCAAATGTAACTACCTATGTAGAAATTAAAGCTATAATGTAATTATGTTATGCATGCCACAAGTTAAATTTATGATTTATGATTTCTATCTATTATTTTTAATTATTATGATTACATGTTAAAGAGCTTATTTTTTGTATGTATTATTGGAATAATATTTTCTATCTTTATTTTATAACACTTATTGAGATTATTATTCATGTTGTCTAAAACATAGAACTAAACATGATTCTTTTTAAAGAGTTTATATTTTATTAAGAAAATGGATACTGAGTAGAAGAGTCTAAATGTAATATTCAAGTTATTATGCATATGATATGACCGAATTATATAAAAATATAAACATAAAAAGATCTTCAATGTGAATTATTATCTTAATTCAATGATTATGTAATGTTAAGGCTATGTCCATAAAGATGGTGTTAGGGGTCCGTTTAGATACCTTAATAGGTTAGGGATTCATTTATGCATAAGTTACATAACAATATTGGTTAGTATATTATAAATATTCATTATTAGATTAGATAAATTGAATGAGTTTAACATAACTTGAAGAAGTATATATTAGTTTTTATTATCCTCATAAGATAATATATGAGTATTTTACAAATATACTCACACTGACCTTTTCAGTTTTAATAAATGGAAAGATCTTGTAGGAACCAATGTAACTATGGATGTGAAGGATGTGAGGGAAGCTATGGTGGTTTTCTGAATGTGAAACCAAATGAAATGTGAGCTATAATGATAGGCCTTGTGGTTATTCACAACCAATAATATGAAGTCATGATTGAACACTACAACTTTGGTGATATTTATAAGGCACAATATATGTGAGAAATGAATCCCAATGGATGTTTATGTAATAACCATAAAGTAATGTATATTCAAAAAAAATGTGTCAAGGTTGTGAAAAAAACTCCTAGGAAAATTCTTCATATGGATAATAAGATGTTTTAGATGAGGCAATGAGGTTTATAAATAAGTAACCTTCCATTGAAAAATGAACCATCATGTTGACTTCATGATGGGGGAAGAAGTTATTTCTGAGGGAGCAATTGAATGTTTTAAATGTGGTGTGCCTGGTCATTATACAAATATATTTCCTAAAATGATGTTTCATGAATGGGATTAGCATGATCAGAAACATATATGGTTACCAATTCCAAATTCAATTCCAATTGAGGATGAGGATACTGAAACTGACCAATGAAAGGTATAGAATATTTATTAGATGATTTTTTGACATTATTGAATCATTGTAATTGATACATTATTTTTTTATAGGAAATATGACTTATGAAATAACTTAGAAAAAAATGATTAATTGATCACGAAGAACACTAAATGAGTAAGAACTATAAATATAATGTATTTAGAAGATATGGTAGATTTTAGGATGATGGAATGGATAAATGTATTAAGGATCTTCTGATGATCAGATTATTTTGAATGACTTTTTCTATTATTTATAACCCTGATGTTTGGTATGTGAAAATGTTATTCAAGGAAAGATTATGTTTTCTTTTGTCGATATTGTTATAGAGAACCATTTGGGTTTTTGTGATCCTTGAATTTAAGGAAATGACATGTTATCACTTTTTAGGAAGAAAATGAGAAGTATGAGAGAACATCTGTGGTTAAAATATGTAATGGTTATTTTGAGGAACTTACCTTATTTTTTAGGATGTTATTAAATTATATAATTTTTGAAAAAAGGAAAACATGATAAACATGTAAAAAACCATCATGTTAGACAAAGATACATGAATTGAACCTACAACTAATGTGATATTTGGATTTATCGCATACAAGTGGCCTACGAGAATCTCCTGGTTATTATGACAGATTATTTTTTAAGTTAAATGATTTTATGGATCAATAATAATATGATTTGTGGATCATATGTTTTGTCAAATGCATATCCTTACTATAGGAAAACGATTTGTTGATTATGTGGTATATGTTATATTGGAATTAGTTCTCTCTTTTGGGAACACTATATGCTTAAGGGAAATAGAATACTATGGGATCTCATTTGTGGTCTTATTGTTGAAATCTTATGTTGGAAGAATTTTTGTTTTATTGTGGATATATGGCTATTCGGGTTATTTATGTAAATGATTAACATATCATATACATGATATGATTAGGTTAAATATTTTTTAGTAAGATACTTTAATAGTAGTTGATGTTATTTGTAGAAAAATGTTAAAATTTATTCCAAAAGACTATTGGATCAAATGTTTATAAATTTTGGGTTTCAATCATAGTTTAGATTATATTGAATAATATCATGGAAATTTTTTTATTGAATGATCTTTCTTGAACATTGGGTTTTGATTTTTGAATTTTGGATAATATGAGTAGTATTTTTTTATAAATGATTGTCCTTTTGGGGATTATCTCATATCTTACTAACCAGTTTTGTTTTGGTTAATGTATAAAAAAGGGGAAATATATTGTTCATATTATTGTATTAAGTGATTTTATAGAACATGATTCAAGCAATTTTGATGTGACAAATTCATATTGAATACTCATCATTTGTATAAAAGATTAGTTAGTGGTTTTTAGATAGTTATCATTCTCATAATCATGTTTTCTATCACTATCCATCGGAATTCGAAACACAATATCTCTTCCTTATACATATGTTATTACATGGGTTCCTAGTATGTGTTATCTTGGGGGACCATTGAACTTATATTTACATTGAATAAAGTGATAGTTTTATAGATCTTTTTCTTATGTGGGAACTAAAATGAATTTTCCATGACCAATTTTAATATTGTGAGGACACAATTCCCAAATGGGGGGAAGAATATAACATCATAGTTTAATAAAAAATATGAAATTTTCAAATTTATTACTATTTTTGACATAATTATTAAATTTACTGTAAATTTTATGAAATGTACGATAGTGTACTCAACACGTAACAACATTTTTTTTGAAATCTTACATTGCACAAAACATTGAGTTATACTGAAAAATAATAATATAATATTATTATATTTAATAGTAGTTAATGTCTAGCCATTGTATTCGAATGAATTAATAGATCTAAATACGATATGAGTAAATTTTTTTCTATATGTTATTTCTTTTATCCAATAAGTATTATAGGCTTAAAATAAGAATGAATCCAATATTAATCATGAAAAACCCTTATATTTTTAAAATGGTTGTTTCACCACCTTTTCATGGAGAACCCTATCTAAATCATGTTTTTCTCACTTTTTTATATTCATTTTGACAAAATAATATTTTTCTTTAGATATGGGACATCAAAATTTAATTTTGGTAAATTATTTATATTTTTATAATAAATTTCATTATTTAATGAATAGTGAAAATACATCATTTTAAGTTAAAACTATATTTTTGGTTTTTACAACTAGAATTATTTTTTAATTAATTTTTGAAACATCTAGGTTTCAAATTTGGAAAAATGTTTTCCATATTTAAAATCCGAAGTTCCAAATTGTTTAAATAGTTAACTATTATTTTTAGACACTATGAATAGTAATTTCAGTAAATATTTTATTTATCATGGTTAAAGGCTAAATCTAGAAAATATGGGTAAAAAATAATATTATAATAATATTAAATTACCCTAACACAAGTACTAAACCTATTTTATGATACATTTCCAACGATGGGCATCCTTGGGTCGATTATTGGACCCCATAGAGCCACTTGTAAGTGGAAATGATATTTTATAAAAAATAATTTAATGTAATAGAAAATGTAACATAAACATATATCTTTTAGAAAAATAATTTTTATATGGGGTTGTATAGGTGATATTTCCAACTATAAATATTTATTATAAATCTTAATTTTTATCAAATATCATGGTATTTTATTTATAATTCATAGGTATCAAATAAATAAAATTAACTAATCACATAGTGGTGATGTAGTGATTACCATATTAAGGAATGATTTAAATAAATGATATTATAAATTTTAAAACAAATTTATTTTCAAACTTTTTCTACCATCCATGAATTTAATGGATGATTATAGATTGATATATTTTAAATAAAGTTGGTTTTTGTTGACGAGATCATATTTTTATAGATTTTTTAAAATTCCAAATAGGAATAGTTTATAAATTGACATAAATGGGTTTTTAAAATAAATACTATTTTATTAAATGATAAAACAATCCTTAAAATCTATGATCCGTCCAACTAAGATATGTGATGATAAAATAGTCATTCATGGTCAATTTTTGGATATCTTGGAATCTTATTGTATACATATTAAACACATATTATGAATTTATAAGAGGACATGGTAAAAGATAAATTAGATAACTAATGGTTAACACTAAAAGATAATGTTAATTTAATGCCCTAAACATTCCAAAAAACCCATTAGCGGAAATGATTTAAAAAAATAATTACCATATCTTAAAATTAAATTAGTTGGCGAAATTTTAAAATAGAAATTCATTTTATAATAAAATAATTCTTTCAAACATTCTTAAGGATCCCCAACTCACACTTATAAAAGGCCACCACCTCTTACCCCTCACACACACACCTATTAATCCCATAAGCTCATATAAAATTAGATAAATTAATCTGAAAAAATCCCCCTCGTCCTCCTATAATATTTCCCTAATGAAGTAGGTGATTCAGGAAATTTTTTTGGTTCAAACCAAATGGAGTTACCAGACTAAAAGGTAACATCTTCTCTCAAGTTATTTTCTTTTATTTTTATTATCTACTCCCTATGCTCTTCATAATATTTTTTACTAAAAAACACCAGTACCCTCAATATACAAGTCTTTTTTATGAGAATGATTATAACTACACTTACACAAAACATCATCTAATGGGTATAGAATATACTATTTTTTAGGACAACAAACTACTACCTCACGAAATGATGATTGTTCAATCTTCTCCTACCACCTATCACGGTGGACATATTGATGGAAAAACAATTATATATGATATGTATGACATATATTTCATCTATATTATTATATAATTCTCATTTATAATATACCTTTATGCTCTTCATGTTGTATAAATATGATAATTTCATTTGAGGAAGTGCAAACTACTGAACCCTCTAAGTGATATGACTCGTTCATTCTATACATAAAACATATAAATAATAGTGTTAATGAAATTATGTAACGTATATAAATTATGATATTATACTATAATTATAAAATACCTATGTATCATTTGGTTTTGATTACTTTAAAAAAGAAAAAATGAAATGAAATTAGCGTTCATGTGTACATATGGCTTACCGTCTTCAAGAACGATGCATTTCATTTTAATATATCCCAATGATATAAAATATTATAAATTCATATATACGTGATATATATTATATATATTATATAAATATAATTAATATAATTCTGAATATATGTGAAAATTTTCCAAATCGACAATATGTAATTATAAAAAGTTCATTTTTTTACTCAGGTAAAAACCATTGACAAAAAGACCGATATGAACATCAATAATTATATGATTATTATAGATAAATATTATGTTATATAAAAATAGTAATAAACATGAAAAAGTTTCTTAAGCTAGTATAAATAAAATAAATTTTATTTTTATGGATATAAATAATGAACAAGACAAGTCAGACACAAGTTAAAGGAACATTCACACATTTTTAGTAAAATATTCTTTTATGATATGTATTTAAATTTAAATTTTTAATTTTTTTATATGTTCTTATATATAATTATTTCTTTACATTTTACTTCCATGTGATGAGAGAACCTTTTCTCTCTCATCAACTCATTTTATGAAATTTTATGTAACGGTGATTGGTTGTAGAATTGTTTTAAGGGAACATCATAACCTAATTTCAATTTTTGGGTTTAACCTATACATAAAGATTATATTGGGATATGAATATGTGTGAATGACCTTTGATTGTTTAACAGAAAATATCAACTTATATTGGTTGTTTTTAAATTATTCACACAAAATTATGTCAATGATTTATCCTTAATATAATGGAAAATATTTGTAATGGTCTTCGCCTCAATATCCATTTATTGATGCATACTTCAGTTTATACACAACTTTCTTTTATACACTCTATAATAAACCCCATTTAATTTTATACTTTTGTTCAAACAGAATCTATTTGTATGAAGTGTTTTGCTGAATGAAAAATTGAATGTTTCTTTTCAATGTACCTGAAAACAATGACCTTTTCGCTACCGCAAGCATTATTTGATATTTGACTTCCTCATTAAGAGAAAATTTATTTTAATGAAAATTAAATACCATATCTACTTTTTATATATTTTGGTATTGAGAATTGTTTTTATAATAGATTTATTTTTTCAATATATTCAATTGTTATATTGTGAAAACAATGTGGAAATGATATCATTCCATTATACTTATTCATGTGTTATGATTATGTTTTGGTTCTTAAGAATTTTTTACACAAACAGGTGGTTATGTGATAAACCTAGGGTGGGTGAGCCCAAGATTGTCTCCAATTAATTGGTTAATGTGGGGGAGGTAAATGTTAATGTTTATCTTAAGATATTTATGAAATATACTGTGGTGGTTATTCTAAATATAACTCACTATGTTTCTGTGAATGCTACAATGAAAGTATGTTATGGATTCCCCATGTAATATTTATGAATTATGATTTCTAAGTGTTATTCATAAATAATATGATGTCATGTTAAAAGGATTATGTTTTGTATTTATTCATTGAAAAATGTTTTGTTTATTTATTTTATATCACTTAATTTTGTTTTTATTCTCATACCATGTTTTTGAAAAGTTTTCCACAAGAAATAAAGATGAATAGGGTCAAGGATGGGATTAAGGAAAATTCATGATGTCTAAAACATGGAACTAGACATGTTTATTTTTGAAGTGTTTATATATTATGAAAAAATGGATACTGAGTAGAAGTTTCTACAAGTAATATTCATATTCTTATGCATAATTTATGACTTAATTCACTAATGCTCTAAATATGAAATGTTCCGCTATTTAAATTATTAGCATAATTCAAAGATATTGTAATGTTTGAGGCCAATAACATAAAATACCTATGTTTCTGAAAGAAAAACATGATACCATAATAATCTAAGGTCTGAAATGGAACTGGTGGAAGTTCGTGTCTCGAAAAAATACATGGGAAGATCATACCATGGAATTCATCAATGATTTGTTCATATAGAGTACTTTTCATGATGAGTGTTTTAATGAAACAAATAAAGTTGTGTTATATACATGACGGTGATGTTTTAGTTTGGAGTTATATCATCACATTGTGGATAATGTTCCATATGATCTATTGTATTTTTTGGACAAATCCTTGATGGTTTAACATTTCGAATATTGGATTCTCCCAATTCTGTCGTCAATGGTGTCAAAGATCGACTTAACCTATTTTACCAATGTGGTGAGACAAGATCATTGTGTTGAATCAATGATATCAGAAGATTTCGTGATGGGTTTCCTTAATATAGAACCTATAATAAGTGAAGCGAATTCAAGTACGATTATAAGAAAACATACTGAAGACGGTGGTGTTTCTCATGGAAGTAAGAGATCTTTAAATATTTCATCAACCTCCTCTATCTGGATGGTTTTAGGAAGTGACATGAAGCCATTTGTAGGAGTACATTTTAAATTTTTATTGGTTTAAATTCCCATTCCTTTGTAACATTTCATTCTTATAAGGAGGTTGTTCTTAGTGGTTATCTCTTCTACGCATGATGTAAGGGGATATTGTGGATCTCCTGAGAATTCTTATTTTAGTGAAAGTGTTTTATACTTTCTTGAATTCATAATATATCTCTTTTTTAAATAAATTTTCCTCCCATGTTTATCTTTTAAATTCATTTCATTTTTATCAATGATTTAATGGTTCTTTTTATGTGGAAGGAAATGATTCAAACACCAACAATCATACCATATTACCTGAAGTGATGTTGTCACTAGTCAGAAATGATAGGTGTGTGAGGGTCTGAGATCTTAATTCATATTCATTGTAGGAATGGGGTATATTTAAGGATATTTTTCGATGTTTTCTTTATTATGGATTAACCTCTCTTTAGTTTGATCCATTTTTTATAGGTCCCCTAAGGTGGGGGTAGGTGGTCTATGTGGGAATGTTCTGTGTCACATCATGTTGTGTTATTCTATGTTATCATGTGTAATCTATTTAACTTCTTGGTTCTTAATGGTGGGTAGACTTACCACAGGTCCCATTGTAACTTATTTTCGATGTAATCAGTTATTGTTGTTTTCTTAGAGACAGTATCCCATTTTGTACTCTCTTATTGTGTATTCTTATTGATTTTGGATGTTATTATAGAGGGAAGTGGCTTTTTTTGTTATTGATTTCATGATCTTTCATGTATGGGTGAATGTTGGGATCTCTTTGAAGCATGACCAATGTTCAAATTCCATGATATTTTTTGGAGGTTCAGGCTTTATATCTAATAGTTTTCAAGGATGTGGTTATATTTTGAAAATTGATTTTAGGAAATATGTGTACGTTTAGTTCCGTGGAGGTTGATATGTTTTTTTCAGGTGGTTGGATCATGGAAATGTGGAAATCCATAGAATTCGATCAATAAACAAGAATAAATTGTGGATTTTTCAGGGAAAAAAATCATTAATCTCCCAAATAATTGTCACTCATGGATTTTTATTTTTGATCACTGATGTTGTCTATCCTTCTTCATTGAATTTTTCTCTCAAGTGTTAGGGGTCATGGTGTAAGATTTTTCTGGGGGGTTTTCCCTTAACACCCAGTTTGGGAAACAATTGTTGGATGCTACAGGAAACTGTACAAGTCATAGAGTTCATAGGGTAGAGAAAACATAACCCACACACACTTAGTGAAAGCCTTATTAAAAAATATGAGAAGACAGTGCCTCAGGATAGAACCATTTCGAATGGTTTTCTCTCGGTATATAAACCATGTGACCAAACCATTTATGATCCTAGGTTTTTCCAGTATAGGTAACAAATTTGATATATAGATTTTTAAACCATGAGTCCAAACCATACATGCTACCATGATCTAAAAGTTATTGAAATCACAACTCTAACCCTTTAGGATTTTAACCCCAAATTTTGTATATCTCAGTCTAGTTCGTCTAACCATAGGGGTTCTTCCACCATGTTATTCAAGCTTCCTCATCCCTCTTAAAGTGAATATATTTTCTTTCATCTAGGTTCTTTGCCAGATATTGAAGGTAAGTATCATCCTCTCTTCTCGCACATACGCGTTCTTCAATTTAGTCTTGAGATATTCTTCTTTATAATCCATGAGAACCTAGTTTTTTTTGTTTCCCTTCGTTTATGTTAGGTGATATTTTCATTTATGGTTCTTTTTCATAGAACATATATATTGGAGACCTCATGGTATGATTTTGGGTGTGCATTGTTGAAGAACTGTGATATTGATGTCAGTATCAATTTTAAAATATATTTTTACATTAAAATTCATTGGTTTCTTACCAGTCACATCATCCTTATTAGTTAAATAGTGTTTTGTGACTATTTCAATGAATTTTTTGTTTTTAAATTAGTAATTTATCACTTTTTATGTGATAAATGACATTGTTTTATTAATTGTTTCTCAAATAGTGATTGATAAAATATCGAGTTGTCTATTGAATATGTTTTTATGGATTCTAAACCATATATTTACATTTTAAATATATTTGTGATGTGTGAAATGATGTAGTGTGTTTGTTTAATTGGTATAAAATATGTTTTTTCACATTTAATGTGTATTTCACTATAAAAATATGGTTTGACTTGTGGTTGTGGTAACTGACCCATTTATAATTTTAATAAAAAATGGATTCACATAAAAATATTACAATAATATTAAAAATGGGATTTTTTAAAATGGTTGCGAATTGGGAAATAGTGTATTCATATCTTTTTGGAATGGTTATTTAGTTTTTTCCATGTCATGATATATTAAAGAATGTTTGAAGCCGATTTGGAATTTTTCAAATTTAGTGAAAATAATTAATATTAAAACTCTTGTTTGAAAATAATTTTTTCTTATTTAGGTAACTATTGAATGGGTGTAATTTCATTCATTTGAAATGTTGATGACCCATTTACTATCTGAGAAATGGGAGATCCTTGTAGTGTAATACCTTAAAATCTATGAGTTGAATGGATGGTGATTGATCAATGGGATGACTAGGTGGTTCCTTTTGTGTGAATTTTTTTTTATATTTGCATGTGATTGGATGATTTGATTGCATTGGTGGGCTATACCAATTTGTACCCTTGAAATAGAAACATATCATTGTGGAAGAAAATTTTAAGGACACTTGATGCATGAGCTAGGTTACACACTTACTATTGGACCATAATAAGGGATATTTGTTATTATTTCCATGGGATTAGGACCCACATTCTATGCCATGTGGTGTGAGGGTGAGCATATTAGGGCATTTTATTTCATAGAGTAAGGCATTATATTCCGGATGAGTCATCATATATTAATATCTTATGGATTATTCATGACCTCCTTAGTTTATCCCATTTCTATTGGCACCTAGTCACTTATGGTGGATGATTGAGATGAACAATTTCTTGGTTACCCTTATTCACTAATCCTAATTTAAATTATATTGTAATTATTGTGATGTTATCACATGTGTTATCTTCTTTGGGATGTGATGATTTGGGTTTTATAGGTTCATGAAAAATTATTCTTCTAATAAATGATTTATACTCTCTTGTTTTGGGTTTTTTTTGAAAGCATCACTTCCATCATTGAAAAAGTAAATTTTCACTTCTACGAAAAGAACATGGTTTTGGAAATAGAAACGTTAAATTTTCCATGATTTATTTTGGAGTGGAAAATGTGTTGAGTGAATTATTTTTATAAATTGTATTTCAAACATGATGTTGATGTTTTTTTATTTTAAAGGAAGTGAATTGGGAATGGATTTGTCCAGGAATGCCTACTACATTTTTATAATTACACATATATTTCACTATTTCTTTTTTCATCTTCTATAAAACATTTATTTAGTTAGATCACCTAGGTATATGGTTGGTTATTGATCGGTGAGTGAGACATTGGGTCACATTGAGATGTTTGGTTTTTTAGTGTAGTTTTCATTGGTTGTTCAGTTTGTTGTGTACATTTTAGATTCTTGTATGAAGATGTTTATCTTGGATAATTATATATATTAGGCTGATCTATTTTGTTTTTACTTTTTATTTTATTTACTTATATGTGGATAGGTCATTTCATTAGATACTCTTTTCAATCATGATAGTAGTTTTCATCCCATGGGGATCAAGAACACCCTTTAGGACATGTTGTGCACCATCTCGAGTGACTAGTTTGTGGTCAAAAATGGTTGGTTCAGGATTTTTCACTCTGTAATTTTATTTATAATATACTCATTAAAAATACATATAAATAACTATAAATTTAAACAATTATTGTAGGAATACAATGGTTTGTTAAAAATAATTATATGGATGACATTTAATTTACCATTAAATGATTTTATCTTTATTTACACCTATATTATAATAAATTTTTTTATTAATCATTAATTTTATTAATGAAGATATTTCGAAAAATATTATTAATTTTTTTTATTTTAATTCCTAACTGAAAAACCTATGGCTTGGTGAAAATGTTTATATTTAAATAATAACATGTAACAATTCATTGAAGCCTTATGTTTAGAATAACATAAGGTATCAAATATATAACATAAATAAATATATTCCCAAATATCATGGAGTCACACTCTACCAAATACATGAATTGTTTCTTCAATTTTGTATCTTAATCTCAATTAAATAGATTGAAAACATTTTATAAAATCAATTATATATGAAAAAAAGATCATAAAATTAGAAAATAGTTTACTAAATAAAAATCCATTTTGGAAAATCCACATCATAACAAGAGATAATAATAAATCATTTTGAGAAAAATGGAAGTCTAAAATATATAGGTCCTCATCAATAAGGCATAATCCATTTCCAATTCATGGAGATAATTATTATGAATTGAAAATTCAGATGAGGAAGAAAAAATAACTTCTGAATAATATTAGAGAGTGATAGAGAAAATGATAATGGTAATGTTAATGAACAAAAAACAATACCCAGTAAAGTAAAAAAGACTATAAATTCAATAAAAATTATGTTCAAGAATTAATTTTTTTTATTTTATGATCCTTTTTATATATTTGATGGGTTATTTTACCAATAGGGTAGATAACCTATGAATATATATATATTATTTATTAATTTCTATTTAATATGAACAATTAATATGTTTGTTCTGCTTCAATAAATTCTATAATATACCTCATATTGTACACTATAAAAATAATATTCATGATCACATTTTATTCCATGAAGCACTAAAACAAACTTCTAAAAGATCATACAGTCTAAAAAGTGTAATAATTTATTCCTCAAATATTTAGACATTTATAAGAACTTTGATAATTAATTGAATTTTAGATAATATCTAATTTGAAAAAAATACTACATTAATCATAATATCCTAAATTATAACACCCAATGATAGAGTATGGAAATTTTAGAGTTCCCCATATTGATGTGACCAACAGGAGGTGGGGGTGAATTAATGGTCATGTTTTGAAAATTCAACTCATTCTATATTTAACATCTTGAGCATATTAATGATATTAACAAAAATTATTTCTTATAGGCCCCCATTATTGTATAATAATAAAGACAATTGATTGGGACCCAATGATTTATAATTATTGATATTAAAGCATACACTTTTCTGCATTAGTTAGACACCCCAAAAAAAATTCACTATGAAAAAAGATCCTCAAAAAAACTATTCCAATATGACCAACACAGAGTCTCTCTATCCCCCCACCCCTTAAACCACTAATCAAAAGTTATGCACAATTTCCAGCACCAAATAGAAGTCTTCTATAGTTATTTAGTATTAATACACATCTATACAGTTCATCAATCTTCCGAAAAATAATCTTCCTAAAAGAGTTTATGGATTTGGTCTCAACATGTACTTTTTAAATATTTTTATTTTTGGGTTTTTCATTACTATTCATGGAACTCCTTCAAGAACAATCATGTTATATATTATCCTAAAATTCATTTAATACTCAATAAAATAACATTTTCAATTTCCTTGATTAGGTTAACCATCATATCAGGTCAATATCGATTTCATGAGATATTTCTATATTCAATTATATCCCCTTCGTATTTAATACATTTATCACACACACACTACATATATATACTAAAAAATAAATACTAAATATCATTATTAATCTATCAAAATGAATATATACATATTTTAACTATAGAAATCCCACAATCTTTTGTATCATGTTGTTCTCATTAAAATTGGTTCTAAATATTTATATATTCATCCCACTTTTTTATCAAATTAATATAACTTTAAATATTCATTTAAATCACTGGGGACTCGATCTTTAATATTATCACATGCTATTTATAAATCTCCACAAACTCTATACTTACATTAAATATCACTATATAGATACATCAATTTATCTATTTTCTCCATGGTGTATAATTATCCAAATTATAATTTTCACACACTTTTAATGATATATATCCATATTAATATAATGGAATCCACTAAAATAGTTCTACATTAATAACAATTTACACTCAAAATTCAGTACTA
The DNA here is from genome assembly GCA_963277665.1 of Viscum album. Taxonomy (NCBI): domain Eukaryota; kingdom Viridiplantae; phylum Streptophyta; class Magnoliopsida; order Santalales; family Viscaceae; genus Viscum; species Viscum album. Next base: position 1,777,183,549 of record OY728165.1, on the reverse strand, counting down.
TGAAATTGTTCTAGGATGTATTATTTCTTCTCCTATTATGTAGTTTCTCTTTTACAGTGTAATTGTCACTATAAATAAATCTCAACCATCTTCTGTGTTGAATGCCTTATCATTATGGATTGTGAATATAATCATAGTATAAACATCATAACGATCAATTTCATGGAAAATTATAATGATTAATCCTTTTAATCATAACCTTGCGTGAGATTGGGAAACTCAACTTTATATATATCTGGTTATTTTATTACCCATATAATTGTTGTAGTCACTCTTTTATGGGCATTGTAAAATTATGTTTACATATTACATATTCTATGGACACCCTTACATTGTAAAATAATTACCCTCTTATGAGAATCATATACCATTATATATTGAATCATTTACCAATACATATGTATTATAAACAACAAATTACCCATAAAAAGTACCTTTTTAGATTTATATAACATCATTGTTAATTTACATGTAAATTATATTGGCCTTAAAAAGTTAATGTAAATCATTTCATACTATTAGAATAGTATCCAGATACCCAAAAAAATCTATTGTTACCCTTACATAGGTAGTGAATTACATTCATGTATCATGGGAAACATGCGATTTACCATTATGCAGGTAGTTTAATTTAAGAAATACATTTCCATGACTCACCAATTTATCACAAAATTTACTAGGGCCTCCTAAAACACAATAGCCTAAATCCTAAGAACATTCATTTTATAGATGATATATTGGACAATTACACTATATAAAAAGCACTTGTATTTAGGTTCCCATAATATTTGAACAACAATCGGTATATATCTAATATGAATTGGTCATGAATGAAATACAATTCCATTCGATGAATACTAAAAATTTCTACTAGAATCCCTAACTCAATAAATAAAGTATAATAGCTTAATGAAAAATAATGAAATAACAATTCTTAATAATATCCATATTTTCACTTTTTTTGATGATGTCTCTTTACATTTTTAATTTCAATTTGTGCGATCAAACATTCTCCCAGTCATTGACAATCAAATGTAAATGGAAATGCAAGGACTCTATCATATATTCATCTATCAATCAAGGAATTATGTATTATCTTCCCATTTTCATGGGAATGGATAATACCATACAGTTTTCATTGAAAAGTTATTTTGGTTGTTCTACTCTGAGTTATATGTGATTAACAGGGGAATAAAACAAGATAGATACAACCAAGGTTGTTTTTTCAGTCAATTAACTAACATGCATGGGATATCATGGTAATGATGTTTTATTTATCCACACTTGTGATGTTACAATATGAAATACATGATCATGTAAACAGTTTAGGAAACACAATATAATGTTCATATTAAATAGTATAACTCCACATTTATCTCATATTTTCATTAACAAACACTCAATATTAATTATCCAAATGATATAATTGAATCAATGGTACATTATTTGGTTGTAATAACTCAACCTTCATTTCTTAAATCTATCCATAATGTTGAAATTCACCATAATGTAGTATAATTATATATATTATTCTCAGTTTTCCACTCTTAAGTGATGGACACTTCATATTTTATTTCCTTATGAGTTTTAAACCATGAAACTCTAAGAAATAACTTATTAAAAAAATTTTAATGACGTGAATTCTTAAGACTTAACCATTAATATCTATTATGATAGTTATAACCACATAAAATAATTGTTTATAAGGAGAAAACATTAGATTTCTCAAAAATAATATTCAGTCTAACAGATTCCTCTTAACATGGAAAATTCATTTCATTAACACATATTTTGCGAATATATCAATATATTCAAGTATTTAATCTAATTGACTTTATTATCTTCATTGTCCCTGTGAATATTTGTTATTTGGGGATTTACATTTTATAATTCATTATTTGGGATATTAATATTTTTATAAATAGAAAATATCACATTATTTTTCACCACATATTTTTAATCCACTTGATTTCATTAATTTATAACAAGTTTTATGTCTTCCCCAAATGTTTAAGTCAATTTTAATTAGGCTCTCCAAAAAACAATGTACCCAGTCTTGACATTTTATGTGTTCTCAAAATCATTACATGAAATGCCTCAAGGTTACATTTAAAATATAATACCAATCAAGTCATAGGAAACCTCCCCTTCCAGCTACGTTATATATATTGATCCTATTGATCATATGACCTATAACATCCAAAAATATTAATTCAGTATATTAAATTTATTTTATATATATAAAAATGTTATAGTTTTATACATACATTTTCTCCTAATATATTTTTTACTCATATAATCATTGAAACCCCATTATTCCTTTCCAATTTTGTGACCATAAAATGTTATACGCGGCCTAATAGAATTGATGTCCCTTCTTACATTAACTACATCAAATCCAAAAAAACTTATTCTTTTATATAGGTTATAATAAAATACATATTTTTGATGTTGTTATCCTATTATAAGAAGAGACCAAATTTTTTTATCAGGTTGTTTCCTACATAGAATATTCATTAATTACCATTAAATGGAATACTACCTTTGAATTTTCATAGTAAAAAAATCCCTTATTTTTGTGTCCACATCTAAAATATTGAATAAAACATGTCTACTTTTAAGTTTATGTTGTGGATATTTTACTTTTTCACATTAAAGTTTCTTTTGATTGGATTGAATGATTCTCCAAATACTTCAACAACAGTAGTTATATATTCTATATACTTTTTCAAATCATATGGTACTATGATATATATGGGCAGTTTTTTATCTTGTTCTTACTCCATTTAAACTTGTTATTTTATAAGATATGTGACCATATTTTTTCTATATTCACTACAGAAGTGATTATTTACCTCATCAACATTAGATACTTTTTTTTTAATTTTTGGAACATAATTATGAACAAGAACTAGTTTAATTTCATTTTCAATAATATAATTTTATTTCCTAGGGAATTTTGTATATACCATTTATAATTATAATTTTTCATTTATCTCCCACATAATATTTGTCCCTTCTTCTAAATCATCACTACTAATTGATGATTTAGTTCATTTATTTACTCCTGAAAAGAAATTAACATCATAATCTAATGATAAACATGATGATTTATATTTATTTTTAATTCATAATAGATTTATCTAATGAATGGTGAAGTGATTGTTTATATTCATACCCCCTTTATGTTTATGATGAATATAATCTTCTAATTCTTATTCTCATTCACAAATCTTATTTAATGTAATTATTATAAAGCAATTCCATGATTCACAAAATATTAACTATTAGAGTAGTTTCATATTATTTCTTTTATATTCCCCACTTTAGAATCATTTTCATATAAGAGCACCAATTTAATTGAAATCATCATCATAATCTTTATCTGAGTCTCTAGATTATTCAAATAATACTATTATAACATTTAATTTTCACATGTCTTCAAAATAAATTTCATCGTTTACATTTTTCTTGAATGATGATACCTTTATTATCACAGAAACTATGATTATATTTTATATTTCATCCATTGTGAAATATTCAATTTTATCAAGATCAAATACATTGAAGTAATGTTGATCTAGAAAATCAGTCATCCATTTCAAGATAAGGATTAAATCCTCTTTCTTCTCACCAAATCCACAGACATTGATCATTAAATAATTTTTAATTGTAATGTAGTCATTAAAAATCGCATCATCATCCAACTTTATATCATTAAAATGTATTAACCAAATTTTAATTTTGGCTTCCTTTTATTTTCTATTATGTTTATACATCTTCATAATTTTCCCAAAAATTACGTTGTAGTGTAGAGACTAATGAACTCTATGTAAACCATTGATAAATTAGTACTTCTATATGACTCCAAATTTTAGTAATAATATTATGTTATAGACGAATAATTATTATTGGGTGAAAACCCCATTATGGAATAATATCTATCTTATTGGCCATGTGTTTGGATATATCATATAATATTATCCAAATATCTATGATAATTTTCCCCATAGAATATGGGAACAATTTTTGTAATGATTGAATTATAATTCTCAATCAATAAATAAATCTTCATTGATATTTAGATTGTTTTGTTGGCAGTAATATAACTTCTGGTACTTTAGGACTAAATAACCACTGAGTGGGGGGGGGGGAGAAATGGTCTTCTTTTATCAATAATTTTAGTTTCAAATTCAACCACTTGTACATGAAATGTTTCTTGATCAAATCAATGATTTATTATATTCTTTTCATTATGTATAGTTATAAAAAAATGGAGATTTAATCATATTGGTTTTAATGGTTTGGTATAAAATCCTACTACTTACTACACTAGTTTGATACCTCAATAAATATTCCCCAGAAATAAAAAAGTTCATACAACAACTGACCATTAAAATATTATCATAAAAGATTATTTCATTGTTAATATATGTATATCACTAACAAAAATATATAACCTTAACCCACTATAAATTTGAAGATATGTTGATGTATTTATGGTATATATAAATCTAGAAATATCAATAAATATCTAGATGAAAATAATCCTATATGATCCTACCTGCTCATGGTTACTTGTGTACATCTTCATGATCATCTGCCCGAGGTTATACCATTGCTTTTTTCAATGCTCTATCCAAATATTCCGGGATCTATATTTTTCTCATCTTCCTCATGTACATAGAAATATCAATTTTATGTACTCATGTATTTAAGTCATATTCAAATCCTCTTGATACTGATTACATGATTTTTTTATATATTCTCTCACGTAAGTTTTCTCAATGAATCTTAAATCACACACACACACACACATAAGTATATATATATATATATATTCTCAAAAATAATAAAGAATATTGTTATTATATTATCATTTTGAATATTTTCTTATATGAATTATTGAAATACCACGATCATCAATAGTAGGAACCCCTCAATCAAATTGATTCTTCTAATTTATCAATTGTTTTTTACTTTTTCCATTTTCTTAATACCGATTAAAATATTAATTTAAATACCATGATGTCTATGGATTAAATATTCATTCAAAGGATATATAAATATTAGGGTAATATATAATTCTCATATATATAACCACATCGATACTATGATGTGGAAATAATCCCCAATGTGTATCATTATCAAATTTCTCAAGATCAGACACTACATTTTTTGAATCATACTCTCTAAATCATAGAGACATTTAAAATTATGGTATGAAAAAAAATCCATACAAATCATTAATGTGTACAAATAAGATCCATAATACAAGATCAATTTGTTTAAGATGTTTATCTTTCATTACAATATCTCCATTGTCTTAAATACGATTCAACCATATTTTATAGTTCTTGACACACGTTTACAAGGTGTGAAGATTCTAAGAGTATCATCTTAACAAGTAAATCTATATTGAATGTTATACAACAACATATAATTTTATTTTAACACAAAAAGGATATGTAGATACATGGATTTACCTTTAAAAGACTATTTTTTACACTTACACATGATGTAGTTACTCTTATGATGTAATTGGAAATTTAGATTTTTCATTAAACAAACAAAAAATACCCATATGTATCTATTTAGATCCCATTATTGGAAAATACTATAACCATAAAAATCCTCATGTTTATCCTGACGTAGATGGAGTAAATAAAAAATTACCGATAATTTTTTTTACCATTATGCATTAACATCTTAAATTTAGGTATCATGTGGGGTACCATAACACATGTAATGTAAACAATATCTAACATGTAGAAATATTTTCAGACACCATTTCATAGATTGGGATAATCTTGTGTTGGTAATTAGTTACCATCACAAAACATTGGGAACATGAGATTTAACTACATGTAGGTAGTGCAATGTAAAAAAAACCATTATACAACTCACTAATTTATCAAAAAATCATCTTAGGATTTATATCACACCATAGTATCAATCCCAATTCCTTCAATTATTAATCAAATGTTCTAGAAATTTTTTCTACATCATCATATATATATTTTATATTTTAGGAAGATCAACACATAAATTATATGATATCTGAATATTATTGATTAAATATGATGTCCAATGACATTAAAGAAATCCCTAACAATTATCCATGTATAACAACTTAAATCACAAAAACATATTGACTCACAAAAAAAATAAAACTCCAGGGATAAACATATTTGATTAATAAATATCTTTAAAAATCTTCAAAAAAATATTCCTACCTGATTCCAACTCCAAAAAATTAGAAGAATTTGATAACATATTCTTCTGAGGGCAAATATACTTTTATATCAAAAAAATTGTTCAATAATAATTTCATACATTCAAAAAGTATATGTATTAATCATATGATCTAAATAATATTCTATTATTTTATATAAATGATTGAAATAGAAATAATGATAAAATAAAACAAATATACACCCAAATTATAATTCCAACCTTTTCATAAAATAAAATTCTATCTAATATAATATTATATCGGTTGACTTTAATAATAAATGTTCATAAAATAGTCAATATTTTAGAAAATAATTTTAATAAAATTATTACAGATTTACTTTTTATTCCCATGATTATCTATAACTTAACACATATGTTCATAAAATGGAATGACCATTTTATCCAAATTAACTATAATTAACTCAATATCAATAATCATCTTAACCCTATCGTTTATGATTATCTTTCATCATAAGCATAATATCTTCATTCCTTAATTAACCTTTTCACTAAAACAAAAGGCATACTTATGGGTTACAAATACATAAAACATTTATTAATACTCAACAAATGTATCACAACTTACTCCCATCACATTAAATATCAATAGTTGTAACACCCCGAGATTTAATGAAAAATATACTTTTTAATTTCATTAATGTCTTGTGTTGTACGCTACACCAAAAGTAGCTTACACAAAACGCATCCTTGACTTGCCTTGCATTACATGCAATCACGACCTTCCTCGATAGCATGTGTAGTACGCAATACCAAGTTTCACTAAACAATGATATGCTATATTATTAAAACTAGCCGTTATGAATAGTATTAACGACTTTTTGAAATTTTGTAATTTTTATTTTTCAAATTGGACTTCATTTTTGGATTCGTAATATCGAAATTATCTTAGGGTGAAATTTTGGTACTTTTTGGATAACATTCATATTCTGATGAATAGTAAAAATTACTAAATTTTAATTAAAAATAAATTTTTTTAATAGAAATAATTAATAGTGATAAATTATTAATTTGAGTGGTTTTAAAGTATATTTAGAATAGATTTTTACAATTTAATACAATTTTGGTCATTGGATGTAATTTCACATTTAAACCAGTTATAAACAAGTGTCAATCTTTTGATAGTTATTATCTCTTAAAAACACTCTATTTGTTTTGACGACAGGAACTAATTTTTAAATTAATTAATGCAAATGATATGTTCTGAATTTGGTAAAATAGGAATCATTTTTGATTTCATAATATCAAATATATCTTATGCCTAATATTTGGTATTTTTCTGGAAACTTTCATTTTTTGATGAATAGTGAAACCACTAAGTGTTTGTTATAAAACTGAATTTTTCATAAAACTTAATTTTACCGCTTTTGTGAGTGGAATTTCGAAAATCCGAGAGACACGGTTAATATGAAGTAATAAAATGTAATTTAATGAGAGGAAAATAATTTTTGGTGAATAATAACTTTTTACTTTTTTACCACGGTTACAAGTAAATAGGGTAATTAAGGGTAAAAATGATATTATTAATACCCTAACAGGTTTCCTAAATCTATTGGACAAGTTTAATTCGACCAAAACAACCTTAGGAATAAATTATGACCATTTAGGCCCACTTGGATTAGATTAGGACATTAATTATTAATTTATTTAAAGAAGGGTTAAAATAGTTAAAATCAATGTTTATGAAGTAAATCATTTTTAATATGGGGTTATACATAAGATAAATTCGACTATAAATATTAATTAGAAATATAAATAGATATCCTACATGATAGTATTTTTTTTAGAATTTTTAGACATCTAATGAATTAAATTATTTATGACGCAACGATGATGCATTAATAACCTTTTTAAGAAAATATTAACATAATTGATGTTATAAATGCCAAAATAAATGTAATTTGAGTTTTTTATGACTTAAACTAATTTTCTAGGTTAATATTTCATGGTATTGTTGATTTAAGTAACTTGGTTTGAAATTATCATTCTGTTATGAATTGCATAAAAATCATGTACCAAATAGTGTCAAAATTGACATAAATTAGTTTTTAAAAAAATATTATATTATTAATTGTTATTTTATTCCTAAAAATCTAAGTTTCGGCCAAATTACTTATATAATGTTATATATATTAATATTAAACAACTGTGGGTTCGTTTGGCTTGATATAGAAAGTTTATTAACCATATAGTGTAAGAAAACAAAAAGACACGGTAAAAGATAAATTATTTAACTTAGAGTTAAATATAATTGATAAGGTTAAAATAATAACCTGAACTTGTCTAAATCCGATTGTATGAGAGGCTTTCGACCCATCCCCACTTTAGCTTCGAAATAAGACCCTTTGGAACCATTATAAACCGAATTTGACCTTAATATAAAATAATATTTTGAGATTTTCCTAAGGTGCCGCTCTCCCCCCTTATAAAAGGGCACCTCCTCCCTCTTCTCCTCACACAAATTTGAGCATTCAAGCTCGGAAAACCACTGCCAAAATCTCTTCTCCACTTCCCTAGTATCATCCTAGAGGTCCTGGTCTTCTTCAAAGACCATCCTTAGTTCCTTAAGTGGAGATTAAGTGAAGGTGCGTCAAAAAAGAGGTAACGTCCATTACCGATCTTTTTCAATTTCTTTCTTCTTCAACTTCTTCTCATTTAGTTATTTCATGATAAAGTAATAACATCAGTATTTATTATATACTTATATTTTATTATAAATATGAAACAACTCTAATTAACCTTCTATCCATCCTACGGAAAAAGGAAATCACTGCGCGTGCATACGTACGGAATACCGTCTCCACGCCGTGGTGTAATCTATTTTCCGCCACCACCATAATTGGATGGGTATAATGGTGTAATGAGTAACTATATATGATTATTATAATGTGAAATTCATACTGATATAGTATCCATACACTTCAACACAATTCCACGACCATGGGAACGATATCATCGCTCGTGCGTACGTACGGACTACCGTCTCCACGACGCGATGAGATTCATTCTCCACATTAACCATTCATGAATGATTATAAAGTATATATAATGAATAAAAATGAAATATATGAAATGTTAAATCTTCGGGATTTATGTATATATATGTATGTCATCTACTTAATTCCATTCAACTCAATAAGGAAACGAAAACAGCGTTCATGCGTACGTACGACCTAACATCTCCATGAACGGTGTATTTATTTCCATTTACTAATTTACTATATATATGTATATTATGAATATATATTATATATAAATCATGTTTTATATTCTGTAATTAAGTAATCATGATCTAAGTAATCATATGAATAATTACAAGTTAAAACACGAACAACAAATGAGACGATTTTACCCAAAACGCTAATTTAACATTAATTTACAAAAGAACGGTTAATATAAAGTCATAAGTGAACCATATATGATATCATAACAATGAATATGATTCCGTAATAAGTTAACGACATTATTTAAATCATTATACAGGAGGTTCAGATATGTACAAACCATATCAGACATAAGGTAAGGGAAATATCACAATCTCATTTTTATCCGAGATTGATTATACTTTGGTATTTACTGGGGTGTATTTTAGCATCCAAATCCATTTTTCCCCAATATGTAATATTTATATGGTTCTACAATAGTTTATATCCAATTTTACCCTTTGGTGAGTTTTTATTAAAAGATATGAAAGGAATCTTTTGTCGTCTTTCGTACGAGGTACTTTTTTACTTTTCCGACAAAAGTATGAGAAGAATGTTTTATTTTAACTTAGACGAACTGAATGGATTTTTAAAAATTATTTCCGAGAATATTACCTTATAATTTTTCAAGTTTATTTTTAATCAACTTCTTTTAGTTATAATTTTATTACATGTTAAGAAATGAAAAGTGTTTTTGAAGTAGAAAGGACATTTTCCTCAAGAATGGAGTTCAAGTGTTTTATCCAAAATATCTTCCATCTAAGATAATATAGGGTTCTCATTATATCCCTATTATTACATTTAATTGATTATGTGGTGATGGAAATATTTTATTGAATTCCATTATCTTATATGAATTGTTTTATGATTTCATGATGATTAAGATTCCAATTTTAATTACATGGGTTATGCAATGATGTATGATTTATGATTTTGTGGCACACATAAGAATGGTATCATTATGAGATGGGTGGGACATATATCTCCCCCCAATGCATTGGTTAACGATTTTATATCTCATGAGATAGACATTTCTGGAATGGTAGGTTATACCGGTTCCGTGAAACAGGACTGAAACGAGGGTGAGTCGGTTCAGAAATGGACTTTGTCCACTAAGATAGTCTTGGAAATGGGTCTTGACTAATAAGATATAATTCACTATTATTATATGTGTATTCCAAAAAGTTTCATGTTTTATGTTATGATTATTGGGATTTCATTTCACTACTATGATTTATCCCATGTTATGAGATTATGCTCTCTTTTGCAGGTTAAGTTTTCCAAAATGTTATGTTCTTATGAAAATGATGTGATTGATATTTCTTTTGTTTACCCTTACTGAGAATTTGAGCTCACCATTTTATTTTTTCTTTTACCCAGGATATAAAGAATGGTTTTAGGTTTTAAAAAAAGAAGATCATTAAGGGAAATTTTGAAGATCTTTCACGACGATTAGAAGAATATATTCCGAGTTTCCAATGACACTAAACTATTGCAGTCCTTTTGTGTGTGTTTTTGTTATGTACTAAGTATTCTGCAAAAGTAATGTAATGTCCATGTACGTCAGGCATCAGGTCTCTATAGTTGGTATCAGAGGAAAGGTTTAGTCAACCTTTGGAAACTAGGATGCGAACACGTTAGTGAGATCCCTAGAGATATTTCTAAGGTATGTCTAGGGATGTCCCTAAGGATAAGTATACGTATAGAATATAGTCCTAGAACTACGGTAACGATCATAGAATTTAACCTAAGATGTTAGATATTGAGGATACTCTCCCTTTATTATGTTGTTTTCCCTAGCATGATTTTTTCCTCTCACATTATTCTTTTTGGGTTTTAGATGATGGCTGGAACCCAAAGGAACCGTGTTGATCAATGCAATGGAAAATGCAATGATTTTCCTCCGGAACAAACAAATGTTATGGGAGATTGAGTGAAAAATCTTATTGCTATACTTACACAAGATATGAATCATTCTAGACTCGGAAATGAGTAGAGAAGGGAACAATATTATATTGAGTCCTTCATGAGGCAATGTCCACCTTCTTTCAGTGGGTCTTCTGATCCACTTGTTGCTGAACAATGGATCAGTACCACTGAAAAGATATTTTCAGTTCTTTAATGTTCTGGACATGATAAAGTCATCTTAGCAGTATATCGTTAATAAGGTGAAGTTGATCAATGGTGGAATATTATCAAGAATACGAGGCCAAGAGATGAAATTGAGTCCATTGAATGGGACGAGTTAAAGAACTTGTTTTTCAGTAAGTACTTCCGTCTTATTCTTCAAACAAAGATGGAAAAGGAGTTTCTTGAGCTGAAGTAGAAGGATGATGAATCTGTTGGTATATACGAAGCGAATTTTACAAGACTTGCAAGGTATGCATCTGGCATTATCATCCAACCTGAAAGTAAAGTTGATCAATTTTTCAGTGGCTTAAAACCAAGTCTTCGAAGGCATTAGCTATAAGAGACTTCAGTAGCATTGATGAAATTGTGTGTTTTCCTATCAAGGTAGAAATGGAAGTTGGTGTTACATATCCATCTCATGGATTTGAAATGAAATGAAAGATGGAATTCAAGGAGAGATCTAAGAATAATGGTGAAAAGAAGATGAATGTTTCCTTATGCACAAAGTGTGGAAAGAAGAATGGTGGAGATTTTTATAAAGGGACTAGAAAATGATTTAAGTTTTGAAAAGAAGGACATCGAGTATCTGAGTGCCGAAATAATGGAAAAAGGGTTTCTAATGATGTGAATAAAGAAAACTCTGCAGAGAACGCACCACCAACACTTCAATGCTTCAAGTGCAAGGAAATGAGGCATTATGCTAATAAATGACCTAATCCAATGGTTAATGATGATCGACATGAGCAACCAATTAAGGCAAAGGACAAAGGGAAGTCACATGCGATCACCATTGGCGATGTTGAATATGACAACGATGTGGTGGAATGATTAAGTTTTTATGTAATTGGATTCCAAAATAATGTTGACTATTGGAATATTTATGTATTGGTCTATTGTGGTTTTCAATAATTTTAGGGTACCGGTAACCATGGAAAGTGATTGAGATATTTTTGGAAAAAATATGATATGCGCATAATGAAGGTAAAAAGAGAAAATGAAATATTTGACAGTATTCATGAGCTCATGATTGATATAAGGACTAAGTGATATCATGGTTTCAGTATATAGAATTTTGAGGATTTTGGTATATGGAAAGTGTTAACTTTTAACTACCTTAATGTTTTCACTAAGGTTCAATGGGTATTCATTTTTCAAGAGAATACATCATTAGGGCCTTCGAATGATTGGAATGTGACCAACAAGACATATCTCATGATATACGGGGATCAATGATGGTATTAACATGCTTGTTATATGAACTCTTTGTTAATCGTTTTCACTATAATATGATATTAGAGAGCAGTATTATGGATAAGCCTAAAGATTGGAATGGACTATGTTGGAAATAATTTTGTATTGTTTAAGGATAAATGTTTTTTCTATATTATTGATTGGATGTTATAGTAATGTATTTTTAGAAAAAGGACAACCTGCAGGACGGGCGACATCCCATCGCGTCAGACAAGGCTGTGAGAATCGAACCCACAACCGAAGTGCGACTGGCCTTTATTGCCTACCACTGGCATAAATGAAGTCCATGTTTAGTAGAAACTAGTTTTATTATATTATATAGCATGATATATGAAGTATAAGTCCATTTTAGGAACCATATATGATTAATCTCACTATAGATGGACTTATGTATTTTTTTATAACTTTTCTAACCTTTTGTTTGAGACAGATGGAATGTCCCATAATTCTATCACATGATCTTATAACATATCATGAATGTCAAATTAAACTTCATTTCTTTAAGAGATGAAGTGGAAATTGTCCAAAGAACTACAAACGGTGACACTATACCAAAATCACGAAAGTATTTCTTCTAATTCCAATTTCATCAACTTTAAGGAAATGATCTTGAAAACCAAAAATGTTGTCCTAGTGCTCTTATATCTGATGAATCAGATGGTACCTTAGACCGTCAGAAATTTATGGCTTTGTGATTGCTGGATTTTCCATATCCATGTTCTCTACCACTCTCCATCAGAACATGATTTTTAGATTTCTCTTTAATATCCATATTTTCACCTATGTGGAAACCTAGTGATTAGTTTATTTGTGTAACCGTTACGTTTCATACTTTTGTTTTTAAAGATTTGTTTTGGTATTCATTTTTTACGATGTGGGTTTCTATTAAAGAAACTTTCGAATAGTAAACCATTTATAACCCCGGAGAATTTCGATGGAGAAATTCATTTTAAGGGGGGTAGAATGTAACACCCCGAGATTTTATGAAAAATATTTTAATTAATTTCATTAATGTCTTGTGATGTACGCTACACCAAAACGAGCTTTCACAATAGACATACTTTCCTTGCCTTGCATTACACGCAATCACGACCTTCCTCGATAGCGTGTGTAGTACGCAATACCACGTTTCACTAAACAATGATATGCTATACTTTTAAAACTACCCGTTATGAATAGTAATAACCACTTTTTGAATTTTTTTTTGTTTTTATTTTTCAAAATTGACTTCATTTTTGGATTCGTAATATCGAAATTAGCTTGGGGTGAAATTTTGGTACTTTTCGGATAACTTTCATATTCTGATGAATAGTGAAAATTACTAAAATTTAATTAAAAATAACCTTTTTAATAGAAATAATTAATAGGGATAAATTATTGATTTCAGTGGTTTTAAAGTATATTTAGAATATATTTTTACAATTTAATAACATGTTGGTCATTGGATGTAATTTCACATTTAAACCAGTTATAAACAAGTGTCAATCTTTTGATAGTTATTATCTCTAAAAAACACGCTATTTGTTTTGACGACGGGAACTAATTTTTAAATTAATTAATGCAAATGATATGTTCTGAATTTGGTAAAATAGACATTATTTTTTATTTCTTAATATCAAATATAGCTTAGGCCTAATTTTTGATATTTTTCTGTAAACTTTCATTTTTTGATGAATAGTGAAACCACTAACTGTTTGTTAAAAAACTGAATTTTTCATAAAACATAATTTTACCACTTCTGTGAGTGTAATTTCGAAAATCCGAGATACACGGTTAATATCAAGGACTAAAATGTAATTCAATGAGATGAAAATAATTTTTGGTGAATAGTAACGTTTTACTTTTTTTACCACGGTTAACAGTAAATAGGGTAATTAAGGGTAAAAATGATATTATTATTACCCTAACACATGTCATAAATCTATTGGACAAAAGTAATTCGACCAAAAAAACCTTAGGAATAAAATATTAACATTTATGCCCACTTGGATTAGATTAGGACATTTATTATTAATTTATTTAAAGAAGGGTTAAAATAGTTAAAATCAATGTTTAAGAAGTAAATCATTTTTAATATGGGGTTGTACACAAGATAAATTAGACTATAAATATTAATTATAAAGCTAAGAAACTTTAGTAAATAATAGTATTTTTTTTATAGAATTTTTAGACATCTAATAAATTATATTATTTATGACACAACGATGATGCAGTAATTACCTTTTTAAGATAATATTAACATAATTGATGTTATAAATGCCCAAATAAATGTAATTTGATACTTTTTATGACTTACACTAATTTTCTAGGTTAATAATACATGTTATTGTTTATTTAAGTAACTTGGTTCGAACTTATCATTCTGTTATGAATTTCATAAAAAACAAGTACCAAAGAGTGTCAAAATTGACATTAATTAGTTTTTAAAACAAATATTATATTATTAATTGTTATTTTATTCCTAAAAATATAAGGTTCGGCCAAATGACTTATATAAGGTTATATATATTAATAATAAACAACTTGGTGTTCGTTTAGCTTGATATAATATGTTTATTAACCATATAGTGTAAGAAAACAAAAAGACATGGTAAAAGTTAAATTATTTATCTTAGAGTTAAATCTAATTTATAAGGTTAAAATAATAACCTAAACTTGTCTAAATCCTATTTGATGATAGAAGTTCGACCCATCCCCACTTTAGCTTCGAAATAAGACCTTTTGGAACCATTATAAACCGAATTTGACCTTAATATAAATTAATATTTTGAGATTTTCCTAAGGAGACCCTCTCCTCCCTTATAAAAGGGAACCTCCTCCCTCTCCTCCTCACACCAATTTGAGCATTCAAGCTCGGCCAAACCCTGCCAAAATCTCTTCTCCACTTCCCTAGTATCATCCTAGAGGTCCTGGTCTTCTTCAAAGACCATCCTTAGTTCTTTAAGTGGAGGTTAAGTGAAGGCGCGTCAAAAAAGAGGTAATGTCCATTACCGATCTTTTTCAAATTCATTCTTCTTCAACTTCTTCTTATTTAGTTGTTTCATGATAAAGTTATAACATCAGTATTTATTATATACTGATATGTTATTATAAATATGAAACAACTGTTATTACCCTTCTATCCATCCTACGGAAAAAGGAAATCACCTCGCGTGCGTACGTACGGAATACCGTCTCCATGCCGTGGTGTAATATATTTTCCGCCACCACCTTAATTGGATGGGTATAATGGTGTAATGAGTAACTATATATGATTATTATAAAGTTATATTTATACTGAAATAGTATCCATACACTTCAACACAATTTCATGACCATGGGAACGATATCATCGCTCGTGCGTACGTACGGACTACCGTCTCCACGACGCGATGAGATTCATTCTCCACATTAACCATTCATGAATGATTATAAAGTATATATAATGAATAACAATGAAATAAATGACATGTTAAATCTACAGGATTTATGTATATATGTGTATGTCATCTACTTAATTCCATTCAACTCAATAAGGAAACAAAAACAGCGTTCATGCGTACGTACGACCTACTGTCTCCATGAACGGTGTATTTCATTCCATTTATTGATTTTTTATATATATGTATATTATGAATATATATTATATATAAATAATGTTTTATATTCTGGAATTATGTAATCATGATCTAAGTAATCATATGAATAATTACAAGTTAAAACACGAACGACAAATGAGACGATTTTACCCAAAACACTATTTTAACATGAATTTACAATAGAACGGGTAATATAAAGTCATAAGTGAACCATATAGGATATCATAACAATGAATATGATTCTGAAATAAGTTAATTACATTATTTAAATCATTATACAGGAGGTTCGGATACGTAAAAATCATATTGGACATAAGGTAAGGGAAATATCACAATCTCGTTTTTATCCGAGATTGTTTATAATTTGGTATTTACTAAGGTGTATTTTGTTATCCACATCCATGTTTCCCCAATATGTAATATTTAAACCCTTATACAATAGTTTATATCCAATTTTTCCCTTCAGTGAGTTTTTATTAAAAGATATGAAAGGAATCTATTGTCGTTTTTCGTACGAGATGCTTTTTTACTTTTCTGACAATAGTACGAGAAGAATGTTTTCTTTTAACTTATACTACATGAATGGATTTTTAAAAAATTATTTCCAAGAAGATTCCCTTATAAGTTTTCAAGTTTATTTTTAATCAACTTCTTTTAGTTATAATTTTATGACATGTTAAGAAATGAAAAGTGTTTTTAATGTAGAAAGGATATTTTCCTAAAAAATGGAGTTCAAGTGCTTTATCAAAATTATCTTCCATCTATGATAATATAGCATTCTATTTCTATACCTATTATTACATTTACTTGATTATTTTGTGATGGAAATATTTTTATGAATTCCTTTATCTTATATGAATTGTTTTATGATGTCATGATGTTTAAGATTCCTATTTTTATTACATGGGTTATGCAATGATGTATGATTTATGATTTTGTGGCACACATAAGAATGGTATCATTATGAGATGGGTGGGACCTATATCTCTCTCCAATGCATTGGGTAAAGATTTTATATCTAATGAGATAGACATGGCTGGAACGGTAGGTTATACCGGTTCAGTGAAACAGGACTGAAACGAGGGTGACTCGGTTCAGAAATGGACTTTGTCCACTAAGATAGTCTTGGAAATGAGTCTTGACTAATAAGATATGATTCTCTATGATTATGTGTTTATGGAAAAAAGTTTCATATTTTAAGTTATGATTATTGGGATTTCATTTCACTACTATGATTTGTCCCATGTTAGGAAATTATTCTCTCTTTTCCAGGTTACGTTTTCCAAAATGGTATGTTCTTATGAAAATGATGTGATTGATATTTCTTTTGTTTACCCTTACTGAGCAATTGAGCTCACCCTTTTATGTTTTATTTTCCCAAGGATATATAGAAAGGTTTTAGGTCTAAAAAAAGATGATCTTTATGGGAGATGTTGAAGATCTTTCACCACGATTAGAAGATTATATTCTAAGTATCCAAAGATACTGAACTATTACGGTCCTTGTGTGTGAGTTTTTGTTATGTACTAAGTATCCTGCAAAAGTAATGTAATGTCTATGTACGTCAAGCATCAGGTCTCTACAATAGTGGTATCTATGACATTATCATTTTGATAAACCTTGGTTATTTTATCCCATGATGGAATATAAAACTCTTAATATTTTCTCTAATAAATAATTTTATCCTATAATGATATATAAATTATTCTAATAATACCATCTAGATCACCTCATATTACATTCTTCCCATAATTACATAATTTATATTATGTGTTTCACATTATCATATGTCAGGGATCAATTTATATTAGAGTTTTAGATGATTAGGTAAAATATTATATAATCATGTGGATATATCCTTTTAGTATCCATTTTTTTTATAAAAGATCCTTTTAATGACACCTTTCCATTGTTCCATATAAATATTCTATCTATAACCTTATCTAAATTAATGTGTCTGCTCAGATATAATACATGTGAAAATGTATTTGAAAACAAAGGTGTATAAAAACCTCATTAATTGAATGAAGATAAAATAAACCTATTATTCCATTAGTTAAACTGATAGTTATATAATAAATCTAAATATTTTCATAATAAAAAAATGACCATAAACACGTGTTTACATTTCCATTAAAATGCATAACTACATAATCGATTTCACAAAAATATTTCAAATTCTATCATAAAGAAATAATCATATGCATATGAATTTCTGGTAACTAATGAAAACTCTTGAATATCATTCTTAGTGGAAATACTTTCAATATTATTCAGTAATGTTCATGAATGTACCATAAAAATAATATCTCATTTACTTACCTTTTTAAATCTAAATATATCCTTTATAAAAAAATTATAAGAATATAATGCCGGAATAATGGGAAATTATCCATAATTTTAACCTTACAATATCCCTTACAATTTAAAATTATTAATATATAATTCCTATATCACTTAAGAGTAACATATCACCAATAAACTCTATCACATTACCTAATTCATTGGAGAGTTAAATAGATATCATCCATCAACATGGATATATTAGAGTCACACATTATTCATATATAATTTAAAATAAAAATATAATATATATATATATAATATACATTAATAATGATTGATAATTTGAATTGTTATTCATTCCCATAATCATTAACGTTATCGACTATTTACTAAATATGAAAGAAGTTTTTTATTTCAATATAACTACTATTCAAAACTAAAATTAACATGAATATTAAGAGAAATAAATTCATTAAAAATTTATAAAAATTTTGAGGAATATAGATAATTAATAATGGGTCTGATTCTGGAAAAAAGTGGTCAAGCCGTATATGATAAAAAACAATACTTTTTTTTTATTTTTATAAACAGTTAAAATTATCCCTTAATGAAAAAATAGAAATAGTTTCTTTTGAAGCCTTTTAATAGAATTAAATATACATATATATATATAAAATAAATTAATGTCTATTTATTTATATATATGAACATACATGAAATATTTAATACAACATCGATATAGTGGAGAATGATTATAAATCCTTATAAATATTTTTTTACAATTAAATTCCTTACCACTTCAAACAACATGCCATGTATTGTATTCAAACCCAATTAAATGAACATATATTAATTACTTATGTTCTTTATATTATAATTCATTTCTATTCCATTATTATAATAGTATTATTTAATTATATAGATTCTAAATGATTTATGTTCCTGTTGAATATTTTGAAGGAGTTCACTTCATAATTCCCAAAACAATATCATTGCGCTGACGATGGATGAAGGAATCATTGTTATATATGTTGATTTTTTTAATAATGTTTAAATAATAATATTTATAAATTTGATATAATTTTATACTAATCTAATAATGATGTACATTCATAACGAATCACATCGAATCGTGGAAGCGGTAGTCCACACATACAGATGAACAATATTTTAATTTTTCAATAGGTGGAAAGGTAATACAAGATATAAAATATTGTATTTATAGAATCATATTCACATCATGAATATTAAATGTATTTATTAAATTAATTATAATAACCAGACAAATGAGATGGTTATGAAAAAAAACATCTCTTCATGGTGGTGGTTGTCCACATGAATGACTGGATTTTATTTTCATTACACATATGAAGGAAAAAGAGATGAAGAATGGATTTAACATTATTATTGTAACTCCCAAACCCCCAAAGACTAGAGTCGGTGCATTATTTTAATATATTAGCATGACTACAAGGAATCAGGTTCCGAAATAATGATCATTTTAGAAGTCTTAGAGAATCGATTAAATACATGATTGTAACATTAAACATTAAAAAATAAGACACATCATAAATGAACCATTTAATACTCCATTATTTCCCAAGAATAACCATTCTAATCAATAATAACACATTTTTTTGAATCTTGGGAAAATAAAACATAAGAAATGAATGAGCTCAAACGCTAGTAAGGATTAAAATATAGCAGAAACATTAACAAATAAGCATAAATATTTAAGTAAATGTATAAGACTAAAACAAATTCCCTTTAAACATAAACATCAGAATATTATAGGAAATAGAAAATAAAATAATACCATTTAGTTATTCATATGGATATTCTACTAGTCTAATAATTACATGAAATATCAATAGCCACTTTTATAATGATGGAAGGCATAACGCCAGACCTCACAACCAAATAGTGAAGGCCTTATGCCAAGACTTCAATTGAGATTTGGTCAAGGCCATGTGCGAAGACACTAGTTTGTCTCATGAGATCTACTGATGCATTGAAAAGCTATAGCATGCTCCACCCATCACTTACTAAGTCCAATGCATTCTTTATATGAAAATGATAAAAAATAACATAAACATTCATATTAAAACTTCCATATAAAATGTAAATACGTTATTCATAATCCATGAATGGTATTAAAATAACACATGAATTGTAAAAAATATCACAAAAACTTCAATAAAATGTTGAAGATTTGTATCATAATAAATCAACCTCGATGAATAATAATATCTTTTAAAGGTTGTCGACATAGTTGAAAATGAGCTGTAAAAATATTTGATAGAAATATCCATTTTTCATGAAATCATTTAAAAGTCACGTAATTAATAAATGAATTCATTAAAAAATTAATATTAAAACAATGTGTCACATACCACTTTGAAAATTTTTAAGGGATTAAAATTTTAAATCATTCATGTCAATATAAATAAATCATTAAAACCATTTTAAAAACATGGACATTAATGAGAAAGGTTTAGAAGAATAAATATTTATAACTTTTAAATTGATGTTTTAGTAAAAGAGTACCCTACAAATAATCTCCTTGAAAAGAATTTTATGAAACATTGAAATGTATAATAAATATATCCCAGTATATACTTATATAAAAATAACCTAAGATAATAAAGATATTTTAAAATTAACCCTTACCTTGCACTTTCCATTGGTTGAGGGTACATTTATCATCTTGTATAATTACAGTATTATGTTATTAAATTATAACAGAACCATATTTATATTTATTATTTAATACATCATTCATTTATGACTTTATACTATCCATTTAATAATTATTTCCCTATTAAATTAACATTTCCGGTAATAATCGATTTCATTGTCGTATGTGTTTTAACTTTTTATTCTTGATCGTATCACTTAGATCATGATTTAAATTCTTACAGAATATAAAATTTTATTTATATATCATATATATATAGATTATAAATATCTATAGTAGATAGATATATGAAATAGAAAACACCATTTTTGAAGATGGTAGGTTGTATGTACGCATAAACGTTGTTTATATTTTCATATTGTATTGAACAGAAGTAAGTGACTAAGAGATATTTATACACATATATATATAGTAGAATTATTATTTCATATATTACAAACTTGTTAATAATATATATTTTTATAATCATCATTTAATGGTGAATGTGGAAATAATTCTCATCGAGTCGTGGAGACGGTAATCTGTACGTACGCAAGAGCGACAATATCACTATATTGATGGTGAAAACATATGTAATTGGATGTATATCATATATAAAAATTCATTAGCATGTTATATTTATTATTTAAATTAGTTATACTCATTCTTATATCCATCCAAATAATTTAGTGTTTGAATAACAAACTACATCATGACGTGGAGACATTAATATGTACGTACACCCATATGGTGACTTTGCCATTTAATGGATGGATAGAATAATGAATATTGATGTTACATTTTGATAATTACATAAAAAAATATAGAATATAATGAATTAATTTTTTTAGAATGGAAATAAAAAAGAAATAGGAAGTGGAAGAAGAAGATAACTTGGAAGAGGTGATGAAATATTTACCTCTTCTTCGGGTTCTTCGTATTTATTTGATAAAAATGGATCCATAGGTTGGATTTATGTCCAAATTAAGGCCTCCAGTATGAAGGGATTAAAATAGGGAGGATATTTGGGTAGGGATTGGCTGAGACAAATGGATTTACAGATTTAAAATTAAGAGAAGGGGAAGTTCCCTTTTATAAGAAGAGGTGAGGGTCACTTTAGGGAATGATTGAATTATTATTTTATAATAAAATAATTTTTGGTTTATAATGTCTCCAAAATTAATTCATTCGAGCCTTAGGTGGAAAGGGGTTGCAAAAAGCTCAAAAAATAGTATTTATAAAGGTTTACATCATCATATTAACCTTGTCTTTTAAATTAAACTCTCAGTTAAATAGTTTGTCATTTACAATGTCCCCTTTTTATTTTTATATTATATGTTTAATAAGCCTACTATAACTGTCCATGAGAACCCCACATGGTTCATTATTAATATATATAACCTTATATAATTCCTTTGGTCGAAACATAGATTTTTTTGAACATTATATCAATTAATAATATAGTATTTGTTTTGAAAACTCAATTATGTCATTTTTGACACTTTAGTATTTGATTTTTCTGAAAGACATAAAAACATTATCACATAGAATAAAATTTATTTAACCAACTATAACATATTATATTAACATTAAAAATTAGTTTAATTCATCATAAGTCTCAATTTACATGTATTTTAATATTTAATATATTAATTATTTTTATATTTCATTAATAAGGTAATTACTGCATCATAATTGTATCATATATAAATTAAATTATTTAAGTTATAGAAATTATTAATAAAATACCATTATGTAGTAAATATTTTTATATTTTTAATGAATATTTAGAGTTG
This sequence comes from Viscum album, assembly GCA_963277665.1. NCBI lineage: Eukaryota > Viridiplantae > Streptophyta > Magnoliopsida > Santalales > Viscaceae > Viscum > Viscum album. Next base: position 1,777,160,373 of record OY728165.1, on the reverse strand, counting down.
GATTAATACTATGTGTAACCCTATAAAAAAATGTATTAGTTATTTGACATTGATTTTAACTCTTTTAACTCTTCTTTTAATAAAAATATAATAAATGTACTAATTTACCCATGTAGACCAAAGGGGTCATATTTTTTTGCTAAGGATATTTTGGTCGAATTATTCTTATCAAATAGAATTATAATATGTGTTAGGATAATTATAATATCATTTTTACCCTTAAAAACTCTATTTACTTTTAACCGTTGTAAATAAAATCAATAGTTACTATTCAAAAAAAAACATTTTCATCTTATTGAACCACATATAACATACTTATGTCAATTGTGACTCTCATATTTTTTAAATTCAACTCACAAAAGCTGTAAAATTATCTTTTATCCAAATTTGTAAATGGTCCAAGAAAGTGGGTAAAAGACGGTAAAATGTTCGATAACATTTTATATATCTAAACTTTTTATGAGATTACACTAATTATTTACATTGAAAGTATATAAGTATTATGTATATATTTTTACCTAAATTATATTAAAATAAAATTACTAATTATTTAAATAAAAAGTTAGTTTCAAATAATAACGCAGTGATTTCCACTATTCATCAAAAATTGAATGTTTTCATAAAAATACCAAAAATTTAACCTAATATAATTTTGAAAATATGAATTCAAAAATGAAAACTATTTTTCAAAATTAAATAAATAGTATCTTCATTTATTAATTAGAAATTAATTTCGGTTGTCAAAACAAAAATGCGGGTTTCTAAAAACTAAAAAACTATCAAAAGATTGACATGTGTTTATGTCAAATTTAAATGTTATATTACTTATAATAACTTAAATTGTATTTAATTAAAGAAAATATCATCTAATTATATTTATAAACCATTCAAATGAATAATTTATCACTATAAATTATTTCGATTTAAAATGTTGTTTTCAATTAAAACCTAGTATTTTTCACTAATCATCACAATATGAATGTTTTTAGAAAAGTACTAAAAAATTATCCAAACTAAATTTTTATGTCCCTATTCTAAATAAGAATTTAATTTCATTAAATTGAACATATAAAACTGTCAAATATTATTTTTCAAGTGGGTTCTCCATTAAAAGTCTGTAAAATTGCATTTTTTTTAAATAATTATTTTATGCAAAAAAATGAATTTTTTCTTATATTATTTATATGAAACACATTATATGGATGTTATAATTATATAGATTATATAAGAATTAAAATGTTTTTAATACTATTTATAACCTCTTTTTGAACATTTAGGTTAGTAAGTTGTGGTGCGCTCGAACATGAGGTTACATGTAGGATAAGCTATTGAATTACTTTTATGAGATAACATACTATTAAATCTTGGGGATTTCCATTCTCACCTCCATCAATAAATTTCTACCTCGGAATATGAAATTTTTCATCAAAAATAAAAGGTTAAATATAGAAAAATATCTTTGTGGAAAACCCACATCATAAATTGGGTTAAAAAAATTTAGTCTTTATAAGAGGGAAATGAAAATGAAAAAGTCACCACCAAATTATGTCTCGATTAGAAGAATATTGGTGGATATTAGAGACACATAATTGGAGGGAAAACATAAATAGTTATAGGGAGTTATTGAGTTCATCAATCACAACCAAGTTTAAAATTGATGGCCTCAAAGCCATCAAAATAAGATGGCGTAAAATATCATCGGTTCAAAAAAACATATTGTATTAGTATAACACATTTTTGGTTTCGAGATCCTTTCCCTAAAGATTAAGAATTAATTTTTTCATATAATAAAAGGAATATATATATATATATAATTGACATGTAGAGTTTTATCATTATAATAATTCCTACCACAAACTCATATGTCGCTTCAAAATATAATAGAATTCAAAAATATTCTATTTAACCTAGTTGTATAAGGTTAAAAAAATTAAATTAATTAATAAGAGTATTTAAATAACTAAATTATACAAACTATGACATCACGTAGGCTAGTGGTAGGTGATGGACCCTTATCTCCCTTTGGTTGTGTGTTCAAGTCTCGTGGCCATACAAGACCCTACAGGTTGTCGCCCGACCTCCGGGTTGTGTTTTTTATGCCAATCCAAAAATAATCTCATGAATTAATTTAACCATAACAATAATATCCAATGTAAAACATAATTGATTACAACCTTTATATATATCCAAAATACTTCTGTCAAAACTCATATTCCAAAATTTATAAGGAATGTAAACACAATGAAGATCATTTTTTCCACATAATAAAATGTGATTACATTTTTCATATATTCTTTTAAAAAACAGTAACACCATACATTATCATATAACTATATCGATTACATTCATTCTCCCTTATTTCTTATATAATACCAGATATAATCCTTATATCAAAAAATGTTGTAATCTAAAACAATGATGGAATATAAAAATCAATAATCAGTTTCAAGGTAGTCAATAATATCAAATAAAATTTATCTAAATCAATCATATATTATTCCAAAATCACTACCTCTGTATCAGAATCAAATTATGTTTTATCTTCTCTCAAACATATATTTTCCAAACAAAATTAACCTGCCATTGAGTCACATTTTATGGATCCATACAACCTCAAGTTATTAATGAAATAATACTACTGTAAAATCATTATATTCTCTATAATTTTTATATCATGTACTTAATTAAGGAAATACTCACATTAAAAAAAATACTTTAATAACAAAATATGAAACCTTTATCATTCCTCTTCATCTTTAGTAGTATCATTACTTTATTATTATCTAATAGTAGCATTAAGGACATACTTTGAATATTTGGAAATTGATTTGCATAGTGTCCAAAATACATGTAGATAAAGCATTGTACAATTGAAACCTTTTTCTTAACATATCATTCACGTACTTGGAGTCCTTTTTCTCCACACTTATAACAAACTACAATTCTTGATATCATTTTCCAATGTGATTCTTTACACAGTTATCAAATATTTGAAAATCCTTCTTTCACTTATTCCATTAATCCAACTTTCTTTCTACCATTCATTTCTTCTCCAACATCCCTTTAAATCCATAGAATTTAGATAATTCATTACATATCTTAATAACACGTGATACTAATTCTTTATATGATTATAATACATGGGAGACTATTTCATTTCTAAATTTTGGCTTAATACCATGAAAGATATGATCCTTCTTACTCTATGGATCATGCGTATTTCTAGAGTTCTTATTCCATCTACTGGGAGCCATTTCTAAACAATGGCATACACTACGTTAGTTTATGAATCACGGTGCATAATTCTAAAGATGTAAAATAACTAACATAAATTGTTATGATTATTCATATAATATATAATCATAAAAATGTTTTCTTTGAATAAGTATTTTCTCTTAAATAATTCATAATCACATGTTATAAAAATGTGAATTATCCTAAGTATATCCCCCAAGACTGTCGTAACCAAGATTGAATCAAGGACCAATGTCATGTATCGAGATACCTCGGGTCAAGCCCGAAACTCTGTGTCAGAGTTTTCACTCCTAAATACATATGTTCCAAATCCACCTGTACAAGCACGTATCAATACATGAATTTTTTTTGGAAAATTAACAAAATCTCTATATTACCAAAATTAAAGGATTTTTTTCTATACAAATATTCAACGTTTATCTTAGGGTAATATACTTTAATTAGAGCTTTTTTAATCTAGTTTCCAAATTTTTTGATAAACATCCTCTGGAATCAACTGTAATTCCCCAGCGTCATAAGACTAGAGTCGGTGCATTATTTTAATAAAATGGCATGATTACAATGAATCATGTCCCGAATGACCGATCAATTTAGCAGTCTTGAAAAAAAGATTACATACATGAACGTTACCTTACACATTATAAAATAAAACACTAAATAAATGATCCTTCTTTAACCCCATTAATCCCCTATCTTATCCCTTCTTATCTATCATAATAACCTTCTTGGAATCTTGGGAAAATAAAACATAAGAATGTGGTGACCTTAAATGCTCAGTAAGGATAAAAATATATCAGAAAATTTCACTAATAAGGATAAACATTTAAGGCAATTTTTAAGACTAAAAAATCCTTTTAAACATAAACATCTGTATAATATGGAAAATATAAAATCCAACTATTCTATTAACTTATTCACATGGCTATTCTACTATTCAAATAATCACATGCAATATTAATATCCACATTCATAATGATGGAATTCATAATGTCATACATCGTAGCCACAAATTTAAGGCCATCTGACAATACTTCAAATAAGATTTTTTCAAGGCCTTGTGCCGAGACATTCGTATGTCTCATTAGACATACCGATGCACCGAGGAGATATAGCGGGCTCCACCCGTCACTTATTAAATCCACTGCATTCTTCATATGAAAAGGATTAAACATTACATAAACATTTGTATAGAAACTTGTATACGAAATGTCAATACATTATCTATAAACCATGAATGGTATAAAAATAACACATATACAATAAAAAATATCATAAAACCATCAATAAAATGTGTGTTATTTTTATCATTATAAATAAACCTCGATCAAGAATAATAACCCATAAATGATGTTGACATAGTTGATAATGATTAGAATAAATCAATGAAAGAAAAATCCATTGTTCCTTAAATCATTTAAATGTCACATAATTTCTACTAGAATTCATTTACAAGTTAGTTTTTAATCAAAGTGTCCCAAATTTTTTTTAATATTTTGAAAGGAATTAACATTTTAAAACATTCATGTCCCTATAAATAAATCACTAAAACCATTTTAAAAACACGGACATTAATGAGGAAGGTTTAGAAGAATAAATTTTTATAAAATTAAAATGATGTTTTAGTAAAAGTTTCCCTTAAAAATAATTCCTTCGAAAATACTTATATAAATCATGGTCATTGATAATAAATACATTCTAACATATACTTACTTAAAAATAACATCAAATAATAAAGAGATTGTGAAATTAACCCTTACATTCACATTCCTTTGGTCGAGGTTACGTTTAACCATTTTTATAATGACCATTTTATGTTATTTAATTATACTAGAACCATATTAATGTTTATTATATTATACATGATTCATTTATAACTTTATTCCCACTATTTATTAATTACTTTGAGGTTAAATTAACATTTCGAGCAATAATCGCTTTCTTTATTGTACGTGTTTTAACTTCTTATTCTTGATCGTATCACTCAGATCAAAATTTAAATTTATAATGAATATAAAACATGGTTTTTATATCAAATATATATATTTATTATAAATATGTATAATAGATTGATATATGAAATGTAAAACACTGTTTATGGATACGGTAGAATGTATGTACGCATAAACATTGTTTCATTTTTCATATCATATTGAACGAATGTAATTGAATAAGATATATATATTCATATATCCAGTATCATTATTATTTCATATATTACATAACTATTATTAATATATATTTTTATAATAATCTTTGAATGGTGAACGAGGAAATGAATCTTAACACGCTGTGGAGACAATAATCTGTACGTACGCACGAGTGACAATATCATTTTATTGAGGGTGAAATCATTTGTAAATAGATGGTATATAATATACATAGAATAATAATCATGTTATATTTATTATTTAAATCAGTTATTTTCATTATTATACCCATCTAAATAATTATGTGTTTGAATAACAAACAATACCACGACATGGAGACAGTAATCCGTACATACACACGTATGGTTACTTTTCCATTTATAGGACGGATAGAATAATGAATATGGTTGAAAAAATTTATAATAAAATAAAATTATATATAAGATTGTGGAGTTATTATTTTCGAATGTAAACAACAATGTAAGATAAGTGGAATAAGAAAATAACAAGTAAGAGGTGATGTAATATTTACCTCTTCTTCATGTTCTTCCTTCGGATTTGATCAATAGGGATCCATAGAATGGCTTTCTGACCAATGTAAAGCCTCTAAGATGAAGGGAGGAATGTTGGGAATATATTTGGGTAGGGGATGGACAAGCCAAAAATCATTGGAGGGGTGAAATTTAGATATGGTGAGGAGCCCTTTTATAATAGTGTTGAGGGTAACTTTATGAAAAGCTTGAAATATTATTTTATAATAAATTTATTTTCAATTTTTAACGGATCAAAAATGAATTATTACTTGTATAAGGTGGGAATAAATAAAAAACATCTCATACAAAATGTTTTAGATGGGTTTAGGTCATCATATTAACCTTAACTTTTAAATTTAAATCTTAGTTAAATAGCTTGTCATTTACCATATCTCTTTGTATTTTAATATTATTTGGTTAATATAATTTCTATAACACGGAACAAGAACCCAATGTAATTCATTATTAATATATATAACATTATATATGCCTTTTGACCAATCCTGATATTTTTAGAAATATTATATCAATTAATAATATAGTATTGGTTATGAAAACTCAATTATGACAATTTTGACACTATCTAGGTCTTGTTACTTTTGAAAGCCATAAAAACTATAACACTTCGAAAAAAATTTATTTAACCCACCATAACATTTAATTTTAACCTATTAAATTAGTGGAATTTATCATAAGCCTAAATTTAAATTTATTTATATATTAATATATTAATTATTTTAATATTTGTTTCAATAGGTAATTACTACATCATCATTCTCTCATAAATAAATTAAATTATTTGATGATTGAAAATTTTAAATAAAATACCATTATTAGAGAATTCAATTTACCTTTCTTGATATTATTTATAGTCAAATTTATATTGTCTGTAACCCTTTATAAAATATAAGATAGTTATTAAATATTGAATTTAACTCATTGAACTCATCATTAAATAAAATAATAATAAATGTCATAATCTTATCCATGTAAACAAAAGTGGGTCATATTTTATTTCTATGGTTGATTTTGGTCGAATTATAATTATCTAATAGAATTTGTACATGTGTTAGGGTAATTATAATATCATTTTACCGTTAAAATTCCTATTTACATTTAACTATGGTGAACAAAAAAATCAAATGTTACAATTCACGAAAAACTATATTCATCTTCTTGAACCACATTTTACATATTGATGTCAACTATTCTCTAGGATTTTTTAAATTCAACTCACAGAAGAGGTAAAATTATGTTTTATGCATATTTGTAAATGCTCCTAGAAGTTGGGTAAAAGACGGTAAAATGTTCGATAAAATTTCATATATCTAAACTTATTTTAAAATGAATCCAATGAATTATGTTGAAAATATATAGTTATTATGTATCTATTCGGACTGATAATAAATTTAAAAAAATAACTAATTATTTAAATAAAATGTCGGTTTTAAATAATAAGGCAGTGTTTTTCCCTATTCATCCAAAATTGAATGTTTTCAAAAAAATACCAATACATTACCCTAAGATAATTTTATTATTCTGAATTAAAAAATTAAGTCTATTTTAATAAATTAAAAACATAGAAGTATCATTTATTAATTATAAATTAATATTTTTGTCAAATCAAAGAAGAGGGTTTTTAAAATGTTAAAAATATCAAAAGATTCACATGTGTTTATGTCAAATTTAATGGTGAAATTTCTTATAATTACCTAAAGTGTCTTAAATCATTAAAATAAAATCTAATTATACTAATAATACATTCAAATTCCCATTTTAACACTATAAATTATTTTGATTAAATAATTTGTTTTCAATTAAAACAAAGTATTTTTCACTATTCATCAAAATATTAAAGTTATGAAAAAGTTCCAAGAATTTATCCAAACTAATTTTTTTCCTGATTATAAAGAAAATTTAATTTCATTATATTGAATATATAAATGTGTCAGAAATTGGTTTTAAAATGGTTTGTCTACTAAAAGGTAGTGAAATTGCATTTTTTTTTAAAAATAAATATTTTATCTGAAAAAAGGAATTTGTTCTTATATTATTTATAAAAAACACATAATACATATGTCAAAATTATATAGTGTATATAAGATTCAAAATTCAGTTAATACTATTCATAATTTCTTTTTGAACGGTTAGTTCACTAAGTTGTGGTGCACTCGAACTCGATGTTACGTGTAGCGCAAACTATTGAATTACATTAATAAGATTACATAATATGAAATCTAGGGATTTAAAAATATAATTAAATTTTAGAATTTCTAATATACAATTTTTATAATATAATTATCTTATAATAATATTTTATGGATTTATAAGAATAATTAAACCAGAAATGGTCATTAAATAATTATACCTCTTCTTTGGAAAACCATATTTATCTTTCACCAGAAGAATTATTTGGATGTTATTTTTGTGAGAAAAACAATTAGGACATGTGGAGGGATGTTGGGGAGAGATTTAGGTTGGAGTTTTCTTAGATACAGGTCTTTAATGGTGGTTATAGTAGCGGATACGAAATTTTATGATTGAAGTGAGTATAGGAAAAAAGAGGAAATTACATAAAATATTTATGCATAATTATTGTACAGATAATTCAAAATTCAGAAAAATTGATGAGGAATATAATAAAATTAATATATGGTCTAAATACAGACATTAAATTCAATTTAAAATTGTTTTGGTGATATTTGGGAGATTATAATTTGATTTAACTATCATGAACCGTCCCTTCTATACATAGGTAACCCAATAATTGAGCCGACCCTAACATGACTTGAAGGGTATTCTGGTTTTCCATGAGATGGAGACTAGTGCCTGGCATCGTACAACATACACGAGGGAACAATTTTTCTACAATAATATAGAAGAGGAAGATAAAAGAAAGTATGCATTTCAATAAGAAAACTCCACATAGAGTAATGGTACGAGAATACAACGAGGAATAAAAGGAAAATTACTACATCCCAAAGTATTAAACAAGAAAACATTCCCAAAGTCCCTAAGGACACAACTCACTAATTCCAAAACTAAATGGCTAGATCCCCCTCTAAGAGATCACTTCCCTTCACTCAAGCCCAGACGAATAAAATCTTAATGCACTCAATTAAAAAAGTAGGGTGTGAGCCTATTCCCATTAGGATATCACCAAAGTATTACATAACATATGTATAATATATATTATCAAATGACAATATGTCAATTATTGGAAATTAATGGGTTTATAAATTTAATGTCACATTGAAAAAAATATGCTATTCATTTCTGAAGTGATGAAAAATACATTAAAAGAACTGGATTATATTTTCAAGAGGTGGAACATTTCTAAAACAATGTCCAAATAAAATAATTTATTAAAAACATTTAATATAACTTCATGAGGAATGTAAATTAGATTAAATAAACATTGGAATACATTTATTTATCAAATATAAAAAAATAAGGAAGCATCATGGTCATCCACTTAAAAGTACAATATTATTAACCAACAATAGGATTTTGGAAACTCTATGTGATAATATAAAAATGGTTATACACATGCCCCTATGACACTGGCCAAAAGTAACTCATCACCAACACATTGTGGTTGTGACTGGCCACATGTATGTTTTAGAATGTTGTAATAGCGTAGATTGTATCCAAATAACTCACTAACTACCAATGTCTTGCATTCTCTATTACATGAAGGGAGAACTATTTTAGGAATTGATAATCTATTATTAATCCCATTCTTCAATTTCAAAATGTAAATTTTTTCCATTTAAAACCAAATCATGTTTTATTAACTAGCATACCTTTTAACTAGATAAAACCAATGGGTTTCTATCCAATCCTTTTAATCCATTCGCATGATTGAAATCCATTCAAATCAAAATTCCATCCTTTTCAGAATTACTTTTTATAATTAAATTAAAAAATTAAATTGAAAATATTTCCATCAAACCAATAGTATAAATTCAATAATCTAAATCAGAAAATTTCAACAATCCCACCCCAATTCAATGGAATTAGGGGTTTTACAAATTTATCTTCCAAAAACATTTCAAATAATCCAATTCATCATAATTTGTTATTTATCAATGAAATTGAATGAAATATTAAGAAATATAATTTAATTCATAAATTGAAATGAACAAGTCACTATGATGGTTATCAATTTGGCAAGTTAGGATAGAACCACCTACCTTTTTTCCTGAAGAACGACACTCTCAAAGGATCCCATCAATGAGAACCAAGATGAAGGATTCATTAAAACGCATATTTGAAGTAAAATCCATAATCACCTGACATATATCCATCAATCCATAGATTTTCCATAAGATCCCCAAGATAGGAAATAGAGAGGAACTATGAGATTGAGACAGAACACTTATCCATTAATCATACTATAAGAGAAATGTTGATACCATGAAGCGTGGTTCGATCAAGAAGGAGGGGCCCCATGGAAAATCACCCATGAAGTTTCTACGGTCATGAAAAAATATGATACATTGAATGGAATGAATAAAAAAAATTATCATACATTTTGAAGATAGGCACGGACTGAGTCATGATGTGTACCCCTAGGTCATGATTTACAGTCCTTGAGGGATACGTCATGCTGAAAAACTCATCACATGAGGTAAAAAATCAGAAACATAGCCCCAACAGGATAGTAATTTTAGGTATATGGTGTGTACCAGCTCATGAAATGACCTCCCCATTCATGACCTGAAACCATCACCAAGTACATGGTGTGTTCATTAGGTACACATCAAGTATGTGTTCTATAGTCTGTAGAAAACTCAAAAAAATCACATAAAAGTATTATTAACAAGATAAGGGGACTTAGAAGAGGTGAAAAAATAGTTGGTCAAGGAAACACGATGTTACTAACTCCCCAAAACAAAAAAATATAACCCCTAGTAATCCTATGACGACGCTTCCATGCCAAATAGATGAGACCACTTCTCCCTCAATAGTGTATATTGTTTCCATGTATCATGGCTGTCTGAGCCAGTTTTTTATCACATGTAATAACGGTATTGTCTTACCGTGAAGAACCTTGGTCTCAGAATAATTCATCCTGACCTGTTGCTCAGTCAAAGACTTATCACGGTTGATCTCATAATCAAACCAGCTCAAAATGTGAGATGGATCAGATAGATACTTTCTAGGATATGATTCATGGAACACGTTACATATCGACGACAACAAAAATGGATGTTACAAGCATTATACATCCTTTCCCAACTGCTCAACAACATAGAATGTTCTAAAAAAGAAAGTTGTAATCTTCCCTTGCATCATAATTTTTCGATGACCCAACTAGGATACAAAACGGAGCAATGTCTCATCACATACCTAGCCACCAGAATAGCCGCCTCATATCATAGATCAATTTTTTTGCTTCCATGTTGGAAACCCACTTAATAAAATGGAAATCCCCCATCTCTATTTTTCTTGTAGATAAAGACACAATGATGTTATTTCAGTAGTATAAGTTACCCTCTTTGGTGAACGACCAAAGTGTAACTGTATCCCCACCATATAGCGATCCACTAATGATATAGAACTCATCATCAGGATTTTGGTCATTGAGAATTACCATGAGAAGAGAATATTACATCTAAATTTTTGCTAAATAAACCTTATCCCCTTCCTCCTGAACTCCACTATGAAATAGTTCATAAAGAGCCATCAAATTCCACTCTTCCAAAGATTCTTCCACTATCTTGGTTGGAATTTTGCAACTAAAATCATCAAAAACAATAGTCATTTCCCCCTTGTTATAGTATATTAAAATGTAAAAATAAAATAATTATAATTACAAATGCATTTTCCAATGATTAAAATATTTTTGAGAGAAGATATAACTCCAGATTTTGTGTTCTAAATATAGAGTAACCCTTCCACATACCGCCAACTCTTAAGAGAAGGAATCACCGCTTTGTGTTCCAGGTCATGGGTAGGATAATAATTCTCATATGGCCTATTATGATGAGATCCATATTCTACTACATGATCACCCTACATAAGAACCCAACCCATGCTTGAACCTAATGCATCACAAATGACCACATTACCCTACTCGGCTTCATGATGAGTCAACACCAATGCAATAGTCTACATACGCATTAGCTAAGAAAAATAACTCTAAAATTTATCACCCCACACAAGATTTACCCCCTTATGGGTCATAGATGTCCTTATTGATGCCATATTAAAGAAGTCATTCATGAACATATGGTAATATGAATCTAAACGTAAGAAGCTACGGATCTATGAGATATTTCGTGGTTTCTCCCACATCATAACAACAGTTACCTTTTGAGTTCAACTGATATATCATGTTTAGACTCATTGTGTCCCAAGAAATTAACTTCTGTAATCCAAGAATAACACATTGAAATCATGGAATAATGGTGATTATTTCTTAGAGGATTCAGAACTGTTATTAGATGATTCACATGATCCTCCTCATACATGGAGTAAACAAAAATTTCATCCACAAAGAGTACAAGAAACACATCTAGATACTCATGGAAAATATTTTTCATTAACACCATGGAAACTATAGAATATTTTTTTTGGATAAAGGGTGTTACAATGTACCCAATGTGGCCAAACCTAATCCAAAAGTTTTTCTTCTGAATGTCAAATTGTTTTATCCTCAACTGATTGTAACTAGATCGGAGGTTAATAATTTAAAACCACTTCACCCCATTCAGTGGATCAAATATATCATCAATATTTGGTAACAAATAGTTTTTCTTTTCCATTACTGAATTAATATTTTGGTAATCAATACATAATATAAGTTAGCCCCCACCCTTATTATAAAAGAGAACTGGCACTGCCCAAGGTGACACACTGTGACAAATATATCATTTACCAAAGAGATCATCCATATGATAATTCATATCTTTTATCTCAATGAGTTCCATGTGGTATGAGATGATAATTATAGGTTTATTACATGTAATTAAGTCAATATAAAACTCAACCTCTCTCACTGAAGGCAGACCAATGAAATCAAAAGGTAACACATCGGAAAACTCAACGATGACTAGAGGGAGATCACATACTATTGAATCAATCTCTAGATCAACATCAAAAACTGATACCACTTTCCCTATATTTAGATAATTAGTTCCATCTCTACTTGATATTGTGATCCCTTCTCCTTGAAATACAAGCTGCACACAACTTGGTGTAGTAATGTAGACAACTTGGAGACAATAAAAAATTTGGGATTTGTTTGCTATGAGCCAATCCATCCTGAATAGGACGTTAAGAGATTTAATATTAAGAACTAGAAATCTCTACGATGGCATGAAATCAGATATAGATAAGACACAAATAATAATACAAAGACCCAGCTCTCTATTTATACCAAGGGGTGTAGAAATATCCATTGCACAATATAGTTTCTCCATATGAAAATTATTATTGTAAAAAATATTGTTTGAAAAAAATGATTGACTTGTAATAATATCAAAAAGAGACTTCAATAATGATGAGGCAATGGAAAAGCTACCACTCGTAGTCAGTGGACCTACGTCTTCCTCCTCTGGAGACTCTTACACTGCGTAAAGAAGTTTTGTTTTGAATTCCTGTGGGTGGAACCATTTTATCATTGAATCATTTGATTTCCCCACTATTTTTGGAGGATATGATGATCATATCCTAGTACATAGAGTAGTGGAATAATGGGATGACCTCTATATATTCCCTAAAAATCTTTAGGATCTATAGTTATTTGGGTGCCTCAGTGAACCCCCCCATAGAATGGCATGTCTTTCCACCCTAGTAGTAAGTAAAAAAACATAGTAATAGAGCTGTAGGAGGTCTTGAATGACTGCCATTGAGAACTACCTTGATGATCATCAAAATTTAGTTTTCCTTTGAAGGAACCATTTCTACCACTAGGAGAAAAAGGAAATCTTTCCACCTCTGATTTTCTAGCCAAGTCCATCTCATCAATCATTTCCTTATCCAGCACATCAGCATAAGGGGGAAGCATCAACAAGAATAACTATTAATATATATCTGATTGAGGTGACAACTAGTACATTTGAGACTTCATCCTCGCATTATATACTATCTCCGGAGATAACTACACCAGTATAGAAATGTAATTTGAATACTCAGTCATGGTTTTGTCATCCTACACATGATAGAGAAACTCTATAGACTAGTCCAACACCATTGAATTCAGATAGAACTAATTTGTGAAATGAAACATATATTCTTTCAACCATAATCACACATGTTCCCCTGCCATCACCATAATGTCCCAATATATCAATCTCGGTCCCTCTTGCCTGAAAGTGTGACACGTCACCCAGACACTTCCAGCATCTCTAAGAACTCTAATAGACGTTCTATTAAGCCATTCCATTCTTAGCTTTTTGAGGATAAATGGATCTTCTAAACACTGTACGCTTCTGGTGGAAGAACCATTGAGAAAAATTATGAAGAACATCAACCTGAGGATCCATTGGAAGATCCATAGAGAGAAATATAGGTGGTTCATGTCCTTGAGCATGGATAATGCATGAAATCACCTCAACAAAATTCGGATCAACAACCATATTTTCTTGATTTAGTTCAGCATGAGACTCTTCCAGAACCATATTTGCACATCTTCTCAAAGGAATGATGTTTCACAACATCAACTGAAACAATGATGACATTTAATTAAAATATATTCTGAGTAGGAAGGGAAACTATTCTCAAAAGAAGGGACAATCAAGATTTATGTTTCTCTATATCTAAATATCAATAGGTATACGACTAGAAAAAAATCCAGAAGACATCTTTCCCTAACCACCCCAGGTTATATAAGGTTCATTTTGATTAGAGCTAGCCAAAAAAGTAATCACAACTACATCCTATGTCATGAAATGATTTCAAAAATGCATATTGACTTCATGACAGAAGCCGAACAACCGCCTCTAATATATATTTTTTATGAACCATCCACGTTACCCTGGTAACATGATATCTGATCCATCTCGGACATGACTCGATGAGCTTTTGTGATCCCCACAGGCTGGTGACAAGCTTCATGCATCGTACAACATACAAGTGAGAATGATTTTTCCACAATAATGTATAAGTCCAAGATAATAGACAGTGTGCATATCAATAAAAAAAATCACAGGGTTTAAAGGTACAAGAATATAATAAGGCCAAGAAGAACATGTACTACAATCAATTGTACTAAACATTAAAGAATCCCTTAGGAACATAAGGACACAACTCACTAAGTCCAAAACTCAATGGCTGGATTCAACTCCAAAATATCCCTTCCCTTTTCTCTAGCGTGGAAGATGATTGTATATAGTCACCTGAAGGAAGAAGTTAGATGTGAGCCTTATCCCTGTAAGATACCACCAAAATATTCCAAAATAATTTTAAATTATATATTATCCACTGAAAAGAATTTAATTTTTCCAAATAAATGGGTTCGAAAATTTAATGGTATATTTAAACAAAATATGGTAAACATTTCAAATGTGGTGGAAAATACATTCAATGATTTGAAAATTATATAAAACAAAATGCAATATTTAAAAAGAAGTTGATTAGGTGAAGAATTTATATAAAATATTTTATAAAAATTTAGAAAGTATGTATAGAACTTCAAATAAACATTGGAATACATTTATATCTCAAATATAAATAAATAACGAGCAATATGGTCTTCTAACAAGAGGTATGATAGTATCAACCACCTATATGATTCCACACTTTCTATGTGATCTCAAAAAATTTTGTATACACACATCCCTTTGACACTGTCCAAAGGAGACTCATCACCAACCTATCAGGGATGTGACCCACCACATGTATGTTTTAGAAGATTTTAATATCATATTGTGTTTCCAAAAAACTCGCTAGCTACAATAGGATTTCATGCACTCTTACATGATGTGAAAACTATTTTAATACTTCTTAGAATATAATTAATCATATTCTTCCATTTCAAAAATGCCAATTTCATTCCATTTAAAACAAAAATAGGTTTCATTCAAAAATATGCATTTTGATAAGACAAAAGTACTGGATTTCTATCAAATCTTATTATTCCATTCAAAAGTTTTAAATTATTTCAAAACCAAATTAAATATTTTTCAATATTCCTTTTAAAAATTATATTCAACAATTGAATTGAATTTATTTCAACCAAACTCACAATTTAAATTAAAAAATCTATAAAAGAATGTTTCCATAAACCCACCCCAATTTTGTGGAAAAGGGGGATTTAAAAATTTACATTTAAAATCAATTTCAAATCCTCCAATTACTTGGAATTGAGTTTTTATCAATGAAATTGTAAGTAATATTAAGAAATGGAATTTAATTTAATAATTAAAATATTACATGAAATACGATGGTAATCAATTTGGAAGGTCAGGACGGAACCACCTACCTCTTTCCCGAAGAACAATACTCGCAGTGGAACCCATAAACAAGAACAAAGGTGGAGGATTCTGGCATACATAACATAGAAAAAATATCCAACACCACATGGCATAGATCCAACAATCATTAGATGAATAATTAAAAGCCCAAGAGATGAAAAAGATAGGAACTAGGATAATAAGAGAGAACACCTACACAAGAATTATGACTCAAGGGAAAAAATGATACAAAGCCATTTAGTTAAATCAAAAAGTATATGAACCTATTAAAATTTACAAGTAAGTGGATTGGGTCAATAGAAATGAAGATCCATGGAATGGAATGAAGTAAAACATTTGATCGTGCTTTTTAATAATGGTCACAGATCAGGTAACAACGTGTACCACTAGGTCATGATATGTAGGCCTTTCTAGAATAGTTATGCCCAAAAAATGATATTCCTAGGTTAAAAATATGATGCTTTACCATGACAATATGTGTACTTTAGCTACACGACCTGAACTAGCTCACAGTTTGACCTCCACATTCGTGACCTAATTCCAGCACCTAGTACACACCATGTACTTCATGTACTCAGCATGTACCTATTCTGTAGTTAGTAGTAAACCCCAAAAAAGAATGTAAAATGATTATTAACTAAAAATGGATTTAAAAAAGGTTTAAAAATACCGATTTAATATTAAATGATTTTACATTAACAATTTGTTTACCCTTTTTATAATTAAGTTTGGTAACACATTTTTTAGTATTTATTAGTCCTATACATACTAAACAGGTAAAATATGAATTAAAAATTGTCCATGTATATCAATATTATCTATTTAATATTTCACCTTTCATTTAATAATATTTATTCTATTTTTAAAATTATTCACTGAAATATTATAAAACATAAAATATCACAATAGTCATTTTTTGGATTTATTCATTTAATATAGAATTAAATTCATATATAAAACAATTTATTTTTAATATGAAATCCTTAAACATATATTATATGATATATTAAATCATTAAATATTTATAATTCCATAATTCATCAAAAAATATATTAATTTTACTTTTTTTAATATAATTACCATTTCCTTTTATAAATATTTTCACAAGATTTGTATTTTCATTGAATAAGTGTTTAAGGATAATGATTCTGTTACCGAAACAAAAAAACTAAATTTATATTAATAAAAAAAATTGTTAAATATAACAATTTATAATAATTCATAAACTATTTTTATCATTATCACAATGTATAATTAAAATTGAAAATCATGAATGAAATTTCAAAGTCTTCCATTTTATAAAAGAATATAAATGTTATAATTGAAGGGAAATACGAGATAAAAATTTAAAATTATAAGAAATGGAAGTAATGGATGAAAAAAGTTTATCAAAAAAGATTTAAGATAATATTTTGTGGCATTATCACTTAATTTTTACCAAAAACAACTTGTTTAACCATTTACTAGCGTGACATATTTTTATGATGGTTAATATTCTTAATGAAAAATGTAAAATTGTTGTTATTAATAAATATTACATTATTGATTCCAAATGTAGAATAAATATCAATAGGATTTTGTTTTTATAAGTTAAAAAATTACAACTATTATATGTTTCATAAACATAATGAATTTATAATCAATGTATGATCAATTATTTAATTTAAAAATAGAAAAATTCTACATATATTTCATAATATGATTATTCATGTTCATACTCACCAAACAAATAGAAATATTATAATGTTCATTGTAAATAATATTTTATCATAGTTCTTTTTGGAAAATTAATATATATAAAACATGATATGAAATATATTAAATAATGAAATAAATTCCAAAATATTGGTTTGATATAGGTAAATCATATTGTGTGTAGTCAATATTGATTTTATCCACTAGATGAATCTTTCTATTTATTCTCTCCTAAGGATTGTAAAAAATGATTTCATTAGAGGTAAACATATATACATAACGATGAAGATGGTTCCCTTGAGCTATAATCTATTGAGCTGGATCTAGATATTTAATTCTATTTGATTTTGATAAAATTCCGCATTCGGAATAATATTTGTAGTCAATTTGATGGTGGTATCATGGAATTATTTAAATGGAAATATCCAAAATTCATATTAACCAAATTAATTGATATTAAAATTATATTAAAATTTTTAAAAATTAAAATATTATGTTAGATTAAATTCAATGTATATATAATTAATAATAATTACGTCTTTCAAATAAAATTTGTACTGTATACAAGGATACCAACAATAGAAACAAATAAATTCCCAAAAAATATTTAATAGTTTACAAAGTACATATTAAATATATATGAAACACCAATTACAATGTGAGGTATTAGATAAATTATATATGAATTCATCACTATTTTTAAAAAATTTAATATAAATTGTTGTTTTAAATGATTAAATTATATTTTTTTAATCTTTTATTTTATTCTTTATATATCAGTTTATATGAAAATATTACCACCGTAACAGGTAATAATTGTTAATTTTATTTATTTTTAGTTATTTATTTTTATGAATATTTAATTCATAAATGTTTTTAATGCATCATTAGCTTGTCCTTATTGAATTATGATCATTTTAATGGAAAAATTATTGAATTTTAAAAAACTCATATATAGAAGGAGGTTTCTATATTAGAATTATTATAAATAATGTACTAAATTTGTTATGTAAAAAATATTTTCTCTGAAAATAAAACCATATAAAAATATAATTATAAATATAAATAAATCATTATCAATCGTTAAGAATAAATTCTCAATATATATAAAAATTATAAAATATAGATGTGAAATTTCAATAATTATTCAATTTTATTATGATTTCTGAAAACATTTTGAAACATTATTCTAACTGATTTCAATAATATAACCATAATTCAAGTGTTAAAAAACTATATTGAATGAAAATTATCTATTTTATTTATTAACCTTAACTTGATTATGATAAAAAATAAAATTATCTATATTAAGTAAAAATATATAAATACGAACTCATATACTTTTCAATGAATTTAAATTGAAAATAATGAAAAAATTTTAAATTAAAATTTAAAATAAAATAATAATAATTTTTTTTATAAAATATATGAAACTGAAGGATAGTGGGAAAAAAAATTTAATTGAAAATGAGACTAAACATTATTGTATGCATGAATCACTAAGATGGAATATTCAATCATATTAAATATTTAAAAAGTTTTTTTAACAACATTTACCATTGTAAATTTTAGAGTGAATGTATTTAGTTAAAATTTTTAACACACACAAAGACACAATATTATGAAATTAAATTAAATATAATATGATTATAATATTTTTAATAGGTTTATCATAAAATTTTAAAAACTCTATCTTTAGTTTTTATGGTAAATTCCATTTAAATACGATTCACTTATTTTCTAAAACATTTTTTAAAAAAATCGGAACCATGACCACTTATAATAAATATAATATCTATCCAAATTATAAAAGAGTCGAAAATATGACATGTTAAATCCTTCCACATTCTTCATGTTGTGGTGTTGTATTGGCTATCAAAATAAATCATCTTGAATTATTTAAGTCCAAAATCATTTATTTATTGTGCTCCTACAAGATTATAAAATATAATATTGTCCTGATATGATGATAAATATTCTTCTCATTTCTCAAAACCTTATACAAGAAACTATATATATAATGTATTTAAAAACAGTCCCCATTTATCATAATAAATAAATTGGATTTTTGAGTTCTTCTTCTTCTTCATTGATTTTTATAGTTTTTGGCAGTTTTATAATATTCACCCATAAATCTAGAAAATGGTTTAGCTATTTATTGACTCATTGAGATAATTATCTAAATTTTTTAATATAAAAAATTCCACCATTAGTTTTATACAGTTGAATAATATCTCACAATGTAATATAAAAATAATATCTAATTTATTTTAATTATAGGATCTATTTTACCTCATAATAATATATAATTATTTCCAAAAAATCCTTTACAGTATTATAGTTTAAACCAGGAAGTAGTATGTGTAATTTTTTGACAACCATTGAAGGCTTTTATTGATGGATATTTGATCGTAGTTGTTATGAGATAGATTGGTTCTCATTTGATGTCACATAGTTAAGAACTTATATATTTTATTTTGAAATACTATAAAAGTAAAAAATGATACGAGTTATTTTTAATAGCTTATTTTATCTATATATTAATTAGTTGAGGATATTCTTCATGAATTTTAAAAAAAAATTATTTAGATGTTCCTCCCAACATATATAATTGTTTTGAATATTTTTTTTGTGTAAACCACACCATAGATGTTAAAAAAAATAAGGGATGTCGATGATTAGTTAGGGTATTTGAGTACATAACATTTAAATAAATCCAAAAATTTCATGTGGGTTATTTTAGTTTGTTCCTTTTTTTGAAATGACCACATCATAAAAAAGGTTCACATAGTGATATGTTTTGCAGTTAGAGAATGTCGAAATTTTTATCACAAAATTATATAGACCTCACACTATTATTGAAGGAGTTATGTCGCAATGGTTATATCATGATGAAAGAAGTATGAATCTGAAAACTAATCATCAGGGTATGTGGAATCATTAATCATGATCTTTTCATGAATCTTAACAACATGCAGAGATTCTACTAACACCTGAAAATAAATTGATGATAATACTATCTTTTCATTCCACAATGTATATTTTACTTCCATGACATCTAAAATATTATAATTCAATCACTATTGATATGTTAATTCATTGTAACATTTTTTTGGACATTGAATGTTCTTAATGTGTTGAAATTTATTTCAGTGGTAATGATGTATTTTAATATAATATAAAGGATGAATTTTTCATATGAAATTCACAAAAATTAATTACATGAATTTGGATTTTAAATATAAATATCACAATTATGAAATAAATCGAGTTGGATGGAATAGAAGAATAAGAAATCTAATTGAATGAATTAAGACAAAAAATAAAAAATGAAGAAGAATGAAACATAGTGAACTAATTAGGGATACCTGAGAAAACTTTATTGACTATGGAACATGGGTTTCATTGAATATTATATTTATATGGATTATTTTGTTTCTAGTTTGGAATATATTAAAGATCATATTTCTGTAACCTCATAGATACATTTTTCTTGTTTAAGTTATGAAAATTAATAATACAGTTATGATAATTCTTACAATGGAGTTATTCAATCAAGAGAATATTATTTACTATTATGTGAAGTCTCATTGAAATAAAAAATAAAATCTTTAAATAGGGATTTGATTATATATATTTTTAATTTGAATTGTGAACATGGTTTATATTAAATCATAGCATCTAGAACTGTGATAATGATTATTTTTGATTAACATAGAGTGATCTTATTGATTATAATCTAAAAAGAGACTATATGTCTATAAACTATTTTCTTCTAGAGAATCTTATAAAGGAGTAGAAGTGAGGAAGCCTTGAGAGGTAGTGAGACATTCAAAAAACCACAACTGGAAGAGATCCATGGTGATTATGACATAACCTAAACATTATAGGTAATGAGAATTGGTGATGTGTCACATCAACTGAACTTTTTTACCCTGATTCCCTGAATTATAATCATTCTTTGCTACATTGCTACAATTCAAATTTTAGGGTCCTTAAATGCATTATATTATTTTTAAAATATGATAAAACTATCAATACATGTAATTTTATTACTTTTGGAAAATATGAATGATACATTTTTGGGTGCAGTCATTAAATATATAGGTTTAATTATGTTACTTTGAATAACAGAACACAATTTGAAGATAGATGTATGAAGTGTAAAAGAATAAATATAATAATACCTTGATTCAAAACCCACTATTAAGGTTCCTAATGTAAAAAACAATCGTTCTCAATTTATTTTTTATATATTAACAACTACATATTTTATCAACAGCTAATTTATTTACATTATAAATTATCATATAAATTGAATCTCCAACAATATTATTTGATTCTTATTGTCAAACAATGATCCCATAACTATTATATTGCTAGAGTTTCCAAGATATTTATAGGTAATAATATTCCTCTCACTATTATGTATTACCATAAACAAAGATAAACATTCAATGAAATCCAAATTTCACACCTTCAAAGAACCATATTGACTCAATTAAATGTTATGTAACTCTAAAATCACTATTATAGAATATCAATTTTGTAATATAATTATTTCCCAAAAATAAAATAACATTATTACAAATAGTGAATAATTAAATTTACAATTAAATATAATTATTATGAATCCTATAAAGGTTCAATAAAATATTAATTATATTTTCTTTCTTCACTCCACACTTACACATGCATTGACTAACTCATTAATAGTTTTTCAATTTATTAATGCACTTTTAATAAACTAGTCAAAAATAAATATTAATATTATATATATATTTTAAGATTTCACTTACTTGCTTTATTACACTTCACTATTAAAAATCAACTAAAAATTTGAAGGTCAATATAAATAACAAATAAAACCATTAGTGGGTAGTTAATAAGTATTTCAATAATCATATTAGAATCACCATAATGATCCTCTATGTATTTTGATCTAGATCCTACATTTTCATAATGTTTATTTTAAAAACAATATTTTTATTTTTTATATAATAATGGGGGTTTATTTTCATCTATTCTCAATATGTTTCCCCATCTCTATTTATCATACTTCTTAATCAATATAACTATTCATTAAGAAATATATGTATTGAAAATGTGTATGTTTTCTGATATCCTAGGTAGAACACATGTATACTAATAAATAAATATTTTTAAAAAATATTAATTAAAATTAATGAGAATCAAATTTACTCAGTAAAATAAAGAGAAATTAAATATTCATATTTTACGAATAAGTGAAAATCAATTCTCAATGGTAGTTTAATCACCACCATTGCATTTTTTTCATAAATTTTCTTTCATTAAGCATTATATGAAAAACAATCTTGAATATATACTCATTTAAATTAAAATATCTCCTGCTTTCATATATATATATATATATATTCTTAATAAAATTTATTCACTTTTAACCAATTATTTATAACTCACTCTCCCAAATATTCTAATCATTTTTAGACCTATTAATAATAAAATCAAAGGCAGTATTTTTTTAGTACCATAGAAACATTTGTATATTTATTGATATAATTGTATAATTATTACAATTCAATATTCACTCCCCATTTATAATAAAAACATACATATATAAAACTCTAAATAATTTAGTATTTTATTGATTATATTATATCTGATATAATTTTTTTTAATTTTGGTAGGTTTTCATACTGCTTTTTCGGAATTATTTTTATCTATTTTAGGAAATTTTTAAGGTATCTTGTTGATGGATTGATGAGTTTGGGTATGATGGTTATAGAATTAACTAGAGTCAAGAATGAAATACCATTATAAACATAAAGGTATAGTACTAGGTACCCATTTTAAGGAAAGAGAAGTATATGCTCTAGGAATAGGTATCAGGTATTCTGTGAGCACTAGGTGGCAGATGGTTATTCACTATGTACCCAGTGTATGAATATATTTTTTTAAAAATAAATTACAATTAGTACTTTTTCATTAAGTATTTATTGAAATCATGTATTTTTCATTCAAGGGGTTTATTTGATTATGATATCTATACCTAATCCCCCAATTCCATTTTACTACTTTCTAATGAGCTATGCTCCATCATACAAGAATAGAATCTTGATCCTTTAAAATTATTTAATTTGTATACATAAGAGCATCAAAATACAAATCTTATTATGTTAAGGAATACTGGATTATTTTGAGCTTCAATATAATTATATCTTTAATTTTATTTTTTTATATTTTGTGACTTATTTTTGTTTTTGAAGGAATTTTTCCTTCTCTCTATTCAAGAATTCTTATTTAGTGAATGGTAGGTGACCTATTACACTATTTAATGTTTTATTTTGGGATTTAATAGTAAATATTAAATTTATTAATCATTTTATGAATTGTGATATTTATATTTAATTATTAATTATTTTGAATTATATTTAACAATAATAAATGTATTATTATTTGATATAAAAATGATGTAAAAATTATTTAATGATGAAAATATTTAATTTCACTCAGTAAAAGAAAAATTAATCAGGTAAGAAGGTAAAAAGATCCTAAATATTTTTATTTTAAAAATTTAAATTAATTTAGAGAATAAAAGGGTGTAATTGATGATTTAATGATGATTACATGAGTTAAGTAATTATTTTTATCTACATAATATTTTTATAAATGAAAAAATTTTATATGATTATAGGGATGTAATAATTTAATGTCGTGAGGGTTTCTAATTCTGTTTATCTATTTTAATAAATTCAATTTCATGTTAGTATTCATGTATAAATGGGGTTAAAATAACTTCTTGAACTAAAAGACTATTTTATGTATTTTAATAATTTTTATGATGTTAATATTGGTATATAATGTGATGTTTTCTTAATATAAATTGAATTTGTGAAAATAAAAATATATAATAAAGTGATAAACGACATCATAATATTGATAAAATTGATAAGTGTGTTTTAGTTGCATGAAATATATATATATTTCTAAAAAAATGATTTCTAGATATTATGTATTAATGTATAAAAGATTTTATTAAATTATTGTATTTTTTATGATTTCTATTCAAAGGGAATGTTTTAAATGTTGTAAATACTATGGGATAAATATTAAAATGTTTTGGTATTATTTATGAAATTTAAATACAAATTTTATGATGTAAAATATTCCATGAATTGAGATACATGTAGGGAGCCATGGGATATGGTTTGATGTTTGATATTGCTATATGTTCCATGGTTTTCAATACGCCTTTTGTTTGTCTCATGGATTTTTATTATTACATGTGTTTTCAATATAATTGATATTACATATTTGTTTAGATGTTTTATTACATGATTAATGTCTTTTAATATATTCTCATTGTATAAAATTTGTATGATAATATTTATTTGACATGGTCATCCCCCAAAAATATAATTTCATACTAAAAATGTAATATATAAATAAATTAAAACAATTATATAGTTCATAAATGATCATTATAAACTCCAAACTATTCATATGATTATTGTGGTCTGTAATAATTAATTCAAGTCACTCTATACCTCTACAAACCTGGTATGAATACAGAATATATACATGATTTTATATGTATTGGTAGGGTGACTTAATTTCTAGGAGATGTTGTATAAATAATTTTTTAGATGATTGTGTATACATGTGAATTATTGTTTATTAGATGTTAGTAAATTATTTTGATACTAATTTAAGTTGTATTATTCTTGTTTTATTACATCATTTTTATTTTAATGTCATATTAGGATATATAACTCATATATTCAATTATGGACCACAAATATTACCATATCGATCATGTTATTACTATTCTATATACTAGTGTAATGATAATTATGGAATTTATGAAATTGTATACTATTATAGGGTAATTTTTTCTCTATAAAATATATCTAAATCCTCAAAACTATTCACTGGATACTAGTGATCTGTGATCACATCTGTGGACATGTATCATTTCACATTGGTGTCACATTTGTCTAAGAGGTGAAAATTATTTATTAGTGTCAAATAGGTTTATTTTTTAGGTCTTTTAATTTTATTATATGTTATACTAGAAATTATTATATGATATATAGTCTAAAAGCTGTGTGTATGTTCCGGTAAAGATCTACAATTTCAAAAAATCTTTGCTACTTGTATAATATTGGATTGTATTTATTTATTTTATAAATATGATTATGGGATATGTTTCATAATAAGTTGATGGTGATAAATTAGTTTTTATTATCTGATTTTGGAATTTTGGGATATGACATTGGTGTGCGTGCATGTGTTTGTGATTGAAGAGTGAATTAATTTTTATGAAATATGTCATTTATTAATATACTAATAAATATGTTTCATGAAAATATAAATACGTTCGGTTAAATTTTCTATAACTTTTTAGCTAAATTATGAAAATAAATATATTAGTTTGATTATGAAATTAATTTATTGTTATTTTCTAGATGTAATGCATGCTTTTTTTATTTACTGAAAATTTTGAATCTTATGGCCTACAGAAGTGTACATTTTTGTAGAATAATTAAACTGAAGAGAATAGTTAATAGGCCTCATTTAATAATGGTTTGTATGATAATTTATAAGAGATGTATATATATGGGGAATAATAGAAGTTAACTGTAGTTGTTGATCCTAATAGTGAAATAAAGTTAATGATCAAAGAGAGTTTATATAAGAAAAACATATCTAAAAGTCATATATTAGTATTTTTTGTTTTTTGTATTTGTTAAAAATTATTGTTGATATTATTAGTGTGATATTTTAAAAATGATTAGTTTTGATGATTATACTTTCTCCCAATGTTTTCTATATTTTTAGTATGGATTTTTGAATAAAAATAAAATAATTTTTATAGAATTGGAAGTATTTATTCCTAAAAATTTCATGCACAACATTGAATTTATGTGAAGACACAAAGGATGATCACTTAATTTTTTGAATCACATAACCAAAATCATCGGAAGTGTTTTATAATGTTAAGTAATTCACATATTTTGATTAATATCTGCAAAAAAGTATTCAAATCACAGTGGATATATTTTAGATGGGTCTCTTTTTTTCCTTGATAGATATGTAGTAATTATGATATATCCATGAAGGGGGGATTTCCATGTAAAGATTATTAAGAGTAGATTATTGGTAAAGAGATAATGAATGAATTATATAGTTGGAAGTATGTGGTGAATCATTGTTTTAAGAAGGATGTTATGTGAAGAGATTAATAGTAAATTCGAAATTAACCTAATTTTGGGGTTTATTTTCCTATAAAAGGACCATTAATAACTTTGTTATACAGATGATTGATAAAATTGAATTCGATTGTCATAACACATTTTTATGTTAGTTAAAAAGTTGTTATTTAATTAGATTACATCATGTGGCATGAAGAAAATCATGAATAAATGTTCTTTACATATGATGGAAGTGCATAATAAATAGGTTGAGTTCATGAAATTGAAGTAGTCCATGTGTCTTTGAAAAATAAAAAATAATTTGAATTTCCGGAATGGATATCAATTCATTAAATGATATTAGTCTTTAATGGAGGAGTAGTTATAATATAAGATTAGTTTATGAGGCGAGTTTCCATAAAAAATGATACATAGTAAAGTAGATATAGTCTCTATAATTAATAATGATTATAATAGTAAACCTATATTAGTTTAAACCAAATATTAGATAATTAGGATCCTCAGAATAATCATTTAGAAGAGATGTTAATTATATAATATTGAGAGACTACATTACTCTCATGTGTAAAATATTTTAAACTATGTGGTTGCGAGTCCTATCCAAACATTTTAATAGCACTGGACTACAGAAATTAAATAAAATTATAATTTTTCATTTTTATTATCCTAATATTATCATGGCAAGGGATAAAATTATAAAATTTTAGTTTCACATAATTTTTTTATTTCATTTCATATATTTCTATTTGTATAACATAGAATAAAACATTGGTTATTGATGAGCTAATATCTAAATTGGATATAGGTTTAATCTATCACACACTAAATCACCACCACCAATATAAGGTTGTTTATAAAATTGGGGTCAACAATTAGTATCCAAATTAAATGTTGAATTCTTTAATATTCACTATTAGTTATAGTTACAGATGAAGTTAATCAAGAAGGTATTCCAATATTTGATAGAAAAAAATTTCATATTTGGGAGAATCATAGTAAAAATAATTTAATTCATTATTCATGGATGTTTCTACAACTATTATTCATATCATTTGAGTATGTTCATGAATTGGGGAATCATTATAAGGTGAATATAATAAAAATTATTCTGATTCTAGAAGAATCAACACCTTGAGGGTAGCATCATCCAATATAGTCAAATGATAGTTATGCATTTTATGCTATCAAATTCCATGTGAGAAATGTTGATAAATTTCTATGATAGAGACATAGATAATCAAGAAATAATAAATGGGGTTTTTGGAATTTTTATGATAGCTTGAGGGTTCCACCAAATGAGTCTGTTAAAGCATTATAAGATCATATAAATGGTATTCTAGACAAAAATTAGGTTTTAAAAACAACCCAAATGAAATATATATTTTCATGTACATTCTAAAAAATTTCAACCTCTGTTCAATAGAAAATTATTCATACTCTAAGATAAAAATAATATGGATATGAAATGAGATAGTTTACATAGTAATATTTTAACATATTAGATGAATGAAATGTCAATGCGGTTATATAAAAGATAATGTATAATGTGTTTTAATTCAATTCCATGAATAATATTACTATAGATGTAGTCTATAAAGATGAATTGTTTTATGAATTATTGTCATTCCATTTTTGAAATTTAGAAATGGTAAATGAAATATTAATGGTGGACTTCTACTAGTGAAAATTAAATCTATGATGGTTGGGAAATTTTTGGTAAAGTGTCCTATGATGTATGATGATGACTTTGAGAATGATGACATTACCTAGAATAAATTGACCACCAAGGGGAATGGATGGATAATCATAGATTATAAATTATTCATTATATTAGAATATATATTATAAGATGGTAGTTAAATATAATTAGATCTGGATGAAATTTATAACTATAATTGTTGCAAATAATATTCCCTTGAGGTTTTTTAGGAATTTTCTAGACATGAGAAGAATTCAACAATGATGATGGACTAGTGGAAGGATTTGTTGATCTCTAAGTATAATCAGAGTCTTCTATTAAATATACAGACTTATATATATCATAAATAAAGAAAAAAAATATTGTTTATCATTATTCTATACTCTATATAATAAAGGAGTAGTGATATTTTAGATGAAGATAGAAATTGAAAATATTATATAAAAGACTAAAAAGTAATATAATTATATTTAGTATAAGATTATTGTTAAAAACATCTTAGGGTCACTGATAGTTTGATTAAAATAGTGAAAGATTAATAAAATCATATCATCGATATTGTGAAAGAGGTTCTGATATTAAAATAAAATGTTAAATGTGTGGGTAGAATATTGTCATTTTGTATGAAATTGGGAATGCATAAAACATAGGTTAAAAAAATTAAAAATCTATCATCGAGGTCCAATGAAATAGGGAAATAGTTTTTTGTATAAATTAAAGATGAACTATAATTATGTTGATAAGTTTATTATTGAGAATGAATAGAAATTATAAATAGTTAACAACAAAAATATGCACACATTCCAATATTGAATGTCGTTTTTAGAATGACTGATTATAAAAAACACAACAAAACCATGAGACAATATATGACGTATCATAGAAACACATGAATAAAACTCACATTTTTTGTTAATGTTTGTAAAAATGTTTTATTTTAAATATTTTTATCCTACTGACAAAATAGTATCAAGGTGAATAAGAGAATCAATAGTACAAAAGAAGATATACATATTCCATTAATTCCTTTCATTGTAATTATATCTAGTGTAGATGATTTATACATTTGGAAAAATATTTCACTTCAACATTATTGATATTTGTGTCCATGAAAACACAAAATGATCATATGTAGTAGCTAATGGAATCATCCGGTGATATGAAAGTGGAATATCCATTTGAATATTTCCAAGATCAATATGCACCATTATACTATAAGGAAATTGTAGTATTACAATTAATAAATGGAGTGATAAAAATGATGTGGATCAAAATAAAAATATCATAGAATAGATCAGTTTTAGGAATTTTTTATGAAATAATCAAATCATTATGGTTAATGTGTCTTTGATAGTGGATTCACTTACTACATGACATGAAATAATGATATTATCAAATGAATCAAGTATGAAAATGAAGTTGTAGTCTTCTATAGAAATTATGATGGCCTAAATATAGTTTTAATAATAAAATACAATATTATTGAAAACAATATGGGATTAGAATATTTCATAGTTTTAGAAGGCCTCAGTCACAACATAGTATGTGTCAGTCAACATTGCGACATGGGGCATGAAATAAAATTTACCAATAATATAGGTATTATCATGGTAAAAATAGGTGCATTTTATATTCAAAAGAAGAGCCTAATGTTGAATCCCTACATTTTTAGGAGAGAAGGATATATTTTCATTATATCAAATGAATATCAATATAAATTGTTCTATAAATGACTTGGTAATTTTACTCAACCATTCTTATATGATTTTGGGAAAATTGAGTAATCTTGAGATCAATCTAAACTATCACGTGATCATACACACAAGTGAGATACTTGTAAAAATGAAATATTACATGAGAGACATATATGATAAATGAATAGAAGTAAAAAAAGTAAATATATTGGGGTATATTAATTCTTTATTACCTATATTAATAGTATCAATTGACAGAATGTGATATTATATTATATTCACTGATGATTTGAACCACATAAACTAGAGAATGGTATCCACTCACCTATCTGATGAGTTTTATATGATTATTCATTTTAAAATTGGAGATAAACATATTATTGGATAATAAATTGTTTTTTATAATCTAAAAATAAAATTGTTATTATAAACACCTAGGTGGAAGCTTATCTCATGTTGTGTGGGAGAAAAATCCATGTCTGAACAATGCGAACTCCATAATTAGTGGATGTAATTTAGAGGTGAAACTTGAATATAATTAATATGACGTGAGCGATTCATATTGAGAAAGGCATAGATTTTTTTTTACAAATGTGGTCATAAAATCAATATATATTTATAACAGAATATTGATTTAAAAATTTATGGAGAATAATACATATGAGTTTTTTTATGCAAAGAATATAACCTTAATGAACATTAAAATATTTATAATTGTTTCACTATAAATTATGATAAACATAATATGTTTGTAACCCATGGAGATTAATGGGTTTTACATGGCTAAATAAGAGATAATATCTTATTAATGATCTAAAAAATGATAGCGGTGATCATTGGAAGAAATAATGTCACTTTATTGGAGAATGAGTAGAATCTTAAAAAATTGTGATTTTTTTGTTAGGATAGTGAAGAGTTCATTATATGTGAAGTGGGAGAATTATTTCATAAGGAGATCCTAGAAGAAATATCTTATTAAAGAGAAGGATTATGTTAGTCCTTCATTATTACATAAACAGATGATTCAAACTGAAATTGGTGAGATGAATATTCTTAGTGAATAAATTGAACTAGTGAAAATTTAAATAATTATATATCTATTAAAAATAATTCCATCCCATTTTAGTGATAATATATTTTACAAAAAATACTAGGTATGAGAAATATATTCCTAAAATCAATGAAGGTATTTAAAAAATTGAAAAAAAAATGGAAGATTATTTCGATAGTGAGAGATAAGAACAAAATCAGTACCAAATTCGTTTTCTTTAAAAAATTATATAGATATGATATTATTATTCAAAAAATGGGTTTTGTGTAATGGTAACTTCAACATTGGAGGTTTCCACACAATTGATAAATTTTGGCCAATATAATTTTTTAATACAATTATAATATTATTTTCAATAACATTGAAATGGAAAATAAGGGTGTTATAGATGGAATTCTGGTCTGTAATGAGAAATGGAGTTATATTGGTAGTGGTGTAGAGGGAACTAAAAGATTATCATATTGTCTATTAACATGCTAACAAATGTTATCAACAACGAAATTTATATTCCTTGGATAATGTTGGCACCGAGTGTGTCGTATTTTTATATTGGATCATTAGTTGAATAAGTTTATTTTCTAGTATAATTTAGCTTACTGATATATATTTACCACTTATTAGATTGACCAATTTTTGTTTATTATCATGTATGTTTTTTAAACAATCATTTTTTGATCTAAAAATTCATATTGAAAAATGTTTTATTAATTCATGAACTGGGAGTTTAAAATCTCAATGATTAGAGATATGATTTCTTTAGCTGATATAAGGAATACATGTTATAATTATTTCGCAATATAATTTTTCCAAGGGGGGAATTGAGTGGATTTATAAAAAAATATTCAATGTTCATGACAAATATTAAAGCATCACAGATTATGTTAAAATGGAATAATGACGGAAAATCATTAAATTTCAGAGATATATAGATCATTAAATGTGTGTGGTTCTTAACAGTTAACTGAAATTATATTATATTTTACATATGATAAGAGAAAAATTAAAAATTTAATTAAAAATAAAATAAGATTATATCAGTAAAAATAATACATTTATATATAAAAGGAAATATCAATTTTTATTTTCATAATATGTAATAATTATAATTAGTGTTATTGTGATATAAGGATGCATATTTGGTAGGAAATATAAACGAATAAATGTCAAAATTAGGTGTTTTATTTTATCTTTTCGGAATTTTTATTTCATGTGTAATAATGGAAAAAGTCCACACTTACCTATTAATTCGAGAAGTTTAATATATTTTGGACACTATAGCATATATGGTTTTACTTTTGATAAAGCATAAACTTGGATACGTTGGAGTTTTATTGAATTTTGTGATTAGAATAAATAGTGATAAGTCATCTTATAATCATCATAGTGATAATTTTTTTATCCCTTGAATGAAAATGATAGTTTAATAAAATATTTAATTAATATGTATACCATAGAAAATTTAGTGTTTATATTGAAGTATATGGATTTAGAATGTCAATTCACAGAATTTATGAAAAATAATATAAAAAAGGAATATATTTAGATGCTTTTATTTGACCTTTAATTCTAGTTTACTCTTTACACCTAAAGATCATGGACATGATATACCATGTACCTAAGGAATAATGTGTTTCTCCAATGTACAAATTGTTGTTCATCTCCCTATTTAAGACTATAAAGGAGTGACCTCTTGGTTAATGGTAGGTAAAGAAAGAGTGTAAATTAAAGGGGTAATGTTGATGATTCTGTGAATACATTTATCAATTGATTATTAAAGATAATTATTTAAATGTAACTTTTGATAATAATAATTATGTGAATTTTTTTTTACATTTTATACATATCATAAAATAATGACATTGGCTTCATAGGGGAATCATTTTTAAATGTGAATTGAAGATGTGGTCCTATCATGCTCTTCACTTTGAGAAATATTTGATATATAAAATCAAAAACATTTTATAATAGATTACACTAATAGTAGGTATCATGAAATGTCCATCATGTGGTATCCATAATGTAGTGATTCATTTATGAGATTTTCATCTTAATCTTTTATCTCATTATATTATTGAAAAATGTGGCCTTATACAATGTTTTTAATAATAATATGATTTCTATATAGAGTTTCATAATTCAAATGGTGCATGAATAGGACGTTTCTAAAGGGTTTTTTCAGTAGGATGTGGTAAGTGGTATCAAAGGTTGAAGTATTGTTATAAAAATAAATAGTGGTATAGTTTTGGCCAAAATTCCTCAAGGATGAGTTTTACAGTTTTTGGGATTTTGTGTTTGTTAACATTAGTGATTGATAATTTTCATTGTCAATTGAAAAATAAAAATCATGGAAAATGAAATTACTTTGTATTTTTTTCAATATTTTTTCGTATGATTTTTTATAATAAAAATTGACATTGTGTTTAAGTAAAATCATGAATTTCCATATAGTGAGTACATGGATTGTATAAAATTTATGTGAAGATTATTTGGGTATGGTAATAATTTAAAATTTGAATATAAATATTCATTGGATAAATGATTGAAATAATTCATTTTTGTAGTCATTTCACCAACTGAATAAAATGAATATAAACCACAATTGTTATTTTTGGAATCAACATCATTATTTTCAGAATATCTGTAGTGATTTTGATCATCCAAAATTGGAAAATTTATCTATGTAAATCAACATAAAAAGGTAGTATACATAAGGATACATGTGAAGGTAATATTTTGATAAGAGATCGTGGTCACTCATCATTATTAAAAGATTTTTGGAAAATTTCATAAATATATTTTTTATTTATATAATTTTAAGGATTGTCATACTATATAAGGAAAAGTAATTAATATTTTATGTAAATAACTTAGGACATAGAAGAATATCAATATCTCTTGGATATATTAAAATAAAAATCAAATATCCATGAGTATTTTGTTGAGAAAAATATTTATCATGAAGGAGAGTGGTTCACATTACACAATGTAGCTTTCGAAGGTGGTATTATTCAAAAATATAATTGGGTCATGCCGATTAAGTAGTAACCAATGAAAAAGTAATTGGAAAAGGATGAGAAGTTTCTAAATGGAGATTAGTTATAGACGAGAGATCAGTTCACAGAGAATATTAGTTCAGGATGATATTTTTCATAAAGAACAGATTACACAACAAAGTTGATTTTATATCTTATCTAAAATAAGAGATTAATGGAACACAAATATTATTATTTATTTTATTAGGTCTAATTTAGATATTCAAAAAAATCATCTAATGATGAAATTTTATTCCATTCATTGTGATATTATATCATTCTAAGGTGTGGATTTTTAAAAACCAGGAGGGGAGTGAGTCCCCAGGTATTGTGAAAACATTTCACTATAGCTATTCTTATACACTAACACATATTCATTGTATAATACATGGATTATCCTTGTTATGTTAAACAATGAATATTAATATGAAAAAATTCACAGTTTCAATTCCATTTATATATTTATTGAGATGAAGGGGGAAGGGAGTGTTGTTTAACATTGAAATATTTTCAAAAGGGGAATTAGTTTTCATTTTACATATTTGTAATTCCCCTATACATCATAGGATATTTAACATATTAAGTTAAACTATTTCTAATATGTTTTAAAAAATTATGGTGTAAATTCTATTACGGTTTCTAATTTGATTTGATAATTATTATAGTAATATCTTAATATATTTTAAAAATGTGATCAACCTCATTGACTTGTGGATAATCTATATATGATAGATAATATATATGAGGTGAATAATGTTCTATAGGGGAATGAATATGGTTTTTTGTTTTTAATGTTTCATTGAACAACTCAATAAATATGGGAGAACATAGTCTTAGAAAAATTGGATCAATTGGTTTTCTTCGGTTGATTTCCAGGCTCTCTACATTTATTTTTTCATCTGATAATCATTTAGAGTAGATGTTGATAAAGTGTTCATAGAGTTCGTATAAGGGAATATATCCATTATTTTTTATGCTTATAAAATTATAAAAAGTTCATAATTTTCATTCAACTTGGAAAGTTATTATAGAATTATGGGACACTAATTTTTGTCTAGTATAATGTAATCGATTTAAAAAAATTCCACCTGTTTCATTTACGTATATAAATAGATGTGATAAATAATGAAAAATGGAACTGATGGATCATGAGGATGATAAGTGGACTTTAGGTGGATTGGGTGAATTTAATAACCATAAAATGATGATGAAAGATGAATATAATATGTATAGAGAGGGTTCAGGTGTCTAAGAGACGCTTTTTCTTCTCATTCATCTTGTGGTATATAGGGTTACCCAATGTGTTTGGTTAGGGATGGTGAGCTAACCCTGTATGGAATGGGCCTAAATGATCCAAATCTATTAGTACTTCTCATAAATAATGGATTAGATAATTATACCCAATCTATTTCAAATATTATAAAGAATTGTCTATGGGTCAACACAAATTTTTAGTTAATATTTAAAATATTATTTGTAAAATAAATACACCCATTTAGTATAAAACAAAAAATTATAAGAAATATATTTTTATCATATTAAGATTAATTTTTATTCATATCAATCACATATTTTAAAATATAATTAATTTTTATAAAAACGCAATATTAAATTGAAATATATTTAATATTAGAAATAAAAAAGTTATTCTAGTTCTTTGACATGGAATATATTTGTTGTGTATTTTCTTCCTAATATTTTTATATTTTATCCCTAGTTCATTTGAGCCTTTTTAAACTACTATCCATTTTTTGTAGTCTAATTGAGCCCACAATTTTGGGCTTCATAAACAACCTTGTGGTTTCAAACCCGATAGAGAACCCATTGTTGCAAGATTCTATTAGAGTGTTATTAGGGTTTCAAAATTCATTATTCATGATCTTATTATCCTCCATTGAAAAATATTATCACATAAATTCCTACTTATGAAATCCTTAGATGAAATTTTTAAAGGGTTATAATTGGGTTAGAGACCCTAAATCATCTTCTGTAGCAGTATCTCATTCATAGATATGGGACTAAAGTAAAATTTTTGATTAGTTATTTGATATCGAACTACTATATATTTATTTTTAGAGATTCATCTATAATAATATGGATTATTCTATTTACCACTACCTAGGTAAAGTGTTATTTTATTTCAGTTATTATAATTATTTTCAATTTTCTTTTTTATTATTTTTTTATTATAAATATGTATTATTTATTTAGAGTTCTATATGAGGATGATCTATATAATATTTGGGATAGTCCAATAAATATTTACACATCCTGTGATATTAATATTTGTTGTTTTCTATATTTTTGGGTTAGAAAAATCTATCTATGAACATATTTTACGTGATTATTGGTAAAAAATTTACTGTATTTTATTTATAATTTATTGATTATTACTGAAGATGAGTGATATTCCTTCCATTTTGTGATAAATCATATGTTTTTTGGAGAATATGACTAATATTCCAATAGATTCAATTATTAATTTTTTAAGTTAACTATTATTAATTCTAAAATAGAAAGTATTTTTTTGGTTTAATCGACAGTTTTGTGAGTGAAAACTTTTATACAATGGTTGGTTTTTATCGATATTCCCTTCAAAAATAGTTTAAATGAATTACACATGAGAGAGGGGTTTGGATTGTATGATAAACATTTTAAATGGCACTGAACTGGTATTGAACATCGTTATGAAATCACTCTAGTTGATATTAGATAGTGAATCTTTAGTAATAATATCTTGATTCCATGGTATTCACAAGGTAGTGTATGTCTCTATGGGGTGATCAATTTTTTTTTACTAGAAGAGGTTTTTTTATTATGTGTCGACTATTTCAACATAAACTATGATACCATTATGAATTGGTGACATTTTTTTGAGATATACGATTTATTAAATTAGATAAGAAAATAATGGTTGTTTAAAATGAAAAATTTTTCATAAGGTTAACATTATTTCAGGGTTATAAAAAATGATTTCCTAAATATATATTTTCTACCATGAAATAAAAATTTGATTTTTAAAACACAACATTTAGAGTGGTGATGTACCCTATTGTGTTTATGTATTTCAGGAATCAAATTTTGAAAATATTTTTTTTATTTTAAAGATTTTATTTAATAATAATATAGTAATGATAATATGTGTATTAGGGGAAATATTTCTCTATTTAATTGCACATTTTAATTGACCTTTATATATTATCATATAACAAAATTTCACTTCTTCATTTGAGTAGTGAAGTCTTATAGTCATGTTTTTTTATAAATATAGAATATTAATCAGTCCTATGAAAGATGAATTGTAAAATAATGTTATATTACCAAAAATTATTATGATATTATAAAATTATAGGACATAAAATTTTATTATCATATGTTTAAAATTGTTTTTTCACACATTGGTTCACCAATGATGTTGGTGACGTGGATATGGGTGAATTTTATGTG
This sequence comes from Viscum album, assembly GCA_963277665.1. Classification (NCBI taxonomy): domain Eukaryota; kingdom Viridiplantae; phylum Streptophyta; class Magnoliopsida; order Santalales; family Viscaceae; genus Viscum; species Viscum album. The sequence continues at coordinate 1,777,122,199 of OY728165.1, read as the reverse complement.
AAATATTATAATCATGAACTTCTTAGAGCATGAATTTTTTTTCCAAGCATTTTAGGTGTTAAGAGGGTCATGTGAGGATATATAGAAGTAAACAAAATGAATTTTTCTGTAATAAACCGTTATTTTAAAAACAATAACAATTTTTTTAATAGTGTGTGTGACATGTAACCTGATGTTCAGAAGAAAATATAACACAACGAGACATTATTTGATATTAAATATTAAATTATTAAAATACCTTAAATATCATTAACTACAAGCAACACAGAGTTTATCTTATGAAAAATTTATCACAATGTTTATATTTCATTACACATAACACTATTTTTATCTAGTGTTAAATGCATCTTTCATTTTAAAAGAAAAAGTGATATTATTAAATTATTAATTTTTATTTTTATATTTGTATCCTAGATATAGGATTTTCGGGTATGATTTGTTAGATAAAAATTATTCTAATTACATTTATTTATTTATTGTTCCTAAAATAACAATCATATAAATAAATAATAAATGTTTTCATAAAAAATGTATTTTTGAAAGACGGATTGTTTGCAGATTGAAAAAATAATTAATGATTAATTTATAATAAATTTATAATTTTATTTGATATAATAGATTTAATTATATATATATATATAATTTAAATTTTGTTTCATTATTTTAATTTTTTTAACAATTTTTATTTTTTGATAAATATTGAAAATACTGAATTTTAATTGAAAAATGAATTTTCATTTAAATATTTAATAATATAAAATTAATTTTTTAAATGATTTTTTTTAAAATAAGTTCAATATGATATATTTTAATCCAATTTAGGTAATTCAATTAATTTTAATGTTATTGTTTGATATAACAAAATTATATACTTTTCAATATTTTCTCTTTAAAGCCCCTTTTTCTCACTGTGTTTGCGAGATTGCTATCAAATTAAAAATAATAAATTCTATGATTTTATTTATTAAAATATATTTCTATATTAAATAATAAAATATATAATTTATAATATGGTTAGCATAATATTTTACTAAAATATAAAGTGAAAAAGTAAAAATTAGTACAATTCTTGGGGTAAAAATATATTTTATAAGGGTTAATCGAAAATGATATAGTTTTAAAATTACTATACAGATTTTAAAAACCCATTTTGCGGACTTGATTCAAATTTATATGTTTTAGGTTCTGTATGATTTCGTATTTTGGATTATTTCATGATAAAAATATCAATGTGATTAAATATATTCAATAAATTACTGGTGTGTCACTCACGTCACATATAAAGGGAACCCCTCCTCTCTTATTTAGAATAAAGTTAAAACTTGGTTTTTCATATTGTCAAAAAATTAACCTATAAAATTCCATCCTATATTTATATATTCAATAATTGTGGAATACATCCAATGTTGTACGGCTTTCGTGAAAACATAATAAGGATACCCAAATAAGAGGGAATATTATTCAATGAGTGTTTTCATTTTATTGCCTCCTCCACAAACCTCAGTTATTTTAAAAACATGAGGATATAAGAAAAAAATTATCTCATATATACATATATTCATTAATTTTATTTTCAGGACCTACAACCATCTACACTTCTATTAAATGGGTTATAAAATCGTCTCTCGTTTGAATGGTAGACTATAACTTCGTGAATTGACTTCATTGTTTCTTCTTTTTCCACTTTTAATGGTAGGGAATGGTGTTGGATCGAATATATACATATGGAATTTATTAAATAAAAAACCTATGGAGTACTTATATCATATATATGTCTTTATCATTCATTCTTTAGGAGATAATACAACCTCACTCATGGGTATGGTGGACTACCACCATGGAGAGAAATGTGAATCGTCCTTCACTAATTCTTTCCATGAATAATAATAAGGATAAAGTTACTAATTATATGTTATATATAAGAAATAAATATGATATTAATTTCATGTTTATCATTATTTGATGATTTTATTGAATTTTAATTCTTACATTTCCACTCAATTAAATATTGTAACATCATATGTCTATGTGTGGACAAAACCCTTCACGAAGCGATGACACAATATTTTCATCACCACACCACATGGATGATATATTTATGTATATTAATGGTTTTATATGATATTATGATTATTTATTAATTATTATATATTACATTCATTATTACTACTATGTTAATCAGATAATTGAAATGTTACTCATGTGTATATATGACCTATTGTCTCCAGGATTGTATCATATTTAATTTTTCATAAACATATTTAATTTATTTTCCAAAAAATTTATTGTAAAAAATTTATAAATATTTAATTATTATTATTATTCCATAGATGATTAAATTATGTAATCTATTCAATAATACTATCATTAATGAAATAAAACACATATAAAGATAAGTAACTTAATATAAAATACAATGAAATCAATAAATTATTATTAATGAACTAATTATAAGATGTTATAAAATGATCACATATGATATTTAAAATTGTTATATTGTACTTATTTCAGTTAATAATATGTTTAATATTAAAATAAGGGAGGTTAAACAATTTTCAATCAAATGGAAAGATGAGTTATGATATTTCATCTAAATTTACACTCTATTGAGTCATGTTTATTATTTTTCACAAATTATCCTTGATTTGTTGTATATGATGCTACTTTTTAAAATTATTAATTCAAAATTCATGGTAATTTATGTTTCCTGATAAATTATTTCTTCTTAGTTGATTTTAATTGAATATTAACAAGTTGTAATGTTATTATACAATCTCAGTTTTTTTGGAAAAATAATCAAGAAAAAATTACATTCTTACTATAATTTTTCATTTGAATTTAACTATTATAAAAAATATCCAAATTTTTGATTAACAGTTCAATTATTTTATAAAATTTATTTCATTATCACATATTGTTCTTAGTATGAAAGTCATTTGATTAACATTTGAAATATTAATCAATCAATATGTATTATTCAATAAGGATTTTTAATGGAAATATATATTGATTCATGAATTAAATCGATTATTCGATACATGAGAAATGTTATGAACCTATAATTACATTAATGGAGTCATATAATATATCCCTATGTTTCTTCGGTAGGTCTCATAAGAAAATTTAGATATGGTTTTTGGAAATTGAATTAACCCTTTGAATATATGTATTGGTAGGATTGCATAACAATATTTGGTGTATATTCATTATTCCTTAATGGAATTGGATATATTTTAATGTGGACTGAAGGGAATGTTTTTGATTTACATAATTGTGAATTCTATTCTTATTAATTTAGTTATCGATATTTCATGTTATTGTTATATTAGAAAAAATATTCATGTCCAATTTTCATGATCATGTGATTATATAGAACTATTTGGTCATCAATAATTATGTCTATATTATGATCAATTTATTTCTTAAATGAATTTAGTTTTAGTTATTTATCGTTCCATATTTATTGTAAATTATTTATTATTAACATCCACTGCACACATACCCATAATATGAAATTGATCTCACCCCTTTCATAGGTCGTATCCTCCCCAATATATCGAGCTATATTTAATGATTTATATGTAGGGATATACACATGTTTATAATTATTATATAATGAAAATAAAATATTGAATTATATGATTTCCATTATAAATATAATCAAAGAATGTATCAGGTTTACAAAGAATACTACACTATTCGGTACATTGGGATATGATTCCCAGTAACTAATGATAATGTAATGAAGTTGAAATCGAATAAAATATTCTAGGGTTAGGGTGATTATATTTATTATCAAATGAATTATATTATAAAACAGTGGAAATTTATTTAGGAAAACATTTATTAGTGAGTTAATCCCTATAATAATCCTTTACAATAATTATTAAGTGTCATCCTAATTTTTTGGTAAGGATAAGTTATGTGATTTTTTATTTCTAATAAATTCTACTTTGTATACAACAAGTGGATTTGGTTCCAGAAAGGATTCACATTGAGTTGATAAATCTAAAAAGGGGACATTGGGGTTGACATGATCTATAGTGTCTGGGACACCAGTAGCATAAAACAGATGCCTATATTATTACATTATCATAATATACCAAGAATCACATCCAAAATGTCTGAATATTTTTTCTGTATTGGTAAAATAGAAACATAATTCAATTATACAATACATTTTATTTGAGAAATTATATTATTTTTTTGATAATATAATTATCACCCTAGCATATCCTTGAATATCATTCATAAGAGACATTATGAGTTCGTTGGAAATGAAACAAAATAAGAGTGAGATTAAATTATTTTTTTGGATTATTTAATATGGAAGAAAATGAGAAACAATTGTCATAATCATCAAGAAAAGTAAATTTGATGAAAAAAATGATATTTAAACAATTATTTTAAATCTAAATTAATCGATATTGAATATCATAGTGAATATCTCCTAGATAATAATAAAAAAATCATAATGAAGGAAACTGTTAATTATTAGACGCAATGTCACAGGAATGTGATATATTTTACATTAATATCATTGACTAGATAGATTATATTATATTTACAAACCCATTAAATGCTAGATCATTGATTTTTCACATGAGACATACCTTTGAATTGAGGGGTTATATATTTTCAGGTCTCAACAATCAATGTAAATATAAATCATTCCTCGAAAAATAAATAACTAATATTATTAATGATCCAATATTCTATAACATAAAAATATCTATATTGAGTAGTGTATATATATTTATAAATATTTTTATTTTCAAAAAATAATGTTCAATTTAAAAAACCATATATATATAAATGATGAATAATTCAAAAAATTATTATACCTATGATATATATAGAGTCGTGTTCTTATGATCCCCCTCCCAAATATCCTGATGGCCTTATATTTGGTTCTTTTTCATAAACCATTATTCAAGGGATAAGGGGGAAACCTTATGAGGCTCGTAGGATTAATGGATTACGTGAACAAAATTGCATAGAAAAATTCTCCACAACTATACTACTTGGAAATGTACACCCCCATTGTCCTGATCCAGAATAAGTTTCCACCATTATATTACTTATTTAGCTATCAATACCTATGTAGAGGTGGACATGCCAAGTCCCGATTGAAATTTCCACACCCTCTCATTCTTCTTTATCAGTGTAACTTCTCTCTGGAAAAATTTCATGCCCTGAGTCCTTATCTAGATCTAGTTCCATTTGTTTGTCTATTTTGATCTGCACTACATGATCTTAATGTGGTTTCCCGAAGTCCTTCAGTTAGTAAGATAACCTTATATGGCCTTACGACCTTTGGTGGACGGAAGGCCTTATAGACTCCTGGAACAAAGAAGTGGCTCGAAGGTGAAAATAGATGGATGATATAGTACCGAACAATTCCTACTACAATTCCTTCTACAATTCATGATATAGTGTATTCCCTAGTGCCTGTTAGAGTTCCTAATACTATACTAGTATAGTACTACTACAGTAACCAGAGAATATGCCTATGCTCAAATTCGAACCTTGGTTTCCTAGGTTCACTTGTACTATCCTCACCAAATTTGCTAAGGCTCATGTGCTTTATGATTTATAATATGTCTGTTTCGGGGAAATGTAGTGTCCAATAATCTCATGAATGTAAATTTTCAATGAGGTATTAATGAATTAAAAATGATACAATGAAGTGAATTTTAAAACAATAATTATTCGAAATAATATTAAATAATCTAGAGGAATAATATTGAAAGTATTAAAATATAACCAATAAATTTAGAATAAATGGTTTTTTCGTTGATCAATACAAATTTGAAAAAAAAAACTCTAAATTGTTGTTTATAAAAATATTCTTTTGATATTGAAAAACATTTTAATAATATTTTTATTTTAACGTCATTCTGAAAATATATTATTTAAAACTATGATCATATTAATGAAAATAATATTCAATCAAATAATGGTCATGAAGTCATGTACTTTCATACATGATTTATATGATAAAAAGAACATTCTTTTTTCACTGTAGAAATGTTATGAAGGTTCTTAGTTAATAACATGTTATGAGCATTCCATACACATGTTTAGTAAAATAAAGATGAGAATTTTTTTGATAATGACAAATTATTATGATGAATATATTTTTTAATGGGTAAAAAAGGGGAAAATTAATCAAATACAAGATCTATAAAAGGTTAATTGTTGAGAAGATTTTTTTTTTGAAACACTATTTGAAAACTTCCCTATACCCATGGTTCAAAACAATGGGTATAGCCCCCAAAACTGTGGGTACATGCTACACCCACGGTTTTGGGAATCGTGTGCTGGAACGACCTCAAGATAGGGGGTCGACCTATACCCCCGATTTGGAGAAACTGTGGGGATAAGATTACCACTGCAAGGAAGGCCCATGAACACACTGGCACAGTGTTGACCCCATAGTTTGTGAACCGTGGAGATTTAATCATTAAAAAATAGTGGTCGAGGGGGTTTCGAACCGGGGCCTTGCGCTGAGCCTCGCGGCCGCGCCCCACCAACTAACCAACCGAACTGTGACTTTTATCTATTATATATACATATATCTACCGATATATATTATTATATGGTATTTAAATTAAAAAATGCCCATCGTGATTCGAACCGGCACCTCATGTTGAGCCTCGCGGCTGCCTCCCACCAACTGACCAACTGAGCTGTGCTTTAAATTTATTATATATATATATATATACATCAGCGTATATATATAAATATGATCCACATGGTGTATTTAAATTCAAAATCCATGGCCAGGGGGATTTGAACCGGCGTCCTAAAGCATCCGCAGAGAAGGTTTTACCAACCGAGCTAAAGAAAATTTGAATTTCTATATTTATATGTATATAAATATATTAATCGAAAACCGTGAAAAAATGTCTTCTTGCCAAATTAATTTTGTGTCCCACCTAATTTTCATTCCCCTCCATAACGCGGGAAAGCTATACACACGGTTCTGGAGAACCGTGGGTATAGGTCTAAAAAAAACCGCAATACCGACAGTTTTCTAGAACCGTCGGTATAAGTCTTCAAAAAATATCCTATTCCCACGGATTTCCCCAAAACTGTGGGTATAGCTCTTAAATGAAAACTATAACCATGGTTTTTTGCAAAATGGTGGGTATAGACCTACTTTCCAGTAGTGATAATAGATTTTCAATATAAAAGAGTAATGAGGAAAGATTTTATTAAAACCATTTTATTAATAAATATTTTTTCAATTTTGTGGGAAATAACACTATTACATGAAAATATACTGAATAAACATAGGAGAAGAAAATATTTTTTATTAGAAAATGGTTAAATAATTGCATTAAAATGAAATTCAGGAGTAAAACATCAATATTTTAATGTGATTATGAAATAATCATATATAATGATCATACCATTGAAGATAGAACTAATCAATTAATAGATAATGTGATTCCATAATAAATCCACAAAAAATAAATATGATTTACAAAATAATGCAATTTAATGTCATTATACACATGATCTTATAATTCCAAAATTGATGATTTAGTTGATTAACTGGATGAATATAAATTGAGTTTTAAAATCCATTAACTCACAAATCATTTTGATAAAAAAATTAACATCATTTATATATGTTTTTTAAATTATTTAACTTATAAAAACCATATTATTATTTATAAATTCCGATGTTATCATTTTATATAATATTATCAACCATTTGTTAATAATATTAATATATTTTCATTGATTCATGTGTTAATTTCCACATTTAATTATCCATGTTTTTTCATTAATGATTTAGTTTTTGAGAATATTACAAAGTATAATCATATGAAAAAATAATAAACATGTAATAATTGTCATACTTTAACATAAATTATACTTTTAAAACTGATAATGAAATATGGTTATGAAAAATTATTTACGTTACAATCATGGAGATGGTAGTTTGTTTGTACATATGTGAAATATTTCCATTTTAAAATGATTGATATGGATGTATGGTTAGTAATAAATTACCCCCACAATATGATAATAATATCATACATAACATATTATATATTTTTATATATCTTCCATGTGTTTTGGGGATTGAAAGAGAGTTACATCACTTGATGATTGCAATATCCACACGCACATGGAAAATTTTATCATCGTTATGTGGGGGAAAATTTATGTAATAAAATGATATATTATGGTTTCATATTATTAAATATTACATTATTATCATAATAATTCCTCATATATCACATATAATCATCAATAATTATCTTATTATATTATATTTAAAGGGATATTGAAATATGAATCACATCACTTTGTGAGGCAGTCTTTTTCTTAACAAATTAGCAACATTATCATATTACATAATAAATAGAAGGTAACAGTATATATATTATTAACATTTATCTAGGGTAATTAATAATTTAAAAATATAATATATATATATATATATATATATATGTTTAATTTTGACCCATCATCATACCAAACAATGGATGGTGGTAATTGAATAATGAATAGCATCGGTTCATGAGACCATAGTGTGCTATACACATGAATGATGATTCATGCCCCATTTGATGGAAGTGGAGATTATTGTAGTTAATTCTACTAATATAAATGAAATGATATTTATGTATGATATTGAGGTTACTATATGATGATAATATAATAATAATTGTAGGTGGTGCTAGAAAAATTAAAAACTACTTGTTGAAGATCATTACTTGTTCTCTAGGTATCCCCATTTAGTTTTCTCGTAATCTATCCCAGGATATCGTAATGATAAAATTATGTCTTATATATTGGGAGGAGTAATTTTGGGATGTGATTTTGTATGTTATATTAAAAAATTGGTTTGAGTATTTAAAGAGGGGAGGAGGATGGGGTGCCTTTTATATGTGAGGTGAGTGGCAGACTTGTATTTTTTTTTTTTGAAAGATTCAATAATACACACATTTTTATTATGTGAAATGCCTCCAAATAATTAATTATCAAAACTAGATGATATATGGTACCAATGTGGCCATATTAATAAGTTCTAAAATTTGGGAGGCCATTTTTTAACCCATAACTATAATGACCCCGAATTTCTATAGAAATTTTATTTAAATAAATGGAATTTTATGAGTCCGTGAAAATTGACAGTGCATGATTTCGTGGCCTGGAGTGCCCGGAATGATTTTATGAACATTTTTTCCGGTACGTTAATTAAATGTGTGAGTGATTTTTTATAACTTTTGATCCGGTTCTAATAATTGAATCTGAGGGCACCGTTGAACTCGCAAAACTGATATTCGCTTAAAAAGACTTTCACCTCGATGGTGGTTGGTCAAGGGTGAAAGTTAGTTTTTAGGGATTTCATGGAAAAAATAAAATAATATAAACAAAAAATTTATTTTATTTTGTTGTAACCAACCTCCTTGAGGATGTTGAGGTGTGGGTACCACCAGACCATAACCTATCATGAGAGGTTATGGTGGTGGGAACCACCCAAACCATAACCTCCCATGAGAGATTATTATGGTGGGGACCGCACAGGATTAAACCCCCATTTTAATTAAGAGAAACTCTCAACCCCCCTCATTAATGTGGAGGAGGATCTTTACTTCCTAATCATTAATTGTGCCAACACAGATACATTTAATTGAGCTATATGCTACCACTCTAAATGTTGAGGGAGTTGGCCAAACTAACATGAATCGACCCCATCCATAGTTCTTCATTGTGGTGTTCATTAGAATGAAGGACGACGACGAAGGAGTTGAAGGCCACGGTGCTGCCACCCGCATCCACTGTGACATGCGCTACCCCAGGCTAGGCCACCCTAGTTGTGCCACCCGCTAGCCTCGCCACCCACTAGTCGCGTCGCCCGATGGTGGAGCCCCGGCCGGTCATGCCGCCACCGGCCCTCCGATCCACCCTGGATCATTACCACCTTCCATCCTCCCGAACCATCCCTGCGCCCCTCGCAACTCCCCAGCTGAATCGGCGAGTGCCCCTCGCGGGGCCCCGGCAACACCGGCACGCGCCCCTCGCGGAGCCCCAGCCGAATCGGCTCACACCCCACGCGATGCCCTGGATGGACCGGCTCACGCCCCTAGAGGCACCCCGGACGAACCGGCCCCGTGCCCTCATGGCACCCCCGCGGTCGAACTGGCCCACATCCCTCACGGAGCACCGGCCGAACCGGCCCACACCCCTCACGATGGCCCGACCAAACCGACCTCCGCCCCTCATGGAGCCCTTACCAAACTAGCCCGCCCCCTCGTGACACACCCTCGGTCGAGCCACCCCATGTCCCTCATGAGTTCCATGGCCCCTCTCGGCCCTCATGGCCTGCATGACCTCCCAGTGGATCGGGCCACATCCCAGGTCGGTCCGATTTGACTGTGTCGGACTGGACCCAGGACCACCACGACCCTTTTACATTCTTTTTGCTAAAACTATGGCACTAGATTTCCATCTAAAGAAATGTTAGCAACATTGGAAATCTTGGAGCGAGATAGTCCCTTTGAGTATACTCCACTAGAGTTTTTTATTGAGATGGGAATCTGTCAGGTTTGATCGAGCACGAATCCAACCAGGCCCCCATGACTAAAAGGCTAAGAACTCAAAGATCGGGCGTCCAACAGTGGTCGACGTATCCATATACTAGGACCCTGACAATTTATTTCCAAATCTGTGCATGAGAAAACTGATTGCATGTGTGTTTTTAAAAGTTTTCATTATGTCATCTCACCAGGTCATCTCACCAAATATAACTTTTAACCGCAGTTCACCTGTTTCTTTTTAGGATGCCTCCACTTAGATAGATAGCTAGCGTTCCGAGATTAGTATGCACTGATGGCCCACCGAGCTATGAGGCCACAGTACCGGGCCCACTTCTAGTAGAGGCCCCAGCGGAGGCACCATAGGTACCATTACCCATTGGGCCACTGATGCCACGATCCCTATAAGAAGACGGTGCAGACCCCTTGAGTGAGTTGCATGAGTTCCAGCACCAGAGGCCACCTTGGTTCGAGGAGAGACGAACCTGCATGTGGCTGAGGATTGGATGGAGGTCGTGGGGAGAGTTTTCTGACTGGTAGGGACACCGGTATACCTCATGGGGATTCTTTATTCTACCCATCTACAAGCAGATGTGGGAAGTTGGTGGAGCTTGGTGCTCCTTTTCCATGAAAAGGTGACGCTTCTATAGGTAGACTTCGAGAGCCTATTTCTGGCATAGTTTGTCCCAACATCTCTTTACATAGTGCGCATTCAAGAGTTACTTCATCTTCAGCATAGTATCATGACTGTGGCTCAGTACTCTGCGAGGTTTACAAACCTCTCATGTTACACCTCTGATATGGTGAGGGACCCATTCTTTAGGGCCCAGACATTCGAGAAGGGGATCATCCGGGAGATGAGGTCTTCGTTGATCTCACTCAGCATCTCGATGCATGCAGGGGTGTTAGAGAGGGCCCTCTTGGTGGAGAATTTCCTTGCTGAGAAGACACCAACATCGATACCCACTACTAGTCATCATGTAGTAGAGTCATATGTAGATTGCAGTCGACAAATGTCACAGAGGTCCAAGAGGACCAGACCTATAGGTATAAGAGCACATGACTTGGGATTGGTATTTTGGGGCACCTGAAGTGGAGCCAGTCATGCCAGGAGCATACACTGTTACGCATGCAGCGGGAAGGGTCACATGTTTCATGACTATCAGACCCATCATACAGATGATCAGTAGACGAGTGAGGGACTACCCTAACAGAGATAGAGGTTTGATCGAGGTGGCCAGCAGGGAGCAGGCAGATGTGGCAGTGGAGCTGGACATGCAGCTTGTGGTGAGTGACAGTTCTAGGTATTACCTACACCACCACTAGGAGGTCCACCCCGACCACAGGGAGCTGGTGGACATGTGAAAGCTCAAAAACAGGCAGTTGTGGCCTACAATCATGGCGATACGGAGATGATATGAGGTATGATCTATGCCAACTCCACCATAGTGGTAGTAATTATAATCAGAGGATCCAGTCATTATTTTATTGCCAATGCCTTTGTTCCGATCATGAATATTCCGACAGACCTGCTGCATCGATCCATACAACTAGAGACTCCTACGAGAGAAGATTTTATTATTACGCACTGGTGCTGATAGTGTGAGCTTACTCTTAGAGGTGTGATCATCGGATGGAATCTCCTAGTAGCAGCATCGAGCCCTTACTATGTCATCATGGGTATGGACTGGATATCTATTGTCCATGCTCAAATAGACTGTATTAGGCGCAAGGTGTTGTGTGTCTTCACAGATGGGACTGGGATTTCCCTCACTAGTGAGAAGAGAATCTTTGTAGCACAGGATGGACTTACTCGGAGGAGTGTGCAGCTGATCTCTCATCAGTTGAATAGCCTTACACATAGAGATGTTGATGTGGAGAGTCTGAGCTATGCTGTAATAGTGGAACAGTATGAGGATGATTTCCCTGATGATGTCCCAGGTCTATCTCCTCGTAGAGAGGTAAAAGTTCACACTAACATGTACCTCGGGTGACACCGATATCTACACCAGCGTATCAGATGGCTCTCACAGAGCTTCGTGAGTTGTGGGTACAATTATAGGACTTGTAGGGGAACAGATTCATTTGGTCATGTGTTTCTCCTTGCGCAGCCCCAATATTGTTCTCCAAGAAAGAGGATGAGAGATTGAGACTTTGTGTTGACTATCGAAACTGAACCTAGTGACCATGAAGAATAAGTACCCACTCACGAGGATTGAGGACCACGTTGAGCAGCTAAAGAGAGCACAATGTTTCTCGAAGATAGACCTCAGATTAGGCTATCACCAGCTCAGAGTAAAAGACAAAGATGTACAGATGACAACCATCAGATGTCGGTATGACCTCACGAGTTCTTGGTTATGCCATTCGGCGTAACCAATTCTCCAGTAGTGTTCATCGGACTCATGAACAAAATCATTCATTCATACAGTGATCGATTCATAATAGTCTTCATTAATGGAATTCTGGTCTACTCAGATACTGATGAGGAGCATTCCTATCATTTGTGGGTACTACTGGACACACTTCGAGAGCACCATCTTTATGGTAATCTCTTGAAGTTCTAGTTATGGATCTATGATGTCAACTTTCTGTGACATGTCATATCAGAGGCTGGAGTTGTAGAAGATCTAGCGAATATTTAGTTGATTAATTCTTGGGAGCCACCTAGGAGTATGATGGAGGTTCAAAGTTTCCTGGGTTTGGGTGGTTAGTACCGAATGTTTGTGCCATGTTTCTCCAGAGTTGTAGCACCGCTATTTCCATTTATGAAAAAGGGGAAACCCTTTGTGTGGTCAGAGAGATTCCAGAAGTGTTTTTAGGTGCTGCGTCTGAGGCTAACTACTGCCCCCATCTTGAGGCTTCCAGAGGAAGGCGTAGGGTACATTTTCTTCTACGATGCATCAAGGACCGGTCAATGATGTGTCCTGATGCAGGAGTGAGTAGTGATCACATATAGTTCTCAAAAACTATGATAGCACGAGAACAACTGTGCTACCCATGACCTGGAGTTAGCAATAGTGTTTTTTTCCTTGATGATGTGGAGACACTATCTGATAGGCGAGTGATTTATAGTGTACTCTAATAATAGGAGTCTCATGTTGTTGTGTATAACACAAGCCATTTGAAGAAACTTGTTGTTGTGTATGTCACATGACAACTAAGTATCATGTTCATTGCAATTTATATCAAATATTTAATTTTCATATCATATTTAATATATATTAAATTATAGGCATGTTACATTTCCTTACATGATTGGTGATACATGTCATCCACATTTAGAAATAAAATTTTCTTTCATACGAATTTCATCTTGATATATTCTCCCCAACTTAATTAAATTTCATTCGCATAATTTAAACATTATTACATAAATCTAGGGGTTGAAAATAATTTATTTTTTAAAAAAATAATCATCAGGAATTGGGTAAATAACCCATCCTCTTAATACGAGAGAAATAAATATATAATGGTCACATAACTAAGTTACCTAGTGAAAAACATTGGTGGGAAATTAAAACATGGATACCAAAGACAAAAATAACAATGATTATATGATGAATATAAGGATATAACATGGTTATAATAATTATATCATTAAAAAGATTAAATTTATTTATTGATCATAGGGGCTAGATCATTCATTTGAAACAGAGGTAATAGGACACCATTTTTTTTCAAAAACATTTTTTTATAGTTAATGAATAATTTCATTCTATAAGAATATAATAAATTATAATAACTGGGTAAATTTATATAATCACAATATTATCCTTTGTTCATTCATTGAACATTTTCAACATCTTCTCTTAGAACAAGATTCATCATATTTTGATTTAAAATATCAATATCTAAAACCAAACCAAATATTTCTGTTTACAATTTTCTAAATGGTTAACCATTCCAAAAGATTACGATTCAACACATTAAAATGATGGTTGTTGATTTTTCAAAATTAACCTATTATTATCCTTTAATAAATATATATGAAATCAAAATTTTCTAATTCCAACCATGTGAATAGAATCATCATGTATCCCCATGAAATATTTTAATAACTCAAATCACAATAAAATCATATTTGAAACATTCATTCTTCTTTATTCATAATTTAAGACACATGTTATTAGATATATTCAACGATAAAAAAGTGTTATATATAACAATTTTCGACAAGTCATTAATCAGTTCCAACATTTTACAAACATTTACAAATCAATCATTTCTATATCATTATCTACAAATTAGAAACATAATAATGGTTGTATATCTCGTAATCATGTGTTTAATGAAATGTTTTTTTATTGAAATAATTTTTTTGGTACCATTGACCATATGTTCTTAAATACCTAACAAAAAATTATTTTAGTAAAATCCTAAAATATTCTATAATTAATACATGGATTATAATATATTAAAATTACATAATTCTAGAATAGGAATATTAATTATTCCGCATCATCTGTTACAGTAGAATAACCTTATCATTATCCAATAGGGTCATTTGTGGAATATTCCTTTTACACATGAGAAATTGATTTTCATAATGTCTCATCACCATGATGTGGAAGAATTTCCAATTATAATTTTCTTTCATTAATATGATATAAAAAACATGGTGTATTTGTTCTCCATAATTATAACAAACTCTCATTCACTTTGAGAAAATTCAGTGGTGTTTTTTCCAATATCATCACATCTAGGAAAATAATTCTATCCATTAATCCCTATATCAACATTTTTCCTAGAATTTCTTTTTTCTTGTTCATTCCACCAAATCCATAATATATAGTGTAATCATTACCTATCCCTTTATCATATGATATTATATCCTAAAATGATGATAATTATTGACCGCTTAATTCCCTTAAAATATTCAACGAAGGTAATGAATTATATAATAAATTTTTCAATTCAGATCACATTTATTAGTGTGGTTCACAGTTATTATACACGGATCCATTTTTATACAATGATATATACATGATTGACACATAAAATCAGAATGTATAATTGAAATTGTTTATATCACCTAACATAAAATTTTTCATTTTTAACCCTAGAATAATAAACAATTGTTACTTTAGTGAAAACCCATACTTTTTAATCCCTCATAATGATAGGTAAAGATTATGTATACTATCTTATGATTATCCCCCAATAGATTCATTATAGCTATGCATTGAGGCCCATTTTAGTATGCTAGGAAAGCACGAGTCAGGCCAAGAACACCTTGTTAGAGTTATTACTCCAAGTTAAATTTGTGCCAGAACCATGACAACATATAGTATCTAGATAGGTATATATTAGATAAAAAACCCACATAATCTCTTCTAGACCAAATTTCTAGGATACTCTTCAATAATTATAATCAAAATATTTCTTAAGATTATGCTCTATAATCAATTCTTTCTAAATATGATTTACATGGTTGTTATTAAATATTTCTGACACTGACTATAACGCCACAAACCTATAGGCCTAGATCTATGGCATTATTTTATTATATAGGCATAATTACATGGAATCAAATAAGAATTATAGATAAGAATTATAAACAATATACATATAATAAATAAGTAGCACCTTGAATGCTTATTCATATATTTCTTCTTCATAACTTGGTGGAATGAAGCATAATAAGAGTGTGCCCATATTCTAAATATGTGTATGTATAGTGGAATAAAAAATTAATTAGAATACATCAACATGGAAAGGTAAATAAATTATAACACATTCCATTCAAATTAATAGATGAGGAAAACTCAATATGGAAAGGTAATAAATTAAAAAACATTCCATTTAATCAGTGGATAGAAAATTAAATGTATCCATAGATATCTTGATGAAAAATCACATGGATAAATAAATACTAAAATTAAATGAGGTAAATTAATAATTATTTGTTTTGATGTTTCCTTGTTAAATGTAACTACTGTCGTCAATACAGTATTTAGAATGGTTTAGATATTGGGTAAAACCCCATCTATTTTGGCCTTCTATTTCATCTCATGAGACTTCCAATTCATCAAGGGGTTATAAATAAATAAGGCGAAACCATTAAATACCTATAAAAAACATTCTTCATATTTAATACTAGAATTAATCAACAACCGACATGTCTTATCCACTATCTGTACTGAATAAAAGACACATATTTATCAATATCTCCCAAATTAATCAAATTACTATGAATGTGACAATCTATTTCAAAATTGAATATAGTATATAATTTAATAATATATATCACCAAATAATTTGTATATTTATAAAATTTATTTTTTTCAAGAGGAATTTATCAAATAAGATAAGCTGAGGTTTCCAAGAAGCTCATTAAGCACATTCATTAGAAAAATAATCATTAAAATGTCTAAAGTATCTCATACCACATTAAAACATTTAAATCATAATATACATGAATTATTATAAATAATTGAAACATATTATATCATTAATATAATTTAATTGATAATATTTCATGAAATAGGGTATTATATTGTCCATATAAAAACGATGTGACACATAACCACAAATATGTTTTAGTGGAATTTAAATTGAGACCAAATCACATTCCATAACCTTAAATTGGTATTGTTGAATTTATTCTCCTATATAATGGGTTAAGATATATTTATAAATTATACCAAAACCATAATCAAGCATATAATATTATATATCATCTTAAAATAATGACTTATTACCGATTATTTAACAATAATTTATTATTTTCAATATTTCGAGTGTTAATTACTAGTTTTATCAAGTATGTTTTGACATGTTATTTTCATAACTCACTAAATAGAACATGAATTCATCATATATAGTTTTTAAACCATTAATTAATTATCATGTAAATTCATTACATTTGTACATAGTAGAATAAAAAAAATCAGAGTTATGAAATTAAATGCATCATTTATTGAGACAGTAGTCTATACATGTGCATTAAAACTACATTCATTTAATTGTTGTATTAAAGGAATAAAAATAAAATTACATATTTATATTATAATAAAAGTATTATAACTATTTTATACATGTTACATTGGTTTATTAATAACCTCTTTTTTACATTCCAAGTATGGCATGAATGAGTCACATCACATTGAGAGGGTCGTGTTCCCCATTACCTCAAAATAAATTATCATATTTACACATGATAAAAAGAATAAAGGAATTTTCAAAATAAAAATTAAAAAATCATAGAGGAATTATAAATATCATAAATATCATATATAAAAAATGTTTCTATCATAATGCCATTTTGAGAGGTTTGAAAGGGAAAAAGTGATCAATCATCATTTATTGAGGCAATTGTTCACTATACACAAAAACAATATATTTGTTATCAACTAGATGGAGATTTTTGTAATTTTAGGTAAGTATAATAACATAAAAACATAAATTATTATTGAGGGTATAGGTAATTTTTTAATCAGGGAATAATAATATTACAGATAGTAGATAGGCAAATTAATAGAAAATAATATTTGAAAAAAGTTACCTTAAAATTAGGTAACTGGATTTTGTTTATTCTAAAGGGATTAAATGCAAGGATTTCTCCCAAAATTTTGTCCTCAATATTGAGGAGGAAATATTGGGAAGATATTTAGGCAGATATTTTCCAATCCTAAACGGTTTGAGAGGTGTGAGAAATTGGGAAAAGTGGAGGTTTTTTATAGAGGAGGAAGACTGACACTCTAGTAATAATTTAAAAATAGAATTCTCCCAACATTTTTCATGTTGATATAAGATCCAATAATGGAAATAATTTGAAAAAATATAGTATATAATATATATATTCCTATAAAATATCTTCTTTTCAATTTAATATATTATTTTTATCCATACGGTTATTGTTTAGTTGTTTATTATGCCTAATTTAATCTTAATACTTGTATTTAATTTTATTTATATTCAAAAAATTTTTTGTCAAAATATAATTTTGAACTTATTATAAACTATAATTTACAGATATTAATGTTATTTAATCCATTATTACAAATTTAAATCAAATGATTAGAGGAAATGAATTTAAAATCATCTTGCAAGCGAGACAACAATGCAGGTTTTTGAAGTAAAAATATCCACTTGATTAATATGATTTTATAGTAGGTTATAATTTAAAATTTATTATAATGATAGTAATTAGATTAAATTATAAAAAATAGTCTTATTAAACTATAAAATTGATTAAAAATTTTATTTTACTTGATAAATAAATTATATGAAAATTATTTTCGAACTAAAATTCAGTATTTGTCACTGTTCATTAAAAAAAGAATCATCATATAAATAAATACCCAAATCGAATTTTAGTTTATATAATTAAAATATGAAGTATATATTGAAATATATAATTTTTAAAAGTTCAGAAAATTTAATTTTAAATAGGTTCTATATAAAAAGGCGGCAAAAATTCATTAATAAAAATATAGTATTTTTTACAAAAATTTGTGTTTGTTGTTATATTATGCCTATCAAATGTATTGGATGAATATAAAAATTTTTTAATTCAATAATAATATATATATATTATTAATATATCTCACTAATTTCAGTTAATTTAATTAATTGGAGTAATGATAACTTTGATGGCATAAAAATAATAATACTTTCTTTCATATTCAACAAGATTCCATATGTATTTATAATTAACTTCTAACCAATTTATTCATTTTATATATGTGTAAACTATATATTTTCATAACTTAGTTAAAAATTTTATTAAATACTAATTTATCTTTTTGTTTACATTAAATTATTTTTTAATAATAAATTACTAATTAGTAAAAACTTGTTCTTGCATGTAACGAATGCCATTTGAAGAAACACATTATTTCATATTTTTTACACTAACATAGTATCATTTTCAATGTAATATATATCATATATTTAATATAAATAAGATAATAAATATATAGTTAATTCTAAAGGTATTAAATTCTATCACGTGCTTGGTGATGCGTGTGATGCATGCTATCAAATTCAATGTTCTTAATTTAGAAATTCAGGGTTTTACACATATTCTTAGTTAAACCCATCTTTAACACATTTCATGTAATATTTGAAAGTATCACATCTCTTTTAGGGGGTGTTAGTTTACACTTCCACACATGATGTTATCTTGTTAATATAAAATGGAAAGTATAAAATTATATGTTATAAAATAATTAAAGAATAATAATTTATTAATAACTATAATATATATGAAATATAGATAGAATTTCAATCATAATTTCTACTATTATATGTTCTAATGGAATAATGATCTATCATTATTTCGTGACGTGGTAGTTCATGGTACACATAAACGAAATGTTCTTTGACCATTAGATTGAAGTGTTAGTATTTGAAGGTAAAAAACTAAATATAACAACTCAGAATATTTAGGATACAGATGTTGTTATGTATTCAAGGAATAATAAAGAATTAATTGGTTGAGAACGAAATATAAAATAAATAGAAATTGACGAATGATACATCTTTTTTCAGGTAACAACATTTTATTTTCAAAAAATAAATTATTGGTCACATTTATACCAAATTTTATGATTCTAGGATGAGGGGAGGGATGTTTTGAGACTATTTGAGGAGAGGCTAGATGGACCAAACATGCTTGAGAGCTATGAGGTTTGGATAAAAGTGAATTCCTTTTTATATTTGATTGCTAGTAAGATTCATGTAATTTCCAAAAGGTATCATTATTGAGAGGGGTACATTAGCCCTTGACATTATTTATTTTGATAGATTATGATCATACATTTCTGATACACGTTTATTTTCCCTTTTTTATTATGTGATGATATGATGTACTATTTTATGATATTTTGTTACACATATGTACGATTTCCATATTTAGTTGGCTAGAAAAATAATTATATTAACCTACAAAACATTTTATAAATATTGATAACTCATAAGATAACATGAAATAGATTAGGGAGTGAACCTAATTCATTGAATGAACTTTTCTACTATGATAGTATTGAGAGTAACCATGGACTGAAGAAATGATTTGAATGGAGAGTGAACAAAATCCACTATTGGACTATATCTTCTATAATAGTTCTATTTTAAAAAGTGAATTATTTTCAATTATTGTTTTTAAGACACAAACTCATTTATTATACTTACGATATGTTCTCATAGACCATGATTGATTAATCTAGATTCTGTACTCATTATTAATATATATCTTTTAGGACACATCCTTATTCTATGGAACATTATTAATGATAATTAACTAATTAGTTATGAATTTACTATTTTATGATTATTTCCTCAAACCAATATTACTATATTATTAAAATTCATGATCATTTATTATTATACCCATTGTTAAACCTTACATATAATCATTTCTCACCCATTTTTGGGTTTCCTTAACCTCATTAATCCAACATTAATATTTCATAACAGCATTCAAAATAATTAAAAATTATGAAAACATATTCCCAAAGACCATAATAGTCATGTTCATTTAGAAACATGGAAAGATAAACACTATTGCATTAATGAGCCACATCATCTCTTAAAGGTTTTTTCATGAAAACCAACCCTATTAAACCCATCAAACAGAATACATATCTTCATAACCTGGGGTAAGGAAACATAACAATTTGTGAGAAAGAATGGTCATTAAGCGAAAATAAGGGATATACAAAAGCATAATCATGAGAATAATGGTATGTGAACAAGATCATGATAATAGAAAGATGTACCTAACATATTAAATACCATAAACATGAATAGTGGAATAATGTATGGAATTTCCTAGAATTTTAATCAGAAGGAAAAAATTGAACATAAGAAATGAATGCATAATATAGGATTAAAATGTGGAATTTTTGGAGACACATATGCATATATAATGATTTCTATAGTAGTCAGAGCATCTCATACTTAGCCATCTTAGTTGACAATGTCCATTATTGAATAGGGTTGACTCCACATTCAATCACTGTATTACTGAACCGAGTTCACTAATCATTCAACTGATTTATTACTGAACTGATTTCACTCCTCATTATTCCATGTATATATCATGATTTATAAATATTTACACAATTCATTTAATGGAGATATAGGTCCCACCCATGTCATAATTTAATTATACAAACATATGCGCTGATATCAAATTTAATCATATCATAAACCATTAAATAAAACTAGTATTATAAACTTTTAATTGTATCATAACTCGGGGAAAATATAGGTTTCATAATAATTCTATAATACAAAATAATATGTGAAAGGAAGAAGTTTCAAAATCATATAACCTGTAAAATGGAAACAAGTTTCATTAAAATAATAACATCAAAACATAATACATTCATAGAAATAAAATGTATATAAGCATATAATAATTTCCAAGAATAAACTGAGTAAAAAATTGTTTTTATCTAAGATGATATATAATGTTGAATGATCTTTAAAAAATCATGGTGAAAATATCCAATCTATATTGAAAATTTATTTTTAAAGAAGAAATCATTTTTTTAAATAAATTCTTTTAAAATAGTGTTTGAAAAAATATGAAGTAATATTAAAGAACAATAAAAACTATTTTAAAGAAAATTTTATATATGAAAATGATATATGAGTATCACTTTAAAACATTTTTTACAATATTTTTTGTAATCATATTTTTTGAATAAAATATATTTCTAACGGAAGAGAGAAATACAATAAGATATTCATATTTTTTTCAAAAATGTCTTAGATAAAATTAGTGGAAAATGTTACTAAATCATGAGGATATCATAAATAAACATAAGAGAAGTAAATTCATGTGTTCTAATCATAATCATAAATTCTCTTGATAAATACTGATATTATTTCAATAATCTCTTACCACATGGTAAATTGGGATCATAATCATCATGAGTGAAAACTAAATTAAATTACGATTAAAATATCATAAAATTAATTATACACAATATATAACATGTCCAATGGATCTATATACAACTAAAAAATAATATAGATTCATAATATAACATTTATCTGAAAGAATTAAAATTGAAAAAAAACTGTCTTATCGATTTCTTAACTTCTAATAAATGACCCCATGTAATAAAAATCAAATAATGGATAATTAAATAACCATATATTTTTGTATATGTATCACTTAATAAATACATGGTACTTATACACACAACAGAAATGTAATGTGTTGTGAATAAATCAAGCATCTCTCTGAAATAAAAAGTGAGATGAACTCCCATTACATTTTGTCTTGACTCTCTTCATACATATACAATATATCTATATAATAATTTTATGTTTATTATAACAATTTTAAATTATAATATTCTTATATGTAATATAATTCTTATTTTGATTATATAATCATATTACCCACTTGTTAACAATCCTATATTAAGGATTCATTTTGGGTAATATCCTCTTTGTTCTTTACATGTTTCTTAATCTATTAAATATTAGGTCATTATACTTATATAATATTTCCAGAATATAAACCATGATATTAATATCAGGTATATTGTATCGACCTAAAGTTTCCTTAATAGAAATCCCTCTTTATCTAATTAAATGTCTCTTTATATAAAATGTTTATTTAAAATGTCAAATTATTTGGTTTTATGTTATGAATTGTGACCATTGCTTTTATAGCTGTTTAACAGTGATCACCTTATTAGTATAAATATAGGGCTTTAAAAAATCCAATTTACTCAGATAAAGGAAGTGATGGCCTCATCCAGTAGAATTTATCCATACGAAGACCATTTTTTGGAGCTCGAAAAAGAGGTTGCATCTCTGGGATTCACTCTTGATCAATCCCAAGCTGAGCTTCATCATGTCGAGCTCGAACAAGACCATCTAAGGGAAAAGTTGAAGTTGACAGAGATTACCACTCGAGAAATGTTATATGAGCCACCCCAAGAGTCTGTCATCATTGCACACCTTACCCATAGGTCATATACAGCTATTTTAACGGGTTATGAAACAAATCGCTAGTACTATGTTCATGCATATTATAATTTGTATATAATAATGAATATACTTTCATGTCATTATTGAAACATTATAAATAGTTTCTAAAGTAAAAGTGGTGCTTTTAGTTATTATTTAATTAGGAAATCTATTTTATTAAATTAAGGTATATTTTTAATTAAATAATATTTTAATAAAATATTATTATTATTATTAAATTAATTTTATATATATAAATGATCATATACTTTTATGAATACAATAATAATTTTTATTAATGTTTGAAATCTAATTCTGTCAAAACACGTGAATTTTATATAAATGTTGGTTTTTATTTTAAATGTAAAAATTAATATATTTAAAAAATTATTTAATAAAAATAAATGATAATTCTGGAATCAGGATGTCTAAATCATCCAACGGTGAATTTTGAATACTTTTCTGAGACAGTCAAATTTTTGTGTAAAAATTAAAAACCATTTAAATATATAATGTGTTTTATGACATCATAATGACCCAATAGAGATGTAATAAAATACTACAAGCTTAATTTTCGTCCAATATATATTTTACAATTAAAATAATGTGATTGTGGGTTTTTTTACTTACTTTTCAAAGCATTAATGGACCGCTCAAGACATATTAAACATTTTGTCTTTTTAAATTATTTCCCATGGGAGTGCGACTCACCTCCACATAAGAAACCCTGTTATTTTAAGAAGTTAGGACTTTGGTGTTATGAAATATTGTTTTTATATTCCATTTTCCAGAAACTGTGGTCAAAAACCATGATCTGATTTGTGGGTTGGATTAGTTTAATGTAAGAGGTCCCAAACCTAAATAATAAAGAATTCACTCAACTTTCATATATAAACCCAGCCAAGATCCCACTTCCTCCTCACTCAATGCCTTTGGAGTTCATCCAACCTCTGCCCTACTTTCTCTAGATTCCTCCCAAAGTGCTCCAATCTCCCAAGAAGCCTCTCTCATGCCCTTCTCCAGCCTTGGAATTACACTTCCATGTAAGGGTTTTTCCTCGTTTCACTTTTTTTGTCGAATTTTATTAATATTGTTATACCATTTGAATATCAATTATAAATGTAGGGTTATGGTTTCAAACCACTCCCATACTTCCCGCTTATTTTTTAAATTATGGGAGACCCCTTTCTCTCTCATTTAATGCCTCCCATGTACACCCGTTACTATGCAGAAATTCTGTAAGGAACATCTCTCTCTTCATTTACATTCAAGAAATACTTTTGTATCATGTATATAAATTCCATTAAAATTGTTTGGACATGTATCTATATGACCCCCTTACATTCCATTTCATTTAAATATGATGAGACACACCTTTCTCTCTCATCAACCATTTTTATGAATTCTTATGTCACGTCGTTACGCTGCCGAAATTGCACCGATTTTCTATGCCAATGCCTTTGTTTAGTGAAAACCATGCCCATTTCTCCATAATGGGTATTCACCTTTTTGAAAATTTACTTATTTATTATAATGTTTCATGTATTAACTACACATTCCTTAACGTGGAATAAATGATTATGTTTAATAAATCCATATTTTATGATCCATGTGGCACACTTATGCATGAAATGAAATGTTTAAGAATGGTGTGCCCTTATAGAGCTCCAATGCATTGGGTAAAGTATAGTATCATGATACGTCATGTGCAATGAGTATTCACTCATGATAATTCAAGTTCAATGTAGGTTTACTCGTGCTTCATGTGCAGTGTGAATTTACTCATGCTCCATGTGCAATGAGCCTTGGCTTATGCTAATTCCATGTTAAGTGTTGTTGCCACATTTCCATGTTATGATTATCATGCTTTATCATGCCTTTATATTAATGTTTCCCTTGGGATCTATTGATATTCCTATTGTCTAACATGTATTTTACTCCTCATGTTTTCCATGTTTATTCCGTTAATGGACATTATAGCTCACCCCTTTTCTTATGCATGTCCTCAAGTTATCTCATGCAATGCTAAGTAATATGGAATGTTGTGGTCATGTAAAGGACGTTTTCAATAACGATATTGAATTTCATGATTTATGTTGTTATGTAATGATCCAGAGCCAAAAGTCACTAGGCCTCTCGATCATCCATATTGTATTAAGTGAATATTTTATGTAACATATCATGTTTAAGTTTGTAATAAATGTAGGGTTGTCATAGATGGTATCAGAGGATAGGTTTAGTTATTTTTAGGGATTAGGAATATAAAACCATAGTAAAGTCTTAGATTCAAAACTATGTACAATAAAAACGTCACTATGTTTTGGTGAGTATTGAGTAAGTAGTTTATCAAGAAAATAAATACCTATCTGGATACGAGAAGGTAGAGGCAGCTCTGGAACAGATATATCATAGGGGTAAACCTTGAAAACACTACTTTGAGCTAGACTCGAACTGGAACTAGTGCACGAAAATGGGCCTTGCTTCACTCTTGGTTACGACACTACCAGGGGATATGTTTTGATAAATTCACAAGCTTAGTATGAACCATTATGAAGGAAATTAAAAAAAATGTCCCAAATAATATATGTTAGAAAGTAGATCTTGTAATGCCAAGATTCAAGCCTACAGGCTCATGAGTTACGGAAATAAAATTTTATTTATAAGTCATCAACTTTTGTCTTAGGATTACCCTTAATTTCAACCCCCTAAATTTCCTTTTATTCCAGCCAATGGCCTATAATAGGAGGACTCGGGCTAACAAACGATGTGATGATCAGTGTGATTACTGTACTAATGAGATGCCCAATCCAATGGGAATGTGAATCGCTAAGATTGTCACACTTATCTCCTAGCTAACTCATGATTTGAATATAAACACGGGTCAAGTGGAATGTCCAAACCCCCCTATGAAGGAAGAAGTCGCTATCGAGTGCTTCATGAGAAAAGGCCTCCAAATTTTAGTGGATCATCTGATCCCACAGTCACTGTATAATAGACCAACTCCATTGAAAAGGTCATCTCCATCCCTCAATGTTCTGAAGAAGAGAAGGTTCTCCTGGTGGCTTATCATATGGAGGGTGAATCTGATCAATGGTTGTCGTTGATAAACAATTCAATGACTGAGGAGGAGATCGAGGCATTGGAATGGAAGGATTTCCATATGATGTTTTTCGATAAATATTTTCCGCGCACCCTCCGGCTTAAGATGGAAAGGTACTTCCTTTCCCTCAAGAAAAAAGGCAAAGAATCTGTTGTATCGTACGAGGAAAACTTCACAAGACTTGCACGATATGCTTCCATCATTGTCGTTACCCCTGAATGCAAGGTTGATCAATTCATTGGTGGGATGAATCCTAGCCTACAGAAAGAATTAGTGATCTGTGACTTCGACAACTATGAGGAATTTGTCCAATGTGCCCTCAAGGTTGAAATAGAGATTGGGGAATCACATGGGTATCATTGGGGAAAGAATCATAAGGTGTAATTCAATGCTGGTGGTTCGATGGATAAATCCATCGGTGCTTAGAATATCCAGCACCCCACTTTCGAAAAGTGCGGAAAAAAGAACCCTGGAAATTGCCTCAAGGGGATGATGAAATTCTTTAGGTGTGGAAGAGAATGGAACCTAGATGTTAATTGTTGGAAATAAAGACATATGTCTTCGACAGAGGAGAGGAATGCTCCATTCGAACCTCAAAGCGTTGTTCATTACTACAACTTCCAAGAACTGAGGCATTTTTTCAAATCAGTTCCCTAATCCAAGGGTTTTCTAAGGCAACCAACTACCTCCAAGGAAACAAGGAAGATCTTTTTCCATCACTTTTACAGAAGTGAACCCCAACAATGAAGTGGTGATAGGTGTTCTGGTTTTTTATTCATGAATAGAGATGTACTTTTTGATTTAGGTTCTATGCATTCTTTTATATCTTGGAAGTATAGTAGAACAACCCAAGAACCACCACAAATCATGGAAGTGAAGATGTCGGTGAGTATGGAAAATGGGGCAACCATTGCATCCCATGAATATAACTCCTCCTCTATCATAATCTATCAATTGAATTTCCTGAAGAACCTCGTCATACTCCCTCGAGTCGAATTTGATGCAATTCATGGCATGGATTGGATTTCCTAATATAGAGCCAACATATATTGTCGGGAGAGGGAAATGACACTCCATATGGACAATCGAACCCCTATCATTTACAAGTGTAAGGAGGAATATGAATCTCCATTAGCTTCATCATCTCAAGCATAGATATTAATGCCCTATGAGCATGGGTATCTGGCTCAGATGATTGAGTCCAAGGAAGAAACCATCCTTGAAGAAATGCCTATTGTGAGGGAATTTGCTGATGTGTTTCCCGAGGAACTGCCTGGTCTTCCTCCTAAAAGAGATGTTGAATTATCAATTGAACATATAACAGGGGAGCTACCAATATCCAAGACACTATATATAATGGATGTCGTGGAGCTTAAAGAGATGAAGAGACAACTATAGGAGAATCTGGATAAAGGGTTTATACACCCAAGTGCTTCACCATGGGGTGCACCAGTCCTCTTCATCACGAAGAATGATGGGTAAATGGGGATTTGCCTTGATTATTGTGAACTTAACAAAATCAAAATAAAGAACAAGTATCCCCTTCCACAGATCGATGAATTGTTCGATCAGCTGTGTGGATAACAATACATCTCCAAGGTAGATTTTCAGTCAAGATATTAGAAAGTAAGGATGAAGAAGGAGGACGTCCCCAAGACTACTTTTCGTACAAGATACGGGCACTATGAATTCATAGTAATTCCTTTAGGACTCACTAATTCTTTAGAAATCTTCAGGACTTAATGAATGGAGTCTTTAGAGATTACCATGACAAATTTGTGGTAGTCATTATAAATTATATTCTAATATACTCCAAAACCAAGGAGGATCATGAAGAGCATTTGAGAAATATACTAGTGAAATTTCACAAGGATAAGCTCTATGAATAGTACATCAACTGTGAGTTCTTATTGAAGGAGGTCTCATTCTTGGGCCATATCATCATATGCAATGGGATATCTATGGATCCTACCAAAACAGATGCCATTGTGGGCTGGCTAAGGCCAACATTGGTAATGGATATCCTTAGCTTCTTGGGGTTAGCTAGATATTATCGAAAATTTGTGAGAAATTTCTCACGATTGTCCAACCATCTTACCAACCTAACTCGAAAGGGAGTAAAGTTTGAATGGAGTGATGAATGCGAAGAAAGATTCAAGGAGTATAAAAGTAGGCTTATCACTGTGCATGTGCTCACTTTACCCACCAGTGGGGGACATTTTGTGATATTCAGTGATGCTTCGAAAAAGGGATTAGGTTGTATGCTGATGCAAAATGATAATGTGATATCCTATACCTCAAGATAGTTGAAAATCCGTGAGGGATACTATCTAACGCATGATTTGTAGATAATGGTGGTGATCTTTTCCTTAAATCTGGTGGAATTATATCTATGGGGAGGAATTTGAGATATATTCTAACCACAAGTGTCTTTAATATATATTCACATAGAAAGAGCTTAATATGCACCAGAGAAGATGGATAGAGCTCAACAAGGATTATGACTATTAAATACATTACCACCCTTGTAAAGAAAACAATGTGGAAGTTGCCCTAAGTAGAAAGGATCCATCAATTATATCAATGATGAAAATTGAGAAGGAACCAATCTTCTTAGACTTGATGATGATGGACTTGGGACTCATAATGAAGGGAACATCATCAATCCTTTCCCAAATTTTTTCTAAACCATCTATTTGTAAAGGTTAATGGATGCTCAAAAGGATGATATGGGAATTAAGGAAAAAGTGGAATCCATCGAAAAAGGGAAATCCTCAGAGATTAATGTTAATTAAGAAGGAATTGTGTTAATTGGGAAAAGACTGTGTGTTTTGTCAAGTCCGGGGCTGAATAAGGAACTTTCGGATGATGCACATAGTTCAAATTTTTCTATTCACCTAAGGAGCACAAAGAAGTTTCCAGATATCTGAGAAATTATTTGGTGGGATAATATGAAGAAAGAGATTGTGGTATATACATCAAAGTGCCTGGTGTGTCAGCAAGTGAAGGCAGAGAGGCAGAAGTCTACGGGGATGATGCAACCATTTCCCATACCAGAATGGAAATTGGAGAACATCACAATGGACTTTGTCATTGGACTTTCGAGGACATCCAAAGTCAACAACGCAATCTAGGTTGTGCTGGATTGTCTTACAATTACTACACACTTCATTTCTATTAAGGAAGATTTCTCCTTGGATCAACTGGAATGGATATATATCATGGAAGTGGTAAGGATGCATGGAGTACCTCTATCTATTGTGTCTGAACGAGATCCAAGATTCACCTCTATGTTTTGGAAGAGTCTTCAATATGCTCTGGATACTAAACTGAACATCAGTACAACCTATCATCCTCAAACTAATGGACAATCAGAGCAGTCTATCCAAACACTTGAGGACATGTTGAGAGCTTTGCTCAATGGAATTTAAAGGAGGATGGGATCAACATCTTCCTCTGGTTGAGTTCTCTTATAATAATAGTTTCCACTCAAGAATCCAAATTGCACCATATGAATCCCTTTATGGGAAAAGGTGAAGAACACCAACGTGTTGGGATGAGGTTGGTGAATGTAAGCTGTTTGGACTCGAAATGGTTGAGGAAATGGTGGAGAAGGTGAAAACCATTCAGCAACATATCAAGGAATCCCGGAGTCGATAGAAGATTTATGTAGATAATCGTCAGCAAGACCTTTAGTTTAAAGCTGGAGACAAGGTTTTTCTACAAATTGCTTCGTGGAAGATGGTCATGATGTTTGGAAAGAAAGGGATGTTAAGTCAAAGGAACATCGGCCCCTTCGAGATTCTTGATCATGTCGGGGTTGTGGCTTATAGAATAGCACTTTTAATTACCATTGACAAACTACATGATGTCTTTCATGTATCCCTCTTATGGAAGTACATATCGGACCCTTCACATGTACTCTCTTATGATGTGGTACAGTTGGAGGATGAACTTTCTTATGAGGAGAAACCAGTTAAGATATTTGATCATAGAGAATAATTTCTAAGAAATAATTCAATTCCCCTCATCAAGGTATTGTTTTGAAATCACAAGTTTGAAGAAGTGACTTGGTAATCGTGGGAATTGATGAAGCTGAGTTACACACATCTATTTTAGTGTGGGTAAAAGAAATTTTGAGGGCAAAATTTTTTAAGGGGGAAATATTGTAACAACCCAAAGTTTCATTAATGTAAATCCCTATTGATCTAATTAAATATATCTTTATGTAAAATGTTTATATAAAATTTCATCTTCTTTGTTTTTATGTTAATAATTGTGACCCTGGATTTTATAGTTGTTTAACAGTGATCACATGATTAGTATAAATATAGGGCTTTAACTAATCCAATTTACATAGACTAAGGAAGTGATGGCCTCATCCAGTAGAATTGCTCCATAAGAAGACCATTTGTTGGAGATCGAAAAAGTGGTGGCGTATTTGGGCTTCGCTCTTGACCAAGCCCAAGCTGAGCTTCATCATGTCAAGCTTGAACAAGAACGTATATGGGAAAAGAGGATGTTGATAGAGATTACAACTCGAGCAATGTTATCTGAGCCACCCCAAGAGTCTATCACCATCGCACACCTTACCCTTAGGTCTTATGCGGCAATTTTAAGGGGTTATGTAACAAATCACTAGTACTATGTTCATGTATATAATTTTTCACATATAATAATCAATATACATTCTTGTCATTATTGAAACATTGTGAATAGTTTTTAATGTACAAGTTGTGTTTTTAGTTATTATTTAATTAAAAAATATATTTTTTAAAATTAAGGTATTTTTTGAATTAAATAATATTTTAATACAATTTTATTATTATTATTAAATTAATTTTAAAAAAAATTAATTATCATATAATTTTACGAATGCAATTATAATTTTTAATAAGATTTGAAAGCTATTTCTGTCAAAACCCGGGAATTTTCGATAAATTTCAGTTTTTATTCTAAAAGTAATAATAAAGATATTTAGAAAATTATTTAAATAAAATAAATGATATTTTTGGAATTAGGACGTCGAAATTATCCAATGGTGATTTTTTCATAGTTTTTTGAGACAGTCAAATTTTTGGGAAAAATTAAATACCGTTTAAATATATAATGTGTTTTATGACATCATAATGACCCAATAGTGATGTAATAAAATATTATCATCTTTATTTTCGGCCAATATATGTTTTAACATTTAAATAATGTGATTTTTAGTTGTTTGACTTTCTTTTCAAAGCATTAATGGACCCCTCAAGACTTATTAAACATCTTGTCTTTTTAAATTATTTTCTATGGGAGTGTGACCCACCTCCACATAAGCCACCCAGTTATTTTAAAAAGTTTGGACTTTTTCCTTATAAAATATTTTTCCCTATTCTTTTTCCAAAACAATGGGAAAATACCAGGATATGATTTGTAGTTTGGATTAGTTTAATGTAAGGTGTCCCAAACATAAATAATAAAGAATTCACTCGCCTTTCCTATATAAACCCACCCAAGCTCCCATTTCCTCCCCACTCAAAGACTTTGGAGTTTATACAACCTCTTTCCTACTATTTCTATAATCATCCCAAGGTTACCCAAGCACCCAAGAATCCTCTCTCAAGACTCTCTCAAGCCTTGGAATCACACTTCCAAGTAAGGGGTGTTCTTCCTTTCACTTATTTTGTCCAATTTTCATAATATTATTATGCACTTTTATTTTCAATTATAAATGATGGGGTATGGTTTTTATCCTCCCTCATACTGCCCTCTAATTGTTTTAATGATGGGAGTCCCCTTTATCTCTCATTTAACGCCTCCCATGTACACCCAATTTTATATCAAAATTCCAAAAGAAACATCTCTCGCTTCATTTACATTCAAGCAATACTTTGGTATCAGGAATATACATTCCATTACAACTATTTGTACATGTATATATATGATACCCTTACTGTCCATTTCATGTAAATAGGATGAGACACCCATTTCTATCTCATAAACCATTTTTAGGAATTCTTATGTCACACCGTCATGCTGAGGAAATTACACATATTTTCTAGGCCAATGCCTTTGTATAGTGAATACCATTCCAATTTCTCCATCATGGGTATTCAACATTATTAACATTTACTTATTGATTATAAATTTTTATGTATAAATTCAGCATTCCATATTGTGGAATAAATAATTATTGTTGGTCGGAGTGGACACTCAAGAGGGGGGTGAATTGAGTTCCAATTAAAATTTCTGCTAAAAACAATTTCTATTAAAATCCCCCAATTTCAAAAACAGATTAATCTGTAGTGAATTTATACAGATTATAAAGGTTCAATTAGTTTCTCAAAGATTGATTAGTTCTCAGTTAACTTAATCTGATGATTAATTTAACTTTTGAAACTAACTTACTGATTTATAATAACTATAAACACTTGCGAGTTTAACTATCAAAGTAGCTTTGAAGACAAATTATATTTCAAAGTAATAGCAGCGGAATATGAAATAGATATGTTTAGTATGGATGTAAACTTTAACTAAAGACAAAAAAGAGTTAACCAAGAGGTTCAGTCTCAAGACGAGACTTAGTCCTCTCAAAAGCATATATAAGGATGTTCCACACCCTGAATCGGGGTTCAACAGTTTACAACAGTCCAGGTCCAAGACCTCTACCATTATTATCTGTGGGAATCAAAACAACAACAACCAGCTGTCCAGGTCACACACGACCTCTATCGCTATCCATAGTGGAAAAAAGAATGAAAAGATAGTGAGTGAGGATTTACAAATCTTCCAGTTGAGTTTCAGGAGACAGTGTGTGTGTAAAATACAACAGATAACACACACTGCTCGTAATGTAAAAAGTAAATCACAGAGATAAAGATTTAGTGATTAGAAATGGCTCTAGTGATCTTCGTGCAGCTCTTGACTCCTTTTGTTGATTAGAATTCCTTGTGAGTCTTCTTCTAGTTTTTGTCTAGAAAACAGAGTACCATCTGCTTCCTTGACTTCGAGGTTCAGCTTGCTTATCGGCTCAAATAATGATGAGTTTTGTGTGGTTCCTCTTTAGCATAGAATACTCGATGTATGCTCTATGTTCTGGAGGCTGGTAGTAGTAGTCTCGTGAGTGCATGTTCTCCAGTTGATCTTGGCACCTTTTTTGAGCTTGATCGCAAGTGTGTTATGTGTGCTTGATCTCTTCGAGTTTTCTTTCACGTTCTTCTTGATACATTCACGATGTCCTCTTTATACCCTTTTTGTTTTTCTGATAATAAGGAATGATTATGCTTTTTGATCTTACGTGGTACGGTTTCCTGAAATGGCAACACAAATCATTTAATAACATTAAATGCATCAAAATTAAAAAATGTAACCGTTAGTATAATAAACAAATAGTGTCGAAGATATAGGATTTGACTCCACAGTTCATTATAGGTAGTCGTTTGTTTGTAGATGTGTACAGTTGACTCGGTGTAGGGATCTTCCATCGGTAGCTCTTCAAACTCTTATCGGTGGCTCTTATCAGTAGCTATTATCGGTAGCTATTATCGGTAGCTCCTTGTGTGCATCGGTAGCTCTGTGTGCATCGATAGCTCTGTGTGCATCGGTAGCTCTCTGTGCATCGGTAGCTCTTTGTGCATTGGTAGCTCTGTGTGCATCGGTAGCTCTGTGTGCATCGGTATCTCTGTGTGCATCGGTAGCTCTAGCTATCGGTAGCTCTGGCTATCGGTAGCTCTGGCTCTTATGCAAACCACATATAATTGACTTAGAATTGTTTCAAAGCTTTTATAAATAGGGATAATGGAGATTAACATAAAACATAGATTATTTAAGCATTATTATTAACGTGATCACTGAATTGTAAGAATTAAACTGTAGATCATTAGTAATTGAGAGTAGCATAATATATGAACACATAATTGGGATTATCAAAAGAGGTGAGGTCAACAATCTCCCCCCTTTTGATAATCACAACTTATGATATGACCAAAAATAGTGAGAATATAGTATAAGAGAATATAACGTTCATATTCTAATTTCTCAAAGAAAGAAATCAGAGGAAATAGAGGAAATAGTAATAAAATGAAATAGATCAAAAATTATCATAGGATGTATTAAATACAATAGTATCAGAGATAAGCTTTGAAAGAGTTTGTACCAAAGAAGGAAATGTAATAATAGCAGCAAAGGCTCAAAAGTTCTCCCCTTTGATATTGCCCCCCTTTCTTTCTGTTTGCTCCCCCCTTTATAATTTTCTCCCACTTTGTGATAATCAAAAAGTGGGAAAGCAGACAGAAAGAACTGATAAACAGAGATAGTGTAAAGAAAAACATTTGTATTAGACCAGACAAAACATACATAAACAGAATGGAAGAGAAAAAAAAGTAAAAGAAAAACAACAATTCCGATCAAACAGCCTGGCCACTTCAGCAATCCGGATCTTCATCATGAGATTTTCCTTTTGGATCAGAAGAGGAGGCAGGTGGTGAGGATGTGAGCGAGGGCTTTGGAATCACAGAAATGATCACAGGAGGCTGAGCGACTGATACAGTGCTCGACCTGTATTGGGAAGTTTGTTGAGTGATTATAGGTGTGAGGCTTCGGATGGCCTGAACAGGAGTCATCTGGACTGGAGACTCAGTAGAGGCAGAGGCAGGCAAGGCAGGAGGGAAAATAACTGGTCTGGCATCAACATGCAAAAAGGGAAGCAACAGATTTCTGAAATCCATAATGATTCCTCCCCCTCTTTCCATAGTAGATATAAAATCATCTTTGTTCTCCATAAATTTTTCTAAGGCAGGAGTCAGCTCTCTTAGCTTTCTCACTTGTTCTCGGATGGCTTGAGTTACAGGGGGTAATTTCATGTTTTCCAACATCATCTTGAAATGATGGGTGAGTTGTTGCTTGGTAAAAATCCTTTGGAAATAATAATCCACCTTGTTCCTGATTTCCTCCTGAGAGGCAGAGGCCTCTTTCATAGTGTCGTGGACGATTTTCATTATTTCCCTTACTGAATCTCTTGTAGAGAGCACTACCCGGCTTAGATCTGATGAGTCCACAGAGCCACTGGTTGAAATATAACCAAGCTCCTCCTTCATCATAGCTCGTAATTGTTTCAAATCAAATGCAGGTTTTGAAGCTAGAGGACCAACCGAGAAGGATACAGTTTCTTTGAAACTTTTGGTCAAGCTACTAATCAGAGTTTGCAGTTGAGAGTCCTGAGTTTTAACATGATCCTTTATAGAAGATTTGAAATCTTCAAATACTGAAACCATTTGTCTTACAACACTTTTCACATAGGCTAAATCCTTATCAGCTTGAGGCTTTGAGCTCATGTAAGAATCTAAAGTAGTAATAGACTTCTTTAAGGCATCAAGATCTGCTTCTATTCTAGAAGATTGGGTCTGGCATTCTTTGACTGCTTCCATTAGCTCACCCATAAAAGTTGACAGATTGAAACCAAGAGAAAGCTCAAGAGATTGTTCTAACAAATTCATTTCTTCACGAAAACAGTGCTTCATTTCAGTAACTGAGGCAGTGAAGGATTCTTTCATCTCATGCTTCAGGGATTCAAGATCAGACTTTGTAACAAAATCAGTAGGAGAAACTGTAGTAGATACTCTTGCAGAAGCTAAGCTGACTACGGAATCATTCATGACTGATTGAATCGAGGATACCAGAAAAGATTCCATTGTCTTTACTTCTTCTACAAAACTGACTTTGATATTTTCTTTCAGCACATCTAAATCATGTACTCGGACCACATCATCAGGTAATAACTCAGAATTGTTGTCATAGCTGATCTTTGGTCTATTCAAGGATACTTCATTATCCGAATCAGGATAATCCAAACCACACACTATAAATCCTGGGTCTCCTACCCAGTCTTCAATCTCAACAGCCACTGTAACATTTCCAAGATTGGGATGATGCTCCCCCTCAATGGGTGCATTCCTATGTACAACAACTACATTTTCTGCTGGTCTTTCATCATCAGAATCTTCCACAATAACATCCATCTCAGCAGCAGTAAGGAGATTTTCTGACACAGGTACAACTTCTTCACTTTCTTTTTCTACATCATCAGTAGGCACAACTGAGTTTTCAATCAAAGGACTTAGACTCAACCTAGCAGAATCAGATGATTCAGATACATCCTCTTTTTCTCCTTTCTGCTGAGGAACTGACTGGTCTTCCTCATGAATAGATAACATTTCCTCTACTTTTCCTTTTCTTGAGTATACAAACTCAGTAACAGGACTTGGGGGAAAGTCTGGATCTCCTCCAATATCCATAGGAGTTTCTTCCTCTTCTTCTTCTTCTTCTTCCGACTCATCACTGAACTCAGGTTCCTCTTCATCAGATCCTAGACCTGGATCTCTTTTATCCTTTGGCCTTGAAGGATAATCCACAGGATTAAACTTATCATACACCATCTGGTCATCACTGACCCATTCTCCTTTCCACGGGTTCCAATTGATTTTCATGTACTTACAAACTGTAGTAGTGATACAAAAGTTATTCTTAACTACAACTGTCTCATCTTGAGACTCAGCTATCCCTTTCACTTTTATCATCACAGAGATCTTTTTGGAAAAGAATAAATCATTAGTCTTTGATTTTGGCCTAATCATGTCTTCCATTTGATTCAACAGCAGTCTGCACAGATTAGCTTTCACACCATGTCTTAACAGATGTAGAAGATAAATATCTTGATATCTCAGATTACAAAAATCTCCTCTCCTCGGTATCAAAACATGTTGAACAAATTTGAAAAGCAGTCTGTTCTCTCCATCCAATTCAGTAGCAACCACTTTCCTCTGACTTCCATTACCCGTTAGCTCTTTTAAAGCGGTCTCATAGTCAAAGATGTTAATGGTAGGTGGAATTGCTCTTGAGACATACCCGGATACACCTTCATGTGGGACTTTTAATCAATCTTCCCACTCTACTGAAGAAAACGACATTTCTTTTCCTTTTAAAAAATAACTTACCCGATTTTCATTTTCATACTTCTCGAAGATTACGAATTCGTAGAACTGTTTCACTAACTTCGGGTAGTAGGGACCATTCTTATTTGAAAAACAATCTACCCATCTCTGATCTTCCAGAATTTCAAGCACCAACTACTTGCTTGGTAGTTGCCAATCTACACATAGCTCCTTTTCAATCACAATATCTCTATGCTGCAAATGAGGGTTTACTGGTCGCTTTCCCGACCTAGTTCTGACATTACTTCCACGAGATTCTTGTTTCACTTTCTGCTTCTTTGTTTTAGGCTCTACTTTGTCATCTCTGTTGGTAGGAATCATGATTTTTTTCCATCGCGGATTTAGGGTTCTCAGTCGATTAGGGAGCTAGGATTCAAAGGAGAAGGGTTTTGTGTCCGGTGGAGTGAGAAGCGGTTTAGGATTAGTTTTATCATGTAGGAATCATAAATAAACGAATAAAGTAAAATAACATAAAAATAAAACGATTCATTTTCTTGGCGGCAGACAGAAGTTTAAAATATTACATCGGTGTGAAGTTCACATCGGTGAGAATTTCAACATCGGTGAGAATTGATCATCGGTGAGAATTTCAACATCGGTGAGAATTGATCATCGTTGAGAATTTCAACATCGGTGAGAATTGATCATCGGTGAGAATTTCAATATCGGTGAGAATTGATCATCGGTGAGAATTTCAACATCGGTGAGAATTGATCATCGGTGAGAATTTCAACATCGGTGAGAATTGATCATCGGTGAGAATTTCAACATCGGTGAGAATTGATCATCAGTGAGAATTTCAACATCGGTGAGAATTGATCATTGGTGAGAATTTCAACATCGGTGAGAATTGATCATCCCCAGCTCGTGCCTAATGTAACTTAACCTATCAGAACTTAAAGGTTTAGTGAAAATATTAGCCAATTGATGTTCAGTGCCAATAAATTCAAGAGTAATATCACCTTTTTGATAATGATCTCTCAGAAAATGATGTCTTACATCTATGTGTTTGGTTCTAGAGTGAGATACAGGGTTCTTAGATATGTTTATTGCTCTAGTGTTGTCACAATTAATTGAAACATTTTTAAACTCAAATCCATAGTCCAATAAATTGTGTATCATCCACAGAATTTGTGCACAGCAACTACCAGCAGCAATATACTCTGCTTCGGCAGTAGACAGTTCAACTGAGTTCTGTTTCTTACTACACCATGACACTAGGGATTTACCAAGCAAATGACATGTTCCAGATGTGCTCTTCCTTTCTAACTTACATCCAGCAAATTCAGCATCTGAATAGCTAATTAGGTCAAATGATTGTCCTTTTGGATAAAACAAACCTAAATGTACAGTATGCTTAAGATATTTAAAAATCCTTTTAACAGCTAGTAAGTGTGATTCCTTAGGATTAGCTTGAAATCTAGCGCACATACATACACTGAACATAATGTCTGGTCGACTAGCAGTAAGATAAAGTAAGCTTCCAATCATACCTCTGTAATTGGTTTGATCCACTGGTTTCCCAGTTTCATCTGTATCCAACTTACAGGTAGTACTCATAGGTGTATAATTTTCCTTAATGCTATCCAATCCAAAGTGTTTTAAAAGATCTTTTGTATATTTAATTTGATTTAAAATAATTCCATCTCTAGTTTGAAAAATTTGAAAACCAAGAAAATACTTAAGCTCTCCCATTAAGCTCATTTCAAATTCATTTTTCATACTTTTTGAAAAATCAGTACATAAATAGTGTTTAGAAGATCCAAAAATAATATCATCAACATAGATTTGTACAACTAAAACATCTTTAGAAATTATTTTAATAAAAATAGTTGGATCAAAGATCCCTTTAGTAAAACCTTTTGAAACAAGAAAATTACTGAGTCTATCATTCCAAGCTCTTGGAGCTTGTTTTAAACCATATAAAGCTTTAGAAAGTTTAAAAACTTGATTTGGAAAATGAGGGTTTGTAAATCCAGGTGGTTGTTCCACAAAAACTTCTTCAATTATAAAACCATTTAGAAATGCACTTTTGACATCCATTTGATATAACTTGAAATTCAGATGTGATGCATATGGAAGTAAGATCCTAATAGCTTCCAGTCGAGCTACAGGTGCAAAAGCTTCTCCATAGTCTATACCCTCTTCTTGACAATATCCGTGTGCAACTAGTCTAGCTTTGTTTCTAAGTATGTTTCCTGATTCATCAACTTTATTTCTAAAAACCCATTTTGTGCCTATTTTTAAGGTGTCCTTGGGTCTGTCAACTAATTCCCTGACTTTGTTTCTTTCAAATTGATTCAACTCTTCTTGCATGGCTATTACCCAGAATTCATTATTGATAGCATCATTGATATTTTTGGGTTCTAGTTGTGATAGAAAAGC
Source organism: Viscum album (assembly GCA_963277665.1). NCBI lineage: Eukaryota > Viridiplantae > Streptophyta > Magnoliopsida > Santalales > Viscaceae > Viscum > Viscum album. The sequence goes on along the minus strand of OY728165.1, from coordinate 1,777,082,240 downwards.
TTTATGTTCAACCTGGTTCCTTAGAGATGCTCTAGTTTGTTTTCCTCTATCAAGATTACCGACAACAGCATCTAAAGGATGATTCTTTAGAGTCTTACTCGATTTGGTAAAGGTTGGCCTAGAAACTTCAGGTTCATCTATAGGTTCGGGTTCAACAGAAGCATATTCTGGAGAAAGTCCAGAACTGGATGTTTTCATAACAGGTTCTTTAGATTTATCATTAAGGTCCAGAATAGACAAATCTTCTTCAAGATTCTCAAGAGAGGTTTTAGGCTCATGTGGATCAGTTTCATCAAATTTGATGTGAATAGATTCTTCCACACATTTTGTTCTCTTATTGAAAACTCTATAAGCTTTACTTGAAATAGAGTATCCCAGAAAAATTCCTTCATCACTTTTGGGAGAAAACTTATCCAGATTATCGTTAGTATTAAGTATAAAGACTTTGCAACCAAAAACTCTGAAGTAATTAAACTTAGGCTTTCTATTGTTCCACAACTCATAAGGGGTTTTCTTAAGAACATGTCTTATCAAGTCTCTATTGATAACATAATAAGCTGTATTAACAGCTTCAGCCCAAAAGTAAATAGGTTGTTCATATTCATTGAGCATGGTTCTAGCTATTTCTTGAAGGGTTCGGTTTCTCCTTTCTACTACACCATTTTGTTGGGGTGTCCTAGGGGCAGAGAAAATGTGACTATAGCCATTGTGTGAGCAGTAAGATTCAAAATCATGATTTTCAAACTCACGACCATGATCACTTCTTAGGGGTTTAATCTTAAGTCCACTAAGGTTCTCTACAGACTTTGAATATTTAATAAAGTAAGAACAAGCTTCACTTTTGTGATCTAGAAAGTATACCCAAGTATATCTAGAAAAGTCATCTACAAGAACATAGACATAATGCTTTCCATTTAAACTATAAACTCTTGATGGTCCAAATAAATCCATGTGAACCAACTCAAGTGGTTGAGAAGTTGAGACTTCTTTCTTTGATTTAAAAGAAACTTTGTGTTTTTTTCCCTTTCGACACGGATTACACACTTTGTCATTTGGGAATTCTAACTTGGGTAAGTCACTAACTATGTTTTTTCTAGCCATTTTTCTAAGTGAGTGAATGTTTCAGTGTCCTAATCTTCTGTTCCATAGCCAATATTCTTTATGAAAAGCATTCAAACAAGATATATTTTTTTTGGCTAAAGAATTTAAATCAACAGCATAAACATTTTCATTCCTTAGAGTAGAAAATACTAAAGAGTTTTTGGAGTTAAAAACATCACACGAGTCATTTTCAAACTTGACATTGAAACCATCGTCACATAATTGAGATATACTAAGCAAGTTATATTTAATTCCATCAACGAATAAAACTTTAGAAATTAATACTAAGTCAGTGTTACCAATCTGGCCTAGGCCGATGATTTTTCCTTTAGAGTTGTCACCAAAGGTGACTTGACCTCCATCAACCTTTATTATGCTCTTGAAGAAAGAATAATCTCCAGTCATGTGTCTTGAGAACCCAATGTCTAAATACCATATCTTCTTGTGATGAATCTTCAAGCAGGTCTCCTATAAAACAGATTTAAACAGGAAATGACTTTGGTACCCAGATTTTCTTGGGTCCATATAGGTTAGCAATCAGGGCCTTAGGTACCCAAATTTGTTTTATGGGTCCCATAAAATTAAAAGAAACAACAGATTTTGAAAGATAAACCTTATTTGGTCTATAACCATGTGAACAACCTATTGAAGCATATGAATTTCCAAAACTGGAACTAGCAGAATTTTTTTCAAACATAGGAATAAATCGGGTTCCAGTGAATTGTCTCTGTCTAGGTTGGTATCCCAAACCAGTAGCATATATAGGTGCAACTTGCTTTCCTAGCATTTGAGTTAATGCATCCTTTCCATTTGTGAATTTTTCTATGTCCTTTCTAAGTTTCTCATTTGACAGTTTCAGTTCTATATTTTCCTTTAGTAGTTGAGCATTCTTTTCCTTTTCTATATGAAGATCAGATTTATGCTTAACACATAAAGCATACTATTTCTTTAAACCTTTGTATTTGTCTTTAAGCTCATTACAGGTTTCTTCCAACATATCACAGTACTCAAATAGTTCAGATTTTGACATGTTTTTTGAATCAGAATCATCTCCAGAATAATATGAATTTAAAACAGGAGTGTCAGATGTTACCTCAGAAGTATTTGTCATGAAACACATGTTGGCTCGATTCCTTTCAGAGTTCGAAGATTCTGCTTCACTAGTGTTGTCTTATGAAGCACTCCAGGTAGCCTTCATGGCATTCTTGTACTTCTTGTCTTTGTAATCATATTTCTTTTTGAATTTTAACTTTGGATAGTCTGCTTTGATATTTCCTTTTCTCTTGCATTCATAGCAGACAACTTCATCAGTCCTGTCAGCCTTCTTCCAATCCTTTTTCCATTTGCCTTGTTGATCATACTTTCCTTTGTAATTTGGTTTCCTAAAGAATTTATTTTTCCTATAAAACTTTTTGAATCTCCCGGCTATTTGAGCCATCTCAGTATCATTGTAAGATTCTTAATTTTCACTCATTGATCTCTCAGTCTCCATTTGTAGTTTATCCTTGTCTTTACTCTTAAAGACAGTAGTTTTAAAATCTATAGATTTTCTTTTGGGTTCCTCATCTTATACTTTATTTACTTTAAGCTCTTCTTCATACATCATTAGCTTACCAATTAACTCCTTGACAGGCAGTGTTCCAATGTCACAGGAATCTCTAATTGAAACGGATGTACATCTCCATCTATCTGGCAAACATCTTAGTATTCTCATAATTTGTTCTTTTGCAGGAACAATCCTTCCGAGTGAGCTCATTGTGTTTACTATCTCATTTAACCTGAGATACATGTCAGAAATAGGTTCATCAGGCTTCATTTTGAAATTATCATATTTAATAGTATAAGTGTTTAATCTCATTTCGTTAACATTAGTTGTTCCTTCGTGAGAAACAGCCAAGGTATCCCAAATTTCAAAGTCAATTTTACATGCATAGATTCTATTAAATTCGTCATCTCCTAGAGCATAGTACAGAGCATTCATAGCTTTACAATTATTATTGTAAGCAGTCTTTGTAGGTTCATCCCAAGTAGATCTATCAGTAGTGGGATCTTTATATTCAGATTCAATAGCAGTCCAAATATCAAAACTCATGCTTTCTAGATGAATATTCATTTTAAGTATCCACTGAGCATAGTTATTTCCATTAAAGAAATGTGGACGGTTAGTAGCAACACCCTCAAGTCTATTATCCATTATAAACAAAATTTAAAGAGATAAAAATTTAGGAATAACAGAAATTTTAAGAACTTTAAAATACAACTAAAATCACAGTTGAAAACAGAGTAATTTAGAAGGTATTAATAAACCCTCTCATACCAAATGTTGGTCGGAGTGGACACTCAAGATGGGGGTGAATTGTGTTCCAATTAAAATTTCTTCTAAAAACAATTTCTATTAAAATCCCCCAATTTCAAAAACAGAATAAACTGTAGTGAATTTATATAGATTATAAAGGTTCAATTAGTTTCTCAAAGATTGATTAGTTCTCAGTTAACTTAATATGATGATTAAAATAACTTTTGAAACTAAGTTACTGATTTATAATAAATATAAAAACCTGCGAGTTTAACTATCAAAGTAGCTTTGAAGACAAATTATATTTCAAAGTAATAGTAGCGGAATATGAAATAGATATGTATAGTATGGATGTAAACATTAACTAAAGACACAAAGGAGTTAACCAAGAGGTTCAGTCTCATGCTGAGACTTAGTCCTCTCAAAAGCTTATATAACGATGATCCACACCCTGAATCGGGGTTCAACAGTTTACAACAGTCCAGATCCAAGACCTCTACCACTATTATCCGTGGGAAACAAAACAACAGCAACCAGCTGTCCAGGTCACACACGACCTCTAGCACTATCCACAGTGGGAAAAATAATGAAAAGATAGTGAGTGAGGATTTACAAATCCTCCAGTTAAGGTTCAGGAGACAGTGTGTGTGTAAAATACAACAGATAACACACAATGCTCGTAATGTAAAAAGTAAATCACAGAGATAAATATTTAGAGATTAGAAATGGCTCTAGTGATCTTCGTGCAGCTCTTGACTCCTTTTGTTGATTAGAATTCCTTATGAGTCTTCTTCTAGTTTTTGTCTGGAAAACATAGTACGATCTGCTTCCTTGACTTCGAGGTTCAGCTTGCTTATCGTCTCAAAGAATGATGAGTTTTCCGTGGTTCCGCTTTAGCATAGATTGCTCGATGTATGCTCTCTGTTCTAGAGGCTGGCAGTAGTAGTCTCATGAGTGCAAGTTCTCCAGTTGATCTTGGCACCTTTTTTGAGCTTGATCGCAAGTGTGTTTTGTGTGCTTGATCTCTTCGAGTTTTCTTTCACGTTCTTCTTGATACATTCACGATGTCCTATTTATACCATTTTTGTTTTTCTGACAAGAAGGAATGATTATGCTTTTTGATCGTACTTGGTACGGTTTCCTGAAATGGAAACATAAATCATTTAATAACATTAAATTCATCAAAAGTAACAAATGTAACCGTTAGTATAATAAACAAATAGTGTCGAGGATATAGGATTTGACTCCACAGTTCATTATAGGTATCCGTTTGTTTGTAGACGTGTACGGTTGACTCGGTGTAGGGATCTTCCATCGGTAGCTCTTCAAACTCTCATCGGTGGCTCTTATCAGTAGCTCTTATCGGTAGCTCTTATCGGTAGCCCCCTGTGTGCATCGGTAGCTCTGTGTGCATCGGTAGCTCTGTGTGCATCGGTAGCTCTGTGTGCATCAGTAGCTCTGTGTGCATCAGTAGCTTTGTGTGCATCGGTAGCTCTATGTGCATCAGTAGCTCTGGTTATCGGTAGCTCTGGCTATCGGTAGCTCTGGCTATCGGTAGCTCTGGCTATCGGTAGCTCTGGCTATCGGTAGCTCTGGCTCTTATGCAAACCACATCTAATTGACTTAGAATTGTTTCAAAGCTTGTATAAATAGGGATAATCGAGATTAACATAAAACAGAGATTATTTAAGCATTATTATTAACGTGATCACTAATTTGTAAGAATTAAACTGTAGATCATTAGTAATTGAGAGTAGCATAATATATGAACACATAATTGGGATTATCAAAATAGGTGAGGTCAACAATTATGTTTAATGAATCCATGTTTTATGATCCCTGTGGCACACTTATGCATGAAATGAAATGTTTAAGAAGGGTGCTCCCTTATAGCGTTACAATGCATTGGGTAATGCATAGTATCATGATACATCATGTGCAATGAGTGTCAACTCATTCTAATTCATGTGAAAAAAGGGTTTACTCATGTTTCATGGGTAATGAGAATTTACTCATGATCTATGTGCAATGAGCCTTGGCTCATGCTAATTCCATGTTAAGGGTTGTTGCCACATTTCCATGTTATGATTATAATGCTTTATCATGCATTTATGTTAGTGTTTCTCTTGTGCTCTATTGATATGCGTATTTTATAACAAGTATTTTACTCTTTATGTATTCCATGATTATTCCCTAACCGGGCTTTTTAGCTCACCCCTTTTCTTATGCATGTCCTCAAGTTATCCCATGCAATGCTATGTACGAGTGAATACAATGGTCATGTAAAGGATGTATTCAATAAATATGTTGTATTTCATGTTTTAAGTTGTTATGTCCTGATCTTAAGCCCCTAAGCCCAAAAGACACTAGACCTCTCGATCTTCCATGTTGTATCTAGTGAATAGATTATGTAACAGATCATGTTTAAGTTTTTAATAAAAGAAGGGTTCTCAAATATATTATGCATATTTTTTATTTTAATAATATATATAATATACTATTATTAAATGTAATCCACTGTTCATGTAGATGGTAAGTTGTATGTTTGCATTAACAATGTTTCTGTTTTTTTTTTGTATTGAAGAAAGTGAGTCACTGACATATAAGTATATATATATATGTATATATATAATTATTCCAGTAACATGATTATATAATATATATTATATATGTTTAATAAAACCATCCTTAATACATTTCATGTTGTTTGTGAATGAATCTCATCACTTTGAGGGGTGGTATTCCACATTTCTTCAAATGAAATTATAGAATTTACACAAACTGGAATGTATAAATATTTACATTGATAAATAATTATAAAAGAATAATGAAATTATAAATATCATATATATTTTATATAAATATATGTTCCATCAATATTCCCATCATTAGAAGTAGTAATGGAAGAACAAACAATCATCATTTTGTGAGGCAGTAGTTTGTTGTATAGATAAACAGTATGTTCATTACCCATTATATGGATGTGTGGGTAGTGGTTGGTCTAAAAATTATAATAATGAAATATATGTATAAATTTAATTTCTTTTATGTGAATTGAATAAATATATACGATTGGTTAGATAAAGAAAATAAATTAATGGATCTTGAGAGAATATGTTACCCCTAAATCGAGTTACTCCTTTTGGATTGTGCCAAAAAGCTTTATTGGAATGCATTATTCCCAATGGGAGGATTCAAGAAGTATTGGAGGGATGTTGGGACGTTTATTGGATAGATATCTTTTTAACCTAAGTGTTTTGAGATGTGTGAGTAGGTGAGACAGGTGGTGGATTTTTATAGTGGTGGTAAATGACACACATAGAATTTTTGAAAACAATTTAGGTTACAAACGTTTTTACCTAAAAAAAGAAAAAAAAATCAACAATTTAATGATAATGGATTAATAATGGAAACTAAATTTATTTTCAAAATTTTAAAATGTCATTTTTGGTATTAAATATACTCTTTAATACCTTGTTAACAGATGTTTTCTTTCAATTATTATAATTATTTTTAATAACATTCATTAATATTAGTGGTAAATATAATTTGAAATTAACATAAATTTTATATTATTATAATTAAATATATTGAACACATTTTTCCAAATTCTAATAAAATATTTGTATGAAATTAATTTAAAAATAATCCAATTGACTTGATTATACTGTAGGTTTTTAAAGGAAAAATGTCGAAAAGATTTCTATATTTTTATACCAAATTTAATATTAAAATTGATAACAATGATATAAATTGGATAATTAATTAAAATATTATCTAATAAATCATTTAAAACTATTTTATATATAATTTAATAATATAAATAAATAAGACTAAAAGGTGGGTTTGAATTATGTTCTGATATATTTGCTTATTCCTCGAAAAATGATGTTTTTGAGGAAAATCCTAGAAATCCACCCTAATATCATTAAAAATTTATTATTTAAAAAAATGGTTTAGTTTATCGAATTAAATTTCTATATTTTTATAAAATATTTTTTTTTTATTTTTCACCGGACTTTAGAAGTAGTTTAATTGAAATAATTATATTTTTAAACATAGAATGTATTTACCAATGATCAAGTCATTCATTATCAAAATGTTTTTTAGATGAAAAAAATATAAATGTAATTGAAAAATATTTATTACTATTATTATAAATATTTTTTAATGTCTTTGATGTCATTATCTTATTTAAATAAATATAATATTAAAATGAGTTTTCTTAGAAACATTGGTGTTGGGTGTAAGGTACATCAATTCAGTGTTGTATGTAATATAAGCCAGATTGATGATCCTTATAACATATTCAAAGAAAATATTTTTAGAAAAATATTTCGATTAGGTACCATGTGAAATTAATTATAGAAATAGTGAATTGTATGATAGAAATGAAAATTAGTTTTTTTTGATATAAAAAATGTATAAAAAAATTTGAGGTAATTCATTATACCCACAATTAAATTAATTTTTCCCTCTAAAGTCATATCTCAGTTAAAAAATGATATTTCATATTCATCATATATTAATGTCCCCATGTATCTTCGTCTAACTATTTATTTTTCCTCAATATTTTGATAAGGTGAGTTGTCATATTTTTTATAGCTTTCTATGTATGGTCCAAAAATTCAACTGGAAATTCTTCAAAATGATGATACTACTCTTATTATATTACCTATGAACTTTTAACATGTTAATTTTCAATTATTTACTTCCTATGTAGTGATACATAGAACATGTCATGGGGTTTTGAGTGATTTGGAGGAATTACAATGTGATAGAATACAATCCCGGTAAGAACAAGAATTAAAAAGGGTCTGATATACCTAGGATTTAGTTTCCCATTCATCCTAAATCAAATAAATTTCTTCCAGTGTGATATTCATAGAATCAAATATTCACCAACTTGAAATTATAGATCACAATATCAGTTATCATCATAAATTTTCAATCAACTTTTACTTGCCATTATATGTTGCAGAATGGTTCTAACATTCTCAACCATTTCATTAGAAATCTCATTTCTCAACAGATTTCATTCTCCAACATCATCCCATAATGTTGAATCTATAAATTTATACTTTTAGATGACATCAAAAGGGTTCTTTTGAATTATTAAGTAATTTTTTTTTGTTTTATCAATACTCTACTATAGGAATGTGTTGATCGCAAGATCGTTTAAAATTCTTAGAATAAAATCACAACATATCCTCTCAGGTTTTAATTGTTCTTTTATACTGACCATGTATTTGTGGATAATAATCAGTTTTGAATGTCTATTATGTATAATGTTTTAATGATTATATCCCCTAAATATTATGTGAACCTCTAATCCTAATATGATATAATAGAATGTGGTACTCTAAGAAACCTTCCGACTTTCATAATGTATATCCTAGAATGATCAAATAGAGTGAAGTCTTCGATGATCGTAATGATGCATTATTACTTAGTAAGGAGATCAAATACCACCAATATATAATTAAACTCATCAGTTGTTTTGGGTAGTCCAATATTATAATACATAAGGATATTCTCCCATTTACATTCTATAATGGGTAATGGATTTAACAACCCCTTTGATGTTTTTCTTTACACCAGAACATATACTCATATGGTACATCTACATAAAAACACTATGATATATATATTCATACCATCCCAAAAAAAGTATTCATTAAATTCCAAATACATATTTTTTAATTCCAAGAAGAATAGGGAATAAGCAATTATGATATTTTTATTATAGATCCTTCTTCAAATATGGTATGGAAAGAACACATACATAGTTTTTAATCATTATCATTATATCCTGCACATGGTTAAACATAGGAAAATTTATAATGTTTTTCTGCATGAATATATCATTTGTATGGTCATGTTTAATTGTCACATGGATAGACGGTTGGACATTAATTGGATAAAGAAACGTTTTACCCCTTCCTTGTGGATATCTAGATACATTAATTTTATATTAATAAACATGAATCATTTGTGATCCTCATCATGAATAATCTAGAATAATCATACTGACACAAAATCATCATCGACCTTGTTCTCCTTCCAAGGGTGGTAATGTATTGAGTATTCGTAATAGATTATTAACTATGACTATATTCTACTGAACATTTTCAACTCCTTATATGTGAATATATATTTTATACATTTATGATCAGAATATTTATCACACTTTTCACCATGAAGACAATAACTCCATATATTTAATGATAAAAAAATACCACTACTAATTCAAAATAATTAGTTGAGTAATTTTTCTAATGAATATCTAACTATCTAGAGTAATAAGTGATAACCATTTTATTCTAAAAAATACTGTATACCAAACCCTTTATAGATAAAATTATATAGATTAAACCCCTTATCCATTATAGGGTAGTGTGTAAAGGGATTTTCTGACTAACATTCTCTTCATTTTATTAAAATCAACCTAAAATTCATTTGTCTATATGTATATTACACCCTTCCAAGCTAACGTGGCAAGAGGATTATATAATCATGATAAATGTCACACAACCCTTAGATAATATCCAGATAAACCAAGAAATATAGGGATCTCAGTCAATATGGTCGGTCTTGGATAGTATTAATGATCTGGTATCTTTTATGAATCTAAAAATACACAATATCTTCTTATATTATGACCTGAAAATGAATCCTCTTTCATCCAAAATTAACTCTTTGTAAATTTTAAATATATTCTATCCTTCCATAGTGTAATTAGTATAATTATCTATTGATATTCATTATCATTTTTTTTAATTTTAATAGATGAAAATATCATCTTTATATACATCCATAAACATCTCAATGTAATATCTAAACTTTGTATTCATTAAATCCATGAAGAGAGCATGGAGTTTTGTAAGACTGATAGGGATCACTAAATATTTATAGTGTCACTTCATTTTATGGAATAACATCTTGTGTATATCCTCTTTCATGGAACTAAATTGACGATATCTTGAACAATGTTCAAACATGGAAAATTTTTAATCATGAAACTTTTGATCAAAAAAGTCATCAATTCGGGGAAGGAGGTATGTTTTCTGGATTATCATCTTGTTCAACTCTAGTCAATCAATGTAGAGCCGCATTGTTATATCTTTGTTTTTCACAAAAATAATGGGTTCACCCCATGGTGACACAGTCGGATGAATCAATTCCTTATCAAGGTTTTATTGGAATTTCTTATTTAATTCATGCAACTCTAAAAGGTCCATTCTATAAGAAGTATTTGAAATTGGTGTGGAATAAGGTATATGTTCTACTAAGAACTCATCTACATGTTTTTGTATAAGGCTATGAAACTCTTCAAAAAATAAATCCAAAAAATAACAAACAATAGGAACATCAATGATTCCAATTTTCTCCCCAACCTTTTGAGATAACAATCCATTTTGAATGGTTATTAAGTCCCATATAGTGGATGTAATCTTCCTCATAAGTTCATTGTTATCATTATATTTATAATTGATCATAGGTGGGTTTTAAATATCATATGTAAAATTCTATCCTCATGAATTGATGAGGTATTTGTATAGATAAAGCCAATCAATTCCAAATATGCTTCAAATAAACAAAAATGACGAATACAAATATTTCTAGTAAGCACATTCCTATAAACATAAACTAGATATGAATCATAGACATTGGATACAATCATCATACCATTTGGGGTTTTGACCGATAATTAAACATATAATTGTATTGATATGATATTCACACACTAGGGAAATAATTAATAAATGAAACAGTGGGTCGATAGAGAATCAAATAAGACCATAGATGTTCTAGAGTGGATAGTTTGTATACCATTCACCATGTTTTTAACACACCCCTCTTTCTAAATAGTAATTCATTGATATTTTCCAACATCCCCCAGCTTAAGAGGTTGTTAATTTAGGTCTTCATCACCATTCCATGGGTGTGGGAACTAGACAACAAAATTATCATTATCCTAAGACTTGTAGAACAGAAGTAGAGAAGGTTAATTATTTAATGATTTCCTGCTATTAGAGTTTTTGGGTAACTTCTTCCTATAATATTTATAATTAATTTCCTTATGACCATCCATTATACACTTAAAAAGTTTTTATACCCTTTAAAACAAATTCTACCATGATTTCCCACATTTTTTATTCATAAAAAAACTCGTCTTCATTTGTCCATGGCTTTTCAGTGATTCCATAATAATCCATATTCCTTTTTATGTCAAAACCATGAGGATGATATATGGATCGAATCCCCATTTCAACTGTGATTTTATATCGCACAATCTCTTTATAGAAACTAATGTCTCTTATGGCCATTACCATTATGATACTTGTCTTTAATAGACTAATGAACCTATAAACACTACAATTATGTTGGATGATAATTCCCAAAGTGTACCACATATATCTTGTGAAACTATCCTTATATGTACCAATATAATCATCATCCCTTTGCTTCAACTCAACAAAAAAATTATCCAACACGAATTAAATAATCTAAGGAATGAACATATTAATAAATATGTTATTAAAATCATCCCAATAATTTGATTCAATCTCATATTACTACAACATATTCATTTTTAGAGTCTTCCAAAAGTCTGATTCACCTTCTAAAAGATAATCACCCAAATAAATATATCATCCTAAGAACAGTAGAGAATCCATAATCTTATTTCAGTGTTACTTATCTATTATTTAGCATCATGTTCACTAGATGGACCTCTGAAAGAAGGTTGATATTTCCACATAAAAGATGCATGATAATGTTGTTCCGTACTTTTCTCATTTATAATTCCATGATGATTCACAGAATGAGAATGAAATGTGATAACAACAATGATATTTGTTATTCCATATCATATATAATATTTCTAATCAAGAGAAAAAACATTTCACTGAACATCACAATCACTATTAGCATGGGTTTTTGGGTTCCAACTTTTGACCAGAACGAAAATTAAAGAATAAGAAACAATTAAAATAATGACGAACCACATAATATTGAAAAATAACTTATAAAATGTATAAATAATGAACCCAAATTAATCTATGAAACCATAGTATTATACTTGTTTACTCATATCTAACAACTCTTTAAATCCATTACGCTGGATCATGAATAGTTTCTTAATTGACAGAGAATATCCTTTTGGAATGTCAAACCATGTTTGTAGAAAGGCCCTTTTTCATGTACAGATTACATCGAGTTATGCCCAGAACATCTTTCCAAATTAGATACACCAAGGTACATCTGTTACAAATAGAAATCAAATATTAGTATTCAGACTCGGATTCATTTCTTGGAAACCACTCACTATATCCTTTAACAAATTTAAGAATATTTTTGTGTACTTCATAATATCCTTAAAGTAATCCCTTGACATGTATTTAGGGTTATCATTTTCTTCCAATGTATAACTAAACATTTGATATGATATCAACTATATCATCCCTCGCTTTTCAAACATTAACATCAAATATCATTTTTAGAATACATAAGACATTATACAAACTGATTCCCAAATACATTACTAGTATATTGAAACCTGAAACATAGAAACATAAACATTGGTACATAATTGAGCCACATCATGTCCAGAAGGTTCTTCTTGACAACCACACTTATTAGACACATAAAACTGAATATATATATTTATAACACAGTGGATGCAACTTAAAAAGGCATGATCTCAGATTTTTATTAATGTTAATCATGGGAGATATGTAAGCATAATCATAATCATAAGGGTTTGAGAACATTATCCTGAAAATAGAATATCATACCTAATATATCAAATATTATAAACACGAATCATATCAAAATGTTCAGATGTTTATAAGACAGGAACCATAATGCGATAAAGAATAGAAGTTATGAATGATTAATATAAAAATAAAATTTTTAATTTTGGGAAACTAATAAGCATATATAATTATTTCAATAGTACTCAAGGCATTGCTACCAAGGCCATAATAGTGGATGAAGTCCTTTATTGAACCAGGTTTAGTCCATATTCCATCCCGGTATTACTGAACAGTGTTCACTCATGCTTCCATCAATTTCTTACTGAGTTTAGTTCACTCTTCATTCTCTCAGTGTATATCCCATGAGATATAAATTTTCACCCATTGCATTAGAGGGAGATGTTGGTCTCACCCATATCACAATGAAATCATACATCCATGTGACAAAATATCAAAAATAATTATATCTTAACCAATGGAATTAAATTGGAATTATTTAAAAATAATCATACCATAACCTATATAAAATTAAATTAATGAAAAAACATTCATTATAGTAATAATTCATGAAAATAAGTGGGTTACAAAAGCATATAATCATGAAAGAGAAACATTTTTCATAACCCTCATTCCCTCTAAAAAATAATCAATTCGGAGAAAAAATATTGATGAAAACAATGAATAATTTCTTAAACTTTTCATGATTAACACCAATTTACGTTATTTTTGATGGTATATAATTTTTATTGATCATTTAAAGATATTTATTGAAGAAAATATACATTATCCATTGAAAACACTATTTAAATCATAAAAAATTTAGGAAAACTATTTTATTTGAAAATTTCATTGAAAATTATAAAGGATGTTTTTATATCAATAAAAATTATTTGAAAAACATTTATACTCGAAAATTATCTTAAATTATCATTTCAAAACCTTTTTGAAAAATAGTTTTTTTAATAGAAGTGATTTTCAACTATAGAGTGACATATAGTCAAATGATTATAAAATCATTTTCATAATTATCTTACATAAAAAAGAATGTGAAAATGATACTAAAACATGAATATACCTTTAATAACAATATGATATGAAAATTCATGAGATTTCATGAGATATATATAATAAAATTTAAATAAAAAATCATAATTAAAAACAATCATAATAAATGATGATATTGTTTCAATAAAATCTTACCACATGAAATCATGGAATTATAGTATCAATGTTCGGAAGTGAAATTAAATGAAGACTAGAATAACACAAAATTAAGTAGATTCAATATATAACATGTCTAACTGATGTATATAATCATTGAAAAATAATATTGGTTGATAATAAAACATGCGTCTCAAAGAAGGAAAACTGGGGTAAAAAACATACTTACCGATTTGGGAAATTTTGAAACATTAAACCCATGAAATAAAAGTCATTTAATGGATTTGTAAATACACATAAGTTTAAGTATAATAATAATATAATATATACCTGGGTTTTATAGATAATATAAAAAGGAATCGGTATTGAATAAAGATTTTATCTCACATATATAAAAAGTGAGATAAAATCCTTTTACCATGTGTCTTATCTCCCATCATACCTACATATATTCTTGTATTAACAATGTATGTTTATAATATTAATTTTATAGAATAATATTGTTATATATAATATTATACACGTTTTTATTATTAAATTATATTACCCACCTTTTATATTCATATGTTAAAATTTAACATTGGGTAACATCCCTTCTTTTATTTGGTAATTTTTAAATTAAATATCTTTTCAAAAATGTGATATATGTTTGCATTTTACCTTGGGTAATATCTGTTTTGTTCATCACATGTGTCTTTATTTGTTATATATTAATTCCTTATACTTACATAATAATTATTGAATGTTGTAAAATTTATAAATATCATTTATATTATATATATTTTTATTATAACAATATATAAAATATAGAATTATGAAGTGGAATATTCCATTCTTAGAGGTGGTAAGACAAACGTTTGCATGAGAACAATTTCTGTTTTAATGTCTTATTGAAAGAAAGATATTATATGGGATATAAGTTTATATATATGTATATATATCATTATAATACTATAATTATGATATAATATATATCATTCATGTTTAATTAACCCATCCTTAATACATTCCATGTAGTGTGTGGATGAATCATATCACTTTGAGGGGTCTGTAGACCATTTATTCTAAAAAAAGTATCGTTTATAAAAAAATGTAATGTATAATGATTTATATTTTATAATAATTACATAAGTACAAAGATATTATAAATTTAATATATATTATACACAAACATAGTGATCATCATAATTCACATCATGAGAGGTGGTAACGGAAGAATGAACTATCATCGTTTTGTGAGGTGATAGTTCACCACACAAAAAATTGTATGTTTGCTAACCATTAGATAGAGATTTTTTTATGTGTATGTAGAAACCTTATCCAAAAATCAACTCATTTTATTTAAGATACTAGTTTTTTTATCATCAAGGAATAACGATTGTGGATAGGGTGGATAATGAAAATAAAATAAAGTATCATTAGAGCAGATGTTACCTCTTAATCGAGAGACTGGTCTTAGTTTATTCTAAAATGATCCCATTGAATTATATATTCCAAAATAGTGTATAAAAAGAGGAATGAAGTTATTATACAAGTTTTAATGTCAAGTTGGATCTTAAATTTAAGTTTTAGTACTTTTTTAACCTAAATTTCCTTATAGTCGTTATTATTATATTTTGTCACATTCGCTGAAAATTTTGGACAAATTTTTTTTTGAAATAATAATTTTAAAATATTAGTATTAAAAAATTTATTTTTTTAAATTATAATCAATGATGTGGAAGAAAATAATTTTAAAACAATCCAAAAAAACAGAACGACACTTCAGGTTCTTAATGTAAAAACATCTAGAATAATTCTATGTTTGTATACACAATTTCAAGGTGAAATTGTTTCAAATGAACTAAATTAGATTATTTCATAAAAATATATTCTAATTAAAAATTTAAAACTATTTAAAATCTAATTTTACCTTGTCAACAAATTATTCAAATTGGTTGTTGGAATTAAAATTTTGTATTTTTGACTTTTCATCCAAAACTGATGTTTCATAGAAAAATCAAAAGAATTAGAAATATGATAAATTTAAAATTCCAAACTGAAAAATGTTGATAATTTTATTATATTAAATCTCTAAATTTATGATAGTATAATTTTATTATTTTACACGTAAGGATATCAATAGTAGTTAATTTTATAAAGTAGTATTTTTTTAAACAAATAAGGACATAACAATTAATTATATATTTCATTATCAATATGCATTATTTATATAAAACAATTTAATAAATATTTGAATATCAGTAATTACTATTCATATAACCAGGTTTAATGAATATGTAATTATATTATAATTTAAATAATTATATTAATAAAATGTTTTCTCGTAGAAAAATCCATGTTGTGTATAACATATGCCAAGTCAGTGCTGGATGTAACATTTGACAAGTCAATGTTATTTTTTTATATTCCATGTTGGGTATTCTCCGATCTCTCTATAATTTTTATTAATCAAGGAATGATAGTAATTCATAATTATTGCTTTATTTTATTGATTTTTAGGATTAAAAAAACAATGATAAAGGGGTTCATTAAAGAAATAAATGTGAATGACAGAAATGAACTGTGTTTTATGTATTTTAAATCTTATATTTAATTTATTATTGTTCCTATATATTTTTATAAATCATTGAATAATCCCCCATTACTTATCATTATTTTTTATTTTTCTCAATTATTCAAAATCTTATAATCATTTAAATATGGCAACAAAATGGGAAATGTGGAAGATAAAAATTTTACATTTTCCTTGATTTTTCATGTTTTTTATTTAAGTATGGATTTGTGATAAAAAATTTATTTAGGGGTTATGGTTTTGGATTTTGTGATGTTTTATTTTATAATATTTTTTATTATCATATCTATGGTTATAGGGTTATTCATATCATTGTTCCTATGGATGAAAATTGGGGTGATTTCATGTTGTGTTCCAGGATGTCGTTTTGCAAGGATGATGTGGAAAGTGGGAGTATGATGTTTTTGGAAATGGATTTTTTTGTTGTGTGCATGGAATGAGGTAGTGTAGTGGTTGTTGTAGTGGTTTGGGGATAATGTTTGGATTATTACGTAGTAAACCATTAATTTCAAATATTGCTAGATTTAATGAAGTATAATAGATAATAGGATAAATGTGATAAATGACATTTGGTTAATTAAATGAGGTATGAGTTGGTTGATATAGATGATAAGTGGATTAAATAAATTTTTATAATTAATATTTTTTGTAAAAATGTAATTAAGTATATTGAATATAATTGATATATTAAATGTAATATATAGTATTTTTTATGATATGATAAAAGATATTGTTTTAAAATAAGTTTTGAAATAATAAAGGGATGTCTAAATGTGGTTAATAGATTTTAGAATCATTTTATTAAATTATACAAAGGAATGTCTACCATTATAATTCTACCATAAGTTCTTTTATATACATTTTATTTAACATTATATATAATATACACCACCACATGATTCAATTACCAATACTGATTCCCACATGAGGTAGTTTCCCACAACATTTAGTTTATAAACCACATGGAGGTTAGGATAATTCCCCTTCAATGTTATCTATTCTAAACGAATAATAGCATATACTTGTCTATGATATGATTCATGTTCTATAATTTAATTTGTTCATTATTTTTTTTTTGATTAGGTTGTGGTACGGGTTAGGGATTTACATTTAAGAAGGATGGAATGTGCTTTACAACTTTAATGTTTATATTAACCTACCATGGTGACATTATTAAATCTGGTGATTCAATTTTGATATTCATTTACATAGTATTTGAGTAAAAATATATGGTATGATTATTTTGTGGTGATTTAGTATCTGGTTATGTGGTTATTGAAGGGATTATAGAGTATGGAAATAATATTATAGGGAATTAGGTTTAAAAGTGTAGGGGGATATGGATTTATGGTTCCATTTTTATATATTAATTTGGTATTGTCACTATTTTATATATAATACATTGTTTGTGTTCATTTGTGATGATCAGTGAATGTTTACCTAACATAACTGACATGCTATATCAAAATATTATTCCTTAAGACCATATTTTTTTGGGAAGTGTTTAGGATAATCCTCTATAGTATTGATGAATAGTAACCCATGTTTATATAAATCCCATTTTATAGATTTGATTACGAGTTTTGGTGATTTTTGTGGTTATCACTACATTGTTGTGAACATGGTTCTTGTTTGTAAGGTAACTACTAAAATATTTCATTATGGTATATAAATATTTTTTATATGATGGTTTGTTATGAAATGTACATAATTTTTTGGATCATAATTTAACTAATATTTATATGATGGGATGAAAATTGGATTTTATCTTATTTTTTTATTTTGAATTAAATTTCTTTTCATAATTGTGTTTCATAAATTATATACATGTATAAACTCATGAACTATTATATTTGAACATTGTGGGTTATTATATTCTTCATTACTATCCTAAGTATAATTTCAGTGCGGGTGGATTATAATATAGTGGAATTAGAGATATAGATGACAGTTAAGTTATAGTTTGGTGCCAAAAAATCATGAGAACTGTATTGAGTTTTGTAGGTCATAAATGTTACTCAATCATAGATATAATTTAGTCATTGGAGGCACTTTAGGGACACAGTTTGTAGATACCCATATGATATTATGAAAG
This sequence comes from Viscum album, assembly GCA_963277665.1. Taxonomy (NCBI): domain Eukaryota; kingdom Viridiplantae; phylum Streptophyta; class Magnoliopsida; order Santalales; family Viscaceae; genus Viscum; species Viscum album. The sequence continues at coordinate 1,777,063,251 of OY728165.1, read as the reverse complement.
GAAATCATGGTTTCTAAATTTTATTGGTGATATGATTTTATTTGAGTTGTGGATACCAATGTGAGGTTCATGAAATATGATTTATTTAACTTGAGGTAAAATTAGGGTTATTTTGGGGGAAACTATAAAAAAATTATATAATACTAAATTAATTCCATATATTATTCTTGGGAGTTTGTATATTATATTTTGTAGAAAATGATGGGGGTGGAACCCTAATGTGAGAAAGGAGGGATTTGCGAACTTGGATTCCACAGTTAATCATAAGTGTATTAATCACGTAGAATATAATGATTCTGACACGATGATATTAGGTGAATTTCATCATTAGATTTTGGAAACATATAAAATGATTGCATTCAATCAAGTGATATATTACTTATTTAAGAGGCTTAAGATTTCTTTTGGAACAATCTATCCACAAAAAGAGCATTGTATCCCCATTTCCATGAATTTGTTAAGGGCAAATGATCATTGTTGGTGGATCCTTATCATGGGTAACCATATGGAATATGTAGCCTCATGGGATTATTTATAAATTTATTTCATAATGATTTCCCATATTAGGTGTTGAATATATCATGGGAGAACGTGTTTTACATTCTTTAACAATGGTTCTTGAGCATGCAGGATATTGGAGTCTTGTCGTAGAATCTTATTCATATTTAAACTAATCACCTTCTAGATAATTAAATTAGGGAATGAAATTTTCAGCAGGTAATATATCCCACTTTCCAATTATAGTTCTTCCCATTAAAATAACTTATTTAGCATGCAGTATTTTTTAATGGAGTGGTGATAGAGAATACCTCTGTAAGGAACATATCAAATTGAGTGGGTACTTATCATTACATCCTGATTTGTATTACATTGGATAAAGGCTCTCAATTAACTTGTATTTTGGTGTTTTTCACATTTGGTATTTGCTCATAGGTTTCATCTTATTGCTTCACTTGAGATTAGAGTTATTGGTCTGCTCTATAGAGCTCTAGTCTAGTGTACTATTTTTTGGAGTATATGGAGTGTTAGCTATTTATCATTATTATTGTTTAGTATTGAGTAGGTAGTCAATTTTCCATGTAGTCATACCATTAATTTCATATGATGTTGGATCAGTTTTATAAATAGAAAAATTATATATATGAATATTAGAGATGTGAAGGGGTATGTTGAGGAAATACCCATGGTATTCTTTATCCTCAAGGGCTCAGTGAGCAACTACTTAATGGATGTGGTCACCATCAGGGGTAGTGATGTAGACGAGCAAGATATGGTGTATTGTATGCCAGGAAGTTCTTATTCTTGGATGGTTAGATATCATTTATTGTTTTATATAATTATAATATAACTTTTATTATTCCTTGGTCATTTCTAGATATTAACACAACAACACATAGGAAATTATAGTTATAAATATATAACATGGTGTGGAATGATTTATGATTACCTTTTTATTGATAGAATGACCGGGATGTGTAGTTTTCTTATCTAATGGATTGATATGGTTGTGATCAAATAGTATTGTGAATAATTAATTAAGGGAATCATCTTATTATAAACACAAAAATATAATTCCATTATTGTCATTGATGGTTTTATTTGGTTAATTTTTTTATTGGTTTCAATATAATTGGATTCTTTTTATTATATATGAATTTTTAGAATACAGTGTTTGTTCATGACTGGGATCATATGATGGGTCATATGTGTATAATTCCATTATCTACAATGTAATTATAAATGATACTTTAGTTAGTAGAGGTTTTGGAGATAATGATACCATTAGTTGTATAAAATCACAGTTATGTTTTTATAAAGAGATTATAGTGCTACCTTCTTGACATTAACTTATTTCATTGAAAATATTACATATTATTGTTTCTCTAATTTTAATGGATTGCTATTTATAATCCTTTCAATTAAGATGAATTGTGGATTTAGACTTATGAAATAATATATAAGGTTTTTCTCAATTCTAGTGTATCTTCTTAAGGTTATCTGGTATTATTCACATTGAATGATGAAAATTGTATATCATTGACGAAAAAATAGTTATTGAACCATGTACTGGCGAAGAACAATTCTCCTCTTTAAAAGATTGATGGTTTATTCGATTATTTGATTAGAGGTTGTTGGTTTTTAATGATTAACCTACTATATGGGTGTCATTAAATTGTTATAATGGAATATGATATCTTAAATAATACATCTACAGTTAATAAAAGAATTTCATGTTTCAATTATTTGATCAATTGTCATGAATTACATTGCAATTTTTGTTGTATTGATGAAATTAGTGTTTTATAAATTCATGGATTAGTTTTTTGTCAAGATCATTGATGACATACATATTTATTAAAGGAAATACTAGGATCTTACTAATCAAAAAACAGATATTTTGGTTGTTCTTTGATGACATTATATTTGTAAAGGACTTCCAAGTGAATAATTTTTTGTACCCATGAGATAGATTTCCTTAGGAACATTTCCATTTATATGGGATTGAAAATGGATCCCTTAATGATATATTTTTATTTTTCATACATAACACAATAGAATATAGAATATTTTCAATGAATCCAAAAACATTTAATCTTTTATTGGAGGTTGATGTATAATTTCTCTTATAGATTTGATCATTTTATATGTTTAAAAGGAACAAATCAAGCCTTTATATAGAAAGATCAGTGTCAAATGGAACTTGAGTATATAATATAGAATCTAATTAGTGAAAAAGTTATATCTTTTCGAAAAGAAAGAGTATTGTATGATGTCATTTGTCATGAATCTTATCATGTATTATGGTATATTTTGATATATAAAAATAATGTGATATCATTATAATCATAGATGTTATGTACCCATGACTGTATCTAATGTTGTCATAATTTTGATTAAGAAGTATTTTTATTTTTTTAATTAAATGATAAAAATAAATCATTAGAGAATACATTTGGATTTCACTAACAATTATGGATAAGGTATATACTATATTAGAGATATTAGGATCTATATTAGTTAGGTTGAATATAATTATTACTTGTCTATGAATTTGAGATCTACTATAAAATATTCAGAGGGTATAAAATTGATTATTTGTTGGGTATGGAGATTATGGGGATTGATGTTAATGTGTCCAGATATACATTGAGTCTAATTAAAGAGATTATAAATTTTCAAATTAGTATGTAGGAAGTTGGTGGTTGAGGATTTCGATATCAAATTTTGGAATAGTCATTGTTAATATAGAATGATTAATATTAATACTAATGGGAAATTAGGTGGATGTTTTGAATCAACATATCATATGTAGAGATTCTCTTGAGGAGTTTTCAAAGGATAAATGACATTAAGTATTATTAAAATAAAATATCATGATGTCATCAATAATGTGTGATATGGTTTTTTAAGAGTTTAATTTCTCCCCTATATTATTAAATCATTATATATCCATGTTTTTTCATGAATTGAGGAGTTATTTCTTATGTCCAAGGATAATATTGTCACAGTCTATGTTTTTATATATATGTATGGTTGTTAGAAGCTGGTGATAGGGATTCATTTTCTAACAGCCCATTAGAGGAAATTTTAAACTCCTAATTAGATATTGGAGGACATATATATGGTTCATTTTAATAATTTACCATGACCTTATGTAGGATTTTATTTTATCTATGTGAATGTGGAATGATTTATGAATCCTAGAGAATAATCGGTGATTAATGAGTTGGGTGTGATAAATTTTTTATTATTTATCTATATTGGAAATATTGTGTGGATTCATAGGTTAACAATGATGAATATCTTTAATCACAATCCTCATTTTACATTATGTGTATATCTACATCTATAGAGAAATTTTATCACATAGATATTCCTTGTTGTGTATTTCAGTCTCTAAATAAAGAGTTATCCTAATACATGATGCAAACACGGGTGTACTTGTTGGGTGAATGTCTTCATATATTCATGATGTTCATAGAGGATGATCTTGCATTTCATTTATTCATCAAATAATATATGCTAATAATATTAAATTGGCATAAATGTATTTGAATACTTTTATTTGAATACATTCATATATTCATTATTTTAGAATGAGGTTTGAGATTCAATGAGTCATGGACAAGATCATATGTTTATCATGATAAATAAGGTATAGGCTATTGCATCCTTGGAAAGATTCACCTCCACTTAGACTGAACTAGGTGACACATAACACATGCATGCCTCCTCAATTTTAAATGGATTCCAACTAATAGAATGAGTATATGTAAGAAGATGGGAGACTGTAACATCTTTTGTATTTATACCATTATAGATCTTGGAAGTAAAAAAAATTTTTATTCATCAAAAGATACATCAAATAATGTAGACGTAAAAATTAAATTCCAATTTTAAATACAAAAAAACTCTAATTATATAATAAAATGTATATTAGATATTTCGTATAGTAAAAAATATGTAAATATAGTCAATTTGGAGAATATTGTATAATAAAAAACCCAAAATATTGAAAACTACATGACTATCCAGAAAATAGTATTGATCCCAAGACTAGTTGCATATCTCAACTCTAACAGAGCTATATAACTCAAACATCTATCATGGTCCCATTGACTAAACATGTACATGTAACTACAAAGTATTGTATGGTATCATTCTTTTGAAGTGGGCTATGAGTAAAACTCTATAGGATGCCAAAAAATGTACCAATGAAGTACAATACAGTAATGTAGATCTATGATGTTATTTTCCTGTAAATAAATACATTAAATTATCAGAATAATTATAATAAGTCATTTATATATTTGTTCTACAAAGTAATATATGATATATTATACCTATCTTTTCTAATTTTCAAGTGCCTCTATAAAAAATAACATTAATTTATAAAGATGATGTGAAATTACATTCCCATTATTTTAAGGTCTCATCATTATAATCATTATGATCACATAATGCTGCAATATCATAAGGGTAGGTGTCCCTTACCCACAGGTTCTAGCCTCATTTATTCATAACCCAAACATTACATAATATATGACTTATGGAAAAAATATCACATAATTATAATGATCTGAAACCAACTAAATATTTGTACCATCTACAATGAGTTTAATCATAATTAAATACATCTTATACCTAGAAAGTTTATAATGATATTTATTTTCAATTACAAGATCATAGCAACAAATAATGGGGATATTTGGACCTGACCTGTATCATATAACCCCATAGACACCGTGACTATAGAATAACAACATTATATTAAGGAGAAAAGTGCTCGTTGATATATTCAACATTTTCTAATTAGAAAAAACACAGGTCAATATTGATATCAACTCTCTGTCACCATGATTCTAACTAACATTAATAAAGGAACATTGGGGAAAAAACCCCATAATGTAGTGATCTCAAATTAAATTCATATTGACTCATCACCCAAAATCAATATAACCATGAGTCAGGTAAATTGATCCTATATCAGCCATAAAAAATATTTTTCTTGATCCCTCATATGATTCCACAACTTTTTAGTATACAAAACTAGTAAAAAGAATCCAGTATGTGGTATAACATTCATTAATCTAAATTACAATTCATAATTGTTCCACTATTGAAAAACCATTTTCATAATATAGTTCAATTGATTAAACACCATAATTATATTAAATGATTTAGTAGTCACTTTCTCTTCACATATAACATACATAAATATAGAATAAAATATCTCAAAAAATATGTTTATATGAACATTTAGATATCCTAACTATAAACATAGGGGCCCATAATAAATGGAGTCTGAATTCAACTAACTAGGTCCATCATAAAATCAGAAAAATCAATAACCCTATCATTAGACACTATATATAAATAATAACACACTTCATATATACAACTTATGTATAACTGAGCTTGTTACCACTAGCCATAATATAGTGTAACATTAAACAAAAACATTTGTCATATAAGTGAAAAATCCTATCATGAAATTTATAATTAACGATCATGTAACCTAGTGGTACATGATCCTTCTTGGAATCAAAAAGACCCAGGATCAAATATGGTTAGGGACTGATTTCCGAGGTACTATAGTAGTACTATAGCAGGGCACTGTACCAGTACTGTAGCAGCGGCGGAACTGTAGCAGCAGTGACACTGTAACAGCAGAGGCACTATACCAGGAACTCTAGTGGTGGCAGTACTGTAGTAGGTATTGTAGCAGCCCAGGTACTGTAGCAGTAATATTCACCGAGGGGCTCTTTGAGCCAAGAAAATGGGCTTTCAAGCCTTGTATTGAGGACACTTGGCCTTAGACCTTTGGGATATGTAATGGGTCTCCCTATACCCAGTCTAAAAAGGTCTTTGCTTTAAATTATAAAATGAGGCTTCGGCACCAACCTTTTAAAAAAATGAGATAATCAATAAATATTATATTATAGAGATGATATAAAAACTTATTTTATTTCTATTATATCAGAACATATCAAGGATATATTCCCCTTAGTTACAAAGTAAAATTTACAATTAACATTTTTCCACCTAAAGTCCATCAATACCAATTTTATCATGCTATTTAAAAATATAATTTCAAATTTAACCCTCATAACACATACTTTCTCTCTCACTCACATAGTGAAATAAAAATTCCCTATAATTTCTCATATTTAATACCGTCATTTACACACTTCTTTTATGTGCAAGAAGAATAAATTATTACAAATAAGGTCTTAATCATTATAACATCACCTGATTGATTCCCTTAAGGTCCAAAATTATTTTTTCTATATACTATGGCTCTATAAATTGAATACTAGTTTATAAAAAAATTAAGTCATTCTTGGTTAATGGGTCTTCAAAAAATCTAGGTTTCCATTCCTAAAAAATATATGTTTTGGAAATAAAAGTAAAAATATATTATTATTATACACACTTGAGTGAGGTGTCCAAATATTAAACATAACATAGACCAGTTCATAAATCATACTTATACTTTAGGTTCCCCTTATATCAAAATTTAGTACTCCCATCATAAAATTCTTGATCACCATCCCCCCGGATCATCCACAATATTGAAAGGTCCATCATCTATAATATAGTCATAAGAGGCCCTAGAAAACATAAACAACAATTTTTAATAATTATAACAGAATAATAATTAACTAATATAATTAATTCAGTATTAATTATATTAATAATAAGTTATGTATAGAACAATTGAAGATGTAATGTCTTTGAAACTCTAAGCTATGGGACTTGTATTAAACCCATCGTACCCATGATCTCATAGAAAAAAAATAACAAACTCCAAATAACACTTGATTAATAGATTTAATTGTAATTTAATTTTAAAAATAAAAATAATTATTGTATTTACTTAAATAAAGAGAAACCATGTATACACACAATAACTCAACCATTCACGACCTCCTCTCACTGATGTAAATTTCTTCCACAAAATTTAGACCAAAATCCACATTACTCTAATATTGGTTTTATTGATACCCCATATAAAACCCACTCCAATTCATATACATTGAATGGAATAAGATAATGGAGGTGATAGAAGAGTAACGTATCTAAAAATAATAAAGAATCGCCTATAGTCACAATTGAAATTAGGGAGTAGACAGATGAAGATGTATAGGGTAAAGGTTGTGACTCACATTACACTTAACAAACATTGGATGAATACCCTAGAGTAGGGTATTAAGCTAATTGAGGGGGATAAAGAAAATTTCATCCTTTTATAAAACAAATATAGTAGTATCGAGTAACACCCTATGATTTTACTATGAATTATTTGTTTTCCAATAATTCTATGTCAAATTGCATGTTTCCCATTAAAAAAATATTTAAGAAAACAACAATAAATTTTGTTTAGAGAGAATATTAAAAATATATATATATATATATATATATATATATATATATATATTAAAGAATTATGATAATATAGTGTGAAACACAATTAAAAATTTAAAATATATAAAAATGAACAGAAAGTAAAAATTCCATAAATGTAATATTATTTCTTTGTAGGTTTACATGAATATCATAATAAAAATTGGAATTTTGGAAATAAAAATGAAGAATTAAAAATATTATATACACGTTTAGAGAGAAGTAATTAATGAAGATGAATGATTTTAGTGTCGTCTGTAAGGATATATATAGAAATGAAATATAGACGTTAAATATATATATATATATATATTATAGATATTATAATTGGTTATATGGTAATGGGTATGAATTTATACAATAGGATAATTAATGTTTTGAATGATTTAGTAAAAAATTAAATTAATATAATTTATAAATAATATATAATTATGGGATAATAAATTTATAATATTTAGTTAAAATATTTTGTTATAAACATATTTTTATGTTATATATATATATATATATTATTTAACAATTATATTATGTATTTATATAATTTCATGATGTATAATAGAACACGTGTATTGATAAATTTTATCGTTTAGGGGTTGAATAATTAGTTTTTAAAGGACGTGAGTAAAATCATTCAATGTTAAAAAATGATATTTTTTCAATGAACTATTTTTGAAGGGTTGTGTATTTTTATATAAAATGAATTTATTTATTTTTAATGTTTACAATTTTTTAACTATCCAATATACAAAGACAATTTATTATCACTTATTTATTTGTTAATTGATATGAAAAAATTAAGAACATTTTTTTCTTTTAAAATAACATTTTCGATAAATATATTTATAATTTGATTTTTTATTTTAAAAGTACTCTATCTAAAATTTATAAATTCAATTATAATAATAGGATTGATTATTTTCTATAAGGTCATTTAATTTATGTAGTAATTTCTCTTTCATTTTTAGGCATAAAAATTATTTACTGTGGTAAAAATTGGGTCACCAATATAATGTTTAATCAAGGGAGATATAGGATTATAATAGAGGAAAATATCAATAATATCAAAAAAAAAAATTATAAAAGTCTAGATAATGGATTTATCAACCACAATGTATCATATATCCATTATTTTATGGATTTAATTGAGTTTCATTTTAAAAAAAAGACATTATTTAAACACTAAGAAGTGAGTAGATTCTATAATTAAAATAAAAAATAACTTATAAAATGACAACATATATACACACTACATACTATCCATACCTTAGAATATATATTAAATATAAACATATATTATATTAAAAAAATTTAATAGTATTTTGGATTCCTTTGGTTCTAAGAAGGAAGAAAAAATCCATCATTTTGAAGGATCCCATTTCGAAAAGGAGAGAATTCATCCAAATAAATACATAGTTTTCCCCAATATTTTTAAATAAAATTATCCTATACATTCCATATAATTCCCATTCTCCATAATAATTATTTTATAGTATAATTACAATGGTTCTAAAAAAATATTTTAATTCAAAATAACTCTCTAATTTTACTCGTTTAGTTGTATAACATGTTCTTTTTATGGTAGGTTCAACCACATATATAGACTATCATATACTAAATTCTACATTTATAATAGAAATGGTTATCAATAAATTACTAATATGAGAATATTATAAAAATGATTATTATATGCTAAGAATAATGTTCTATAATGTTGAATAAAAGTATTGATCAATATTAGTTAAGTCATTTTTATATGATTATTTATACCAAAAGATGATCCTCATAGATTCCATTCGCATTATCTATACCAATGAAATTCATAAAATCATCATGGAACTATATAAATAACTAAAATTATATTATTTTCCTATATTTAATAATTTTTGAATGATGAATATGGTACCTCAAAAAAAGCATTATCATCTCAATTGTAAAAAATTTATGAAATAATAAAAATTACTATCATTTGTGGAAGGATAAACAATAACTAACTAATATATTTGTGATGAATGGATATAAGTGAATACCATGAAATATAAAATATATGAAAATGAATTTTAATGAAATTATTAATAATGTATTTATTATTATAGAAGAGGCCTATGAAAATTTTTGGAAGTAAGGAGTAATGGTAATGGTTTTCTTTTTCAAATATCATCTTCAAGTAAACAGTTTTAATGAATGAATTTTCACTAGGGGGAATGTTATGAAATTTCAATCATAATCACAATATATTTTATTATTATTTTTTTACTGTTTAATGTTCTCTTTAATATATAATATTCATATCTATTTTTTTATGAATATATTAGAAGTGATGTTTTTAAATTGAGGAGACATTATCTCTTCATTTTGGTTGGGAATATTTCTCTTCTATACTCATATTATTTATAATTTTCTATAGATTTAATTATTAATAATTCAATAATATCATAAGGCCAGTTTCAATTTTCCATCCCTATATTTTCAGTTTGTTGAAATGAATATTTTCCTTCTTTTTTTATATCGTTCATTTTCAATTTATGTTTTTTCATGTCTGTGAAATAAATATTAGTTTAAAACAATGCCTACTTGAATTTATTTTCACAACATATTTGCCTATTTTTTTAATAAAATTATTCTCTATTTTCTAAAAAAAATCAAACGAATTTTATTTTCATTCTATTTTAAAAAAAAATTCATTTCAAATTAACATTATGAAATAAAATGGTTTATTTCATCTGATTTTTTCAAAAAAAAAGAATTCATTGATTTTATATAAGTGTTTTTCATATATGAAAAAAAATTAATGATTCTAAAATGTCACTAGGGATATTATCCAATTATTCCTTACATTTTATTTCTCTAGATGGATTATGACGTGATCTTATAGATGATTTTAGGATACCTAATTTTTCATCTCTTTTCAATGATTTTATGATGGTATTATGAATGATTTCATATTCAAATAGAACACATATGTTTTGATTATGATTATTTGATTTGTAGGTATTATATAAAACATTAATTAATTTGATAAATTTTTATTTATCATGAGATCAACTTGATATATATGTGGTTACTCAATTCCAATGCTATAATGATTTTTAGTGAAATATCAATGGTGTAAGAGTGGTTAGACTATGACGAAGGGTACATGGGTGGTAAGGAGACACCTAAGGGAACTTAATCAGTTATCCATTTACTAAAAGGTATGATATGGTTTCTACCATCAACACTACATTAGGGTTAGATGGTTAATATAGTTTTCTATTTGATAAATATATTTATAGATGTCCTTGAATATCTTTATAAGTTCAATGCCCATATTTCACGCATATTCTTATGTTATGCCTCTTTTATATTTCATATTAAGAAATTACTGAATCATTCGACAAACAGAAGACTCATGTATTATATTTTTTCTAATGTCTTATACTGTGATTCATGTGTTAGGATCTAGGTTATATTGGTTATGTTTTTATTTTTTTCATGGTAATGTACCTTTATTATGTACAAACACCTCGATGATTTACTAATCCTGACATATGATGATCGAATAAAAATTCTTATATTTAAATTTACAAAGACAATTAGTGTACCTTTCTCTTATTTTCACATTCCCTTAGAAGTAATTATGACTATTATGTGTGCCATTTCTAGAATTATATCTTGCACAAATAGGTTTTTGAAATTTTTTGAAGCCCTATTATATAAATATTAAGTAATTAATCTAAAAATATACTAAACCTATTAATTATAGGTTATGATTTATTTAATGATGTAACCATATTCATGTAATTTAAAGGAATATATTCACATATTTAGCATGCATCACCTCAGATTATATCAAATAATACCTGTTTTAACACCAAATTCAAGTTTGATAGTTTAGGGTGTTGTAGTTAGTATCATAATAGGGATTAGTTATTTTTTGTATTACATTATAAATAATATTTGGATAAATACTAAGACAATAGAGGATAAAAACATGAACTGGGACGTTCTTAATATGTTATTGGTGAAATTAATGGATTCATAATTTAGGTTTTAATATGATTTATATTTTTATCCAATGATTTCTTACTCGAATTATTTTTCATGAATCCCATACACATAATTTTGGATATAGAATATATATATATAAATAGAATAAATTATGTTAAAAACAAATGTGATAGATAGGGAAATGATATTCAAAATAAAAAAGAAAAATAAATGGGAGTTGGATTGAAATATCTCAATGATCATGTTGTATAACTGTATTTTTCTATTAATAATAATGAAAATCAATCTGAAATCACATATATTAAAAAGAAGGAACGACTCTCTATTTAATCCTTTATATTGTGACAATCACATACCCTTAGCGAGTCTTCTGATAAAAAATTGATTATAAATGAATTATCATTGTGTGATATATATATTTTTCCCATTTCATTAAGTATGGAAATGTAGTTTCAGATGCTTCTCCTTTGAATAATGAGTCATATCAATAGTGTAATTTAGTGATAAGAGAAGGAAAAAGGAATAAATAAATTACATAGTATGAGAGGAGTTTATGATATTAATTTTCAATAAATATTTTTAGAAAAAACATAACACTGAATTAGAGAAGATATTATATTAGGTAAATAAAAGAGTCCAGATCCATTAAAAACTATAATAAAAAAATAGATAATACATTCATGGTATGATTATGGTTTTATAGTGGATCTATATATAAAATTGATAGTATATTTTGTGTCTAAAAACCTAGTTCCATAAAATCACTATATATTAGGGTCTTTTGTATCTATAAATATATTGGGATATTTAATGTAATAGTGTAAATGAATATTAATTACTCCCATTATTCTCATAGTTTTTGTGATGAGAAAAAATTAGGTTTCATAGAAACATATACGATAGAATGCAAAGAGAATGGACGACTCACCTTCTTACATATTGATGATTATAAAAAGTAACGGGGGAACTTCCTCCGTGTAATACATAAATTCTTCATGTCAGGTTGAGATGTTAATCACGCACATAAATATGAAATATAAAGGAAGATGAAAATTAATTAAATGTAATAGGTAAAGCTCATTATAATGAACCAACCACACTCAAATAATTCAACTTTAATAAGTCTGGGAATTAATCTAACATGCTTACCAGTCCAATGGTTAATGATAATGATCAATATCAGTAGAAACATATTCTGGTTGTGAAATGGAAATCCAATTGAATTACTACTGATAATGTGGGCCGTATAAATGAAATTATGAATATAACACTTATTATATATTATAGACAAAAATTTATTAATTGATTCTAATTTTACTAACTCATTAATAAATAGAAAGTTTTATATCGTTCTAAAATTACCATCCCAATAACTAGATATATAACTATATATGATGATTGTAGTAGTTGGAAGATTGCATCCCAATAAATTGACTAAAATCCATTAGAATATTATGGTATTATGGTTCATATAGATATTATTATACTCATGTTTAGAAGATTATGATGTTAGTTAGACATGGATTAACTCACTATAAATATATATTTTGTTAAATGTTGTGATAGAAATGTATCATTTCTTATTCCAAAACAACCAATAATCATTTATCATTGAAATGATAACTATAAACTCCATATGATTATTAATTAAATTTTTTGGGACTTATACCCAATCCTAAGATGTTTTTAGCAAAAAAGCTGAACGAAAAATTCAAAAACAAAATTATTATTATTTTAAAATAATATTTTATTTACTTCTAAGAATAATTTTATGTTATTACCCTTTACCATCGGGTAGAGATTTAAATAAAATTCTTACTTGGTGTTATGGATATTAAAAATAATATATATATATAATAAAATGAGTAAATTGTAAAAATTAATGAATAAAAGAAAATAAAATATAGATAATGGTTTTATATTCCCATGTGTTTTACCTAGGGGAGAAATATTTTTATTTTTTACGAATAAATATCTATCAATTAATATCTTATGCAATTATTGTAAACATAAAAAAGATCACGACCAATTGAAAGTATCCAATAGCCTATATCAAAAAAATTTCTATCAACCATAATTTTTAAGAGGCGTATTAATTATTTAATATTTATCAAAATATCATAAATTAAGAGTGATAATGATGTATATTGCCAATACAATATTCAATATTTGATATGGACACTATGAGTTCATAATGATTTAATTTAGACAAATAAATTCCCCCACTATATTCAGAAACCTTTGGAATTGTGTATTTATATGACATCTAAATCGATTACTGGTAATATTTATAGATGATATTATTCTATATTCAATGAATAATAAAAAAAATTAATATCACATGGGTATTGTGATAAAGTACATGAGAAATGAGAAAATGAATACTAATTTCAAAAAGAGTAAATTTGAACCACATAAATTATCATTTATTAGGTAATCATAATTAATGGTATATATATTGATCATTGTAGGATAGAGTTTATTGGAAAATGTACCAAACCAAAAATAATAAAATAGATGTAAAATATTCTAGGATTATTTGGTATCTATAATCAATTTATATGAAATTTATCAAAACTATAAAATAAAAAAACTTAAATAACTCATAAGTGTGTCAAGTAGAACATGATTGATGAATAAAAATAAGGTTTCATGGATATTAATATAATGGTCATAATTTCAATAATACACATACCACCATATATTATATAATTTTTTTAACCAATATTAATGCATCAAATATGTGACTAGGTATTTTTTCATGAAGAATGAAATTTTCATATAATATTCCTCATATAAACTAAAATTACATGAGTTTGATTACCTTAAACATGATTATGATATTTTCATCATTAATAATTTAATTGAAGATATGTAGAAATTATCTCAATAGTTAATAGTGTGTATGATATACTAATATCATGAAAATAAATAATATAATTACACAAAAGTAGATTAATATGTGCTAAATGAGATTGTTGGATCTGATTATAGACTATAATGATTTAATACATTACCACCCTAGGAAGGGAAAATGATTCTTATACTCTATGATTAATTTATCATGAAACCTTATTCATTATGAGGATAAAATATGTCCATCACATGTGGTTTTGATTTTTATTTACCCTGAAATCATATCAGAATGGGAGAAATAATATACTTTCCAAATTAATATAGAACCATTATTCCATGTGATGATTGATTTTTAAAATAAGATGGTTATGGGTCAAAAAAAATTCTAAAGAGTAATTTTCATTTTTAATTTGATTAAGATATAATTATAATGATTTAGACTTAAAAATGTGTCCACTCAAAACAAGAATTGATGACAGATATGTTGGATGATTCACATTAGTCATCATTCACTATCCTTCAATGAAGAACAATGATATTTGGACATACAGATATGATTTTAAAGTGGGATGACATGAAGATAGATATTTTAAAATATATATCTTGATTATTAGTAATACAACCACTTAAGGGGGAATGAAAAAAGTCTAAGGGGATGATAAAACTGTTACACATAACATTATGGAAATGGGAGAAAATAACATTTGATTTTCATAGAAGACCACCTAATACCAATAATGATTATAATTCAACAATATTGTGCCTCATCTATTATCAATGTCAGGGAATTTAAATTTTATATAATAATATATCTAATTTGACAAAATTTAAAAAATGATATATTGAGATCTTGTGTAATGATTTTCAAAATATATTGGGATAAAAACCATTCATGGGTAGAGTTCTCATACAAAAACAATTTCCATTATATAATTCACATTTATCCTTATGATTGTCTTTGTAGGAAGAGGATTAAAACTCAAAAATGCCTGGATGATGTCACAGAGAATAACTATATATGACTAGATTGTAAACAATAGAACACATGGATGATTATAACTATTCAATGACACATAAGGAGTACACAATTTCTATAAAATAATTTTTGTATTATATTTTAAACATGGTAGTTCTATTAAAATATAAAATTTATAAGGTTATGGGATTCTTGAAAAGGTAAATATGATCCCAAAATACATTGCCCCTTTCAAAATACTCAATCATTTGGGGATGTAATCTTATTATCTTCAACAACAATTAAACGTCTATCAAGTCCATGATGTGTTCTATATATCACATTTAAGGATGTACATACCTAATACATCCCACATAACAAACCTAGAGTATTTTATCCATATAAATTATATCTTTTATGAGGAATAACCCAACGAAATATTCGATGGTAGGTAAAAATTACTACAAAACTCCACTCACCTGGTTATAGTTTTATATATGAATCATCTGGTCACAGAAGTAATGTGGGAACCAAAATGTGTAATGAAATTTAAATAATATCACTTTTTCCATTATAGTGATTAAAATTAGAGGGTGACATTATTTTATGTGGTATAATGTACCAACCCTTGATTTTATTATGAATTTTTTGATTTAAATAAATTATATATGAAGTTGATTCTATAAATTGAAACACCAAAAAAGATGAACATTATATATTTTATTAACATAAAATATTACAATGTGAGATAAATATTACTCAATTATGAGAATCCTATATGAAAAATCATTGAAAAAATTTAAAGGGTAATAATACATAATGTTAATGAAAATAGTATAAATATAAAATCATTAACCTTATGTGTTTCCTTAAAGATCATAAACCTCATTGCAACCACAAAAATAAGATGAACAATTAGTAAAATGATATACAAGTTTAGAGAGTGAAAATTTAAATACGACGAATTATTTATGATTCATGTGTACGGTTGTATATAGGAGTGAATGCTTAATGATATATATATATATAGTCATTGGAAAAATATTATTTCGATATATGGTCATTGGGTACGGATGTTTCCAATATGTATATTGATATTTTTTTATATTGAAAAAAATGTAAAACTTATATGATTCAAATATAATTAATAATTTTTGAAATGAATTAAAAAATTTCAATTTTTTTATTTTATTATTAATTCATATGGAATAAAAATAATTAATCATAATCTTTTAAAAATAATTTTCACAAAACAAATTCAATATATATTTTTTCTAATTTATAAGTTAAATTTATCATATATATTAAATTGAATTTAATTGAAAGGAGTTTTATATTTTATTCAACATTTAAACTAAGATAATAAGTACAATTTCATTTTTTAAGAAAATAACTACTGAGGTTAAAATAGAGTTACCATGGTAAATACAAAACAAAGTAAAAGGGTTTTAACTAATGTCTAAAGATATAAAATATCCCACAAAATAGTATATAAATTAACGTTAAAGGAATTATTAATCCAAACATATCTTATGTCAATAAGGTTCTAGTTTTGAATCACAATTGATGTTAAAATTAATTTTTAACTTATTTAGAATTTAGTAATTTTGATAATGAAACAATAAAGTCACCTACATAAAGCCCCTCCCAATTCCCATTAAATTTTTTCCCCCAATATATATTTAATATATATCAAATTTCCATTCTTAAATACTAATTATACATATACTTATCATTTATAACTTATAAGTAAAAAATATCCTTCATTTTAAAGGATCCCATTTTGAAAAGACGATAAGTCATAAAAGTAATTAACTTGTTATTCTACAAATTATTCAATTACAATATCATATAAATTCTATTTATATTTTATTATATGATATATTAATTTTAAATTAATGTCATTATTTATTTCTATAGAATTATCTTTCTACAAGAACACAAAATTCGGTTACTCATTTTTTGTCACATGTTCATTTTTGCATCGGTTGAACAAACGACATTGTTGAAAATATAATTACATCCCCATTTCCAATATGAATGGGTTTAAATATATTAATGCTATTTATATATGAAATTAATGATAAATTTATCTTATTAATTTTCATTTTTAAGGGTGACATGAAAATTCATTGATTAGTAAGTATCAAGTCATTATTATCTGTAATTTACTTAAAACACATTCATCAATGAACATAGTATCAAAAAAAATACCAAATCATTTAATAAAATTAATATGAGAGTACATAAATAATGAAAACAATAATATTTTAATACCATAAAAAATATAGGAATGTAGTCGTTGGTGTCTATATAAAAGGTCTCAAATACACATTATGGAACCTGTGAAATATAATTTATATGAATAACATGTAATAAAAAAAATTAATTACTATTATATGTGTATTTAATGAATACCTATGAAGAAAATATAATTTAATATATATGTATATGTCTCAAATAATGTTGATTTAGATGGATATGTTTTTTAAAAAATTGGATTAAATATATTTCACTGCTTTTATTAGTAAATATAAGTGTTTTTTCTTCCATTATTATCTCCGTGTTGATATTTTTATTGATGAATTTACTTATGGGGAAATATTTTGATATTTCATTAATTAAAACCATAATGGATCATATTCAATACATATTAACGTTTTTTTCATGAATTCATAACATTTCACATCTCCTTTGGACAAAATATAAGGGAAAATATGTTTTCATTTTTAGATTAACTATTATTTACTTTTCAGTCAATAATATTTACCTTTTATAACAACATTAATTATATTGTTATATATATTTACATATCACTAAATACCTTATTAACTTAAAAAAATTAACTGGTATTTTACTCTATTTAATAATTAATGAATTGAATCATATCATATACAATCTATAAAGATGATTGTCTATTTACAATCATTAAAAACAATTGAATGAAATATCTTCAAAAACCATATACACATGAAATTTATTATCTCAGTTTTTATTTTCAGTTGAATCATTTATTTGATTAATTTCTCAATAATATCTAATTTATTTATTATTTTTATTGATTTTTTGGATTTTAATATGTGGATCATCTAAAAATGAAAGGACAAGAAATATAGGTGATAAATATTAATTTCATTACCCTTATTAGACTCATCATAAGTAGATGACATGAGAACATGAGATACATAGAAGGGGTGGATTTGAGACAAGCTTCGTGAGCATGATATTCATTTTCTATAGTTTATATGAAAATATATGTATAAAAAATTATGAATTTCATGATATCATCATGTCAATCACTTTTCAGGTGGTCCTTCAATCACATGGCATGTGTAAGGATTATAGAAAACCTGAACCAAAATGTCCCATGGATTTATTTCCTTGCTATTGCTACATAATTATGTAAGTTGTTATGTATGATTTATAATTCCCTGATTTATTTAAAAAGTAAATGGATTCCATAAATGTGATTTTAAAAAATAATTACTTGGAAAGGTTTTGTTAATTATTTAAATGGAATAATTTTCTATGTTTTGACATAAAATTTGAATATGTACTCCATGGAATTGGATTTTATAAATGAGAATAATTGTTATATCATATAAACAATTATTCTGGAATATTTCATTCAATCCCATTGGGAATATTTTCACACATCTTGCATATACATTTGGGTTTTTATAGACGTTGGATTATCGGATGTTGGTAAGGGAAATCCACTTTTTAGAGGTCGATGATATCAATTTTAATATTGTGTGGGATATTAGTGGTGAAGTGGTTCATAGAGAGATGGATTTTCTATCATTTTTATTATATTATATTTATTATTTTGGTTTAGAATTGTTTTTTATACTAATTTTATTTTATATTGTTGAATATATATTATCATGTTGACCATATTTGTTGTATATAATATTTGATTTACTGCTTTATATTATTTTGGAAACATCATTCACATAAGTTTTTGGTTATTCATGGGTGCTTCGCACTAGCCCATGGGTATTGGGGAATCTACATTTCCTTTCTATATAGAATAATGGTCTTCTAGTATTGGGATGGTAATAGTTATATTATCAAAAATTAGTATCATAGGTAAATATATTTTTATAACGATGTAGTCTCATGATGAATTTATAGAAAATAGGTAGTAGTTATGAACCAAAATCTGTAATTTATGAGAAAGTGGGTGTCCATAATTCATCATAATGAACCATATGTTACAAAGGGATCAAGGGAATTTTGTCTCTCATGTTTTTTCTTGATAATAACTTAGATTCTTGATTATGTTCACCTAATTTATGATGATATTTCTTTTTTTTATAATGGCATATTTCCTATCAGTAATACTGTATAATTCCCCACACACATGTCTTCCAAGAGTGACTTATTAAGGTTCTACATATTATGTTATATTATCAAATACACATGTTTTTCAAAATCATTTTAATGATATATTTTGTGTAGACCTTTCCTTCTACTAGAATGGTGTCCCTTCTAGAAATAAATACATGTAAAAGAAAAAACATTATTAGTATGATATTGATCATGTTAAAGAGTTATTATACTATAAAACCCTATCATATCAAAGAGTTAATTATACATAGGATTTGAATAATGGATATAAAAAATGGAGTGTATTTTTCACTTCAGGGAATCTCTAGACTCGGTTAGGGTAATGTGTATTACATTTAAGCTTGATAGATACTTAAGGACATGGTGTGATGTATTGGTTATGTAAAATCATTTATAATATATATATTTGATGTAATTTATAACAATATTTAGGCAAAAAGTATATCCTATATCTTTGATGATGGATAAATATATGGATTTTCTCACTATTAATCAGGGTGATCAGACTGTGATTGATTACATAAAACATTTTCTATAGTAGATACAATTTTCAACTAGGGTTGTATAAAATGATATATTAAAGGCATAGATCATCCGAAATAAAATGTTATTTTATGTATATTCCCATGTTTTATTTATGGATTTAAGCAGCTATTATGAGGTGGTTGAGAAGAAACAAATGGTAGAGATAGATTAGGTATGAATTCATTAGTAGATTAGAATTATTATTCTATGTAGTTTGAGTTAACATATATTCATAGAGTATAAAGAAAGATGAAAAAAGCCTTAAATGTTGTTATTAGTCTTCCTATAGCTGTCATAAAATTCACCTTTTATAGAAGTGGAAAATTGTTTTAATTGTTACCATTGTGGCAGGACATGAAACCTGAAACATTTTTTCCATGAATGTATGGGTATCTTAAGATCATTATAAACCTAATTATGGAAGTGGTCTTAATACATGAGAGGTTATATGGAAATTTATGATGATTCTAATAGACTAGGGTAATAGCAATATGCTTCTGGAATGAAGTAGTAAATAGTAGGGGAAGTGTCTTATGAAAATTTTGACATGGAATATAATGAAAGTGGTAGGTATTATCAATGTTTATTTGGGTTTATAATATAATTTAATTGATAATTATTCTTCCCACCCATTCATATTACCCAATTTTATGATCATTCTAAGGATTCCATAAATCTTATACCTTATATAATGGAGTTTTCGATGTCACATAGGATGATGAGGGAACATGGTATCTGATGTCCCTAATTTTTATTCTATATTAAAAAACATAGGATATTCTAGGATTTAATGGTTCCCATAAAATATTGTCTTTATGTTATTATTATATTGTTTTTATGGATCTCCCAAAAGTGATGATTTATTATTAACATCAAGGTATTAATTTCTTTTAGGTCAAATCAAGGGTTTTTTAGTGGGAGAGGGATCAAATGTGTAGTCAAGTGTAAGATCCATTGAAGGAACATAGATTATATATTTTAATATATTAAAATTAGATATTAGACATTATATTGTGATCTTTATTAGTTTATAGGGAATTTCTGAAGGATGAATTCATGATCGATTTAGAGTCATAATATTAAATAATATTTATTACTTATTATCACACGTATCTCTCTAAATTTAATGTATTGAAGATTGAATAATATTATTGGATGAAAACATTATACATGCATCATATTATTTATTCTTCACCAACCATTATGATTTTTCAATGAAGGATGATATAGGTTTTCATTGTTATTATAAATAATAGAAGTTTATCTGTGTAATGGTTATGAATATGAATAGGTGGCCTCAAATATAAGATGTTTATTTATAGTTTAATGAAGATTTATTTTAAAAAAAAATAAATATTTTCATGATATCACTGAAAATATTTAAGGATTCAAATATTATAAAGTCATATTTTAGATGTATTAATGACCACATTAATTTATTAGGAATGATTTTTCCATAACTAACGCTCCTATAGTCTTCATAGTTTTGGTGGACCAAATATTTTACTTGTACCATGATTACATTATAATAGCTTTTGATGATTATAAATTGATTTATTCAAGACCATAGGAAGAGGATGTGGGTGACCTAAATCATAAATTGGGAATCATGTAGTTTGAGAGTATTTATTATAAATTATCCAGATTCTTTTTTCTTTTTATGAAATAATATTAATTTGAAATTTGCTTTTGTAATATGGATTCATAATTGATCCCGATAATGACAAATATGTATTTTTTTGTGATGATCCGTGCAATTTCATGTACATTAAATTATTATTAGTCTTTTATGATATTATAAAAGTTTCCTTATGGATTTTTTGACTCACCAATGAAATCCATCACCAATTATGTAGTGAAATAAATATGGGATTAAAATTTACATAATTACTTCAGTTTGTTAACATTATATGTGTCTTCATCACCTATTTTGATTATACAAGAAGATAGATAAGGATATTTGTTTTGTTATAATGATTCGGGTATATGCTTGTGATTTCTTCTAATTCAGTGTGATTATGTGGTGTTATATAGCTCTCTTGATCCTCATCATCATGTGAAGAATAACCCCACTGAATACGTTAAACTAGAATAAGTTAGGTAGGATCTCTTGAATTGGAAGAAATAATTTTTTTTGGCAAAATTCTATAATCTAATTTGATTATAAGTTTTTATGTAATATATTTTCCTGGAATAACATGAGCCTATGTTTGAGGTGCTGGGTAGAGTATTATATAATTTTGAATTCGACATAACGTACACCCTATGTGATTTGATTTTGATTATTGATGCACTATGTAAAAAATTCCCTACCATTCTATGATGGAGTCACCTATTGAGTAGGAACAAGTGTCACAATTTAAATAGATGAATCCAAAAGAAACATAATCTGATACCAATACCAACTGGGATGGTGTGTGTAGTTTCTATAACCTCTTTTGGAGTCGATTATTTATGGTAAATAATGATATGTATAGATTAGGAACATAATATGTACATTATATAATTGGGAGGCCATCAATATTTTTATCACTTTAGAATAATTTATTTTATTACTGAGAATGTATTCTATCCAGATATCCATGAGAAATACTATTGTGTAGGATTTTCCTAGTTCTGAGTAGGTTGTCTAATTTGTCACTATATAGATATATTATGACATGATATGTCAATTATATACACATACTGAATTATGGCTCAACAAAACCTTTTATTATACTTGTGTAGATGTGCGATTCTATGTAAATGTGTATTACTATTGGACTAACATGGAATATATGAGCATGATATTCTATTTTTTGGCAATCGACTAGCCAATTATGATTATCCAATTCATTACAACTAGAGACTCCGTAATAGATGATGATTGGGGAATGATTTATGTGAAATAAATCATGCGTTCATATGGGGTTCCTATAATATTGGTTTGGATAGGGACCCCTGTTTAAATTTTTCCATGGAAATGCCTCTTTATATCTATGTGTTCAAATATAATCCTTAGAATAAGTTACCATCCTAAAATAGAGGAACACGTTCAGATTTTTGTTATGATTTTATAGTATATTATCTATGCTTGAATTATAGAATTCGGAGGTTCTTGAGATATCCACATGGTATTGGTAGAGTTGTATTATGATAGTAGTTAACAATATCCATTATAATATCTCCCTTTATGGCTATTTATGGTTTCCCTTTAATATAAACTCTTTGTTAGTCAGTGTTTGGAAAGGCAACTATTGTTAGAAGAAGGCATATTCTAAATAAATTGATGAATGTTCATTTTATGCATTGACAATTTGTGACTTCTTAGAATACATATAAATCTAATGTAGATCTTCAATGTCATAGGTTTTAATTCTTTATTTGTGATAAGGGGTTTTTAATATCTTACAATGGTTAGGTCATGGTCGACTTGGAAAACATGGGATGTTGGTTATGAGGTACATGAGGAAATTTGAGATCACTAATTTGATTGTAATGGGTTCCTCTTCAATGAATTATCCATCATAGTTTACTTGAATCCATGATTTATTTCATGTTTCACATATCAAAAAATATATCATCCTAACCCATCTCATGTTATTAATGAGGAAGATCTTGATCTAAAAACTGATATGTCGATATATGAGTAGTGAGTTAATAATTTTTTTATAACATTATACATTCTATTATAATATGTTTTAATTTTATATTTAGGAGACTATAGAACAATGAAACATGTAATATATTCTGAAATAATAATTATAATTTTATAAGAATAATATCGAATAATAATTTATTATACTAAAATTATTGTAGATTAATTTTTATTAAATTTATCTGAGAAATAATATTTTATAAATGATTAATGTTGAACTATATAACAATTATTCCGTTTATTCATAATATTTTTTTATACATTTATAATTTATCATGTATTTACTATGAGTTTTATTGAAATAAATAATCTATCATTATGATTTATAATATAATAATTTTCAAAAAAAAATTATCTATAATGTTTTCCCATTATATTTATTTAAAATAATATTGAATAATATGATTTTGAAATGAAATATATAGATTCTATTTATAAATATATTAATTTATATTAATATAATGATGATTATTGTTAATAATGTTAATAGAATTATATCATATCTTTGGAAAATACATTTCTCAGAAAACCATAATTTATCATTTATTACTGGATTATATTTAAATTAATCTCATTGAATTATATTATTGGAAGATGATAATTTTTTTCCATATAATATGTAATTTTTTTCTAAATTTGGAAATATGTTTTCAGTAATTTTTTTCCTTATGAATAGTAACAATGGTAAAATATGGTTTCCACATTTATTGGTAAAATGGGTTAACCTCGAGCTCTGGTAGGACATGATGATATTTTGGTGGTAGTAGATCGTTTAAAAAAATAAACCCATATTATAGCAATCACGGTGTCAACCTCAGTGGATGTTTTGTCGAGGCAGTATCTAGAGTAGGTGGTGAGACATCATGGAGTACCAAGGATGATCATTTATGATAATGATACTTATTTTACTTATAGGGTGTGGAGAGATCTTTAGTATGCTATTGGTTCTCAACAACTCTATAGTACTGCTTTTCATCCTCAAACAGACAATTAGATAGAGCGAACAATCCAGACTCTTCAAAGTCATGTTATTCTCTTGCATATTGGATTTTGGAAGTTTGTGGATGAGCAACATAACCATAGTCGATTTTTCATAAAACAATAGTTTTCACTCCACCATAGGTATGGCACCATTTGAAGCTTTGTATGGCCGAACTTGCTGTTCTCCGTTGTGTTGGACTGGAGTCGGAGAGTCAGCAATTCTCAGACCGAAATTAGTGCAATATACAATAGAGATAGTTTATGTGATTTTTGAGAGGATTAATACATCACATTATTGTCATAAATCATATTAAATTCATAGGAAGATACCCTTAGAGTTTGATGTTGGGGATCACATGTTTCTAAAGGTTACTACCTGTCGTGGGAAGAGAAGGATTGGTCATGGGAGTATGCTTTGTCCCCGATTTATTGGGCCTTCTGAGGTGTTATATCGTGTTGGATAGTTGGCGTATCAAGTAACAACTTCCCCCACATATTAGTTGGATACATGATGTTTTTCATGTATCACAGATCTGTCATTATCTTCAGGATGAATCTAACCTCATCGATTGTGGACAGATAAATGGTGATGATGATGCATCCAATGGAGATCCAATAATTCAAAGAGAAGATGTTGTGTGGGTGTTCTATCCCCTTTGATCGTATCTTCTGGTGACACTGTGGGTTGGAGGAGAGTACCTAGGAACGTGAGTCACAGATAGGTGTTCAGTACACAGAGGTGTTTGGTTTTTAACTCCTTTCATGTATCGATGTATCCTTTGTGGTTATAGACCATTAATGTTTAAAATATGTATTTATTTTGTTTCATCTTGTGGTTTGATATATTTTGAGAGGTATCTCAATGGGTGGTTGTTTGGACCCCGTTTCGTTTTCAATTTAGGTAGGCTTTGAATTCTTGAGGATGATATTTTTTGAGAGGTATCTGATGTAATGGTTTGGACCTCTCTGGACCATTCCTTTGCGACCATTAGGTGTATTAGGTGTTTCAGGAAGTAATGGTCATATATCCCCAACACTTTACCAAATTTACATTTCTATGAACAGTTCCATCAGTGAACAATTCCAACTATAGACCGTTGTGAACAGTGCATCAGTAACCTTCTGCTAACAGTGCAACAGTGATCATATGTTAATAGTGACATCAGTGACCTTATGTGAACACTTTCATTAGTGACCTTCTATGGACAGTGTCATCGATAACATTATGTGAACATTGCAATGGTGACCTTATGTGAACAGTGACATTGGTGACCTTATGTGAACAGTTTCATCGTTGACCTTCTATGAACAATGTCATTGGTGTCATTATGTGAACAGTGCATTGGTGACCTTATATGAATAGTGAAATCAGTGACCTTATGTAAACAGTTTCATTAGTGACCTTCACTGAACAGTGACATCAGTGACCTTATGCAAATAGTGCAATGATGAGGTTCCAACGGTGAGGTTTCAACGATGACATTCTTTTTACCAAATTTTGAGTTTGTCAACAATGTTTCTAGAATGGTGGGATTCCAATGGTGACATTTTTCCATTTACAAATATTGAGTTCATGAACACAGTTTCCAGAATGGTGAGGTTCTAATGGTGACCTGTTTTCTTTTCCAAATTTTGAGATCATGAAAATTTTTTCCAGAACGGTGAGGATATAAATGTGACCTTTTTCATTTGCCAAATTTTTAGATCATGAATAGTGTTTCAGGAATGGGTAGGATCCAATGGTGACCTTTTTCCATTGTCAGATTTTGAGTTCATGAACGGTGTTTCCAGAATGGTGAGGTTCCAATGGTAAAGTTCCAATAATGAGGTTCATAAACAGTGTTCCAGAACGGTGACATTCCAATGGCGTGGCTCCAATAGTGATGTTCATGAACAGTGTTTCTCGAATAGTGAGGTTCACAAACAGTGTTTTTTCTTTTCCAAATTTCGAGATCATGAACGGTGTTTCTAGCTTCTGACAGTTATCCCCTTTAATGGTTCCATTGAGATAAAATATATTTAAAGCCTTGTTTTAATGACAATAAGGATGATTCAAAGGTTGTAACTCCTATACTAATTTATACTAAAGCTCGAGATGTTTTTACATGGTAAAACTGTGTAGTTTTATGTGATCCTATTTTAATGGAAAACCTAGCATATCTTAAACCACTTCTCCCGTAAATCCTCAAACAGGACGAGATATCTTCATCCCTATTATTTCAACATTCTTATCAAGTTATTGACACACAAACATCCAATTCCATTCAATAGTTGTTTTGTAATCAAACATTCCTCGTAAGGTTTTTTCTGCTTGGTTATGATGAAATGAAAAAATATTGACCAGTATTCTATTTGAGGTATGATCTATCTAAATTATTTCGGGTTCATATCCTTCTTTTTTCTTTCCATTTTATTAAAATTTTACCCCAATTTTCCAAATGGGATTTTCATGTTTGTTTGACAATGTGGGGTTTTCTATGCATCCTCGTGTGGATACAATGGTCACATGGGAGGAGATCATAACATGTAGTGTGGGTAATTCATGTATAAAGAAATTCATGAACTATTTGAGGTAGGGGATTCATTTCATCCCATTACTATTATGTGCAGTGGTAGAGTAAGTATGTTTTATCCCACTAAATCAAAATTAAATTGGCATAATAAATATTTTAACCAGATAAATAAATTGAGATCGATAGAATGTTATTGCCTCTTGTGTTTCTAGATAGTGTTATATCTATGCTTGATTTTTTATATTTTTCGTTCTCGATGGAAAATGGTAATTAAGGAAATGCTAGAAATAATTGATAGATGTTCATATAAAGATGAGGAGGCATGTAAATGAACCTGGTTACTATTGTTGTAATTTTATTTTAATCAAATGGGAGCCGGAATAATGTTTAATTATTTGTGAATTCTTACTAATTAGGATTCAAAAATTTTGAACCTATGAATAATAAATTGGTTAAACAAATATGGAATAAAGAAGTGGTTGTCTGAGAAAAGATAATTCATTGTAGGTTTTTGAGTTAACCACTTTCTTATTTAAGGGCCAAGATCCCAATTGATGTGATTTTTGTTTTCCTGTTTCTTGTGTGGTGATGTGATATTGGATGGCTATTGTGATATGTAGGGGCATGGAGGTTGATTTGTTGTAGTAGGAGATGAAACCAAGAGTGGCGAGATGCATCTGTTTATGCATGTGGGTGTCAGAGAGGACACCTGGTATGATGGAATCAGTTGGATGTGAAGGTTTATATTCTTGATGTTTATTTGATTGGTTAGCTTTTTTATATTCCACACTGCTCAAGGCTGCTGGTCTTGCTTACCATTCATCCAAAAGGGGTGAAGACGCATGGGGTATGCCACCTGCTTTCTGTGTCTAGCATCTCAATGGAGGATGGGTCTATGCTGTTGCAATAGTTGGTAAAGACTAGACTGTATGTTCATATACTCATACTGTTGTGCCCCCATTGTGTTTTGTAGCATAGAATAATTTTTTAGAATTCCTAGGAATATTGTAAAGTATTGATGTAAATAAAAAATTCGATAAATGATGTTAACTCATGGGGATGTAGCTTACTGGGATGCAATGCTGAGTACAACGGACATTTGGTGTGATGCTAATGAAACATAATGTGGAAATTGATAATGTTTAATTAATGATTAAATAATCAATTAACGTAAATCGGAAATGATAAAAAGGGAATGAAGTACTGTAATAAATCTCATTATATGGTTGTGTGATTATGGGATACCTAGTTTTAGATGTGGCATCCATGAGTCCGAAATATGTTAGATGTAGTTGAGTATAATATTATTTTATTACCATAGTGTGGTTGTTAGATATAGTATATTCTATACTTTTTTATTTCTATACACTACTCCAACCCATCAGTTAGGGCAACTGACACCCTGGGGATTCTGATCCATGGGGGTGTTTTTACCAACATTTATGTGGGAAGATGGATGGATGACTACCCCCATTATCCCCGCTCTCTTCTCATGGTAGTTACTTGTGATGGTAGGAATAGTGGTTATTTATCCCTATATATGTGTGTAGAGGGGTGTAATGGATTGTGGGTATTCAGACACATATATTCTGTATATAGTATCCTATGGACTATTATAGGTGTAACATGTATAGGTTGTGATTGCATGAAGATTATTAATTATTGTGTGGACTGTAATGGATTGAGGTATAATACTTGATGTATGATACACGTTATACGTACTGTGGTGGCTCCCAAAAACTATATGGTTACTTTCTTACATGGACATGGTGGTATTATTGCATGTGGTGCATAGTATGGTGCTTCGCCTAGGTGTCTATGGGCATGCCTTTTGGAGAGAGATTCTTAGGATGTGAGAAGTTTGGGAAAATTAGAAAACCAATGGGGAAGTAGTAGTGGGGTACCCTTGATATTCGTTATTATATTATATAATCATGTATGCGTTACAAGGTGAGAGTACCCATGGTGAGGCCGAAAACATTATATACCTGTTTAGGTGACGAGTTAGTTTCTCTTGTAGTTCATTTTGCCTTAGCATGCTTATTTACTTTTACATGAGAGGATATTAATAGGATCATAATGATTATATAGTTATACACACACTATGTATATATAACCATTTTTTCAGGTCACTGGGAGAAATTTTGAGAACAAGCTAGTTTCTACCAACTTGGGGTTACAGGTGCTGTTTGGGATTTTGGTTTCTCCTGTTTTTATTTTATTTTGGATACTTTATATTTTCCCTTCTAGTTGTAGTAGTTTTACATTACATAATATATCTACACTTGGGATTTCATTTATATTTCAGTCATAGTTGGAGTTTTTTGGTTTCTATCTTATCTATCCCTTCTGCATGTGTTCTCTTAGAGGGTAATGATTTTCAGTTGTGTGTTTACTATACCCTCGGTGGTAGTCTTAAACCTAGGGCCTTCTAGAGGGAGGAATCATGGGTCATTATCTCTCATATCATATTACCCGCCTAAAATGGGTACACCTTGTGTGGAGGGGGTTATGACATAATAATTATTGATTTTTTTCATTCCAAGATAATCATAAAACAAGAATTTTTTTTTGATTTATCAACAGGGGTTAATTTAGATTACACTATAATGATATATTAATAATTATAGAATGAATAAAAGAGTATAAAAATAATTTTATAAAATAGTATATAAATAAAATTTGAAAACTTTTAATAAAATATTTGAATAAATATACGCATAATCTAATTCCACTACATTCTATGATGTAGAGACCATGATAAAAATATTTATTTTCTTATTCATTGGATTATAAAGTTGTTTTATATCTATATCAAATATCAACAACATCACCATATATCCCTATGACAAATTAATCTACCCTTTATAATCTTCATCCAAATTACTCATATTAAAAGTTGTTGATTTGGAAAAGTCTATCTAGGATTCTTAATCTACGTGGTGAACATGAAAAAATTCTATCCAAATAAAAATAATTCATAAGAACCAATTTAGTTGTATATTTTTATATTTTAAAATGTATTACAAATAGGAATATTTTATATCTATAAATTCTAATTTAAATGATTGGAAAAGAATGTAATATAAATTACATATATCAATCTCTTCACATTACTAACATATATCCTAAATATTTATGATGTACATAGTCTAAAATAAGTGAATGTAATTAAAAATATACATATATTTTAAAATGTGAAATATATTCGAATTCCACATTTTATAAATTTTTTTTCAATATATTATAAATTTAAATAAATTATATATTTATTAATGTAAATTATAATAAACTATAAATGAATATGTCCCATTTATTTTCATCACTATTTTTAGTTAATTTTATTTGATTACATATTATCTTGTGTCTTGTATCTTACGAGAGAATGGAATAAATAAACAAAATAAATTAATTTAGATTTAATATAGTCAACCTATATCAATTATTTATAAGTAAAAACTCCTCTATTTCTTTATAGATATAAACAAAAAATACATCAACAAATATTCATCACTTTTGAAATTATGTATATTCATAATTCCATTACAGTGTAAAATGTGTGTCTTATAATATGAAAATGGATGGAATGATTTCTATAATATTAATACATGAAATAGAAACTCAATGGTTTTGTTAACATTATTTTATAATTATAAAGCATGTATTCTCTATAAAATATATTTCTCATTATGAATTTGTTTTCTTTTCATACTAACACCACATTTCAGATGAAAAGAAGATAGTTTTGACACTACCTAAACATTAGTATTCTAAATCATTCCAAAATTTGTAGTATATCGTTTTTGTACAATTATCATGGATGTGTATTTTAGTCCTTTCATGTATTCTCAACCACCATCAAAATATTTATCATATTGAATTAACATCTACTAAAAAAACATCAAATTGATCATGTTGAATGGTGAATTCTATATAAGAAGGATTAAAATATAAACTATTAATCGCTAAACACAAGAATTGCAAAACATTGTCTCTCTATATTATATAAAAATCTAATAATTTTAAATACATTAGTGTAAAATGATGTATCAATATTCATTTTACATCAATTTTGTAATTTATTAATATCATGCCTCAAAATTAAAATTTATTTCTATCAAATTCTGAATAAGATATAAATGATCCAAAAAGATATGTTATTTTTACATTTATAAAAATAATTTGGAATCCATGGATATAGTAATCAATATATAAAAATAAATATAATCATTGTTTATCTTGTAATAATCATCCTTTTTGTATTTCATAATTGTTAAGGGAGTTAGGAAGTGTTTTCTTGATGGTATCATATTTATTCATTAGTTTGTTAAAATTTAATTATGATATTTATTGAGTATAATATAAAAAATTTGGTAACACAATTTATATTACACCTATCGATGTTTTATGATCCATATTTCATTATATTATTAAATATAATAGATTATTATTTCATCACAGATCCATTTAGATTGACCATAATAAAAATTATATAATATATAACTAATGAATACTAGATTACAAAATGTATTTCCCTCATCCATCATATGAATATTATTGATTGATTTATATTTATAAATACA
The DNA here is from genome assembly GCA_963277665.1 of Viscum album. Classification (NCBI taxonomy): domain Eukaryota; kingdom Viridiplantae; phylum Streptophyta; class Magnoliopsida; order Santalales; family Viscaceae; genus Viscum; species Viscum album. The sequence goes on along the minus strand of OY728165.1, from coordinate 1,777,030,953 downwards.
GTTTTAGATGATAGAAATATGAATATCCCCAAATATGTTTTAATATATTTCACTATAATTTGATTTCACTTTAGAGGACCTTTAAAAAAATTTAAAAAATCACACACAAGTTTTAGATATGATAATCCTGGGGAACTGTTATTTATCATCACCCACAAGTTGTACATGAGGAGGAAATAAAATTTCACGTATACAATCCCAATTTAACATGTTATTTTTGTGATAATTTATATAATACAAGACTTTATTGTGTGTCACACATATGGTTTTGATTATAACAATCAACATATATCTATATGCATCCCAAGATGAAATAACTTAAATTTATTTCTTGAAAATAAATAAATTAATAAAAGAACAGGAATATTACCCAAAAGTGTGTGTGTTTTGAGAAGTTATCCCCTTTTCCATTTTTTTAAATAGTTTCCCCTATCTAGATGATGTTTGGGCAATAAGATCACATTCTATATATAAAAAGTTAATTCTTTTTAATTATTTTAAAAATCAACAACTTCCATTTTAGAAATATGTTTTTAATAAAAATTATATTGTAATTTTACCGATAAAATAAATATCATTTATTTTAATAATTTAAATCATATAGAACACTATATCCTTAAAATCTATAAATACATGATATGAAATCTAATATAATCATTAAAAATATATTAAATAATTAATAGAAACTGTTATAATATAAAAAAATTATATTCAAAAATAAATTAACAATTATATAAATTATTAATTCATAAATATGGATATTATATATATTAAACATTTTTTAATAAAATAATATGATAAATTATATTTATATACTATTTCTATATAATATAAATATAGAAACATAAATTTCTTTAAATATATTTATAGGATAAATATGTAAATGTAAAATTTCCCATTTACATTGTATATATATAAAGTCCTAAATATTTAAAATATATATATATAGGTTATGAATTATGTTTTTACAATTACAGTTCATAAAAAAATTTCTATTATAAAATGATTTATCATTTTATTTATACAAACCTTTGATCATTTCCACTCAAATACTTTGTTAACTTTTTGAATATATTACCGAGATAAGACATATAATTTGAAAAATTCATAATATTGTTGATAAATAGATTTTAAAATCTATAAAAGAACATTATATCATATCATACTTTAATATATATAAATAGTTCTCGTATTTTTTTTATTATTTTAATATGAATAAATTATAATCAAATCATATATCATATACCCAATAAATTTAGTTATATTAACAATATCAATTTTTATACATCAATTACTTAAAAATATCTTAAATTGATTTAATAAATTAGTAAGAAAGTGTTATACATTATTTTTAAACACTATAATAAACTATATTATATTATAAACTAGTTTATAGAAATATATAGTCATTTTAAAATTCATATTACATGTTATAAATGAATATATAATAAAAATCATTTTCTGGTGTTATAAATTCCATTACAGCTCGCAATATAGGTAAATGAGTTTAATGATTTATATAATAACAACAATAAATAGTTAACCAGTGGCTATGATATCCTTATATCATTTGAATGTTCTCATAATGTGGTATGTTAATATATTTTATAGAACTATAATTGTTATGTAAGAACATATCGATAAGAAGTAAGACATTTCTCATGTTATGAATTAAATTTTATGATACCATAATAACATTAGTCTCTCTTCAAAAAAAAATCTTACATTTGGACCTATTCAAAATATTGTGATTAAGCTATAAAATTGTCAGGAACTAACCCCTATTAATAAATGTTTGATAAATTTTATATCAAAGAATGAAATATCATATAAATCCTTAGGTTAAGGCTTATTTCTAATGATATATTAGTGGGAACTCTTCTTAACTATTCTTTTTAAAGGATTTTTATTTTATCATTATTTTGAGGTCAGTACCACTGAAATTGATCATTATTTTCATTTTTTCATTATTAGTCATTGCATTTGAGGATATGATACATTTTTAAAGTTATATGATGTATAGGGTGTTCATTCATGGTATGGGATGTGATAAATATGTTATAACATGATCGTTCCACGTTCATTTGGTAGGTGGTGAATTATGATCATTTTTATATTAGTATCTAAAGAAGATGACCAAAAGGTGAAATTTTAATTTTTCATAATTTTTAGTTAATAGTTTTTATTTAGGATATATTATAGGTATACATGAATTATTATATTTTGTCAGTTTATTATTTATAATTACTATCAATGTGATTTTTTAGATATTATGAAAATTTTAATAGTGATGTTTATAGAACTCGATAATCGGATCAAATATTTTCATAATAGTTTTAGGGAAAAAATTATAAATGAATCAAAATGATTTTATGTGTACAGGCGAGTGATTTAGATTGAAATCATCATGGTAGATTACATTAAATATGAATCCTATTAGAAGGAGTATTAATTTATCTTTATACGATTGATTCTATATTAGTGTGAAAGAATATAGTTGTTTAACCTCTTGCAATATAAAATGATATAAAAAACTGAAAAAACTCAATGTAAAATGTTATGGATGGACCATTTTAGTTTTTCATTCGAAAGTTGGTGAATATGAATAATTAAATTATATAATGCTAGATAATATAAAGGGTTGAGGCGCAAAGGCCTCTTTATTGAATGAAAAATGAAACCAGGAGAGGTACTACAAAGAACCACAAAGAATAGAATAAACCAGAACTAGAGCCCTTAACCAATGCTAGAGTGGGTACTCATACTGTGATGAGGAAGGCATCCACCCCTTCCACGAGGATGCAATCCCCACCAAGTCTTTTCTTGTATCCACGCACCCACACCATCTTCTTCCCAAGCTGAGATGGAGTGCTTTGAATTGGAAACATTCCTTCCCCTATAGAAGATTTTACAGACCACAACAGCGTTTGTGAATCATCCACCTTATTAAGAACAGCCAAATTCTAATTGTAGGAGTCCTGCCTGAGTCCAGGCTTTGCTGTGTCCAACAATCAGTAAGAAACCTCACCAGGAGGCATGGCAGTCTTGCTGTGAACTCTTGAAGAAGTTCCAGCTTTTAGAGAGCCCCTAGTACCCCGGGAGCTGTTCTCCTTCTCAAGCTGGGATGGAGTTCAAATTGATGTCATTTCTTCTCTTATGTTGGACTTTTCAGCCTTCTCCAGCACCTGTTTATTAGGCTGTACATCGTCCTCCTTGTTTTTGGGGTCATTTGATCTCTGTTTGGGGGAAAACATCCTGAGTCCAGTCTTTTCAGTGGCCTGTATTTGGTTAGAGACATCACCAGTGAGTAGTGCAGACCTGCAGTAAACTCTAGGGGGTGTTTTAGCAGTGAGGTGATAACCACCAGACCTGAGTGTATTTGCTGCCTGTTTGATAGAGGGCTGCATTTTCGTATCTTGCACACCTAAAATCTGTAGTGTTGTAGGTGTAGTTCTAGCGTTTTCTAGATTAGTTCTAGAGGGACCTATCCCAACAGTGGACTCTGCTACCATTAATGGAGATTGTCTTTGCTGGGAATTGGGATCATGTAGTGATTCCAATTCACGAAAAAAATAGCTTTGAATCCTTTGATGTCCAAACCATAGCCATAAAGTGACATGAACCAGCCGAGAGAAAACTCATGGTAATTTATTTCCAGATTCAACCAGCTTAACAAGATAAGCTTTAGTCATTATGGGAATATGTTTTGAACTCCTTACCTTTAAAGTAGTATCCGTGATTTTCCTGGATTTAGGGGGTCTCCCTACTTTCCTTTTCGAGAATTTAGGACCTTTGTAGCCTTGAAGCAGGTCATCAATGTTAACAACTTCAGGTATCCCAGTGTCCTTTGAAAATCTTTGTGAGCATCCGTGGGAACCAGAATGATGGGCAGCATTTTGAGCATTTTTTTCAGGAGCAACATTACTGTTAAAAGTAAATAACATAGCCGAAGTATCCGACATGATCTCCATGGAAGCTGGTAGATGAATCTGCAGGTTCTTATGAGTATTGATGCTGAACTCCAGTTCTATAGCTGACTTAGGATCACAGTTCTGCCCATATTCAACCTCTGTGGAAGTATCCAGGTTTGAAGCATCAATTACATCTTCTTTATCATCCTGTATAGAGATCAAAAAATCATGGATTTCATTCTGAAAATTCAGAAAAAACTGATACTCATCCTCCTCATTCTATAAGTCATAAACCAGAATAAAAACATCATTGCTAATCTCAGAGAATAGGTGAAGATACTCCTTTGAAACCCATTCAAAAACCGGCTGAATAGGCACAAGTTTTACGATCTACTCTTCCTCCTCAGCCACATCAGCCCATGAAACTCTTTGCGATGAAGAAGAAACATGATACTTTGGTAAAGCATCATTTTAAAAAGGAATATGAGTTTTAACAGGAGGGACAACTAACTTTAGAATTCCTTTTTTTCAATAAAGACAGCCTTGTTATTTTTATTTCTGTTGACATCATTCCATTCAGAAACCTTAGATGACACCTTGGCATTTCTCTGAATCAACCTACAGTTAGAGATATTATGTCCCACAATTTTATAGACATCACAAAAGTAGGGCACATTCTCATATTCCAATCGAATATCAGATTTAATACCATTACCATTAAACAAAATCGAAGTAGGTCTTTTGACTTCCAGGTTAATGTCCACAAGTATTCTGGAAAAATAACCATTTTCACCATCCAAGGGGTGTTGATCTATCCTCATAGGAGTACCAATACATGATTCAATGTCGTTGAGGATTCTAGGATGCCAATACACCCAATTTAATCCATGCAATTTTACCCAAATTTGTGCATTAGATTGCTTGAGGTTAAATGGATTAAAATTAATATTCCCTGCTGATAACCTTAGAATTCCAGGTTTGAGTTGAAGGCTACCTATGTTCCAAACCGAATTCAAGGAAGAAGAGGAGGTGAAGATAATGTGAAAATACCCTTTTTCGATTGAAATAAATTTCCAATCTCTTAAACTCCAGCAATGAGAAATTCTGTTTTTGAGATCAGCAAAAGACCATGGTTTGTCTCCCTTCGAGTAAATAACACGTCCCAGTAATGAAAACATAAAAAGTTCCAGCCATTTCTGCAGTGCATTTGAATCCGCAACCACTGAGAATCCACCATTTTCTAACCTGGTGATATTTGATTTAGATGAATCCACCTTTGTAGGATTTTCTTCTCCAGAAAGAACCTCTGCGAAGGAAGATTCTTCTTTCGAAGAATCGATGAATCATTGAAGCCCGCGGGTTTGTAAATTTCCTTCGCTTCTTGACGATTGTCCCTAAAGGACATTTCCCACTCCGGATTAAACGAATCCATTTAGAGATTAAGGTAATAAGATCAAGGTTCTATGAATCGCCATTGATGTGAAGGAAGCTTAGGGTTCTTTCTCCGAATCTCCATCCACATCTCTGTTTCCTCCATATAATGCTAGATAAAGAGTGTTTAATTATAATATTCTTTTAATTTATATTTTTCATTATTAAAACCGTTAATAATAGGGGTTTCAAAATTAATATTGTTGGATATGTTTGATTTGTTACGATGCGCTTAATGACAAATACATTTATAGTTTTTGTATGAGGTTCTGATGAAAATTGTGGTCTTATTTATTATTGATGAGGTATATCCTATATAAATACTGTAATATAGGTCCTTGAAAATAAATTTATAATTTAAATAAGAGTAATCATGTGTTCAATATAGTTGTGATTGTATATTCTAATTAAAAATGTGACCTCCATGATAGTAGATTTCATAAGGTTTGTGATAATGAGCATACCATTTTTGATATTTTCCCTTGGATGAATGTATTATTTATTGATATAAAAAGGATTATAATTTTATAAATTCGAAAGTGTTAAATAAATAATGGGTGGTGATAAAAAAGTTTCAATTTTATATGTGGAATGGTATCTGGTGACGTAATAAAGTTTCGAATTATCCGTCATGATATATATTGGTAATAATAGTACAATAATATTGACTAGTGATAAAATATGAATTTATTGATTTTTCAGAGTATATTCTTATTACAATAGTTTCACAAATATGTTATAAATTTATGGTCAAAATAATATGTTAATGGATTAGCAAAAAATATTTTTTGAACTTGGACAGTAATGACACATGTACACATTTTATAATTTAGTTAGAGAGTGTTCTTTTTTAATTTCATAGAAGAGAGCATTCAAATAATGATTAAAATATTTTCCTTATTTTAATTATTTTAATAAAAGATAAATTCATTATATATGTGTCAATTATGAATCTATTTTTTCAAAAAAGTTAACGAATACAATAAATATGCTTTGAGTAAGTTTAACATTCATCTCTACATTAGGCATGAGAAACTAAAATAAATGACATAAAATTGTATCCCAAGAGGATATTCCATTATATAATGAAAAATAAAAGGTTAAAATTATATATGATGAGTGTTATATTCAACTTTTTTGTTTAATGGTTATGTTATTAAGCTACAAGAGAAAAGTATCAATTAAGATCCATATTTTTTGGTAGGGGTAGTCCCAGATTGTTCCAGATTGTACTATGATGTCATGTGAAAACTATTTATATTGTGAATGCATCGTATTATTGTGTTTTAGGTAAAATTTACAATTTATTAAGGTTATTTAATAAAATTATATTCAATGTAGTATTTTATTTATCTCATGATTGACTTATAAATGTATTAACATGTTATAATTTTGAATTTTCTGATAAAAATTTTATATTTTGTGAAATTTCATGACTGAGTTTATTTTTTGTACATAAGACTTTATATTATTAATATTTTAAGTTATTTGGTTATTAGGATCAATAAAATATAAAATATGACTCTATATAGTTCAAAAAATATTATTGTATCAGTGATAATGATGAATATTTCAAAATGACAAATACATATTATATTATTATTGAGGTAAAAATGATAAAAATTTGAAGAGATTAATATATGATTGATTATGTATTTTATCCCTCTAGTAGATTGACATATGGGAAAGACAAGTTGGATTGTTTCAAGCATGTTAGTTTCATCATATACGGAATTTGTTAAACCTATAAATAATTTCTATTATAGGTATAATAACCATGATCAATGTTGTGAATTTTTCTATATATTATATCGGAATCCCATAAATATAAAAATAGTAATGGTAACCCATAATATACATTATTCTTTTAAGAAACAAATACATGACTCATTAAAGTAGTCATGGATCCAAATAATTATTTTAAAAAGTTCACATTCCATTGTATGACTTGAATTTGATATAAAAATAAATATATTTACATTATTAGAAATAAATGATGTGGTAATATTTTTGTTCGACGCGTGCTATTCAAGGGGGTATTATAATTCTTAGTTAATAACATTGACAATTTTAGGATCATTACTTTCTGATACTATATGGTGTTAAGTTTTATACCATTCTAGTTTAAAGGATAATTTTATAAAAATATTATGATTAGTGAATATTATGTTATATTATTTTCAATTCCATTATTGAGAATCATTCATAAACCCCTACAAGTTTGGGTTTAAAATGTTTACATTAAATTATAAACTATTTTAATTCTAGGGAGTATATAATAAGATATTTGTTTTTCTATTTTCATTTTGAGGTTAATAATCATTGATTAAGGATAATATTGTATCGTGTATTCTTTTTCAGTTGATCTATCATGTTCTTGTATATTAATAAATACTGTTATTCAATTTTATTTTTCACATCAATGTTTTTTATATTATATATATTTCTATTTTAATTTAGAAAAATGAATAATATGGAAAATAAAAGGAAATTTGCAGATGTTTTATATTAATGGGTTCTAAAATTATGAAATTGATTCAGCCATATACACAATGGTATAAAATTTTAATTGGGGTATTTGTTTTCTGTTGATATAATAGAGATTAAAATTTCATATCCCCGGAAATTTCAAATTAATATATATTATAAAATCAATATAATGAACATATTGATCTTGTTGGACCCAAAACAGTACCCTCTTCTAATTAACTCAATATATGAAAGACTCATTGGATGAGGGAATCAATAACGATTATGTGACCTTCTAAGATTTTACAATGAGGGCTTAACATTTGTTCCAGACCGAAAAAATAATTATTTAGGATCAAATTGTTCAAATAATGATGTTGATAAAAATATATATGGTGATTATAGGGAAAATTATTTAATTTTAGTACATAAAATACTGTAAATGGTGGCTTTAGTGGTGTTGTCATGATAATATAAATATGGTATTCTAGTGGAGCTCATTATGCTATATTAGTTGTTTATTATATTATATATGAGTAGAAACCTATCTTTTCTCCTTCCATGTAACATGTTATTTATAGGGGAACAAAATCACATTGATCCAATAGAGTTTGAATAGTAGCTTAATTTAGGTGAGCTAATGACATAGTCATTGACATAATAATGTGGATCACATTAACAAAAACATTCCAACATGTTGAGAATTAAGCAGTGCGTATGGATGTAATATGGAGGTTTTCGATGATACTATTTATTTATCCATGATAGGTAGGGCATGAAATGTAAAATCAGTGCTAAAAATTAGACCAAAAAAGTGTATTTATAGTGATTGTTATCTTTCAAAATCTATATGGAAATATTTTTTATTATATGTTGGGGATTTTATTGAGTCAATAACCCACTTATTTTCTTTAATTTGGAAGTAGTAATAAGAATTATATGGAAATTATATAACATTTTTTTATGAAGTTGTCATAGTAATGTAGAAAGAACATTTGGAAAATAAACTACCAGAGAACTAAATTTTTTTTTCATAAAATGTTCATATTATGTTCCATCATATATTAAATTATTTGATGTTTATGCACGATATATGTACTAGATAAAGTCAAAAGTATATGAAACAACATGGTAAATTAATTAGTATATGATTAAGATGATACTAAGGTGGTTACATTTGTCTCAGAGTTTTGTGTAATCTAATTGTTTATGAGGATTACAATGACACCTATAAATAGAAACACCATGAACATACAAAATATAAAAAACTTGGTCAATAATTATGAAATTTAATATTCATTTTCATTATTTTCATTTTCTTATTACAGAGTGAAATTCGAAACATTGTATTATTTTTCAATGTATGTGTTTCTGTTATGAGTTTTTATTTTATGGTTTGTGTTGTTAATATCATAGAGATTTTATATTAAATTATTATTTTCTGATCCTACAAAACCAACAGATTATACAAATTGTAATATAGATTAATTTCTAATAATTTGGATCATGGGAATCAATATCTAGGAAGACAAATATTATGTATTTCAAAAATGGAGAAGTGTATAGGTACTGATATGTTTAGTCGAGTGATTCTACACATATGAAGGAATACCATGTAATGAAGATAATAATAGGGATACCTTATGAATGGTTAAAAGTCATTGATACCTTGTATCTGGTCTAGGGAACAACATCACTCTCATGTTTAGAATTATGTTTTCAATAATATGCATTAAAAGTAAATTTTTTCCAACTAATACACCATGGTTTGTTTTTTTAATTTTTATTGTACACATTTTGAACTATCACTACATTAATAATTTATTAAAAAATAGTTGAAATAATGATTACTATATTTCTGTTGTTATTACTGTATTTCATATAAATTATAATTCCACCTCATAATTCCACTTCATGCACTTTTTTCACTCTAATAATATATTTGATTAGTAATATGAAATATTAATAGACATAATAATTTTAGTGGATTGAAATTAAAATTTTTCTTAAAAATTATACAATTCACCCTTCCCTTGTATTTAATTAGTTGACATCTCTTGGGTAAACATCCTGAATTATAGTGATCCTTTACAAATGTTCTTAAATATTCTACTATTTACATATATTGAATATTTTTAATATAAATCATTTACCTGAACAGTAATTTTTGTTAAATTATCATATTTTTTACTCATTTTCCTTACATTAACAATGTTGGTAGAGAAAATAAATTTTATGATGGTAGGAGTGCTAGTCAGAACATCTGAATATATATATCAAACCAGGAAACCAAATTTTTTATATCTATTTATTATTACAAGCATGATTTTATAGTATACTATGTCCCAAATACTATATTCGACAGATTAATATTTTGATAGTAAATAATAAAGATATAGAGAATGATATTGTTTAATTTTCTCAAGAAGAAAAATATTAAAATCATATAACCCATAATGGTCCTAATGAATTATTAATTTATATAGAAGTGAAATATATCACTTGAAATCATACTTTGAAATGGAAGATAGAATTTTTAAAATTATTTAAATTACAGATTATAGAACTTCCAAGGATTTAAAAACATACATAACTATATCAGGATTTGATTATCAATCCTCCGATTTTCATCCTAAGAAAACATCAACTAATACAATTCAAAATTTAATCACCATTATAAAGATATTATAATAATTTTCTTAAATAAGATCTATCTAGTAAAGAAATTATTTAAAAAATTATTAGCATTAATCCAAAAATAATTACTGTCTAAGAAGAAAAAAAATGATTCTCAATATTTGAAAATTTTATGATTCAGTGACATAATTAGAAAATTAATGAACTCATTAAATATAAATAGAAGAGATGATAATAAATGGGAATGTGAATAATGGATTATATAATGACCCATGATTTTCATAAAATTATATAACATCTTAATATATAGACATTCAACACATTTTAAAAATATACCTTTGAGGATCATATAGGTTTAGTGTATTTGGAGTCCAGAAACCTAATATCCTATTTTATGAATAATGTTAAACACATCATAATAATATTTTCCCATATAGTACACATATTATACATACCGTATTGAAATCATTTATTCATATAATGGGGAAATAAACCATAAGAAATGGGGATATCAGATTCCCAATAAGGGTAAACATTGTGGTTTTAAAAATACCATGATCATAATTGTATGATAATTAGAGAATAAAAAATTCAAAAAACAACATCCAAATAATATAACTTAGAAATAACTAATATAATAAATCATGGTATTTCACAAGACATAAATCATAAATGAATCAATGAATATAAGGAAAAGTATTATAACATTGGCATGTGACATGGATTTGTTGTAAACACATATGAATAGATTATCTCATGTAAATGAAACAAAAAAATACTTTCATAACAAGTTAATATGGGTATAACCACTTAAGAATCATCATTGGTCTAGTGAAAACATACATTAACTGAATTTAGTGGATGCGATTATGACTAGTATACCCTTTTTTAGGATTTCAACTAACTCCCAAATACCATATTTGATATTATATTACATTAATCATTGAATAATTCTTTGTAGTGTGTTATAGGTTCCCCAAATCAGACAATACATACTTTATTATACCATAATTTCATAAAACATTCATCATTTCATAAAAAACATTACAGAAATAGGTTTCACATTCTTCTAATAAATTTTTTATAAAATGACCCCGGGAAAATGAATTGGTTTGATAAACACCTTATCATTATAATCATAAAACATCTTGATAAATAATAAGTATTGTAGAAATATATTATATACCTAGTAAATCATAGGAAATATCAAATATTATTATCATTGATATGTATAAATTCAAAAAAAAAGACAATTAAAACATTCTTGAGGAAAATATAATCTCTGTTCTTAAAACTATTACTAAAAATATTTAAAATTAAAAAATATTATATTAAATATGTTTTTGAAAATTAACAAGTAATCATGTAAATTAATATTTTAATCCTTTAGTTTTAATCATATAATAAAATAACATTCTTATTCTAAACATTTAAATTAAGAATCCTTTCAAATGTTCATAAAAATATCAATTCATCTTTTATCTAAAGAATATAAGAAGATTTCATTTATATATATTCTAAAATGATAAAATGGGAAAATATACCAATAAAAATTATTCTTATAACTATATAATCTATCCATAATATATTTTTATAAGACATGTTCAAGGATGAAAATTAATTTTTTACTATAAATAAAAATACAGTGGGTTTTTAAAAAAAAATATATTTCATTCTCATGAGTAATTAAAGAGTTAACAATTAAATGGGGAAATCTATTCTTTATAAATAACCATAGTTTAAAAATCATTTCATTATATATTAAACATATTATTTTATAATTATATGAATTATCATAAACAACCCTAAATAACATTGAGACTGTAACATCAAACCCTTATCACTTGGGGGAATTTTAAATAATAAGCCTCGTGAATAAAAGAACCATTGATGGAAATTATTTTTAAAGACCCGAAAAACTAAGGAATTTTTTTAAGAATAATTGGGATTATTGCAAGTCTTTGACAACTGATGGCGCGTAATTCTGAGTCCCAGTGATCCTGGAGTGAATTTATAATCTTTTTTCTAGTATTTTCAGTAAACATGAAGGTGGTGTTTTCTATCATTTGAACTAGTGCATTGATTAATAATCTAAGGGAACCATTGAATCTGCAGCACTTTGTTTCTATTATGATAATACTAACTTCAACTTCAGTCGGTCAGGAGAGAAATGTAGTTTTGAGACATTAAAAAAAATAACATAACATAAATTGTCATTCTATTTCTTTTTCTTATCCTTCCATCTGTTTAGCGGTGGTGGTAGAGACCACAGAGGTGGTCAGACCTTTAATTATGGGGAGTTAATTGCATGGTTACACAATTTTTGTGTAACCACCCATCACACAATTAATGAGACTCATTAATTATGTCAATTAATGAGGAACATAAATTTCGTCAATTAATGATCCTCATCAATTCCATCAGGTGTTTCTTGACTTCCCCCTCCTATTTAAATGGAGAACGGGGTTGGGTTTTAGCACGACTTCATCAAGAGAGGAAACAATGATTAAGTGACACCACACCATCCATGGAAAAAGAATGGAGGATTGATGATGCCCGTTTTAGGATCGATCCAAAGGTTGATGGAGAAAAAACTCCAACGCACACAATCCTTCTCCTTCATCTATAATAAACTCGAATGTGGAAGCGCCACCATCTATGGCTTCCCCAACGAATTGTGAGGTAGAGTTTGACTATTAATTAAAAAATTTCATTGATTTTATTTCCCCATTATTGTGTTTGTGGGAGGTTTTTTTGGGGTTTTTGAACGGGTTATGACATTATTGGAATGTGAAGAATAATTACCCCTATCATGTTATAAAGCAATCACGGAGGGTACATGCCAAACGAAAAAGTCCCAAACCCTCTATCTCTTTGTGTTTTCATTGCATTCTTTAGGGAAAATTTTCCCAATTTGACAGCAATGAGATTTAGAGGGTCACACTGGGACGATGACAGACTGGGAGGCCCATAGGCATAGCCGGTAATGGAAATGGAGCTTCAGAGCATCGTCAGAGCCCCACAGAAGCTATGTTGGCATGACACTCATTCCGGATGTAGAGATGGAAGCCCAAGATCACCGGCGGCAGAAGAGAGTTGCGTTGTTCAAGGCTGGAGTGTCCTGATAGGTGGCTGGCAGTGGGCCATCCGTGGAGGCGATGGTGGAATGTCATCACAGGCTGCATTGAATGGTTGCGTCTTGAAGCCACTGTTGTGGCGAAGGACAAGACCCTCCTTATACGGGTCCTACTAGTGAAAAGGTTGTGACACCTGGTGCCTCCCTTAGGTGAAACTGAATGTCTATATGATTCGTTCGATTAGTAAAACGCGCACCCCGTGCGGGGTGCGCCAGTATCCGGACGTAGGGCAGGCCGGAACGACGGCCCAGCAGGCCAGCACAAGTGGGCCGAGCCCCACCCGGCGGGTCGTGCCATTCCCGACCTGGGCTGGAGAACCAGCCGGGCCACCCTCGAGGGGTAGGAACCAGTGAAATGTGTCGACCCTTAATGATCTAGACCCTGGTGGGGTCTGGTAAACCCTAGGATCTGTTGGGTTGGGGCGGCCTGACCGAGTCGGACCGGGCCCCGACCCAACTGGCCCCCGAACCAAGAAAATCCCATAACTAACGAACCAGGTGTCTGTCCATAATTTTTTCTATGGAATTGGGACCCCTTTGGGGAAGTGGTCCATTTGTAATATTCTAGACGGCCAGACCATGCTTGGCTAAACTGAGGTGCAATCACCCCCTTTTTATGGAAAGACATGTAACTAACAGACTGAGCGTCAAATGACGTGTTGTATGTGGCATAAAGCCCCTTATGACAAGGCGGTCATTTGGAGATACTATAAAATAAATTTTATGGATATTGACATGCGACATGGGTTGGATATGAATTGCATCCAACTGGGCCATTTTTTCAAATGTGCCCATATCTCACAGATCGAGCGTTTGATTGATGCACCATCTATCTTGTTTTGACCCCTATGATTGGGAGGTCCTGTGGGTATTCTTTTTGCGGGACATCTTACCATTTAAAATATGACTGATGGCCTGAGAAGAAAATTCTTCTAGATATCAAGCGAGCTTCATGTGGGAATCCAGTGGTTACATATGACATGATGAAGAAGTTGAGCAACCGATATGGTTCAGCATCAATAACACTCGAGAGGGATAGTCTAGATGTACGACTAATATGGCATACCTCTATACCAGCGACTAATTTTGGTCATCAGTAGTGATCAATACTAGTCAGGACCAGTGACCAATACAGGTCAGAACTAGCGACCAATACGGTTCATCACCAACAACCAATACAGGTCAACATCTAGGGGGAAATACGGGCCAGCATACAGTGACTTATATGGGTCAACGAAGGAGTTAATACAAATAGGATAATCTAACTACATGTCTATTCATCCTTATCCTTGTTACCTTCATTTTATATCATTAAAGTGAGCTGTATTTTTTTCTTTGTGATTCATGATTTATACCATTCTTGTGATATTCCCTTTGTGGTATTTCTTGTGATGTTTTCCTTTGTGGATTACTAAAAGACATTTGAGGGTCTCGGGGTCCCTACTGGATATTATTGTACTTACCCCTGCATGGACACTACCCACGCGTATGTGTATGGTGTAGAATACTGGAGATCTGAGGCAGACATTGGAGGTTTGAGAATTGGTGGAGCATAGTGTGAAGAGAGAAACCGGGATCTTATTGTCCGACTTCAGAATTATAGAAACTACCTTCCATGTAGAGCTCCAGAACAAATGTGGTAGCTGTTTATTTTCTTTTTCAGTTCCTAGGGATTGTCTTCAAACCCACTGTTTTCATCTTACTGTTGTACTTGAGTTTGTTCTTTAAACTCATGGTGGTAACTTCCTTTCATTGGTTGTTTACTTCAGTTTCCCTTTTGAGTGTGTAATCCTCTCTAAGGTAATGACATAAATGTTCGAGAATTAACTTAAGGTTCTAGTCACAAACCCCTAGAATATGGATGGTGGGCTTAGGGTAGTCATGTTCGGGCCCCATGGGACATGTTGTGAAATTGTGGAATTAGAGGGCAGTTTATTCTCCCATAATAACTAAGAGTTTTCTTTTGATGAGGCAATGGTGTAATGTTCCATGAGTTCGGTTCTCCATATAGCGATTCATGTATTGGTGTGGCAGCTGACATATACATAAACCAGGACCCTAAATTCTATTTTCTGACTTGGTAAATGAAAATAGTAGTTTCTAGAGTTTTAAATAGATTTCATGATCTTCTTGAGTCAGATCACTGTGTATAACTTATTGACAGTGGAAAATCTGTTTCTTACTGGATGACTCCATGGAGATAGCCATCTAGTATTCAAGTTTGAGATATTGATAGTAGTCCACCTAACGACGTCGCATTGGTACAGGGGCCACTCACAGTGTTTGCACCTTCAGGTGGTGTACCATCACCACCACATCACATTATGTAGAATATGGTACCAGCAGAATATGCACGTCAGCTGAGTGTGTTTCATGAGTTCCATAGAAAGAGGCATCCGATGTTTCAGGGTAATATAGACCCCATGGCTACAGAGAACTACTGTGAGGCAGTTTTTGCAGGTCTTTTGATTTGTGAGACACCCACTGAGCAGATGGATATCCTGGATGCAATTCTTCTTAAGGGCTCAACAGAATGATGGTGGAGCTCGACACTCCAGGTGCATCATGAGATAGCCCCCACCTAGAAAAACTTTGAGATCCTTTTCAGGGTAGTGTTAATTCCAGCGAAACTGTGCTTTGTGTGTATTCAAGATCATATACATTTGAAGAAGGGAAACCAGACTGTGGTTCAGTATATGGAGAGATTTACTAACCTCTCCTGACACTCCACCGACAAGTAAGGGACCATACCTTTGTACAAGGTCTCCGAAGATAGATTAGATCTATAAAGGTTTCTCTCAGCATCCTAATGCAGGATGGGGTGTTAGAGAAAGATTTGTTGTTAGAAAGATACCTTGTTAATCATGCATTAATAGTGAGATCCCCTACTAGATGACATGTAGCGTAGTCCCTTACAGCTGGTAGTATATAGACAACACAAAAGACCATGTAGGTAAGTCCTTGGAGAGGGTGACCCCAAGATATAGGGTTTTAGACAAAGCCCATACATGCCTAGGAAATTGATGGTCATTTGTTGGTATGGAAAATAAAACATGATATCCATTTCTCATTAATTTAAATGGGATTTAAATAGGAAAATAAAATACATGCATATGTAAATAGAAAATTCAACTAGGGTGGGAATAAAATGAATTATAGGATGCACATTATGATAAACATCAACTAAAGGAGTATCATACACTAGTGATGTGATCAACATAAGGTTTTCACAAAAAATTAAAAAAATAATTTAGATTATGAATTAGAAATACATGAGCCTTTTAATGATACATATGAATTCACATAATTAACCTCAAATAGATTCATCAAAATTTGAACATATCTAATTCCACATGAATTGTTGATTTTTTATTTTCATTGCCTTACTAAAACCAAAAAATGGTTTATCCTAACCATCATTCATCATTAATCTAAGTGAAAAATCCCAAAAATTAATTACTGATATGTATAAATCATGAATTATTATTTTCTATCTATGAAGGATTAGTTATATCGTAGTAAATTAATTATTATCATCTATTCAAATATTTTTTTTGTTCATAAATGTATTGTGAATTAAATAAATATCCCTCAGGAGTTCCAAACTAGGTATGCAATAAGTAATGTTATATTGAACAATTATATTATTGAATCATATCCAAATTCCCCTTTTTGTGTTATTACCTCTAGGTACAACTGTTCTAGTGCTAAATCCATTTATTTTATCAAGATAGGGATGTGATTTTTTTGAGACCACTCACTTTATCCTTCACCAAAATTCCATGATCATATTCTATACTTTTCCAACTCCTTGTACATATTCATATAAATATCACGGGACATATCCCTATAGATATCAATAACATTTCCCTATTCAATTTCCTATGAATAAAAAAACGTGCTCAAATTCTAACTATATCATCATATGTTTTTTAAAAATAGATATTTTATCATAGACAAATAATATTAAATACATTTCACAACTATGTACCCAAAGAATGTAATGGTTTATTGTATATTGTTACATGATAAATAATAATATTATTACATGAAATTTTATTCGTAACTATGAGAAAAAATTGTCCATATATAACACTCAATATACACACACTACTTATAACTTTTCATCATAACCTTAGGAAATGAACATAGTAATGGGTCATAAAAAATTCTCACTATGGGTAAACATTGGAAATATCAAATAGCATGATAATATTTGTATGATAACCTAAAAATAACATTTGAAAACCATATAATGTAAATAATAGATCATGAACATTATCCATGGAATAAATCAAGGTAGCTTAAAATATATAAATCATAATGTAATAAGAAACATAATCTATAAAAAGATAACATTAGAATAAGATATAGATTTTTGGAAGACACATTAAAAGAGAAACTTTCATATCATGGATACCCACTAGGACATTTATTATCATTTATTCTTGGGATAAACATTCACATAATTTCATTTTGTTTTGGAAAGCCTCCAATTTACCTTTATTTTGGCTTGTGATAACATCATACTTAACATATTTAAAGCATTGGATAACCTCTTGTGTACCCTCTTATAACTAATGCTACTCAAATCATTTCCCATTGAGTTTGAAAGATATATTAGTACATCTTGTTAAATTATTCAATTACTTCTATGACATAAAATCATAGAACATTTATCAAATAAAAACCCATCAAAAGTAAAAGGTATAAAAATAATATAATCAATTCATCATAGCATAACCCATGTAAATGGAATATGTTTCATAAACATATCTTCATCATATTCATATAATATATATATATATATGAATGATGTTAAAAATGTAACATATCATCAGTCAAATATAATAAAAACAAATTTTTTTTCATTTATAAATAAAAATTCAATAAAAATATCACTTATAGAATTATTATGGAAAATATCCATCCCATTTTAAAAAAACTTCTTTAAAGTATCCAAATTTTCCAAATATTAGTGAAAATATTTTATGTGATTATAAACCTGAAATCATTTAGTGTATGCTTTATGTAATTGAGTTTTTGATATGATGTAACATATTGTTCATTCCAATACAAGTCAAAATAAAGATTCCTTTCACTTTTTTAGTAAAAAGTCAACAGTGGCTTATTTTAAAATTGATAAGAAGATTCATTTTAGATAATTTTATTATAGACACATACATGAGAAAAATATATTTAAACTATAATTGGATAATTTTGGATTCTTTCCTTCAAAGTTTTTCTTTGAAAAACTATGGACATGAAAGAATAAATAATTTCTGTCAAATTAAGAAATAATATCTATTTAAAATAGATATTTTTAAATCATAATAAAATAAAGAGAGAAAACTGAAATTGAAACAATTATTCTATTGAAATAACCATATAATAATAATATCTATTTTTTCATTTTGATATATGTCAAAATACTATATCGTTGGAATTATAATCATAAACAATCTCAATAAAAAAATATGATTTTACCAAGAAACACTTAAACCATTGGATACATTTGAATTATAGTCACCATAAAAGAATGAAACATATTTTTTACCACAAAAACAATTGATAATACTATAAAAGTTTTTAACATTAAATATAAACACTACATAACAGAAATAAAACTGTGAATATAGCATGTGTTATCGAAAAGTAAAAGTGCGATTAAAATCCCTTACCATAGTGGTAAATTTTAAATAATAATAACCAATAAATAATAAAATATAATGAAAAATTAAATATCATAAAAATATTTATTTCTATGATTTAAAATTTCAATTGGGATATATATAAACCACAAAAAATAGTTGAGTAGTAAATATGTAAATTTCCTCCCATAAATATAAGAGATAATAAAAATTGATTCACATATGTGTGTGCATCCATAGTTCACATAAAAATATCTTATATAATAAATATTGTTTTATTATTTATATGTTATAGAACAATAATCATATTTATCAATCCATATATATGATTTAGTAATCAAATTTTATTACCCATTTATTAATATTTCTTTTACAAAATTCCATTCCTTATAACAATAGTTTCATTTATCATGTCTATTTTTGTTTTGAATTTTCATTCATATAACATTGATAATGGATAGATAAAATGAATTATGTTAACCCTGATATAAATATAATTTATTATCCTTATGTATTTGTTTAGTGTAATCCATAAATGTTAAAGATAGAAAATGAATTCAACCATTCATGGAGATTGTCAGTTGTACCTAAACAAGAACATTTTTTCATTTTCATGATAAGGAAATTAAAGCACGGTAAATAAAATATCATATTGAATAATTCATTATTATATAATATGCATCACATATATTCAATAAATGTATCCAATTTATTCTCAATTTAGTTAACGACCATTTTAAATTTTAATGGCTCGTAATTATAATTTTTATGTCAAAACTAACTCCTAAATGAACAAGCGATAAATTTTTTGATCATATATTATCCAACATGTCATATTTAAATATTTTTATTTTTTAAAATAATTTAATTAAATATTTTTATTATAATATACAATTAATATAAATTTAAAAACTAATAAAATAATTGGACAATCATAACAACCTGAAAAAATGGAATTCAAATATAAATAATTAAAACATTCCAAAAATATTTATAGATTTATCTAATTAATGGAACATAATCATTTATTAATAGTGTTTTTCATTAAAAAATGAATAATTATTTATTTTATTTTTCAGTTAATTGAAGGAAAACATTATTTGTGTTGCGTAAAAATTTAAGGTAATTATTCACCAATGATAAATTAAAAAAAGTTAATATGAATCGAAAATAAATTACTCAATAATATAATACTAATGAAGAATAAATGTAACCTATCATTATTATTTTTTTAAAAAAATTAATGAAAATAATGTCATGAGGGTGATGTTTTGGAATTTACTATATATAAAATAAACTAAATTTAATTATTAAGGGAAAATGGTACTAAAAATCATTATAATATAATTTTATTGAGATATAGATTCATTTATATCGTAAAATTATATTAAGCCATTTGTTGGGTTTATTTGAGACCTTAATTAAAATTTTAAACTATTTGTACACGTCTAACATTTAACAAGGTGATAAATTATTACAACACATACTATTCATAATGACAAAAAAACAAAGTAGACAACATTACCAAATTTGAAACTCATGATTCTAAATGTAGTAACTATTTCTCATTATAAATTATCTTAAAGAGGAAAAATAAACTTTAATATAAATTCATTAAAAATTATTTCTTTTATAAATATTCTAATTTTAAGTATAAAAATTTAATTATATAAGAATCCAAAATATTAAAGATTATAATAAAATAAAATAATCTACTAGTAATAAAATATTTAAATGTAATTTAAATACCAAATCAATAATATATTTTACATTTTTAAAATTCATACCTTAATGAAAATAAATTCCATTAATTGAAATAACATTATTTTTTTACTATAAACTGAAATAAAAAACATTTCATAAAAACCCAAACATTCTCTTTTTGTTAATCTTTATATTAATATATCAAAAATGATTTCATTTTATAAAACTAAATTCCAAACATATTCATAAATTAAATTTAATTTCCACACATAGAATGAAATTGAAACAATTATTGTTAAATATCCATTTAGAGGAATAAAATGACATCAATGCAAAATGTGTGGTAATTTCATAAAAATTAATCAATAAATTTATTTTGAGTAAGAACATTATAAATTTATTTCCTAATAATTTTCCCATATAAATACCTAAAATTAATAGAACTAGTATATAATAAAACATTAATAATTTTACTCATGGAGTATCGTAATAAAACAACTTATGAGATTTGGACAGGAATAAAGATAATACATTCTTACATGAATCCTCTGGGATGTAATATATCCATCCATAATTAAAAAAAAGATTAGTTAAATAATTTTTATCCAAAAACTAATGAATGAATATGCATTAATTTTTTATAAATAGAAAGGATAATATTATTTTAAATAAAAGAACCATATTTGTTTAAAAATAGTTAATGTAAAAGTACACATATTTTATATTTCTATTTTTATACAATAAAGAAATTCATAATTAAATTTATGTATACTAAAATATTTCTATAATATTATAGGTTTTTAATTTAAAACTACCATTTATATATCAAATAGATATTATATAATTAGGTTATTAATATAAAAATAATATTTAGAATATTTTAATTTTTTATTTTAGGATTTTCTTTCAATAGTACCCCAAAGTTATTCAATATTAAGGAATAATTTTTATTATTTTGTTTATTATATTATTCAAATATATTAAATATATATTCTAAAGGAAATTAATTTAAGAATAATGATTTCATATCCCAATTTGAACCAATAAAATTATTCAATACTATAGGTGAATTTTTTTTTTAATTTCTATGAAATGATTACTCACTCAATTTGAATAAAACAATATTTGGTCATCAAATTATAATCATATATACCAAATTTTAATTGGATTACAATATATTTTATACAATGTTTTATTAAAATATTTATATTATTCCAAATAATCCAAGTATTGTTATAAAATGTCCTTTTAAGGAATAATGCATAGACTATAGAGGGATCTTTTCGGTGGTTACCTGATTATAATATATGAGGTACTTAATTGAGATTTTACCTAATCTAAATTATATGATATTTAAAATTGATTTGAAAAGATCATTCCATAATGGTTTTGTTCAAGAGGATTTTTATGTTGAATGACATCCAAGTTTTGATGATATTAAATTTGATGATAAGTAATTTATAAATAATAATATACGCTAAGGACATAAAAACCCCTACTATATTATTATGATTTACATACCAGATATTTTATTTATAATATCTTACGAAATATTTCTTTGCACAAACCCCCTTAATTAAATAATACAACATAAAACACCATTTTTGTTCATATATATGTTGATGAAATTATTTTTTTCAACCCAAAAATAACTATATAAAACAAATAAAGACTAAAAAATGAGTTGAAAATGTGTTTGAGAGAAGAACATAACCTTTTTTAGTTTTATGATTGTCTAGGAACTAAAAGGAATTATTTTATCTGGGATAAATATGATAAATAATTAGTCAAACACTTTGGTTTTTAAAATTCATTAAATTTAATTTCTTTGGTGGATACATCTATCAACCATTATCCTAATGAAATAATTCAATATTTAGAAAAAACAAATTATAGAACTATGATTCGATTATCAAAATATCTTATAGTAAAATGAACGAATATTATGTTTATTCTCATTTGGGTTTTTGGAAGATAATTCAAAAATAACATTTAATATTGATAAAAAGAATTTTTTTGATACCTCAAAATTATATTAGAATATGGAATTTTCTATTCTCCCAAAAATCATTTTGGTCTATAAATATACTCAATTTGTAGGTTTTGAGATTATATTTTATATAGAAAATATACTTCAAGAACATGTAATTTCTTATAAGAGGATCCTTTTTTATGACCTAGTAAAAAAATTTATTACCACATTCTTATGCCGAAGAATAATATATATAAACCATAAGTAGTTTTATGAATGTGTTGTAGATTGAACACACAATCGTTGATATTGGTTTTTGTTTTAACTGAAAACCAATTTTTAATGATAATATTTTTTCAATTTATTTATCAAGAAACATGAAAAGTCACTCAAAATAACAAAACACCCACACATATATATAAATATTTTTTTTGAGATAATAGAAAATAGGAGATGATTTTATAGATTTATAGAAACATAAAATCTCCATACTAAAAGTTTTAAAAAACCTATTGCCTATAATATTCTTTGTTATTAAATAGAAGTTATAAATCCTCAACCTAATGTTTTTTATCAATCCACACCATGTTTAATACATCTTATCAATATAAAAACAACATTATTGAAATATTGTAAACATTACAGTCTTTTTTATTTATTACTTTTTCAACTAAATGAATTTCATATTACATTAATTATTTTTATTTTTGAAAAATATTTACAACTTTTATTGTAATGATTTTACTTGAACCATTATTGAAAAAAAAATATCATACATTTCTTATCTTATCATAATAATGGTTTTATCTTTTCATAAATATATTTTATATTTCCCATGGAATTATTATTTATTATATTTGGAGATTATAAAAATTCATGAATTGTTTTAATTAATTTTTTTATGTTGGATTAATTATTATTTTATAAAAATGTAAAATTTTCATTTCCCATTATGAAAAATTTTATACTATATTAGTAAATGTATTTTATGACATGTATTTTGAAAATTATATACATTCATGTCTTGGAGGGCCACTCATACAAAAAACAATTTATTTGATGAAAGAAATATTAAATTACATTATAAGGTCTATAGTCACAATGTTATTTCTCATTTATGATTCATATATTCTCTATTATAGTAAATAATTTATTCCATAAGATTTAAGTATACATGATTCTATATGACCAAACTCGAAATTCCAGAGAAGAATCCAAAATTTTTCTTCCCAAAGTAAATAAGAGAATCATATGTTGTCGAAGCACTCTCTTTGATCATTATTGTATAAGGTGTTTTTCATATTTTATAATATAGAATAAGGTCTTATTTTATGTAGATATTCATGATTTAATAATTAATACTGGAATATAATGTAATACTTAACAAAAACACATTTTTATAACATTTTATGAGATATAAAATAATGGTAAAAATAGAATTTATGCAATAAATATTATTTCCAAAAAATGATAAATTAAATTTCATGGATACTTAAAGTTATTTTGATGTTCCCAAAATAAACATATAGTTATAAAATTATAAAATATATATAAATCTTATTATTTTAATTATTTTTATCAATATTAATACTTTTTTCAAAATAACTAATGGGGAGAAATCTATGAATAATTAATTCTAATGACATTGGGTATTTTTTGTTCTGATCAATTTTTTCAAATGTAGAGTAAATTTATATTAATGATATAGTTTTATTATTATCTAAATGTAATTGAATAAAAATTACCAACCATGAATATTATATAATGATTTGGTTTTTGGTTTTAGTTCCTCTTTTCAAATTTTCTTTCATTTATTCTTTTTTTTCAATATGTTTTTCCAGTAAATGAATAATTTAATTATTTATTTTAGGAATCATTATACATGTTGTATGAAAAATGTCTATATTTTTTATTCTTATGCTTTTATTATTTTTAGAATAAACATTCAATTACTGTAACACCAGTAAATTAAAATTATTAAATTAAAAAACAGAGGTTTAAATATTCACGATATATCGCATGCATCGTATTTAAAATAAATATATTTTTACAAATTATACTTATTTATATGTGAAAAGTATGTTGATATCATTTGTATATAGAAGAAACTAATTTTAATGTAGTGAAAACAAGATCCATGTTTTATCGAATCAAACCATTGTCATTTTCTAGTGAATTTCCTAAAAGTTTATCCACACATCTTCCATTTGATATTTTATGAAATGCACTGAAAATTTAAATATTTTTATTTTATTAAATAATTTAAAAGTTTTATTTTCGGGTACACTTCTAAAATTTTTTATATTTTTATCCATTTTTGTTTTATAAAGAGACACCATTTTAATGTTCAAATTTTAATTCTCCTTCTAATTTTAAATTTATGTGTTCCTTTTTTATTCATACATGATCACGGACTTCTAGGGATATGAATATAAAATAATTTTCAATCATTTGGATTGGGGAATTATGTTCCTAAAAAGGAAAATCGATTGTACTATTTGTTTGTGTTGGTGAGTAGGTAAATATAATTTTAGTCGAGGGAATGTCGGTATTGGAAGACCTTAAAATAGGTTTGAAATCATGAATTCATTAAAAAAATTTAAATTCAAGGATACATTTTATTTTGTCTGTTTTCCCACCATGAAAATTATTTTGAAAGTGTCTTTTTTAGAAATATAAATTTAATGGATTATATTTTTTTAACTAATAATCTATACTTTATTCTAGAATTTCAATTATATTCATTTTTAAACTACTACTGTGTTAAAATTTTCATTAGAAATTGTTTATATACTGGTCACTTTATTTCAATTGTGATTAATGTATTTCATATACTTTATAATTATTCCTTAAAATTCTATTAAAAACTATAAATTTTTTACTCCGAACAATGATATGTATGGAATTTTTGAATAACTTATGAACATAATAATTTTATAGGAATAAAAGTTTATGTTTTTTTAAAATATAAATCCTTCAAGATTTGGATTTTATTATTCATCATTCCTTGGAAGAGTATTTTGTTTTATTTATATGAATTTTTTATATCAATGTATACTCTTGTTATCATGTTTATATACCAATTGATAAAATACATATGGAATTTTTCTAATGAATTTATAGATTTGTAATGGTGATGATGTGTAATTATCATATGGATGGGCTAAATTTCTCAATGTGTTGGTCTATTATTTTTAGAATAATTTGAAATTACCATGATGATAGTATTGATGTTTTATGATGTTAATATTCAACATTCATGAGAATTAAATGCAGTTGTCATAGATATAACATAGATTTATAATATCAACGACATTGTATTACAATGTGATTTAATTTTTGGAGAACACAGAACAGTTATTTTTTTGATGAAGAAATTCCTTATGATTCATTTATAGGTCATGGATTATAATTTATATACTACATTATAACATTATATAACAGTGTATATTATTTTGTGGGGTCAATTTAACTCCTTCCTTAATATTGAGATATTTTTTAATGTATAGGGATGAAATTTTTTAACTAATTATCCTTAGGATTGAAAGATTTTAGAATTTAATTATGTGAAATAAACATTTTAAAAAAATTATGGTTATATACACCTTTTTTCTCACCCAATTATCTTGGTCTATGGATGAATTTTATTATGGGTGGTATGCAACCATGACACCAGCTAATTTATTTTTAGGTTCATATTGTAAATGAATGAACTATGGTATATCTATCATCATATATAACTATTAATTTTAATTTGGATATATGTTTTTGTGTCACATCTCTTCCTACAGGTTTTTTAGGGAGACTAGTGGGGAGACATCATATTAAAAATGTAATATGTACAAACAAGTATATGTACTGAAAACATTGGTTTTGTGATATGTATTTTGATATATATTTGGATGGACATATAGTTATAGTAACTACATAAATTTCAATAATTATTTGTAGAGTTGATAAATTAGGATGTGTTCATAGTTTCTTAGTAGCCTATGTATGAACTTATTACACGAAGACCCATTTGATTTTGTCTTTTTAGCAGGTGAATGTCAATATTTTTTTATTAGTATGTCAATATTTTTATTTTTTTTCTATTCAATGGATAAAAATAAACAATAAAATGAATGATTATATAGATATTGATGGAAATTTGTCATTGGGTATGTTTACTCATTTTTTTTCTAGTTTATATATTTTATAAATATTAATTTGTTGTCATATCTTTAACCATGTTGAACAATAGTAGAGTGTTATTTAGTTTCAATATATGTTCAAATCATGCTAATTAGTTTTTAAGGGGATTTTTATTTCATAAAATATATTTAGGTTGGATTGTTTTCTTTTTCAAAGATTTTATATTTTTACTTATACAAATTAATAATATAAAGATGAATAAAATTCATGATTGGATTTCATTAAATTATAATGAAATATTTTATTTAGGTGAATAATGAATAATTTTTTCTTGTTAGTTGGTTAATGGTTTTTTAATGATAATTCCCCCCATCGTATATATATACCTTAAAACTAGTATTTATCTTTCCCTTCATATGATCAATTATGTGAATATAAATTTTCTATATATTCAACATTGTACAAATGTGATATAGATATATATTTTTGTGATTTTGTTTATTTATTTTAATTATGAAAGGATTTTAATTTAAGAAAAATTATATATTTACTTAAAAATTATTAATATTATTATAATTAGTATTATAATTAATTTTTTCGCATGGGAAGTAGGATTAATAAAAATATATTTCAAGATGTTGTATTCTAAGGTAGATGATTGAATATGGTATCTTGAATATGTTGGATCGAATAAGTAGATGTACATGTATAATAGAAGGAACAATACAAGAGGGGGGGTGAATTGTAGGTTTAAAAACCATTAAGATTTAGCACTTCAGAGATTAGTTTAAAAATTCTTAAACTAATACAAGTAAAAACACCCACAATTGTATTGAATATAAAAGGATGTAATGTAATACTAATGTAATGTAAAACAATTGTATTCTAGATGAACAAAATAATCAGAGTAATATAAAGATGAATGATTCTACCTTAAAGCGTATAGAATCAATCAATACCAAATGTAATAGAATGATTGTAATTGAAACAATTACAATTGAATATGTAAAGAATAAAGGAAATAATACAAATTCCTTTCTAATACAAGTAACAACGGAAATGTAAAAGTATTAAAATTCTTTTGACCCAAAAAGAATGGTTATCCTTTCACCTAGGATAAAAGGTCTGTCTCACCAACACCTTGGTGAGCCCTCGATACGATGATCGTCATGTCTGTCATCCTATCCCTGGCAGCCCTCAATACGAAGATCGGCATGTCTGTCTGCCTATCCCCGGCTGCCCTTGACTTATAGGTAATCGGCACCTCTGTCTTTCAATCACTTGAAAGCCCTCAATACGATGATCGGACGCACAAGGAAGATGAGAGAGGTCACAATGTCTCTCTATAGAATCTTGATAGTTCACGAAGTCTCTTCTCATTCATTTCTCTGTTTTTCTCAGCTTTAAATGACTTCTAATTTATAGGCCTTGGGTTCCAACGGTCATATTGCCTCCAACGGTGATATTGAAACAGAAAGCACAACATCGTTTTGATTAGTTTGTAAATAACTCAACGACATTGTTTTTGTTAGGAAATAATATATAAAGAAATGAAAAACATGAGTACGATTCATATGCAATAAGTGTTTTTGACTAAGTATTAAAACAAGCATGTAATAAAAGTTACAAGTAACAGAGTCAATAAAATTTATATATTCCGTAAGATCAGTATTGTATGATTGGCATGGTATGTACGATTAGTGTTGTACAATACGATATGGTCAGTACGATCAGCATGATCAGTACGATCAGCATGGCCAGTACGATCAACATGATCAGTACGATCAGCATGGTCAGTACGATCAACATTATCATTATGATCATCATGGTCAGTACGATCAGTTCAATCAGTATTGTATGATATGGTCAGTACGATCATCATTGTATGATACGATAAACATGATAGAAAAATGTAATTTCTAGAATAAAGAATAGAATATATTTGTGATTTCCAAAACATGATATAGAAGTCAAAAGAGGACTTTTGACTCAACAATATTCCTCTTTTTGGAAAGCACAACACACAAAGTAAATGTAACTAGAAAAACGTATCTCCCCCTGAGTTATTGGAATCTCTTCTGAATAAGGAAGTGAATACAATTAACTCCCCCTTAGGTATGGACTTTCCTAAGGATTGTATTCATAGAATTTCCTTAAGATATTTTTAAAGCATTCTCCCCCTTGATGAAACTATCTACTTTTTTTAAACATTCTCCCCCTTTGTGACACATTCACCCCCTTTGTCCTTTACAAAAAGAAAGGGGTAATCTTGAATTTTCTGAAAGAGTTAGAAAATAAACACAAGACAATGGATAAAAGAAAAGAAACATAAAAGTCACTACAAAACAAAGACTGCTTTCAAAGGAAAACAAATACATGTCATTTGTTTTTCCTTTCCTTCTCCTTCTTTATGATATCATAAAGAACAACTTTCATCTTTTTGATTTCTTTCTTGTCTTTAGAAATAGATTCACCCTGAGTTCTGAGAAGCTCTTGTTGATCCGCAAAAATCTAATCTTGATTCATGATAGTTTCCTCCTGGACTCTGATTACTTCTTCAAGGGTATAAATTCTATCTTGCAGATTCTTGTTATCTTTGGATAACACAGAATTTTGTTTCTTCAATAAAATCATTTCATCCCTGAAAGATGAAAACTTCGAGAATTCAGATTGGAAAGCATTCATTCTCTCTTTCAAATGTTTCACTGAAGGAAAATCGTCTCTTTGAGAAGACAAATGATTCAACCATTCAACTATTTCACTGTCAAGATTATTAAAAGAAATTGTAAGCTCATTTGACAAACTATTTATATCTTCAATTGTTATATCATGGTCATTGATTGAGATCTTTGTTATGTATGACCACTTGGTCATCATGTTGCAGGACTTCTTATGAGCTACCGAACTTCCTGAAAGAACTTTCAAATCTGCTTCAACTGACAAAACTTTCATTCTTAATTATTTTACAGAGCCAAATTTCTTCTTTTGATTGTCAGTAATAAAATCAATCATCTCTTCCAGCCTTAGGAAATATGGAATGGTCTTCTCAACCCTTCTTAAAACATGAACAATGTAATCACTCTTCTTGAGAGAGATTGTATGTTCTGAATCAGTATCTTCATCATACGATTCCAGTTCATTTGATCGTCTCGAATCTACAAATGGAAGTTTCCTTTTTCTTTTTCATTCTGCTTTCTTTCTTCTTCCACTTTGTCACTAATGACAACTTTATCTTTGTGAGAGTATTAAGCACCATGCTTTTCTTTAGATGACATTCTGTCTGGAGTTCGTGATTGATCGGCATGAGGAGTTTGTTGAACACCTTCACTCAGCTTTTGGATTGATTCCTCTTTACTCTTCATTGAACTTTGAAGAAATTAGAAAATAAAATCTCCTTCTTCTTCATCCATTTCTTCTATGGATTACATCACTTGTTGTTGTTTTCCTTTCTCAGGGAGACTAGGTACGATGGGCTCTTGGTGCACTTCTTCCATCAATTGAGCACTAGCATCCTCAACCATTTTCAAAACATTAGTGATATCAATGTCTTGAGCCTTTCTTTTCAAAACAGTTTTCTTTTTCTTTTCAGCCTTAAGGGTTTCATCTACCCTTATTCTTTCTGCAAAAGCCTCAGCTGGGTCAAGTCCAAACTTTGGATCACCTTCCTTTCTCTATTCCTTATCCTTTCTCCATTTGGCTACAACGTCCTTACTATACCTTGGCTTCTTAGGATTTGAACTGGTTTGTGGATCAGACTTTTGAGTAACACCAGTAGATTGAATGTCTTTTGCTGGCATTGGTGCCAATTGATTCCGAGCCAATTCAGCTTCTACATCTCTAACAAAAAGTTTTGAATTGTGATCAAAACAAACATTCAACTTCTTCATAGTGCTTTTTCTAATCCAAGAAGGATTCAAATCTATGGGGTTTCCTTTCAAAGGAATGTTACAAAACATCATACTCTCAAGAATGAACTTCGTAAGGATGGATGGATACATAATCATTTGGGACTTAATCCCTCTTGTCATGACATTCTTAATGGTTTCAAAAACATACCCCATGAGATTTAATTTTCTCATGTTTACAAGATAGTCAAGAATAAATATATCAGAAACTTTCAGAGTTTCTCTATCCCCTTTCCTTGGAATAAGAAAACCTTGCATCCATAAAGTGACAAACCGATTGTCCGGAGAAAGATGAGACACTTTTCTCTTTTCTTCATTAATAACAAACAAAGACTTTTCAACGCTTTCTCTATTTAACATACCAACTTCTTCTGGTAGTTTATGAGATGGATAGAAATAATCCCCTTCTGGTGGGACATTCAAAAAATGAGCCGCTTGTTTTATAAACATAGACAAATTTCTATCGTACACAGCAAAATTGATAGTCATGTCTTTGTCGAAAGATACGGTTTTATAAAATTGACTGACTTCATCAAAAAGAACCGGATCTTGAGAATCAGGATTTTCAACACACAGATGTTCCCACCCTTGAAACAAAATGATCCTCCTGATTGTGGAGTCGTATGTATCGAAAAAATCACGAGATATTAACCTTTCTCTGTTAATGTCTTTATATGTCAAAGTCTTTGAAGACATTTCGACCGGAGTTTTAGCAGAGGATTGAGACATATAGGTTCTACCGATGAGAAGATCGTATGATGATTTATAACTGGTGGAGCAAAGCTTCACCTGAATATCTGAATAACCAATGTGGGTTTGGGGAGGGGGGCTATTTATGGGTGATAATGGGGTGACCTTTGATCTTATACGGTCAAGATTATAGGAAATAAGATCAACGGTTAGGATTTAAAGCGGAAAGAAAAAATAAAATAAATAAAATACCTGCCGGAGATCGTAAGGTGTTTTTCGGTTTTAGTAGTTCAAAAGAAAACACAATCGTACGAAATAAAATACAATAAAAGTATCAAACGACATGCCGATGGAAAACAATCTTGTTACCATGAACTGACAAGCTGATGGAAAACAAATTCAATACCATCATCATTCGATAAAATGGAAAATAAAATCATTACCATCATCGTTCGATACGATGGAAAAGAAAATCATTACCATCATCGGTCGATACGATGGAAAAAAAATCATTACCGTTATCGGTCGATACGATGGAAAAGAAAATCATTACCATCATCGGTCGATATGATGGAAAAGAAAATCATTACCATCATTGGCTGATACGATGGAAAAGAAATTTGTTACCATCATCGGTCGATACGATGGAAAAGAAAATCATTACCATCATCGGCCGATACAATGGAAAAGAAAATCATTACAATCATCGGTCGATACGATGGAAAAGAAATTCGTTACCATCACCAGTCGATACGATGGAAAAGAAAATCGTTACCATCATTGGTCGATATGATGGAAAAGAAATTTGTTACCATCATCGGATGATACAATGGAAAAAAAATCATTACCATCATCGGTCGATACGATGGAAAAGAAAATCATTACCATCATCGGTCGATACGATGGAAAAGAAATTTGTTACCATCATCGGTCAATACGATGGAAAAGAAAATCATTACCATCATCGGTCGATACGATGGAAAAGAAAATCATTACCATCATCGGTCGATACGATGGAAAAAGAAAATCATTACCATCATCGGTTGATATGATAAACAGAAAAACTAAAACAGTCAATACGATAAACAAAAAACACATATTAGGGAAAAACATAAGACCAGATGAAATAATTTGAAAATCATAGAACGAAATGTTATCCCCCTTTCTACGAGGAGTTTCTTACTATTAGGAGAGATGTCAAACAGGAAGTAGATATGAATGATTATTTGAATGTAATCATTCTTAGCTTCTGTTTTATAAATTTAATTCTATCTGAAGGTAACGGTTTTGTAAAAATGTCAGCAAGTTGTTCTTGCATTCTGATAAATTGTAAAATAATATCTCCTTTTTTTGTGTGATCCCTAAGAAATTGATGCCTAACATCTATGTGTTTTGCATGCGAGTAATGTGCTGGGTTCTCACTAAGAGCTATGACACTTGTATTATCACAAAGAATTTTTGTTTTGGAGAAACTCAATCCATAGTCAGTGAGTGTGTGTTGTATCCACAATACTTGAGCACAACAACTTCTAGCTGCTACATATTCAGCTTCAGCAGTGGAGAGTGCTACTGAGTTTTGTTTCTTGTAGGACCAAGAAACCAGAGAATCTCCTAAGAAATGACATGTTCCGGATGTACTTTTTCTATCTATTCTACAACCACCAAAGTCAGCATCTGAAAAACTTTTTAAAACAAAATCATTCCTAGAAGAGTAAAAAAGACCTAAATCCATAGTGCCTTTTAAATACCGAAAGATTCTCTTTACGGATTTTAAATGAGACTCTTTTGGATTAGATTGATATCTTGCACATAAGCATACAAGAAACATTAAGTATGGTCGACTAGCTGTAAAGTATAGCAAACTTCCTATCATATCTCTAAAGATTGTTTCATCTACTGGTTTCCCAGTTTCATCAAGATCAAGTGTATTTTATGTTCCAATAGGAGTGATGATACATTTAGTCTTGTCATAGCAATACTTTTTGAGTAGATCCTTAATATACATATGTTGGGATATATAATTTCCTTCTAGTTTTTGAGAAATTGGAAAACATAAAAAGAATGTTAACTCACCCATTATACTCATTTCAAATTTAGATTCCATTAAATTTGCAAAATAATCAGTTAAAGATTTCTGAGTTGATCCAAATATGATGTCATCAACATAGATTTAAACAATCAAAACATTTTTGTTTTCCATTTTTATAAAAAGGGTTGGATCGGCTTTACCTGTCATATAATTGTTTTGTAAAAGAAATCATGTAAGTCTATCATACCATGCTCTAGGGGATTGTTTAAGACCATATAAAGCCTTGGTACGTTTCAAAACATGATCAGGATGTTTTGGGTCTTGAAAACCAGGAGGTTGTTCAACAAAAACTTCTTCTTGAACAAAACCATTTAGAAAAGCACATTTAACATCCATTTAAAATAGTTTGAAATTGAAATATGCTGCAAAGGCTAATAGAATACGAATAGATTCAAGTCTAGCTACAGGAGAATATATTTCTTCATATTCTATTCTGTCTTGTTGATTATAGCCTTTATCAACAAGTCTTGCATTATTTCTTACAATGATTCTATTTTCATCAAATTTGTTTCTGAAAACCCATTTTACACCAATCACAGTTGTTTCGTTAGGTCTATCAACTAAACTCCAGAATTGATTCCTTTCAAATTCATATAGTTCATCTTGCATTGCTTTGATCCAATCATCATCACCTAAGGCCTCACTTGGACTTTTAGGTTCAAATTGGGAATGAAAAGAAAGATGTTCTATTTCATTTCTTAAGGAATTTCTGGTCCTTACAGGTTGATTTACATCACCAATGATGTTATCACTGGGATGATTCCTCAGAAACAATTGATTTGGGTTTTGTAAAACCTGTTCATCAACATATGGTAGAATATCTTCTATGGTAAATGTATCAGGAATACTTTCTTGAACATTTTCCTTATCAGAGTGATCTCCTAATAATGGGTGATAAAAATTTTTAGAAAACACATCTGATGATGTAGGATTGGGTTGGTTGAAAACAAAAGGATTAGATTCATCGAATTTTACATGTACTGTTTCTTAAACAGTACAAGTGTTTTTATTGAAAACTCTATAAGACTTAGAAGTTGTAGAATAGCCTAAAAAGATTCATTCATCAGATTTTGGTGCAAATTTGTGTAGATAATCTTCTGTATTCAGGATGAATACTTTTCATCCAAAAATATTGAAGTATGAAACTTTTGGTTTTCGGCTAGTCCATAACTCATAAGGGGTTTTATTAAGAAATGGTCTAGTTAAAACACGATTTATAGTATAACAGGAAGTACTAATAGCTTCAGCCCAAAATTTCTTAGCAATTGAGTATTCACTCAACATAGTTTGAGTCATTTCTTGAAGAATACAGTTTCTTCTTTCAACAACACCATTTTGTTGAGGAGTTCTTGGAGCTGAGAAATTGTGAGTAATACCTTTCTTACTATAAAATGGTTCAAAATATGAATTTTGAAATTCACCACCATGATCACTATGAATAGTTATCAATGGTAGGTTTTTCTCATTTTTAACATGGTCTCTAAAAGTTTTTAAATAGGAAATGGTTTCAGATTTCTTTGTGAGAAAGTAGACCTATGTAAATATAGTAAAGTCATCAACTAAAACAAATACATAGTATTTCGTCCAATTCTTCCAGATTTTGAAGGACCAAAAGATCCATATGCACTAGCTGTAATGCATTTGAAGTTGAAACTTCATTAATTGATTTAAAGATAGTTTATGTTGCTTGACAAATTGACAAGGATTACAGACTTTTGAAGAATCGTATCTAAGGTCTGGTAGCCCTTTTACAAGTCTTTTCTTTGAGTGTCTACTAAGGTTTCTCAGATTACAGTATCCTAGTCTACTATTCCATAGCCATGTTTGGTCTTCTATTTCACTTATGCAAGGTAAGTTTTGGCTTCTAAGGTCTTCTAAGTTAATAGTGTAAACATTCTCTTGTCTATGGGTAGATAGAATGAACTCATCCTTGGAATTGTGTACTAGACACTTATCATTTCTAAAATTCACAAGGTAACCTTCATCACATAATTGACTTATGCTGATGAGATTGTGCCTAAGACCTTTAACAAACAAAACATTTGAGATAAGAACTTTTCCAAGAAAAACAATATTACCTATACTAACAATCATTCCTTTAGCATTATCACCGAAGGTAACTTTTCCACCTTTTCTTTTGATAACCTTTTCAAATAGATCTTTGTTTCCACTAATATGCTGAGAACAACCACTATCCATGTACCAAGTATTCTTATTGGTACACTTCTCATTTTACTGTAAAAGAAACAATTAGATTTTCGGAATCCAAACTTGTTTGGATCCAGAAGGGTTAGATAAAATAATTTTAGAAATACACATTTGTTTTTCAATATGAGCTTTATGAAACCCTAAAGATTGAGTTTTGTTAAGAGAACAATCGCTTCTCCAGTGTCCACCACATTGACACTTAGAATATAAAGTGGTTTTTTGAGGAACAAAATAGTTATTTCTAAAAATAGGTTTGGAAAAAGTATAACCAAGACCAGAACGATTTCTCAAAGGACTAATTTGAGAGTACATCCTGTCAAAGTTTTCTTTTCCATGAGTAAAGTTTGACAAACTTTTTTTAAATGATAAAATCTCTGACATTAGTTTTAAAACCAAATTTTTATTTTCGAAAACATTTTAATTTGAACTAGAGTCAGGCTCTAAATGGGTTTTCTTTGAAATTACAGTTTCAAGATCCTTAGAAAGTTTATCCTTTTCAGACTTAACTTTCTCAAGGGTTTTTAAAATACTTTCAAAATCTGATGTTTTCACATCAAGATCATTAGAAAGATCTGATATTTCATTAGTCATGACTGAAATTCTAGAATTTGCTTTCTCAATACTCTTCTTGAGTTTAGAATTTTCATTTTCAAGTAATTTAGAAAATCTAGAGACTTCTTCAAAAGATAGTAATGTATCATCTTCTGATGATGAAGATTCATCATTTGGAGATTTATAATATCTATTATCAGTATAATTTGCATTTAAAGAGGCATTTGTAATAGCTTTAGCGTTATGTACCTTATCCATGAGACAATGATCTTCAATTGGTAATCTGGCTAAAAGTCTGGTATTCCTCTGTCCTGATGTCTCATATTCGGATGAATCATTTAAAGAATCACTATAACTTGCACTCCAAGTATTAGTTTCCTTTAATACATTCTTTGTCTTTGACTTGTAATACTTTTTCTTGTTTTTTCAGAGTGTTTCTCTTTTATGTCTTTCCTTTTCAGAAAAGGACAATCATGCCTTGTATGTCCTGCTTTCTTACATTCATAACAAGTTACCTCTGAATCTATCCTATCCGTCCTATCATTCTTTTTGAATCTATATTGGAAATCTTTCTTTCCCACAATCTTGTTCATCCTCTGAGAAAGATTGGTTAACTCATTGTCCGAATGATTACAATCACTTGAAGCAGTTATAACAACTTTCTTATATTTAGACCTCGTATGCCTTTCAGAAGTTTTAGCTTTAGATGCAAAGGCTATACTTCCATTCCAATTCTTCTTCTTGTTGAAATCAGTATCTCTCTTCATTATTGTCATGATCTGTAGAAGAGTTCCAAAGAGTTCATCAAGAGAAATCTGGGAAACTTTTCTATTTTCATCATTAGCTGTCCTTTTTTATTCCCATTCATTTGGCATTATATATATAATTTTATCAACTAGGGCTTCATCGTCAACACCTTTTTCTCCCATAGATTGTAAAATGTTGACAATTGTCAGAAACCTTTGTTGCACATTACATACTGGCTCTCTATAAGGGAAAACAAATCCATGATACTTTGCTCGAAGCATTGCTCTCCTTTTTTCTATAACCTTGGATGTACCGAAATGAGTGACATCTAATTTCTTCCAAATACAGTTGGCTGGTTCACATGAAGATATATGACTGTATATCTTCCTGGTCATAGAGCAGAATAGAGTATTGCGTACCCTGTAATTCAGTTGATATTCTTGCTTCTCCTGGTTAGTGAAAGCACTAACTTCTTTGTCAGGAATTTTGTAACCACAAGTAAGCATTATAAAGTTGTCTACACCAGTATTAATAACGAAAGTCTTCATACGATCTCTCCAATACTCGTAGTCATTCCCATCAAAGATTAGTGGTCTAGAAGGATTCAGATTGACTATTGTCCCAATATTTATTCCTGCCATCTAATACATCAAAAACGTTTCCACTCCACACGTTAGTGTAGTAAGTAATAAAAAATATGAAAGAAACAAGACAAGTAATACAAATCAATGGAAAACCTGCTCTGATACCAATTTTTGGATTGAATAAGTAGATGTATATGTATATTAGATAGAACAATACAAGAGGGGGGTGAATTGAAGGTTTAAAAACCTTTATGTTTTAGCACTTAAAAGATTAGTTTAAAAAGTCATAAACTAATACAAGTAAAAACACCCACAATTGTATTAAATATAAAAGGATGTAATGTAATACTAATGTAATGTAAAACAATTGTATTCAAGATGAACATAATAATCTGAGTAATACAAAGATGAATGATTCTACCATAAAGCGTGTAGAATCAATCAATACAAAATGCAATAGAATTATTGTAATTGAAACAATTACAATTGAATATGTAAAGAATAAAAGAAACAATACAAATTCCTTTCTAATACAAGTAACAGCGGAAATGTAAAAGTATTCCAATTCTTTTGACCCAAAGAGAAGGGTTATCCTTTCACCTAGGATAAAAGGTCTGTCTCACCAACACCTTGGTGAGCCCTCGATATGATGATCGACATGTCTATCTGCCTATCACTGGAAGCCCTCGATACGAAGATCGGCACGTCTGTCTGCTTATCCCTGGAAGCCCTCTATTTTATAGGTAATCAGCACCTCTGTCTTTCAATCACTTGAAAGCCCTCGATACGATGATCGGACGCACAAGGCAGATGAGAGAAGTCACATTGTCTCTCTCTAGAATCTTGATAGTTCACGAAGTCACTTCTCATTCATTTCTCTGTTTTTCTCAACTTCAAATGACCTCCTATTTATAGGCCTTGGGTTCCAGCAGTCATATTTCCTCCAACGGTCATATTGAAACAGAAAGCACAACATCGTTTTGATTAGTTTGTAACTAACTCAACGACATCGTTTTTGTTAGGACATAAGATATGTAGAAATAAAAAACATGAGTACGATTCATATGAAATAAGTGTTTTTCACTAAGTATTGAAACAAGCATGTAATAAAAGTTACGAGTAACAGAGTCAATACAATTTAAATATTCAGTGTGATCCGTATTGTACGATTTTCATGGTAAGTACGATCAGTATTGTATGATACGATATGGTCAGTACGATCAGCATGATCAGTACGATCATCATGGTCAGTATGATCAGCATGATCAGTACAATCAGTATGGTCAGTACGATCAGCATGATCAGTATGATCAGCATGGTTAGTACGATCAGTTCGATCAGTATTGTATGATACGATATGGTCAGTACGATCATCATTGTACGATACGATAAACATGATAGGAAAATGTAATTTCCATAATAAAGAATAGAATATATATGTGATTTCCAAAACATGATATAGAAGTAAAAAGATTAATTTTGACTCAACAGAATAGGATTTATAGTTATGAAATACTAAATAGATGGATTTGATATTATATCCCCAAGAGTGGGATGAGATGTTTTATTTCAAGGTTCAAAAATAAGGTATTTTACAAAAAGGGAAAAAGGAAGGGGTAGTGAATTATAAAAATGATAAAATTCATATATTACTATTATTATCAGAATATAGAATATCTATATATAAAATATTCACCTCTCTTGAGATTATATGTTGATGAATTTTATATAGGATTTATTCCCTTGTTAAAATAGGGGTGTGTGTTTTCATTGGAAAATGATGTGGTAAATTCCTATATTACAATGAGGGAAATCATATTATTTTATATTTGGTTATTTCTATGATAAATAAATATCTTATTGTTTTAACCGTATTCTACTTTAATTATAGTTAGATAAATATCATCCAATTTCAATGTTATATTAAAATCCATGTGAAACCTTTAATCACAGTAATATCGGATGACTAACATCTAGTAACCCCACAATAATCATATTATTTTTGTATTCTCCTACATGAATATGGTATAACATTATAAAACATATCCATGATGCTCTTTTCCATGCAGGAATTTCATATTCCTAAATGTTTTTCATTTAGTGAGAATTGTGTATTAGTGTCCATTAAATTATATTTTTTTTCATATTATAAAATACATAATTATTTTAGGTTGTGTGGTTATGTTTTAATACAGTTTTATTTTAAAGATTATACTGAAATTAATTTTATTATCAATATATTATAATTTAGTCACTGTATATATAATAATATTATCCCACATTGACACATGAGTGTTCTGTAGAATGGATTTATTAGTTATAATATATTTTAACATTTACTTTTATATGGGAATTTAATATTTATATTGTTTTGTAGGAGAAAGTGTTGTTAATTTCTATTAAGGATAATATCGTCTTATTTTGGGAACGAAAGAAAATTAATTTTCATTAACATTAAAAACCATATATGTTAAAATTTACAGTTTTTTAGGAATGATATGTTGAATTATTTTACATTCTAGTTTTACCTAATACAAAAGGTTTAGTCATGTTATTTTAGTTTTTTAATATATATTTCATTTTTTTGTTGATGTTATTTCATTAAAATTGTATTACATTATTTTCTATTAACATCAATTTTCCTCCTCTATATGATAATTTTATACCTTTATTGTTAGCTACCACAACATGTAAAATTGGACATGGGATTTAAAACTAAGTATCGATCTCTTTTTTAACTTGATATGAGCCTTTATATATTTTTTTAATGAAAAATTATATAATAATGAGATTTAAGAATGATTTTTTTCATATTAATTTTTTATAACTACATTATTATGTAATGTAAAACTACAATAAAAATATTTTAAGGGAAATATGCCCTGGAAACCATTCATGGATGCAGCTAGACCCATCGATTCTAAGAAAGCGTTATGTTTTCCAATGGTTCCTTATTATGGAGATATATATTTACTATAATATATTTTTATCAAGATGGAAAAAATTGTATAATTAATTTACTGGTCATGCTAATTGGGCATGATAAATATATTTTAATTATTACAAGGAATAGAATTACTAGTAGAGTAATAATGTTTATATATCCATTGGATATGAATTTATTATTCTTAATAGTAGATATTTCATCTGAATTAATCATTAATGAATAATATTTATATGGTGTTTGATGAGAGACTAATAAAATTTATTGCAGTATTTTTGAGATAAATAACATTATTTAGTGGGAAATTTTA
Source organism: Viscum album (assembly GCA_963277665.1). Lineage (NCBI taxonomy): Eukaryota > Viridiplantae > Streptophyta > Magnoliopsida > Santalales > Viscaceae > Viscum > Viscum album. The sequence goes on along the minus strand of OY728165.1, from coordinate 1,776,989,879 downwards.
TAGCAGTACCAGTAGTATAGTGAACTGAAGAATGAAATATATTTTTTCAAATCTAGTATATAAGAATTGACTATAATATGTGGATATTTTCTCTTCAATTATGTAGTAAAATTATATTCACTATATATTTTTTCCTATTAGATTGTTGGTGGGGTCCCACGAAGTTGAATAATTATTACATGGGGGGTTATAATGTCTATAAAGTCACATGAATTTAATTTTGATATGTGTTCTTGGACCAATTTTTATTAATATTTCTTATGAAGGAACCATCTATGAGAGTTACAAAAACTAACCATATTAGGGTTTATGTTTATAATAATTTGTTATCACGTTTTTAAATTTTGATATGATACACTATATTTTTTATTATATTATTATTTATGGAAATTGAATTTTCCAATATCATTTTTCATATGAGTTTATTTATCATTTTTCCTTTTATTCTGAACACTAATCATAGTTTATGAAAAATATTTTGTAATCAAAATGGCCTTACCACTAAAGGAATATATTTGGAAGGGATGTAATAAATTTTTTCCATATAATGAATTTATGGAGTTCCTAAATCACTTTTTTGGATCCATTTATTAAATAATATATAATTAGGTACATATAGTCAACAACATCTTGATTCCCATGTTATTTATGTTTTCATCCCACTTTTTAAAATTCAGATATAATTTGTAATCTCTATAGTGTTTGTACATATAAATAGTTATTAATTCACTTCATATATTGATTATTAGTGTGGATATGATATTTGTACAATGAAATATAAAATTTGAATGATTTTTCACCTTAATTACATACACCAACTTGATTATACATAAGATAGTAGGACCAATGGTGATATTGACCAATGATACAGGGTTGCGCGAGAAATGGTTAGTGTAATGATATTACCCCTCTATATGGCTCATATGTAGAACATGACTAAGGATTTGAAAGATAAAATGGGGGATTTGGAAGAGGATATAAATGTGGATTACATTATATGATTGATATTCCAACCCTAGAGTGACATGAAGCCATATAAGGTACTATTTACATTTATTCTATGTTGGTTACTGTACTAATATATATTGAGGCATGTTATTTCTCTAGGGTATTGTGACCCAGGATATTAGGACTCCCTAGACCATAGGATTTATTTATCCCTTTAAGAAGACATTTTATGTCGATTAATGTTTTTAGGAGTGAATCTAGTGTTTATGAAATACTATCTATTATTGAAGTACATTTTATAGTAGGTAAAACTATTTGTTGTTATTATACTATTGGATTAGAATATATCATACATCAATTCTATTTATCTCTATAAATGAAAATATATATTCATTTACATAGAGGGTGAGAATATATTTGTCTATTTTAAATATGGTTATCATATGGATTATTAATGTGTGGAATTTATCTCCACATAACATTCTTGGTTGATTTTTTATAAATAATTCATTAATTAAGATGTTTATGTGACTTTTGTAAGACTTTATATATGTATCCCATGTGCTGTTTAATAACTTACAACCTCTTAATTAGATCAAATTATCCATATAATTACATATTTGTGTTTTATTTATCTCCATAGTAGTATATATAATAGTATTTATTATGATTTGATATTTTTGAGCTAAAATTGATAATATACACTAAATGTGTTTCATGTAAGGATGAGTGAAGACATATATAGATAAAGAGTTTTATCTTGATTTCAATTCATTTATGGATTTTTCTTAAATTTAAAATTATATAAAGTCATTGATGGGGAAAATAGATAATAATTTCAACTGATTCAATGCCTATTTGATCATTTAAAGGGATATTTCTGGTTTCCAAACATATATTTGTTATCACCACACATCAATTTGAATTTATAGGTAGAATTAATATTGTATATAATGTAAAAATATATTATTATTATTTTTAATTTTTTTATTCAATGATAAAAAATCAACTATTTATAATATCAATACAATTGATATTCTATTATCATGTAGTTATTTATTTCTTATTCTTTGATAAGGTATTGCTCGATTTGATATTACGATAAGAACTTGTAAAATATCTAAAGATAGTTTTGGGTATTCTTTTTTAGAATCATATTCATGGATGTTGTAATGACCTGCCAATTCTCATTCGATTGATGGTACACCGAGTCATTACAAGGCCTTAAGTGACATCCCCAAGATGCCAAAGGATGGAAATAAATGAAGAAAGGTGTCAATTATAAGTGGGGGATGATTTACCCTTTAAGAAATAAACCCATCAAATAATCATTCACTATATGATGCATGAACAAATGAATGGCCATCCAACAACTTCAATTATGTTAAACCAAATCAGAGTACATAACATCGGACTACCAAACCAAACATCAAAATACATAGCGGAAGGACAACCCAAGACTTTCAATAGACACCACTACTAATTGGCCCACAAGCTCCATGTTCCATAGAATCTCCAAACATCACCATGATGCACTAGTAACGAGATGAATTACTGTTACATATGTCTCGGAATGCAACATCTGAAAAAGCACAAAAGTGCCAAAGAAGGGGTGAGTATAAAACTCAGTCAGTTTTCCCCAATGACTTCCCTACAGATGTCACTAGGATAGAAGAGTTAGAAACATTTATATAAAAGATTTTATATAGAAGATTTTCACAAAAGAAGTTTTTAACTAAATAGAAAAAAGTTTTCAAAACCTCCCATGCTCAGAAGCATCAAAGTGCGATTTAAACCAGCTTTTCAAACACGTTATTTTTCTAGAAAAATAACCAACCAAATTTCCAAACCATTTCACAAACATCATGTTTCGGTATACCAAACCATTTCACAAACCCGTGAAATCAACCATTCCTACTTAATTATGTCAGTTTGATACTCATAAGTGGTTTCTCGTCGATCTACCAAGTCGTCACAAGTTAATTACTTCCCATGTTCCATTACACCTTTGGCACCGAGCACAAGGTCATATTTCAACCAAGCCACATACATATAGTTACCATGTTCCATTAAACATTTGGCACCGAGCACAATGTCTTATTTCAACCAAGCCCCATACATGAAATATGAACACACACCACACATTCCCAACAATCATGACAAACCATCATTTCAATAAAACACCTTTTATTAAAAATCGTTTTCCATCCAATCCAAGTGTAATCAAACAATTCAAACCATTTCAATAAAGATGCCTTTTTATTGAAAACTAGATCCATCAAAACCATTTAAATAAAATAAAATTTTTATTGAAAACCCATTTCTCATAAAACCATTTACAATTTCAGAAATATCATAATTTAAAATCAACAATTTAAATTCAAATATAAATCCACTTAGTGCACAATCCACGATTTCACAATGTTATCAAAACCATAAATCATCACTAAAGAAGATTTATTCCATTCTTTTTTCAATAAATTTCATCCAAATAAAAAATTTGAAACTAATCCAACCAACTCTAACAAGGGGAGTCAAGAGTGAAGCCACCTACCTCAACAAAAAGGAGAAACCAAGCAACAGATGAAGAACGCTCAATAACACTGTGTCAAATATTTAAAAACCCACCTTTGAACTATTCTCCTAACACAACCACAACCAAATCTCAACATATTTGTCATCCACAAACTTAGCTCTACCACTAACATGCATATATCTAAGAAACCGAGAGAATGGGAGAAGTAGATCTACGTAGATCAAAGAAACCATTAATGAACAAAAGAGAACGATCACATACCTCGCGAATGTGACATCGATTCGCCAAGAGAAGCCTTAAGATCGCCTCTGGAATGATGGGGGAACCCTTTTTGACCTTAGGATAACAAAAATCCCGAGTTAGGGCCGCTTAGGTGCTTTAATGAGGAAATTAGAAGGAAAATTAATTAGATCCACAATTTAAGGAGCAAATTTAAGTGACCGCAAGGTTAGTCCGCACGGTTTGACAAACCGTGCACTAATCGTGCGTTAGCTACTGCCTCGGCCACCCTTCTCGCAGGGTATTTCCTCCTGGTTAGAAAAATTGTGCACTGACCATGCGGAAGCCACTACATCGAAGACCAACTACACACAGTTTGGCCGCACAGTTTAAACAAACTGTGCACCTCCCGCGTGACTTCCCCTTTGCCTCAAAACATTATTCCAAGTTCAACCAACTCTCCCATTTTTCACAAATAACTCTATAACCATTTAAAGCTTCAAGAAAGTGTTACATACCAAAAAACAGGGGTACTAAATTCTCCCCACCATTGGTCTTTACGTCCCCAGAAATTAGAAAACCATCACATTCCTGAAAGAGTTCTCACCACTGCTCTGTAATTTCATTCTTGTGTTCCCAAGTCTCTTCCTAAATCTGACCATGCTTCCATAAAACTGGTAGTAGACTGATGTTTCTTCGACACAATACATTCTCTTAACTATCCACAATTCATACTGGGATATGTATCAATAAATCATCTTGTTCTAGGTCAACGTGATCTCATCTCATCACATGGTCATGATTGGGATGATACTTCTTCAACTGAGATACATGGAACACATTATGCACTGCACAGAACCGTGGTGGTAATGCCAACTGATACGCCACCTCTCCAACCCATTCCAGTATCTCAAAATGGCCTATATATTGATCAGATAATTTATCATGCTTCCCAAAACAACGATGTCCAATCCTTGGAGCGATTCTAAAAAACACATGATCACTCACCACAAATTACAATGATCTTTGGTGGTGATTCTCATAAGATTTATGAAGACTCTATATCGTCTCCATCTTCTTTTTTACCAAATTAATCTTCTTCATTGTTTCTTGGACATGGCTCGGCCCAACAAGTGATGTTTCACCTATTTCCACCCAACATAGTGGAGAACATCAAGGACAGCCATACAATGCTTAGAATGGAGCCATGCATATCGAAGCCTGATAATTGTTATTGTATTATAACTCCACTCCGGGTATATGCTACTCCCATGGGCCACCAAAATCCATTACAAAATCCCACAACATGTATTCCAACTTCTGTATCATCCTTTTGGATTGTCTATTCGTTTGAGGATGATATGTCATACTAATATTCAACTGAGTTCCCAGGGATTTTTATAAGGATCACCAGAAATGAGATGTGAACCTCAGATCTCTTTCTGAGACTATATACGTTGTTACACCATGCCTCATTACCACTTCATAGATATAGATTTTTGAATGATCTTCGACCATATGAGTTTCACGAATAGGGATAAAATGGGCCGACTTGGTTAGACGACCCACTATCACCCAAATGGCATTGTGTTTCTAGACCGTTCTTGGAAGACCTATAACAAAATCCATTACTATCTGATACCATTTCCACACTCAGATCGGTAAATACTATAACATACCATCTGGTCTATGATGCTCTGCTTTAACATGAAGACATGATATGCATCGCAAGACGAACTCGTCTACATTCCTTTTCATGCCTCTCTAACAAAACTGTGCCTTCAACGCCTTATACATCTTCTATGTACCCGGATATACAGATCATCTTGAATGGTGGTAAGGATAAAGGAGTTGTTCCTGAGTAGTTAAAGGTACAACCATCAGATCTCGAAACTGCAAAAATAAACTCTCATCAAATTTTCATCCTTCAATTGTCTCCCCAACACTGAGTTTTCAAATCATTTCAACACAGTCTACATCAGATTCATGTGCCTCCTTTACTATATCCACCAAATCCTAAACATGCACAACTGGAAAGAAAACCGCAACATCACCCCGGTCATCACATTCCACATGCATGTTGGCTAAGACCGAAATCATCTGCCATTCATCTGAAGCATCATTTTCCAACTGAGCATATGACTTCCTTCTTAATGCATCGGCCCCCGGATTTCCCATATCCATTTTATACATTAAGTCAAAGTTGAAAATTGTAAGACATTCTATCCATATCCCCTACCTCATATTCAAATATCACTGTGAGAAAATGTGTTTTTAGCTTTTTTGATCCGTAAAAATAGAAAATTTCTCACCAATGAGATAATGTATCCATGTTTTCAAAGTATGAATGACAGTAGCCAACTTCAAATCATGTGTTGGGTAATTTTTCTCATGCACCATCAATTGCCTTGATCCATAAGCAACCAGATGGTCTCCTTGCATGAGAACACAACCCATCCCTATTCCCAAAGCATCAAAATACACAATGTATAATTTCCATGATTCATGCAAGATTAAGATAGGTGTTTATGTAAGGTGAACTTTAAAATTTTGAAAAGATATTTGACATTCCTCGGTCCATTGAAATGCATTGTTCTCATATCTCAATGATGTCATAGGAAAAGATAGTTGTGATAATTCACAGACAAAGATTCGGTAATAACCACCTAGACCAAGAAAACTTCATATTTCAAAGACACTCTATGGTGGTTGCCAAGAAATAACAGATTCTATCTTTTATGGATCCACTGAAACACATTTCTTAGAAAAAACAAGGCTCAGAATGCGTACCTCTTGTTTCCAAAAATCACACATTGATAATTTGGCATAAAACTGATGGTCTCACAAGATTTCCAACATTATCACCAAGTGTTGATCATGCTCAGCCCTTGTTCTTGAATACACCAATATATCATCCACAAACATGACAACAAAAGAATCCAGATATTGCTGAAATATCCGATTCATCAAATCCATGAAGACCGATGGTGCATTTGTTAGACTGAAAGTCAGGAATACATATTCATAGTGGCCATACCTGCTTCTGAAAGATTTCATTGGAATATCCTCTTTCTGAACTCACAATTGGTGATATCCTGTTCACAAGTCAATCTTGGAGAACCAATGTGCTCACCTTAATTTATCGAATAGATCATCAATGTGTGAAAGTGGATATCTATTCTTTATTGTAACTCGGTTATGTTTACGATAATAAACATGCGGCCAAAGAGATCCATATGATTTAATTATACTCAAAATTGGTGCTGCCCATGGAGACACGCATGGCTGAATGAAACCCTTTCTTTCCAGCTCCTCTAACTGCACTTTAAATTCATTTAACTCTATTGGTGCCATCCTATTTGGTGGATGTGAGATAGGACTGGTCCCCGAAATGAGATCAATCGTAAACTCTACATCTCTTACAGGTGGTAATCCTAATATGTTTTTAGGAAAAACATCAGGAAATTAATCCACCAAAGTTGGAAAAATATTTTCCTCACTCTCTTCAAATGATGCCAAAGTCAACACTACCAATTTATAAGTTATCATTCCCACCATTTGTGACAATAAGATCTTTGTTACATTCTTTACTATCCTTTCTCCCCTAAATAGATGCTTCATTCCGTCCTTTGTCATGAAACTAACTATTTTCCCACAACAGTTGATGTGAGCCTTAAAGGTTATTGAATAATCCATACCCAGGATTACATCATAGACATCAATATCCAACATAGAGAAGTCCCATTTCAACTTAGCTCCATCTACAGTTATATAACATGCTCTACACATGAAGGATTGACATTATCTTTCACTAAGAGGATTTTGTAGTTTTAAGATAGAAGACATCTTTCCCATTTTTATGTTTAGAAAATATGTAATACGAGAAGAAAGAATGGAATGCGATGCACCAGTATCAAAAAACACTTTCATGAGGGAAAAATTCAAAAGAATCGTACCTATCACCGTAGATGGTCCAGCCTGATCATCAAACATCATCTTTTCGGCTCCATACAATTGCTTTATTACTGCACTTTTATCCTTATTTTCTTGTTGGGATTGCCCTGCCAAAGGAGTCATGGTATTCCTAGAATCTCCATAACTAGCTCTATTCTGCTGGCAAGACTGATTTTTTCTTCCTCGCCCTGTCGAAGCATAAGATTCTTGCGACACTTGAGAAGTGCCAAGAACACCAGACTATGGAGCACTATGACAAATATCGATAAAGATTACCCATATTCTTATAATTTTGGAATGCTCTCGGTAGTGATGTACATTTTCATTTGATGTGATCAGTCGAACCACAATGTAAGAAACCTTTTTTCTCCGGGGTCGTGGAGGATGGTTGACTGATCCCACCGTCTGTTTCTGATTTGCACTCCCACCTTGGATGTAGGTTTCCCTGTTCTGAGTGTTCCCAACATTTGAGTTCCCACCCATTCTCATGGGTATCATCATTACTCCTCCTATCGATCCTGAGATATCATGTTCAAAAATAGTTTCTATCTTCACCATATCTATATAATCCGTAATACAGAGCACCGCAATATTCAATCGAATCTCCTGCCTTAGTCCGAATTCGATGATGTGTGCCTTCAAATAAGCACTTTCCACAACCTTTGGTGCCAAACGGACTAAATTCCTGAACTTATCTGCATACTCTATGACAGAGAGGCTCTCCTATTTCAAGCTGAAGAAGTCCATCATTTTTCTGGATCTTGAACGTTAGAGGAGATAATTTTTTGTTAAAGAATTCTTCAAAATCCTACCACTTAATGCCTTCATCCAATTTAGCATGGACCCCTAAATCCCACCAATAAGGTGCAAGATCCTCGAGAATAGATGTCGCCAGCTTTACTTTTAACTCTAATTGTGTGCTGATGAAATCGAATATATGATTCATCATACTTACCCACACCTCCACCTTCTTGAGTTCAGCATCACTCCTAAAGTTTGGTGGATTCTGCTTCATGAACATGATTGTATGATCCACATGTCATGGCTCATTCCTCAGGTTCCCCATATCCACCACTTGAAAGGCTTGGACAATACTCTGAATGAGCTCTTGGTTCACACATGGTTTATGTGCAACCACATTCTCCACAGCTTCATCAGGTTGGTTTCGACGACGCCTATCGAGTGTCATTTTCCAAACCAACAACAATCTCCATCAATCGCAATCTCTAGCAATTGTTGGCTTGTCATTTCAAATTATATCAAATCAACCATAACAAAATTATTCTAAAACAACCTTTTCCCATGTTAAACAATTTTTGAAAACATTCAACATACTTTTTGAAAATCAATCCATTTTCAAAATACACCAAACACCATGTTTTCAAAGTCTTTCGATTGAAAAAAAATTTCCACATTTTTCCAAAATTGTCTCCTTTCACAAAATTATTACTCATTTCTCACAATGAGATATGAAATCCTAGTGGGAAGTCATTCCTCTACAATGCATGTCATTCTCTTCTCATTGGCTAAACCCACGACAATGAGATTTCCAACATTCTAGAAGTGTATCCAAAACACTTATGTACCCAACACCCCGGTAACATGATGTTCAGCATAAATGGGTTAGCTACATCCTTTTTTTGTTATACATTCCATGTTCCGACAATCCTAGTCCTATCTAAGATGTCCACCCAAGGAATAGAAAAGAAGTAATTTCAACTCCAAGACTAAGAACATCGATGACCACTTGTTAGGAAAGGACCGAACAAGCTGATACCATTTGTAATAACCCACCATTTTTCATTGGATTGATGGTACAATGAGTCATTACTAGGCCTTAAGCGACATCCCCAAGATGCCAAAGGCTGGAAATAAATGTCGAAGGGTATCAAGTATAAGTGGGGGATGATTTACACATTATGAAATAAACACATCCAATAATCATTCAGTATATGATACATGAACAAATGAATGACCAACCACCAACTTCATTTATGTTAAACTACATCAGAGTACATAACAACAGAGTACCAAACCAAACATCAAAATTCATAGTAGAAGGACAACACAAGACTCTCAACAGACAACATTACTCAGTGGTCCACAAGCTCCAAGATCCACTGCATCTCCCAACATCACCATGAGCCACTGGCAATGAGATGCTTTACCTTTACCTATGTCTCACAATACATCATTTGAAAAAGCACCAAAGTGCCATAGAATGGGTGAGTTTAAAATTCAATAGGTTTTCCCCAATGACTTTCTTACTTATTCCACTAGGATAAATGATTTACAAACAATTATATAAAACTATTTATATAAAACATTTTCTCCAAAGAAGTTTATAACTAAATATAAACAAGATTCCAAAACCATCCTTGCTCAGAAGAATCAAATTGTAATTTAAACGGGATTTTCCAACACATTATTTTTCCAGAAAAATCACCATCCAAATTTCCAAACCATTTCACAAACATCACATTTTGGCATACCCAACAATTTAACAAAGCCGTGAAATCAACAATGCATTATTCATTATGAATGTTCCATACTCATGAGCGGTTTCTCGTTGATCTACCAAGTCGTTACATCGTAATTACTTCCCATGTGTCATTACACCATTGGAACTAAGAACAAGGTCATATTTCAACCAAGCCTTGTATATATAGTTACCATGTTCCATTAAACGTTTGGCATCGAGAACATGGTCCAATTCCAACCAAGCCACGTACTAGAAATATGAACACACACCACACATTCCCAACAATCATGCCAAACCATCTTTTCAATAAAACTCTTTTTATTGAAAACCATATTCCATCCAAACCAAGTGTACTCAAACAATTCAAACCATTTCAATAAAGCTGCATTTTTATTGAAAACCAAAGCTATCAAAACCATTTCAATAAAACACCCTTTATATTGAAAACCCATATCTCATCAAACCACTTTCAATTTCAGAAATTTCATAATTTAAAATCAACATTTTAAATTAAAATAGCCAAACACTATCTGCACAATTCACCAAGATTTCATAATTTCATCAAAACCATAAATAATCACTAAAGAAGATTTATTCCATTCTTTTCACAATAAATTTCATTCAAATAACCAATTTGAAACTAATCCATATAATTCAAAAAAGAGGAGTCGAGAGTGAAGCCACTTAGCTCAACAAAAAAGTAGAAACCAAGCAATGGACAAGGAACGCTCAAGAACACCAGGTCAAATCTTCAAAAATCCACCTTAGATATCTTCTCCTAACACAAATGAGACCAAATCACAACATATTTGGCATCCCCATACTTAGGTCTACACTTAACAGGGAGAGATCTAAGAAACCGAGAAAAAGGGAGAAGTAGATCTAAGTAGATCTAAGAAACCATTCAAGAACGAAGGAGACCGATCACATACCACAAGAATCCGGATTCGATTCTCCAGGAGAAGCCTATAGATCAGCTCCAGAATGGTGGGAGAACCCAAATCCCGTGTTAGGGCCCCCTAGGATCTTTAATGAGCCAATTAGTGGCAAAAACTAGTTAAATCCACAATTTAAGGATCTAATTTAACTGACCGCATGGTTAGTCTGCGCGGTTTGAAAAACGTTTTACTAACTGTGTGTTAGCTACTACCTCGGCCACCCTTCTTGCACGGTTTGGCCACACAGTTAGAAAAACCATGTGCTAATGGTGTAGAATCCACTACCTCCAAGACCCACTATGCACGGTTTGGCTGCAGGGTTTAGACATACCGTGCACCTCCCGTGTGACTTCCCCTTTGCCTCAAAACATCATTCCATGTTCTCTTGACTCTCCCATTCGTCACCCTTAACATTATAATCCATAAAAGCATCAAGAAATATTTACATAACAAAAACCGGGGGTACTACGGATGTATTCCAAAGATAATGTTCCAAACATGATATATTTATTTTATAGTGTATATATCCACTCAGTTGGGAATGACAATTGATCTACTAATTAATTTGGTTGTTATTTCATATATACTAACTATGTTCAGGGAGATATGTATTGTTTTCATTTAATGGTTTGTGATCATAGTTATTTTCCAATATTTTTCCAATTTTCAATGATTTTATAAAATAAAACACAAAATAAATTCATTTAATCAATGTAGATAAATTATATATATATACATTATGTATAATTAGAATAATCTATTTTATAGAATTTTAATTTTGTTACGTGAAGAAGGAGTTTTGTTTCAGGTTTGTTGTAATGCATCTAGTGAAGGTTTATGTCTCATGGTGATAAAATATATGAGATTTTTATCATTATATCTATTATTATTATGATATCATGTATGAAACTATAGATCCCATGAACATAGTAATATGGCTATAGTATTTATAATGAAATTATAGACACATTACATTCTTTTAGAATCATGTATTCTCTTCACAGGAAATTTTTTTTATAGATATATTTACAAATATATTATTATTACCTAACAAATCTATTCAATGGAAAATTCCTCTTACCATTTTATTAATGTAAATAAAAACAACAGTAACCAAATAAATGTACATAGGCAAATAGTTGGCCCATATCCAAATGACAGTTTCAAATGAAATGAGTCATCTATAGTTTATATTAATCATACCTCTCACCATACCCATAACAAGGTTCTTCCTCTGTGTTATCTTATTCCCATTCAAATGTCATATAATATTGTTTCAAGAGTTTTCCATACTTCTTCCAGATCATTAATTCCTCCAAAGAGAGATCCTCCTTGTAGAATTTCATTCCAACACATCCCTTTTACAATCAGGGACACCCTTATATCCCTCATGGAGGAGGACCTAGTGGAAATAAGTTTCGACATATATGAATAATCATTCCTTGGTTATCTATATGGTGGAGAAGTCATATCCCCTTCACTCTTGAACATCCAATACCATCAAAATTGGACGATTTCATTATATGATGGTTTGATAGTGGAATCATTTTTCATTATCACTTCCATAGATGTCTTCCCAGTTTGTTGGGGTGCTCACAGAGATTGGATTTTTTCAACCATCATCTTTACTCTCCAAAGCACCACCTAATGTATTTAGAGCCCCTCCTCCCATCATCTGAGGATGTATGTTAGTGTAAATTTGGGTAAGAAATTGAGAGTTTCCATTACCAAAAAAATAATACTTCCCCATTACATCTTCCACACCTCATCCTTTATTGGTGGAAGTAGCCAAAATAATGAAATTATCTATCTCTTGGGGACCTTCAATCACCAGTGGTATATGCTCATGCTCCAGACATCCAACCTAGTTGTAAGTGATTACTCCACCAGAGCTATGAGTATAAATTCTCATAGCCTCATCTTCACAATCTGTATTGACCAAAGGTTCCACATAAATAAGAATAAACAATTGATGAAACACACTGATAATACCCTCCACCGTAGACTTGGACCGAAAACCAAGTTCATCCTTCAGTCTGATAAAATCCTGCATCACTATTGGATTCAAGGGTGCTTGAACTGCCTTCATACCACATGCAATACTCATCAGTATATTGATAAGAGCCTAGCTCATCCCCATCTCCAAATTTCCACCAGGATTATCTTCAACCATATCCACTTTAGTGTGAGATGATACTAATTAGGATACCTAACCAAATGATCCCCCAAAGATGTTACCCACAATGGATTCCACAGGGTAACCTCTACCTTCATTTGAGCTTCCACATTCATATAGAATTACCCCTAGGTTATCCTTCCCCCTCCACATGATCTGAACTTTAGGCTTCACAGCCACCATGACCATCACTGATCTGCCTTTCCCCAACCTACGAGGATAAACTCATCCTTATGTTTTGGAAAATAGTCACCAGGTTCCCAAACAACCTACAATTCAAAAATAATTGTATATATTACTCAAATACTACATATTGTATTAATTGGAACTCATTCCCATAAGTAATCCATATGAAAAACACTGAAGGTCATGAAATGTCGACCTCGACACTGATCTGTGGACAAATCGTGTGTGACAAAATTTCAGTTCAGTGGTCAGAGCATAAATATTTCCAAAGCATGTTGCCTATAGCGTACCGAAAATAATAATTTTGAAAAGAAAACGTTAGGTAGTGGATACTTACCCAAGATGTGATCGAAGAGGGGTAACACCGTATATAGAAGTTGAAACTCACCCAGATAAAGTAAAAAAAAGAAGAACCACCACACCTTCGAGGAGTCGTAGACCATGAAGTAATCATATCGACCTATCATCAAAAACAAACCATTATGTGTATCCATTGATGCAATATAATGATTATACACTCATGATGTGCTCGTAATTTAGAAATGAATTGGGAATACGCTTCCACTGAATCAAAATGTGGATGAAAATGATCCACCAAGATTTTCAAGTGAGGATAATTAGAACTATTATGTTCTACCGGTAACATAGATAGTTATGGAGCCTCCCAAATTAGAAGTGGACCTTTTTGGAATTATAAATTTTTGTAAAAGGAATAGGGGAGCTAGGGTATGATGATGTGTCACCCCTCCCATGTGGTGGAATTTGTGAGAATCCCCCCTTTGATCGAGAGGGGGAGAAAGTTCCATTGGATTGGAAGTAATAGTAGTTAAGTTTACATATATTAGAATATATATTATTTATAATATAGTTAATATATTATGAATTAAGAGTTCATATAATCTATCTTAAAATAATTAATGGTTCATATTTTGGATTGGGTTTCTTTTTTATTGTCCTAAAAAATAAATAGAACCACGAGTTTTATTTCAAAGATGCTTCTATATACACTAGAGAATAAGTACTGAATATTTATATAAATATTATCGCTCACCATTTTTTATGTTCAATTTTATAAAAAATATTAACATGCATTGAATATATAGTTTTAATATCCATGACTGAATAAATTAGTTGATGAACTTCTATATATGTACAAAATATGAAAACCACTGAAATTTTATCAACTAGCTTTGATATGTTGGTTTCATCCCCTAAATGTTCTATAGAGGAATGATAAAGATATTTTCATGGATTATATGATTTTTTGACTATTTTAATTTGTGATTATGATTATATATAGGTCATCATTGAACAATATTTGATATTATCACATTTATTATTAATCATGGAAAAATACATAGTGGACACATAAGAGAGACATTACCTGGAAAAGGTGGTTATGTTAAACAAGTCACTTGGATGATAATTTTCTATCATGATCATTGATTAAAATCATTAGTGTGGAAGGTGTTTCAATAAACTATTGATTTTCTATATTACTACTTAATTTATTCTATAAATTAAATAATGTCAATACCAAGAGGATGATTCAATCCCAATAAAAAATATTGAGACACCACAATATAATTTCTATTATTTCAATGTAACATAATTAATAATTGTTTCTTTTTTTCTAATATTAATAATAAAAAATAATTTTTTGGATGAATCCATTTGAACTATTTTTTAGATGATCATTAAAATCTATCTTGTTTTAAGATTATGTTCAAGGAATGATTATTATTAGAAAAATATTGGCCTAAGAAATTATGGATAATGATAAAATTACATAAAATTATATAAAATGGAAATATATGTCTATAATTAATAAATTTATTGGAGAATTATACCAATGGATTTTTATTTTTTAATCATTTTTTCATGAATATTTTATCTAATCACTCAATATAGATAAACATTTTTAAATCATTATTAAACCATTTAGGGTGATAGAGGGATTTGGTTATATAATGAAATCATAGTCATTTTTACTTATTTTAGTTAATTATTATGAATTTTAAATATTATAACTTTATATATGACATGATCAAATTATAATGTGATTTATTTGTGTTATATTGATATTAAATTGGATGAAACATTAATCAAATTTGTTGTGGTTATAAAATATCAATAAAAACTGTGTATTAAGAATACATTAAGTTTTTTTTGATTTTAGTGGAATAATGGTGTTTATTGTTTTATATACTTGGAAAAAATCGTAATTGGATTTTATTATCCTATTTTATTTTCAATATTTATTTTTTATATACATATGATATTTTGTTTAAATTAGATATGGTATTTCATGAATTTAATACGGAAATGTTGTGATAAAATATTTCATGAAAAAAGGATTCATTGATTATATATTATCAAAATATAAATATTTATTGGTCGTGGTTATTAATATACGTTATTTAATTTTTTGATATATATTTTTCTATTGTATTTTTAACAATGAAATTTTTTTATGGTGTATAAAATGGTGTGAACTAAAATCATAGATCATTTAATTTGTAATTTTTTAGCTATTTCATATACCATTATCAAAAATATTGTATAATGAATTCATTATTGACATTAAAAGTTAATTTCTATTATATCATTAGTTCAAAATGCACGGTTCTCATTATGGTGTATGTTTGGTTAGAGTATATGTTGTTTTTGGAATTTTGGATTAGTTTCCAGTAGTTTTTGTAATATTTGAACACATGATCCACACAATGGTTCCTAGAGGTGGTTAAATACCTGACCTCATGCTAACCACTCTGTAATCTATAGGATGCTGACTAGTAGCGAGGGTGTAATATTCATCGTGCAGAGACTATACCAACTTTTATTAGAGAAATAAATTAGAAGGAATAAATAAACAATAAACTAAATAATTATATAACATAACCACAAAAATATTAATATAATGTTCACAAGATGGAGAAACTAATGATAAAATACAATGATTAAAAATAAACATTTCATGATAATATACATTCCATTTATCACAATGAAAACTCAGAATTAATGGAATTAAAGAAACCCAAACGTGTCCAAAACAATGTATAGTTCCCTCATTAATGATCCATACTAAATTATACTTCTAACACATTTCCTTTTCCCTTATCATTTCCTACAACCATGATACTTATTCGAGTACCAATCAAGTAGCCCGAGTTGGGTGTGAATACAGCATATAAGGAAACCACCAATGGTGTCTAAAAATCTAGTCAATTGGAGGTGTATGTTGATATATAAAGAAATAATTATAAATATTATGAAAACTAATGTCACATTATCAATTAATCCTTATTTAAAAACATAATTCTTATGGTTCCCATAGACACCCACACCTCATAAAAATAACTATTATTGTTGTGATTTGTTAATTTTGAAAATAACTAATGGATTCATGGTATTTAACTAATTTTTGAATTAGTAAAATATTTTATGTTGATAAATAATTTTTCAAATAATTATTTATTGATTAATAATAACACTACCATTCAAATGAGAATTTATAAATTTTAACATGGTCATTTAGTTTGGAAAAAACGAATGGGGACATGATCATACTATTCTGTGATTTTGAATGGTAAAATGGGAATTTATGTATGAATTAAATAATGGGAAAATGGTTATTCTATCATGTAAATAAAATATTGGTAAAAAATGGAATAAGGAGATATGATGTCCCTCAGATAGACTTTGGGCACCAAAATGAGCTGAAGTATATATTGTGGCATGGGTGTCCACAACAACCTAGTGAATTATGTGGTTCAATAAAGATTAATTTATAATTTGATAAAAGTTTACATATTCATATTAAATATTTATTTATACTACATTAAAAACATTATATTGAATTTATTTTTGTTTTTGGAACTATTTGAGGTGGTATACTAAGTTTCACCTACATAGTACTCGGGCTGGCGGAATGGTACCCAGATAGTATTATTGGTTTCATGACAAAATAAGGGTAATTCCCTGCGTATGAGAGCTATGACTGAATGGATCATGTATGAGGGAACCAATCATTGTTCGGAACCCATTTGGGAGCTTCATATGTCATTAATTTTGAGTCTTCATTTTTACCCATGGAACATACATTAGCATGACATGAATAATTTTGGACTTGATATTGTCTCTCCAGTTTGGTCGTCATGGGATCATGGAACTATTCTATTTATAATTATATTTATCATTATTTGGTTACCAATTTTTTATTTTTTTATTACTCTAATAAAGGACAATATAGTCTCCCCATGATTTTTATTACACCCTCACTGCATGTCATCAACCTCTAGCATACGAGGAGGCACGATTGACATCACATAGTAAACCCACATGAGGAACCAGTGTGTGTAACCCGATCTGAGATGATTCAATGTGGAATTAGAGCCTAGTTTTAATTTCATTTATCATTTTATTAATATTTTTGAAAGGTATAAAAGAGAATAATAAGCATTGGGAAATGGTAAAGAGCAATCTCATGGGCATAGTTGACCCATGTTTAGAGGAGAACCCATGTACCCAATGTGGGAAATTTTGTAAATACTATTTTATATTAATGTTGAATATTAGTTCACCTAGCGTGATGAACATGTTTGGTGATGTTATTATTGATGTTGATATGTTATTATATTAGACTCATGTCATAGTGTGGAATGATTGTTATGTTTTCAAGAATCATTCATGGTGCATAGGGTTATTGTGACAAGAATCGTCATAACAAAGAATGTGAAAATTGTTTATTGGTATGTTTTTTAAATTAAGATATTTTTCCATGTTTGTGAAATTGAATTGAAAATGTGCCTACCATAAAATTGAGAAAAATTGTAATATTATAAAAGATGAGAAAAAATGGTTACATAAATTAGAATTTTGAATAATGATACTGTTTTTACCATTATTAACAAAGAAATTGGTGTAGTATGGGTAAGGGTAGTGATAGTTCCAATGCCATGAAAATGTGGCAGGTTTTGGGGAAATGAATTATTGTTTCTTATTCTGAATTTTTTCAAATTTGTTAATATTGAGAATAGTATCATACAACGTGGGTTGGGAATAAAGATATATTCCTCCACTATGATTCTTTTTGAGAGTATGAAAAGGGGACATGGATACAGATGATTATTTAGTGGTGGAACATGATGCACGGATCATGATAGGTGAATATTTTAGGGATCAATTATTATAAAACATTTTTTATTCATATAGTTTTTTAAAAGAGATGCAGGGAGAGTTGTGTAGTGTATGTATAATCTGATGAGGGTGTTTCAGTTGAATCACCCTTTGTCTTTTAGTATATATGGTTCACTTGAGGGATATGTATTCTGGGTTCTTTCCATGGTGATGAATCATGACCCTTAAGAGACCTAGAAAAAAAGGAGGGTCAAATTGGATAAAAATATTCTACAAGGATTAGTGAATCATTTAGCGATACCGAGTCATGGACTAGATAAGATTTTGGTATGTTAGGAAATGAATCATTTGATGGGTTCTTGGAGAACTTCTATCCAGATACAACGTGAAAGAAGATAGAAGCTATGTTCATGAGGGTTACATAGTAGAGCATGATTTTGATGGACTACGTAGGATGCTTTAAAATCATTGAATTATATAAGATATCATTGGAAGGGGATGAGTAACTATAGTGAGATATTTTCAAGATGGGTTTAATTGTGGGATTATCTCCTAGGTTAACTATCTCCGGATAAAGAATATTTTTGACATGGTAGAACATGCTCTCATAACTAAGGAGAATATAATAGGGGCTTCTAGTGTAGGAAAAAAATTTGCAGTTGGATTCTTAGGAGGTCTAACTCCCTAGATAATGAAGCATACCTACAAGAGTATCAGTCAAGGTAACGGGAAGTGGGGTTCGCAATAAAAGGGATAAGTTTCATGGGATCCAAATCGAGTGATTTATCACCATTATGGTTGAAAATGAAACATACAGAGATAATGGACCCAACAACCAATAGAATTCCATTCATTAAAAAATGCGTGACATTTAATGATGTTATGAAGGAACCACCGACAAACAAGTAATGGTACATGATCTTGAAAAACCAATGGTGTGGAAATGTGATCATCTACTCGATATCATTCTAGTATTTAGAGATCTACTAGATAAGGTGTTAGAGGCCATGGATGTGGTACCATTGTGAAATACTTATCTTATTAGTTGAGTAGTGATGATCATTGGAATTAGAATTCATCACAAGGAATAGGGGAAGGATGGTATCGTGTAGTGCAGCTTACAACTATGGAGAGAAATGATAGTCCATGGAAAATGAGTGGTACAATTCTTATAGACTCTACCTTATCTAATTCATTATTTTATACTAGTGAATCTCTTTCCTTAATTTGGAAACAATTTATTAATGTAAAAAAATAATGGTTATGTTTAAGTGGGGAAAATTGACAATATACACACCTTGGGGAGTATTTTCGAGAGATATTTTCTTGTGCAGGGGAAAATCTATCGATGTTGGAGTTTATAAATTTCTATGGGATCTATATATTATTTTAATTTTATGCTTCTCCCTAATTCCGGGAATTGAATGTTTAAGAAAATATTGAAACAATATTTATTTTCACAACATTATAGTGACATTTACATATCATATGGTTGAAAACTATATTCACAATAATGATTTGGATATCTAGGGAGGCCAAGCAAGGATAATTTCTCAGAAATTGGGTGAGATCACAACACAAATTTCTATTCTATTTTTGGATGATAATGGTTTAATATTAGTTTCTTTCAACCATAGTGGTCAAATTTTAGGATTTATTTCCTACTGACATATTATTGTTTCCACCTGGGAGTGATGTGTAATTCACCGTTGTGCTTATTCATTGAGTTGGAAAAATTTTAATAGCCCCATACACAATGTAAGTGATAGAGAATCAAAATCTCAAGGCACATATTGAGGAGTTAGATGATAAAGGATTTATCCATCTGAGTACATCACCTTAGGGTTCACCAATTCTATTTTCTATGAACAAGGATGATAATTTATACTTGTTTTGTTATTACACATAGTTGAAATATATGACAAAGAAGAATGATATCTAATTAAATGAATTTAATATTTTTAACAATTTATAGAATATTGGGTCTTTTCTATGATTGATTTTAGATTAGTATATCATCATTTTAAAGTTCAAACATATGATATACCAAGTAGTGATTTAAAAAACAGTTATAGGATATATGAGGTCATTGTAATTCCTTTTATATTGGTGAACAAAACGAATTTTTTTATTCCCCTGATGAACATAATCTTCCCTCTATACATACATAAGTTTGTAGAGATTTTTGTTGATAACATATTGTTCTAATCCATGACTCATGATTATATTTCTCAATAACATTACATCATCCATAATACACTAAGAGACAATCATCTATATTCAAAGATATTTATGTATTCATTTTTTGATTGATGAAGTAATCTTATTGGCTCACATCAACACACTGAAAGGCAGGTTATTGGAATCAGATAATGTCCAATAAGTGGTTTCTTTGTTTGATCACAATAATTTATTCCAAATATGTATCTTAATGGGTTAGTGAAAAAATTAGCAAATTCTCATAGTTTAATTTTCTTCTTTGGAAGCATCACATTCAATCTTGACCTATAAGAGGATAAAGTTTGACTAGTCATAATATTATGATAATTCCTCCCATTAGATAAAGAAATTCTAGATATATCCATTGATGTAGATCCTACATAAGTTAGTTGAGGATTATGTGTTGAAATGTGATGCTTATGGGGTTGGGCATGGTGTTGTGAATGCGCAAGGAGATTGAGTTTTGGTTTGTGATTCTCAGCAGTTGATGACTCATGATTGGAACTACACTATTCATGAATATGATTTCAAACCAATGGTTGATTCATTAATGTCTTGGAATCATTATCTATTAAATTAAATCATATATATATATGGACCATAAGAGATTAAAGTGTATATTTTCACTATGAGATTTGAATCTTTAGCTTCAGAGATGGGTTGAGTATATGTAGCTAGTTGACATTGAGCTAGAATATTCACTCAAAAAGGGGAATAAAATTTCTAATTATTTAATATGAAAAAATCAGACTCAGGTAGTTCATGAGTCTAGCTTGGTGGAAGATTATGTCTTTTCTACATGAGATTCATGTTGCGGCTTAGAAGAATCAGATTTATATAACTCTTGCATCAGTTTCTATGGATTATAAACTTTTGAGCTATATTAGAGATAAATAGTATGGGGATGTAGAGCGTCTGTCGTTGAGGTACATACTTAAACGTGTGGATCACCATTAGATTAGAGAATCTATGAAAATGAGATCATCTATATCATGAATCGTGTTGTTGTGCTTACAAAAATATGAGAGGGGTTGATAAATGATGTTCTTGAATTAAATTTGGTTATACATCCATGTGTAACCAAAATTTACGATGACCGTAAATGATTGTTTTGGTGGCCTAGAATTAATATGGAGTTAGTAGAGTTTCATGCTTAATGCTACACCAATCAGTAGGTGAAGGAAAAGTATTAATGAGTCGGTGGTTTTCTACATCTTTATCCCATTATAGAGTAGATGTGTGAAAATGTGACTATGGAATTATTCATTGGTCACCCATTGATGCATCAAATGAATGAATATATTTGGGTAACTTCTTGTTTGACTGAGAATATTTAGACAATTATTTCATATTCGAGAGACATTCTCAATGGTGTAGCTAGTTGAAATTTATGTTTAGGTGATAGTCCATTTACATGGGGTTCTACCAACTAATATTTTAGATCATGAATCATGTTTACATCACACTTCTTGTAAGGTTACAAAAGGTTCTTGTTACATAGGTTATTTTGAGTATGAAATTCCCCACATAGAAATATTTCATTTTAGAGCATACTATACAGATGCTTGTGTATATGATGAGGGAATGTGTCATATATTTCAACGGGTCTTAGAAAAAGAACTTATCCTGGGTTGTTTTTTCCTAAAAAAATAGATATCACAAAAATATACGTACAAAAAAATATGAATATCATTATGGTAGTACATGTAGATCACCTCTACACTGGATGAAGGTATGTGAGTAATTGTTTTTGGGATAGAGTGTCATGCTATTGACATTATATAAAGTTCATCATATTCCGAAACATATGGCTATGACCCTGAGTAGGAAAAATTCATATATTAATTGAAATCGATGATCCCTATTGTTTACATAGGGTGATGGTGTAATATATTGAGTGTCTCTTTTGTTGGGTAACCATAAGATATAGAGATATGGCATGTTTTCACCCATGTTTAATAGACCATTTGAGTCCAACATTCCCTTCCTCTGTATCCTAAGGTTTTCCAATATAAGAGAAACCCAAAAGATTACTATGTCACCCTATATAAACAATAGATGTCACCGATGACTATTAAAATATGAAATTTTCCTACTTCGATTCACAACCACATCTTTCCAAATATGTTGTACCTTCTCTGACATCAACTGCACGACACTCGGTCCTAAATACTATTACTCACCTACCCCTATCTAGTGTAGAGGTGAACTGCATAGACAAACATAAAAAAGAATCATAGTGTGTACTTAATATATTTTCTTTATTTCTATTTTGGTAGTTGAAACCAACCAAATATAGGTTCTTTTTTTATTTCCCACTGATGTATAAGATACATTCCTAATCTTGTACAAAAGAACCTCTAGAGATCTTTCTAGCTACCCATCATTATATGAGTGGAATTTCATACTCAAAAGAACCTGTGTATCAAGAACCTTTTTTTATCCCTTCCAGAAGCATAAATTCAACATTTTTCATGGTCAAAAAAATATTTTGTGGAACCCCATCTAGATAAAATATCTCTTGAAAAACAAAACAACTAGTTGGTCTATTGAGAAAAGTAACTTATATATGTAATGAATGTCATACTTTTCTCAGTTTTTCAAAAAAACCTAATATATTAATTTTTATGATTCATCGTTGGGTGACCAACCACAAAATAAAAGGTCACCTTGGCCCCACTTCTACTCTAGAATAGGAAATATATATAGTAGCTCTCTGACACATTAATGATCTTCCTTCAACTACTGATAGGTCTAGCATCATGAATCCAATTGTTCTATCTCTATTTTAATTCATGGCCACAAAAACTATCATTTAATGTCATCATAAATTTTGGTCACACTGGGATGTACCTCTAAATTTGAGGCATGAGATTAATAAATAAACGCATATCATATTATTGTATGCATGACAACGAGATTCATGACATATATGATCTCATTTTCATTGATCCTATATTCAAAAGGTGGTCCCCACATTCATGGATTTCCTTCATCTCAAAAAATCTATATCCTCACACAACCTACCACTAATTTGGATAAAAAAATATAGTGTCCATTAAAAAATCTTCAAGATTCATATGATTCAGATTCTCCTTAACCACAACATGGTTCTCATCTAGTAAAGACATAATCTTCCACAATGAACTAGACTGAAGAACATTCTGAGTCTCAGTTTTCCATCTTTAACTATTAGAAAATTTATTCCACTTTTTGAGTGTATATTACAGCTCAATGTCAAATGACTACATATACTCAGCCCATCTCTACAGCTAATGATTCAAATCCCACAGCAAAAAAATATACTCTAATAACTTGTGATGATTCTTCTGGTTTTTCTTATTCAATTCCAACAACTCAATTTGGTCTATTCAATATGTATTCTTTGAAATAGTTGTTGCACCATGAATGATTTCTACTGGGAACTCAATGATTTGTTAGCGTACAACTCGAAAACACATAATACAATACATCCAAAAAATATTGGAAAAATTATAATATCATTAATGACGAGATTCTCCCAAAAATTATGAGGCAACAAACCATTTTTTATATTAATTAGGTCCCATAAAATCAGTGCGACTTCTAGCATGATTTCATATTTACCATCACACTGATAGATGGTCATTAGTTGGTCCGAAAAATCAAATATAATATACATTCATTATTAATTTATGTGGGATTCATATAAGCATATCCAATGTATGCATAAGGTAATAGAAAATTCATCTATAATGATAATAAAAAACATTATAGGATAAACATTTCAATGGACATAAACTAAAGAATAACCATACACTAGTGATGCGGTCATAGTAATATTTTCACTGAAAATTAAACATTTATTTGTTTAAATTACAAAATATCATTACATTAATCTCTTATGGATAAATATAAATTCATATAACTACCATAAAATAGATACATCAATATTTGAGCATATCTGATACAAACTAAATTTGTTATTTTATATTTTCATTTCCTTACTATAACCAAATTAGTTAGCCTGACCATCATCCATCATTAATCTGAGTGAACAATCACAAAAGATATTTATTGTTATGTATAAATGATGAATTATTATTTACGATCTATGAAACATTACTTTTATCCTATAAAATTCATTATCCTCATCGATTAAAATATTTATTTACGGTTAATAAAGATATTGTAAATTAATAAAATCTCCATCAAGAGTTAAAAATTTGATGTGTACAAAAGCATGTTATATTGAAAAATTATTTGATTGAATAAAATGAAAATTCCCACTTTTTAGTGTTATTACCTCTAGGTAAAACTGTTATTGAGATAAATCCACTTATTTTATCTAGATAGGGATGTGATTTTTATGAGACCACTCACTTTATCCGTCACCAAAATTCCATGATAATATTATATAATTTTCCTACTCATTATACAATTACATATAAATATCATGATACATATACCTATAGACCTCAATAAGTTTTAACTAATCAATTTTCAATGGAATAACTAAAACATGATTAAATAATAACTATAACTTCATAGGTTTTCAATCATAGATATTATATCTTATTCAAATAATATTAAATATAATTCACAACTACATTCCCCAAGATTGTAAAGGTTTAGATTATATTGATACTATATAAACTATATTATTATTCTAGTAAATATCTTAAATAACTCTAAGAAAAAATTTCCCATATAGTATACTTAATATACATACACTATGTATAACATTTCATCATAACATTGGGAAATGGACATAGTATAGTGTCATCACAAATGCTCTTTATGGGTAATCTTGGGAAATATATAATAGCAAGATAATATAATAATGAAATCATAAAAATATCAATTTTAAACCACAAATTGTGTATCATAGATCATGAACATGATCCATGTAATAAATCAAGGAAGCTCAAAAGACATGAATCATAATGTGATAAGATCCATGATTTTTGAATAGATAATATTGGAATAATTCATATATTTTTTGGAAGAATCATAAGAATATAAAATTTTATATCAAGGATACCCACTATGTCATTTATAAAAAGTTATTCTTGTGATAAACACTCACTTATTTTTATTGTGGTTCGGTTAACCTCCCATTTTTCTACTTTTGGGATTGTGACAACCTCATGCATACCATATTTCAAGCATGGGATAACCTCTTGTGTACCCTCTTATAACTAATTTTACTCTAATTATTACCCAGTAAATTGGTAAGAGATATATGTACAAAATGATAAAAAATTCATCCATTTATATGACAGAATATCATTAAAAAATTTCATATAATTGCGTATTGAATGGAAATTGTGTCATAATAATCTAATCAATTAATCATAGTATAACCCATTAAAATGTAATATGTTTCAAAAACATATCAACATAATATTCATCAAAAATATATACTAATAATAATGATGTTAATAATGATTCATATATTTTAATCAAAAATAATAAAAAACAGTTTTTTTTAATTTATGAATAAAAATTCCATAAAACAATTACTAAAAATTTATTAATGAAAAATACCAATCCCATTTTGAAAACACATTTTAAATGTATCCATGTTTTCTGAATTTTATTGAAAATTTAATATGTGAAAATAAACATGGAATATTTTAATGTAATCAATGTGTAATTGAGTTTTCATTATGATGTAACATATTGTTCAGTCTAAAATAAGTGAAAATGAATATTCCTTTCACTTTTTGGTAAAAAGTAAAAAGAGGTTTATTTGAAAAAATGATAAAAAGATTCATTTTAAATTATTTTATATATATTAATACATGGTTAAAAATATATGTAAAAATAATTTGTGAATTTTAGAGGATTTCCTTTAACCTTTTTTTGGAAAATAAGGACATGGAAAAAAAATCATTTTTCAAAGGGAAAAATAATGTCATCTTTTTTAAAAAATTATTTTAAAATCATAAGAAAATAAATTGAGAAAAATGAAATGAAAACAATTATTCTATTTAAATAACCATAAAATAATAAAATCTATGTTATCATTGAGATATATGTCGAAATATTTTGTCGTTGGTATTATAATCATTAACAATATCAATAAACAAATATATTGTTACATCAATCACATACCATTATGGTAACATATGAATCATAATCCCCATGAATGAATGGACCATATATATATGTTTATATACAAAAAAACAAAAATTAATAATATAAAAAACCTCAATAGTAAATATATACAGTAAACAAAAAAATGAAAAGTTTAATATATCATGTGTCACCTAAAAGTAAAAGTCAGTTGAAAATTCCTTACCATAGTGGTATCTTTTATATCATATGAAAAAATAAATAATAACATATAATTAAAAATTACATATCACTAAAATATTTATTTCCATGATATTAAATTTCATATGGGAATTATATACACCACACAAAACAATTGAGTGGTGAATATGGCATATGTCTCCAAAAAATATAAGATATAATATAAATCGATTAACTTATGTGTGGAAATCCTTCGTACACATTCCAATATCCTATATAATAAATATATATTTTGTATTAATCAATTATATAACCATAATTATATTTTTCAGACCATATATATGACATATTTATGACCATTTATTAAAAATTAATTAATATTTCATTATTAAATTAACATTCCTAGTGATAAAAAATTCATTTTTCATGTCTATATCAGTTTTTTATTTTCAGGCCTATAACATTGAAGGAATAATTTTTTTCGACACAAAAAGAACTTTTTTAAAAATTATTGTCAAAAAAATGAGTTTCAAATGTTTTTTAAATAAGAACATTCTGTTTTTTAGTTTTATGATTATACCAGAATTGAAAAAAAAAATGTTTAATCATAGATAAATGTGTTAAATATTTACTCAAACACTTTGGTGTTTAAAATTAATCAAATTTAATTACACTGGTGCACACTTATAACAACATTTATCGTTATTAAACTATTAAATATGTAGAAAAAACAAATTATAGATCTAGTTTTAGAAGATCACAATATCATATAGTATGTTCAGCAGATATTATGTTTATTTTTACTTGTCTTTGATGAAATAATAAAAAAACACATTTAAAATTTATAAAATGTGTTTTTACATACCTTAAAAGTACAATATAATTTATATTATTCAACTCACATAGAAATCATTTTGTTCTAAAAAGTCAATCAATTTATAGGATTAGAGAGTACGTTTTATATATATAATCTACATCAAGAACATATAAATTCTAAATAGAGGATCTTTTCTCATGAACTATTAATAAAAAATATTATTTTATCCCTTTACACTCTTGAAGTAGAATATATAACAACCAGAAGCTTTTTTTTCTGAATGTGTTGTGGATGGAATACATAATAATGGATTTTATTTTGAGTTTTAACTGAACACCAATTTTTAATGTTAATAATATTTTAATTTATTTATCATGAAACATAAAAATTCACTCACAATAACAACACATTGATATAAAAATTATTTTTTTGGGATCAGAGAAAGAAGGGAGATACATTTATTGATTTATCAAAATATAAAATCTGCATGAGGATATTTTTAACAAACCTGTTGCATATAATATTCTATGTTATTTAGTATAAGTAATGAATGATCAAACTATACTTTTTTATCAATAAACATCATTTTTATGATATCAAATAATTTTTATGACTGCATTAGTGAAAAAAATAAACATTACAATCTTTTTTATTTTTTATTTTTTTATTTTTTCAACTACATTAATTTTATATTACTCTTACTGTATTTATTTTTGTAAAATATTTAAAACTTTTTGTATTGATTTTCCAAGAACCATAATTGAAATAAAATTATCATTCTTTATTTTATTATCTTATCTTAATGATGGTTTTATATTTTCATAAATATATTTTATTATTATAATGGAATCATTATTTATTATAGTTGGAGATAATCAAAATTCATGATTTATTTTAATTAATTTTTGAATTGTGGAATCATTATTATTTCATAAAAAGGTAAACATTTTATTTCCCATTATGATAAAATTTATATTAAATTATTAAATGAATTTTATGACATGTATTTTTACCGTTATTTACATTTATGTTTTAGAGGTCCACTCATACAACAATAAATAACATATTGGATGAAAAAAATATTAAATGTCTTTATATGGTGTATAATCCCAAGTTTATATGTCATTGATATTTCATGTCTTCCCTTTTATATTCTATAATTTATTCCAAAAGATTTCAGTATACATGATTTTATCTGACAATACTCAAAAGTCTATAGATTTAGCCTAATGTTTTCCATCTCCAATAAATAAGAGAATCATATGTTGTCGTAACACTCTCTTTGATCACTATCAAATAAAGTGATTTTCATGTTTATATAATATTGAATTAGGTCATATTTTTCGTATATATTGAGGATTAGATACATAATATTGTATTATAATGTAATTATCATCCATAAATCATTTCTTCTAATATCATATCAAATAGATAATAATGATAAAAATAGAATTGATACGAAAAATTTGATTACATAAAAATGTTAAATTGAATTTCATGTATACCTAATGTTATTTAGATGATCCAAAAATTAAAATATTGGTATACAATTATCAAGTATAATTTAATATAATCTTTTTAAATATTTTTACCATTAGTAATTTCTTTTAAAAAACAACTAACTGGGATAAATCTATGAATAATTAATTCTTATCACTTTTTGTATTTTTTTTTTGATCAATTTTTTCAAATGTATAGTAATTTATTTAATGATGTATGTTTAATTTTTTTCAATTTAATGGAGGATAAATTACCACCCATGAATATTATATAAACATTTAGTTTTTATTTTTATTCCATCTTGTCATGTTTTCATGTAATTATATTGTTTAAAAATAACATCACTTTTTTGAGTCAATGATAATTAATTTATTAATTTTAGAAATTATTATACACATTTTATAAAAAATATCTATTTTTTGTATTCTTAACTTTTTATGAATTTTAGAAATGAATGTCCAATAACTGTAATACTACTTAATTAAAATTATTAACTAAAAAAGACATTAAAATATTCATGATATAATACATCCATTATATTTAAAATTAATATAGTTGTACTAATTATACTCATTAATATTTGAAAATTATTTTGATCTCATTATTAATTTAGTAGAATACTTCTAATTTAGTAACAATAATATCTATGTTTTATTGAATCAAACCATCGATGTTTGTTAGGAAATTACCTAAAAATTAATCTCCACATCTTGCATTTTTGATATATAGAACCAAATTAAAAAATTTGAATATTTCTATTTTTTAAAATAATTTCAATTTATTATTTTTTGGTAAACATCTGATCATTATTATTTTTCTTTCATTGTTGTTTTCTTAAGAGATTCCATAGTAATGATCACATTATAAATCTATTTCTAATTTTTATTTTATGTGTTCTTTTTCTATTCTCATGTGATCAATGAATTATAGGTATAAGAATATAGAATAAACATCAATGATTTGGATTGAGGTATTAGGTGTACTAAATGGAAAATATCATTTAATTTTTGTGTGTGCAGGTGAGTAGGTAGAAATAATTTTTTCAAGTGCATCTGTGTATTGCAAGAAGAACATGAAATTGGTTTAAAATCTTTGTTTCTTTATAGATAATTTAAAATCAAGTATACATTGTATCCCATCTTAAGACCCACCATACATACTATATTAAATGATTAATTTTAAAAATATCAATTTAAGGGAGTGAATTTTTTTAATCTAGTAATCCATATTTTGTTTTAGAATTTCTATTATATTCATTTTTAAACTACTTCTGTGTTAACAATTTCAATTGAAAAAGTTAAATTACTAGTCACATTATTTCAATTGTTCTTAATATAATTCATAAACATTATAATTCTTCATTAAAATTAAGTTCAAAATAATAAATTTTTTACTTTAAACAAAGATATAAAAGAAAATGTGGATAATAGATGAAGGTAAGACAATTATGGGATAAAAATATTATGTATTTAAAAAATATAAATCATTCCACATTTGTATTTTTTATTCACCGTTCCGTGGAATAATATTTTGTTTTATTAATCTTAATTGTCTACATCAAAGTATACTCTTGATATCATTGTCTTATACCATTTCATAAAATACATATGAATTAATTTTAATGAATTTATTGATTTGTAATGGTGATGATGTGCAATTCTCTTATAGATGGTCTAAAATTATCATTTTTTAATCTATTATTTTTAGTATGATATAGAATTCCCATGATGATGATATGGCTTTTTTATACGGTTAATTTTCAATTTTCATTTAAATGAAATGTACTTGTCATGGATATAACATTTCTTTGACATATCAATGATTTTGGATAAAAATTTGGTAATATTTAAGGCTAAAAAGAAACAATTATTATGTTTTGACTATTAAATGCCTTATGATTCATTTATAAGTCATAAATTATAATTTATATACTATATTATCACATTATAGAGAAGTTTAAATTAATTTTTAGTATAAATTTAAATCATTCCATAATAATGAGATATTTTTAATGTATATATGAGAATGTTTTTTCATTAATGATCATTATGATTAAAAAAATTGAATTTTGTAATGTGAGATAAACACTTTTAAAAAATATTGGTTATCTACCCTACTTTATCACGCAATTATCTTGTTCTATGACAGAATTTTCATATAGGTGGTATGTTAACAGTACAATAAAAACCTTAATATTTGGTTAATATTGTAAATTATGGAACTATGGTATATCTTTCATCATATATAACAATTTATTTTAATTTAGATCTTTGTTGATGTGTCACATCTCTACCTACAAGTGTTTTAAGGGAGACTAGTGGGAAGTCATCATGTTACAAATCTAAAATCTACACACAAGTATATGTACTTAATACAATGGTTTTGGGAAAAAAAATTTTGAGATATATTTGTATGGTTATATTTTTACAATAATTACATAACCTTCAATAATTATTAATATAGTAGATAAATTAGGTTGAGTTCATATTTTCTTAGTGGCCCCCATATGAACTTTTTACATGATGGAACTATTAATATTTTGTTTTTAAGAGGTGAATGTAATATTTATTTTATTAATATCTCAATAGTTTTATTTTTTTGTAATATTAAATTGTTAGAAATAAAATAAACAATGAATTATTATATTGAAATTTTCTGAAATATGTTATTGGGTTAGTTTACTCATTTTTTCCTAATTATATATATTCCATTATTATTATGTGGTGGTGAAATAATTTACCTTGTTTAACAAAAGTGTAGTTTTTAGCTCCCTTGTATTTAATAATTTATGATTACCATATTGTTTTCTCAAACATTAGCATCTGTAGGTGGGAGGTGTTTCAGAACAAAAATAGCATATTTTCGTCTATTTCAATATATGTTCAAATAAACTAATTAGTTTTGAAGAATATTTTTATTTCATAATATATATTTAGTTTGGATTTTTTTATTTTTCATACATTTTATATGATTTTTATCCAAATTAATAAAATATATATGAATAAAATTTATTATTGGATTTCATTTAATGATATTTCAATATTATATTTAGTTGACTTAAGAATAATTTTTTTCTAGTTAGTTGGTGAAAGGTTTTCTATAATGATAATTCCTCCCATTGTATATATGTATACCTTAAAACTTGAATCTATCCGTTTCATCATATGTGGAATGAGGTGGATATAACTTTTCTATATATTCATCTTTGTAAAAATGTGCTATATATATATATATATCTTTTTGTGATGTAGATTAGTGATTTTAATTAAGATATGATTTCATTTTAGAAATATATATATACCTAAGAAAAAATTAATAATAATAATAATATTACTATTATAATTCTTTTTTTAGAATGGTAAACATGTTGAATAACAATATATTTTTAGATTATGTATTCTAGGGTAGATGATTGAATATGATATTTGTAATAGGATTGATAGTCATAGAATTTTATATAGATTGATTTTCATTATAAAATCCCTAATAGTGGTATGTGATATTGTATTTCAAGGTTCAATAAATAATTTATTTTAGGATAATGAAAAATGGATGAAGTAGTGAATTATAAAAAATGAAAAAATTCATAGATTACATATATTTTCAAGATATAGATAATATACATATTATGTAATTACCCAAGTTGAGATTATTTACTAATGAATTTTATTTGGATTTATTCACTGGTTATAATAGGGATGTGTATTCTTATAGGAAAGGGATGAGGTGAATTTCTAGATTACAATGGAAAAAAGCATATTATTTATTGTTTGGGTATTTCAGTGATGAATAAATTTCTTATTATTTTCATCCTATTAAACTATAATCAGAGTTAGATCAAACTTTATCCAATTACATGGTTTTATTATAGTCATTGTGAAACCTATTATCAAAGTAATATTGGATGACCATATTCTAGATACTCCACAATAATCATGGGATTCTTGTATTCCTTTACATGAATATGGTATGACATAATAAAATACCTATAAGATTAACTTTACAACATTGAGATGTCATATTCCTAAATGATATTAAGTTGATGGGAAGTGTGTATTGGCGTTCCTTAAATTCTATGTTTTTATGATTACTTTTTATATCACCATATATATAATTCTTTTTTTGTTTATTTATATGTGTTAATATATGTTTATTTTGGAGTTTATCATGGAATGAATTCAATTATCATGATCTTATAATTTAGTCACATGATATCTACTAAGAGTATCCCATATTCAGGCATGAGTGTTCTATAGAATGGATTTGCTATAAATAATATATTAAAACACATACTTAAATATGTGAATTTCAT
Source organism: Viscum album (assembly GCA_963277665.1). Taxonomy (NCBI): domain Eukaryota; kingdom Viridiplantae; phylum Streptophyta; class Magnoliopsida; order Santalales; family Viscaceae; genus Viscum; species Viscum album. The sequence continues at coordinate 1,776,956,212 of OY728165.1, read as the reverse complement.
AATTATACAGATTTGGGAGAGAAATTATTATTAATTTCTATTAATGATAATATGGTCCTATGATGGACAGGAAGGAAAATTCATTTTTATTAACTTATTTAACCATATATGTTAAAATTTACATCTTTTATAGCAATTGTTTATTGAATTATTTTACATTCTAGTGTTACCTAACAAACAAGGTTTTTTCTTGGTTTGTTTTTTTTGTTTTTCAACCTATATTCCATTTGGTTGTTTAAGTTATTTCATTAAAATTTAATTATGTACTTTTTTATTAACAATAGTTTTCCTAATATATAAGAACTTTTATACCCTTAGTGATAGCTACCACTACATGCACAATTGGAAATGAGATTTATAAATAACTTTTAATCTCTTTGTTAACCCGAGAGGATCCTTTGTAGGGATTATTAATGAAAAATTATATAATAATTAAATTTTTATGGATTTTGGGTTAATAATTGTTGAAAAATACATTATTTTGTATGTTCAAACTATAATAAAAATATTTTAAGCGAATTGTTATATGGAAACCCTTCATGGATGGAACAAGAACAATTAATTGTAAGAAGTGATTATGTTTTCAAATGGTTCCATATTCTGGATATGTATATTTATTATAAGATATTTTTATCATGATAGGAATTTTTGTATAATAAATTTAATATTCATGGATATTTTGTATGATTAATATATTTAAATTATTACAATGAATAGAATTATTAGTAGTGTAAAAATGTTTATATATCAATTGGATATGATTTTTTTATTTTGTGTAGTAGATATTTCATCAATATTAATCTTAATAGAATAATATTTATATGGTGTATGATAAGAGAAAATAAAATATATTTTAGAATATTTGTGATATATAACAATATTTAGTCAAAATTTTATACTATTGCCAGTAGTATAATGTATTTATGTAAGAAATATCTTTTTCTAATCTAGAAGATAATAATGGAATACAATATGTGTATATTTTCTGTTCATTTATCTAGGAAAATGATAATCACTATATATTGACTCCTATTAGATTGTTATTTTGGTTCACAAGAAGTGGTAAAATTAGTACATGGGAGGTCAGAATGTTTATGAATTCGAAGGGAGTCAATATGGGGATGTGTTCTTGGATAGATTTCTATTATTGTCTCTTAGAATAAATCATCTTTGAGAGTTACAAAAAATAATTATTTTGAAGTTTTAGTGTATAATAATTTGGTATCTAATTTTTTAATTTTCAACATGATACACAATATTTTATATTATATAATTAATTAATGGAATTTAATTCTCAAATATTCTGTTGGATATATGAATACTTATAGTTTTCCTTTTACTATGAACACTTATTAATGTTTTTGAAAATCATATTGAAATATAAATGGTTTTACCACTGAATGATTCTATTAGAAAGGGATGAAATCAATATATTCCATTTATTGATTATATGGAGTTTATAAATAACTTTTTTGGGTCAATTTAATTAAAAATATATATTTAGTTATGTATTGTAAACATCATCTTGATTTACATTTTATGAATGTTTCCATCCCTTTTTTTAAAATTCAATCATAATATGTCATCATTATAGTGTTTGTTCATATTATAGTTTTTATTCACATAAAATATTTATTATTAGTGAGGAATATAATATTACAATGAAAAAAAAAGTTACAATTACTTGTGACATTAATGAAATATTCTTACTTGATTATACAAAAGATAGTAGGACTAATGACGATTTTTACCAATGATATAGGGTTGTGCATGAGGAGGTTAGTGTAAGGATATTACCCCTCTGTAAGATTCATAATTAGATTATGATTGAGGTTTTGGAAGATATCATGGGGTTATTTAAGTGGATATAGAGATGGATATCATTATATGATTGAGATTCCAACCCTAAAGTAACTAGAAGTCCTATGAGATACTATTTACCTTTATTCTACATTGGTTTATGTACTAAAATATATTTAGGAATGTAATTCTTATAGGGTGTTGTGACTAATGTTATTGGGACTCCCCAGAACATTGGATTTAAATATCTCAATAAAAAATCAATTTATGATGCATAACTTTTTTTAGGAGTGAAACTGGAGTTGAGGAAATAATATCAGTTATTGAATTACATTTTATAGCAGGTGAAACTATTTGATGTTCTTATTTCATTAGATTAGCTGATGACATTCCATTTTTATATTTATCTCTATGAATGAAGAATATATTTTCATTTACATGGAGTGTGAGAATATGTTTTTTTATTAAATATAATCCTCATATGGATCATTAATTGGTGGAATTTATCACATCATAACATTCTCGGTTGATTTTTTTATAAATAATTCTTCAATTAATAAGTTTTTATGATTTTTTAAAGAGTTTGTTTATGTTTCCCATGACGTTTTTATTACCTTACATATCCATATTTATATCAAATTATAAATATAATTATATTTTGGTGTTTCATTTATCTCCACATATGCATATATAATATTAGTTATAACGATTTGATATTTGTGAGCTAAAACTGATAATATACAATAAATGTGTTTCATTTAGTAATTTGTGAAAAAATTTGGAGATAAAGGGGTTTTTTTCATGATTGGGATTCATATATGAATGTTCTGTAAAATTTATCAAAATATAAAGTCATTGATGTGGAAAATAGATACCCGTTTCTAAATAATCATTACCAATTTGAACATTTAATGGGAGATAGATTGTTTTCAAACATAGATTTGGGATCATAGTATAACAATGTGAATTTATAAGTAGAAGTAATATTTAATATTCTGTTAAAATAAAAATATTATTTTTTAATTTTTTTCATTCAATGATAAACACCAACTATATAAAATATAAATACATTTGATATTATATTTTCATGTAGATAGTTTTTTTCTTATGGTTTGATATGGTATTTATCGATTTAATATTAATATAGTAATTTTTAAAATATCCTAAGATATATGTGGGACTTTATTATAATTATATTCATGGATGTAGTACAAATAGAATTTTTTAAACTTGATATATTCATTTTATAGTGTATATATACACATAATTTGTAATTAATATTGATCTGTTAAATAATTTGGTAGTTATTTTAGAGAAACTAACTCTTTACATATAGAGGTGTATTGTTATCATATTATAGTTTGTGATGATAGATATTTTCCCAAATTTTCCAAAATTTAATTCATCAAACAAAATAAAACATGAAATATATTTATTTCATATATATAAATAAATTTCAGATATATATTATGTGTCTTTAGTAAAATCTATTTTATAGAATTTTAATTTTGTTACCTAAACAGTTCTTTCATAGGAAAAAGACTCTGACCATTTATTATATATAAATAAAAACAAAAGTAAATAAATAAAAAGACATAGTGGGATAACTCGCCCATATCCCAATTACATGTCCAAATGAAATGAGTCAACAACAGTTCATAATAATTATACCCCTCACCATACCCATAACATGGTTCTTCCTCTATGTCATCTGATTCCCACTCTAATGTCATACCATATTGTTCAAAGAGTTTTTCATACTTGTTCCAGAGATTTAATTCCAAAAATTAGAGATACTCTAAGAATAATTTATTGTCAACCCATCCCATTTTATGATCATGGGTATCCCCTCAATCCCTCTAGGAGGAGGACACAGTGGAAACCAGTTTTAACATATAGTAATAATCATTCATGGGTGATCTATTTTTTGGATTAGACATATCCCCTTCACTCTAAGACATATTATTCATTATAACTTGTATGATGTCACTATAATAAGATATGATAGTGGAATCATGTTCCTTATCACTACCATTGATTCCTTCCGATTTTTTTGTGGTTCTCATAATGACTGGATTTTTGAAACAATCAACTTTCCTCCCCCAGGCACCGCCTGAAGCAACCAGATCCCCTCCTCCCATCATCTGGTTTTTCCTGTTCTGGTAAATTTTGGTTATACAATGAGAGTTTCCACGACCAACACAAGACTCCTTCTCCATTTCCTCGTCCACAAATCCTTCTTTATTTGTGGAAGTGGCATGAGAAACAACACTGTCGATCTCTTAGGGACTGTCCATCACCGGTGGTATCAGATCATGATCCAGACTTCCAAACTGGTTGTAAGTCATAACTCCACCAGATCTATGAGTACCCATGTTCATATCATCATCTTCACAATATTCAATTGACAATGGTTCCATAGATAAAGGATCCAACAATACATGGAATGCACTAATAATACCCTCCACTGCAGACATGGACACAACAACAAGATCACACTTTAGTCTATTAAAATCATGATAAACTATTGGATTTAGAGGTTCCCTCACCACCCTTATACAACCTCCAATACTCATCAATGTAGTGAGAAGAGAGTGCCTCATCTCCTTCTCTATATTTTCATCATGTTTATATTCAACCATTGCAACTTTAGTGTGAGATGATTCCAATTAGGATCCCTCCCCATATTATCTTCCAAAATTTTTACAAATAGTGGATTCCACAGGGGAATATGATACCCCATTTGTGATTACACATTCATACAGAAATGCTCTAAGGATATCCTTCACTGCCACTTGAGCTGACCTCTCGGCATAACGACACCCATTACCATCACCATTATGACTTTCCATAACCGATGAGACTACAGTCATCCTTTTGTTGTGGAAAACTACCCCTAGGTTCCCAAAATAGGTAGAGATCAAACAGAATTGCATCTATGATTCAAAGGATAAATATTGTATCGAGAGGATCTCCTTCCCATCAGCTATCGAGACACCACACATTAGAGACCTTGTAATGTCAATCTTGACACTGTTTTTCGGACAAATCAGGTGCAATATAGTCTCAGTTCATTGATTAGAGCATTTATATGGATAAATCATGTTTCTATTGGCACAAAGAACAGTCATATTTTTAAAAGAAAGAGTTAGGATGAGGAGACTTAACCTTCTTAAAATCAAAGAAGGTTGACGTTGTATATGGATGTTGAAAGTCTATCTATATATTTAAAAACGAAAAACCAAACAGTCGAGGATCCCATGGATAAGCGTTAATCATATTTTCCATTGATCCAAAATAAACCATTATATTTCTCTGATCAAGTAATCCAATGACCGCATGCTCATGATGCTCTCAAGATTTAGAGACAAAATGGGAAAACTATTCCACCGAAGGTTGACAAGGATGAAAATGAGCCACCAAGGTGTACTTGAAATGATCCACAGAGCTATTGACTCTTTCCAGAAATAGATATAGTTGGGGAACCTCTTGAAATAGATCTTGAACATTCTGGGAATTAGAAATTTTTAAAAAAGTCGAGGAGAGTATGGGTACGAAAAAGGGGCGCCACTCCCATGTGGCGGCGTTCGAGAGACTCCCCCCTTTGATCGGAAGGGGGATCAAGTTCCAAGGGTATATAAGTAACATTGGTTAAGGTTACATATATTATATCATATTTTATTTATAATTTAATTAATATTTTATAAATTAATAGTTCATATAAACTATGTTGAAATAATTAACGGTTCATATTTTTGAATGGGTTTCTTTTTTATTTTCATAGAATATAAATACAGCCTCGAGGTTTATTTCAAATATGCTTGTATATTCACATCATAATAACGAATGAATGTTTTTATAAATTATATCAATCAACATTTCATAAGTTATATAGTATATAAAATTTTAACATTCAATGAATAAGAAGTTTTAATATCCCTTATTGAAAAAATTAGTTGATGAACATGTATCTATGTACGTAATATGAAAACAAGCGATATTTTAACATCTAGCATGAATAGGTTGGTTTCATCCCCTAAATGTTCTATAGAGGAATGGTGAGGATATTTTCATGTATTATATGATTTTATTGACACTTTTAATCATAGATTATGGTGATATATTAGTCATCATTGAATAGAGTATTATTTTATCACATTTATTCTCAATCACGGAATAATACATAGTTGGAAACATTAGTGAGACATTACATAGATAAGGTGGTTATGTTAACTAAATTACATGGATGATAATTTTCAATCATGATCCATGATTAAAATAATTAATGTGGATGTTATTTTACTATACTAGTGCTCTTTTATGTTACTAGTTACATTATTTTATAGATTCAATAATGGTCATACCGAGAGAAGGATTAAAACCCTATATAAATAATTGAGATCCCACAATAAAAATTTCAATTAAATCAATGATAAATAAATGATAATTGTTTCTGTTCTCTAATATAAATAATGAAAAATAATTTTTTGGATGGATCCATTTGAACTATTTTATATATTATCATAAAAATCACCATTGTTTTTAGATTTTGTTTGAGGAATGGTTATTATTAGAAAATGTATCAAATAAGAAATGTTAGATAAAGTTAAAATTACATAACATCAGATAAAAGTGAAAATTTTGTGTACAATTAATATTTTTATTGGAGAATGATACCCCTATATTTTGATTTTTTAATCATTTATTCTTGAATATTTTAATTTATCACTCAATGTTGATAAAAAATCATAATGCATTTTGAAATCATTCAGGGTGATAAGTGAATTAGGTTTTATAATGAAATAATATTCATTTTAACTTATTATAGAAAATATTTATGAATGTTTAAATATTATATATTTATTTATCACATCATAAAATTATAATGTGATTTATTTTGGAAATTGTGATCTAAAATTGGTTGATACATTTATCTAATTTCCTACAGTTATCCAAGATCAATAAAACATTTTTTTATAATGAATACATTATTTTTTTGAGTTTGGTGGAATGATTTTTATTTATAGTATTATATACATGAAAAAGATCATAATTGGATATTTATTATCATAAGTTATTTTTCAAATTTATTTTTAATATACATAGATTATTTTACATATATTAGATATTGTAATTCATTAATTTAATACTTAAATGTTAGGATATTAAATTATAGGGAATAAATGGATTCATAGATTATATATTATCAAAATATAAACCTTATTAGGTCATGATAATTAATAAATTTTATTTATTTTTTTAATATTTATTTATCTATGATATTTTCAACGGTGAAAATTTTAATGGTGTATTAAATGGCATGAACTACAATTATAGTTCATCGAATTTGTAAATTTTTTAACTATTTTATATACCATTTTCTGGAATAGTGTAGAATGAATTCATTATTGACATTACAAGTAAATTTTTATTAAACCATTGGTTAATAATGGATGGTTTTCATTATGGTGTATGTTTTGATAGAATGTATTTTGTTTTTGGATGTATGTATTAGTTTATAGTGGTTATTATAATATCCGAACATAGGATCCACACAATGGTTTCTCGATCTAGTTCACTATGCGACCTCAAGTGCAACTCTCTGTAAGCCAAAGGACACTGACTAGTAGCGAGGTTCTAATATCAGTCATGGGGAGACTATTCCCTTTTTATAGATAAATACATAAACAGAAATAAATAAACAGATAACAAAATCATGATATATCATGACCATAAATAGAATAGTATGATGTTAACATGATAGATAAACTAATATTGAAATAGGATGATTAAAAATAAACATGTCATGATAATATACAGTTCATGTGTCACAATAAAAACTCAAAAATAATGTCATTACTGACCCCCAAATGTGTCCCAAACAATGTCTAGTTCCCTAATCTATAAACCATCCTTACTTATCAATTTAACACAATTTCTTTTACCTTACAATTTCTTGAAACTATGAAAACTTATTAAGGTACTAATAAGGTAGCCCGAGTAGGGTGTTAATACAACTCCGAAGACAAATACCGATGGTGTCTAAAAAAATCCAGCTGATAGAAAGTGTCTGTAGTTGTAAGAAAATAATTATATCTAATAATAATAATGATATTAAATTATAAATTAACTGTTGTTTAAGAACATAATTCTTTAAGAAACCATAGTCATTTACACCTCAAAATGATTACTATTATTGTTTAAAATAGTTAATTTTTCAATTAACTAATGGATTAATGATAATAAAACAAATGTTGAAGTAATAATGGAATTTATAAAAATAAATAATATTTTAAATAATTATTTTTTTTATTAATGATAACATGATCATTAAAATTAGAATTTATGAATGTTGACATGGTCATTTAGTTTTTAAATAATGAATGAGGACATGATCATACTATTATATGATTTTGAATTGTAAAACGTGAATTAATGTATGAATTAAAAAATGGGAACTTGGTCATTATATTTTGTTAATAAAATAATGGTAAAAATTGAATTATGAGATATGATGTCCCTTGAATAGAAATTTGGCTCCCAAATGAGTGGAATCAGATATTGTGGCATGTGTGTCTACAAGAACCTAATGAATTAAGTGGTTCTATAGATATTAATTGGTAATGTGATAACAATTTACATATTCATTGTAATTTTATTATTTATAATAATTTATAGACATTATGTTTAATTTATTTTTTTTGGTCACCTTTGGTGGTGGTCCACATCGTTTTACATACACACTACTCAGGCAAGCTGATTGGTACCTGAATATATTTAATGGTTGCATGATAGTAAAAGGGTAATTCCCTGAGTAAAAAAGGAGGAGTCTAAATAGATCACGTATGAACAAACCAAACATGGTTTGAGACCCATTGGGGAGCTCTAAATTTAATAAATTTTGATTTTTCATTTTCCCCCTTGGCACATATATTAACATGAGATTATTTTTGAGGCTTGATATTGTTTCTCCAGTTTGGTCATCTTGGGATCCAGGTTCTGTTTTATTTATAGTTATTTTTTATGATGATTTGGTGATCTATTTTTTATTTTCTCTTTTTGTATTACTCTGATAAAATAGGGTATATTCTCCACAATAATGTTATTATAAACTCAATACTTATCATCAGCCTCGACCATACGAGGAGGTGCGGTTGAGGTCAGGTAGCGAAACGACTTGGGGATCCTCTGTTTGTAACCCAGTATGGGATGTTACAAAGTGGCATCAGAGCCTATTTTTCATTTTATTTTTATTTTTATATTACATATTTAGAAACTTATAAATGGGAATAAGAAGCGTTGGGCCTTAGTAAAGATCTTGTTCATGGTTTTAGTTGACCCATGGTCAGGGGAGTACCGATGTACCCAAGGTGGGAATTGTTGTTATTAATATTTTAAATTATAGTTTAATATTACTTCACCATGTGTGATTTACATTTTGTGTGTTTTTATTATTAATGTAGATATTTTATTATATTGGACACATGCAATGTTCTAGCATGAGAGTTGAGTTATCATGCAATATTCTATGTACATTGGGTTATTGTGACAAGAGTCATCATAGGCAAGCATTTGAAATTGGTTTATGGGTACGTTGATGAAATTAAACTATTTTATTCTATTCGTGTGAAGTTGAATTGAAAATGTGCCTACCAAAAAATTGATTTATAATTGTAAAATGATACAAGATGAGAATAAATGGTTGAATAAATGATAAACATGAATAACGATATTGTACATACCGTTTTTAACAAAGACCATTGTGTATAAGGGGTACGGTTAGTGATAGTGATTATGTTATGAGAATTTTTCATTTTTTGGGGAAATTAATTAGTGTGACTTGTTGGGACTTCTTTTAACTAAGATAATATTTGGAATAGAATTGTAAAATCTTTTTTTTTCTTGTATATATATAAATCCTCTATGATTCTTGTTGAGAGGATGATAGGGGGACATGGATAGGGAGGATCTTCTAGTGGTGGAACCCAAGGCACTGATCATGCCAGGGGAGGATTTTAGGGATCAGTTCATAAAAAAATTTCTTGATTCATATAGATTATATAAAGATACCCATGAACTGAAAAGAAATGTTTTATATTAGATAAATGTTTTAAATATTTACTCAAACACTTTGGATTTTAAAATTAATCAAATTGAATTAAACTGCTGGATACTTATTTAAACATTTTCATTATTAAACCATTAAATATATAGAAAAAACAAATTATAGATCTAGAATTAGAAGATCACAGTATATTATAGTATGCTAAGAAGATATTTTGTTTTTTATTATTTTTGTTCTTTGAAATAAAAAAAAGAACATATAAAATTGATAAAATGTGTCTTTTCATACCTAAAATGTACATCATAATTCGGATTATTCAGGTCACACAGAAATCATTTTGTTCTAAAATTTTAATCAATTTGTAGGTTTAGAGATTATATGTTATATAGATAATCTACATCAAGAACATGTAAAATCTCAATAGAGGATATTTTCTCATGAAAAAGTAATATAAACTATATATTTGTTACTTCACTCTCTTAAAGTAGAATATATAAGAACCATAAGTTGTTTTCTGAAAGTGTTGTGGATAGAAGAAACAATCTTGGATTTTTGTTTGAGTTTTAACTAAACACCAATTTTTAAAGATAATAATTTTTCAATTTATTTATTAATAAACATAAAAAGTCACTCATAATAAAAAATTTATAAAAAAATATTTTTTAGATATCGCACAAAAAAGAGAGATTCTTTTATTTATTTATCAAAACATAAAATCTGCATGATGATATTTTTACCAAACCTATGGAATATAATATTCTATGTTATTTAATAGAATTTATGAATGCTCAACCTACAGTTGTTTATCAATACACATATTGTTTATGATATCACATAATTGTAAAGACTACATTAGTGAAAAATAATAAACATTACAATATTTTCTATTTTATATTTTTTTAACAACATTAATTTTATAATACTCTCAATTTATTTATTTTTGTAAATTATTTAAAACTTTTTTGTAATGATTTTCCTTTAACCATAATTGAAATAAAAATATCATACATTATTTTTTATCTTATCATAATGATGGTTTTATGTTTTCATCAATATATTTTACTATTCACGTAGAATCATTATTTATTATAGTTAGAGATAATAAATTTCATGATTTATTATAATTAATTTTTGAATTGTGGAATCATTATTATTTCTTAAAAATGTAAAAAATTTATTTCCATTATGATAAATTTTATATAATTTTATTAAATGAATTTTATTACATTTATTTTGAATGTTATTTAAATTGATTTATTGGAAGTCCACTCATACAACAATAAATAACTTATTAGATGACAACAATATTAAATGACTTAATAAGGTCAATAATCCCAAGGTTATTTTTCATTGATATTTGTTGTCTTCAATATTATATTTTATAATTTATTACATAGTATTTAATTATAAATTATTATATCTGATGATACTCAAAAGTCAATAGATGAAGCCTGATGTTTTCCATCCCTAATAAATTATAGAATCAGATGCACTCGTAGAACTCTTTATGATCATTATCAAATATGGTGAATTTCATGTTTCTATAATATTGAATTTCTTTATATTTTATGTATATATTGAAGATTAGTAACTTAATATTGAATTAGAATTTAATTCACAAACAAAAATATTTTTTATAACATCATATAAGATAAAAAATAATGGTAAAAATTGATTTGATATGAAAGATTTGATTACAAAAATATTATAAATTGAATTTCATGGATACCTAAAGTTATTTAGATGTTAAAAAATATAAATATAGTTATAAAATTATAAAATATAATTAAATTTCATATTTCTAAATATTTTTAGCATTATAAATTCCTTCAAAATATCTAATTGGGTGAAATATATGAATAATTAATTCTTATCACATTGAGTACTGTTTTGTATTGATCAATATTTTCAAATGTATAGTAAATTTATTTTGATGATTATTGTTTAATTGTTTCTAAATGTAATTGAGGATAAATTACCCAACATAAATTTATATATAATCATTTAGTTTTTTGTATTTGTCTATCATTTCATGTTTTCATGAAATTATATTGTTTTCAAAAAAAACAAGAGTTTTTTGAGTCAATGAAGAATTAATTTATTTAATTTTAGTTATCAACATTCACATTGTAAAAAAAATATCCAGTTTTTATATTCTTAATTTGTTATGATTTTTGGAAATGAACATTCCATAACATTAATACTAATTAATTAAAATTATTACTTAAAGAAGGCATTTAAATATTCATGATATATTACATTCATAATATTTAAAATATATGTATTTGTACAAATTACAATCATTAATATTTGAAAATTATTTTGATCTCATTATTAGATTAGTATACTAAATATAATTTAGTAACAATAAGTTCTAAGCTTTATTTAATCCAACCATTGATGTTTGTTAGGAAATCGCATTAAAATTGATCCGGACATCATTCATTAGAGATATAAAAAACTAGATTGAGAAGTTGGAATATTTCTATTTATTAAAAATAATTTTAATTTTTTATTTTTGGGTAATCGTTTATTCATTATTAAATTTTCATTCATAGTTGTTTTCTTAAGAGATACCATTTTAATGTTCACATTATAAATCCATTTCTAATTTTCAATTTATGAGTTCTTTTTAATTTCATATATGATCAAGGACTTCCAGGGATAAGAATATAGATTAATTTATAATCATTTAGATTGAGGTGTTATATATACAAAGAGGAAAATCTCATGTAATTTTGGTGTGTGGAGGTGAGTGGGTACAAATAATTTTATTCAAGTGTGTCTGTGTATTGGATGAAGAACATCAACCTCGTTTAAAATCATTGTTTCCCTATCAAAAATTTAATATCATATATACATTGTATCTCATCTTTAGACTCACCATACATACTATTTTAAAGGTTCCATTTTAGAAATATCAATTTAATGGAGTATATTTGTTTTAATCTAATAATCCATATTTTGTTTTATAATTTCTATTAATTTCATATTTAATCTATTGTTGTGTTAACAATTTCAAATGAAAAAGTAAAATTACTAGTCACATTATTTCAATTGTGCTTAATGTAATTCATAAATTTTATATTTCTTCCTTAAAATTCTATTCAAAACAATAATGTTTTTACTCTAAACTATTAAATAAATGAAAATGTGAATAACTGATGAATGTAATACTTTTATAGGATGTAAATATTATGTTTTTTAAAAATATAAATCATTCCACATTTGTATTTTTTATTCATAGTTCAATGGAATAGTATTTGTTTTCATTAATATGAATTTTTTAAATCAATGTATACTCTTGATATCATTATTTTATACCATTTCTTAAAATACATATGAAATATTTTTAATAAATTTATTGATTTGTAATGGTGATGATGTGTACTTATCATATAGATGTCTAAATTTCTTATTGTGTTGATATATTATTTTTAGTATGATATGGAATTCCCATGATGATGATATTTATTTTTAGAAGGATTATTTTCAATTTCCATTAAAAGGAAATGTAGTTTTGCATGGATATAACAGTGATTTGACATATCAATGATTTTGGGTTAAAATTTTGTATTATTTAAGGCTAACAAAGAAAAATTATTATCTTTTGATGAATAAATTTCTTACGATTCATTAATAAGTCATCGATTATAATTTATATACTATATTATCACATTATAGGAATGTTTAAATTTTTTTAAGATAAATTTTAATCATTCCTTTATATTGAGATATTTTTAATTTATATGGCTTAATTTTTTTCATTAATGATCATTAAGATTCCAAAATTTGGAATTTTATAATGTGAGATAACAACATTAAAAATTGTGGTTATCTACACTTATTTATCACCTAATTATCGTGATCTATGATAAAACTTTAAGATAGGTGGTATGTTGCCATGATAATAACTACTTTAATGTTAGGTTAATATTGTAAATTATGCAACTATGCTATATCTATCTTCATATATAACATTTTATTTTAATTTAGATCAATGTTGTTGTGTGACATCTATTCCTACTGGTTTTATATGAGAGACTAGTTGGAAGTCATCATATTACAAAAGTAAAATCTACACACATGTATATGTACTTAAAACAATAGTTTTGGGATATGTTTTTTTAGATATATTGGTATGGTTATATTGTTAGAGGCATTACATAACCGTCCATAATTATTAGTACAGTAGATACATCAGGCTGAGTTCATATGTTATCAATGGCCTCTATTAAATTATTACATGATGGACCTATTGATATTATGTTTTTAATAGGTGAATGTAATATATTTTTTTATTAATATGTCTATTGTTTTATTTTTTTTAATATTAAATTGTTAGAAATAAACTAAACAATGAATGATTGTATTGATATTGACGGAAATTGGTTATTGGGTTAGTTTAATCATTTTTTCCTGATATTATATTTTCCATTAATATTATCTAGTGGTTAACTCATTTACCTTGTTGAAAAAAGGTAGTATTTATCTCCCTTGTATTAATAAAATTATGACTTCCATATTGTTTTCTCGAACATTAGAATCTGTAGGTGTGAGGTGTTTCAGAACCAAAATAGCAGAGTGTTCTTCTGTTTCAATATATGTTCAAATCATACTAATTAGTTTTGAATAGGATTTTTATTTCATAATATATATTTAGGTTTGATTTATTTATTTTTCATAAATTTTATATGATTATTATCCAAATTAATCAAATATATATTTATAATATTCATCAATATATTTCATTTAATGATATTTCAATATTATATTTGGTTGAATTGTGAATATTTTTTTATAGTTACTTGGTTAATGTTTTTCAATAATGACAACTCCTGTCATTGTATATTTGTACACCTTAGAACTAGAATCTATCCTTTCCTTCATATCGGGAATTTTGTGAATATAACTTTTCAATATATTCATCTTTGTAAAAATTTTATATAGATATATATCTATTTGTGATTTTAATTTTTGATTTTAATTAAAAAAGGATTTCATTTTAGAAAAAAAAAATATATATACATTAGAAAAAATTCATAATATTATTATTGTTACTATTATAATTATTTTTTTAACATGGGAAACATGTTGAATAACAATATATTTTTATATTTTTCATTCTATTATAGATGATTGAATATGGAATTTTGAATAGGATTGAAAGTCATATAATTTGAAATAGATTTATTTTATATAAAATACCCAATAGTGGGATCAGATATTGTATTTCAAGGTACAAAAAATAATTTATTTTAGGAAAATAAAAAATGGACGAGGTAGTGAATTATAAAAAATGATAATATTCATAGATTACTTATATTCTCATGATAAAATAATATACATATAAGGTAATTACCCCCATTGATATTATTTGAAAATTAATTTTATTAGGATTTATTCACTTGTTATTAAAGGGATTTGTATTATAATAGAAAAATGAAGAGGATAACTTTTTCTTTACAATAACAAAAATAATATTATTTCAAATTTTGGCATTTCAATGATGAATCGAGTTATAATTATTTTCATCATATTCAACTATAATCGGAGTTAGATCAAACATTATCCAATGATATGGTTGTATTATAATCCTTTTAGAAACTAGTATGAGAGAAATATTGGATGACCATATTCTTGTTACTCAACAATAATCATGGGATTCTTGTATTCTCTTACATGAATATGGTATGACATAATAAAAGACTAATAAGATTAAACTTTACACTTTGGGATATCATATTTCAAAATTAAATTAGGTTAGTGGGAAGTGTTCATTAGTGTCCCTTAAATTATATGTTTTTATGATTACTTTTAATATCACCTTATACATACTTCTATTGGGGTGTGTTTATATTTGTTAATATAGGTTAATTTTGGAGTTTATCATGGAATGAATTTAATTATCAAGATCTTATAATTTAGTCACTTGATATCTACTAAGAGTATCCAGCATTGATGCAAGCATGTTCTATAAAATTGATTTACAATGTATAATATATTAAAACCCATTCTTAAATATTTAAATTTCATATTTATATAGATTTGGGGGAGAATGTTTTATGATTTTCTATTGAGGATAATATGGTCGTATGTATGACATGAATGATTTTTTTATTAACTCATTAAACCATATATGTTATAATTTACCTATTTTTTAGGAATGATTTGCTGAATTATTTTAAATTCTACTGTTATCTAACAAAAATGGTTTTCCCCTTTTTTTTCTCAACATAGATTCCATTTGGTTGTTGAAGTTATTTCATTAAAACCGTATTAGGTATTTTTTTATTATCATCTGGTTTCCACATATAAAATATAATTTTATACCCTTAGTGATAGGTACCACAACATAGACAATTAAAAATGATATTTATAACTAACTGTCAATATTTTTTTAACTCGAGAGGATCCATTGTTGGGACTATTAATGAAAAATTGTATTATAATAACAATTTTTATTGATTTTGGGGTAATAATTGTTGATGACAATATTATTATGTAATGTCAAACTATAATAAAAATATTTTATGTTAATTATGAAATGGAACCATTAATGGATGGAACAAGACCCCTTAATTCTACGAATGGATTATGCTTTCAAAGGGTTCCATATTATGGATATGTATATTTATTATAAGATATTGTTATCATGATGGGAATTACTGTGTAAAAATTTTTTTGGTCATAGAGATTGTTCATGATTAGTATATTTAAATTATTATAATGAATAGAATTACTAGTAGTGTAAAATTGTATATATATATCCATTGGATAAGAATTTTTTATTCTGTGTAGTAGATATTTCATCAGTGTTAATATTTAATGAATAATATTTATATGGTCTATGATAAGAGCCTCATAAAATATATTTTAGATTATTATTGATATATAACAATATTTAGTCAGAAATTTTATACAAGTACCTGTAGTATAATGTAATAAAGTATGAACTCACGTTTTCCAATCTAGAGGATAATTATAGAGTACACTATGGGAATATATTCTGTTCATTTATCTAGGACATGGAGAATCACTATAAACACTTGTCTATTAGATTGTGGTTTTGGTTCACAAGAAGTGGTAAAATTAATTCTTGGAAGGTCATAATGTTTATTAATTCGATGGGAGTCGATATTGATATGTGTCCTAGGATATATTTCTATTAATGTCTCTTATAAGAAATCGTCTATGAGAGTTACAAAAATGAATCATTTTGGAGTTTTAGTGTATAATAATTTTGTATCTAATTTATTAATTTTTCACATGATACAAAATATTTTATGTTATAAAATTAATTAAGGGAATTTAATTTTCAAATATTTTTTTGGATATGTGATTATCTATAGTTTTTCCTCTTACTCTTAACACTTATCAATGTTTATAAAAATCACGTTGAAATAAAAAGGGTTTTACCACTGAATGAATCTATTTGGATGGGATGTAATAATTATTTTCCATATAATTATTATATGGAGTATATAAATTACTTTTTTTGGTCAATTTATTTAATAATATATATTTAGTTATGTGTAGTCAACAACATCTTGATTCCCGTTTTATGAATTTTTCCATCCCTCTGTATAAAATTGAGACATAATATGTTATCATTGTAGTATTTGGGTATATTAATAGTTTTTATTCACATCAAATATTGATTATTATTGAAGATATTGTATATTACAATGAACTAAAAAATAGAATTAAATTTCACCATAATGAAATATTCTTACATTATTATAAAAAATATAGTAGGACCAATGATGATTTTGGCCAATGATATAGGGTTATGCATGAGGAAGTTAGTGTAAGGATATTACTCATTTGTAAGATTCATAAGTAGATCATGAGTGAGGTTATGTTAGTTATCAAAAGGTATTGAAGAAGATATAGACATGGATATCATTATATGATTGAGATTTCAACCCTAGAGTTACTAGAAGTACAATGAGGTAATATTTACCTTTATTCTACTTCGGTTTTTGTACTAATATATATTGAGGTTTGTAATCGCTATAGGGTATTGTGACTCATGTTATTGGGACTCCCTAGAACATTGAATTTATATATCCCTATTGAAAGTCAATTTATGTTGCATAACTTTTTTTAGGAGTGAAACTAAAGTTTAGGAAATAATATTGATTATTGTAGTACATTTTATAGCAAGTTAAACAATTTGATGTTATTATTTTATTGGATTAGCTGATGTCATTAAATTTTTATTTTTATATATATGAATGAAAAATATATATTCATTTACATTTTGGGTGATAATATGTTTTTAATTATTAAATATAATAATCATATGGATCATTAATGTGTAGAATTTATCACATCATAACATTCTAGGTTTAATATTTTATAAATAATTCTTTAATTAAAATTTTTTTATGATTTTTAAAGACTTTTTATAAGTTTCCCATGATGTTTTTATTACATTACATTCAAATATTTTTATCAAATTATCAATATAATTATATCTTGATGTTAAATATATCTCCACATCAACATATATAAAAGTAGTTATAATTATTTGGTATTTATGAGCTAAAAATGATAATATACAATAAATGTGTTTAATTTAATGATGAGTGAAACAATTTGGGGATATAGGGTTTTGTTTTCATGATTGGGATTCATATATTAATGTTTTGTAAAATTTATCAACATATAAAGTCATTGATGTGGAAAATAGATAATCATTTAAAAGGTTTCATTAACTATTTCATCATTTAATGGGAGATAGATAGTTTTCAAACATAGATTTGGGATCATAGTATAACGATGTGATTATATAAGTAGAAGTAATATTTAATATAATGTTAAAATACAAATACAATTTTTAATTTTTTTTGTTTCAATGATAAACATCCATTATTTATAATATAAGTACATTTGATATTCTATTTTCATGTTGATAGTTTTTTTTCTTATTGATTGATACGGTATTGCTCGATTTGATATTAATATATGAATTTTTCAAATATCTAAAGATAGAGTTGGGACTTCTTTTTAGCATCATAGTCATGGATGTATTACAAATATAATTTTATAAACATGATATATTCATTTTATAGCGTATATATTCACTAAATTTGGAATGAATATTGATCCATTAAATAATTTGGTAGTTATTTCATAGAAACTAACTCTGTACATGTAGATGTGTATTTTTATCATAATATAGTTTGTGATCATAGATATTTTCCCAAATTTTCCCAAATTTAAATCATCTAAATAAATAAAACATGAAATATATTGATTTCATCTCTATAAATATATTATATATATATATTATGTGTCTTTAGTAAAATATATTTTATAAATTTTTAATTTTGTAACCTGACCTGTTCATTCAGAGTCAAAAAAATCTTACAATTTATTATATATCAATAAAAACAATAGTAAATAAATAAAAAGAAAAAGCCAGATAACTGGCCCATATCCAAATGACAGGTCCATATGAAATGAGTCAACTACAATTCATAATAATTATACCCCTCACCATTCCCATCACATGGTTCTTCTTCCATGTCATCTGATTCCCACTCTAATGTTGTATCATTAGTTTCAAGAGTTTTCCATACTTTTTTGAGAAGTAATTTGAAAATATAGATATTCTATGTGAATAAATTATTTTCATCCCATTTCATTTTATGATCAAGGGAATCCCCTCAATCCTTATGGGAGGAAAACATAGTGGGAACCAGTTTTCACATATAGTAATAATATTTCTATGGTCATCTATTTGGTGGATCATACATATCCCATTCAATCTAAGACATCTTATTCCTCCGACCTTGGAAGATGTCAATTTAATAAGGTTTGACCAGGGAATTATGTTCCATATCACCGCCATATATGCCTTTCCATTTTATTTTGGTTTTCACAATGACTCAATTTTTGAAACAATCATCTTTCCTCCCCCAAGCATCGCCTGAAGAAAACATATCTCTTCCACCTGTTATCTGGTTTTTCTTTTTGGGGTCATTTTGGGTGAGACAATGAGAGTTTCCATGACCAACAGAAGAGTCCTTCTCTATTTCCTCCACCGTAACTCCTTCTTCATTTGTGGAAGTAGCTTGTGAAACGATAATGTCGATCTATTGGGGACTTTCCATCACCAGTGGTATCTGATCATGCTCCAGACTTGCAACATGGTTTTATGTCATTACTCCACTAGATCTATGAGTACCCAAGTTCATATCATAATATTCACAATATTCAATTGACAATGGTGCCATAGATAATGCAACAAACTACACATGGCATGTAATAATAATACCTTCCACTACAGACATGGACACAAAAACAAGATCACCCTTTAGTCTATCAAAATCATTCTTAACTATTGGATTCAGTGGTGCCCACACAACCTTCATACCACATCCAGTACTCATAAATGTAGTGAGAATATAATGCCTCATCTCCTTCTCTATATTTCAATCATGTTTCTATTCAACCAAAGAAGCTTTAGTGTGAGATGATTGCAATAAAGATCCCTCCCCATATTATCCTCCAATAATTTTACACATAGTGGATTCTATAGGGGCATATGATCCCCCATTCGTGCTTCCACATTCATACAGAAGTTCCCTAAGGATATCCTTCACCACCACTTGAGCTGACCTCTCGGAATCACGTCCCTCATTACCATCACAGTTTTGTATTTACACAACTTGTGACACTACACTCGTCCTTTTTCTGTGGCAAACTTCCCCTAGGTTCCCAAACCAGGTAGAGGTAAAACAAAATTGTAACCATGATTTAAAGGATACCTCTTGTATCCAGAGGAGATCCTTCCCATAATCAATGCAGATGGCACACATTAGAGGCCATGTAATGTCGACCTTGACACTGATTTACAGAAAACTTTGGTGCGATATAGTCTCAGTTCGTTGATCAGAGCATTTATATCATCAAATCGTGTTTCTATTGGCACAAAGAATAGTAGGATTTTGATAATAAAGAGGTAGGATGGGGAGACATAACCTTGTTACAATGAACGAAGGTTTATGCTATATATGGATGTTGAAACTATATCTAAATATGTAAAAAAGAAGAACCACACCTTTGAGAATATCTAGGATATGTGTTAATCATATCTTCCTCTGATCCAAAATGAACCATTATTTTTCTCTGATCAAGAAATCCAATGACCGCATGCTCATGAAGCTCTCAATATTTAGAGAGGAAATGGGAAAACTTTTCCACCAAATGTCGATGAGGATGTAAACGAGCCACCAAGGTGTACTTGAAAAAATCCATAATACTATTGACTTCTGCCAAGAACAGATATAGTTGGGGTGCCTCTCAAAAGAGATCTAGAACTTTTGGGGAATTAGTGATTTTTTAAAAAGGTAGAGGAAAGTATGGGAATGAAAAAGGGTAACCCCTCTCATGTGGGGGAATTCGATAGACTCCCCCCTCTGATAGGGAGGGGGATCAAGTTCTATAGGTCTAAAAATAATAGAGGTAAAGGATACTTATATTAGATTATATTTTATTTATAAATTAATTAATAGGATATTAATTAACAGTTCATATTAAATATTTTGAAATTATTAAGGGTTCATATTTTGGATTGGTATTTTTTTTTCATAAAAAATAAAGACAACCTCAAGTTTAATTTTATAATATGCTTGTATTTTCACAAGAGAATAAAGAATTAATATTTATACAAATTATATAACTCATCATTTGTTATGTTTTATAGTATATAAAATATTAACATGAATTGAATAAGTAGTTTTAATATCCCATATTGAAAAGATTAGTTGATGAACTTTTATCTATGTATATAATATGAAAAACAGTGATATTTTAACATCTAGCATGGATAGGTTGATTTCATCCCCTAAATGTTATATAGAGGAATAGTGAGGATATTTTCATGTATTATACGATTTTATTGGTACTTTTAATCAGGGATTATGGTGATTTATAGGTCATCATTGAACGTTGTATGATTTTATCATATTTATTCTCAATCACGAAATAATACATAGTGGAAAATTTTGTGAGACATTACATGGAAAAGGTGGTTATGTTAACCGAATCACATGGATGAAAATATTCTATTGTGATCCATTATTAAAATCATTAATGTGGAAGGTATTTTAGTATACTATTGATTTTGTCTATTACTTGTTACTTTTTTATAGATTAAATAATGGACATACAGAGAGAAAGATTCAAGACCTATATAAATTATTCAGATTCGACAATATAAATTCCATTAAATAAATGTCATAGAATTAAAAATTGTTTTTATTTTATTATATAAGTAATGAAAAATAATTTTATGGATGAATCCATTTGAACTATTTTGTAGATTATCATAAAAATCCCGATTGTTTTTATATTTTTGGTGGGTAATTATTATTATTAGAAAATGTATGACAAAAGAAATGTTGGATAAAGTTAAAAGTACATTACATCAGATAAAATAGAAATATTTTTGTACAATTAATATTTTTATTGGAGAATGATTCCCCTATATTTTGATTTTTTAATTCTTTATTCTTGAATATTTTAACTTATCATTATGCATTATTAGAACTTTTAGTGTGATAGGGGGATTTGTTATTATAATGAAATCATATTAATTTTCACATAATATAGATAATGATTATTATTATTTAAATATTATAAATTTATTTATGACATTATTAAATTATAATGTGATTTATTTTGGTTATTTTGATATAAAATTGGATAATACATTTTTCTAATTTCCAACAGTTATCAAAGATCAATAAAACATTTTTTATAAATAATATATTATTTTTTTGAGTTTGGTTGAATGATGGTTGTTTATAGTATTATATACATGAAATATATCATAATTGAATACTTATTATCCAATGTTATTTTGAAAATTTATTTTTTATTTACATAGATTATTTTTCTTAAATTAGATATGGTATTTCATGAATTTAACACTGAAATGATAGGATATTAAATGTCACGAAATAAATGGATTCATATATTACATATTATCGAAATATAAACATTTTTTGGTCTTGGTTATTAATAAATGTTAATTAATTTTTTTCTATTATATTTTCAATGGTGAAAATTATAATGGTGTGTTAAATGGCATGAAATAAAATTATAGTTCATTGAATTTGTAAATTTTTTGACTATTTCATATACGATTATCAAGAATAGTTTATAATGTATTCATTATTTATATGAAAAGTTAATTCTTATGATAACATTGTTTAATAATGGATGGTATTCATTATGGTGTATGTTTTTTTAGATTCTATGTTGTTTTTGGTAGTTGGGATTAGTTTCAAGTGGTTATTGTAATGTCCAAACAAATGATCCACGCAATTTTTTCTCTATCTAGTTCACTATGTGACCTCCAGTGTACCTCTCTATAAGCCAATGGATGCTGACTAGTAGATAGGTTCTAATACCAGTCATGAGAAGACTATACCCTCTTTATAGAGAAATAAATAAGCAGAAATAAATAAATAGATAACCAAATAATAATATAAAATAACCATAAATATAATAGTATGATGTTCACAAGATGGAACATCTAAATATGAAATATCATGATTAAAAATAATCATGTCATGATAATATACATGCCATGTGTCAGAATGAAAACTCAAAAATAATGACATTACCAACCCCTGAATGTGTCCCAAACTATGTCTGGTTTCCTCATCCATGCTCCATCCTTAGTTATCCATTTAACACAATGAAAATTCCATTACCATTTATCTTAAACCGGGAAATATATTCAGGTACTAATCAGGTAGCCCGAGTAGGGTGTGAATACAACTCCGAAGACAACTACCGATGGTGTCTAAAAAAATACAGCTAACATAAAGTGTATGTAGTTGTAAGAAAAAAATTATATTTAATAATAATAATTATATTATATTATATATTAAAAATTATTTAAGAACATAATGATCCATGAATCCATAGTCATCCACTCCTCAAAATGACTAATATTATTGTTGTGAATAGTTAATTTTTCAATTGACTAATGGATTAATGATATTTAACTAATTGTTGAAGTAATAATGGAATTTATAATAATAATAAAAATTCAAATAGTTAATTTTTATTAATGAAAACATAATCATTAAAATTTTAATTTATGAATGTTGACATGGTCATTCAGTTTTGAAATAATGAATGGAGTCGTGGTCATACTATTGTGTGATTTCGAAAGGTAAAATGGGAATTTATGTATGAATTAAATAATGGGAATTTGGACTTCATATTTTGTGAATAAAATAAAGGTAAAAAATGGAATTATGAGATATGATGTCCCTCGAGTAGAATTTGGTTGCCCAAATGATCTGAATAAGATATTGTGGCATGGGTGACTACAAGATCCCATTGAATTAAGTGGTTCAATAGAGAATAATTGAAAATGTTATAACAATTTACATATTCATAGAAATTTTATTATTTATAATAATATATAAACATTTTATTTAATTTATTTTGATTAGGAACCTTTGGAGGTGGTCCACATAGTTTTACATACACACTACTAAGGCAAGATTATTGGTACCAGAATATATTTAATGGTTGCATGATAGTAAAATGGTAATTCTCTGTGTAAAAAACGATGAGTCCGTATGGATCATTTATGAGGGAACCGAACATGGTTCGAGAACCATTTGGGAGATATCAATTTTCTTACATCTGAGATTTCATTTTTTCCCTTGGCACATACATTAACATGACCTGATTATTTTTCAGCATGATATTGTTTCTCCAGTTTGGTCATCTTGGGATTTTGGTTCTGTTTTATTTATAGTTATTTTTTATGATGATTTGTTTATCTATTTTTTATTGTCACTTTTTTATTACCCTGATAAAATAGGGTATATTATCCCCATGAACGATATTAGAACCTCACTACAAGTCATCAGCCTCGAGTATATGAGGAGGCACAGTTGAGGTTAGGTAGTGTAATGACTTGGGGAACCTATATGTGTAACAAAGAATGGGATGTTAAAAAGTGGTATAAGAGCCTAGTTTTAATTTCATTTTACTTTTTATATTACTACTATATAAAGTTATAAATGGGAATAAGAAGAATTGGGACTCATTAAAGAGTATTCTCATGGTCTTAGTTGAACATTGTTTAGGGGGTACCAAAGTAATCAAGGTGGGAATTGTTATTATTAATATTTTATATTATAGTTTTGTATTACTTCACCACAGGTGATGCAATTTTTGAATGTTTTTATAATTTATGTAGATATTTTATTATATTGGACTCATATAATTTTTTGGCATGAGAGTTGAGTTATCATGCATCATTATATTTACATTGGGTTATTGTGACAAGAATCATCATTGGCATGAATGTGAAAATGTTTAATGGCTAAGTTGATGAAAGTAAAATATTTTTTTCAATTCTTGTGAAGGTGAATTGAAAATGTACCAACCAAAAAATTGATTGAAAATTGTATAATGATACAAGATGAGATTAAATGGTTGACTATATGATAATCTTGAATAATGATTTTATTCTTACCATTTATAATGAATACCTTTGTGTATGATGGGTATGGGTAGTTATTGTTCTTATGTTATGGCATTGTGGCATGTTTTGGGGAAAGGAATTATTGTGACTTGTTGTGTCTTCTTGTAAATGTTTAAATATTGAGAATAATATCGTAAAATCCGTGTTTTTCTTATTGATATATGACTCCACTATGATTCTTGTTGAGAGGATGATAGGGGGACATGGATAACGATGATCCTCTAGTAGTGGAACATGAGGTATTGATCATGCCAGCTGAGAATTTTAGGTAGCAGTTCATAAAAAAAATTCATGATTCATATAGATTATAGAAAACTACCTAGGGGGAGTTGTGAAGAGTTTGTCTAATATGATGAGGGTGTTTCAGTTATAGCACCCTATGAATTTAATTGAAGAGGGTGGAATCGAGGTATAAGAATTCATGGTTTTTTCCATCGTGATGAAACATGAACATTTAGAGACTCTAACTAATAGGAGGGTCAAATTGGATAAATGTGTGCTAATATGATTAATGATATTCTGGGAGAAAACTAGAAGTGGACTAGAGGGGATTATGGTATTATATGGAATGACGCGTTTAATAGGTTATTGGAGAATTTCACTCCTGATATAATGAGTAATGAGAGAGAAGAGGATATCATGAGGGTGACTGAGTAGAGCATGTCTATAATGCACTATGTACCATACTTTTAAAACATGCATTTATTTTCTCTAGCATTGGAAGCTGGTGAGAAAACTATGGTGAGAAATTTTCAGGATTGGTTTAATTGTGAGATTACCTCCTCAGTTAACCAACATTAGTTAAAGATGATTTCTGATAGGGTAGATCATGCTCTCGTAACTAAGGAGAACATAATGGGGGTTTGTATTATAGGATAAAAATCGTAGTCGGACACTCATGAGGTCTAACTTCAAAGAGAAGGAAGCATCTGTACGAGAGCATCAATCAAGGAAGTTGGAAGTGTGGTGCACAAACAAAGGGATCAGTTTCTTAGGATCCTACATGAGTGATCTATAATCATTATGGTATAGCAGGACACTTCCAGAGATAATTGATCCAATAGTTAGTAGAATTATATTATTTTAGTATGATGATACATTTAATGATGTTATGTAGGACCAACCGATTAACAAGCAGTGATTCAATATCTAGAAAAACCATGTGTGTGGAAATGGGATCTTCTACACCATATCATTATGGTAGATAGATTTCTACTAGAAGATGTTGTAGAGGTCGTGGATGTGGTACTTTTTTGAAATAGTTTTCTTATCAAATGAGTGGTTCATATCATGGGAATTAGAATGCATCACAAGAAATAGGGGAAGAAGAGTTTGTGGTAGCGCATATTACAAATATAGAGAGAAATTCTTGACCATCGAAAATGATTGGTACTATTCTTATAAAAACTACTTTATCTAGTACATTATTAGACACTAATGAATCTCGTTACTTTATTTAGGGACAATTTTTGAATGGTTAAATCATAATTATCGAGTTCATAATTTGGAGATTTACAACAGACACACATCTAGGAGTCTGTTCGAGAGATATTTTGTTATGTATGGGGTGTTCTATCAACTTGGGGTGTATAATTTTCTGTAAGATCTATATATTATTTAAATTTTATGCCTATTCCTAATTCATGGAATAGAGTGATTAATAGAATACTGAAACAAAATTTATTTTTGCCACATGATATTGACTTTTACATCTCTTAAGATTGAAATCTATCTTCACTATAGAGAGTGGGATATCTAGGCAGGCCATGCGTGGATATATACTCAAAAATGGGAGTGATCACATCCCAAATTTATAGTATATTTTTGGATGAAGAAGGTATAATGTTTTTTTCCTTTCCACCCATAGTTGACATATTTTAGGATGTCATTCCTACATAATAATAAGGGTTTCCACATAAGAGAGATGTAGAAATCACCATTTTTCTTATTCTAGGACATAATGTTATTTCTATATCTCCATACACAATGGTAGTGATAGATAATCAATATCTGAAGACACAACTTTAGGAGTTGGAAGATAATGGATTTTCCAACTGAGTATATCATGATGGGGTTCACCAATTTTGTTTCTACGAACATAGATGAAAATTTAGTCTTATCTGAATATTACTAGATGTTGAAACATATGAATGTAAAGTATGATAACTTTTTCAATGAATTAATCATTTTACCTATTTATGTGTTATTGTGTAATTTTAATGATTTATTTTAGATTAGGGTATCATCAATTTAGATATCAAACATATGATATACTAAGCATTTATTTAAGAAATATGTATGGCGTATATGAGTTTATTGTCATTCCATTTAGGATCGTGAATGAACCTGAAGTGTTTATCCCCTAATGATCATGATATTCCATCTATACATGGATAAGATTATAGATATATTTTTGGATGACATCTTGGTGTACACCATGACTCATGAAATATTATTTTCTACTATATTACATCATCCTTAATACACATAGAGACAAGTTTCCATATTCTAAGATATCTATGTGTAAGTTTATTGAATGATAAATTATACATATTGGGTCACATCATCCAATAGAAAGGCCTGTTAGTGGAATCAGATAACGTTAAGTGTTTTATTTTTAGTATCCCATGAATGTATTTGGAATGTCTATCTTAATGGGTTAATGAGGGCATTATCATATATTCATACAATAATTTTTTCATTTGGATTCATCATTTTTGATCATGACCAACAAGGGGATAAAGTTTTACTAGTGGAAATATTGTTAGGATTACATTAATTAGTTGAAGACACGCATGACAATGGAAATGATCTTGATCCTACATAAGGTTGGTGAGGAGTATTGGTTGTATTGTGATGCTTCTAGGGATTGACATGGAGTTTTTGATAGTGTATGAAGATTGTGTTTTGGTGTATGATTGTCAGTAGTTGAGGCCTCTTCATTGGAACTACCCTATGCATGCCCATGATTTTGAACTAGAGGATGAGTCTTTAATTCCATCGAAACAATGGCTATTGAATTAAAATATTAATATATATATATATATATGGATCCCAATATATTAATGTATATATTTTCACTGTGATATTTTTTTCATCATCTACAGAGATGGGTTGAGTATATGTAGTCATATGATATTGAGATGGAATATACACTCGAAAAATGGAATAAGTTTTATAATTATTTACAGTGGATAAATCATACACAGCTAGTTCAAAAGACATGTGGTTGGGGGAAGATGATGTATTTACTGGATGAGATGCATGTTGTGGTTTAGGGGAATCAGATGCATATGACTCTGGCATCAATTTATATGGATCTATACTTTTGAACCCAATTAGAGATAGATAGTATGAGGATTTAGAGTGCTTTTACATGAGTTAAATCCTTGAAGGTGGGTATCACCATTATGTTAGAGCATCGATGAAAATTATATCCTTTATTTCATGAATCGGGTTGTTGTGTGTATGAGAATATGAGAGGTGTTGATGTAGAAATTTATTGACTCAAATTTGGCAGTTCATCCATGTTTGAAAAAATATACCATGACCTTCAATGATAGTTTTGGTGGCCTAGAATTAAAATGGAGACAATAGAGTTTGATACATGATGAAACACCTATCAGTAGGTGAAGGTATAATATTAATGAGTTTGTGGTTTCCTACATATGATTCCCATTATAGAGTGGAATTGGGACATTGTGACCATGGTTTTTTAATCTCTTCACCCAATGTCACGTCATTAGAATGAATCTATTTGGGTTGAATTTTGATAGAATATGAAAAGTAGAACATTCACTGAAAATTTGACAGACTTTTTCAATAGAGTGGTTGGTTGTTTTTTATGTTCAGGAGACAGTCCATCTACATGGGGTCCAAAAACTATTTTTTATATCATGACTCATGTTTACTTCATGATTTTTGTAGGGATTACAAATGTATCTAGTTACATATGTTCTTTTGAGTATGACATTCCCCTCATCTAAATACTAGTAGTTAAATCGTACTATAAATATAATTTTGTATATGATGATTGCATATGCCCTAGATGTCTCTGGGTCCTAGAAAAAAAAACTATCTTTGGTTGGTTTTTACTACAGTAATAAATACCAGGAAAATATACATATTACAAAATATGAATCTCTTTATGGTATTACATTCATATTTTCTCTACACTAGATGGAGGCAAGTGAGTTAGGGTTTTTGGGACCATGTGTCATGCATTTGATGTTGAGAAGGTTCATGTGATTCATAAACATATGACTATGACCTAGATTGAAAAAATACATATTTTAACATAAATAGACTTACCATATTGTTTAATTAGGAATAAAATGTAATATTTTAGGTGTATCCATTATTGGGTAACCATAGGATATAGAAAAGGGCATGTTGGCACCCTTGTTAAATAGACCATTTGAGGCAGTGGAGAGAATCAGGCTAGCAGTGTATCTTCCAGCTCTTCCATAAAAATACAATTTTTTTAAATGGAAAAATCTACATCATGGTAAACATATTCCATGTAGATAGATTGATAATGGTCTAAGAGATACTACCGATGTTGTAACACATTAAAAATATCATTCATAACATAGTATTTCTAGGGAAGATCTAAACAACACACCACTAGCTCGACTCTCTCCACAACCTCAAATTGTCTGATAAACAATGTTGCCAACATGCCCTTTATCTGTATCCTATGGTTTCCCAGTATAGAAAATAACCAACAGATGACTTGGACACCAAATTTAAACAATTTGGTTCCCCATTGTCTATTAAAATATCAATTTTTAATACTTTTTGTTGTAGCGATATGATTTCAAATAATGTGAACCTCATATAATGTCAATTGCACAACACTCAGTCTCAAAAACTCATACTCACCAACCTCCATCTAGTGTAGAGATAATATTCATGGACTACCTTAATGAGAATCATATTGTGTAATCTGTTTATTTTTTTATATATATTATTTTAGGAAAAACCAACCAAATCAAGGTTATTTTTCTATGTCCTAGTGATATCTATGACACTCACCCTCATCACATACAAAAGAATCTTTATAGTATGCTCTAACTACAAATATTTCTATTAGTGGAATGTAATTCTTATAAGAACCTTTGTAACAAGAAACATTTTTTATCCCCACTTGAAGAATGAAGTTAACAAGAGTCACAATATAAAAAATCATTTGTGGAACCACAAGTATATGTACTATCTCCTGACCATAAAAAGCAACTAGACAGTATATTGAGAAAGTCTCTCATATATGTAATAAATTTTCTACATTCCTCATTATATCCAAATAATCCAAAGAGAATCATTCTTATGATGCTTCATTGGGTGACCAAAATAATATACATGATCACGTTGTCCCACATCCACTCTATAAAGAGAAATAGATATCAAAAACCACCAACTCATAAATAATCATCCTTTACTTGTTGATAGGTGATACATCATGTATCAAGATCTTATATATCAATTTTAATTCTAGGTCACCAAAACTATCATTGAAGGAAATCCTATATTCTTTTCACACTTGGATGTATTGTAAAATTTGTGGGTAGAAAATCCGACATCAACACCTTTCATATTCTTATGTTCACAACAACCAAATTCAGGATATATATATATTCACATTTTTATATATGCTCTAATCTAAAGTTGATTCACACATTCATAGATTTCCATCATGGATAATCAATCTATATCATCAAACTATCTATCTATAATATGGCTCCAAATTTTAGACTCCATAGAAACTGATGCATGAGTCATATGATTTTGATTCTCATGAAGCACAACATGCATCTCATCCTATAAGGACAACATCTTCCACCAAGCACTCGAATCCTAAACTGTATGAGTATTACATTTCCTTTTGAAATAATTTGAAAGTTAACTACACTTTTCATGTGTATATTTAGCTCAATGTCAAATGACTACGTAAACTCAAACCATCTTCATAGCTGAAGATTCAAATCTCACAGCGAAAAGATATATTCTAATCTCTCATGAACCATATATATAGTAATATTTTAATTTAATATTTAATGATTCCATCACATTTATGAATAAACCATTGGTACCAAATGATGTTCATGAATATGGTAATTCCCTTCATGGGGACTTCATAGTTGGGAATCATACCCCAAAATTTGATATCCCTATATTAGTACAACTCCATGTCCAACACCAGAAGAATCAAAATTCAACCTATAATCCTCACCGGTCTTACAAAGAATAAAATACCTAAACATTATCTACTTCCACTGACATCCATTTATCTAAGATGATTTGACCCAAGATGTGTATGTGATCAATCAAAAAACTAACACAAAGTTTTCTTGGAATATAAATAATAATCTCTTAGTTTTCTAAGGATGATGTAATGTTATTGGGAAAGATCGTCATGAGTCATGGAGTACACGAAGATTTCATCAACAAAAATATCCAAATACCGATCCAAGTAAAGATTGATGATCATGTTCATAAATGGAATAAAGACATTTAGTTCATTCACCAACCTTAAAAGAATTACAATGAACTCATATAGGTCATTATAATTTCATAAAGAGTTGCTCGATATATCATATGTTTCAATTCTAAACTGATGATAACCAGATCTAAAATCAATAATGGAAAAGAAAAAATCATCCATAAATTGGTATAAAATAATAAATTCCCGTAAGATGGCATCATTTCTTCATTTTCTATATGTTTCAATATCTGGTTATTAACATAGAAACATAAAATTTCATCCTTGTTCATAGAAAAAAATTTCTGAACCCCAAGTTAGCATATTTAGATGGATAAATCCCTTATCCAAAAATTCCTCTAATTGGGACTTGTGATATTGATATTCTATCACTAACATTGTGCGAGGTGGTATAAAAATAGGTTCATGTCTTATAATAAGCACAATAGTAAATTCCACACCTCTCTGAGGGAGAAACCCAGAGAGGTATGTAGGAAACACATCCAAATATCTATCCACTATGGATAGATATAAAACAAACTATATACTTACATCGTCCAAAAATAGACTAGAAATTTGTGATGTGATATCTTTCAATTTCTGAGTAATTATCCATGCTTTTACCTCCTAGACATCCCACTCTCTAAGGTGAATATATTTTTTATCATTAGGTGATGTAATTGTCACACTCATGTGGTATAAATAAATGTTGTATCCACATTATATTAAACATTCCACACCCTGAATTAGAACAAATTATAAAATTTCAATAACCAATAGATCTCATAGAAAAGTATACTCCACCATAATGAGAGAACACCCTGTTCACAAGAAAATCTATCTTGGATATACTCCGATAGGTGTTTCTATTATCAATCCCCCACTCATGAACTTCACCGTCAAGATTAAACCAAATACATGTTGGTCCAAAATAAAAAAATTGAGATGAAATAGTAACAAATAATGAACTAGATAATGTAGAGTCATTAATAATAGTACCAGTAATTATCGATAGTCTAGAATTTCTCTACATAGTTTTATGTTGTACTGCATTCCACTGTCCTTCTCCAATTTCATGTGAAGTAGTTTAAATCTAATGAGCTTCACCACTCATGTGAAAATAAAACAATTTCACAAAAGTACCACATCAATGACCTCTACAACCTCATATAGTATAACTATATCTGCCACAATGATATTGTCTTTAAGATCCCCTTTCCACACTATTAGTTTTTCTATATCATGAACCACTACTTCTTAGTTAGCCTTCCTTTAATAACATCATTTAATCTCTCATCTCTTAGAATTACTATAATTCTATTGGTTTTTGTGTCTATTATCTCTTGAAGTGTCATAATTTACCACAATGATGACATATCACTCATTTATGATCCTGAGAAACTGATCTCATTGTTTGTGCACCCCACTACTCACTACCTTGTGTGATGTTGTCATATCGATGCTTCCTTATCTTGGAAATCAAACCTCCTAAGAATCCAATTGAATTTTTTTTCCTATACATGAATCCCTCATCAGGTTCACCTCAGTTATAAGAGTGTAATCTACCCTTTTAGAAATATTCTTTAGCCAAAAAAGGATAACTGGGGATATAATTTCACTATTAAACCCATCATGAAATTGTCTCACCAAAGCTATCCCATCCCCTTAAAATTCAAGAGAAAATAATTAAATCATTGTAAGGAATCTTACATAGTCTCTCATAGAGATGCTCCCCTAAGTCACCCTCACAACCACATTTGCTCAGTCCTTCCTCATGATTTTCATATCGATGTTCTCCAATATCCTATAATAATAGTCATTCCTTAACATAACATCATCCTATATAGTCCACAGCTAGATGTACCCCAGTTCATTACTAATCATCATAGCACATAAGCATCCAATTTGACAATCCTATTAGTTAGATTCTCTAAATGGACATGTTTCATCATGCTGGACACACCCTAGAATTCAGATCCCTTATTTCCAACCTCAATGGTTAAATTAGATGGTCCTCCAATAAAAACACCATCGTTAGATTAGACAAAATCATCACTACCCTCCGTGGGTCTCTTTTTATAATCTATATGAATCAAGAAAATCATTCTATGATCTAATCACATAAATCCTCACCTTGTGAGATCGGTGCCTCAAGTTTCACCACAAGAGGATCATCCTTATCCATGTCCACCTATCATCATATCAATAAGCATCATAGTTGATGCATAAATCAACAAACCAAACACACATTGTAGGATATTATTATAAAGATTTACATATTTACAAGAAGGCACAAAAATACACAATAACTCCTTCTCCCAAAACCCGCCACATTTTCATAAAGTAGGCACTATAATTACCCTTACCCATCCTACACCAAGGTCTTCCTTAAAAAATGTAACAACATTCTTGTTATTAATGATTATCATTTATACAACAATTCATTCTCATATTGTTTGATTTCAAAAAATTTTTCATTTATAATATAGGAACATTTTCAATTCAATTTAATAAGCATGAAAGAATTGTTTAATTTAAACAAATTACCCATAACCCATTTTCACGTGCATTCATATGATGATTCTTGTCACAATAACCCTATGTAACAAAAATAGGGAAATAAAACTCGCATCTCATTCCACAATGGGGCATGAGTCAAATATAATAAAATATCAACATCAACAACAACAACACACAACAAGTGAATCACCCAAGGTGAACTAATATTCAACTATAAAAACAGAATGTAATAACAAAAAATCTTAAACTGGGTACATGGGTTCCCCCTTGAAAAAGGGGCCAACTACACCCATGAATGAGTTCTTAACCAAGGTACAATGGTTATTAGTCCCTTATATACCATTCATAAATAGTAATAAAAAGATAAAAAAGATTAGGATCTGATACCACTTTGTAACATCCTTAACACTGTTACACACACAGGTGCCCCAATTCGATTCACTATGAGTCCTCAACCACACCTCCTCCTATGCTTGAGGCTCATGACATATATTGAGGGTCTAATATAAGTCATGAGAAGACTATTCCCTCTTATATTATAGGAATACAGAAAAGAAAATAAAAGAATAGATAACAAAACCACGATATAACATAACAATAAATATAATAGTACGAGGATCCGAATATGACTAATCGGGAGAAACAATATCAAGCTGAAAAATAATCATGTCGTGATAATGAAAGTTCCAAGGGTATAAATGAAAAATAAAATGTAATGAAACTGATAGATCTCCAATGGTTCATGAACCATTTTTGGTTCCCTTATACATGATCCGTCTAGGATTATCCATCTTAATAAGGTTATTACCCTTATGCTATTTTTCTACTATGAAATTTATTTGGGTACCGATTAGCCAACTTGAGTTGTGTGTGAGTAAATATCGGTAGACCACCACCAACGGTATCAAAATCAAAATAAATTCAATATAATTTTTATAATGTTCTATAAATAAATAATTTCTATGAATTTGTAAATTGATATCACATTTTCAATTAATATATATTTAACAACATAATACCCTAGGTTCATGTAGACACCCATGCCCCAATATCTGATTCGGCTCATTTTGGAGCACATTGTTAATCTGAGGGACATCGTATCTCATAATTCCATGCTTTACCATTATTTGATTCACACAATAGAATGAATATATTCTCATTATTTAATTCAAACCTAAATGCCCAATTTACCATTCAAAATCAAACAATAATATGACCATGTTCCCATTCATTATTTCAAAAATAAATGAAAATGTTAGATTTCATTAAATATCATTTGAATTAAAATATTATCATTAATTAAAACATAATTATTTCAACAGTAATTTATCCCCATTAATATCATTTCTAATTCAACAACTAGTTAAATACCATTAAACCATTAGTTAATTTAAAAATTTACAAATAACAACAACAATACTTATGAATTTTAATATTAATTAACCACATCAAATAAAATAATGAATTCTGAAATTTATCAATCAATTAAATTCACTTTGTGAACTAAGAAATTAACTATGAACAACATTTTAATACGTAGTTCATCAATTAGTTTAACACGTAATCCTGCTTAATTAAATCCACAACTATTTAACCATGTTAATACCATTAATTAATTCATCAATTAATAAGTCAATATACACAACCCAAAACCCTATAATTATTTTGAAAAATCATTATCTCAATAACAATCATATTAACTCATAATTATTTATATAATTACATTTCTCAAATCAAAAACACAATATCATATAATTAATTAATCAATTAATTATAAAAATCAACAACTCAACAACTCATAATTAATTCTAAAATAAGTTATCTCAAATAATATTTCTCACAATATAATAATTAATTAAACAATTAATTTATTAAATTTGGAACATAAAAATCCCCAATTTCATATCATCTTAATTAATTTATTCCCCAAATTAATTAATCAAATAAATAGCAAAATTTCTAAACATCTAATAGATATTTTAAAATTATATACATGGAATTGAAATAAATTAAATGGGATTTTATTTATATAACACCTACCTCAAGTTTTTCACATAACACCCATCAATGAAATTTCACATCTTTTGAGCAGTAATATAACACCCCAAGATTGAATAGTACATTATCTCATTAATGTAATTCAATAACATGCGCTACAAGCAACACAGAGTTTAAGAGCACCAAAACTTACAAAACATGCCTTTAAAATTGTGGTTATGAATAATATTAACTTAATTTTGAATCTTATTAACGTTATATATTTTTAACACACATATTATGTATTTCTTAAACATAATATGAGAACAAAATCATTTTTCAAAAAAATGAAATTTTACAAGATTTTAATAAGGAACCCTTTATAAAAAAATTATTAGTCAAATTTCTATATTTAAATTAATGAAATTATGTTCTTCTTTTGAATCGGGACCAAAAAAATTAGTTTGGATAATTTTCTGGTAGTTTTCTAATAAGTTTTATAATTTCCTGAATAGTGAAATATACTACATTTTAATGAAAACAAAATTTTTAGTTGAAAATTTTAATAGTGATAAATTATACATTTTAATGGTTTAGAAGTATAATTAGATTATATTTATCCCATTTAATACAATGTGTTCATAATAAATAATTTAACATTTAAATTTTACATAAACCCATGTCAATCTTTTGATAGTTTTTACTTCTAAAAGAACTCACATTTTTTGTTTTGAAAAATGGGAATTAATTTTAAATTAATTAATGAAACATATATGTTTTAAATTATGTAATATATAATTCATTTTTGAATTCAAAATATCCTAATTATCTTATGGTGATTTTTTTGTACTTTTCTGAAAACATCTGATTTTTTATGAATAGTGAAAAACACTATATTACTATTTCAAAATTAGTTTTTATTTTAATAATTATTTATTATATTTAAATTTATTATATGTAAAAATTGATTTATAGTACCTATATAAGGTAAATGTAATTAATTGGAGTCATTTTATAATATTATTAGATGTATAAATTTTTATTGAATGTTTTTCATATTTTTCCCACCTTCTAATAGAATTTTCAAATTTGCATAAAACATAATTTTAACGCTAATGTGAGTTGAATTTTAAAAACATTAGAGACCAAAATGACATCTGTAATGATTAATTGGTTCAATAAGATGAAAATAATTTTGAATGATTAGTAACTTTTGACTTATTTACCATGGTTAAAAATAAATTGGGTAATTAAGGGTAAAAATGATATTATAATTATCCCAACATATTTCATATTTCTATTGGATAAGTAAAATTATACCAAAATAAATCATAGTAATAAAATATGATACACATTGGTCCACTTGAATTATTTTAGGACATTTATTATTATTTTATTTAAAGAAGATTTAAAAGAGTTAAACTCAATGTTTAATAACAAAACCTTTTTTAATATAGATTTATACATAAGATAAATTAGACTATAAACATTAATTTGAAATCTAAAATTATTTCTTAAATCATAGTATTTTATTTATTATTTTTAGACATTATATAATTAAATTTATTTATGACACAATGAGGATGCAGTAATTACCTTATTAATGAATGAATCAAATAAATGGTAATATAAAAATTAAATTAAATAAAATTTAAACTTTTTCATGACATCCACGAATTTTTTACGGGAATATGACATGTTAGTATTGATTTAATATTTCCTTTTTTATGTAAAAATATTTTGATGACATTCACAAACAGTAAATACAATATAGTGTCAAAATTGATAGAAATTATTTTTTAAAACAAATATTATATTATTAAATTATATAATATTATTTAAAATATAATGTTAGGAAAAATGGATTAACAAATATAATATATGTCATAAATGAAACACTTAAGGTTCTATTGGATTTTTATCGTATGTTAATTAACCATACAGTGTAAGAATACAAGGAAACATGGTTAAAGTTAAACTATTTAACTAAGACATTAATCTAGAATATAAGGTTATTATGGTTACATAAACATGTATAAAACATATTGTTTGAGTTGTTTTCAACCCAAACACAAATTATCCTTGAAATAAATAACATTGGAGATATTTGAAACTGAAAATGACTTTATTATAAATTAATATTTAAATATTTTCCTAATGTGACCATCACCTCTCTTATAAAAGGGAACTTTCCCTTCTCTCAAAATCACACCTCCAAATCCATTTGGCTCAGCCAAACCTAGACCAAATATCTTTCCAAATCCCATACCATCAATCTATATTCCTTAATTTTATCATAACGACAACCTAAGGATCCCTATTTATCAACTCAAAAGGAAACACCCGAAGAATATATAATAATTTCATCACCCTCTTTCAAGTTCTTTTCTTCTTCCACAACCTTAATCTTTGTTGTTTCCAAAAAAATATTAAAAATAGTACCTAATACATACTGTGATCCTATAAATGAAAAAGCCACCATACATGCGTACATACGGCTTACCACCTTCACGGCGTGGTGTAGATTGTTATTCAAACACTTCAGTATTTGGATGGTATAATAATTAGTATAACGGATTTAAATAATAAATATAACTTGTTAATGATTATTTATATATGATATACAATCCAATTACATATAATTTCACCATAAATATAATGATATTGTCGCTCTTGCATACGTAAGGATTACGGTCTCCACGACGTGATTAGATTCATTTCCACCTTCACCATTCAATTATGATTATAAAAATATATTATTAATAAGTATGTAATAAATGACATAATAATTGTACATTATATATAAATATATATATACATATATATCTGTGTGTGTTTGTTAAAATTCACTTAGTTCCGTTCAATACAATATGAAAACAGAAAGAACATTTATGCGTATGTACGACCTACCATCTCTATAAATAGTGTTTTCTATTTCATATATATATCTATTATACATATTTATATTATAAATATTTATGACATATAAATCATGTGTTATATTCTGGATGTATTTAAATCATTATCTGAATTATACGATCATGAATGACAATTTAAAACACGTACGATAAAGAAAGCGATTATTACCCAAAATGTTAAGTTAACCTAGAAATAAATATTAAATGTGTAGAATAATGTCTTAAATGACTCATGTATGATATAATAAATATTAATATGGTTCTATAATAATTTTATAATATACTATGGTCATTATACTGTAGGTTAAACGGACCCTCGACCAATGGAAAGTAAAAGGTAATGATTAATTTAACAATCTCTTTATTATCCAAGGATGTTTTTACATATGTATCAACCGGGACATATTTATTATCCATGTACATGATTCATAAAAATGTTTTAAAAGGGATTATATTTTATATAATTTTTTCTAAAACATCATTTTAAATTTTTTAATCATTTATTCTTGCAAACCTTTCTCATTAATGTCCATGTTTTCAAAATGCTTTTAAGGATTTATTTATATGGAAATGAATGTTTTAAAATAATAATTCAATTCAAATGTTTCAAAGGGGTCTGGGACACTTTGATTCAAAACCATATTTTAAATGAAATCATTTTTAAATTATGTGACATTTAAATGATTTCATGAAAATGGGATAATTCTCTCAATTATTTTTAATGATCATTTTCAACTATGTCAACATCCTTCATGGGAAATTATTCTTGATTGAGGTTGATTTGTTATGATAAAAATAATCCATATTATATTAAAGGTTTTGGGATATATTTGACTATGGATGTGTTATTTTTATACTATACATAGTTTAAGGATAATGTATTGACATTTCTTATGCTTTTTTAATGCGAATGTTTATGTTATGTTTTAAACATTTCGTATGAGGAATGTATTGGACTTAGTAAGTGACTGGTGGAGCCTGTTATAGCTCCTCGATGCATCGGCAGGTCTCATGAGACAATTAAACATGGAATTGGTCTAGGCCTTTCCCATTTGATATGTGGTTTTGACTTAGGCCTTAATCCTTTTTAGACATTTTGGATGAGGCCTTGAAAAAATGTTTCAGAATGTCCCGCATTGTACATTCCCCGATTATGAAAATATCTTTGATGGTTCATGTTGTTATTAGACTATTAGAATACCCATGAATATGTTTTATTATTGCATTATTTACTCTTTTCATATTCCTTCCATAAAGTGTTCATGTTTATTATTTTTAAAGGAATGTGTTTAAAATTATTCACCATTCATAATGTTTATTTAATCTCCACCTATATTTCATACCCTTACTAAGAGTTTGATCTATCGCCTTTGTTATGTTTTATTTTCCCAGGATTCCACGAAGTGTATTATGATTGATAATAAGGGATACGCTAGGGGATTAAAGTCATTCTCAAAGGATCATTTATGTTGTGTTTTATTTTCTAAGGTGTAATGTAATGTTCATGTATGTAATCTATTTTTAAAGACTACAAAACCGATCAGTCTTTCCAGAATTAATTCCTTGTAATCATTCCAAAGTATAAAAATAATGCACCAACTCTATGTAACTGGGGTAAGGTCATTACTAGTTGTATCTATTAAAGATTAGTACATAAATTAGAGACTTGATTTCTAAAAACACTTATTAGAGAACATCACCCTAAGATAGAATTTGAGGATTAGTATAAAAGACCATCCTAATTTTTGGTAATGTATAGATTTTGTGAATTTTACAAACAATACAACCTTGTCTGCATACGAGCAGGTAGAGACGGATCTGGCAGAGAGGTACATAGGAGTG
Organism: Viscum album; assembly: GCA_963277665.1. Taxonomy (NCBI): domain Eukaryota; kingdom Viridiplantae; phylum Streptophyta; class Magnoliopsida; order Santalales; family Viscaceae; genus Viscum; species Viscum album. The sequence goes on along the minus strand of OY728165.1, from coordinate 1,776,915,074 downwards.
AAAACTCTGACAAGGAGATTCGGGCTTGACCTGTGGCATCCTAGAAAATGACAACGGTCATTACTTCACTCTTGGTTATGACACTCTCGTGTGTTTTCTTAGGATAATCAACAATTTCTTTAGATACCATTATCAAGGATTTCAGAGTAAATACTTCCTTAAAGAAAAAATTTTATGATTATATATTAATTGCATAATCTATTCAATTTTTATTAGGTATTTTACCAGTTTGGAATTATGAATTGCGATTGATAAACTAAACTAGTGTATGTCATTATCATGAAATGGCTCCTAGTAGAAGGAGTGATAAATCCATAAATACTCATGATAGAATGATTATGATGAATCATATCTATCATGGTATCAATCAAACACTTAAAAGGGAAACAATCCCCCATGTATTCTGATCATGTGAAGAAATTATATCATGTGTAATATGGTAAGAAACAATTTTTTGAGTTCAATGGCTTTGAAAGGAAGAAAGAGAATAAAGGGATGGTAGAAATAAAGATGGATAAATGGAAGAGTGGAATGAATGATTTTCCCATTTATGATAATTATGGAAAGATTAACCTTGGTAAATTCTTGAGGGATTGGTATTTTGTTATAAGTATGGAGAAAAAATACACAATGTACTTAATTTCATGAGTATGAAAAAGGTTTCAAATGTAAAATTCTTCATCTTCAAGGAGTTGGGACACTATGTGAATCAATGTCCATATCATCAGAGTATTCCCCAAATGATGCTATTGAATAAAAATCGAGTTATGATACTACCACATATGAAGAGGAATGACTAGAGTTATTATGTTTTTATTAAAGGATTATTTCATTTGAGTGTTGTATCAATGATGTACTGGTTATAAGAATTATGGAAATAAAAAAGGATTGTACTATAGCACTATTTCATTATGGATTTCATATTGTATTGTACCATGTAATGTGACGTTGTTTCAGGTTAAATTTTTTGGAAATTTCATGGTTGAAGGAAAGGTAAACAATAATATGGTCCTGATACTGAGATAGAGATTATGGATTAAGAGATACTTTATTTGGATAAATTTTATTGGATATTCTTTACAACCTTGGAACTGATTAATGGTTTTCTCATTCCATCATTTTTGTAATATTCAAACTTTTATGTTACAAAGAATATATCTATTATTCTATAAGGAATAAAGGATATTGAATGTCATCATTAAATTTTTATTTTAATTTAGGGTGTTACTATGTTTTAATTGAATACATGATGATGGAATTCATATGTTATTACGTGGAAAAATAGATCTTCATTTTGTTTAATTTCCTTATAAATTTTGGACTGTTAATTTGGATAGAAGTATTTTGGATATGTCTAAAAATAGGAATGGATTAATATTTCCATTGGATACTATTATTGTGGTAAAAAAATTCTTAATTTTATTTTTTGATTATTATAAAAAGGACATCATGGAGGTCGGGTGACAACCCCTCGCGTCCAGTAAGGTTGCAAGACATGAACTTGAAACTGAAGGGTGACAATGGTGCAACACCTACCATGGGCTTATGTGATGTCCTGATTTCTATAATAGATTTTTTTTTCAAATATTCTGACAAATGTATTATAAATTTATTATTTTGGGAACCCTATACGATTGGGATAAATAGAATATTTTTGAATTCTATTATATTTTGGAGTGAAAGATGATTTTGTGGAAGGAATTAGTTAATGGACGAAACACTAATTGTCAAGTATATTTTTTCTCTTATTCTATGAAGTAATTAATTTAAAAACATTAGGGAAGAGTTATTAAAACAAAAAATTTGTTATCCTAATACCTTATGTTTTATTAAACTGGTGATATTTTAAATCATCGTAGATCTATGGCTTTGAGGCCCTCATTTTTACACTAGTTTACGATTTATCGCCTGAATCACTCCCAATAAATATTTATGTTTTCCCACCAATTATGAGTCTCCGATTTCCACAAATGTTCTCCTAATCGAGATCATAATTTTCTGGTGACTTTTTCATTTCCCTTTCCCTCTTGTTAAAACTAAATGATATTAACCCAATTTATGATGAACATTTTCCAAAAATGAATTTTTCTATTATTGAGTATTTATTTTCGAAGAAAAATTTCAAATTACAAGGAAAAAATTTATTGAAGGAGGTGAGAATGTTAAGCCCCATGATTTCATAGTACGTTATCTCTTTAATGTAATTCAATAACTTGCGCTACACACAACACCGAGTTCAAGCGCACCACAACATACCAAACTAAACATTAATAAATTGGTTAAAAATATTATTAACTGCATTTTGAATATTTTATTATTTATATAATTTTAAAACCCATATTCTGTGTTTCATAGACATAATATGAGAATAAATTAATTAATTTATAAATGCAATTTTATCACCTTTTAATGGATAATCCTATTTAAAAAAAATATTTCACACTTTTATATATTAAATTTAATGAAATTAAATTATTATATAGAATCGGGACATAAAAATTATTTGTGGATAAATTTTTTGTACTTTTTTGAAAACTTTTATATTTTGATCAATAGTAAAAAATACTAAAATTTAATAGAAAATATATGTTTAATAGAAATAATTTATAGTGATAAATAATTATTTAGAATGATTTTGAAGTATAATTTTATTATATTTTTATCATTTAATACAATAAAGGTCATTATAAGTAGTTCCACATTTTAATTTGATATAAGAACATGTCCATATTTGGATAGTTTTCACTTTCAAAAAACAACTTTTTTGGTTTTGACAAGTAAAATTATTTTTTATTTAATTAATGAAACTTCTATGTTTTAAATTTGTTAAAATAGAAGTCATTTTTGAATTTAGAATATCAAAATTATATTATGGTTAATTTTTTGTTTATTTCTGAAAACATCCAATTTTTATGAATAGTGAAAAACACTGCGTTATTGTTTAAAACCGGCTTTTTATATAAATAATTATTTAATTTATTTAAATTTATTTTAAGTAAAAATATATATATATATAGTACCTATATATTTTCAATGTAATTCATTGTAGTCATTTTATTATAAAATTAGATGTATAAATTTTTATTGAACTTTTTACTGTCTTTTACACACCTTCTAGGAGCATTTGCAAATATGTATAAAATATAAATTAATCGTTTTTGTGAGTTTAATTTAAAAAAACAAAAATAGACAGATGAAATCAGTGAGTAATATGTTGTTTAATAATATGAAAATTATTTTTTTGAATAGTATCTTTTGAATTTTATTTACCACGGTTAAAAGTAAATATGTTAATAAAAGATAAATATTATATTATAATTACAAGAAAACATGTCCTAATTCTATTGGATAAATGAAATTAGACCATAAAAATTAGGAAGAAAATATGATCCTCTTTGGTCAATTTGGATTAGATGAGGAAATTTATTATTATTTCATTTTTTACATCATTGTATTTTATTAATATTTTTTAGGTATTAAATATTTAAATTTATTTATGACACAATGATGATGCAGTAATTACCTTATTAATGAAGGAATCAAATAAATGGTATTATAAATATTAAAATAAATAAAATTTCAATGTTTTTATGGAATCCATGAATTTTCTAGGCGAATATGACATGTAATATGGATTCTATGTATTTTTTTCAAAGTAATCAACTTGTGATGACTTTCACAAAAAACCAAAAACAAAACATTGTCAAAATTTACATTAATTTTTTTTTAAAAATATATTATATTATTAAAATATATAATATTTCTAAAACATTATGGTTCTGTCAAATGGCTTAAAGAATATTATATATTTTATTAATGAACCACTAGTGGTTCTCTAAGATGTTTAATATATGTTTATTAACCATATAGTGTATGAATTCTAGAAGACACTATAGAAGTTTAACTACTTAAATAAGGGTTAAATCTAAATGATAAGTTTAATATAGTGACCTAAATCTGTATAAAACCTATTGGTTGTGTGGTTTTATACCCATAATCACCTTATCTTAGAAATAAATCATTTTGGTTCGATTATAAACATAAAATTATTTTATTATAAAATAACATTTCAAATATTTCTTAAAGTGTCTTTCACCTCTCTTATAAAAGTGTACTTTCCATTTACTCAAAATCACACCTACAAAGAAATATTACAAGGACAAAATCTGCCTAAATATTCTTCCCCCTTCCCTCAAATAAACTTAGAGTCCTTACATTGATCATAAATCCATCCTACGGAGCCGTTTCGATCAAATCAGTTGGAAACACCCAAAAAAAGGTAATAATTTCTCCACCCTCGTTCAAGTTATTTTCTTATTCGACTTCTTCTTTATTTGTTGTTTACATAAAAAATTATAACTCCAGTACCTCCTACATATTTTGATGCTATTATAAATAGGTACATCAATAGTCATTATTCTATCCATCCTATAAATGGAAAAGATACCATATGTGCGTACGTATGACTTACCGTCTCCACGGCGTGGTGTAGTTTGTTATTCAAACACATTATTATTTGGATTGGTAAAATAATGAGTATAACTGATGTAAATAATAAATATAAAACATTAGTGATTCTTTAAATATGATATAAAATCAAATTGCATACAATTTTTCCAACAATATAATGATATTGTCACTCATGCGTACGTACAGATTATCGTCTCCATGACATGATGAGATTCATTTCCACCTTCACCATTCAACTATGATTATAAAAATATATATTATTAATAAGTATGAATTATAGGGAATAATAATTCCAATATGTAATGCCCCGACCCCAGAAGTCCAGAGTCAGAGCAATATTACGTATCATTGGCACGATCACAAAAGATCATGTCTCAAAAGACCGATTAGTTTAGTAGCCTTGAATGTACTAGATACATTCATAAGGTTTACATTACATGATAAAGTGAAAAACTAAAACAACATAGTCTCTATAGTCCACACTCTTATACCTTCATACTATCCCTATAGGTCAGTCATAAACTACTTATTCACATCTTGGTAAAAATAAAACATAGAATGGGGTGAGCTCAGATGATCAATAAGGATAACAATATAGTGGAAAAATTTATAAATAAGCATAAACATTTAAGGAAATGTATGACTAAAACAAATGCCTTTTAAACATGAAATTCAGCGTAATATGGAAAAAATAAAATGAAGTAATGCCATCTATATATTAACATGGATATTATACTAGTCGAATTATCATGTTCAATATCAATAACCACTTTCAAAATGACTGAATGCATTATGCCAAACTACCATAACCACGTATCCAAGTCCACATGCCAAGACAAAAAATAAGACTTTGTCAAGGCCTCATACCAAGACACTAGTTTGTCTCATTAGTCCTACCGATGAATCGAGGAGCTATAGAGGGCTCCACCCATCACATACTAATTCCAAGGCATTTCTCATATGAAAATTTTGAAGCATAACATAAACATTCGTTTTAAAATTAGCATATGAGATGTCAATACCTTATCCACAAACCATGAATGGTAAAAAAGTGCACATCCACAATCAAACATAACTCATTCAATACATTATGTAATATTGTATTGTATCATATTAACCTCAATCGAGAATAATGAAGGATATTGACATAGGTGAAAATAATCATTAAAACTGTTAGAGGGAAATATCCCCCTTTTACTTGAAATCATTTAAAAGTCACAATATTTGTCAAGAAGACATTTAAAAATAGATTTTTTAATCAAAGTGTCCCATAACACTTTGATACTTTGAAATGTAATTTTAATTTTAAAAAATTAATGTCCATATAAATGAATCTTTTAAACCATTTTTAAAACATGGACATTAATGAGAAATATTTATAAGGGTAAATCATTAAAACATTTAAGAATGATATTTTAGTTAGAGTTACTAACCAAAAGAGAGGCACATGAATACAAATAATTGATGTATTAAATAAATTGTAATATCATGAGAATAAAGGGATTCATGATATACTATGTAAATGTACATTATATACACAATATAAAAGTGATTTGGTGTATAATAACAAAGGAGTATCAATGGAATGTAAATTGAGATGAAATCTCTCATAAAAGCCATATACTTAGGTTAAGGATAAATGAATGACATAATTATTTGTGAAAAATATAAATACACTAAATATGATTGGATATTCAGTGTAAAACAATCAAAGGACATTCACACAGATTCTTATAAAAACAACAACAATGAATTAGATGTTTAACTTAATAAATGGAGATTGAGTTAAAATTACTCTTATAAAGTTCATATCGATGACTTGAGAATTTATCAATAGAGTGATTATGTGTATCAAAAGTATATCCTCAGAATTATGAGTGGAAATTATGACATAATCTAATAAATAGTGATTCCACAAATAATCTTGGAGTAAAATAATCATTGAAGTATGTGTAAAGCTGAAGGAGTGGAAATTGAAATTTCAAATTCGCTTATTGATTTGGTAACTTAAGAAACATACACCCATGAAAGAAGTATCATAAAATGATGTTTTATATAATCATGAATTAAATTATATTACACAATGAATACAAACAAGTTCATTACACACACCACATGCAATAAATAAGTGGTGAACAATGGAAATCCCACAAAATTAAAAGTGAGATAAGAAACCTCTTACTTTGTACTTTTTCCTTGGTCGAGGGTAGGTTAATGTCATGTATAATGGTGAAATAATTTTAATTTAATTATACAAGAATAATATACATTAATATGATATCATATATTATATTTTAACATTGATTTGTTAATTATAGCTTGGTATTAACGTCGTTTTGGGTGTTAACAGATTCGTTTTCCATTATATTCTTTGTTTTGTGAGTCATATTTTTTATGGATGGGATGTATCTTATTAATATACATAATTATATAAAAACCTTATTTTAAATCATCAAATGAAAATTATACTTTAATGGATATAATGGAGAATGAATATCATTACGTTCGTGGAGACAGTAGTCCATACGTACGCACGAGCGATAATATCATTCTTTTGATATTAAAATAATTTATACTTGGATGGTATATCATATATACAGAATCATTATCATTTTATATTTATTATTCACATTAATTATATATCATTATTATACCCATCCAAATAATAATATATTGACTAACAATTACACCACGACGTGGAGACGGTAGGTCGTACGTTCGCATGTATGGTGACATGTCATTGAAAAGATGGGTAGAATACTGAATATGGTTGTACCATATTTATAATAACAACATAGTATATAGGAGATACTGGAGTTATTATTTTAAAATGAGAAGAACAAAGAAAGAAGATGTTGAAGAAAAAATGAACTTGAAAAAGAGTGGTGAAAACATTACCTCTTCTTCGGGTTCTTCCTTTTGATTTGATCAAAAGGTCTCTTTAGGTTGGCTTTATGATCAAAATAAGGCATCTAGGTTGAATTCAGGGAAGTTAAGAGAGTATTTTTTTAGGGTTTTTCTGTATCAAAAGGCTTTGAATGTGTGAATTGGTGAGAAGGGGGATCCTTTTTATAAGAGGGGTGAGGGGCACCTTTGGAAATACTAGAAATATTATTTTATAATAAATTCATATTCAGTTTCTAATGGCCTTGAAGTGGATTATTTAAATTTTAATGTGGGTATAGGTCGAGAAAAACTCAACAAATAGGTTTTAGACAGGTTTGGTTCACTAAATTAACCTTATCATTTAGTTTTAACTTAGTTAATTAGTTTAACATTTACCATATCACTATGTATTTTTATATTATATAGTAAATAAACTTACTATATACATTCAAGCGACCCCAAAGTGGTCCATTAATGAAAAAAATATCATTATATAAGTCTCTTCGACGAACCTTAGTTTTTTAGTAATTTAATAACAATTAATAATAATTTTTTTAAAAAACTCTTTTATGTAAATTTTGACATTATTCATTAATTGATTTTTGTTAAAGTCTTAACAATTTTATTAATTATAACCAAATTTATTTAAGCAATCATATAATGTCATATTAGTCAATAAAATTAATGTATGTCATGAAAACTATCAAATTATATTAATTTTAACATTTATAATACCAATTATTTGATCCATTCATTAATAAGGAAAATACTGTATCATTATTGTGTCATAAATAAGATTAATTATTAAATGTCTAAAAATTATAAATAAAATACCATTATGTGTCAAATATTTTTATCTTTATAATGAATATTTATAGTCGAAAATCCAATATATATAACCCTATTAAAAATTATTTTTCATAAAGATATATGCTTTTGTCATTTTTGTATTTATTTTAAGTTAATTAATATAAAGTGTCATTATCACATACAAGTGGATCCATGGGGTCCCAAAATCGATCCAAAGATTCTCATGGATGGAAATGTATCCACCAATAAGGTTAGGATACATTTTAGGGTAATTTATTATTATTATATTATTATTTTTTACCCTTATTTACCGGATTTACCCTTTAACCATGATAAATAAAATATTTACCGAAATAATTATTTAAAATGACTAAAAATGAAAGTTACCTATTTACACAATGTAGACATCCTGATTCAAAATATGGAATCCATTTTTCCAAATTCAATACACAGAAGTGGCAGAAATTAATTTAAAATTACTTCACGTTGTAAAAACAAAAAGCGTGTTTTTAAGAGATAATAACTATCAAAAGATTGGCACTTGTTTATGTCTGATTTAAATGTGAAATTATGTCCAATGGCCAAAATTTTATTAATTGGTAAAAGTATATTCTTGATATACTTTATAACCACTAAAATTGATAATTTATCACTTTCAATTATTTTGATTAAAAAAGTTGTTTTTAATTAAAATTTAGTAATTTTCACTATTCATCAAAATATAAAAGTTTTCAGAAAAGTACCAAAATTTCACCCAAGGCTAATTTTGATATTCAGAATCCAAAAATGATGTCCATTTTGAGAGGAAAAATTTATAAAATTTCAAAAAGTTGGTGTTACTATTCATAACGGCTAGTTTAATTAGTTGTGGTGTGTGTTAGAACATGAAGTTGCGTACAACACACGCAAATGTATTATTCATTGAGAAGCGTACTATAGAATATTGGGGTGTTACATTCTCCCATCCTTCAATAAATTTCATCCTCGCAATTTTCAAATTTGGGCTAGAGAATATGATGGAATGTCCCACATTGGAAAAATATTAAATAAAACTACCATTTTAAAAGAAAGAAAGAGAATCCCAAATATCACCCGAGATAACCTATACTAGGATTCCATGTAGAAAACATGGATATGGATGATAAAATAAGTGTCATGTTCTGGTGGAGAGGGATAGAAAACATGATCAGGAGATATTTAACAATAAGAAAACCACAAACTTGTGTTGGGACAAATGATCATTAGTCTCCCAGTATGAAAATTAAATGGGAAATATTTTTTTGTTTTAAGTTACATTACATAAATATGTGGAATTTATTTATGATATTGACTAAGAGCATAAATAGATATAATTAATTTTTAAGTAGAGTTTCATTCTTTAATAAATTTTTACCACTAAATCATTTTTTTGAACGATGAGTATTCAAGAATACATGGTCACTCTGGAAGAGATAGAATAAACTTATAAAGAATAACATCATCCACATGGGATAAAATATATATTTACCTTGTCTTTAGAGATTAATCAAAACCAAAATGGTTAGTATAATATATGATTATCCCCTAAAAGGATATTCTATTAGAGAAAGAAAAACTAATCTTAATTTATAAAATTAAACCAACAATACCCCTAAGTTAAATAAATACCATTCAATAAACAATTGTCATTAAAATTCATCAATATAATTCAAAATAATATTGAATCCCAAAACATAGAATAATTTGGTTATGTAGTCTTCCATGTTAAATTGTACCTCCAAATGACATCAACTACTCATAAATTCACATACATAAAATTAATTAACCTAATCACATATTCTCTATTATTGGTTAATCATTCCACAAATAAACAAAATCACTAAAAATCCACAATAAAAACATAGATAAAAATATTCCATTACTCCTCAAATTAAATCCCATAGTATTTTATTTTCCATGGGCATATAATGTTCCCAATAGAGCGAACATCTTCCAAAATAACATTTATCACTTAATCACCAAATCATTTTCTTATACTACGGGTATTCATTTGATAAGATCCCAAATCAACTTTTTATTGATCAATAAAATAATTGAACTAAAAATAATTAGTCACACTAACCAAGGACTTCACATTGTCCAGTGGTAGGTGATAAATCCCAATCGCACTTTGGTTGTGGGTTCGATTCCCACAGCTTTGTCTGACACGACGGGTTGTCACACGGTTTGTGTGTTGTCCTTTTTCAAAAACTATATTTTATAACATTACCAAAATAAGAAAAATTCCTCAAAATAATTGTAACATATTTTATCCAAAAATGTTATCTCATACCTTTTATTTTCATCCCAAATTATAATAACATATAATTTCCTCAAACCCAATGATCATATAAAACCAAATGGTTTTTTATAACTATATCCACATGGGAGAAGATAAGACTTCCTCAAATATCATTCTCACATGGAAAACTACAGGGTTAAAAATACAAGAGAAAATTATTCCAAAGTAATCCCATAAACAAGGAGCACTAATACATCTAAACATTTCTCCAAACATTTATTTACACATAGCTTCTTCTTTGACCAAGAAAATATCCTCTAGAATAGGGCATTCACTCGGGTAAAGGACAGGTCCACTACATTTACTGCAAATGACTGTAAATGGATTCTTGGAACGATTTTTATTTTCTTCCATAGTACTCTAAATTTTTACTTGGAAATTATTCACTTTATTTCCTTCTTTCCGGTACATAAAGCATTTCTTTTTCCCATTGGGACACTTTCCTGGGTGTCTCCTTCCACATTTCCTGCATGCTAGAAATTGATGATTCCTTTCTCCATGGTCTCCACAACTGTAGCTCTTATCATTCATCACATTTCTCTTCTTTGTCGAGTCTGGAAATTGGTTAATATATATATATATATATTGTTAATCATATTTTTGGTAAATTGATTTGGCCTGAAGACGATATATTTTATGCCTATCAAAATTCCATTTTGTTGCTCATTACCACCAGCATTCCCACCTTGTACATCATTATCAAAGTCACTATGACTTCCTTGGAATCCATCCATTGACTAAAACCAGAAAGCAATGTGTGAGTAACATTAGTCATAAAATCATTTATAGAATATCATGTCACCATATTCTCAATTTGAATCACATTAGGATTAACCAAGGACATTTACTCTCATATTATATATAATACTTCAAATGAGTTTGTAAATAAAATGTATATTATCCTAATCATATCCCCCAGGAGTGTGATAACCAAGAGTGCAGCAAGGCCCGTTGGCGTTCACCAGTTCTTGTTCGAGTTTGGATCAAAGCTGTATTTTCAGGTTTTACCCCTAGATACATCTATGCCAGAGTCGCCTCTTCCCACTCGTATCCAGACAGGGATTTATTGCTCAGAAAACTCAGAAAATCTCTACAATACCAAAATTCTAGGTAGTTCTTCTTTACTAATCATCAAATCCAATCTTAGGGCTATGTTCTCTAATCAGAGTTATCTAAATATAACTCCTAAGTATGTACTAAACTTTCTCTGATATCAACTATAATTCCCCGACACTAGAATCCCAGAGTCGGTGCATTATTACGTATCATTTTCATGACCACAAAAGATCATGTCTCGAAAGAAAGATAAGTTTAGTAGTCTTATAAGTACTAGATATATGCATATGGTTTACATTACATGATAAAGTGAACAAATAAAACAACATAGACTCTATAGTCCACACTCTTAACCTTTCAGACTACCCCTAAAGGTTAGTTATAAACTACTTCTTCACATCCTAATAAATATGAAACATAGAAATGGGTGAGCTCAAATTCTCAATAAGGATATCAATATAGATGAAACATTTATAAATAAGCATAAACATTTAAGTCAATGTAAATATAAAACAAAATCCTTTTAAACATGAACTTCAGCATAATATGGAAAAAATAAAATGAATTAATTCCATCTACTTATTCACATGAATATTCTACTATTAGAATAATCACAAGAAATATCAATAACCACATTCATAATGACAGAATGCATAATGCCAGACTATCATAACCACTTAGCCAAGGCCTCGTGCGAAGACTTCAAATATGATTTTTCAAAGGCCTCATGCCAAGACACTAGTTTGTCTCATGAGACCTACCGATGCATCGAGGATCTATAGTGGTCCCCACCCATCACATACTAAGTCCAATTCATTCCTCATATAAAAAGTTTGAAACATAACATAAACATCAATATTAAAACTAGTATACGAAATGTCAATACATTATACACAAACCATGAATGGTATAAAAATAGCACATCCACAGTCAAAGATAACTCATTCGATACAATATGGAATATTTTATTGTATCATATTAACCTCAATCGAGAATAATAAAGTATATTGACATAGGTGAAAATAATCCTCAAAACTATTGGAGATAAATACCCCCCTTTTACTTGAAATCAATTAAAAGACACACTATTTTTCAAGAAGACTTTTAAAAATAGATTTTTTAATGAAAGTGTACCATACCACTTTGAAACTATGAAAAGTAATTTTAATTTCAAAACATTAATGTCCATATAAATAAATCCTTAAAACAATTTTTAAAACATGGACATTAGTGAGAAATATTTAGAAGAATAAATCTTTAAAACATTTTAAAATTACATTTTAGTTAGAGTTCCTAACCAGAAGAGAGACACATGAATCCAAATAATTGAGGTAATCAAAACATTGTAATATAATGGCAATAAAGGGATTCACGATATACTATATAAAAGTACATTATACACACTATATAAAAGTGATTTGTGTATAATAACAAAGGAGTCTCAATGGAATGTAAATTGTGACGAAATCTATCATAAAATCTGTATACCAAGGTTAAGGATAAATCAATGACATAATTATGTGTGAAAAATATAAATACACTCTATATGATTGTATATTCAGTGTAAAAAAATCAAATGAAATTCACACATATTCTTAAAAAAACTACAACAATGAATTAGATGTTTAACTCAATAAATTGAGATTGAGTTAAAATTACTCTTATAAACTTCATATCTATGACTTGATAATTAATCAATATAGTGATTATGTGTATCAAAAGTATATCCACAGAAAGGGGAGTGGAAATTATGACATAATAAAATTAATAGTGATTCCACCAATAATCATGGAGTAAAATAATCAATGAAGTATGCGTAAAGCCAAATGAGTGGAAATTTTAATTTAAAATTTTCTTATTGATTTGGTAACTTACGAAAAATACACCCATTAAAGAAGGATCATAAAATGATGATGTAAACATACATGAATTAAATTATATTACACAATGAATACAAACATGAGCATTACACACACCACATGCAATATATAAGTGGTGAACAATGATAAATCTCACGGAATTAAATGTGAGATAAGAAACCCCATACTTTGTACTTTTTCCTTCGTCGAGGGTAGATTAACCTCCTGTATATTGGTGAAATAATTGTTAATGAATAATAAAAGAATCATATACATTAATATGATATTATATATGATCTTTTAACATTGATTTGTTAATAATATCTTGGTATTATCGTCGTCTTGGGTGATAACAGATTCGTTTTCCTTTATATTCATTGTTATGTGAGACATATTTGTTAAGGATGCGATATATATTATTCATATCCAGAATTATATTAATACATTATTTTTAATCATCAAATGAAAATTAGACATGAATGATTACGATGGAGAATGAATCTCATTGCGTTCGTGGTGACGGTAGTCCGTACGTAAGCACGAGCGACAATATCATTCTTTTTATATTAATATAATATATACATGGATGGTATATCATATATACAGAATCATTATCATTTTATATTTTTTATTCATATGAATCAAATATCATAATTATACGCATCAAAATAATAATATATTTAATAACAATTACACCACAGTGTGGAGACGGTAGTCCGTACGTACGCACATATGGTGACATGTCATTAAAATGATGGATAGATTACTAAATATGGTTGTATCATATTAATAATAATATCATAGTATATAGGAGATACTGGAGTCATTATTTTAGAATTGTAATAACAATGAATGAAGAAGTTGATGATGAAATGAACTTGAAAAGGGTGGTGAAAACTTTACCTCTTTATCGGGTTCTTCCTTTTGATTTGATAAATAAGGCTCCATAGGTTGGCTTTTTGATCCAAATAATGCATATTAGTTTAATTAAGGGAAGTTGAGAGAGTATTTGGGCTGGTTTTGTCTGATCCAAAAGGATTTTAATGTGTGAATTAGTGATAAGTGGGAGTGCCTTTTTATAAGAGGGGTGAGGGGCACCTTTGGAAAAGCTAGAAATATTATTTTATAATAAATTCCTATTCGTTTTCAAATGGCTCCAAATTGGATTATTTAGAGGATAAGGTGGGGATATGACTTATACCACTCAACCAATATGTTTTAGATAGGTTTGGGTCACTAAATTAACCTTAACGTTTAGTTTTAACTCTTAGTTAATTAGTTTAACATTTTCCATGTCACTTTGTATTTATATATTATATAGTTAATAAACATAATATATACATTATATAAACACCAATGTGGTCCATTAATGATACACCTATCATTATATATGTCTCTTGGACGAACCTTAGATTTTTAAAAATTTAATATCAATTAATAATATAATATTTTTTTAAAAAGCTCTTTTATGTCAATTTTGACACTATTCAAAAATTTATTTTTGATAAAGTCTTAAAAACAATATTAATTAGAACCAAATTCATTTATGCAATCCCATAATTACATTTTAAGAAATAAAATTAAATTATGTCATCAAAACTTTCAAATTAAATTAATTTTAACATTTATAATACCAATTATTTTAATCCTTCATTAATAGGTAAAATATTGCATCATTATTGTGTCACAAATAATATTAATTATTAAATGTATAAAATTATAAATAAAATACAATTATGTAGGAAATATTTTTATCTTTCTAATTAATATTTATGGTCGAAAATCCAATATATATAACCATATGTAAAATTTGTTTTTCTAAAAGATATATACTTACCTCATTTTTGTATTTATTTTTACTTAATTTATATAAAGTGTCATTATCACTTACAAGTGGACCCATGGGGTCCCACAATCGACCCAAACATGCCCATGGTCAGATATATATCCACAAATAAGGTTAGGACACGTTTTAGTGTAATTTATTTTTATTATAATTTTATTTTTTTACCCTTATTTACCAGATTTACCTTTTAACGATGGTAAATAAAATATTTACCGAATTAATTATTCAAAATTTATAAAAATGAATGTTAACTATTTAAACAATTTGGACATCCTGATTCCAAATATGAAATCCATTTTTCCAAATTCGTAACACAGTAGAGGCAGAAATTAATTTAAAATTAATTTCTGTTGTTAAAACAAAAAGCATGTTTTTAAGAGATAATATCTATCAAAACATTGGCACATTTTTATGTTCGGTTTAATTGTGAAATTATGTCCAATTACCAAAATTGTATTAAATGGTAAAAATATATTCTAGATATACTTTAAAACCACTAAAATTCATAATTTATCAATGTTAATTATTTAGATTGAAAAAGTTGTTTTTAATTAAAATTAAGTAATTTTCACTATTCATCAAAATAAAAAAGTTATTTGAAAAGTCCCAAAATATCACCCTAGGATAATTTTGATATTCCGAATCAAAAAATGAAGTCCATTTTGAGAGATAAAAGTTATAAAATTTCAAAAATTTGGTATTACTATTCATAACGGCTAGTTTTATTAGTTGTGGTGTGTGTTAGATCTTGATGTTGCGTACAACACACGCTACTGTATTATTCAGCGAGAAGCGTACCATGGAATCATTGAGTGTTACACACTATATATATATATATGTTTGTGTTTGTGTGTATTTAAATTCATTTAGTTATATTCTATACGATATGAATATGGAAACATCATTTATACGTACGTACTACCTAGCTTCATCATAAATGGTGTTTTCCATTACATATAACTATATATTGTACATATTTATATTCTGAATATATATCATATATAAATCATTCATTATATTCTGAATGTTTGTAAATCATGATCAAAATGATACGTTCAATAATAACAAGTAAAAACACGTACAATAAAGAGAGTGATTATTACATGAAAAGTTAATTTAACATGGAAATTATTATTAAATAGGTTTTATAAAGTTATAAATGAATCATGTATGATATAATAAATATGAAAATGTTTCTGGATTAATTTAATAACATACTATGGTCATTATATAGGAGGTTAAACATACCCTCAACCAAATGAATGTGCAATGTAAGGGTTAATATCACAATTTCATTATTATTCGAGGTTGTTTTTACGTGAGTATCTATAGAGACATATTTGTTATCCATTTCCATGTTTCAAAACCAAATAAAGGGAATATTTTATGAGACCTTTTTCAAAAACATCATTTTATATGTTTTAATGATTTATTCTTCTAAATTATTCTCATTATTGTCCATGTTTTCAAAATAGTTTTAAGGATTTGTTTATATAGACATGAATGTTTTAAAATTTTAATTAAATTAAAAAAATGAAATGTGGTATGAGAGATATTGATTCAAAACCAAATTTTAAATGACCATGTTTATAAATTATGTGACTTTTAAACGATTTCATAAAAAAGAGATATTTTTCAGAAATATTTTCACGAATCATTTTCAACTATGTCAACATCCTTTATGGGATATTATTCTCGATCGATGTTGATTTATTATGATTCAAATAATCCTTATTATAATGAAGTTTTTGTGATATATTTTACTATGGATGTGTTATTTTTTACGATTCATGGTTTACGGTTAAAGTATTGACCTTTCGTATGATCGTTTTAATAAAAATGATTAATCATTGACTCAAAAATTTCATATGTTGCAATTTATTGAACTTATTAAGTGATGTTTGGAGCATTTTATAGCTCCATGAGGCAACGATAGGTCGCATGAGACAATTAGACATGGAATTGGTCGAGGCCTTTCCCAATTTGATATATGGGTTTGCCGAGGCCTTAATAATTTTTAGACATGTTTTCCAAGGCCTTGAAATTTTTTTTAGAATGTCCAACATTATATATTCCCTAATTTTAAAAATATTATTGATGGTTAATGTGGTTTTTGACTAGTATTATAACCATGACTATGTTTTATTGTGGCAGTATTTACTCATCTCATATTCCTACCATAATGTGTTTATGTTTATTATTTATAAAGGAATGTGTTTTAAATTATTCATCATGTGTAATTTTTATGTTATCTTCAACATTATTTCTTACCCTTACATTGATTTTGAGGTCACCCCTTTCTTATGTTTTCTTTTCTTAGTATTCCAAGAAGTGATTATGATTGATAATCAGGTTTGAGCTAGGGGATTAATGGTGTTTTCAATGGATCATTTATATTGTGTTTTATTTTATAAGGTGCAATGTAACATTATTGTATGTAATATATATTCCATGGATGCTATAATAATCTCTCTTTTTGGGACATTATTCCTTTGAATCATGCAAATTTATTAAAATAATGCACAAACTCTAGGTAACTGGGGTCGGGGCGTTACAATTACAATGACTTAAATTCTGATACGAATATAAAACTCTAACTCAAGAATAAATTAATAAAGATCCTAATAATATATATATATATATACAATAAATTATCTATATCTAATTAAAATATAATAATAACATCTTTAAAGGATGGTAGATGAAAGAAGAACGAATGGGGAAAATATTAGAATGAATCCACTTACTAGGAGGGGAGAATATATATGATTAGAGCACTGAATAATGAAGAATGTAGGTTAGGAAGGATTAAAATCCTTCCAAAAAACTCCAAAATATATAAAGAATGGATCTATACAAAGTTTTTAGAATTAGGATTAAAATCTGTGATTCAATAATTGAGAAAATAACGTTCAGGTTAAATAAATTCTCTATCACATTTTGCGAGGAAGGGGCACACAATTTCCCCTAACCGTGTTCATAAACCAAGTATCTCATGTGTAGGGGTGAATGGTTTCTAATAAAAGGGGGATGATTTTTATTAATCATGCACCAACCATTTAAATCTACATTTTCTAGGGTTTTATACATTTTTAGGCTGGGGTACATAGTTTTCTCCAACAGTGCACCCATCATGCACTACCCATTTTTCATTAATTTATCTCAAATTTCACCAAAACACACCACAGTGTAAAACCCAAATAAATATTAATAATCACAAGGAAATAATTTACTAGAAATTTTTCCTGATTCAATTATAAAAAATTTAAGTATATTAAAATTATATAAAATTTATCCACTGTTAAATAATTTTGATTATACCATGAATTTTATTGAATTATAGGTAATGGTTAATGAATAGTTATATATAGATTAAAATAATTCTTTATAATATCTATGAATTGAAGATAATTTTGGGTATTAAGTGTTAAATAGATATTCCTATTGTTAAATAATTCAAAAAAATTACAGTGAACAAGGAAAAAATATTTTTTTGGACATTATGCATTATAATGTAAATTATAACTTCTCTAATCAACCCCAAATTTATGTTTTGATATTTACATGCTGGGTTATTCTTTTTTCCACCACTAATTATTTTTGTGATAATATTCATGTTGCATTTATTTTGTATTGAGTTGAAGGAGATATTTCAATATAATTTCAACTCTAAACCACATTCATCATCTATTTTGATGATATTTGAATTTTGGAAGTTAGATAATTGTACAAATAGATTTTGTAAGTGATTCATAAGGTTTGTTTATAGTAATTAGAATAATTTTATAGATATTTATTTTCTATATGTATGGATTTAGGGTGGCGGATTTGTGAAGTAATTGTGATAAATTTTTATTATATGAATTAATATTGATGTATTATGGAATATAATTAATAATTATTTACATATTTTTCCATTATCGATATAATATTATTTATGCCACATGTATGGGTATTTTAATATAATATTCTAGTGAATTTGTTTTGGAAAATTCAATAAATAGTGAATGTGATGTTATAGGAAATTATATATTGAGTTATAGAATAATTCATTGGATATTATTATAATTTTTATTCATATACTTACATTTTATAATATTTATTTTTTTTCGTAAGATCACATATGGTACAATAAACTAGATGAAAAAATATTGTATTGTGAAAAGGATGATGGTTGTGGAATTTCAAAGTTGCCAACATAAATAGATATCTTGGATAAGAAGGTCGGATATAGTATTTTTAGGTACAATATTGGATATAATATTTTTTTAATATGGAAATAAGTAAGAATTAGGTATTGATTGAGAAAATGATTTATTATTTATATTTCATATATTCATATGTTAGGGATAACATCAATATGATGTAGTTAAACTCTATCAATCATTAATGATAACTGATTTATGTATGATGTATTCATATTATAAAATTTGGTTGGATTTTTTTATTATGGAATTTATTATGTGGTTTTTGAATAAATATAATTAAGAATATATAATTTTATAGTTTAATATTTTAATGATGGATCAATGTTATTATCTCCACTAACAACATGACCACCACCTCGATTGATTCTATAACCATTAAATTACCATGAGAAAATTGATTCAAGGGTAAAACAAATGTGCATATCATAGGGAATAATAAATACATGTTTCAAATCATTACACATTTAATTTTGTATTGAAATATAAAAATGTATAATTCTTCTAACATATACACTATAATATTAATTCCCTATCTAAAATAACTTGAAATAAAAGTAAATATTTATCTCTATTTGACATCATGTGTTCCTTCCCATGCACTAGAAGAGGCTGACCAGTATTATGGGACTGTGAAATATCTTTGGGGAGACTATACGCCTATATGAAATTTTATAATAACAATATGAATTACTAGAAAATCAAAAATAACATCTCACAAAAATATTGAATACAATATTTATTCTATACATAATCAAATGATAATGTAAATTAAAAAATTATCAATCACCCACTCATCCAATCAAATGAGTGTGAATAAATAAATAAATAAAATATTGGGGTTCTAATGTTACTATGATCCATTACACATCCCAGAATAAAATATCATATTCATGCATCCCTGTATGATCTTGCCATCACCAAACCTCAACTCAAATTGTTCATTAAAAACGTGTATCACGACTTTTCTATCCAAGATCCAATTCAATCCAAGAAGGGTGGGGGTATAAATCATAGTCGGGAAACACCAATTCCACCCTAAATATCAAAATAATGGAAAGTATATGATCATGTAATGTGAGAAGAATAATAAATTACTACATAATGAGTAATAAAATAATTACTTACACGATATGCTATGACCAGATGTTGGACTATATATAAACATGTTGATGTGATTGTGACATTTATTTGAAGTACATTTACCCAAGGGAATATACATATAACCCAAGGAAATATCACAGAACCGGACTATTCTTTGGTAGGGGTCCTTGATCGACGATAGCTACCTTATATGGTGTTATTACGTCTCTATTAATGTGAATAACCTCATGAGAACGTCTATCAATAATCTAGGTATCCCTCAATCCCACATCCTCTAAATGTTATAGGACTCTCAATAATCACAACATACTTCTCATCCCCATTACCATAGGATACACACCTTCGATGTGCTCGGGAAATAATCATTTTTTGGACGAAGTCTAATTCTTAGGTGGGGTAATACCTTAGAAATAGTATATATCTTTGATGTTTTTTTCATAGATATCCAAAAATAAAATTGAATAATATTATTGATCACATAATCAATAACATGTGAATATATATACAATTAGCTGTATGACAGATCCATCACTACTGAATTCTCCTAACTATAAGTGGAATCCTAGGAAATGATTGAGGGGATCTAAAAATCACCCTAGTGATTTTTATAATCTATTCATGGGGATATAAAAACACTTAGATTCTCATAACTCTATTCAAAATCTATAGGTTATTGGTACTGACAATAGTCTTATGGTATCATCATTTGAATATTGAGAATAATGTGCATTAACAATTTTATAAATGTATCAAATTAACCCCTAGTAAAAATGGAAAAATTACATTAAAGATATTATGTACACTAATAATGGGTCCTAGGAACCAGTACAATGAATCCAAAAATATATCTTCCATAATAGATTCTAGTCGCTCTAGAGATCGTCAACCAAAATACAATGAGTCTATATCATAATAATATCAATAATCCCATGGTCCCATCCATCTTGATTGGTGATTACTAAAGATCTCTTGTATTCAAATAGATCTTATCCCAATGGTATACTCCTAGGTATCATAGGAAATCCCATAACCTAACGTGTAATAAAATTAAATATATAAACTATTTGTAAAATGTAATAAACCACCACCATTGTCTAAAAAACCTTAAGAACACATGTTTTTTGTAAGTTCCAAGATGAAACCAACAACTATATCAGCCCAATCTCATATGCATCACTCATGAAATTTATATTCATTGGGAAAACAGCAGGCACCCATGGTTACATTAAAATAGATGTGTGAAAATTGCGGTCAATTTGATATACATATGTCAAAGTAATTCCACTTATAGGTTTTAGATCTTACTATAGTCTAATAAAAGCACACCTCTATCAAAGATCATTATAATAATTTGTGATTTTATAATAGAATAACAACCACATGAGTAGAAAAAGGAATATTCCTAATGCAAATACATTAAAAAGAAATATATCACATTCTAATTGATTATGTGATACAAATATTTTTCAGTCACCAAAACTATTTTAACAAGGCAAATAGCTCACATGTGACTTAAGGACCTCACATAAAAATATTAGGCTACTCCACTCATGTTAGGACACACATCAATATAGTTGTGGAAAAAGGCTCACACTAAGAGCCACTATGTCATGCTCACCTCAATCATACCCTCCAGGGTTTGAAGATGACTATGAATACAAATAAAATTCTATCATTTCCTTGACATATTAAGGAAATCATATATATTACTAGGGCAAATATTACCTCATAATATCATTCATCCCCTCATAAGGGTTTTCATTTTTATTTAAAAAATAAATTTTATTTCAAAATTTAAATAAATAAGCATGTGCCTCAAAAAAAATAGGGATATAGATGTGTCATATTCATCATTAATAACATGTATTAATCCATATAGAAATAATTGATGATCACCTACCCCGTTTATGAGGATTCTATATTACATTCATAGGCTGACCACTCCCATCGAGAATGGCCCAAATTTTTATTTGACATCACTCATCCATGTGAGGCACTTAATAGAAAAAATACATTCCATTTAATAAATTTTAATGTCATATATTTAATGAAACTTTTTACACCAATTAATAATCTAATTTGAAATAAATATATTATTGTACGTGACAAGGGAAATCCTCATTACCTCCGAACCACAACCAAAAATGCAGGTGAGGTATGTTGAGGACCTGGGAATCATCTGAGACCATGTGTATAATATGTTTCACCATTAAATAAATAAATATAATTATTCATAATTTAAAACTAGATAATAATTCATGAATGGTTTTATATTCATCGACTCGACAATCAGTGACATGTGAGTGTCATCTCAGGATATCAACTATAATGGTTGTACAATATCCACATAATTATTAATACTCGATTGCACCATAATTTTGTGGAATAAGAATAAAACACCCTAACAATATAATATAAAATTAGGAAAAAATGAGATAACATAGCTCACATACGTTCAAATAAGACCCATGAACCCCATAGAATGAAGGGGTAGGCCGGTTGGATAAGGGATTTATATCCCTTGGCTATTATATCAAATGAGTTGAAGGGTGAGGGGATAATACCCCAAAAAAATATGATATAAATGAGTAATTTACACCCTTTAGATATCAATTTGATATTGATTTGTTAATTTATCCTGTATAGATACAATCTAATTCCCACAAATGGCAAGTGGATTCTATAAAAACGAATTTTGAATCCACTATCTTGATGGTATTTTTATACATCCATGGAATCAACAACAACCTTATCTCATCAAGGAGAACTGTAAATCTCCTATGACATATATTTTCCCTCATTCATTGTCCAATAAATTATTTTTATGGGTTCCAACCTTCATAATTTTACAATGAATAATAGTGAAAAAATCATTTAATACACTAATTGAAAATTTCAATTCCTCTTAGAATTTCATACCGAATGTTTATTTTAGGGACGTTCTAATTCGTTAGGAAATTTTGTTCCATGAAAATGAATTATTTAGTAGGAATTTTGTGGCAAAGCCCATTTTATTGACATTATTTTGTAAAGTATGTAAAAAATACTTAGTGCTTAATGACTCATTAGTAGTATATATATGTTTTGATTTATATTTTAATAAAAAAAATTCATGTGGGATAGGCTATATTTTTATGTTATTTTATTTCCATCACTAAATACATATTTTTCATCTACCTATCTATTATATTAGAGTTATAAATGAGAAACCTACCGAGTATTGTTAAAAATCAACTAAATCTTGAAATATAAGTTTTAGTTATTTTTTACCATTATATGGGTGGTGATTGAAAATATTATTTATATGAAAACGATTATAAGCAAAATTTTAATGAATTTTCATTTTTAAATACATATGAGATTTAATTTGTGGGGAGTTATTGTTATATTATTTTTATTCAGGTTAGAGGATTTCTAGTACCATGTTTTATGATATTTATGGTGGGAATGTTTTTTTGGATTTAGTTTAGTTCAATATTGAAATCACATATAATTTTGTGTTTTCAATTTTTATTTTTTTATTCTATTTTATATTGAAAAAATTTAATGCATTATATAAAAAATTATCTTATATCATTGGTGCTAGTCTTCAAATCATTTTGAATTGAAAGAGGGTGTTGGGATTCAATATTTAGCATTCTACTGACTCAAGAGGTGTCCTGGTAGAGTTTTGATGTTATATAAAACGGAAAATTACCAAAATAAATAGTTGTTAGGATGTTGAAGGGACTAAAATCCCCATGGAAATAAATGTTTTTTAATTTGTGGAATGTTATATTGCATATATAATACATTATGTAAAATATAATATTATAATTAATTTATTTCACTGAAAATATTAATCCACTCATATTATTATTACATGTGTAAAAAATTATGTAAAAGTGTACATTTTATAATCTAGAATATTGATCATTTTAAAAAAGAATTTGTAATATTTATTTTATCAAATACTGAAATTTCTTTGTTCCACTAAATTGATGTAATTTATAGTTTTCAAAAACAATATTACATTCTTAGTTTTACCAATTTATCCTTTTTTTAAATTTTTAAAAATAACATGTCTCAAATTTGAATAAAATAAATAAACAATTGAATATAATGACTGATCATTATTCATAATTTTATATTTGTTCTAAAATATCTACGATGAAGATAATAATAATTTTTAGAAGATAAATTGAAAAATTTGGTAAAACAAAAAATGATTATTTATGATGATTGGTATTTAGTGCATCCCCATGATCTCTATACAATATGTGTAACACTCATAAGAATCGTTTTAGTCAATATAAATGGGAAAATAACAATGTTTTACAAATAAAGAATTTTTATAAAATATTTAAATTGAGATTTCTATAAAACAAGGTGCCATTGATTTTAATGATTTTATATTTAGATATGTTTTAAGGTAAATATATATCTTAAAATAATAATAAATCAAATATAATTTTTATAAAATTGATCTTAACTCGCAATTATTTCATAATTAAAATATTCATAGGTATTTTTATAAATAATAACATATAGTCGGTTTTTTGTAATCAATATGGTTAATTTTTTAATGAATATATAATTTTTCGATTAATAATATTTATATAAAATATTATTAAATAATATTCAGATAGGGGAAATGAAGAAAATAAATATAAATCCCACTTTTGACCTTGGAAGAATTAAAATCTATAATAATTATAGTGGAATATAAATTTCAATAGAATGGATACAATTTTAATATAATATGGTCAATAATAAATTACAAGGTAATATAATAAAGTGCAATATATATCAGTATTTATTAAAGTATCATTTTTATTTGGAAAATGAATCGATCAACGAAACTATAAATAGTTATTTAATTACATAGGTTCATTGGGTAGATATCCATTTGGTGGTTTTCTTATTTGATTTGGGATATTAATATGATTCATAAATTAAGAATTAATTTCGTTTCAATGATTTGTCATATGGTTTTTGATGAATCCTCTTATTTTGAATTTCATAAAATTTAGATAACTCCAAGATATTATGTTTTGTTTAAGTGTTTACTAGTAGTAATGAATTCACCTTTTGAGATTTTTGTAGGACCAAATATTATTGATTACTATATTTTTTATTGGTTTGGTACTCATTTTTTTAATTTAGGAGTTCAGTCATCATTTGAATTCATATTGGTGTCTAAATCATCGAGTAATTGTATGCTTCTTGGATTCCTATAACCCACCCATTTAACATGTCAGTAAGATTGATTTCTCTAGGTCATGGTCTCGTGGTACTTATTTTAGAAAATCGACGCATAATTTATTTCATGATATGTAAAATTTATTTATTATTTGACAAGAATCCTCAAAAAATTCAATTATGGTCTATTTCATGGATACAATTTCCATTCAAGAATCCATTGATAATGATTCTTATATGTACTTCACTACAGATTAATAATTTCTTATACACATATAGTCTATATTTCTAAAATTAAATTATTTAATGTATTTTTAATAATTTATATGTCTCCAACACCCAAAATTATATCATATTCAATGTAAACATGGGGAATCGTTTAAACAATCATCATGTCATCAATGAACTAAATATTCTATATTGTGTTGTTTTATTTATCAATGAACATTTTCTAATATATAATTTATATGAAAAAAACCATGGGTTTATTAATGGATAATGTAAAAATGTGGATATATTTCATAAATATCAATTCAATAAATCATCATAAGATTATTTGAAAATCATTAAATCCATTATGATGATGGAACTCTATGATGGTGGACATATTCCTAACTATCACCTGATCATCGTTCATGTTGTCAGTCCTATATTTATAATCATTACTAAACCACTAAAGGTTATTGTTCTATCTCCTAGAGTATTTATTTATATAGTATTGAGACATTATTTGATATAGTTATGTTTCATTTGTGGATTTCGTTTTCCTTAGGATTGAAAACAATTCATGATGATTGAATTTCTCAATGGTGAAAGTGTTAGTAGTGTAGGAAATTATTATTAAGGCTTATAAACTATAAAGGCCTCATCCAAACAATACACATGTGATTTCAAAATAAATTGATTTAGGGTCTATAATGATAATATAGGATGATGATAGAGTGGTTCATTATGTGAAAAACACAATAGATGGTCATTATCCACTTATTTAATGTGAGATAGAGAAGGTAAGTGAAAACATGGTGGACATGGAGGTAGAACTAGGAACATTTATAGGGAATAAAATGGAGTAAAAATATTTTGGGGTTTAAAGAGAGTTAGATATAAGATTATTAATATAGATTAAATATAAACCCTAGAAAATAATAATGAATTTTAGAAACTATCAATGGGAGAAGACATGAATGGTATGCATGGATATAATGTAAATGAATACTACAACAAAGATACAATTTAACATGAAAAATAATTTTTTTTTATTTCAATAGATAAGGTTCAGGAAAATGTGAAATGCTTATTATCAATAGAAGTGATTTTTCATCATCCCCTAAGAAGAATGTCTGACCCTTAATGGATTATTCCATCATTCCATAGATGATGATGACTAGACAACTAGCCAAAAAGTTGATGATTCATGGTGTAGTGTTTGAATATGTTTAGATTGATAATATATTATTTGTGATGTATATTATTATTTTCCTACTTCCCTATAGGTATATATTATAAAATAATATTCGGACAATTAGTCTAGAAATAAATATAAGGGTTTGGGATACTAGTTCAATGAGAACATTAAATCAAAATTTTTTCTTGGAAAATATTAATTCTTTTCATGATGATATAAGTTGGAATTCCCCTAAAAAATTAAATATTTATCTTATGATAGTTTTATATCACACTTCATATGAGTGACAAAAAATAAGGAAATAATGTTACCTCTATGGCATGAATTAAATGGAAAGGCAATTGGTTGACTAAAAACTAGATGATATTATTTGAGAGTTATTGGTAAATGATTTCTCAATATATGACTATCACAATGTTTTGATTGTTATAGTGTCTATAAATATATTCTATATAATATCCCCATCATCATGTTGAAGGATCTATCGAGGAAATATAGAGGTGAATTATCTAGTATGTTTAGTGGTTAGGTTTAGTGGTTGTTTTTGTTTATATGGTATTTTATGTTGTGTGTAAATGAAATGTTAGTTGAAGTGTATTGGTTTTGGTGGTTTTAATGGTTCACACTAACCCTGCTTTTATTCATTTATACATATAAAAAAATTATTTTGAGGATGTAAAAATAAGATACCATATTATATATATTTAGATGTAAAATACTATTATATATATTCAAAGACCATGAAAAAACCTCATATACGTTTTTTAACATGATGATGATGTACCTTATGAACAATGTATTGGATTTTCTTATAGAAACAATAATTTATTAATTTATACATTTGAGGAAGTGAAAATGGATCAATTTACATGATATGTGATACAATGAAAATAGAAATAACATTTATTTCATTAGTTTTTCAGTAAATTCAGACTTTTAGATTTATCTATATTAGTAAATTGTGGAAAACAATTTGTATTAAATGATAATAATACAATATTTTAAACAATTTCAGATACATTTTATCTTATTATATCTATGTAAAGGAGGAAGAAATTAATTTTCCTAATGATTTCATGTCACCATATAATATCAAAATGGATGTTTTTTATTATAATGAAAATAATAAAATCATCTAAATTCTTATTATATAAATCATTATTATTTGAAATTAATTTATTAAAGAATACAAATGTTGTAGAGAGCTTGAAGTTTTTTGAAATTTTTTGATATACTGGATTGTATTTTATTTATAACAATAAAGTGAAACTTTTTAACATTGTTCACATTGAAATAAAATTAATACCATTTCATTATATTTAAGAGGAGATATTTAATCTTGATGGAAAATTTGTAATTTTTATGGTGGTTTTATTTTAATAGAAATTTTAAATAATCCATTAATTTTTAAAAATTATTTTTTAAAAAAAAAATCATTTTAATTATGGATAAGTAATAGAACACTATATATTGTAGGATTCCAAGGAATATTGAAATTAGATGGAGGAGGAATAATTATTAGGTAAATAAATTATATTTTGTCCTTTTATTGTGTTGTTTATATTATTGGAAATTAATTTTATTTTATTTTACTGAATTAATGAAATAGTTATGTATAAAATAGTTCATAGTGTTATAGTATTTTGGGCACTTTTGTATTTTTCCATAAACCAATAATATCTCTTCCCTTTTTTCTAGAAAATTCATTCATCTCCTCTCACCCTTATATAATTCTATAGATGATCATGTGAGGTATAGAGTTATTTGTGGTTGATGAATAAAGATTCAATACAAACAAAAGTTGGTGGATAATGATTAAAATTTTTAAAAGAAATTAAGGAATCTTATTTGATAATAACAATTATCATTAATAAAAAAGAATTTTGTTTGAATTTATATTCTTGTCTACATTACTAATACATGATAATATGAGATAAATAATAAATGATCTAAAATAATTGTTTTTAGAAGAAAATATTTATGAATAATATATTATTAAAATGATTAGAACAAATATTTAGTTATATGTGGTATGTTATGATTGATTTTTTTATGATGAAATATGTTTATGAATAAAATACTAATATTTTCCCATATATATTGAGGAATAATTTTTTGGAAATTTTAAATAATTTAGTATTACAAATCATTATATTTATCATAATAATGATTATGGAATATATTTTAAAATTGATACAATGGAATAATAATTATCGTGGACTCCTCCGGATTTAATGCGCACAAATAATTTTTAACATGTCACAAATCATGTTTGGAGAATTTTGCATTTTATATAGTTAAATACTTATAATTCATGGTATTAAATCTCATAACATCATTATTCAGAATATCACAAATCATGTTTGAATCTTTTGAACTATGTTCGGTCTAGTTCTATTATGTTTAATTATAATAATTATTTTGTTTAATTAATTTTATAAGTATTACTTCTCAAGATAGTTTATAGATATTTGGATAAGTCTTAGAAACCATAAATCTTCCACCAGTTCTGGATTTTGGCAATGTCCGTGAGAGCATATCCTAGACACTATGACTCAGACACTGAAACCGAGAAATTGGGACTCAGACACCATAACCTAGACATCATGACCAAAGCACCGTAATTTAGACACCATTAATCTACCATCATAACTAGTTCTATATTTCATAATTCCTCAGACACCGGTTCCTTTCTACTATCTACAAGACATCGTAACAAGACACCATTTATAATCTTGACAAAGTACTAAACACCATTACCTAAGACATCGTGATCCTGACACTGCATCTGTGATACCAGTTCTGGATCTCTATAAAACCATTTCATCCTTAATTTCTTACAGTGACTGTCTCACTGCTTAATGGAAAAAGGGAAGACACCCCTTCCAGTGATACCGATTCAAGAAATACTTTGACTGTTTTCAATACTTATCCATTTTTCTATCATTTCCAACTTAATATAACAGTTATTTCTGACGGCCATATTTTAAGAATTTAATGACAATGAAATTATTAATTAACATTTGTAGACATGTATGATGACAGTACAATGTACGAGGTGTTGAAATAATTCTTTTTATCGGCTCCAACACATGCTCCTAAAAAAATTAATTGTGGCACTGAAGAAACAAAGAACCCAAGAAGTTGACTGAATGTAAAAAAAAGAGAAGAATATGTACAATAAATAGAAAACGAAGAACTCTAGATTTCTGGTAGATTAATTCCTATGGATCAGAACCTCAAACATCTCCACAACATCAACTCAATGTGGAACATGATCTATAAGGTGAATTTAATTGAACTAGAAACAACAAAATGAGAATCATGATACTTTGTTTATTAAAAAAGACACCAAAATTGCATCTACTACATCATACCAGTATATAGCTTCATAAAAAATCACTCAGTGAATTTCCCTCCCTTTCTCACCGTCTTTTCTCTTTTGTGTACTAATTTAATTAATTTTCGAGTAGTGTGTATATTTTTATTAAATAACATTTTCTATTGTATTAAACTAGAGTATATAATATATCCTCACTCAAATATCATTGTACAATTTTTTTCAACCAGGTAAAACAATGGAAGATGTCATGTATTACCTGGTTGTTTGTTTTCCCATGTAGAATAGTAGAAGAGGTCTTGTGACCTAAAAATTCCTATGTACTATTGTTAGCCATGACCAGGAGTGTGGATCATGTTGACTAATATAATCTTCATGGTGGAAGGTGATCTCATTGTGGTGTGGATTAGGTATTTAATTTAGACTGAACTACTAGTTTTATCTAATATGTTTCAAAATATTTTCTTTATCTCTTTAAATATATTTTTTAGAAAACAAAATTTTACATTAATAGTTATTCATAGATAGTAGTCATAATAGTTGTTCCTTATTAGAGTAGTCTCAAAAGTTGAATCAATATCTCATATTGATATTACATTGAATTAATATATCTTATGAGAATATATATCAATAGTCAAACTATTATAATTTTATTACCATGACTTACTTTCCTATTTTATTTTAAATTCAAGAAAATATTTAAAAAAGAAATTAATTTTTTTTATTGGAACACAATTTTCTCCCCTTTTTGCTTGTCCTGTACTAACAAACATTTGGTTTCAGAGGAGATTTTAAATTCCATATTTTTTAATTTTTATTTTATTACTATCTTTAAAAAAATAAACTATGATTTTTGTAGTGTATTTTAATGAACATTAAATTTCTTTTACATCTATTTTTTCATTAATAGGTCATTTCTTTGTCACGGATAATAGATTGAAGGTGCATCAAACAAAAATCCTCCATTATTTAATGGAACCAATTCTGCACAATAAGAAAATTAAAATGAAAATGAACACAGAATGTATGAGTTTCATGATTTTTCCTTCAATTATAGATGAATATAAGATTCCTGATACTGATAGGGACACTTGGGATTACCCATATTAGAGTGCATATAATAACAATTGAATCTCCATGATTTCCTCATACTCTTTTTTAGGATATGAATAGTTTAACGAAATTTCTACAAGTTAATAGCCCATGAAATTTAGGATAATTTATATATTTAACATTAAGGATCGTCTGTTGTTATGAAAATGAGAATTAAGACGTAAACTATTAAATATGATAACACTAAAATGAATCATGAAGAGCCTAATTCTGACAAGTATCACATGAATAATGATATTTTTAATGCAATGATCTCTTTGGGAAGATATTTTGAAGCCAATGAGAAAATCATGTGAAAAGATAGATGATTACTAGATAGATGGAGAGAAATATCAACCTCAATTAGAAAATATTGTGATGTTAGAATGCTTCCAGTCATGGAACTTATAAGAAATTTGATTATGTGTGAGGAAGATGTAAAATTAAAAAAAAGGAGAGGATGATGAACCCAAAATAAAATCTATTGCATTCAAATATACTACCTCATAGTAGAAAGAAATAGTTCAAGATGACATTGAATGATTATTTGATGATCTATCATCATTATATAGTTATGAGGGGATGCCTTAAATATTTATATGTTTAAGGAAATTTTATATAAATATAAAATTATTTTGGAAGACGAACTACAAAGGTATATATGATCACAAGGGTCACATAAACAAGTATTGGAAAACTAGTCAGAAATATGATGAAATAGATTCATATTAATGAAAATAAAAAGGTCATGTAGAGGAATATTTTTATAATAGAAAATATGAAAAGAGGTATGGGGACAATAATATAGAGTAAAAAAAGGCCATGAAAGTAACATGGGGTTCATCTGAGGATTTTTCATGTGATTCGGATTCATGACTGATGAATACAAAGGCAAATCCATTACATGTTTTATGATAAGAACATATGAGGTAACCCTTCAGTATCCTGTACAAAATTCCTATTATGCTGGAGATGAATGTGATTCAAAAAAAATGACTAGTGGTGAATTATTTGAATACTACCCTATGCATGAAGAAACATTCAATAAATTAAAAGATAAAAATAAATATTTAAAGAAACAAAATTCATGACTACCACTTCAAAATCTGAACATGCTGTAGAGAAATAGAAAAATGCTCCATTGCTCAAAGAGAACATTATTTTCAATTAATAAAATAATCAATTGAAAAAGGGCCTTGAGAAATTTAACAAAGGAAAAATACTCTTACACATATTCTTGGTAAAAAAATTGCACCTAGATACACTAATGGTATATGATAGAAACCTAGGCAATGAAATATCACCATAATCATGTTTGTAACTAAATTGGGGGAATATGTTTTTCTACCAAAATGTGAATTCTGATTCTAGTTGTGGTTATAGAAAATCTTTTTACAACAATAGTTTTTCTAGGCCAAATAAATATAACATTAAAAATATGTTACATAATGCTTATAAGAGACCCATAATGAATATGTGGGTTCCTAAGGAACTGATTAATAAAGTTAATGGACCCAAAAAATTCCGGGTACCAAAATCTATTTTTGTTTGATTATTTTTTATGAAATCTATTTGATGATCTCCTGTAAAATATTATGGTAAATGATCAGTGGATGTTAAAGATACATGATTCATTATTACTCGTGATTTTAAAAAATAATAATATTGATATGTATGTCACCATTGGTGATAATTCTAAAGGAAAATAAATTAGCATAGGCCATATTGGTAACTTTATCTCAGTTTTAATTTCTAAAGTACATTTTGTTGATGTTTTCAAATAAAATATGCATTTTATAGAATAACTATTTTATGATGGATTTCTAGATAAATTTTAAAATGATGTTTGTAATGTTTTTAACTCTAAAAATTAACATATATTTAATAATATTAAAAATTAAAATGATTATGATGTCAATCTATAATAATTATTTTCTAAAAAAAATTCATTCTTATGTGTGTATCACAAAAAGTCTTCTTTTGAATAGACAATTTAAAAACTGAAATATACAATAACATATAAAGATAACTAGAAAAGGTTTAGTCAAGGATCTACCCAAACATGAGTTCTTAAATGACCAAGTCTATAATCATTTACAAAAGGGTAAAAATCACAAAATATCTTCAACAAAATGAAAAATCTTTTAACTTCTCAACCTCTCGATTTGGTTCACATAGATTTGTTTGGAAAATATATAGTTTCTAGTTTAAATGGGATGTTCTTGTTCATAACTAATGTTTGTATACATTGACATTCATTATGGCTCCCAAAAAGTGAAGATTTCTCTCATTTTACAATGTATTCTAGGACTACAGAAAATCATAGTGGGCAAAGGATAAAATCTCTAGGAAGTGACCATGGACGTGGGTTTGAAAACTAAAAGATTAAATCCTTTTTCTAACAAAATGTCTATATTATTAACTTCCATTCCCTAATGAAACCTCATTAAAATAGTGTTTTATAATGAAGAAATAATAAAATACAAGAAATTTCTAGAACCATGCTTAGTGAGTATGACATACCTATTTACATTTTAGCAGAAGCTATCCATTCTGTATGGTCCATTGTAAACAGAGTTCAAATTAAACCAATTTTTAAATGAACTCCCTATGAGTTTTAAGAAAAATGAAGGCACATGGTTATCAACATCAATGACTTTTGTTGAAAAGTCTATATTCTTAATACTAAGGATAATCGTGATAAGATTTCATCCAAGAGCGATAAAGGAATTTTTATAGGATATAAAATCTATAGTAAATCCTATAAAGTCTTAAATAAACGAACCAAATGTGAAAAGGAATATATGCATGTAAAATTTTATGAAATAGATCTACATGAAACTAATACAGCCCTTGGGAATATTAAAAATGATATATAAAATTTTTAAATTAATGATTAATCACCGCACTATCTTAAAAATGAATCTGTTAAAACATCTGGTTCTTAAAATTTCCTATATTCAAGCCATAATGATCCTAAATATATATAAGAATCTGAAATTACCATTCTATCATTTCCTAGAGATGTTATAACTATTAAGAACTATCTCTTAGAAGTTGTTATTGGAAATTTATATAATGAAACACATACTCGAGCTTCTTTAGAAATGTGGTTGAACAACAAATTTTATTTTTACTACATGAACCTAAAAACATCAATGATGATATAAATGATGCATTTTTGGTGATTTCTATATAGTAGGAACTAAATTAGTTTGAAATAAATAAATTTTGGGGACTTTTGGATAAATCCAAAGACACCTTGGCTATATGTACTAATTGGGTGTTCTGGAAAAGTGTAGATACAGCTAGTAACATATTTAGAATCAATTCTAGATTGGGGTCACAAGGTAATAGTCAAGAAGAAGGAATTTAATATGGTGCAATCTTTACACCAGTACCTATATTTTAATCCATTATAATATTTCATGCATATGCATTACATTTAAATTTTTAATTTTATCAAATGCATGTCATGTGTTCATTACTAAATGGGTATTTAATTGATGATGTATTTGTCGAACCACTCCTGGGTTTACAGACCCACAAATTCTAAGTCATCTATTTAAATTATGAAAAGATATAAATTGTTTAAAACAATTTCCAAGATAATTATATGATAGATTAAGTAATTTTATTATATCCAAAGGTTTTACAATAGGTATATCTTATCATAGTCTTTAAAAAAACAAACTTATATGGATGTTTTAGATGTTCAAATATATTTTTATAACATTGTTTTTGGATCTTCAAGAAATTATTTATGTATAGATTTTACAAAAATGATGCAAAGTGAATGTGAAATGAGTTTAATGGGTGAAATAAAATTCATTATTTTATTTAAAACCATTCAAAATAAAGAATTTATTATTTTAAATCATTGAAAATATATAAAAAATATTATAAAAAATATTTTATCAGATAGCACTAAATGTAGTGATACTCTAATGTTTACATCATATATGTTGGATCTTGATAAAAATTGAAAATATGTTGATCAAACCACTTATAGAAGACTTATTGGAATCTTAATCTTATAAACAACTAGTTGGCATGATATTATGGTTTGGGTTTTCATGTGTGCATGTTTTCAAACAAACACCAATGAGCCCCATTTAAATGTTGTAAAAAGTATTTTCAAATACCTCAAACATACATCTAAATTATGACTGTTTTATCCTAGATGACCTAATTTGACATAGTTAGCTATTCATATTCTAATTTTTTTGGTTGTAAGTTAGATAGAAAGTGAACCACTAGGAAAAGTGACCTTTCTGTCAAGTCTATAGTATCTTGGTGTAGTATGAAACAAAAATATGTTTCATTTTTAACTTATGAAGTACAATACGTAGCTTCTGGTAATTTTTGTGCACATACTTTATTGATGAAACACACTTTACTAGATTATAGATATCAATTCTTGCATCTTCCTATATATTTTGACAATACAAGTGCTATTAACATCTTAAAGTATCCAGTTACACATTCTTGAATGAAGAATATTAATGTAAGAGATCGATTGTTGATAGAACATTTTCAAAAATGTTATGTCAATTTATAATTCATTGGAATTGATAATCATATTCTTTATATATTCACTATGACTATAAATTTTGAATGGATTCATTATATCACAAATGAGTTAGGAACCATAAGCCTCTAGTGAACTGTTTATTATTTCATAGTTTACGGTATCAAGATTCAATGACTCATAGTTACTATCTTGTAGTTACTATCTCACACATACGTTCTCACAGTTACTTTCTCTCAGTTATGGTCTCACTCTTGCTGCCTCAAAGATATGGTCACACCATTTGGAGTAACATTGTAATGATGAAACTGTGACTACCTGTTCTGGTGTCACTATAATAATACATATTTATATTCATATAACATCCTTTATTGCATCTATGTACAGATTATATTAATGTTTTTATTCAACATATTTTTACATTCAATGTTTTAAAACCCTAAATGATAAAAACCATACATTTTCCACTACTCTCTTCGCTCGATGTCTCTTCTCTCAAAACTGAAACCCTTCTCTCTCAATCCATTATCCCTATTTCAACCATTCATCTTTCAATAAGTATCATTGGATTCTTATAATGAATCATATATTATCATCGAATCCTATGAACCATAGGTCTCAGAAGAAATTCAAAAAGGCTTGGAAAATACTGCATGAGGGACTGATTAATCCATGCCTTGCTAATAGAACAATAGTTCTAGAGAAAGAAGTCATTATAAATTTGTTGCTGATATGTAAGACACACATTTTGAACATACTGGAAGAACATATATGAATATAGTTGTTTACAAAAAATATTAGAATGATTTAACCAAATCATATTAATTAGTTTTATCTGTATTTTCAGTGACCGTTCAACTCTGAATATGATTTTTTTGTTAGAATATGGATAAATAGAAAAATGTGTACATTGTAATTAAGGATATGGGATACATTCCTAAGAATTCCTCATGATAGAATTTTTTAGGATTACCAAATATGACCTCCTCCTCATAGTGATGAGTTTAGCCTAGAAGATGGTCTTGGAAGTTGGACTGGAAATAAGAAAAAGATAAGAGAAATTGCTGTTGATAATTATGAAGATGAAAGGATTCTAATCAAGTTTATTCAAAATCTTTTTTGTCTAATAAAATGATATTTTTATACCCTTATGTATCAATATGAATTCATTAAAAACCATTTGAAGAATATAACTAAGATCAATTTTTTTATGTATGTTATACTTCACATGTGTGAAATAATCAAAAAATATCGAAATAATCTTTTTGTTTTATTCAACATTAATAAATGTAATTATGATTTATAATGGAGTATTAGGTCCAAATAAAGATTTAATTTAATATTTTGAGCTTTGAATCTCAGAAAATACAATGATAAGAATGAATATTATCTATAATCCTTACAAAACATCATGTGAAGAAGACAATGAATGAATCTATGAGAAGTTAAATCCATTTGAGAATACATTAAACCCTAAGAAAAAATATGACCCTGGTTTGGAACCCGATGAATTAGTTAAATATTAAAATAAAGAAGTAGAAGATGTATAACATGTTCCTGAGAAAGGAACTATCTTAGAAAAGTAATAAAATGGCCACATTTTCCACAAAAATTCCTTGCTAAAGAGATTGCCGCTGGAAAAATTGTTTCTGAAAAATGATTAGCCGCTGGTGTGGAAGATCATGTAGTCTTTAAATAATGTTAATATGAACCTGTGGATCCTTCTGTTGAGGAATAAAATATTATTGAGAAATAGGATACCGTTGTATAATATTCAAAATAACATGTTGAACCTGAAATAATCTAATCTATTAAGGAAGGAATGGAACATGCCTTTCAGCTAGCAAGAAAAGAGAGAGATGAGCCTAACAGTGATGAAAAATTGTAAATGGATGAAGATTCTGAATCTCTAAATCCTATCATAGATGCACCTATTATGGTGGATAATCACCCATATTTATAAATTTTTCATGTACCCAACCCTATTGGCCAACGCTCGGTGGATACATGGTTTATTTTTCCAATTTATATTGATGTGAATAATACAAAAGTGACCTTCATAAAAGGAATAGATCATTCCATTTTTGTTCAATTGAAAAAAAAATCTTCCTCATAAGTAACCTCTATTATGGATCATGAACCTGTTTTAGTTCTCATTCCTATTCCTACTAAATAATCTTTGGATTATTTGATTTATAATGATTTGAATTCATTGGGAAACACCTTTTTATCTGGATTTTAAGTGATATTGAAGTTACAAATTTATTCTCTGACTAATGTCAATGAGAGAGATTATACCTTTGATTTAGAGAAAATCCAATGGCTGATTCAACCGAATAAGATTCATGAAATTCAATAAGTCAGGATTGGGAAAAAATAATTACTACAAAATATTTAACTTTTTCCAACGTGTGCACATCTATTGGTAATAGTGATTGTTCTATTGGTAAAAGGTTTTACCAACACATATTCCTCTATCACTAGACTGTTGGTAAAAACTCTATCGCTAAATGTTATTGCGACAGATAAAATAGATCTATTATAAATATAATGTTACCAATAGATAATATATGTGTTGGTTAATGTTTATAGAAACATATTAATAAGACAGATTTTTCTGTTGGTAATAATATTACCAACATACAAAATCTCTTTATAAATTACATTTATATATAAATTATAAATATTTATTACTGATAAAATTTCATTCTATATTATAACAACCTATACTTTACATACATTTTTAGTACATCAAAAATTGAAGCACACTTATTACAACATATAACCAAACCAGGAAAGGACCGCATAGGTATAGAGTCTTTAGAAACTAGGAAACATAAACAACTGGCTCCTGAAGCATCAAATTTGCCTCCCACTTATTTCATCATATCTAGAGTCCCTTTTTGGAATATCCTACTTAATAACCTTCTTCCTGACCTGGGAAAATAAAACATACAATAGGGTGATCTCAAATGCTCAGTAAGGGTAAACAAAATAAATATCAATCACATCATATACTTAAGAACATAACTTTTGGAAATCATAACCTGCAAAAGAGATCGTAATTTCATAACATGGGATAAATCATAGTAGTGAAATGTAATACCAATAATCATAACATAAAACATGAAACTTTGTGGCATACACACATAATCATAGATAATCATTTCTTATTAGTCAAGAATCATTTCCAGGACTATCTTAGTGGAGAAAGTCCATTTCTGAACCGAGTCACCCTCGTTTCAGTCCTCTTTCATTGAACCGGTTTAACCTACCGATTCAGCCATGTCTATCTCATGAGATATAAAATATTTACCCAATGCATTGTAGGGAGATATAGGTCCCACAAATCTCATAATTATACCACTCTAATTTGTGCCACAAAACCATAAATCATACATCATTGCATAACCCATGTAATAAAAATGGGAATCTTAAACATCGTGACATCATCAAAAAATTCATATAAGATAAAGAAATTCATAAAAATAATTCCATCACAACATAATCAAATCAATGTAATAATAGGGACATAAACAGAACCCTATATTATCTTAGATGTAAAATAATTTTGATAAAACACTTGAACTCCATTCTTGAGGAATATATCCATTCAAATTCAAAAACATTTTAATTTCTTAACATGTAATAAAATTTTAAACTAAAAGAAGTTGATTAAAAATAAACATTAAAACTTGTAAAGGATGCTTCATGGAAATAATGTTTTAAAAATCCATTCATGCCGTATATGTTAATAAAACATTCTTCGTACTTTTGTCAGAAAAGTCAAAAAGTACCTCGTACGAAAAACGACAAAAGATTCCTTTCATATCCTTTACTAAAAACTCACCGAAGGGTAAAATTGGATTTAAACAATTTTAGGTGGATGGAAATAATATTACATATTCAGGAAACATGGATTTTGATGATAAAATACACCCTAGTAAATACTAAAGTATAAACAATCTCGGATAAAAATGAGATTGTGATATTTCCCTTACCATAGGTCTGATTTGCTTCGTAAGTGTCTGAACCTTCTGTATAATTATTTAAAGAAATGTTATTGACTTATTCCAAAACCATAATTATTGTTATGATATCATATATGGTCATATTCTTAGCTTCTTATTAGTAATATTTCATTACTACTTGTTATTCAGGTGTTTATTACTTTTTGTTCTTATGTGTGTTTTGTCGAATAAATTCTTATTATTCTCTTTAGGTTATAGATACCTCATTTCGAGAATGGTATTAGAGTAATATATATCATATTCATTCATTCAATTCATTTATATAATCATTATGAAATGAAGATCATGTAGAACGAGTCGCATCACATCGTGGAGACGGCATTCCGTACGTACGCACGAGTGATGATATCGTTCTTATGATCGTGGAATTGTATTGGAGTGTATGTATACTATTTCAGTATCAATATCACTTTATAATAGTCATATATAGTCATTATTTAATCCATTATACCCATCCAAGTAAGGTGGTGGTGGAAAATAGATTACACCACGGTGTGGAGACAGTATTCCGTACGTACGCACACGTGGTGATTTCTTTTTCCATAGGATGGATAGATAGTGAAATAGGGTTGTTTCATACCTATAATAACATATCAGTATGTGAGTGATACTGATGTTATTACTTCATAATGAAACAAATAAAGATGAATAAGTTGAAGAAGAAATAAAGATGAATGAATTGGTAACGTACATTACCTCTTCTTTGAAGTGCTTCTTTGAGTCCTCCTTTTAGGGCACTAAAATAGGTCATTAATGAAGACCATAACCTCTAGAATGTTTCTAGGGAAGTGGAGAGGAGAAATTGGCATGGGTTAGCCGATCTTGAATGCTCAAAGTGGTGTGAGGAAGAGGGGGAGGAGGTGCCCTTTTATAAGGGAGGAGAGGGGCACCTTTGGAATAACAAAAAATATTTTTTAATTATAAAGTAAAATTCGATATTTAATAGCTCCAAATTGATATATTTCAAAGATAAGGTGGTTAGAGGTCTAAATACTCTCATCCAATAGAATTTAGACAATTTTAGGTTTCAATTTTAACCTTATCATTTAGATTTAACTTTAAGTTAGATAATTTAACTTTTACCATGTCTTCTTGTTTTCTTACACTATAAGGTTAATAAACATACTATATCAAGACAAACGAACCCCAATTTGTTTATTATTAATATATATAACCTTATATAAGTCCGTTGGCCGAATAATATATTTTTAGGAATAAAATAACAATTAATAATATATTATTTGTTTTAAAAACTATTTTATGTCAATTTTGACACTATTTAGTAATTGCTTTTTGTGAAAATCATAACAGAATTATTAGTTAGAACCAAGTTACTTAAATTAATAATAACATGTCATATTAACCTATAAAATTATTTTAATTCATTAAAAGTATCAAATAACTTTTATTTGGGGATTTATAACATCAATTATTTCAATATTTCATTAATAAGATAATTATTGCATCATCATTGTGTCATAAATAAATTAAATTATTTAATGTCTAAAAATTTCAAATAAAATTCCATTAGGTAGGAAATATTTTTATCATTCTAATTGATATTTATAGTCTAATTTATCTTATGTATAACCCTATATTAAAAATGATTTACTTATTAAACTTTGATTTTAACTATTTTAACCCTTCATTAAATATATTAATAATAAATGTCATAATCTAATACAAGTGGGCCTAAATGGTCATATTTTATTCCTAAAGCGGTTTTTGGTCGAATTAAACTTTTCAAATAGAATTAGGAAAGGGTTTAGGGTAATAATAATATCATTTTTACCCTTAATTACCCTATTTACTTTTAACCGTGGAAAAAAATTAAAAAGTTAGTATTCAACAAAAAATTATTTTCATCACATTGGACCACATTTTACATACTGACTTCAACCGTGTCTCTTGGATTTTCGAAATTATACTCACAGAAGCGGTAAAATTATGTTTTATGAAAAATTCAGTTTTTTAACTACCACTTAGTGGTTTCACTATTCATCAAAAATTGAAAGTTTTCAGCAAAATACCAAAATTTCACCCTAGGCTAATTTCGATATTCCGAATCCAAAAATGAATTCCATTTTGAAAAATAAAATTTATTAAAATTCAAAAAGTGGTCATTACTATTCATAACGGCTTGTTTTAATAATAT
The DNA here is from genome assembly GCA_963277665.1 of Viscum album. Lineage (NCBI taxonomy): Eukaryota > Viridiplantae > Streptophyta > Magnoliopsida > Santalales > Viscaceae > Viscum > Viscum album. The sequence continues at coordinate 1,776,872,783 of OY728165.1, read as the reverse complement.
TTTAATAGCATATCATTGTTTAGTGAAACTCTGTATTGCGTACGACGCAAGCTATCGAGGAAGGTCGCGATTGCGTGTAAAGAAAGCCAAGCCAGTGTTAGTGAAAGATTCCGTTGATGATTTATATAACATAAAAACAAAATATTTCACATAAAAGTCTCGGGTGTTACATTCTACCCCCCTTAAAATGAATTTTGCCCTCAAAATTAGTCACATTGTAACAAACATATGAGGATACCTCTCCCTCATCATATCCTCAAGCTCCCATGTAGCTTCTTCTAATTGGTGGTTCCTCCATAAAACATTCACCAATCGAGTGTTCTTGTTTCGTAGGACTTTTTCGCTATGATCCAGAATCTCTATTGGCTGTTCTTCATAAGAAAGATCTTGCTCCAGCGGTACAACTTCTGAGCTAAGTACATGTGAAGGATCAGGTATGTACATTATCAGGAGAGATACATGGAACACATCGTGAACTTGAGAGAGATTCGGTGGAAGCGCCAATCAGTAAGCTACCTTCCCAACACGATCCAGTATTTCGAAAGGACCGATATATCTAGGGCTCAACTTCCCCTTCTTTCCAAATCTCATGACTCTCTTCCAAGGAGATATTTGTAAGAACACTTTATCACCCACTTCAAAGTCGTAGTCTTTTCTTCGGTTGTCGGCATAACTTTTCTGTCGACTCTGTGATGCTCTTATGTGTTGTTTAATAGATCTGACATTTTCTACCGTTTCATCAACGAGATCAGGTCCTAATAGCTTTCTTTCCCCAACTTCATCCCAGCAAGTTGGTGTCCTGCATTTCTATCTATAGAGAGCTTCATAAGGAGCCATCTAATTACTGGAGTGAAAGCTATTATTATATGAAAATTCCACCAAAGGTAGGTTTTTATCCCAACCACCTTTCATATCCATAGAGAAAGCTCTCAACATATCTTCTAGAGTATTAATTGTTCATTCAGACCGACAATCTGTTTGAGGATGATAAGCAGTGCTGAAACTCAACTCTATATCCAGAGTATGCTGATGACTTCGCAAGAACGTTGAGGTAAACCTCGGATCTCGGTCAGATATAATAGAAAGTGTTACGCCATGAAATCTTACCACTTCCTTTACATATATCCTGGAAAGCTGATCCAGAGATAAATCCTCTCTAATAGAAATGAAGTGTGAAGACTTGGTAAGAAGATCAACTATGACCCAGATAGCATTATTGCCTTTGGATGTTTTAGGAAATCCTGTGACAAAGTCCATAGTGATGTTTTCCCATTTCTATTTGGGTATGGGTAATGGTTGTAACATCCCCTTAGACTGTTGTCTCTTAGATTTAACTTGCTGACAAACCAAGCATCGAGAGACATATTCAGCAACATCTCTTTTCATGCCATCCCACCAGAAGTACTCTTTCAGGTCCCTATACATCTTCGTGCTTCCAGGACGAATAGAGAATGAAGAACTATGAGCCTCATCCAGTAGCTCCTTCTTTAATTCCAGGATGGGAGGAACACAAACCCAATTACTGAACTTTATTATCCCATCACAATCAAGGTTGAATTCATGAACATTTCTCACCTTCTTTTGTAACTCGACATCTTCTTTCTGTGCCTCTTTAATATTCACATGTATAGAAGGTTGAACATTCATTTGAGAAAGATAAGATTTTTCCCCTTCCATTATAATTCCACGATCCATCCTTTGTAAATCCATAAATATTGGATCTTTTGTGATCCTCATCATGGATAAACTGGCATGGTCTTGTCGACTTAATGCATCTTCCACCTTATTTGTTTTCCCAGGGTGGTAATGGATTGAGTAGTCATAATCCTTAATCAGCTCCAACCATCTTCTTTGGCGCATATTCAGCTCCTTTTGTGTGAAAATATATTTTAAAATTTTATGATCAGTATAAATTTCACACCTTTCACCATAAAGATAATTCCTCCAAATCATTAATTCAAATATTACCGCAGCTAACTCCAAATCATGAGTTGGGTAATTTTGCTCTTGGATTTTCAACTGTCGTAAGGCATAAGCTATCACCATATAATTTTGCATAGGAACACACCCCAATCCCTTCTTGGATGCATCACAGTAGATCACAAACCTTTTTCCACTACAAGGCAGTGTGAGCATAGGTGCACTAGATAACCTTCTTTTAAAATCCTTGAAATTCTCTTCACATTCATCCGTCCAGACAAACTTAACTCCTTTCTGAGTTAACAGGGTGAGTGGATTAGATAATCGTGAAAAACCATTCACAAAACGAAGATAATATCCAGACAAACCAAGAAAACATCGGATCTCAGTTACTGTTTTTGGTCTCGACCATCTTTCGATAACCTCTCTTTTTGTTGGATCCATAGATATCCCCTCTTTTGAGATTATGTGACCCATAAATGAAACTTTTTGAAGCCAAAATTCACACATGGTAAATTTGGCATAAAGATTCTCCTTTCTCAGGGTCTTTAATATAATTCTCAAGTGATCTTCATGTTCTTCCATTCACTTTGAATAGACAAGAATATCGTCTATAAAGACTACCACAAATTGATCAAGATAGTCTCTAAAGACTCTATTCATCAGATCCATGAAGATAGCAGGGGAATTAGTAAGACCAAATGGCATCACTATAAATTGATAGTGTCCATACCTTGTATGGAAAGCCGTCTTTGGTATATCCTCCTTTTTGACCCTTAATTGATGATACCCTGAATGAAGATCAATCTTGGAAAGGTATTGAGCTCCTCGCAGTTGGTCAAAAAAGTCATCAATGTGTGGGAGAAGATATTTGTTCTTGATAGTGATCTTGTTAAGTTCTCGATAATCAATGCAGAGTCTCATTGATCCATCTTTCTTATTTAACAAACAGAACAGGTGCTCCCCAAGGTGACGCACTAGGGCGTATGAACCCCTTATCAAGATTCTCATGGAGTTGCTTCTTCAATTCCTGCAACTCAATTGGGGCCATTCTATAAGGTGTCTTTGAAATAGGCAAAGCACCCGATACGAGTTCTATTGAAACCTCAACTTCACGATTTGGTGGAAGACCCAGTAATTCCTCAAGAAAGACATCATCAAACTCACGTACAATGGGAATATTCTTAATCATGAGTTTCTCACCAACCATTTGAGATAAATAACATTCATTTAGTGGAATCAAGACCCATAAGATGGAATGAATTTCCACTGGAAGGTTATGTTCATCCTTGCATTGATAGACGATCATAGATTGATCTGGAATATGAAATGTGACTTCCCTTCTTTGGAAATTGATATGAGCTCCATATAAAGAAATAAAATCCATGCCATGAATCACATAAAATTCCACTATAGGAAGGATCACAAGATTTTCAGGAAGCACTTTCCCACAAACTTTGATCGGAGAAGAATTATTAACATTTGATGCGACTGTTGTTCCATTAGGGGTTGTCACAGCTAACTCAACATCTAATTTTTGAGGTAATACGGTGATATACTTATAAAATTCTTCAGAAATAAAAGAGTGGGTGGATCCAGAATCAAATAAAACATTTTCTACTTTAGAGTGGATGGTAAGTGTACATTTCACCACATCGTTCTCGTACTCCACATCGCTGATAGAAATTACATGTGACTTTCCTTTGTCTTTAGCCTTAAGAGTTTTTTGACGTCGACCATCATCATCAACCGTTGGATTAGGGAATTTATTGTAATAATGTCCCATCTCCTTGCACTTGAAACATTGAAGTGTAGTAGGTTCATTCTATGTATTCCTTCCTTTGTTTCCATCATTAGACATCTTCTTCCCATCATCGCGACATTCAAATGCCCGATGACCTTCCTTTCCACATTTGAAACATTTACTTGTCCCTTTAAGACAACTCCCTCCATGTTTCTTTCCACACTTTGAGCATAAGGGAAAGCTCATCTTCTTTTCAGTGTGCTCTTTAGATTTTCTTTTGAATTCCCTTTTCCTCTTCTTATCAAACCCATATGACTGATGGGTTACTCCAATCTCCATATCGACTTTAAGAGCACATCGAACGATTTCCTCATAGCTATTGAAGTCCCTTATGCCTAACGCCCTTCGAAGACTTGGTTTTAAGCGACTAAAGAATTGATCGATCTTACTGTCAGGTTGGATAATAGTACTAGAAGCGTACCATGCAAGTCTTGTAAAATTTGCTTCATAGGTACCAACAGATTCATCATCCTTTTGCATCAGTTCAAGAAACTCTTTCTCCATCTTTGTTCGGAGAATATGAGGGATGTACTCATTGAAAAATATGTTCATGAACTCGTCCCATTCCATGGACTCAATTTCATCCCATTGCCTCGTATTCATAATAAGATTCCACCATTGATCAGCATCACCTTCCAAACGATACACTGCTAAGATGACTTTATCATGCTCAGAATATTGAAGAACTAAAAATATCGTTTTAGTAGTACTAATCCATTTTTCAGCAACTAATTGATTAATAGACCCACTGAATTAAGGTGGATGCTGTCTCATGAAGGATTCAACAGGATTTTTCACCTTCCTTTGATCGTTTGGAAGAACTGCATGATTCATAGCTTGAGAAAGTTGTGTGAAAATGGCTACAAGATTTTTCATTCTAGCTCACATAACGTTTGGTTGCTCAGGGGGACAATCATTTCATTTCCCGTCGCATTCCGCATTAACACGGTTCCTTCGAGTTCCAGCCATTTACTAAAACCAAGAATAATAGTGTGAGAAACATTAATTATAATAGGAAAAAACATAATCAAGAATAAAATTTCACACTTAAGGTCTTATCATAGGTTATTCATGGCCATTTCTAAAACACTAAGATTGTGTTCTATACTTAGAATTATCCTTAGGGTTCTGCTCACATCCTAGTTTCCAAAGGTTGACTATACCTTTCCTCTGATACCAACTATAATGACCCATACTTTACATACATTTTTAGTACTTCAAAAATTGAAGCACACTTATTACAATATATAACAAAACCAGGAAAGGACTGTATAGGTATAGAGTCTTTAGAAACTAGGAAACATAAACAATTATTTCATAAAGCATCAACTTTGCCTCCCACATATTTCATAATACGTAGAGTCCCTTTTTGGCATATCCTAATTAATAACATTCTTCATGACCTGGGAAAATAAAACATACCAAAGGGTGAGCTCAAATGCTCAGTAAGGGTAAACAAAAGAAATATCAATCACATCATATACTTAAGAACATAACTTTTGGAAATCTTAACCTGCAAAAGAGATCGTAATTTCATAACATGGGATAAATCATAGTAGTGAAATGTAATCCTAATAATCATAACATAAAACATGAAACTTTGTGGCATACACACAAAATCATAGAGAATCATTTCTTGTTAGTCAATACTCATTGCCAAGACTATCTTAGTGGACAAATTCCATTTCTGAACTGATTCACCCTCATTTCAGTGCTGTTTCACTGAACCGGTTTAACCTACCATTTTAGCCATGTCTATCTCATGAGATATAAAATCTTTACCCAATGCATTGGATCGAGATATAGGTCCCACCCATCTAATAATGATACCATTCTTATTTGTGCCACAAAATCATAAATCATACATCATTGCATAACCCATGTAATAAAAATAGGAATCTTAAACATCGTGACATCATCAAACAATTCATATAAGATAAAGGAATTCATAAAAATAATTCCATCACAACATAATCAAATCAATGTAATAATAGGGATATAAACATAACCCTATATTATCTTAGATGGAATCTAATTTTTATACAACACTTGAACTCCATTCTTGAGGAAAATATCCTTTCAAATTCGAAAACATTTTCCTTTCGTAACATGTCATACAATTTTAAACTAAATGAAGTTGATTAAAAATAAACATGAAAACTTGTAAAGGAAGATTCTTGGAAATAATGTTTTGAAAATCCATTCCTGACGTATAAGTTAAAAAAACATTCTTTGTACTTTTTTCAGAAAAGTCAAAAAGTACCTCATACGAAAAACGAAAATAGATTCCTTTCATATCCTTTAATAAAAACTCACCGAAGGGTAAAATTGGATTTAAACAATTTTAGGTGGATGGAAATAACATAACATATTGAGGAAACATGTATTTGGATGATAAAATACACCCTAGTAAATACTAAAGTATAAACAATCTCGGATAAAAATGAGATTGTGATATTTCCCTTACTTTAGGTCCGATTTGCTTCGTAAGTGTCCGAACCTCATGTATAATGATTTAAATAATGTTATTGACTTATTCCAGAATCATAATTATTGTTATTATATAACATATGGTCATATTCTTAGCTTCTTATTATTAATATTTCATTACTACTTGTTATTCAGGTGTTTATTACTTTTTGTTCTTATGCGTGTTTTGTCGAATAAATTCTTATTCTTCTATTTAGGTTGTAGATACATCATTTCCAGAATGGTATTAGTGTAATATATATCATATTAATTCATTCAATTCATTTATATAATCATTATGAAATGAAGATCATGTAGAACGAGTCGCATCACATCGTGGAGACGGTATTCCGTACGTACGCACGAGTGATGATATCGTTCCTATGACTGTGGAATTTTTTTGGAGTGTATGTATACTATTTCAAAATCAATATCACTTTATAATAGTCATATATAGTAATTATGTACACCATTATACCCATCCAAGTAAGGTGGTGGTGGAAAATAGATTACACCACGGCGTGGAGATGTTATTCCGTACGTACGCACGCGTGGTGATTTCTTTTTCCATAGGATGGATAGTTGGTGAAATTGGGTTGTTTCATACTTATAATAACGGATAAGTATGTGAGTGATACTGATGTTATTACTTCATAATGAAACAACTAAAGAAGAAGCAGTGGAAGAAGAAATAAAGATGAAAGAATCGGTAATGGACATTACCTCTTCTTTGAAGTGCTTCTTTGAGACCTCCTTTTAGGGCACTAAAATAGGTGTTTAAAGATAACCAGAACCTCTAGGATGTTTCTAGGTAAGTGGGGAGGGGAAATTGGCAGGGGTTGGCCGATCTTGAAGGCTCAATGTGGTGTGAGGATGAGGGGGATGAGGTACCCTTTTATAAGGGAGGAGAGGGGCACCTTTGGAATAACTAAAAATAGTATTTTATTATAAAGTCAAATTTGGTTTTTAATAGCTAAAAATTGATATATTTCGAATCTAAGGTGGTTAGGGGTCGAAATCCTCTCATCCAATCGAATTTAGAAATGTTTATGTATCAATTTTAACCTTATCATTTAGATTGAACTTTATGTTAGATAATTTAACTTTTACCGTGTCTTCTTTTTTTCTTACACTATAAGGTTAATAAACTTACTATATCAAGACAAACGAACCCCAAGTTGTTTATTATTAATATATATAAACTTATATAAGTCATTTGGCCGATCCATGGATTTTTAGGAATAAAATAACAATTAATAATATAATATTTGTTTTAAAAACGATTTTATGTCAATTTTGACACTATTTAGTAATTGATTTTTGTGAAACTCATATCAGAATGATTAGTTCTAACAAAGTTACATAAATCAATAGTAACATGTCCTATTAACCTAGTAAATTAGTTTAATTCATTGAAAGTCTCAAATTACATTTATTTGGGTATTTATAACATCAATTATGTCAATATTTCATTAATAAGATAATTACTACATCATCATCGTGTCATAAATAAATTAAATTATAAAATTTCTAAAAAATAAAAATAAAATACCATTATTTAGGAAATCATTTTATCTTTCTAATGAATATTTATAGTTGAATTTATCTTATGCATAACCCCATATTAAAAATGATTTACTTATTAAACTTTGATTTTAACTATTTTAACCTTTCTTTAAATAAATTAATAATAAATGTCCTAATCTAATCCAAGTGGGCCTAAATGATCATATTTTATTCCTAAGGTTGTTTTTGGTCGAATTACACTTGTCCAATAGAATTAGGACATGTTTTAGGGTAATAATAATATCATTTTTACCCTTAATTACCCTATTTACTTTTAACCGTGGTTAAAAAAAGTAAAAAGTTACTATTCACCAAAAAAATTATTTTCATCTCATTGAACCACATTTTACTTACTGACATCAACCGTGTCTCTCGGATTTTCAAAATTCCACTCACATAAGATGTAAAATTAACTTTTATGAAAAATTCAGTTTATTTAACTACCACTTAGTGGTTTCACTATTCATCAAAAATTGAATGTTTTCAGAAAAATACCAAAAATTCACCCTAGGCTAATTTCGATATTCCGAATCCAAAAATGAAGTCCATTTTGAAAAATAAAATTTATAAAATTTAAAAAAGTGGTTATTACTATTCATAACGGCTAGTTTTAATAATATTTTAATAGCATATCATTGTTTAGTGAAACTCGGTATTGCGTACGACGCAAGCTATCAAGGAAGGCAGTGGTTGCGTGTAAAGCAAGACATATCAGTGTTAGTGAAAGATTCCTTTGATGATTTATATAACATAAAAACAAAATATTTCACATAAAAGTCTTGGGTGTAACATATATTTATTGATCTATCATATATTAGTATGTTTTTTTAATTATTAAACCAATGACAATTTTTAAACAAAATTAAAATCAAGAAAATCATTGATTATATTAATAATGAAATTTAACATAAAATTAATCAATACATAGTTTATGTTGTTTAATAACAAAATAGATAATAGAAACACAAAAAATATAGATCCATCGATGCCCACCCTCAACATGAAAAAGTGTATGGTGTATTCCTCTGATGTGTCTGATGATTGGAATCCTCAGCACCCAACAATTTTCCATCGTGATAGAATAGATACTCTAAATGTCCTGATGTTGAAGATCTCATTCATCACCCACCATGCAGGCCACTTGATGAAAAAAATCAAGATAACTCCGGTACAAGTGATGAAATTTGAGACACTACTATGTCACACCATTTAGCTCTAAGATCTACACCACACAATCAAAGAGCATACCCAGAAATCAGTGTGAAATATCAACATGAATTGAAACCAAAATATAAACAAATGAAAATTGAAAAAACGGTTTACTTCTTATCAAAACAAAAATAGAAATTTTGAAATCTACCTATACAAAAAACCATGATCACCTATACCGGTGGGTCTCAGAACAATCACACCATATCAAAAACAACATTATCTTGTATAAGTTCAGGGATACAACAAACAGGTCAAAACACATGAGCGAATTCAATAACAAAGAATTCATGTATAGATGTGTAACAAGAAAATAATGATTCCAACATGAACACCACACGATAAGTTTCTCTATTAATATTTGAATGACATCATAACTATACCATTCCTAAATTTCCACCACAACAATACTGTTTTATAAAGTAATTAGTCCAATTTGAAAGCATCATGGAATATCAATAAGAACCGATCTATGAAAATGACAATATTCTAAATAAAATAAGAGATCGTCTTCATTTCTATAAGAATAACTCTCAAAAATTTTGTTTGAATTTCCCAAATTAATGGGGTACTCCTGATTAGGGGTTTCTATGGGGCTCGGTCTAGTTTGGGTAGATTTTTGACCTGACCTGATAAAAAGAGGATTAGTCGGGTTGGGTTATGTTACATGGTGTCACTATTGGAAATCCCATTTTTACCAACGATTATATCCCAATGGTTTATCAAACCGTTGGGAATGGTTATGTATAGAAACAGTTTTTAGAAAACCGTTGGTATAGAGTCTTTTATGAAGAATTTTACCAACGATTTATAAAACCGTTGGTATAGGGCTCCATTAAGAGACTTTTACCAACAGTTATACAATAATCGTTGGTATATGTTGGAATCTATACCAACAGTTTTTGTAAACCATTGGTATATCCCTTAGGTAAACATACATTCCCAATGGTTTTTTAAAACTATTGGGAAAGTTTTCCCCTAAATCCAGTAGCCCCTTCGCTTGCCCCTTTACTCGATTGCAGTCCCCCTCATCTCGACTGCAGCCCCCCTCCGCTAGACTACAGCCCTAAATTGAAGTTCTCACTACGCACTCTCGTTACCCAGTCTCTGAAACTCCATCCATCCTCTTAAATCAAACAATTTTCTATTCTACACTTCAAATCTGTATGTTCTAATGTTCTTCATCTAATTTTTTTATTTTCTTTTTTGATTCGACCAAAACATCTCGGATCTCTCTATACAAGGACTCAGAAACTCGTTCCACTCATATATCCTTCTTAAATCAAACAATTTTGTAATTATACACTCTAAATATGTAAGTACTACCTTAGTTTTAATTTTTTGCATCTATGATTTTTGTTTTCTGTTTTAATTTGTTATAAACTAGGTTGTGTTGTTTATGGCGTGCGAAGGTTAGTGATATTGAGGATGAATTGGATGCTGTTTGGGTGATGGATTAGAATTGTGATGATTTTTGGATTATGTTTAGTTAATTTTAAATGAATTATTTAGGGATTTCCTCCCTTTAATAGGGCCCCCACTCCTCATGGACCCTGGACACCCCCCCTCTTGGACCCTGGATAGTCCCCCCTCCTGGAACATGGACAGCCTGGCCCCCGTCTTTCATGAAACTTGGACATCCCCCTCCTGGACCCTGGACAACCACCCTCCACCCTCCTCCTAGGACCATGTATAGTCCCCCCTCCTTCCTTGACCCTATAAATCCCCCCACCCTCCACCCTGGACCCTGGATTTCCCCCCTCCTCGATTGACACTGGACATCCCCCCCAACTTCCTGGACCATGGAAAACCTCTTCTCCCCTTATCCATGACCCTGAATAGCCCCCTCCCCCCTTCCTGGACCCTGGACAGCCCCCCACCCATCCTCCTAGACCTTGTACATCCCCCTCACCCCCTCCTCAACCACCAAATACCCCCCACTTCAAAACATTGACCACCAAACATGGACATGCTCTTTGTTCTCTAAAAAGATAAATTTATCCTCAAACCACCTCAATAATATCCTAAACAATGCTTATAATGTGGTTTTCACCACATAACATCCAATTTTATTCCAAGTCACTAGTCTATCCTCCCTTGGCTAGATTTTACAAAAAGCGTTCAACCTTAAATATCCAAATAAAAATAAATTGATATAAGACATTTGATAATGGATTAAAATTTCAAATTGGGATACAATGAGGAATATTTGAGATATTATGCATCATGTCCATGAGTAAATCCATTTTTATATATCCGATAAGTTATTTTTCACAATTTTCAAACATTAATTTGTTGTAAAAATGGGACAAACATTTATAAAGGTTATAATATATAAAAATGAATCTATTTGTGGATGCAGCTTAACCAACAATGTCTAGCTTGTCTGCCTCTTCCATGATCATCGATGTGCACGTCCCGTCTCCATCTGACCTCGCACGACGGCTGACTCAGCGTCTGGCTGATGACAAGCGCTAGATTCTCTTACTTCCACACCGGATTCACGCCCGCTACGCTCCTGAAGTGATCAATCCCACTCAGCATCTGGCTGATGATGAGCGCCAGATTCTCTTACTTCCACACCAGATTCACGCCCGCTATGCTCCTGAATTGATCAATACCACTAAGTTTCCATGTGAGCTTGATGATACGGCCACCAGTTCTTGTAAGGGGCATAAGAGTTCTGAGGTGATGGACCAAGATGATTGACCAATGTCCATCCATATGGCTGAAGACATAATACTTAGTGTACTTAGGAGTAAAACCATATTCTAGAGTTTCATCATAATTATTTTTTACTTTGTTTTAGGAAATAAACATGGCATGTATTTAACAATTTTTTAGCTGCTTCTGATCAGTATGTGCACTTTTCATTACTCTGCATGACTTCTTCTATTTTGACTGATCCTTGGTGTTATTTTTTATGACATGATGCGGATATGTGCTTTATATGTTTTGATTTTACTGGTACATAAATATGTGCACTTTTCATTATTCCATTCTTTCAGTTCTTAGGACGATGGTACGAGGGAGGTTCGTACTAGAGGTAGACGAGCAACTCCATGTACCCAACTAGAACCTTACCCTCCGACAAAATGCATTCGGATTCAGCTGAAACATAAGGGAAAAAATCCATGGGTCAAATTTGACATGTATAAGTCAACCCCGCCTCAATAAAAGGCACGGTGTGGCCATGATCACTCAAACTGCTTCTCTTTTGTTCAAAATTGACTTATTTTTAAGTGAAATCAACAACTGACATATGGGAAACTGACCAAACGCCTTCTGATTGTGTTGAAACATTAGGAAAACGATCCATGGGTCATATGTGACATGTAAAAGTCAACTCCGCCTCAATACGATGCGTGGTGTGGCCGGTATCTCTCCATGTGTATGTATTTTGTTTAAAATGGACAATATTTTACGTACATACACCAATCCAATCAAACTGCTTTTGATTGTGTTGATACTTTTCAACAATGATCCATGACTCATATGTGACGTGTACGAGTCTACCCCGCATAAATTCAAGGCCCGGTGTGGCCGATACCACTCAATGTGCCTCTGTTTTGTTAAAAATGGACTTAATTTTAAGTGAAACCAACAACTGACATACAGAAAACTGACCAAACGCATTCATATTCTATTGAAACATAAAGAAAACGATCCATGAGACATATGTGATGTGTATGAGTCAACTCCGCCTCAATACGAGGCTCGGTGTGGCTGACACCACTCAAAATGCCTCTGTTTTGTTAAAAATGGACTTATTTTTAAGTGAAATCAACAACTTACATACGGTAAACCAATCAAAGGCATTCAGATTCTATTGATACTATAGGAAAACTATCCATGGGTCATATGTGATGTGTACGATTCAACCCTGCCTCAATCCAAGGCGCGGTGTGGATGGTACCATTCAAAATGTATCTTTTTTGTTCAAAATGACTTTAATTTTAAGTGAAAATAACAACTGAAAAACGGAAAACTGACCAAATGCGTTCCAAATATGTTTAAACATTAGTAAAATGATCCATGGGTCATATGTGACGTGTACGAGTCAACCCCATTTCAATCCAAGGCATGGTGTTGCCGGAACCACCCAAATTGTCCCTCTTTTGTTTAAAATGGACAATATATTACGTACATACGCCAAATAGATCAAACGGATTCTGATTGTGTTGATACTTTTTCACAATGATCCATGAATCATATGTGATGTGTAAGAGTCAACCCCGCCTCAATTCGAGGCCCGGTGTGGCCGACACCACTCAACGTGCCTCTGTTTTGTTAAAAATGGACCTAATTTTAAGTGAAATCAACAACTGACATACAACAAAACGACCAAACGCATTTGGATTATATTGAAACATAAGTAAAACAATCCATGAGTCAAATGTGATGTGTACGAGTAAACCCCTCCTCAATACGAGGCCCGGTGTGGCCGACACCACTCGAAGTGCCTCTTTTTTTTAAATGTACTTAATTTTAAGTGAAAACAACAACTGTCATATGGAAAACTGGCCAAAGGCCTACGGATTATATTGAAACATTAGGAAAACGATCCATGGGTCATATGTGATGTGTACGAGTCAATCCCACCTCAATCCGAGGCATCGTGGGGCCGGGACCACCCAAATTGCCTCTCTTTTATTGAAAATGGACTAAATTGTAAGTGAAAACAACAACTGTCATACGGGAAACTGAAAAAATGCATACCAAATCTATTCAAACATCAGCACAACGATCCATGGGTCATATGTGATGTTTAAGAGTCAATACCACCTCAATCAGAGGCACGGTGTGGCCGACACCACCCAAACTGTCTCTCTTATGTTTAGAATGGACAATATTTTACGTACATATGTCAAACTAATCAAACGGATTCTGATTGTATCGATACATTTGAACAGCGATACATAACACATATATGACGTTTAAGAGTCAACCCCACCTCAATCCGAAGCCCGGTGTGGCTGAAACCACTCAAAGTTCCTTAGTTTTGTAGAAAATGGACTTAATTTTAATTGAAAACAACAACTGACATACGCCAAACCGACCAAACACATTTGGATTATATTGAAACTTAATGAAACCAATCCATGAGTCAAATGTGACTAGTACGAGTCAACCCAGCCTCAATCTGAGCCGCGGTGTGGCCGGGACCACTCAAATTGTCTCTCTTTTGTTCAAAATGGACTATATTGTATGTGAAATCAACAACTGACATAAGAGAAACCTACCAAACGACTTCGGATTCTATTGAAACTTTAGGAAAACGATTCATTGGTCATATGTGATTTTTATGAGTCAACCCCGCCTCAATCCGAGGCTCCGTGTGGGTGGGACCACCCAAAATGCCTCTCTTTTGTTCAAAATGGACAATATTTTACGTACATACCCCAAACCGATCAAACGGATTTTGATTGTGTTAAAACATTAGGAAAATGATCCATTTCTCATATGTGACATGTACGAGTCATCCCCTCCTCAATCTGAGGCCCGGTGTGGCTGACACCACTCAAAGTGGCTCTCTTTTGTTTAAAATGGACTTAATTTTAAGTGAAAACAACAGCTGACATACGTCAAGCCAACCAAACGCCTTCATATTCTGTTGAAACTTTAGGAAAACAATCCATGGGTCAGATGTGATGTGTTAGATTCAACCTCGCCTCAATCAGATCCGCGGTGTGGCCGGGACCACTGAAATTGTCTCTCTTTTGTGGAAAAAGGACTAAATTGTAAATGAAAACAACAATTGTCATACGCCAACCCAAAAAATGACTTATAATTCTGTTCAAACGTTATTTAAATAATCCATGGGTCATATGTGATGTGTACGAGTCAATCCCGCCTCAATCCGAGTTTCGGTGTGACCGGGACCACTCAAATTGTCTCTCTTTTGTTCAAAATGGTCTAAATTGTAAGTGAAATCATCAACTGTCACACGGGAAACCAAACAAACGCCTTCAGATTCTATTGAAACATTAGGAAAATTATCCTTAAGTCATATGTGAAATGTAAAAGTCAACTTCGCCTCAATCCGAGGAACCGTGGGGCTGGGACCACCCAAACTGCCTCTCTTTTGTTCCAAATGGACAATATTTTACGTACATAGTCCAAACCGATCAAACAGATTCAGATTGTGTTGAAACTCTAGGACAATGATCCTTTGCTCATTTGTGACGTTTAAAAGTTAACCCCACCTCAATACAAGTTCCGGTGTGGCCGACACAACTCAAAGTTCCTCTCTTTTTTTTAAATGTACATAATGTTAAGTGAAAACTACAACTGACATATGGAAAACCTACCAAACGCCTACGGATTCTATTGAAACTTTAGTAAAACAATCCATGGGTCATATGTGATGTGTACGAGTCAACCCCGCCTCAATCGGAGGCCCTGTGTGGCCGAGACCACTCAATGTGCCTCTATTTTGTTTAAAATGGACTTAATTTTAAGTGAAAACAACAACTGACATACACCAAACCAACCAAACGCCTTCGGATTCTAGTAAAACATTATTAAAACGAACCATGGGTCATATTTGATGTGTATAAGTCAACCCCGCCTCAATATGAGCCGCGGTGTGGCCGGGACCACTCAAACTGTCTCTCTTTTGTTCAAATGGACTAAATTGTAAGTGATATCAACAAATGACATACGAGAAACCTACCAAACGCCTTCATATTCTATTGAAACATTAGGAAAATTATACATGGGTCATATGTGATGTGTACGAGTAAACCCCGCCTCTATCCAAGGCGTCGTGTGGCCGGGACCACCCAAACATCCTCTCTTTTGTTCAAAATGGACAATATATTATGTACATACTCCAAACCGATCAAACGGATTCGGATTATTTTGAAACATTAGGAAAATGATCCATGGATTATATGTGACATGTAAGTGTCAACCCCACCTCAATCTGAGGCCCGGTGTTGCCGACACCACTCAAAGTGCCACCCTTTTGTTTAAAATGAAAATAATTTTTAGTGAAAACAAAAACTGACATAAGACAAACCAACCAAACACCTTAAGATTCTGTTGAAAATTTAGGAAAACGATCCATGTGTCATATGTGACATGTACGAGTCAACTCCGCCTCAATACGAGCCACAGTGTGGCTGGGACCACTCAAACAGTCTCACTTTTGTTGTAATTGGACTAAATTGTATGTGAAATCAACAACTATCATACGGGAAATCAACCAAACTCTTTCGGATTCTATTGACACGTTAGAAAAATGATCCATGGGTCATGTGTGATGTGTACGAGTCAATCGCGTCTCAATCCGAGGTGTGTTGTGGCTGACAACACCCTAATTGTCTCTCTTATGTCAAAAATGGATAATATTTTATGTACATACGCCAAACCGATCAAATGGATTCTGATTGTGTTGAAACATTATGAAAACGATCCATGGCTAATATGTGACTTGTAGGATTAAACCCAGCCTCAATACGAGGCCTGGTGTGGCTGTCACCACACAAAGTGTCTCTCTTTTGTTTAAAATGGACATTATTTTAAGTGAAAACAACAACTAACATACGCCAAACCATCCAAACGCCTTCAGATTCTATTAAAACATTAGGAAAATGATCCATGGGTCATATATGACATGTAAGAGTCAACTCCACCTCAATACGAGTCACGGTGTGGCTGGTACCACTCAAAATATCTCTCATTTGTTAAAATGGACTAAATTGTATGTGATTTCCACAACTGACATATGGGAAATGGACCAAACGCCTTTGGATTCTGTTGAAACATTAGGAAAACGATCCATGGGTCATATGTGATGTGTACGAGTCAACCCTGCCTCAATTAGAGTCACCGTAGGGCTGGGACATCCAAAAATGCCTCTCTTTTGTTCAAAATGGACAATATTTTACGTATATACACCAAACCGATCAAACAGATTCTGATTGTGTTGATACTTTAGGAAAATGATTCATGGATCATATGTGATGTGTACCAGTCAACCCTGACTCAATCCGAGGCCCGGTGTGGCACTTATGGAGTCATAAGTGATGAGACTCCTAAGAAAAATACCTTTTAACCATATATTAGAAAAGTGGTTGTCATATGAAGATTGAAATGGGTGTAAATAATATTAGAGTTATTGAAACTCGTATTCAACTATACTGGATGATTTTTGTCATATGAAGATTCAAATGGGGAATTATTCACCATGCCTCTAATAAAAGAGGTGGTATTTTTTTCTGTTTTAAGTTTGCCACTGTTTTAAGTGTTGTATTTTATGCAGGTGTATGCACTGGAGGGGTTGCTGTGCAACAATTCTGGAAATACACAATACCAATGGTTTACAACCGTTGGTATAATTTGAGAAAGAATTATACCAACAGTTCAATAAACCGTTGGTAAAATACTATCCCAACGGTTACAAACCGTTGGTATAATATTCTTTATTGAACATATGCCAACAGTTTCATTGAAACCATTGGGAAAAAACTATACCAACGGTTGTAAACCATTTGTATAATATCAAAATCATAGATATCCCAACGGTTTTAAACCATTGGGTAAACCTATACCAACAGTTCAACAAGAACCATTGGAGAATCAATACATAGAGTGGGATATTCCAACGGTTTAGTTCAAACTGTTGGTATAGATCTTTCCCCATTCCTTACTTCCCTACGGTTTGGACAACTGTTGGTATAGAATATACCAATGGTTTTCTAGCCTATACCAATGCTTTAGAACCGTTGGTATGTCCTCCATTTCTAGTAGTGTTTATGCCCAAAGGTCCTGACCCATATCGGGGCAGGGCGGGGAAAATGGGTTATGTAAATTCTCTACATGTGAATAATAAATTGAATATAAAGACAAGTATTCACACACTGGTTAAAAAATAGAATTCCTTGCAAATGAAACACCCCCATCATAAAATGGGTTGAATAATATATAAAGAACATCAAATTTCTATGAGCTATGGAAGAATATCATATATATCATGATGGTACATAAAACACTTCATGTGTAATGGATGAATGATATGCCATATTTGGATACACTAAAAAATTAAATATATTATGTAGGGGGATTTTTTATGTGAATTTACAATCATTCAACTTCAAAAATGAATACTAATTATAAAAAATAGAATATAGAATAGAAATTTTGAATTTGTACCAGCTAAAAATTTGATATAATTAGAGTGGCATTGAGCATGAAACCATCATTGTATTATGTCCATTGATATTAGACCATCTACTCAAAAAAACAATTTGATGGTGAATTTATGTCAACAATTAAATCACCAGATTATTTTTTCATGAATGTACTCATTTTCGTCACCCTCACATTTAATCAAAAGAATTAATAAGTGAAATAGAAATTACCAACTCAATCAACAACATGCCTAAAATCAATGATGAGTGAAATAAAAATGTAATAACTCAATATGTAGATAGTATAAATCTCCATAATATAGATCATATTTTCATAGAAAAAACAAAAAAAAGGTTGGGTATGGGGTGGAGACAACTGATATATCACTTACAAGATCCTCACATGCTGCATCATGAACCATTTTTTTTACTGTTTCCCTAATTTATGTTGTTTTTACATTATAAACCAGACTGTATGTAGTGACATAATTTTACATGGGCCACACATATCCTTTATAGCAATAGGGAGAAAAAAATAGTAGAACGAAATAATGATAATTGAGAATAATAATAACATATTAAAATTCTAGACACCCAAAAATACCTTTAGAGAAATTGAATGTTTTTCACGTGGGATACTCAAATCTTGATCATGAAAAGATGAGGAAAAATATACTATTTCCATCAAGAAATATATGCATAAAATTGGTTGCTCCATTATTTTATTTAAAATCTTTCTCTCTTCAATCCTGTCACAAACAACACGCACATTAGATGGTTAATTTTTTTAACACTATAGCTATAAAAAACCAAAAACCAAAAAATCCCCATAAATTTAAACTCATATCATAGAACCTCAACACATGAAATGAGAAGACCAGTAGATATTTTTGAAAACCATCTCCCTAATCATGTATGAAACACAGGTATCCAGGATCCTTCAACAGAAAATTTTGAAAAATCCTAAAACACTTCACACTCTAAAAAGTAGATAATTACTGCAACAAAAAGAATTGGTAGATAATATTATTTGAATTGCCCTTCTCCACTAAATACAGATCATTGAAGATGAAATTTTAGGTTTTCACAATTCAGGAGACATATATGGTCGAGCAGGGGTGCTAGGAACAGAGGGTTCACGTGAGGATACCGGGATAAAACTTTGTGGACAACAGCGGTCGAGTGGGGACGATGCCTTGGAACACCTGGGTTGGAAGGTCTGGTGATGGGTTTCATGCGAGGATGCTGGACGAGATTAGATAGGGGGGGGTTCACATGATGATATTGGTGGGGGACGCCTACTGGGACCTGGAAGGGGTTCTTATGAAGATTTGAATGAGGAAGACCGCTCGAAAACAATGAGGGGTTTATGCGAGGATGTCTATGAGGAACAACAGTGAGGAACGACGGCGAGGTAGGTTTGGGTAAGGGGGTCACGGCGAAGCCGACATGAAAGGATTGGTGGAGGGGGGTCCTAATTTCAATATAATTGATATAAAAAATAATATTGTATAATAACTATGTTTCTATTTATATTATGAGATATTTTTTATGGATATTTTATTTAAAAAATAGATATTTTAATTATTGATATATTTTTATTATAAAAATGATATATTTGATATGGGTAATATATTTATCTATATATTCATGTTTTGGTAAAATATTTAATATTATCAAATAATTAATTTCAACAATTGTTTCTAATGGAAAAGTATTTTTTTGGGATTAATAATCAATAATAACTGATTTATTTATCGATAAATCAATTGTTGGTATTATTATGATAATCCAATAGGTTTAAATGCTAGTAAATTATTTGTTTGTATTGAACTAATAATATAAACCGATATATCAATTGGTAAAAAACTATTGGGGCCTATAGTTAATATCATTAGAAATTAATATCTGTTTGAATTATTCATTTTTACGAATAGATATATTATATGTCAGAAATTTTCTGTTGGTAAAAGTCACTTTTTTATTAATGAATTAACTAATACAGTAAAGTCTCTAAAATATATGGATTATGATATATAAAAAGTCATGAAAATAGGTCAAGATCACATTTCATATCATGTTGAGGACATTACTGATCAAATCCCACATAAGGTTATATTTCTAATTCAATCAACTCTGGCTACATCATATGAAAAAGTGGTAGAGAGCAGCACCAAGATAGTTAGTGAGATGAGTGTGTTAGTGGTTCGACTTAACTACTAGACTGATGAATATAAGGGATATCAACAAGATGTTCTAAATCAATATATGTTTCTCACATCTTCCATTACAGATTCAACGACCTCTGGAATTTCATCAAAACTTATGGATAATGAACAGATCAAACATTTGTTAATGAATAACTTCATTCAGTATTAAGAAGTATTAATATGGAATATTTCTCTACTATCATCAATAATAGTCACAGAGATAGTTACATTATAATGATTCATTAAAATATTTCCAATTATTATCAAGAAGGAAATTCTTATGAATATGGAATTGTACTTTAATATAATTTAATCAATGAATAATATGACAACCACATCATGTATCATGTACTGAATTTGGAAATTAAAATTGTAAACCAAGCCTTCAAGACACATGTTATGAATCTAAATGAATTCACTTCACTATGGGAGATGTTTTTAGATAACAAAGATGATTTTGAGGAGGCTATGAAATATGGAGGTGAGAACATTACAGACTTCACTATGTTGAAGAATCATTATCTCCATGTGAAGAGAACATCCTTTGTGGCTCCTCTAACTACCCCATTTGCGGCCTCATTCAAACCCATCCTCATTAACTACCTTTTCTCCTACTATCATGTATATATCCTAGGCACTGAGTTAGATAAGACATGTTATCCATGAACAACCATTGCATCAGTTTTCAACCAAACCATCTCATTCTCCCTCTCTTTTTGAAAGAGTGCCTCCCTCTTCTCCCACAATTATAAAATTACCCTCTACCACTTCTAATTCTTCTCCAATGGGATATTCTTACATTTATATAAAGGAAAAAGAGAATATTGTTTGCTTTGAGAAGTGTTGGATATATTTTGATAGGGATTTATTGAACATTGCATTATTGTTTTAATAAATATTATCTTTAACGTAATAATATGTGCACTATTGTTTTTTATTTTCTTCCCTACCTTCATTCAGAATTTATTTTTTTTTCTATTTTTTTATACTCCCAAAAGGGGAAGGAATAATAAAAATTATTATTCAAATATATGAGGAATAAATTACATTATTTGTTATCATAAAAATGTGTAGATTTTTGGACTCTTCACATTTTAATGATCACAATTCGTGTTTAACACATCAAAAATCATGGTTGGAGATTGTTTGTTTTCTTCATAGTTTAATTATTATAACTAATTGTCTAATCTCTCACTAGATTCAGATTCATAATATCACAAATCATGTATGGGTCTTGAAAACTATGTTGATCTTATTCTATTATGTTTTATTATACTAATTCTTTTTGTCTAATTCATTCTATGAGTATTACTTCTTAATAAAGTTTACAGATATCTAGATAACTCTATGATATTTTTTTTCAACCACTGGTCTAGAATTTGGAGAAGTCTCTAACACCATAATTCCGACATTGTGACTCATGCACCAAAACCCAGAAACAGTGGCCCATACACCGTCACCCAAAAAATATGACTCATAAACCATAATCCATACATCGTGACTCCCACACCATAACTGGTTCTATAATTAATAACGAATGTGACACTGGTTCCTTGTTACCATCTCTGAGACATCATAACAAGACACCGTTCTGAATTTTGGAAAAGTACTAGATACCTTTAGCTATGACATTGTGATCCTTACACAACATTTATTCTACCTCTTACAGATTTCAATGCAAATATGTCACTGTGATTGTATCATCACTCAAAGGAAATGGAGAATATATCATTTCTAGAGACAAGGTTTCAAGAAAAATTGTGACATTTTTACATACATAACTAATTTGTTTGTCTTTTACTATTTAATTTTAGAGTTATTTCTAATAGTCATATTTGAGTCATTTAATGACACTGACATATTTAATGATCTTTTATAGACATGTCACCTAAATGTATGAGGTACATGGTGTAGAAATAATTCTTCCTATCAACTCTAACACATTCACATGAAAAGAAAAGAAAAGTGTGGCCCTAGAGCACAAGGGAACCTGAGAATTTGAATGTGTGAAAAAAAGAGCACAATACATACACAAAAGGATATTGGTAGAACCATCGATTCCTAGTGATAGAAATTCTATGTAACAGAACATCAAACATCCTCGCATCAGTAACTCTATCAATAAAAAGACAAACAAAGCACATCTCATCAAACTAGAAACCAATGCATAAGACTCATGAAACTATGTTTCTCCAAGATAAATCGAAAATCACATCTACTACATCCTATATGTCCATACCTGCATTGAACAACACTCAGATCATTTCAAACCCTTTCTCGTCATTCTTTTTCTACTGTGTACTACTTTTATTAATATTTGAGAAATGTGTGTATCTATTTTAAACCACACACTATCACATGCATTAAACTATAGGATACAATATATAATCACAAAAATATATTTCTACACTTTGTTTCACCCAGATTTAACAATATAAAAGGTCTTTCATAACCTGGATATTTTTTTCTAACCTAGAATAATGGAATATGACTTGTAACTTGGGAAATCATGTGTATCATTGTTAACTCTGATCCAATGTGTCGATCATGTTTATTATCATAAAATTTTTGTATGAAGTTGATCCCCAAGTGGAGTGGATTATGTCTCATCTTGACACTGATTCACTTGTTTTATTCACAATGTTTATTTCAATTTATTTATTCCCTTGTAGTTAATTTTCTAGAAAACTAAATTTTACTTTGATAATTTGTCTTGGATAGTCATTATAATTATTTTCCTTATTAGAGTACTATCAAAAGTAATATCATTATCTCATATTGATATAATTGTAAATTAATAAATCTTCTGAGAAAATATTTTAACAGTCAAACTATTATAAATTTATTACCTTGATTAACTGGAATATTTGATTTTAAATTTGAGAAATCTATTAAATAATAATTTTAGCAGAATATTTTATAAGTACTCATTCCATCCCCCTATTGAGTGTCATACTGCAACAAATATTATTTATAATCAAGGGTTTATTCAATATTTTTTTTAATTTAGTGGCCTTAATGTTGTGTTTTAGATATTTATTATGGGGATTTTAAAATGGTACATGGTTTTATGCTAGTTTGTGGTAATGACCATAGATGTATAATTTCTCATAGATGGAAAAAATTAATTATATAGAGAATATTTTTCACCTACCTTGGTTATGTTATTTACACATCTGATCATTCTATGCTAGAATAGTGGTTATCAAATCAATTTTCCCCAAATTTGTTTCCATCACAAAAGGGTGTAAAATTAAAATTAAGGTAGTTTCAAAAAGAGAAAATTACATATAAATATATAATTAATACTTATATAATAAGTTAATATATTATTATATTGATTTTTGAGCATGTAGAGGTGCGTTGGAAATGGATACTATATAAAACTAAAATTTTATATACAAAATTGATATTTTTGATACTGTGATATTTGTAAATTTATATGATATATTAAATTTATCTTGTTAATAAAATTAATTTTCATGGTCTTGTGTTGTAGAAAATCAATGATAGATAATAGTGGTACTATATGAAAGATTAATTAATATCCTAAAGAATATGTCTTTGCGTGTGGAAGTAAATATTTTTGGTTGGATATTGAATGTATTGTAGGGGTATATATATATATATGAAAAAATCATATTTTTTTTGTTAAATTTTATGATTTTGTGTATGTATATATTATTTTAAGAGGAACTACCCATGTAAACATAGAATCATAAAAAGAATCAATTATTTGATAGGAGGTATCTTGAAGTGGACACTGTAGAGACCCAAATCTTGACGTACGTGGACATTACATTACTTTTGCGGAATACTTAATACATAAAAAAACAGACACACAAGGACCGTAATAGTTTAGTTTCTTTGGAAACTCGGAATATAATCTTTTAAACGTGGTGAAAGATCTTCAACATCTCCCATAAAGATCATCCCTTTTTTACCTAAAACCTTTCTTTATATCCTGGGGAAAAGAAAACAAAAAAGGGTGAGCTCATATTCTCAATAAGGGTAAACAAAAGAAATATCAATCACATCATATACATAAGAACATAACTTTTGGAAATCTTAACATGAAAAAGAGATCATAATATCATAACATGGGATAAATCATAGAAGTGAAATGTAATCCCAATAATCATAACTTAGAACATGAAACTTTGTGGAATACACACATAATCATAGAGAATCATTTCTTATTAGTCAAGACTCATTGCCAAGACTATCTTAGTGGAAAAAGTCCATTTTTGAACCGAGTCACCCTCATTTTATTCATGTTTCACTGAACCGGTATAACCTACCATTTCATCCATGTCTATCTGATGAGATATAAAATCTTTACCCAATGAATTGGAGGGAGATATAGGTCCCACCCATCTCATAATGATACCATTCTTATGTGTTCCACAAAATCATAAATCATACATCATTGCATAACCCATGTAATAAAAATTGGAATCTTAAACATCATGACATCATAAAACAATTCATAAAAGATAATGGAATTCATAAAAATATTTCCATCACAACATAATCAAATCCATGTAATAATATTTATAGAAACAAAACCCTATATTATCTTAGATGGGAAATAATTTTGATAAAACTCTTGAACTCCATTCTTGAGGAAAATATCCTTTTTAATTCAAAAACATTCTCCTTTCTTAACATGTCATAAAATTTTAAACTAAAAGAAGTTGATTAAAAATAAACATTATAGCTTGTAATGGAAGCTTCTTGGAAATAATTTTTTAAAAATCCAATCATGCCGTATATGTTACAAAATAAATTCTTCTCGTACTTTTGTCGGAAAAGTCAAAAAAGTACCTCGTACGAAAAACGACAAAAGATTCCTTTCATATATTTTACTAAAACTCACCAAAGGGTAAAAATGGATTTAAAAAAATTTTAGTTGGATGGAAATAATATTTCATATGAATGTGGATGATAAAATACACCCCAGTAAATACCAAAGTATAAACAACCTCGGATAAAAATGATATTTTGATATTTTCCCTTACCTTATGTCTGATATGATTTGTACATATCTGAAACTCCTGTATAATGATTTAAATAATGTCATTAACTTATTATAGAATCATATCCATTATTATTATATCATATATGGTTCACTTATGACTTTATATTACCCGTTCTTTTGTAAATTCCATGTTAAAGAAGTGTTTTGGGTAAAATAGTTTTATTTATCGTAGGTGTTTGGACTTGTTGTTCTTGAAATTATTATTACTTATATCATGATTTACTTACATCCAGAATATAAAACATATTTTTTATATCATATATATTCAGTATATATATATATATATAAATATATATATAATAGATAGATAAATGAAATGAAACACACCTTTCATGGAGACGGTAGTCCGTACGTAAGCATGAATGTTGTTTTCCTTTCCTTATTGTCTTGAATGGAAGTAAGTAGATGACATAGATATATATATATACATAAATCCAGTAGATTTAACATGTTATATATTTCATTAATATTCATTATATATACTTTATAATCATTCATGAATGGTTAATGTGGAGAATGAATTTCATCGCATCGTGGAGACGGTAGTCCCTACGTACGCACGAGCGATGATATCGTTCCCATGGTCATGGAATTTTGTTGAAGTGTATGTATAATATTTCAGTATCATTATCACTTTATAATAATCATATATAGTTACTCATTAAACCATTATACCCATCCAATTAAGGTGGTGGCATAAAATAGATTACACTACGGCATAGAGACGGTATTCCGTACGTACGCACGCGCGGTGATTTCCTTTTTCCGTAGGATGGATAGCAGGTTAATTAGAGTTGTTTCATATTTATAGTAACAAATAAGTATATAAGAAATAATGAGGTTATTACTTTATCATGAAACAACTAAAGAATAAGAACTTGACGAATAAAGAAATTGAAAAAGATCGGTAATGGATATTACCTCTTTTTGGCGCGCCTTCACTTAACCTCCACTTAAAGAACTATGGATTGTCTTTGAAGAATACCAGGACCTCTAGGATGATACTTGGGAAGTGGAGAAGATATTTTTCCAGGGGTTGGCCGAGATTGAATGCTCAAATTGGTGTGAGGAGGAGAGGGAGGAGGTTCCCTTTTATAAGGGAGGAGAGGGGCACCTTAGGAAAATCTCAAAATATTATTTTATATTATGGTAAAATTCGGTTTATAAAGGTTCCAAAGGGTCTTATTTCGAAGATAAAGTGGGGATGGATCAAAATCCTCTCATACAATAGGATTTAGACAAGTTTAAGTTATTATTTTAACCTTATCAATTATATTTAACTCCAAGTTAAATAATTTAACTTTTACCGTGTCTTTTTGTCTTCTTACACTATATGGTTAATAAACATACCATAACAAGCCAAACGAACCCCAATTTGTTTATCATTAATATACCTATTCTTATATAAGTCATTATTCCGAACCTTATATTTTTAGGAATTAAATAAAAATTAATAATATAATATTTTTTTAAATACTAATTTATGACAATTTTGACACTATTTGGTACATGATTTTTATGAAATTCATAACATAATGATAAGATCGAAACAAGTTACTTATATCAACTATAAAATGTCATATTAACCAATAAAATTAATTTAAGTCATAAAAAGTCTCAAATTACATTTATTTTGGCATTTATAACATCGATTATGTCAATATTTCATTAATAAGACAATTACTGCATCATCTTTGTGTCATAATAAATGATAATTATTTAATCCCTAAAAATTCGAAATAAATTTCTATGATGTAGATAATTGTATTATATTTTTGTATACTATTCATATTTTAAGTTTCATGAAGTTTTTCACTAAATTAAAATTATTATACTTATAAGATTTAAGAAAGTGACACGTTGTCACATTCTTTGGTTTTAATAATAATTAAACTATTTTCTTGGCAAAAAGTGCATTAAATGAACCTAATACGACCCTTAGGTGATATGGGTCGACATTTAGTCATCCAATAGGATTTTTACATTTGTTAGGGTAATTTTATAATATTATATTTACCCTTAATTACCCGATTTACCTTTTACTAGGGTAAATAAAATTTACCGTAGTTACTATTCGTAATTACCAAAAATAAAAATTAGCTTATTAACATAATTTGGATCCACTGATTCCAAAAATTGAATCCATTTTTCCAAATTCAATACACAAAAGTTGCATAAAATAAATTTAAATTAATCCCGTTGTTGAAAGAAAATGGGTTTTTCTTTAAAACATTGCTAAAGATTGAATTGATTTTACCTACGAATTCAAGGTAAAATCAATGCTAATGACATACATTATATTAAATGGTGAAATTATATTCTATTTATACTTTAAACCCATTAAATATTATAATTTAACTACATAAGATATTACGATAAAAAAAGTTGTTTTTAATTAAAATATAGTGTGTTTTTACTATTCGTTAAAATATGAAATTTATCGGAAAAATATCAAAACTTTATCTAATGTAAATTTTAATATCCTGATTCATAAGAAGAATTTTATTTTGATAAATTGAAAATATAAACATGTCAAAAACTAGATTTAATGTGGGTGCGCCATCAAAAGGCGGCAAAACTGCATTTTTTGAAAAATACATATTTTACCCGAAAAATTTATTTTGTTCTTATACCATGTTCTATAAAATGTGTAAGATGAATAATAATTTTATAAAATTCAAAATTTAGTTAATACTATTCATAACGGCTTGTTCATGACAATATTATAATAATATATCATTGTTTATTAAAACCCGGTATTGTGTAAAACACACGCTATCGAGGAAAGTCGTGATTGCGTGTAATGCAAGAAAAGTCAGGGTTGCGTGTTGTGAAAGAATCCTTCGTTGTTTTTTATAATATAATCCCACCATATTTCATTTATACATTGAATATATATATATATATACTCACTGTTGCGTAGAATAGCTATTATCAAAATTGTGTGTAACACGGTCCAAGAATAGTGTCGCGTATGCTGCAAGATAATACGGTGTTGCGTATAGCGCAAGGTAATCTTGGTGTAGAATACAACACAAGAAATTAATGAAATTAAAAGAATATTTTTCATAAAATCTCATGGTGTTACATTCTACCCCCCTTAAAATGAATTTCGCCCTTGAAATTCGTCGGGGTTATAAATGGTTTACTATTCGAACGTTTCTTTAATAAAACCCACATCGTAAAAAGTAATACCAAAACCAATCTTTAAAAACAAACATATGAAACGTAATGGTTACCCAAATAAACTAATCACTGAGTTTCCACATAGGTAAAAATATGGATATGGAAGAGAAATCTAACAATCTTGTTCTGATGGAGAGTGGTAGAGAACATGGCTATGGAAAAGCCAGTAATCACAAAGCAATAAATTTGTGATGATCTAAGGTATCATCTAATTAATCAGATATAAGAGCACTAGGACAACATTTTTGGTTTTCAAGATCATTTCCCTAAAGTTGATGAAATTGGAATTAGAAGAAATACTTTCGTGATTTTGGTACTGTGTCACTGTTGGTCATTCATTGGACAATTTCCACTTCATCTCTTAAAGACGTGAAGTTGGATTTGTCATTCGTGATGTGTTAGAAGATCATGTGATAGAATGATTGGTCATTCCATCTGTCTCAAAAAAAGGTTACAAAAGTTATCAAAAATAAATAAGTCCATCTATGGTGAAGTTAATCGTATACGATTCCAAAAATGAACTTATAATTTATATATCATACCTCGTAATAAAATAAAACTAGTTTCTACTAACCAGGGACTTCTTGTAGGCTAGTGGTATTCGATAAAGGCTAGTCGCACTTCGTTTGTGGGTTCGAATCTCACAACCTTGTCTGATGCGATGGGCTGTCGCCCTTCATGCAGGTTGTCCTTTTTCTAAAACTACATTACTATAACATCTCATCAATAATATTGAAAAACTTATTTCCTTAAACAATACTAACTTATGTCCAACATAATCCATTCTAATCATTAGGCTTATCCATAATACTGCAGTCCACTCTCATAATATAGTGAAAATGATTACCAGAGATTTAATACCATCGTTGATCCCCATATATCATAATATATGTCTTGTTGGTCACATTCAAAACATTCAAAGGCCTTAATCATGTATTATCTTGAATACCCATTGAACCTTAGTGAAAACATGAATGCAGTTAAAAGTTAACACTTTCCACATACCAAAATTCTCAAAAAATCTATATACTCAAACCATGATATCACTTAGTCCTTATATCAGTCATGAGATCATGAATACTGTCAAACATTTCATTTTTTCCTTATCCCTTCATTATGCGCATATCATCTTTTTTCCAAAAATATCTCAATCACTTTTCTTGGTTACCGGTACCATAAAATTACTGAAAACCACAATAGACCAATACATGAATATTCCAATATTCCAAGATACTATATACAACATTATTTTGGAATCCCATTACATAAACACTTAATCATTCTACCACATCATTGTCATATTCAACATCTCTGATGGTGATCGCATGTGACTTTCCTTTGTCCTTGGCCTTAAGTGGTTGCTCATGTCGATCATCACTAACCCTTGGATTAGGGAATTTATTAGCATAATGCCCCATTTCCTTGCACATGAAGCATTGAAGTGTAGTAGGTTCATTCTGTTTACCCCTTCCTTTGTTTGCAACATTAGACATCTTCTTCCCATCATTGCTGCATTCAAATTCCCGATGACCTTCCTTTCCACATTTGAAACATTTACTTGTCCCTTTAAGACAATCTCCACCATGCTTCTTTCCACACTTTGAGCATAAGTAAACATTAATCATCTTTTCACCATTATTATTAGATTTCTCCTTGAACTCCATCATTCGTTTCTTGTCAAAACTATGAGATGGATAAGTATCATCAACTTTTATTTGTACCTTGATAGCACAACGCACAATTTCTTCATAGCTAATGAAGTCTCTTATAGCCAATTCCCTTCAAAGATTTGGTTTTAAGCCACTGAATAATCGATCAACTTTACTTTCAGGTTGGATGATAAATCCAGATGCATACCTTGCAAGCCTTGTAAAATTTGCTTCGTATATACCAACAGATTCATCATCCTTTTGATTTAGTTCAAGAAACTCCTTCTCCATATTTGTTCTAAGAGTACGAGGGAAGTACTTATTGAAAAATAAGTTCTTGAACTCGTCCCATTCAGTGGACTCAATTTCATCTCTTTGCCTCGTATTCTTGATAAGATTCCACCATTGATCAGCATCACCTTCCAAACGATATACTGATAAGAGGACTTTATCATGTTCATAACATTGAAAAACATAAAATATCTTTTCAGTAGTACAGATCCATTGTTCAGCAACAAGTGGATCAGAAGACCCACTAAAAGAAGGTGAACATTTCCTAATGAAGGACTCAATAGAATGTTGTTCCCTTCTCTGCTCATTTGGAAGTCCAGAATGATTCATAGCTTGTGTAAGTATAACAATATGATTTTGCACTCCATCTCCCATAACATTTTTCTGTTCAGGAGGAAAATCATTGCATTGTCCATTACATTGATCAACACAGTTCCTTCGGGTTCCAGCCATCGTCTAAAACCCTAAAAGAATAGTGTGAGAGGAAAAAATCATGCTAGGGAAAACAACATAATAAAGGGGGAGTATCCTCAATATCTAACATCTTAGATTAAATTCTATGATCATTACCATAGTTCTAGGACTCTATCCTATACATATACTTATCCTTAGGTACATCCCTAGACATACCATAGAAAGATCTCTAGGGATCTCACTAACATTTTCGCATCCTAGTTTTCAAAGGTTGACTAAACCTTTCCTCTGATACCAACTGTAGAGACCCAAATCATGACGTACATGGACATTACATTACTTTTGCGGAATACTTAATAATAACAAAAATAGACACACAAGGACCGTAATAGTTTAGTGTCTTTGGAAACTCGGAATATAATCTTCTAAACGTGGTGAATGATCTTCAACATCTCCCATAAAGATATTCCCTTTTTTTCCTAAAACCGTTCTTTATATCCTGGGGAAAAGAAAACATAAATGTGTGAGCTCAAATGCTCAGTAAGGGTAAACAAAAGAAATATCAATCACATCATATACATAAGAACTTAACTTTTAGAAATCTTAACCTGCAAAAGAGATCATAATATCATAACATGGGATAAATCATAGAAGTGAAATGTAATCCCAATAATCATAACATACAACATGAAACTTTGTGGCATACACACATAATAATAGAGAATCATTTCTTATTAGTCAACACTCATTGCCAATACTATCTTAGTGGAAAAAGTCCATTTCTGAACCGAGTCACCCTCGTTTCAGTCCTGTTTCACTGAACCGGTATAACCTACCATTTCAGCCATGTATATGTCATGAGATATAAAATCATTACCCAATGAATTGGAGGGAGATATAGGTCCCACCCATATCATAATGATACCATTCTTATGTGTGCCACAAAATCATAAATCATACATCATTGCATAACCCAAGTAATAAAAATGGGAATCTTAAAAATCATGACATCATAAAACAATTCATAAAAGAAAAATGAATTAATAAAAATATTTCCATCACAACATAATCAAATCCATGTATTAATAGGTATAGAAACAGAACCCTATATTATCTTATATGGGAAATAATTTTGATAAAACTCTTGAACTACATTCTTGGGGAAAATATCCTTTTTACTTCAAAAACATTCTCCTTTCATAACATGTCATACAATTTTAAACTAAAAGAAGTTGATTAAAAATAAACATTAAAACTTGTAAAGGAAGCATCTTGGAAATAATTTTTTAAAAATCCAATCATGTCGTATAAGTTAAAAAATGTATTCTTCTCGTACTTTTGTCAGAAAAGTCAAAAAAGTACCTCGTACGAAAAAAGACAAAAGATTCCTTTCATATCATTTACTAAAACTCACCAAAGGGAAAAATGGATTTTATAAAATTGTAGGTGGATGGAAATAATATTACATATGGATGTGGATGATAAAATACACCACAGTAAATACCAAAGTATAAACAATCTCGGATAGAAATGAGATTGTGATATTTTCCGTTACCTTATGTCCGATATTCTTTGTACGTATCCGAACCTCTTGTATAATGATTTAAATAATGTCATTAACTTATTACAGAATCATATTCATTATTATGATATCATATATGGTTCACTTATGACTTTATACTACCCGTTCTTTTGTAAATTCAATGTTAAAGAAGTGTTTTGGGTAAAATCGTTTTATTTATCGTAGGTGTTTGGACTTGTTGTTCGTGACATTATTATTACTTATATCATGATTTAATTTCATACAGAATATAAAACATGATTTTTATATCATATATATTCAGTATATATATATAATAGATAGATAAATTAAATGAAACACACCGTTCATCGAGACGGTAGTCCGTACATACGCATGAACGATGTTTTCCTTTCCTTATTGTCTTGAATGGAAGTAAGTAGATGACATACATATATATATATATATATACATAAATACAGTAGATTTAACATTTCATATATTTCATTAATATTAATTATATATACTTTATAATCATTCATGAATGGTTAACGTGGAGAATGAATTTTATCACATCGTGGAGACGGTAGTCCGTACGTACGCACGAGCGATGATATCGTTCCCATGGTCGGGGAATTGTGTTGAAGTGTATGTATACTATTTCAGTATCAATATCACTTTATAATAAACATATATAGCTACTCATTACACCATTATACCCATCCAATTAAGGTGGTGGCAGAAAATAGATTACACTACGGTGTGGAGATGGTATTCCGTATGTACGCACACGCGGTGATTTCGTTTTTCCGTAGGATGGATAGAAGGTTAATTAGAGTTGTTTAATATTTATAATAACATATAAGATATAATAAATACTTATTTTATTACATTATAATGAAACATCTAAAGAAGAATATGTTGAAGAAGAAATAAATTGAAAAAGATCGGTAATGGATGTTACCACTTTTCGATGCGCCTTCACTTAACCTCCACTTAAAAACTAAGGATGGTCTTTGAATAATACCAGGACCTCTAGGATGATACCAGGGAAGTAGAGAAGAGATTTTGGTAGGGGTTGGACGAGCATGAATGCTCAAATTGGTGTGAGGAGGAGAGGGAGGAGGTGATCTTTTATAAAGGAGGAGAGGGGAACCTTAGGAAAATCTCAAAATATTATTTTATATTAAGGTAATATTCGGATTATAATGCTTCCAAAGGGTCCTATTTCGATGCTAAAGTGGGTATGGGTCGAAATAATCTCATCCAATAGGATTTAGACAAGTTTAGGATATTATTTTAACCTTATCAATTATATTTAACTCTAAGTTAAATAATTTAACTTTAACAGTGTCTTTTTGTTCTCTTACACTATATGGTTAATAAACTTACCATAACAAGACAAACGAACCCCAAGTTGTTTATTATTAATATATATATTCGTATCTAAGTCATTTGGCCGAACCTTAGATTTTTAAGAATTAAATAACAATTAATAATATAATATTTGTTTTAAAAACTAATTTATATCAATTTTGACACTATTTGGTACATGATTTTTATAAAATTCATAACAGAATGATAATTCTAACCAAGTTACCTATATCAACAATACCATGTCATATTAACCTTGAAAATTAATGTAAGTTATAAAAAGTCTCAAATTACATTTATTTGGGAATTTATATCATCAATTATGTCCATATTTCATTAATAAGACAATTACTGCATCATCTTTGTGTCATAATAAATGATAATTATTTAATTCCTAAAAATTCAAAATAAATTTCTATGATGTAGGTAATTGTATTATATTTCTGGAGATTATTCATGTTCTAAGTTTCAATAAGTGTTTCACTAAATTAAAATTATAATACTTATAAGATTTAAGAAAGTGACATGTTGTCACATTCTTTGGTTTTAATAATAAATAAATTATTTTCTCGGACAAAAGTCCATTAAATGAACCGAATCCGACCCTTAGGTGATATGGGTCGACATTTAGTCATCCAATAGAATTTTTACATGTGTTAGGGTAATTTTAGAATATTATATTTACCCTTAATTACCCGATTTACCTTTAACTATGGTAAATAAAATATATCGTAGTTACTATTCATAATTCCCAAAAATAAAAAGTATCTTATTAACATAATTTGGATCCAATAATTCCAAATATGGAATCAATTTTTCCAAATTCAATACACAAAAGTTGCAGAAATTAAATTAAAATTAATCCCGTTGTCGAAAGAAAACGAGTTTTTCTTTAAAACATTGCAAAAGATTGAATTGATTTAACCTAGGAATTCAATGTAAAATCAATGCTAATGACATAAATTATATTAAATGGTAAAAATATATTATATTTATACTTTAAACCCATTCAATATTATAATTTAACCACATAAGATATTACGATGAAAAAAGTTGTTTTTAATTAAAATATAGCGTGTTTTTACTATTCATTAAAATATGAAAGTTATCGGAAAAATATCAAAACTTTATCTAATGTATATTTTTATATCCTGATTCAAAATAATAATTTTATTTTGTCAAATTTAACATATAAAAATTTCAAAAACTAGATTTAAAGTGGGTGCGCCATCAAAAGGCGCCAAAACTGCATTTTTTGGAAAATACTTATTTTACCTGAAAAACTTATTTTGTTCTTATACCATGTTCTAGAAAATGTGTAAGATGAATAATAATGTTATAAACATAAAAATTTAGATAATAATATTCATAACGGCTAGTTTATGACAATATTATAATAATATATTGTTGTTTATTAAAACCCGGTATTGCGTAAAACACACGCTATCGAGGAAGGTCGTGATTGCGTGTAATGCAAGCCAAGTCAGGGTTGCGTGTTGTAAAATAATCCTTCATTGTTTCGTATAACATAATCCAACCATATTTCATTTATACATTGAATATATATATATATATACTCAATGTTGCGTAGAATAACTATTATCAAAATTGTGTGTAACACGATCCAAGAATAGTGTTGCGTATACTGCAAGCTAATACGGTGTTGCATATAGCGCAAGGTAATATTGGTGTATAATACAACACAAGACATTAATGAAATTAAAAGAACATTTTTCATAACATCTCGGGGGTGTTACAAACACCTAGTAATACTATTGTGTCAGTGAGGGGATAACCACATGGGTGACATATTAAATAAGAAGTGGGATGTTATTTAGTGGTCTGTAACTATTGAAACATGTAATAAAAAAGTATTACACAATAAAAAATGATGCAAAAATTAGATGTTATATTTTGAGGTCTATATATGAGGATTAATTCCCTATTATAACTTATATAGAGTTTCATATAAGAAAATTATTAAAAATATGAAAAAAATATTCTTTTATCAGATTTTCTTTTTGCGAAGTTGGTGGGAACCCATGTTACTCCAAAGAACGGTTAGTTACAACAATAACATGTAAATTTTTTATAAACAAGTATAATAAAATTGAGAATAGATTTCATATATTTCCCTGGGTGATGTTATGTTATCAAAATATCTATATCTTATTTGGCAAGTTCTTTGTAGTGATAATTAATATTTTCTAATGTTTTTATATATTCCCCCATGTTGATCATTCAAAATTAAATCCCTAATACAAAATGTGATCCTGTTTAATTACCCATCCCCTTTTCTCATTATTAGTAACAACCTAAATCACTACCTTTTAGATTCTAAATACATCCTCCTTCCAATCATTGATCTGAAAGACATCATTTATCATTTTTCCTTCTAGTAATGAATGAAGTCTAAATATTTCACTTTTTCAACAATAATATTCACTTACATTAAATTTTATATTCTAGTAGACACTTCTTTCTGAACCAACCCTAAAACATCACATTCATGCTCCATAATCTATAGAGTTACATCTATCGCCAAATTTTGACTCTTGTTAGTGACCTTGATTACATTGTCTTGGGTAAAGAGGATTAGTACTTCTAACAACTGGATTTCAAACATTTAATAATGATATAACTCCAAGAGTCACCATTCACTTTCTACCCTATGATCCTTTTCAAGTAGTGAGTTATTTTACGTGGTCTCTCTCCTCCAAATTCTTCTAAGATAATACTAGAACTCTCATTATCTATCTCAAACCCATGGGTTCATCAATACTCATTGGATTTCTCCACCCGTGTTGAATGCCTTCATTCAAATACATTCCCATTAGTTTACAACCCATAAAAATAGTTTTGTTAATTTTATTGTATAACTATACCTTTTATGGCTTATAAAATTCATTATTATCATCCTTGATCTTATCTCTACTACTTGACCGTATGTTGTAGACTCCTAGGTGTTGTTGGATAGACCATCCTCACCTGAACCCTGAACCATTTCAACTTGACCAGAATCATAATCTGGTATCACAACCTCTACATAAGAGTAAGGATTCATTTTTCTCATATTCAAGACTAGAAGCACCCCCTGAAATCCCCATGGTCCTACCTTTACCTACTTTGAATAATTTTAGTCACATGTTTCCCACCTAAAATAAAAATATATATCCACAATTTTATCTTCACTTTCCATAATTTTAGCCTTTTTTAGGTGACAAAATAGTTCCTCAACTTTCAAATACACAATTTTTATTTTTTGAGGTCCTTTCACTTTATATCAGAATCCTAAATGGCCATCCAAGCCTTAAATAATTTCCTTCATGGGATGATACTCAAATACTGGATCTACTAGTGAAATACCAGATGATGCATACTAGTATCTGTGAGTTTCCTGACCAGATGTCTTCAGTTTAAAAAATATATACCCATTAATCATAACATACCGTTTCTTCCAACAGATCTCACCATCATCTATAATGTCAATAAACTGTATTTGGATGTATCCAGACATATATTCTATTGTGAATTCCCAATGGATATATAATAATCTATAAATGACTTCCATTATAGTGACTATGAGAGTAAACCATCATAATATTTTTTATTTTAAATTGGTTACCTTATGATTAGATCTATATTATATATTTATTAAATTTGAGGGGTACACTCTACTAGCATGGGAATGAATGAAATCAATTTGTAAACCATGAGTATTGTTATTGGAAATTTTTTTATTTCACTAATAGATGATTTATAATGTTTTATTTTCATAGGAATATGAGAGTCTCATAGTATGATCATTGGGAGTAAAATTGTTGGTATATTCCCCATAACATGAACATAAAAATGTTGTGTAACACTTAAATTCATTTAAAACATAATATGAATTAAAACTAACTCAAAATATCAAAATATTATTTTCATTTGGATGAAATAATATTATAGAACATCAACCAATAATTGTTTCATATAATTTTATCTGATCCATCATAGAAGTCATGTTATAAACAGATGCAGATCATTTTAATAGTTATTCATGCCTTAGGTAATGAGAAACATATGAATTGTGTGAGATAAAATTATTATTACATGAAAAACAATATCTAGGAAACATGAAGTAGTTTTAAAATAATCTCAAATTAGTGGGATATATGATGTAATGAAAAATAAAATAATTAATAGAATAAGATCATAAAATCATATGATATGAAAGTAAATCATGATAGAATAATCATATATCAAAGAATAACGTCTAAAAAAGGTGATATTGGATGTAAAATATTTACCATTGTGGATGAATAACATACCAATACACAATAATCATTAACCAAAATGTCATAAAATGAAAATTTAGAAGAATTATAAACATAAAATGTCATTACAAATTTAATTTTTAAATAACCCGGACAATAATAATATAGTGGATTGGGATTAATCTCTATTCCTATAATAATTGTAGATTTTCTTTACTCCATATCCCGATAATCATAGATATCTCATGTGATTTATCTCTTTTTTTTAAAACATTAAAGGTCGTGAAAGTTCAATGATCTCACGTCACATAATGATATATCTATTTACACAAACACACATAGATATAGATATATATATGTATATATATATATATATACATATATCTATGAAACATTAATATTAAAATAGTAATAAATCCATCAAAATCAAATCATGATTATCCAGTGGTCATAAAATAAGAATTTATAATATAATGTAGCTCTCTAGAAAAAACAATTCAATAAGAATAAAAAATACCTAGTATTTACACTGTACATAAAATATGTTATAGGATCACGTAATCAAATTTTCCATGTTAATTGAATGCATTAATGTGTCTATGAAAACCCTTCAATAAGAAAAAGTATGTGTAGGGTATTCACTATGGAAAAGTATTATTAAATGTGTAATATCCATACATGTTAGATACTATGGTTAGTTAGGGAATGTTATGGATCATTCCACTCATATGGATATCAATTTCACAATACTAAAAGAATATAAGAAAATTTTAACTAATAATAGAGTTATTTCAACATTGTAAAAGTAATGAATATGTTTAAAGAGATTAAATAACATATGTAAAATTTAATTGATGAATTTGAAATGGTATTGACATAAATGGAATATTATTTGTAAGATGATAATGAATTATAAACTATTTAATAAATCCTCATTAAAAATTTTATTTATTGTTACAAAAATAAAATTAAGAAAGTTTTACATGAATGTTTTTAAAGATATTAAATGAATAAATAATAAAATTAATTATATTAATAAAATTAACTTGAAGTGGATGATAAGTAATTTTAAATATATTTAAAATAAATATATTCAATGGTTATAAAAAGAAAATATTAATAACAATAATGTATAATATAATGAAATCGTAAATGGAGAAGTAATTAAATTAACAATAAAGAATTTCTTTTATAAAATTTTTTAATAAAATTTATTTGAAATAAAATATGTAGTTATAAAAGTCTAAAATTACTATATAAATATAGTATGTGATAGTAAATATAATCACATAAATGAGTGGGAGAGATCCTTTTTGAAAAACATATGGTATGAGCTATAAATTAATAAATGATGAAAAAATTCTACTAATAAAAATAATAATTGGAAAATAATATGGTATATGTTCAAGATCATGGATAATAGAAATAGAAAAGAATATAAGTAACATAAATCAAAACACTAAAATAGTAGGGTTTTGGAAGAATCAATTTTTTATATTAGCTGGACCAAATTATATATCATATTGCCTATAAATTAGTGATGTTTTTATTATTAATTATGTAATTAAAACACCCATAATAGGTTATTTATCTATAAATATAATATTTTATTTATTTATTCACAATATAGTTGATTTATATAGTTTCTATTAATCATTTAGAGATATTTTCTCTGCAGTTCAGAATATTTATATTATAATGGTAATGGGCAAAGATGATTTTAGAATGATTATATATGTTCTAGATGTGTCATGGAATAGTTTTCTTATAATTTAAAAATTATATTTGATCTGTAATTTAGAACATATTTACAATTCAAATAATTATTCTTGATATGTTTCTTTTTATGTGATTAAACTAAACATTATATTTTCTATTTAATTTCATTAATTATAAAAATGTTACAATATATGTATGAATATATTATTTAAAAATTAATAATATATTTATACATGAGTCATTTATAAATTCATAGATAAAAGTTATATTTCAATTTATAACATCATCATTCACATAGGTTCTGAAACTCCACTATAATGAATGGTGTTTTCTAAGTGCGATTAAAAAAATTGAAAAAAATAGAAATTTGATTTTTTTAGAAACATTATCATAGTATTATACATAAAATTTTATGTTAATTTTGGAATTATTACAATTATATAAGGAATAAAAATATTATGAAAATTTTATTTAGGGGTATCGAACCCTTCACCTTGCTCTTTGAGACATATCCTTTGGATGGTGTCTAAATGATTTGGAGGAGGGTATTTTTGTTATGTTAGGTTCTTAAGAACATGAAAATCTGGTAATAGACATGGATTTTAGTGAATATTTAAAAATTCATGAATTTTTTTGGATTGAGGATCCCTAGGTAGATATAAAAACTTTTTATATAAGAAGGGTAGGGTTCTCTTTAAATAAAATATTTATAAAATTATTATTTTGGAAGACCACGATGAATAGGGTTGTTAATTTTGACTATTGATAGTATCTATTAAATTTTTTATTTTATTAATATTTAAGCACATCCAAGTATGAAAAAAATATTATGAAAATTTTTTCCTTATAATAAATATATTTTATTATTATACAAAAATATAAATTTTCATTGAAATAAATTTATTTGTATAGAGATTTTTTTTATTTCTTCGAATAAATAGTTATTCCTGATAAATATATGTTAATTAATTAAAATATTATTATAATTTATTGTTTCATTTTTAGATCACAATGATATCACAAAACAAATCATATATTAGAAATTATAATATATACTGTACACCCAGAATCTATCATTTTTAAAAAATATAAAAAATTTACCTAATGATAATTTCTACATATAGATTCCAAAAATTATTTCAATTTTTTGAAATTAATTTATAATCAATTTGATAGTTTATTTTTGGTTAATTTTCTTGTATTTAATATTATATTTAGTCAATTAATTTATTGTTATCATTATTTAAATGTTTATTTTATTAGTTATTATTGTGGTTGTTTTACTATATAAATAACCAAGATAGTATTTTAGTTATCGCGTTTGAAAAAAATATTAACACCCTTAAATTTTTTCATGACATTTATTATTTCTACATATCCCACTTAATATCATTATTATTGTTCCACATTGATTCATCTCAAGGATCATTACTTTATTTTATAGGATTCCTATTATATTTTTAATGTTTTTATTCATTTATAAAATCTAGTCTTTATATATGGTTATTATGGAGACGTTGAACCTTTGGATTTCTATTTTAATGTTTAGTAAATTACCTTTATTTACATTTCCATTAGAAAAATATTAAAATCTATGCAATGTATTAATCTTTTTTATGTAATTTTCAATAATGACAATATAAATTTATAAATTTATCTTTAAGTGTTACATTCTATTTATTAATTGTTATATTTATAGTTAAATTGATGTTTCATAATAAAACCCATTCTAGTGAAACTAATTATGTTAATAATATTAAAAAAATTATTTTTATATTATTAAAAAATTAAGGATTAAAAAATTTAATATATATATATATATATGTATTTTATGGGACAATATTTCATGAATATATGGGTTGTTACATTCTAAACCTTATGAAAATTCACATTTTACACATTGATATAAAATTATAATTTTTTTAAATTACTTTAAAAAACCACATTACATAACCATAATGCTATATTGATCCTTAAATATGGAATGTTTATAATATAACATATTTATATTTGAAATGATAACAAAATATTATTATAAAATTTGTACTTATCCTAGTACCCTAGAGTTTATGGTTATTTTACTAAGCCTCTTAACCAATATTTCAATTAATCATAATTCCGGAAAAATTAATTACATATAACATGATACATAATGAAGCTCCCCGAGATTGGTATATCTATTTTTATACAAATATATAAATTACATGTAAAACCTATATTATAAGCTCATCTAATAATTAAAATTTTAATGTAAATTCAAAATAGTACCATAATTTATCATCAAACTATAATAATACAAT
This sequence comes from Viscum album, assembly GCA_963277665.1. NCBI lineage: Eukaryota > Viridiplantae > Streptophyta > Magnoliopsida > Santalales > Viscaceae > Viscum > Viscum album. The sequence continues at coordinate 1,776,830,716 of OY728165.1, read as the reverse complement.
ATGATTTAAACAAATCCTTTATTAATTACCATCATAATTAATTAAAAATCACTTGTAAAACCATGAACACCAATATAAATGGAAAATATAATAACAGAGTGGTCACAAAGGATTATGAATGGGAATTACATTATCAATGATACATATAGGACTTACCAATCAATAAACACAAATGAGACAATTATAATGGACGAAATGGTATTAATACTTGTATAATATAAATAAATCCTAAGTAATTATAATGAATATTGATTTCATAATAATATATAATGTTATAAAATATATTAATATTTTATTTTAAGTTATAATAACATAATAAGGAATAATAATGTAAAATAATAAAATATTATTCAGAAAACATAGTGACATAAAATAGAATATTGGGATAATAATACACATGTAATTCAAAAAATATTCCAACAATAAATCACCAATATATTCATAATATATTGGAATTATTTTACACCCAAATTATATAATGTAAGTTTATTAATTTCATGATCACTCTCTTTGTGATTACCTAGGGTTGTGAGTTCTCAAGGGTGAATATAGTGACATTTTGGTCTCTAGAGAGAAGTTATCACCATATTGTGGGTCACCACGTAATACAAGTGGACTAAGTGGTAGTATTTTTGAGAATTAGATAATGTTAATTCAGTATATCAAAATTTTAATTCCAAATATATGTAATTATTTGTGTCAAACAATGGTAATATCAAGCTTTTGGTTAATGTTTACATTGCTCGAGAGTATTCAGTTTGTTTTGTGTGGATTGGTGTACTATGGGGAGAGAAACATTCTATATATCTAGTTTGTATGGATTTTATCCTTTCAAGTTCCACCTATGAGAAAATTTATCAGATATGTACTTTAGTGGAGGGTATGGTGATGTTGGTTACCTTAAGAGTTCACTTTGTTTGATTCAAAAAACACTAAAATACATGTTTTGTTGTGTGGTGGTTTTGGAGGCCCACCTATGTGCATTGAGGAACATGAAAAAATATTTTGTTGGAAATTGTAGATTTATTAGAGGGGTAACAACCCTGAATGTGTGGAATAATGTAAAAATGTGATGGGTTCCTTTACATCGATGACATTACTGTTGTTTCTCATTAGGTCTAATGACATCTCCACATGTTGTGGTGAAGGGCGTAATGTCCAACTTGGTATCCAAAATGAAAAAAACCACAATACGGTGAATATAATGGTTTTTGTGAATGACCATAAAACTTTTACTTAAAACATGCATGATTTTAGGATGTAGGGTGCTTCAATCCATAGTGAAATATGATTTTTTATTTAATCCACTAGGTTTATTTTCCATGTGACTACACTATAGGGTAGGCGACTCATTATTCCTTTATAAATAAATGTTAAATATTCCATTAGATGATATTATTTATTATTCTCCTAAACCCTAGTTAACCCTTATCCATCTCCCCACCATCAAACCACGTCACATGAGAGTCACAACATTTTTATTCATTTGTATCAATGTCATATTTATCACATCAATATCCCATAACCTCTTATCATTAAATATCATTTTCAACTTGTTTATAGAGGATTGTCATGAAGAGATTCATCTATTTTCTATTGATATTTGATAAATATATAATTATGGTTTCATATGATTAGGATTTGGTATTATTTTTTAATTTAATGGTAATTCAGTCATGATTAGTTCATGATTGAGTAGTTAATGATCCTTGATATTTGAATATACTTTTATAGATTTTAAAAATATAATTGTTTTCTGTTTATCATAAAAATTTTAATTCATTAAATCCATGGGTCAAAATGAAATAAAAAATGAAGATTATAACGATAATCAAGAATGAATAAGAAATATGGATATTTTTATCTCATGTGATTTATGAAAAAATAATAGTGCCACTTGATTTTCTCAATAATAATATATAAACTTATTATTGTTGTTATTATTTTTTAACATGGTTTTTATGGTTAAAAATTTATAAATGACAGAAACCAATGATTATGTATTGATTAACAACAAAATAATGTAAATTATTTTCTATTCCATCATAAAATCGATGAAATTTTGATGTTTACATAAACCATTTTTATGTTTGATTCCATTCGAAAAAAACTATTTTTAATGTAATATTATGTCTATTTTAATTTATATTTAACTAATTATTTTAATATAATAATGATTTTTTTTCTGAATATGACTTTCTGGGGTATATTGAGTCTCAATTTGTTTCGTAAAATCTTTAATGTCAATATTTTATGTCCAATATTTTCATCAAACTATTTCATGATGGTAATATTATTTTATTCATTTATTTTATATACTAATATGCTCATACCTTGTTTTTATTTTTTTAGACACAAAAATGTTTGGTATTACAAATTAATGGAATAATTTTAAAATTTTTATGGTAAGGATTTTAATCCTATAATTGAATGACCAAATGTGTTGTGCACAATTATATCAGGGGGTCACTCGAGCTATTATAATGAGTTAAGAGATAATATTTTTCATTGGGTAAATTCTTTTGAAATTTGATTTTATGGATTGGATACTACATATTGATTTATATTGTCTCAAAAAAGTTCAAACAGTCTGCCTTTATGAATGGACAATGAGTCGATGGATGTGGTTCCTTTGTATAAATACTATATTACCCAGAATTATATTTTGAAAAATTAATTAATAATTAATTCAATATATTGAGAGATAGATAGGGTAGTAATGGTTAATGATCTACCTATTAATATAAATAAATTTATGGTCGGATTAATTCACTAAGAGTAAGGAATGTAACCTTGACATTGAATAAAAAATATAAAATCTTTTTTTCTTATAATAAAAGAGATTAAAAAATGATAATTTATAACGGGGTTTGAAAAATGATTTATAATTTGCTAAATTACTAGATGAAATGAATCTTATTAAAAAGTAAGGATTTATAATGATCAATCACACTAATTTTATGTTATTATAAAATCTATTATGTAGAGATAATAACTAAATTTCATAACCGGTCATAGCCACAATATAACAATGGTTTCGTATATTCCATTAGTTTAGTTGTTTATGATATACTTTTTTATTTTATGATTTCGTATGTTTCACCACCTGAGTCCGTAGAAAAACCGATAACCAAATTTATTTGGGGTGTTTTTTCCAACCTCCAATTCATTGAGGGAACAAATAAATAACTACTATATCTAGCGTTATCTCAGAAAATTATTATATTCCATATTTTAATGCTTACGAAATTATGGATTAAGGTATATGGAATGGTCTCAAAAGCGATGTATCAACTATCATTATCACATTTCATTTTTGTGCGGGCTATATAAGCTTGAGGTCATAAAACATACTAATATCTATGTATTGTGACTATGGTTTTCCTTGGGTGTACATGAATGTAATATTATTGATTGATGTATAATAAATGAATTTTTTTTTACTGGAATTGAAACACTTTAATGTTTTTTTTGAAATGATAATAATGATTTAATGTTTTGATACATATGATGTATTTATTTATATGAAACCCTATAGGGAATCATAAATAATGAGACAAATGAATGGTGGATGATAGTTATTATGGAATGAAACAAAAATACGTATATGGATGTTTAATGAATTCTTATTTCATATATATTTCTATATATATATATGGATATTATTACTCTATATATTTCATGGTGAGTGATCCATGTTGAGGATCAAAAATTTCATTATTGATTTGGTATTGAGGTAGATTCATTTTTTAATTATTAAGAAATAGTATTCATTATTCACATTTTTCAGAAGAGGTTCCAAGGGAAATCATATTTTGTATAATTCTATTCTTACCATATATTTATATATATAAATTTTTTCTCAAATATTTATGATCGTGTTCTCATTATGAAAGGAATTAAAATATCATCATGTTATTAAATATTTTCTCGAGTTTGTTGTTTCTTATTTAGAGGGTTTTGGGTTTTTCATTTTTTCCTCTTTTTGTGGAATAACATTCATATATTATGATTTTTTATTTATTTATGATATTAACTTCTTTTTTCAACATCATCTTGTATATTATTCTTTAAATATTACATAAAGTGACAACTTCCTCCCATTTTGGATTATATACCCTAGGTTTTAGTTCCTATCCCATGACTTATCAGAAGTTGGAATTGGGGGGAATCATTACTCTCTTTGATCTTGACTCAGGATGGGTTATAGAAAAGAGGGTGGTCATCATATATTTTTATTAAAGATAATGGTATAGATATAAGATAAATATTGGATATAGGATCAAGTGATGACACATTTATTGGTAGGTAAATAGTTTAAGGTGGATGTAATGTTGATGTAAATAAGGTATACTAGCTAAAACATGGTTATTGAGGCCCCCTATAATATAATGTGATGGTATTCTTCCATAATTGTAATTATAAGTTATGTGATACAAACTATATTGTAGAGACCATTGATTTTACATTCCAATGTTTTATAGGTTATAAAATGGAAAGTATGATAAATTTATTCAATTATTTATCAATAAATATTGTATATTATGGGTTTAGGGGTAATTAATTTCTGTAATTTTTTGAAATGTATCTAGGTTGAAATCCTCCTTAGGAGTACACTGAACAGAGGTAGCATCATTTCCATGTTGATCAATGGATGGTTGAGATTTGTAATAATGAAATTTCTATATGAAAACAATTAAAGTATTATTTACATCTTTATTGAAATATGATGATTTCATTATATATTAGTTCAATATAAGACATATTGTGTGAGGTTTATATATACGTTAGTTCAATTCATATTTTTATGGTCCACTAGGTGAGATTTCCTATGATGAATCTATGTTGGGATGTTCCGTAGTGGTGTCTTTTATTTCGTGTGGATATGCAGTGGTCATATTCAACAAGAGATATATTTTGAGATCATTTTATAACAGAGTTTCCTTCTTCAACTATGACGGTGGGTTATTAGTAGGGAATTCATACCCTTATTTTTGGTAGTTCTAACATACAAGATTTCTATATTCAATTTATTAATCCCTTTCATTGTTTATTACAATTTCATCCTAAAGAGGTGTCTTGGACCCAGAATTTCAAATAGTCTACTCATATTGAGATACAGTTCAAGGCCATCCCATTTATATTGTAGATCAATTTATAGCTTCTTGTGAGGTAAAGGTCATTTATGGGATAATGGGTTGGAATAGATCATCATTAGGGATTAGATATATGACCTGAATTTCTTAATTTCCAAGCAATAAAAAGAGTTTCCTTTTAGTAGTGAGTTTATTTAAACATTCACAAACCAGTTTTAAGTGATATGACAGTTCATGGACGCTTTTAGTTCATCAGGTGTGGTTTATTATTCTTATAGAGTTCTTCGACATCAAAATCATGGTTTTATAAATAAAATATCTATTATTGTGGATATATAATCCTTCATCAGGCATTGATGTTGTATTTGTATCGTCTAAGGAAGTATAATTAGAATCAAGGTACTCTAGTTCATAATCATTAATATTAGGGTTTGAAAGGATTATAAATTCTCATTATTCCCCTTTTCATTGGCGATATTTTCACTACATTTTTTGTTAGTGTTTTAACTATGAGGGAAAATTAGGTCATTGTTATAAGTATTCTTGAGACTTAACAACTCCAGGCGACCCACACATTAACAGAGTTTTTATCAATTCATCATCTAGTTGGGTGTATTCCATGGTTGTATAAGTGTATTAATAATCCTTATTTACACCCACCATTTTATATGATTTGTTACATGAGGAAAAAGAACTTCATTTTCCATTGGATTTGACTACATCAATCAGATGTGGATCTATATTGAGTGATGTGTGAAAAGATATTGGAAACATTATTGGGAAGCATCCCTCTTTGGATGAATTCTTATGTTGTGGATTAAACAATACTAAATTATCATTTTAATTATCTATATGTATTTAGTATGACCATATTATACATTTATTATAGAGATTATGGAATATATATTAGATATTAATACACTAAAATGGGTATGAGTCATGAGAAGTAAAATTCTAATTTAGTGTCGAGTATAATGTTTTGATCAAATGATGATTAACTGGTGGGTTTTCCCTCGGTTATAGATGATTTTCTAGGGTATCATTTCAGAATAGGTTTTGATGCTACCGTATTATAGATAGATCAATTTTCGGATAGGTACGAAACAAGGTGTTTTCTTTTATATTAATGTCTTCGTATAAGATTGTTCTTTCATAGTTGAAAGATTTATTGAATTCTATTTATCATCATTTATAATATGGTTTTATTTTTCCACGCATGGTGCCTAATGGAAACCATTTCATATTTGTGAAGAAAACCAATTGAATTCAATAAATGTGTTTTGATTATCATTAATAATTTTTTAAATATGAAGATCCAATTTCATATCCAATGGATGGATGATTTATTCAATTAGTTAAATGGATATAATTTTTTCATATGAATGATATTATGTTACGATATACTCATATTTTTATGGAATTTGACTTTATTCTAAATTATTCATTCAGATATTTCTATTGACATTATGAGTATGTAGTGATATCACTCGGTTTCTGGGAAAATTAATTTATTTTCTTGGGATTTAGTAGTTTACAGATTCATAGTATTCTGAATCAATTTTTCTTTGTTTTAATTTAAGGTATCCTTTTTAGGCTTATTTTGTGAAGGAGCATATGGAAAATTTGTGATAAATTTTGAGTGTTCATCATCACATGTTTCTGTTCATAAAGATATAAAATTTTGAGTTCTAATCACATAAGATCTATTAAATTTCTAAATTTGTCTATCATAATAAGGTATTCATATGTCCTTCTAATATTGAGGTATTATTATCTTGGTTGTACCGAATAATTTTTTAGAGGATTATATTTTATTTCATATTGTTTGTTACTACAAGATGTTCATATGTAAATTATAATACATTGAGACTACTATGATAGGTTTAATGATAAAAACCATTTATTTACGTGAGAAATAATTTTATATCATTCTTTCAAGTATTTAAATTATAATATTATATTTGATTATAGTTTTTCAAAGGAGCAGATTGAGATGGGGGTTTATTAAGATGTTTCACAAAATCTATGGATTTTAATATTGATGTAGTTGTGAGGAGTTATCTCTTATTGGCCTCAATAATTATGGGATATTGAATGTAATCATACCACCAATAACCTTCATCATGTTTTTGTTGTGTTTACTCTGATGTTATGGAATCATTATCTCATTGAAGATTGTTTTTACTCACATTGAATAGTATTCACACTCCCTATGTCCTCTTCCCACCTAGGGTTCTTGGATTATCCCAATATAACATCAACACATAAACTAATTTTAATTATTTAGTCATTGGAATTATTTCATTAATATTTTCCCCCTACATCAGCTTCAATTTTCATTTATTCATTTTCACCACATTTATACCAATTTATATTTCATCTATATTTAAGAATTCCACCGATCCTATAAAAGGATCCAACAACATCCATGTTCGATGGTTCCCCTAATGATACATTTTTTATTCTACATTATAGGATGTGTGATTTATATGTTTTAGAGGTTCTTTTTAATTGAAATGTATTCTTTAGTTAGTATTTCCCTTAGACCTAATGGTGGAACTCCATTCATGGGAACACCTATCAATATCATAGAATATTTAATATTTATTCTCTCAATAATATCCTTGATCACAACGATCTAATCATTTCCTTATATGATTCCATATTTATTAGTTCTGAATTTTACCCTTAATCTAACTTTAGCACCAAATAGATTTTATTATTGATCAGTGCCTCCATTAGGTTACCAAATAAACCTTGTCTTTTTAAAGTCTCATCCATCACATGTGGGTCCTATGAGATTTAGTAAGACCATGGTTACAAATTTTTAGTTTAAATATATATTCCTATTGGTTACCTATTTAGTTCAATGGTGATTGAATTTTTGTGGATGGGATTTAATTATTCAAAATATTGGTGATTTTATAGTAGTATTTTCCACTGAATTAGTTGTTCATTGTTGTGGACATAGTTTTCCTGTTCTATTATCTTATATCCAAATTCACCATTTTTTCCACAATGTTTTATGTAATTATTTATCACATATTGGTTTGATATATTTTTTAATAGGGTATCTCTACCATTCCATTTTTATGAATTGAAAAACATGGATCATTATTTTTTCTTCCGCTATCTCTCTGTTTCTATGACAACCCTGCTTTTTATTACAACTTAAACATGATTTATTACATAAAACAACACTTGATACAACAAATAAAATCGAGAGGTTTAGTGTCTTTTGGGTTTATGTTCATTATATAAAAACATAACACATGAAATAAAACATCTTTATCGAAATATTCCTTTACATGACCACTACATTCCTTCATACTTAGCTTTTAATGGGATAACCTGGCGACATGCATAAGAAAAGGGTGATCTATAAAGCCTAGTAAGGGAGTACACATGGAATAACATGAGGAGTACAATACATGTTAGAGAATAGCCATATCAATAGAGAATAGTAAAAACATGAACATAAAGTCATGATAAAGCATGATAATCATAACATGGAAATGTGGCAACAACACTTAACATATAATTAGCATGAGCCAAGGCTCATTGCACATGGAGCATAAGTAAATCCTCATTGCACATAAAGAACAAGTAAACCCTCGTTGCACTTGATTTATCATGATTAAACACACATTTCACATGACGTATCATGATTTTATACTTTACCCAATGCATTGGAACACTCTAAGGGTGCACCCTTCTTAAAAATTTCATTTCATGCATAAGTGTACCACATGGATCATAAAACATGGATTCATAAAACATAATCATTTATTCCATGACAGAGGAATATGGAATTCAAAAATGAAACTCTATAATCAATATGTAAATGTTCAAAAAGGTGAATAACCTTGATAGATAAATGGTCATGGTATTCACTACACAATGACATTGGCTTAGAAAATCGGTGCGATTTCGGCAGCATAACGGCGTGACATAAGAATTCATAAAAAAGGATGATGAGAGAAAAAGGGGTTCCTCAGTATATTTATATGTAATATACAGTATGGAGGTAATATAGATACATGCCCCAACAATTGAAATTGAATTTAGGTTCATGATACAAAAGTATTGCTTGAATGTAAATGAGGAAGGAGAAGTTCCTTTCAGAATTTTGGCATAGTAACGGGTGTACATGGGAGGAATTAAATTTGAGATAAAGGGTTCTACAATCATTAAACATATGGACGGAAGTATTAGGGAGGTGCGAAACCATACCCCAACATTCATAATTGAAATTATTAGGGCAAAACAACTTAATGAAAATTGGAAAAAAATGAGAAAGGACGAAAAAACCCTTACTTGGAAGTGTGCTTCCAAAGGCTAGAGAGAGGCTTGTGAGAGGATTCTTGGGAGCATGGTTCACATTGTGAGGATTCTAGAGAGAGTATGGCAGAGTTTGGACGAACTCAAATGGATTTTAGTGAGGAGGAAGTGGGATCTTTCTTGGGTTTATATAGGAAAGGTGGGGGAATTCTTTATTATTTAGGATTGGGACCCCTTATATTAAATTAATCGAAACCACAAACCATCCCATAGTTTTTGGCCATGATTTTTGAAAAAGGGAAGAAAAAACCAATATTTTATGAGGCCAAAGTCCTAACTTCTTAAAATAATAAGTTTGATTATGTGGAGGTGAGTCACACTCCCATAGAAATTAATTTAAAATGGCAAAGTGTCGAATATGTCTTGAGGGGTCCATTAATGCTTTGAAAAGTAAGTAAAACAAACCCAAAATCACATTATTTTAATGGTAACACATTTATTGGCCAAACATAAAGATTATAGTATTTTATTACATCACTATTGGGTCATTATGATGTCATAAAACACTTTATATATTTAAATGGTATTTAATTTTTACCCAAAAATTTTATTGTCTCAGAAAATTATGAAAAATTTACTTTTGGATAATCTCGATGTCCTGATTCCGTAAATAACATTTATTTTATCTAAATAGTTTTCTAAATATTTTAATTTTCACTTTGAAAATAAAAACTGACATTTAACGAAAATTCACGGGTTTTGACAGAAATGGCTTTCAAACATTAATAAAAATTTCAATTGCATTCATAAAATTATAAGATCAATTATATTTAATAAAAAATAATTTTATAATAATAATATTATTATTTTATTAAAATATTATTTAATTCAAAAATCCCTTAATTTAATAAAAATGATTTCTTAATTAAATAATAACTAAAAACACCATTTGTACTTTAAAACTATTTACAATGTATCAAAAATGACTAGAAATTATATTCATTATAATATAAAAAAATAATGTACATGAACATAGTACTAATTATTTGTTACATAACCCCTTAAAATAGCCGCATAAGACCTAAGGGTAAGGTGTGCGATGGTGACAGACTCTTGGGGTGGCTCGAATAGCATCGCTCGAGTGGTAATTTCAATCAACTTCCACTTTTACCGTAGACGGTCACGTTTGAGCTTTACATGATGAAGCTCAACTTGGGCTTGCTCAATGGAGAATCCCAAAGAGGCAACCTCTTTTCTGAGCTCCGAAAAATGGGCTTCATATTGGGAAATTCTACTAGATGAGGTCATCACTTCCTTTGTCTGAATAATTGGATTTGTTAATGTCCTATATTTATACTAATCATGTGATCACTGTTCAACGTCTATATTATCAACGGTGAAAATTATTAACATAAAACCGAAGAAGATAAAATTTTATATATACATGAAGACAAATTTAATTAGATCAAGAGGGATTTCCATTAATGAAACATTGGGTCGTTACAGTTTCAATATTGGTGTTCATAGAAGAATAAACATAATTAATACAAATGAATAGGGATGGTAATATATTATCCTTAAGGATATAGTGTGGTTTCTACAATATTCTAGTTAGCTCCCATCATAGAGGAGGTTGGGTAATATGGTTAGCCTAAGAGATGGGGTATAACTTATGTGCATGAATTTTATGCATTTGACAACCCATGAAAATGGTTTGAGGTCATTATTATATGGATTTTCCCAATCCCAAAGAAAATATGGGTTCATATTTGTGTCATCCTCAACCATTTTTTAAAATGGTCATTGAATAAAACAATGAAAAAACAAATTATCAATGGTTTCCAGTCTTAAGATATTATCAGACCTTGATGTATGTCCTCTACTAGTACAAACTAAATTTTCAAATGTTTTGTTGGATGAAATTACTATAGTAGCTTTAAATTTATTATTCATGTATATTATGGTAATGAAATATTTTGGTTGTTTTAATGAGTAGAAATTCAAGCGGTGGTGTATTACATGAATTTAGAAACTCCTTGAGAGTGATGCAAGACTTGGCTATGTTTCACCTTAACATGGGTGTAGTTGATGTTATAACAGGTCATTATTATATGGTGGTGTGTTCGCCATTAGTGAATCTAGTAGAATATTCCCAATTCAAGGGATTTTTTGGTTAATATTTTTGATTGAGTTGGTTATGTAGATATCTCTTGATGGATGATTTGAGGATTACCGCCATCACATTCTATTTTAGGGGAAAAATTTTATTCCAATTGAGATACATAAGGATAATACCCATCATCTCCAAAATATCCACTTTTAGTACATATTGGTGTCACAAAGATGTATAATGATATAAGAGGTTTTTTTGAGGTCTGGTAAGAAGTGACAGGACGAAGAGCTTATGTACCAGTTTTTGGTTTTCAGAATGGTGAAGAATAATCACCATTTTCTAAGTGGGCTCCATCAACTACATGATGGTATCTTGTTGAAGTGGGAGAAAATAATGATATAATTCATCAAAAATAATTACAATATAATAGGGAGTTTTAGACAAATTATGGTTGATTATGGAATAATTTATAATTTCATATCATTTCATAGGGTTCAAGGAGAAGGGTTCAACGTACTTTTTATGGGGTCCATATTTGGTGAGTTGGCGAGGCATCATGGGGTTTCTATGAAAAAAATATTGGAACGTGATATTATTGTTACTTCTAGGGTGTAATGTTGTCCTTCACATAATATTGTCTCTCAGTTATAACATATAAATGATTTTCATCCATAGAATGGTCTTACTATGTGAACCATCCATACTATATTTGTTATGAGGCATGCATCAATTATTGATTTTGGCTATCCATGAGTGACACTCCTTACCTAGGTGGCAGTTTCTAATAAAGATTCCCATACCATTTATATGAATCTATTATAAGCACAATATAATCAAGCATTACATTTTCTATAATGTTAGGCTGAGGTAGGATAATTAGTTATTCTCTTACCATTACTATAAAAGAGAATGATAGAGAATGAATATATGATTAACAAGTGAATTATGGCTGAATATGATAACCAAAATTCCACTGTTGAACATAAGCGAAGGCAATTGGAGATATAAATTAGAGATCATATGTTTATTAAGGTGTTTACTCATCTTATGTATCAATGGTTTATTCATCCGAGTAATATTTGTCCTCAATATTTTGGAACTTGATAGGATTTTATTTGTGTTGGTTATATAGAATATCTGATAGCGCTATGACCATAGATAATCAGGATTCATGATGTCCTTCATGTTTATCTACCTCACTAATATCCTCATGACAATTCAAATATAATTGATTAGGGTGGGTAAGTTGTTTATGAAATTTATACCATCGAGTAATGACCTATATATATTCAAGAACATTAAGAGAAGGAAAAGTATATTTTTGTTATTTAATTGGGTAGTATTCTATGTGTCATAGTGGTATGGAGGAGATCACATTGGAGATAGAATCATATATTCATGATAAATATCTATATTTTCTTAATATTTTATTTCTATTAGATGTTATATATGATCCCCTGTTCATTTATGAGATTTTATATTGATGATGACACATTCTGTTTCTCCAAATTCTTCCTATGTGTGGGTTGAATCATATTAATGTGATATCCATGAGGGGTATCCATTGATGTGGTTGTTCAAACCACTCTGTTTTTCCTACATGTCTTTGTTTTATATTCATTAATAATATAATTATTTTTGGAGGTATTTAATTTAAGGGAAAATTTCATAGATCCCTCCCAAATAATTTTCATAGGGATTAGTGGTGTATAGTGGGAGTTCAAAAGTGTTACAATGGCTAGAGATGAGTTCTATCGATATTGAGGTAAACTACGCCATATATGGGGGACTAGTGTAGGATATTGTTATCTTTGTGTAAATTCTCGTCTGAGTTTCATACAGGTAAATATTGATATACATAACGGTTTATATTATATAAGGGTTTACACTATTTGTAGTGAGAATTTTGAGAGTTCAATAATTTTGAGATGGTTGTGTTGTTGTGGGTGAACCATAGTGATAAAATTGGGTTTCATTGGATGTTTTAGAAGGTATTTTTCATTCAATGTTTCACATGTGAGAAGTAATGTTTTCATTTGTGGCACTTTGGATGGAGTGTTACTTCTATGTGTCTTTGGGATTCTATATGTTTGAAATTTAGAGCAGAAAAATACCCATGGTATTGGGAAATTTTCTTTGAGGTCATCCTTTGTGAAATAAAGACTGTTAAAATCATTATTCTAGGTGTGTTGGTGTGTGAGGATGGAAAAATACAAGGAACATGCGAGAAAGGGGATGCTACGAGCTAGATTCCTCGATGAATAAAACAAAACTGTAGTGGGTGAAAATGTATAAGGATTTGTCAATATGTTATTGGGAATACCCGAGATGATTGGGTGGAATTTGAATCATATCACACAATTCCTAGACGAATGCCATGGTGGTGGAAAATTTCATTAAATTGACTTTTTTATATGGATGGGATTTAATCATAAATGGAAAATCCCACATTCAGAAAATAAGATCATCCTTTGATAGAATTAACAATGCACATATTTCATTCCACTACATTATATTTTACTATATTTATGATTTATATTTAAATAAAGGGTCGACATCATCTTAGTTCATATTTTTTAATTTTTTCTCAACGAATATTGAACCTCAATTACTATCACCGACCTCTCTATAGTTATCATAAGAGTCTAAACCATTTGGGAATTATGGATTGATATATTCTGTATCAAAGTACTCTATCATATCCATGTAATTTTTTTTCTTATTATAGATTTATAATATAAAATATATTGATATGTTTAACTATTTTCAATTCAGATTTGTGAAAAAAATTGGAAGTGGTTTTCAATTATGAGGATCCATTTTTTTCTTCAAATGTGTTATTTATCCACCCTATATTCATATATTATTAATTTTTTTTAATTAAATATAAAATTTAGGTATGTTATTTTTTTCTCATCGTATATGTAGGTGAATTTTTGAATATATAATTCTCTAGATCCCTATGTAATGATAGAACCAACCCAATAATGATAATATCCTTGATAGAAAAAGTATATCGAATAGGGATATTGATATCAAATTTGGATTACATGATTATAATGGTCCATCATAATTTTATAAAGAGTTTGATATCCATTATTTTTGGTTATTGATGATGTTTTTCATAGAATACATTCATGAAAATTCATAAACATCCTAAATCAATAATTATGAAATAATTAATAATAGAGGCATGATAATTTATTTTTGTCCACTCTTCAAATTTATGAAATATTTATGTTATTAGCAATGAATTTTTATGACTAATTACTAGATATATAAATTTTTTCATTAAATGAGTCTCATTTATTCATATAAATAAAAAATCAATTAGTTTGAGATAATAATAGAATATTTGTTTTCTGAAGATATTTATTTGGTGTTGATTGAGCCTTTTATTTTTTATTAATCGATTGAATTCCATGTTTCCCTGGACATAGTTTTCCAATGAGTTTTTCATTCTACAAAATAATTTTTTTCCACATATATTTTCTCTAATATATTAGTTACTTTACTTCAATTTTCTATAAACAAAATTATTAGGTATTGGGGAACAATAGTCTTGTTTTTCCATGGGATTAGTGGCAATTTCATGGCATTAATGGTGGAAAAATTTATTTTTCACAATGATTTTGGGGAGGACATTGGGATAGTTTAAATAATTTTAGATTTTATATTTTATGTTGGTTATATTCTAGGAGTTTACAATTTATTTTCCTGATGGGAGATATAATTTTTTATGGTATTCAACTTTGTGAACGAGTTTTCCTTTAGGAACAAATGTTTTTTATTATTTTGTTCATAGTGTAGGGTTAGTAAGATAGTACCTAAACTTTTGGAATGTTAAATGAATTAATAATGAACAAAGATTATTGAGAAATATTTATTTAGGTAATTATTAAATAAATACATGTTAATAAAATCTATGACACGGTTGGATTAATGATCTATAACTAAGGAATAGAATATAGAAATTGATTTATTATATATGAATGAATTTTTTTATGTAAATTTATAATTAGTATAAAGAATATATATAATGGTGAATAATGATTGGTAATTTCTTTATAAATTACATGATTAATTTGTAATTATTAATGAGAAATAATTAATTAAGATCGTTCTTTTTTCTAATATTTATGTATGATATTTAGTCTTCATTATTGGAAGTTGATTATCCTAGGAGGTGATATCTGTAAATGAGTATAATGATAGGTAGTTTCCATTGGTTTGGTTTTTTGTGATATATTCTAAAATTTTCTAATTAATACACTTTACCATCTTATCTATTAGGGAAAATGACTCCCAAATTATTTTCGGGGTTTTCTTCTAAACATGATGGTTCGATTGGGAATAGATAGATGTATACCCCCTATCCCATAATCTCCAATCAGTTGCATTATATAGCATAATTATATTTTGTATGATATATCTAAAGGTATTAGTTATTGTTTTGCATGGGCCTTGATGACTCTTGGTTATAATATACATTATAATGGGGGATTTAGTTGATTTAATTTATAACACATACATGTATATGATTGTGCTGACTACCGATTCCCATGAGAGTACATGCATGTACTGTAGTGGATTACAATTTAATTCATGCCACATTAGGTATAGTGAATTCCATTCATTTATATTTAAATGGATTTTGATGATAATGATCAATTAATGAGATTTATATGATATAATTTATTATATGGATAAATGGAGGATATGATTACATATGTGAGGGATAATTTCATATTGTGGGTTGTTTGGGTATTAAAGTTAAAAACCAATTGGCAACTAGAAGTGGGTAGGTTTCATAAATAATTTATAATTGACACCTTTATTTGATATATTACCAAGTGAATGATCCAAGGATTGCATGAGAAATAAACCAACCTTTTTTAGTGACAACTTTTTTTCATTTTATTATTCAATGTTTTTTTATGAATCCTTATTATTTTTCATGATTGGATTTAAGGAGGATCCCAATAACAATACATGGATTATATCCCTTCATATAGATATAATCTTTTATATGTTTTATATAAGTTAGATTGTTATTGATTTAGAAACCAAAATCTGATGGAGTTGTTCAAGATATTTTTCAGTTCCTGGTTATCACCCATGAATGTTTTGGTATTTTTTCTATTGTTTAATCTTTATATGAAATTAAATTCATATATTAAGATTAATAATTGATTTATGATAATGACGTATTTAGAGGATATAATGTTATATCCTATTTCAATATGATGAATTATATTGGACAATTCCTCCCTTGTGTGATGATATACCCTTGGTGTTATTTACTAAATCATTGTCTATTTTAGGTGGTATTCAGATGTCATAATACCACTCATAAATTCCAATCTAGGAGGGGTACTAGTGTTGTGGGGTTGAGGAACATAATAATAGTGTATTGTAGTTACTCTTTTGTCACATAAACATAGTTATCTCCTGATATGAGAATTATTACATGTTCATTAGAGTGATACATATTTTTGGGGCCCCAAATTACATAATGATATATCTATACACATGCGTGCCACAAAAAAATTTAAATAATTATAAATAATTCAAAACCAAATAATTATTAATATCTAGAGATAAGACATGATTTCATTAAATAAATATCTTATCTAGAAAAATACACTTCAATGAGAATTATTAGGTATACAATATTTTTATAATACATAATAAAAGGGTATACAATCGAATAAATTGAATTTCTTACTAAATTGAATATATGGTTGTCTTGGTGATTAATAATGAAATAAAAAATGGAAATAACATGTTATCAATATTAAAATATATTGGTTGAAAATAATTATATACAGTTGATCATAATTAAATTAAATGTTATTGATGGATTCAGGCACCAATATGGATCTTATTTTGAAAATACCAAAGATACATATGATTTTTTATAATGAATAATGTAGTAATTTAACCATATTAAAACATAATAATTGTATAATTACATATAATATTACATAATTAACTTTTAAATTATGAAATTTCAAATGGTATTGAAATAGATAAAACTATTTTTGAAGATGAAAATAAATTATATATAATTAATGGAAATTATTAGAGCATATATATATAACTTTTAAATAATAATAAATAAGGAAAATATGTTTTCATGAAAATATATATGTATGAATATTTTTATTATAAAATATATCACAAACACTGAAATTAATTTTAAAAAATGAATAATTTATTTGAAATGAATATTGTAATGTGGAAGATATTATATTTTAATAATGATTAAAATAAATATCTTCAAAATTTTAATATTATTTCCTTGAATTGGGATTCAGATATCGTAAAGTATCTTATGGGCGGTTGAATCGGGGTATATATCACTCAAATATTCCCCCTTATTTGGTCCTATTTTCATTATTTTTTTACTATGTTTTTATGAACATAATTAATCATCCAATTGTACTCTTTTCAGTCATCCAAAATGGAAAATATATATACACAATGTGAATCATATATGAAACGTATATATTACATCACTTATAATAATGGGGTAATCAATGGATTATACAAGGATGGTGTGTTTATGTACTAGGAGATACAAATTCATTATATAAGTTACAATATCTTTACGAAGTACACAATGTTGATCCCAATGTTACTCCCAGGGCATAATTTGTTCCCACTTCTCATTGCCATTGAAAGGAATATTTATAGTTTTTTGGTTATTCTTGGGCACTTTAATAAGATGAGGGTCTCCCTCTGTTACTCATAAGAATTTACTATATTTTTTTACAAAATTTTGATTCTTTATTATTGTTTTCAATTTTGTAATATCCTTATTTAACGGTTCATAAGATCAATGTGTCAATGACAGGGTTGAATCTGTGTTTTTTATGATACCACAACAACATTTATTCCGTATTCAATTTTAGGATAACATAAAATATGAAATAAAATGATTCAATCAATCTCTAACAGATTAATCGAGCGAATTTATTTCATTCTTATTATTCATTAAGAATTTATAATCACATTATATTATATACAAGAATTAAATATATTTTGGATATCATTTTCTTATCAAAAGAATTGATATATGTAATTTTCTTATGTACTTTTATAGAAATAATATGAAAAATTTATTATGATTCATACAACCAAAACATATGTTTGGACGGTTGGGATGGTTCCTCTATTCTCTATTTCACAAATATTATTACAGGTGGACCACATAAATTATTGGTCACCATTATGTTATAATTTAATTGAAACAGTCCCAAAAATCATGGTCATGATATTACTCATTAACATTTCAATAGAAACATCCATTTTAATATTAACCAATCCATGTGAATTTTAGAATATAAATATATGAAACCATGTATCTCATAAAATAAAATTTCTTCAATGATTTATTCTAATCTATACCCCATGATTTATTATCTGTTAATGTTTAATCATCCAAAATTTTATTAGTGTATTCCATCTCAAAATTTTCTTTAAAATTCATAGTGTACTTTACTAAATTATTCCTGAAACTAACCCTGTTGAATTTCCCCAATTAGAACTGTATAGTGTACTTTAATGTAAAAAACCTACAATATATTAGGCACAATTCTTAGCTACCTATTATTTCACCTGGATTCAAATTACCCAGATATGTGGGTAATATTTCTATATTGGCATAAGATACAAGATATTGTATCCCTAAGGATTGAATTTTTTAGAAGATGAATGAGACATTATAAGAAAGTATTTTCAATATATATTATAAAACATAAAATTTATTTCAAAACTATAGTGAGAAATTAATTATTTATTATATTATTACTATTGAATCATTCATAGATTCCTTCATTGTTTAATGGTTATAAGAAAACATAATAAAGTGTAACATAAAATTCATAGTAATGGTAAAAATTAGAGAAATCAATCATTGCTTATAATAGAGAATATGAATAAGGGAATGAGAACATGGCCCAGACATGATAATGTCATACCAAATCTATCAGTGATACCTAATCATGATTCTTGGAATCTAGTTTGTACATAAAATACATAAGATAAAATGCTCGTGAATCATGAATAATAAAGCACAGGTTCCGAGAACATATCATAAGCATAATAATTATTTTTTTGGAATACACATAATTATAGAAAATAATTTCATTCATCAAGGAAAACATTAATGATAATCCTATTAGATATAATACTAAAATAAACTTGGTTTAATTCCCATTTTAGTCTTTTTGCATCTCCTAAAATATCCTTATTTAATGAATTGTATGGAGGGATATAATAAAAAAATTCATATATAGTTCATAATGTAATCACTCATAATTGTCATATAAATGATTAACTCATCTGTACTGTATAAAATAACTATTAGTTATTGGATTATAATATGACCAACCATCAATGAATGAGAATTCCTATATATGAATAACACTCGATCATAAAATAATAATCATAGAATCACACTAAAATTCATGTAAAATAAATTAGTTTAATAAAAATATCATCCTAATTATAATAAACCAATATGTGGGAGGATATAAATTTCATTATTGGATCAAATCCCCTATAAATCACTTGTCACATCAATATTTGAAATTAATGATGAAAATTTATTTTCCAAGATTAGTGGAACATTTATTGTACAAAATACCCTTTTAATTTTGAAACAACTTATTTAAAATCTATGAATTTTAAATATATTTAATAGAATATATTATTTCAGATGAACCATTGAAAATTTAAAAGGTTACTCCAATAAAAATAAGATAAATGGTAGAGGGATAATAAAATAACAAAATATCAATATAATATAACATTATTTTCAATTGTTTATAACAAATCAAAAAGCTTATTAATTATTAAATGATTATTTTAAAAAAATAATTTTAAATCTTTTAAAATAAAATAAATGGTAATGATAATAATATATATATAATATTTAAATTATTGGAAATAACATTGTTAATATAATTTTGGAGATCTGGGATATAAGTGAAATAGTTTTTTGATAAAATAATAAATAAATTCATATATTCATTAGGAATATTTTAGAAACATTTTATGTTTATAATTATTTATAATTAAAATAATACCTAAAAATTATAGGTATAAAAATGGTATTATAACATACATTTGGTTTCAAGGATAATATGGATATAATTTCCTTCAATAAAAATTTACCATTGACACTCCCAAAAAGAAAATAAATTTTAACTTAAAACATTATGACATTGGTAATATCAGAATATAGACTTCATGAAAGAGAGAATACATGAGGGATTTGAAAATTTCTAGGATATTTAATGTAATAATCATAAAATAAATTAATGGGTAGTATATAAACTAGAAAAAATAAATAATTTTTAATATAAAATATTTGTCATAGAAAAAAAATTATGATGTGAGACCATTACATCAAGACTCATCTTTCTTTGTACAGGTAAAAAACTCATATATATTAAATATAATTTTATTATACATATATTAAAATCCATATTTGTAACACTAAAGTCTTTATGATAAATATTTTGTTTTTATGTATAATGTTATATAAATTATTTTTTCCTTACAAAAAACACTATCATGGATTTCATTACACGCAATCACGACCTTCCACGATAGCATGTGTTGTACGCAATACCTAGTTTAGCTAAAAAAAGATATGTTATTATAATATTATATAAACTAGCCGTTATGAATAGCAATACCCACTTTCTGAAATTTTATAAATTTTATCTTTCAAAATGGATTTCATTTTTGGATTTGGAATATCGAAATTACCCTAGGGTAAATTTTTGGTATTTTTCTAAAATCATTCAATTTTTTGATGAATAGTGAAAACACCGTGTTACAATTTAAAACCCGAAATTTTATTTAATGAATTATTTACATTATTTAAATTTAGTTTAGGTAAATAATTATACATAATACATATATATGTTCAATTAAATTCATTCGAGTCATTCTATAATAATTTTATATATATATATAAATTTTATTGAACTTTTCACCGTCTTTTATCCACCTCCTAGAAGAATTTGAAAAACTACAAAAAACATAATTTTACCGCTTCTGTGAGTGGAATTTCGAAAATCTGAGAGACACGATTAATGTCACGGAGTAAAATGTGGTTCAATAATATTAATTTTTTTGTGAATAATAACTTTTTATTTTTTTTACCACGGTTAAATGTAAATAGGGTAATCAAGAGAAAAATGATATTATTATCACCCTAACACATGTCTTAATTCTATTTGATATGTTTAATTCGACCAAATGCAACCTTAGGAATAAAATATGACCATTTAGGTCTACCAGGATTAAATTAGGACATTTAATATTATTTTATATAAAGAGGAGGTAACATAGTTGAAATCAAAGTTTAATAACTAAAACAATTTTAATACATGGTTATAAATAAGATAAATTCGACTATAAAAATAAATTAGAAATATAAAAAATTTTCCTACTTAATGGTATTTTATTTTTATTTTTTAGACATTAAATAAGTTAATTTATTTATGACACAATGGTAATGCAATAATTACCTTATTAATGAAATATTAACATAATTGATGTTATAAATATCCAAATAAATGTAAATTGAGGCTTTTAACAAATTCCACTAATTTTTTGGGTCAATATGAAATGTTATTATTGATTAAATTAACTTTTTTATAACTAATCATGATGATATGATTTTCACAAAAATCAATTACCTTATAGTGTCAAAATTGATATAAAATAGTTTTTGAAACCATTATTATATTATTAATTGTTATTTTATTCATAAAAATCTATGTATCGGCCAAATGACTTAGATAAGGTTATATATATTAATAATGAACCAGTTGGGTTCGTTTGGCTTGTTATAGTATGTTTATTAACCATATAGTGTAAGAAAACAGGAATACACGATAAAAGTTAAATTATTTAGCTTAGAGTTAGATGTAAACGATAAGATTAAAATAGTGAAAAAAACTTGACTAAAATCAATTGGTTGATAGTATTTCTACCCATCCCCACCTTATCATTGAAATAAATCAATTTTGAGCTATTAAAAACTGAATATGACTTTATTATAAAATAATATTTTAAGTTTTTCCAAAGGTACCCCTCTCCTCCCTTATAAAAGGGAACATCCTCCTTCTCCTCCTCACACCACATTGTGCATTCATGCTCAGACAAACCCTACCAATTTCCCTTCTAAAATTACCTAGAATCATCCTAGAGGTCCTGGTATTCTTCAAATACCATCTTTAGTTCCCTAAGAGGAGGTTAAAAATAGGCGCTTCAAAGAAGAGGTAATATCTAATACCGATTCTTTCAACTTTATTTCTTCTTCTAATTCTTCTTCCTTAGTTGTTTCATTATGAAGTAATAACATAATTATCACTCATATACTGATATTTTATTATAAATATAAAACTACCCTATTTCACCTACTATCCGTCCTATGGAAAATGATATCACCGTGCGTGCGTACGTACGGAATACCGTCTCCACGCCGTGGTGTAATCTGTTTTCCACCACCACCTTACATGGATGGGTATAATGGTGTAAATAATAAATATATATGATTATTGTAAATTGGTATTAATTATGAAATAGTATACATACACTCCAATATAATTCCACGATCAATGGAACGATATCATCGCTCGTGCGTACGTACGACCTACCGTCTCCATGATGTGATGTGACTCGTTCTACATGATCTTCAGTACATAATGATTATATAAATGAATTTAATGAATAAATATTATATATATTACACTAATAACATTCTGTAAATGAGGTATCTATAACATAAAAAGAAGAATAAGTATTTATTCGACAAAACACACATAAGAACAAAAAGAAATAAACACAGAAATAACAAGTAGAAATGAAATATAACTAACAAGATGCTAAGAATATGACCATATATGATATCATAACAAAGAGTATGATTCTGGAATAATTCAATGACATTATTTAAATCATTATACAGGAGGTTCGAACACTTATGAAACAAATCGGACCTAAGGTAAGGGAAAATCTCGCAATCTCATTTTATCCGAGATTGTTTATACATCAGAATTTATTGGGGAATATTTATCATCCACATAAATGTTTCCTAAATATTTAATATTATTTCTATCCTCCTAAAATTGTTTAAATCCAATTTTACCCATTGGTATGTTTTTAGTAAAAGATATGAAAGGAATATTTTTTCATTTTTAGTACGAGGCACTTTTTTTGACTTTTCCGGCCAAAGTACGAGAAGAGTGTTTTTATTTAACTTATACGACATGAATGTATTTTTAGACCATTATTTTCATGATGCTTCCTTTAAAATTTTTCAAGTTTATTTTTAATTAACTTCTTTTATTTTAAAATTTTATGACATGTTAAGAAATGAATTTTTTTTAAGTATAAATGATATTTTACTAAAGAATGGAGTTCAAGAGTTTTACCAAAAATATTTTCCATCTAAGATAATATATGGTTATTTTTCTATACCTATTTTTAACTTTATTTTATTGTGATGTAATTATTTTTAAGAAGTCCTTTTATGTTATATGATTTATGATGACATGATGTTTGAGAATCCCATTTTTATTACATGGGTTATGCTATGATGTATGATTTATTATCTTGTGGAACACATAAGAATGGTATAATTATGAGATGGGTGGGACCTATATCTACCTCCAATGCATTGGTTAATGATTTATATCTCATGAGATAGATATGGGTGGAATGACAGTTTAATCTGTTTCAGTGAAAGATGACTAAAATGAGGAGTGAACTCGGTTTCGAAATGGACTTTGTCTGCTAAGATAGTCCTGGAAATGAGCCTTGACTTCTAGGAAATGATTCTATATGATTATGTGTGTATGACAAAAAGTTTCATGTTTTAAGTTATTATTATTGGGATTACATTTCAGTGCTATGATTTATCCCATGTTTTGATATTATGATCTCTTTTGCAGGTTATGATTTCCAAAATGTTATGTTCTTATGAATATGATATGATTGATATTTCTTTTGTTTACCGTTATTGATAATTTGAGATCAAACGTTTTTAAAATTTATTTTCCCCAAGTTAGGAAGAATTGTATTAAGTAAGATATGCCAAAAGGGACCCTAGATATGATAAAATAAAGGGATGATATTGTAGATGTTTTATTAACCCGTTGTTTATGATTCCCAGTTTCTAAAGACACTATACCTATACGGTCCTTTAATGGTTTTGATATATGTTGTAATAAGTGTCCTTCTATTTTGATGTAATAACAATTTATGTAATGTATGGGTCGTTATAGTTGATATCAAAGGAAGGGTATAGTCAACCTTTGGAAACTACGATGTGAAAGCCTTAGTAAGAACCCTAAGGATTAGTCTAAGCATAGAACACAATCTTACTGTTTTAGAAATGTCCATGAATCACGTATGATAAGACCTAAAGAGTGAAATTTTATTCTTGATTATGTGGTTTTACTATTATTATTAGTGTTTCTCACACTATGTTTATTAGTTTTAGTCAATGGCTGGAACCCGAAGGAACCGTGTTAATGCTGAATGCGATGGGCTATGCAATGATTGTCTGCCTAAGCAACCAAACGTTACCGGAGCTGGAATGAAAAATCTTGTAGCCATGCTCACAAAACATTCTCAAGCTATGATTCATGCTGGACTTCCAAACAAGCAAAGGATGGAGAAACATTCTGTTGAATCCTTCATGTGGCAGCATCGACCCTCATTCAGCGGGACTACTGATCCATTAGTGGATGAACAATGGATCAGTACCACTGAAATGATATCTTTAGTTCTTCAATGTTCTGAACATGATAAAGACATCTTAGCATTTTATTGTTTGGAAGGTGATGCTGATCAATTGTTGAATCTTATCAAGAATACAAGGCCAAGAGATGAAATTGAGTCCGTGGAATGGGACGAGTTCAAGAAATTATTTTTCAATATGTAATTCCCTCGTATTCTTCGAACAAATATGGACAAGGGTTTTCTTGAACTAAATCGAAAGGATGATTAATCTATTAGTACCTACGAAGCAAATTTTACAAGACATTCAAGGAATGCTTCTGGGATTATTATGCAACCTGAGAGTAATATCGATTGATTATTTATTGGCTTAAAACCAAGTCCCCAAAGGGCGTTAGCCATAAGGGACTACAATAGCTATGAGGAAATCGTTCAATGTGCTCTCAAGGTTGAGATAGAGATTGGAGTAACCCATCAGTCATACGTGTTTGATAATAAGAGGAAAATGTAATTCAAAGGAAAATATAAAGAGCAAACTGAAAAGAAGATGGCTTTTTTCCTTGTGCTCAAAGTGTAGAACGAAACATGGAGGGAGTTTTCTTAAAGGGATATTAAAATGTTTCAAATGTGGAAAAGAAGGTCATCGGGCATTTGAATGCCGCGTTGATGGGAAGAAGATGTCTAGTGATGCAAACAATGAAAAGGATACACAGAGTGCACCTCCAACACTTCAATGTTACAAGTGAAAAGAAATGGGGCATTATGCTAATCAATGCCCTAATCCAAGGGTTGTTGAGGATGATCGACGTCAACAAACTCTTAAGGCTATAGACAAAGGAATGTCACATGCAATTTCTATCAGTGATGTGGAGTATGATAACAAAGTGGTAAAACGTACACTTACAATCCAATCTAAAGTAGAAAATGTTTTATTGGATTCTAGATCACCCCATTCTTTTAATTTTAAAGAATTTTCTGAGGGTATCGTCGTATTACCTCAACTATTAGATGTTTAGTTATATATGGCAACCCCTAATGGAATAACAGTCACATCAAAAGTTTACAATTCCTCTCTGATTGAAGTTTGTGGGAATGTGCTTCCCGCAAATCTTGTGATCCATCCTATAGTGGGATTTTATGAGATTCTTGGAATGGATTGGCTTTCTTTATCTGGAGCTCATATCAGTTTCCAAAGATGGGAAGTCACATTTCATCTTCCTAATCAATCTATGATTTTCTATCGATGAAAGGATGAACTTAACCTTCCATTAGAAATTTATTCCATCGTATGGGTCTTGATTCCATTAAATGAAGGTTATTTATCTCAAATGGTTGGTGAGAAACTCACGATTAAGAATATTACCATTGTACAGGAGTTAGAAGATGTCAATCCAGAATAATTGTGGGGTCTTCCACCAAATCGTGAAGTTGAGTTTTCAATAGAACTCGTACCTGGTGCTTTTCCTATTTCAATGACACCATATAGAATGGCCCCAATTGAGTTGAAGGAATTGATGAAGCAACTCTAAGAGAATCATGATAAGGGATTCATATGCCTTTGTCTGTCACCATGGGGAGAACCTGTTATGTTTGTTAAGAAAAAAGAAAAATCAATGAGACTCCTCATTGATTATCGTGAACTTAACAAGATCACTATCAAGAACAAATATCCTATTCCACTAATTGATGCCTTATTTGACCAACTACGTGGAGATCAATACTTTTCCGAGATTGACCTTCGTTGAGGGTATCATCAATTAATGGTCAAAAGGGAGGATATAGCAAAGACAGATTTACATCCATGGTATGGAGACTATGAATTTATAGTGATTCCATTTGGTATTACTAATTCCCCTTCCATATTCATGGATATAATGAATAGAGTCTTTAGAGACTATCTTGATCATTTTGTGGTACTCTTTATAGACGATATTCTTGTTTATTCAAAGAGCAAGGAAGAACATGATGATAACTTGAGAATTGTATTAACGACCCTGAGAAAGGATAAGCTTTATTCCAAATTTACAAATTGTGATATTTGGATTCTAAAAGTTTCATTTTTGGGTCACATAATCTCAAAAGAGGGGAAATCTGGGGATCAAGAAAAAACAGAGGTTATCGAAAGATGATCAAGACCAACAACAGTAACTGAGATATGAAGTTTTCTTGGTTTGTCTATATATTATCAACGTTTTTTGAATCATTTTTCATGATTATATAATCCCATCAATAGGTTGACTTGAAATGGAGTTAAGTTCGTTTGGACAGAGGAGTGTGAAGAGAATTTCAAATAGTTAAAAAGAAGGTTATCCAGTACACCTGTGCATGCTCTACCTTGTAGTGGAAAAAGGATTGTGATCTATAGTGATGCATCCAAGAAGGGATTCGGGTGTGTTATTATGCAAAATGATATGGTGATAGCTTATGCCTAACGATAGTCAAAAATTCATGAGAAAAATTACCCAACTCATGATTTGGAGTTATCTGTGGTAATATTTGAATTAAAGATTTGGAGGCATTATCTTTATGGTGATATTTATACTGATCATAAAAGTTTAATGTATATTTTCACACAAAAGGAGCTGAATATGCGCCAAAAAAGATGGTTGGAGCTGATTAAGGATTACGACTGCTCAATTCATTACCACCCTGGGAAAGAAAACAAGGATCCAGACACATTAAGTCGACCAGACCATGCTAGCTTATCCATGATGAGGATCACAAAAGATCCAATATTTATGGATTTGAAAATGATGGATCTTGGAATTATAATGGAAGGGGAAAATATTATCTTTCTCAAATGAATATTCAACCATCTATACATGTGAAGATTAAATAGGCACAGAACGAAGATTTAGAGTTACAAAAGAAGGTGAGAAATGATCCAAAATTTGACCTTGATTGTGATGGGATAATAAGGTTCAGGAATCAGGTATGTGTTCCTCCCATCCCAGAATTAAAGAAGGAGCTACTGGATGAGGCTCATAGTTCTTCATTCTCTATTTATCCTGGAAACACGAAGATGTATAGGGACATGAAAGAGTACTTCTGGTGGGATGTCATGAAAATAGATGTTGCAGAATATGTCTCTCAATGCTTGGTTTCTCAACAAGTTAAAGCTGAGAGATAGAAGTATAAGGGGATGTTACAACCCTTACCCATACTAGAATGGAAATGGGAAAACTCACTATGGACATTTTCCCTAGACTTCCAAAAACATTTTAAGGAAATAATGATATCTGGGTCATAGTTGGTCATCTTACAAAGTCGGCACACTTCATTGCTATTATAGAAGATTTCTCTCTTGATCATGTTTCCTGGATATATGTAAATGAAGTTGTAAGATTTTATGGAGTACCACTTTCCATTATATCTGATCAGGATCCGAGGATTACATAATTGTTTTGGTGAAGTCATCAGCATACTCTAGACACATAGTTGAGTTTCAGCACTGCATATCGTCCTCAGACAGACGGTCAGTCTGAGAGGACAATTCAAACTCTAGAAGGATTGTTGAGAGATTGCCCTATGGATTTCAAAGGTGGTTCGGATAAACACATACCTTTGGTGTAATTTTCTAATAATAATAGATTTCAATCCAATATTAAGATGTCTCATTATTAAGATCTCTATGGAATGAAATGGAAAACTCCAACTTGCTGGGATGATGTTGGGGACAGAAAGCTATTAGGACGTGATCTTGTTGATGAGATGGCAGAAAAGGTCCGACCTATTCAACAACAAATAAGAATAGCTCAGAGTTGACAAATAACTTATGCCGACAAACGATGAAAAGACCTAGAGTTTGAAGTGGGTGATAAAGTGCTCTTACGAATATCTCAATGGAAGAGAGTAATGAGATTTGGAAAGAAGGGAAAGTTGAGCCCTAGGTATATCGTTCCATTCAGAATACTGGATTTTGTTGGGATGGTAGCTTACTTATTGGCACGTCCACCAATTATCTCTCAAGTTCACGATGGGTTCCATGTATCTCTCCAGAGAAATTACACACCTGATCCTTCACATGTACTCAGCTCATAAGTTGTACCGCTGAAGCAAGATCTTTTTTATGAAGAACAGTCGATAGAGATTCTTGATTGTAGTGAAAAAGTCATACAAAACTAGACCACTCGCTTGGTGAAAGTGTTATAGAGGAACCACCAATTAGAAGAAGCTACCTGGGTACTTGAGGAGATGATGAGGGAGAGGTATCCTCAACTTTTGGTTACAAAGTGATGAATTTTGAGGGCGAAATTCATTTTAAGGGCGGTAGAATGTAACACCCGAGATTTTATGAGAAATATTTTGTTTTTATATATAATGTTATATAAAGGAATCTTTCACTACACACAACACTGTCTTGGCTTTCTTTACACGCAATCGTGACCTTCCACGATAGCGTGTGTTGTACGCAATACTGAGTTTCGCTAAACAACGATATGTTATTAAAATATTATATAAAATGGCCGTTATGAATAGTAGTACCCACTTTTTGAAATTTTATAAATATTATCCTTAAAAATGGATTTCCTTTTTTGATTTGGAATATCGAAATTATCCTAGGGTGAATTTTTGGTATTTTTCTGAAAACATTCAATTTTTGATGAATAGTGAAAACACTAGGTTACTATTTAAAAATAGAATATTTATTTAAATAATTATTTATTTTATTTAAATTTACATTAAGTAAAAATTGATACATAATACCTATATATGTTTAATGTAATTCATTGGAGTCATTCTATAATAATTTTAGATATATAAAAATTTTATTGAACTTTTCACCGTCTTATTCCCACCTCCTAGGAGATTTTGAAAATTTACATAAAACATAATTTTACCGCTTCTATGAGGGGAATTTCGAAAATCCGAGAGACATGGTAAATTTCAAGATGTAAAATGTGGTTCAATAAGATAAAAATAATTTTTGGTGAATAGTAACATTTTAATTTTTTTTACCATTGTTAAATGTAAATAGGGAATTAAGGGTAAAACTGATTTTATTATCACCCTAACACTTGTCCTGATTGTATTAGATAAGTTTAATTCGACCAAAAAAACATTATGAATAAAATATGACCATTTAGGTCAACATGGATTAGATTAGGACATTTAATAATATTTTATTTAAAGATGAGTTAAAATACTAAAATAAAAGTTTAATAAATTAAACATTTTTAATATAGGGTTATAAATAATATAAATTCCACTATAAATATTAATTAGAAATATAAGAATATTTCCTACATAATGGTATTTTATTTGTAATTTTTAGACCTTAAATGTGTTAATTTATTTATAACACAATGATGATGCAATAATTACCTTATTAATAAATTATTAACATAATTGATGTTATAAATACCCAAATATATGTAATTTGAGGCTTTTTAAAAATTCCTCTAATTTGATAGGTTAATATGACATGTTATTATTTATTTAATTAACTTTTTTCGAATCAATCATGATGTTATGATTTTAAAAAAAATCAATTACCAAATAGTTTCAAAATTGATATAAAATAGTTTTTAAAACAAATATTATATTATTAATTGTTATTTTATTAATAAAAATCTAAGATTTGGCCCAATAACTTTGATAAGGTTTTATATATTAATAATGAACCACTTGGGGATTGTTTGGCTTGTTATAGTATGTTTATTAACCATATAGTGTAAGAAAACAAGAAGACATGGTAAAAGTTAAAAAATTTAACATAGAGTTAAATCTAAATGATAAGGTTAAAATAGTAACCTAAACTTGTCTAAAATATATTTATTGAGAAAATTTAGACCCATAACCACCTTATCTTTGAAATAAATAAATTTGGAGCTAATAAAAACTGAATATGACTTTATTATAAAATAATATTTTTCTTTTTTCCAAAGGTGCCCATCTCCTCCCTTATAAATGGGAACCTACTCCCTCTCCTCCTCACACAACATTGAGACTTCAAGATCGGAAAAAACGAGCCAATTTCCTTTCTCAACTTCACTAAAAACATCCTACAGGTCCTGATTTTCTTCAAATACCATCTTTTGTGCCTAAAGAGGAGGTTAAGAATATGCGCTTCAAAGAAGAGGTAATGTCTGTTACCGATTATTTCAACTTTTATTCTTCTTATACTTCTTATTCATTAGTTGTTTAATTATTAATTAATAACATCAGTATCACACATATACTTATATGTTATTCTAAATATTAAACACCCCTCTTTCACCTTCTATTCAACCTATTCAAAACAAAATCACCTCGCGTGTGTACGTACGGAATATCGTCTCCACGCCGTGGTGTAATCTGTTTTCCACCACCATCTTACTTGGATGGGAATAATTGTGTAAATAATAACTATATATTATTATTGTAAATTTATATTGATTCTAAAATAGTATACATACACTCCAATACAATTCCATGATCATGGGAATGATATCATCGCTCGTGCGTACGTACGGCCTACCGTCTCTACGATGTAAGGTGACACGTTCTACATGATTTTCATTGCATAATGATTATACAAATGAATTTAATGAATAAATATTATATATATTCCACTAATATTATTATGGAAAAGAGTTAACTATATCCTAAAATATGAATAAGAATTAATTTGACAAAACACACATAAGAACAAAAAGCAATAAACACCCGAATAACATGTAGAAATGAAATATTACTAATAAGAAGCTAAGAATATGACCATATATAAAATCATAAGAATGAGTTTGATTCTGTAATAAGTCATTGAAATTATTTAAATCATTATATAGGAGGCTCAGACACTTACGAAGCAAATCTGACATATGGTACAGGAAAATCACACAATCTAATTTTATCTGAGATTGTTTATACTTCAGAATTTACTGGGGAATATTTTTCATCCACATACATGTTTCCCCAATATGTAATATTATTTCTATCCTCCTATAATTTTTTAAATACAATTTTACCCATTGGTAAGTTTTTAGTAAAATATATTTAGGGAATCTTTTGTCATTTTTAGTACGAGGTACTTTTTTTTTACTTTTCCAGCCAACGTCCGAGAAGAATGTTTTTCTTTAAAATATACAGCATGAATGGATTTTATAACATTATTTCCATGAAGCTTACTTTACAAGTTTTACAGTTTACTTTCAATTAACTTGTTTTAGTTTAAAATTTTATGACATGTTATGAATGAAAAAATGTTTTTGAAGTAGAAAGGATATTTTCCCCAAGAATGGAGTTCAAGAGTTTTATCAAAATTATTTTCCATCTAAAATAATATAAGGTTATGTTTCTATACCTATTTTTCCATTTATTTGATTATGATGGAATTATTTTTATGAAGGAAATTTCTCTTATATGATTTATGATGGCGTGATGTTTAAGAATCCCATTTTTATTACATGGGTTATGCTATGATGTATGACTTATGAACTTGTGGTACATATAAGAATGGTATCATTTTGAGATGGGTGGGACCTATATATTCCTCCAATTCATTGGGTAAAGATTTATATCTCATGAGATAGACATGGATGGAAGGACATGTTAATATGGTTCAGTGAAACAGGACTAGAATGAGGAGTTAACTCGGTTCAGAAACGGACTTTGTCTGCTAAGATAGTCTTGTCAATGAGTCTTGACTACTAAGAAATGATTCTCTATGATTATGTGTGTATACCAAAAAGTTTCATGTTTTAACTTATGATTATTGGGATTACATTTCACTGCTATGATTTATCCCATGTTTTGATACTAATATTTCTTTTGCAGGTGAAGATTTCCAAAATTTTATGTTCTTATGAATATGATATGATTGATATTTCTTTTGTTAACCATTACTGAGCATTTTAGCCCACCCTTTTGTATGTTTTCTTTTCCCCAATTCAGGAAGAAGGGTATTAAGAAAGATATTCCATAAGGGACTCTAGATATGATAAAATAAATGGGAGACAGTGTAGATGATTTATGAACCAGTTGTTTATGTTTCCTAGTTTCTAAAGACACTATACCTATACGGTCCTTTCATGGTTTTGATATATGTTGTAATAAGTGTGCATCAATTTTGAATTAATAACAATGTATATAAAGTATGGGTCATTATAATATAATAAATATAATACCATATACTATTTACTTATAATATATTATCACCCATTATTTTCAATTCATTATAAAAATAACAGTTTTAGGTGAAAAATGTTTTTTATACATGTTTTAGTTGTGATGTTCTAATCCTTTGACTTGGTATGGATCCCAAAATTTCATGAATTTAAAATTTTAATATGTATCAAATTTAATCATTATTTAAATTATATTAAATATTCATTTAATTTGGTATTAATAATGAACTGCATCAATTTATTGATATTATAATCTATATGTACAAGTGATTTATGACTCAAAATTTCAAATGATAGAATAAATGAACATAAAATAATAATTCCACATTGAAAAAAAATTCTTATCTAATAAATATATAACTTATTAATTAAATTGATTCTTATTATCATACATGGAAATATCAAATTATAAACAAATAACTTATCATTATAGAGGTGTTAGTCCCCATGTATACATGAGCGACATTATAATTTTATAAAGGATGGGAATGTAATAAGATTTATATTATATTATAATTAAATAATAATAATTACCAATTAATATAACTTATTAATATAAATTTTATCATAATAAAAAATTATTAAATATGGTGATATAAAATGAATTATATCTCTACATGAATATTTTAAACCACATGAACACCTGAGAGATATATTCATTTCCCATTCATAGAATGATCGTGAAAAATGGTTGTTTCATGATCATAATTCCATCTTTTTATATTTATGATACTATATTCATAATATTACGATTAATACAATAGATTTATTGTATATTAATGTGATTATTAACTGTGAATGATTCAGCTAAGAGGATTTACTCCCCTTTAAGATACCACTATAGAATTAAACCTTAATCCTTGTTATGATGGTCTCAGGGGAAGACCATAGACTGTTGGAAAAAAGTGAAGTAATTTATGAAGATATTAATTATTTTTTTTCCACAAAATATTTTATAACCCAATATTTTTTTTATATTTTCATTTGTGATAAAAACTATGTTCTGTAATATATACATAAAACAACCCCGAGAATAGAAGAAAAATAGATTAATAATAATTAATATATTACTATTATAAACTAGTTTTAGGGTATATGGGAATGAATAGGGATAAGAATATTATGTAATATACTTATAAATTATTTCATTAATTGAAATAATGAATTCAATCAAAAAAATCAATATTTCATTTAATTTAATTTAATATAAAAATAATAATAATATTATATTTTATGCTTTAAAGTCACTTTCCATCAAAATGGATATTAATAAATTCTATAAGTATCTATTCAATCAATTCCTTTAATTTTATAAAAATTATTTCATAAAATGAATAATTTTTTTGAAATTATAATATCAATATTATCCTAGTGTGAAATTTTAAATTTTTTCTTAAAATAGTTCATTTTATACTAATAGATAAAACTATTAATTTATTGAAAATTGTATTATTTTTTACGAATTTCAAATTATAAAATTCATTTTAAATTGGTTTAAATTTTAATTTGATCTATCAAATAATGAATAATCCATGATATATCTTTAAAATTTAAATTATTATTAATTTTGAGATAAAATTTTTTATACATTATTATACATATTTATGGAAAATTGCATCTCATCGTGTTTTAGAGGTTAATTATTAAAAATATTTTTTTAACATATATTTATTAAACTGGATAAAATGGATTCCATATATTGATTTATAGGGTTCATATTTTTTATGTATCACCCTTTTATTTTTGTTCATAATGAGTTGTATCCATAGTTAATTTTTGTTACCATTGTAAAGGTAATATGAGAGAATTATGTTTAAAAATAAAGTTATAAGGCATTATATTATTTCAAAAACATGAATTTATTTCATTGTATGAGTATATTTCATCTGTAATCTTTCGTAATTAAAAAATATGATTTTTTCCATTATCATTGGTTAAGAAATTTATATTATTTGTTGTATTGAATAAATACAAAATGTCAATTTCATTACATTTCTATATATAATAAGTTATAAAAATAATAAAAATGGTTTATTTTCAGTTATAAATGGCGATATTAAATATTAATGTCTTATTTTTGTTATTTTGATTTGTTTTATATTTTTTGTTTAAATTTTTTCCACAAATACTTATAAAACCCCGATAAATTTGTTATGAAAAAATATGAACAATTCATTAAAATAATGGGTTTATGTATATAAGATAGATTACACCTTCACTACAGAAAACAAATTAATGAAATAATAATAACGAAAACTAATAGTGCAATAGATACAAATTTATATTAGTTATTTGTTAAAAAGTTTATATTACAATTCCATTATTTTCTTCATGTCATTAAAGTGAAATTTAATTAATATTTTCATCAATGATGTTAATGATATTTTATTAAATTAAAATTTTATTAAACCTATTTAATGATACAAAAACAATCTATATGAAATTTGGGAATTTAATTTTTCTAAATTATCATCTATTTTTTCATTTTAATCCAATTAATGCTTTAGAAATAAATTTAACATTTTTAAATATTGGAGTCTTTGTAACTATGGTTAAGGATAATAATTGTTAGAGAATGGTCTATTCCAAAATATTAGTCATAAAATTATTTATAAAGAAATATAAATTTGATTTTATGTTTTAATTTAGATCATATCCACCTAATATTACATTATAAGTCATTTTTAAGTATTTAACGTGAGTTGGACTCATATTGTATAATAATATTTAATATATATCCTAAATTACCCCACTAATATCATATAAAATGAAATCACCTTTAAGCTTATCTTCACACATATTTAATAATTTATATTAAAAACCCTTACGGAATCCCTCCAAAACATTCTTATAAATTTTCTAAAGACTATGGTATTCTCAATGACAAACTATTGGGTTCTTAATAGGATATCTAAAAGGGGTTTTCAAAAGATGTCTAATAATATTAATAGTATAAATTAATTTTTCCTCTTATTTTACCCCATTAATTTATTAACTAAAATAGAATTATAATGAAAATATTATCTAATATAGTTATATATATTTATGTTTATGTTAGAATATTTATTCATTTTCTATTCCACAATATCGGAAAAAAAATCACTCGTGTGTATGATGGATTTCCACTTCAAAAACCGATTTAATATGTTTTTGATCACTAAATCACCTGTATAGTAATAGTAATAGAACTAATTAATATAAATTAGAATTATAATATAATTATAATTATGTAAATTTTATATATATTCCACCAATTTACCCTTACAACCACCAAATAGTGATAACATTAACCGTGCACATGTGTTAAATACCACCTCCATAAAGTGATGTGAATAGTTTTTCATGTCTTTAATTCAAATATGATTATAATTATTAATTAATAAAATATTTGTATTTTTTATATAAATATTAAAAATATGGATATTTTGAATCCCTGATAAATACACACAAATCATTATACATAAAAAATAATGCACGACAAAGTGAAGTGATTAACAACTGAAATAATGATAACAATGAAAGGTTGTCAATTAATGATCGATATGATATTTTAAGAAGATAATATATGATATTATAAATAGTAATGTGGTGTTTTTATTATGTAATTATAATTATAATCCATTATACATGATGTTAATGAAAATTAGACTAAACCAAAGTGTGAGGTAAGTGGTTAATAAACTAAATATCAATTCACTGATTTATACAAAAAAATTATTGATTATGTTATAACACAATTAGGTGTTACATTACCATTCATTATTTTATATTTTAATTTAATCTTTTTTTATAGATATACAATTTACTTTATTAATTATCCCTTAAATGATATGATCTTAGTATGAGATTTAATATCCATTTCTACTCCATTGAGACGTATTTGGTATTATGCACCAACTTAATTTCTTGTGGTATTTATATTAAAAATATGATCTCATTGACATGAAAAAATATATATTTATTAAAATTAATGTTTAAAATATTTTTTTCCCATTTAAAGGGTTTACAATTATAAATTCACCAAAGAGGGAATAATACATATTAAATCTCTTTTTTCATGTATTCTTTTATTTTAATATATTGAATATAATAAATTATCGTTAAAAAAATACATATATTTTATTTTCATATATAAATATTTAATGAATATTATTTATTTATTATAATAGTTACCTAGTTTTTCAATTGTGTGATGAAAATTGTTTGTTTAAAATAAAGTAATATCCTATTTATCTTTTTTATAAGGTGTATTTTTTATAGTTGTTTTAGAAAATTAATTTTCCAACCATTATTACCATTATATGATATTTAAAATTTTTTATATGTTTTTAATGGTTCTATATATAATTTTGTTAATGAAATATTGTTTTCATTTTTTTATTAAATTTTATCAAACATTATAAATGCCTTTAATTTAGTATAAAATATAATTTTCGATGAATTGATGGTCATATATAACATATTGAATCAAATTTTGTTCTATAGATTTGTCCAAAAATAATCAATTTCATGTGATCATCATTTATTAGACAAATCCATTTTTCAATGTATCATGGATATGAATATTTAAAAGATAATATACCATATCAAAATATAATGTTTTACTATGACTACTGCTTAATAGATTTTGTGAATTATAATGATTTGTATTCATTAATCAATATATATATTTATGATTCAATCATATTTTTTATGAACTAAATTTATCATTTAATATATCAGAAATGAAGTAGATATGATGGTAGGGGAGGGGTCGAAAATCGCATATCCCCTCTATTCATCAAATTCATTTATGCAACAATATACTTATCTAGCCATATCAATTTTATTTTTTGTGAACAATAATCAATTGATTAAACTATCTTAGAACAATTCTTTGATATTATGATATCATTATATTTGAGACTCTGATATCAAATTATATATATATTCCTTTAGTAATAAATTAATGATTATTATACATGACATTATTATTATGATATTATCCTTGGATTCATTCATCCTCATGTTATTGATTAAATGATAAGAGTTTTTAGTTGTTTAACATCACATATTGATTACACCTTTTATACATATGATTTCTTCCACTATATGTTACCATTACTGAGATTTTTATATCGACTTAATTTTTTTTCATTTCAAAAATATTAAAAGAAGGAATCATTAAATATGATCTAAGATGTTGAGTGTTAATTATTTCAATGTAGAATACATTATATTTTTTTTTCAATTTAAAATGGGAATCATGTATTTTTTAAATTTTTATGACAAATAAACTGATATGTCCTTGCTGATGTGATGTGTTGTTTCCTTTTCTAATGTATTAATATTGTCACTGACATTGAGTTACTAGTGTTGGGGTTGTCATGGATCATAAAAATTATTTATTATTACAATACTTGTGATCAAAATTTAGGAAAACTTAGACATGAGGACCTTACCCTTTAAAAACTTTCAAATATGTCTAATAATATTGTAATATTATAAAATATTTGGTAATGCGTATATTATTGATTTTTAAAATAATTATTCCCTATATGAATATTAAAAAGGGACATAGTTTATGAATAAATTCACATTGGGTTACCAATCCTGAAAATAGATGGCTGTGTAAATCTCGATAATAATTAGTGCAGGGTACATGATCCCATACTATAAACCTATTATAATAATACCAAGGGATATTATTTAGTAAATTATCATTTTTTATGAACCAATGTGATGAATGAGAGTATATAACTTATAAAAATTCATAATATTTCATAATTATATAGGATAAACCTGAAGAGTCATTTGTTTATAATTTTATGGTTGATCATATGATTAATGGAATAAATACAACTATTGAGTTTTTAAGTTATAGAACTAGAATATGATTATGGATATTTTTAATGAAATTTATATGAATAGAACCCGTGGTGTATGTTATTTTTTGTAAAAGTTTTCTTCTTTGTTATGGTAATTTTATATTTTACAGACATAAGTTATATGGTATGGATAAAAATTATGTTTAATATGATCTTTGATTTTAATTTAGTGATTAGGAAAAAGTACAATTACATATTTTGGTAATATAAATTTTATTATAAAAGTAAACATATGATAAAAAATTGAATTTATAACTCAGTGATTATTGTTAAATTTTAAAAAGATAAAGATATGTGGAATATTATATCATTACGGTAAATGAAATTATTTTAAACTATGATGATATTTCATTTGAAGAATAATATTGCAGACTTCTTTTTTAATAGAATATGATTGTTTTATAGATATATGGAGAACCATGTTATTTAATATAATGAATTGTATATTTTATAGATTATTTCATAGAGAATATAATATTTTTTTATATAAATAAATGAGTTATTGTCTTCGTTTAGAGATATATATTTAATTTACCGTTAATGAATATGTAATCATATACATTATTATTTCAGTTTTAAATAAGGTAAATAATATTTATAAATATTTTTAATCATAAATACTTATAGAATGATGTAATTTGATCTGTGTTTTCATTTTCATGGCATTATATATTAATGTACTATACCCTTATATGTTGATTTATTCATATTAGTTATAATTTTATCTTATGCTAACTACTTCCATTTTAGAATAGAGAAACAAATTCATCATTGTGGGGAAATTTTAGTTAGTTTATAGTATATTTTATTGCTTCTGGATGAAAATATAAATCATTGTCATGATTATCCACATTGAAGGATATTATCATACTTACATAATGAGGATAAATCGAATAGGTAAATCATATTGTATTTTTTATATGGATGGTAAGGAAATTTAAAAAACTAATGATAAATCATTAGAATATTTATGGATAGAAAACAAGAATATTATATGTTCTAGGAAATATATTATATAGTTTTATTAATTTATATGTAAATTTGTAATAATTTTGTTGGTTATAACCGAAAAATTAATGCTCATCATAAATTCCATATTTAATTTTCTTACTATGTTATATTCCATTAAATATAATATAATTTTTTAGGGATTTAGTATCTATAAAGATGGAATAAAGTATTATCTTAATATTTCAGTTTAAATGAACTTTTATATGGAACACTTGGTTCAATAACATACACAAAATTAAACCTTTATCTTAATTTAACAATGAAATAATATTAATTAAATATAAATATTATTACATTATCGTTGCATTAGGGGAATTAATAGACATAACCACATTATGATATTTATTTATCATGGATGTCCTTAATACAAATAATTATTTCAATAAAGAAATTTATTATTATTATATTTTTTATTACAAGTATAAAAATATGATTATATTCTTTTAATGTGTTATTATTACTTTTCAAAAAAAAGGTTTTATTGCATTTTGAGCATGGATATATTAAATAATTTATACCATATTTATAAATATTGTTTAGCAAATTAAATATAATTTTTGAAATTATCATTTCAGAATTACCTTTTGAAGAAATATATGGATTTTTCTGAAATGTTTAGTTTTTTAGGGAAGAGTGAAAATACATATTTTATAGAAAAATGTATTATATTTTTATGTATTTAATGGTTTCATTTCATTTAGGATTTTATTTGGATTTTTATAAGTCAATTTGAATAAAAATAATAAAAATAACTTTATTAGAATAAAAAATATTCTTAATCTGTACATAAAACATTTTAACATAAAAATGTTTTCTTTGTGAAAATTTTTTCTTCATATTTTTTTGGATTTTATACATTTATTAATGAAACATATGAGAAATTTATTGGATAAAATTTATTCTATATTTTAAATCACAGGGATCAAATTTGGAAAAATTTGTTCACATTAGTTTTGTAAAATAATACTGATAACTATTGTAAATATTTGTTTCCTCAGTAAAGGTAAAATGAGAAAATTAGGGTTAAAACCGATGTGATAATGTTCAAAATTTAATAAAATTCCAGAATTAATTTCTATAGTTCAGAATATTTCATCAATAATAATACTTTATTTATAAATATGCATGTTTCATCCATTTATTTTTAATCAATACCATTATATTATTTTAACTAAATAATATATACAAAATATCAGTTACATTGGGTTCATATATCTAATACATTCTGAGATGGATAAAAATAGTTAATAATCATCTCTAAATTTTTATTTTAAATATGAATGAATTATTTATATAATAGTAATTAACAATATATTATTACTGATTATAAAATTTCCATTAATACTTATGAAATATTAAGAAAGGGCTTTTTCAAGAATAAAACAATTAAGTACATTATTTTGAAAACATTAAAAGTAATATAATTTTGATAAATTTATGATGTATTCAATTTTTTATATACAAAATTTTTATTATTAATGTTTGAAATTCATTATATTTAAATTACACTAATATTATCATTTATTTAACTAGATATTAAACGAATAGTGTGAAAAAATGAATTAATAATATTTTATGAAAATAATGTTTTATTAAAATTCATAAAAAGATTAAAAATTCAATGTTGAAAATTTTGATTATATTTTTTCTAAAATATCATCCATTGATTATTTATGAGACAATTGTTACATTATATGTAAATTGTTTACCATTTAGTGACAAAAAATATTCTTATCGCAGTAAGGGTAAAAATTGTTAATCAATGTGTTAATTAAATATATAATATTTACAACAATATATAACCATTAATATATTGTATATTATAAAAATATAGATAAAATATATTCATAATCATAGACATCAAGTAATTTGGGAACCAATTTTACATCGTTTAGACATAAATTGCAATATAATATTATTCATATTTCAAAAAGTTCCTATCTCCCCACTTAATAAAGGAACCACCATTCTTAATTTACATTGACATGTTTTTTGTTGATATAATTTTTTTTATACAATAACCTCATGGATAAATTCACACCCCAATGATATGATATTTTTATAGAATCTAATTTAAATGTTCACTCTATTGAGACGTATTTTGTATTATGCACCTATTTAATTTTATTATGTTAATATGCTTCCACATTGAAGAATTTATCCTGAAAAATATATATATATTTATAAATATCAGTGTTTAAATTAATGTTTACCATTTCATGGGATTACAATTAACTATTATTTTCAAATAATTATGAATTTATTTTTCTGTCTCAATTTCTATGGGATTACTTTTACTTTCATTGATAAAATATTAAAATTTATCATTCTTAAACTCAAAATATTATCATTTTCTCTAGATATTAATGGATTTTCAATTAATTATTCCATATTTTCCACCAACTTTATATATATTCAGGGAAATAAATTTTTAAAATAATATCCAATTTTATTTCTCTTCTTGATCAGATATTGTTTTTATTCCAAGACCACCCTTTTGAAAAATAAAATTAAAATGTACTTTTTTATTTATCAATTAATTTATTAATGGATATTTATTTTATACGAATAATTTTTCAAGGTTTTAAGGAAATATATATTGTGTTATGAAAAATTATAATTATTAACCTAATATATTAAATGTAAAAAATCAATGTCACTTTTTTAAAAATACTACCCTAACACTTTTTTCATCGCTATAACAACTTTATGCTATTTATTTTATTCTACATATATTCAATGGATTAAAAAATATATTGAATGAAGTATTATTTCAAATATTATGATTTATTTTAATATATTCTACAAAATAATTTGTTGACTATACAAAATTTTTTTGATGAATTGATGTTATTATCTCACCACTAGATTAATTTTAGCTTATTAAATTTTTCATGAAGCATTAAACATAAGATGATCATCTATAATAATAGTTTCCCATATTTTATTTATTAGGTAAATTATTTTTCCAAAAATCCATATACATTTTCTATATATTTTATTTTACCATGAATTATATATAATTGATTGAGAAAATAATGATATTTTATATTAATTTGTCAATTTATAATTTTATTGTCATTTTATATTTTTATTAATTTATTTGAAAATTAAATATGTGATGAATGAATTGGATATATAGTTATGGTTAGGGCTGAAATTTAAAAATCCCCATGATGTATCTTTATTTATCATGACAAAAATAATTTTCATTATCCTATTAAATGTTTTTTTTTAATTCAAACCCATCAACAAAACATTCTCAGGAAATTGAAAGA
Source organism: Viscum album (assembly GCA_963277665.1). Taxonomy (NCBI): domain Eukaryota; kingdom Viridiplantae; phylum Streptophyta; class Magnoliopsida; order Santalales; family Viscaceae; genus Viscum; species Viscum album. The sequence continues at coordinate 1,776,787,192 of OY728165.1, read as the reverse complement.
ATTCAAGATATCATATTTCCTGAGATTCTGACATCCATCATTACACATTATATTTTATTGATAGTTAAATTACTATTATCGATGAGATTATGAATTTGATATTATCCCTATATTTATTTCATTCTCTCTTTATTTATTTAATGAAAATAATTTCTTTTATTCACATTAGCATATTTATTATTCCTTATATACTCTTGATAACATCCTCTATAAATGATGCATAATGATAAATTTAGCCCAAAAATATATTATACTCCTTTACCTATGACATGAATAAGTATTTTTCTGATGGTTTCCATGATGTATATTGTATACTATTATATTGTTTTGTATTTTATTTAAAATTGAAAATGAAAATAATGGATATAAATATTAATTAATGACTATTGAACTCATCTATCTTAAGTGATGTGATCCCTTGTTTATTATTCCAATTTAATATTCTAGTCATTTTCCTTGGGATTATTGAAACGCACGGCCGATTGTCGCCTATCGACCGGTCAAAGTTCTGGTGCTCTGCTAATGTGTATAGCAGCACTCGGGTCGAATCCTCGGTGATGGTACTTCGTAATAGTCGATTGTTTTTAGTTGATTGTATTTTGATTAGGGGGGTTTGTTTGCAGAGCGTAATTGAAATGATTTATGGATGATGTTTGATTTACCAAATTGATAAATATTGGGGTGAGTTCATCATTGGGGAGTTAAGCATGTGATATCCTTGAGCCTTACTTTGTATTGCATTAAATTAACACCCATGTCATAAGTTGACGTTGATTGGAATTCCTAAGTGTGAAGGCTTTAATCCAAGCCTTAACTTAACTTAGGGTTCTAATCTCAATCAAAACTTATTTATGGTAGTGTATTTACGGTTCCAATAATCCATGGAAACCACTTGTTAAACAAAACATATCATTAATCCATGACATATTAAGTTTAACATACACAATATTAATTTAAAGAATACTCATCGAGCAAAACTCTCAATAAATTAACATCCCCAAATTATAACTCACCCCAATGAGAGATTTACTCAGCCATTTGGATGTTTAATAATCTGGTAATATATGTTTATGGTGATGAATTATAAAGAGAAGAAAAAGAAAGGGACAAGATAAGAGTAGTGTGCCGAACACACACACGAAATAATTTAAGAATCAAAAATGGAATTTCGATTGAATGAGGAAGCTTAAGAAGGGAAGGGGATTGAACTGAATTTAAACTATTTTAAGAACATTAATATTAAAATACAGAAGGTGGAAGAGAATAAGAGATATTGAAGAAGTAACTTGCATTAAAACAGAATTACAAAGAAAGAGAATTACAAGATTACAAAAATGAAGAACTCAAAAGTAAGTGAAAAGAAAGAGAGGAGGAAAGGTCTCTCAAGTGAAAACTTGAGTATGGCAGGTCCTCCCAAGCCTTTGGCAAAGCTTTGGTCGTGCCAATGTGATCTCCTCTCTTCTGAAATGCCAACCCCTCTCAAGGAGAGAAGGGGAGAGTATTTATAGCCCAAGGAGTGGACTGTTTGCATTCCCAATCTGTTCCTCCACTTGCTTCGCCAATTGAGCTATACAGACAGCCGAATCTTCAAATAAATCCTTCTTCAAAGTTGTAGACAATAATGTTGGTCGACTAATCTCAAAATTTGGAGGCATTTGGACAATTGGAGCCAAAGTGATGGCCGGTTGATTAAACAAAGGTAAACTGTCCATTTCTATCCATTCTTTTTCGATGGCCAAAATGTGAATGGATTTTTGAACAGGACGATGCCTTCAAATTTGAATGACTTCTTCAACAAAGTCGGCCGCCTATATCTCCTCTTTCACACTGCAGAATCTCAGCTCGATTGGATTCTTACATCAGGAGATATGTCATGCATACTATACTGATTTTAATTCTCGGCCAGAATGGTGGGCTGGACTTCAAAGGTTTATTTTGGCCCCTTGTACTTGGATTTGGGCCATTCAATTTTTATCCAAGATGAAATGTAGTGTCCCCAGAATTATGGTGGAGATTGAAGGTCTTTGGACTTCTCGATTGAACCCAGTAAATCAAACTTCAAGGATGGTCCAGTTTGTTCACAGATTCTTTGGTCTTGTTTGTGAGGACCATATGACCCTTCAAATGGAATAATTGGATCATGGTTCCTTCTAATGAAATGTTGTATATTGAACGTAGAATCCTACAAAACAAGAACCACACAATTTGGATCAGTATAGTGATAGTTATAATTAAAACATTAAACTGACTCAATTTGACTACTTCTAAAAATGCTCAAATATTATACTTAATATTAAAACATTAATATTTCACACAAATTATGCACATTTCATATAAAATAAGTAAAGGGGGAATATAATAAGTTGTGAAAATATTAATAACATCAACTCCCCCACACTTAGATTTGCGCGTGTCCTCATGTGCAACAAATATAAAAACATGACAAAATCATTTTCACTCACCAACAAATATTAAAATTTTGTTTTCTCCAATCAGGGGAGGTTTAGACTATTTCACTCATCCATATTGAATTCCATCACAAATTTGGTTCACAATAATGCATCATAAACAATTCATTTTTTCATGTTCAAGGTTTGAATTGGAAAATGTAGGCACTCCAAACTTACTCCTCTCAAGATGATAAAAATGTATTTTAGGAGGTTCACTCATTCACCAACAAAAAGTGAAAATCAAGAGTTTGTAAGAGCTCTCAGCTTCCATTCCCAAATCTAATGTGTACAATAATCAAGAGGTCTTTTAAGGGGTTTTTCAGTGGCTATGGGACGGTAGGTATATAATGTCCAAAGGAAAAGAGGGGTTAAAAACACCAACATGGAAAAATCAATGCACATTTTTTTTTGAAATTTGATTTGAAAGGAAATAGAAACACATATTTACAAAGGAATGAATGTGTGATGAATGAAAAGTGAGGGAGATAGAAAATGGAATAGGTTGAGATGATGGAATATGTACAACATGGAAGACTTCCAATAATGACACAATACAAGATGAGTCAAGTGTTCTTTTTTTTCTTTTTTTTTTTGCTCTTTTTTTTTCTTTCGAAAGTTGTGCTTGAAACAAGTCTCACAGTCATCTCCCAAACCATGCTTGATCTCCTCATGGAACTAATTTTAGTAGTTATAACATGATCAAAGGTTGATGATGAATGATTTTTGACCCACCCAAGACACAACCCATTTCTTTTTTTTTATTTTTCATTTTTTTTATAATTTTTTTTCTTTTTTTTAACACTTTTCAATGAATTTTGTACAAATGACAATTACACATATACAACCCAAAGCTCACAGAATTACAACCTCTCCCCCACACTTGAATGGAAGCTTTCCCTCAAGCATATGATGACACATTGGAAATCAATGAAAGTACGCCCAAAAATGAAGTCCATTCCCCCCACACTTAAATTTCAATAAATTGTACAATGAAAATCCATGAAGATGTTGGGTGGGACAAGGTATTAGGCTTGTAATGTGGCTATCAAAAGAAAGGGTTTCATAGGCTCAAAGGGGCTTTCAAAAGTAGGATCAATGTAAGGGTAACGGGAGGCTATTTGGCTATTCTGATTCTCATGTGGCTTAGAAAATGCCTCTATCATATTAATGCACACAAAAGATGGAAATTCAGCTCGAAGGTCCACAAACGCAAGACTCACAATCAGTGTTGAAGACACACAATGAAAAAGATGGCCATAGATGACCTTGGCATGAAGGCTAATGTTATTCCTCACGGTAGGGGAGAATCATTTTCCACCAAAAATTGTTCATTCAAAATGTTTGTTATTGACACAAAATTGTTTACCCAAGTTTGAGATAAAAATTCAATATATTTGAGTTTAAAACAAGCCTTTTGACTCCCCAAAATGGTTGGACAAAATTTCAAAACTAGATGGTGAGTAAGCATGACTCTTTTTTTGTAATTTATTTAAGTAATTGTGTTTTTTGTTTTTTTTTTAGTTTTTAAGGTTTTTTTTTTAAAATACACACCCACACAAGAAAGATAAAAAGAAAGGGTTTGATGAATAAAGTGGTAACAAAATGAAAGAGAGAGGAAGAAGAAGAAAGAGGTAGAGAGAGGAAGAGATAGAGAGAGAGTTAAAGGGAAAGAGGTGCCCCCTGGTTTGGATTTGGTGGGTCGCCATTTCCATCTAGTGGTGGGTCAATGGAAGTCGATGTGGAACCTGAAGTGAATGGCCTCTCATGGTGATGCTTTAACCGGTGTCCATTTACCGTGAATGTTCGTTTTGAAGAAGGGTCTTCGACTTGCACTGCACCAAATGGGTAAACATTAGTAATAATAAAAGGTCCATCCCAACGAGAATTGAGCTTACCTGGGTGAAGTCGAAATCGAGAATTGAAGAGCATTACCTTTTCACCTTCATGAAATACCTTTCGAAGAATGTACTTGTCATGGAGTGACTTTGCCTTTTCTTTGTAGAGAATGGAGTTCTCATACGAATCGAGTCGAAGCTCCTCCAATTCAGTCAACTGCAACAATCTTTCTTCACCAGATTTTTCACAATCAAAATTACATGTTTTGACAGCCCAAAATGACTTATGTTGGATTTCAACTGGTAAATGACAGGCTTTACCAAAGACTAGCCTAAATGGAGACATCCCAATGGGTGTCTTATAGGCTGTTCGATAGGCCCAAAGTGCTTCACCAAGTCTATCGGGCCAGTCTTTTCTTGTGGGCTTAACAATTCTTTCAAGCACTCTTTTCACTTCTCTATTAGAAAGTTCAGCCATTCCATTTGTTTGAGGGTGATATGCAGTGGATGTTTTATGTACAACCCCATTATTTTTCAAAAGTGACTCCATGGTTCTATTACAGAAATGAGTTCCTAAGTCACTTATCAAAGCACGTGGTGTTCCGAATCGATGGAAGATATGGGTTTTGAGGAACTCAATCACAGTTTGAGCATCATCTTTCCTAGTGGGTTTGGCCTCGACCCACCTAGAAACATAGTCAACAGAAAGGAGAATGTAGGATAATCCATTGGAAGGGGGAAAAGGTCCCATGAAATCGATGCCCCAAACATCGAAAAGCTCACAGAAGATTAATGGCTTTCGAGGCATTTCGTTTCTTTTGGAAATTGTGCCAAACTTTTGGAAAGTGGGACATGATTGAAAAAACTTGTGTGAGTCCTTGAAGAGTGAAGGCCAAAAGAATCCAGAATCTAGGACCTTTCGAGAAGTCCTTTGTGGTCCAAAGTGGCCACCTCCAGGCATTGAGTGGCAGAATTCCAAGATGGAGAATTGTTCAGTTTCATCAACACATCTCCTAATTACCATGTCAGCCCCAGTTTTCCAAAGTTTATTATCTTCCCACAAATAATGCTTTGAATCACTTTTCATCTTTTCTTTTTGTTCTTTTGAAAAATATTCAGGGAAAACACCAGAAACCAAGTAATTGACAATTGGGGCATACCATGGTAACTTTGGAGTGAGAGATGAGAGGTGTTCAGTTGGAAATTCAGGATCAATTATTTCAGAATGAGAAGAATTAGAAATTCTACTCAGGTGATCAGCCATAGGGTTTTCTTTTCCAGGTTTATCTTTTATCACAAGGTCAAACTCTTGGAGCATTAAAATCCATCTTATTAGCCTTGGTTTGGAATCACTTTTCTTAAGTAAGAACTTTAATGCTGAGTGGTCCGTGAAGATGATGATTTTGGCACCTAAGAGATAGGGCCGGAATTTATCCAAGGCAAAAACCACAGCTAAAAGTTCTTTTTCAGTCACAGTGTAGTGTGATTGAGTTTCATCCAATGTTTTTGAGGCATAAAAGATGACATGAGGAATGTTTTCTCTTCTTTGACCAAGAACAGCCCCAATGGCCCTATCAGAAGCATCACACATCAATTCAAATGGTAAGGACCAATCTGGGGGTTGGATTATTGGAGCAGATGTGAGAGCAGATTTGAGTTCAATGAAGGCTCTCTTGCAAGCCTCATCAAAATTGAATGTGACATCATTTTGAAGTAAACGAGTGAGTGGGAGGGAAATCTTGCTGAAGTTCTGAATGAATCGCCGATAGAAACCGGCATGACCAAGGAAGGACCGAATGTCTCGAACTGATTTGGGTTCTGGAAGTGATTGGATCACCTCAATTTTGGCTGGATCAACTTGGATACCCTCTTGAGAAATTATGTGCCCTAGAACAATCCCATTTGAAACCATGAAGTGACATTTTTCAAAATTCAGCACAAGGTTGCACTTGACACACTTTTGAAGGACCAAAGAGAGTGAATGTAAGCAAGATTCAAATGACTCGCCATAAATGGTAAAGTCATCCATGAAGACCTCCATGCAATTCTCAATGAATTCAGAAAAAATACTCATCATACACCGCTGGAATGTTGCAGGAGCATTACAAAGGCCAAAAGGCATTCGCCTATAGGCATAGGTTCCAAAGGGGCAAGTGAATGTGGTCTTTTCTTGGTCTTGAGGTGCGATTGGAATTTGGAAGTAGCCGGTGTAACCATCAAGAAAGCAATAGTGTGACTTTCCGGCCAATCTCTCAAGCATTTGGTCAAGGAAAAGAAGTGGGTAGTGATCTTTTCGTGTTTCAGCATTCAATTTGCGATAATCGATGCACACACGCCATTTGTTTTTCACCCGAGTTGTGACCACTTCTCCATGTTCATTTGTGACAACTGTTATCCCGCCCTTCTTAGGAACGACTTGAATTGGACTAACCCATTCACTATCAGAAATTGGGTAGATAATACCAGCTTTAAGAAGCTTGGTAATCTCTTCCCTAACTACCTCAAGTATGAGTGGATTGAGTCTTCTTTGAGGTTGCCTAATTGGTTTGGATGATTCCTCTAGATGGATGTGATGCATGCAAAGGGCAGGGTTGATTCCTGGAATATCATCTAGGGTCCAACCTAAGGCATTTTTGTTTTCCTCTAACACTTGAACAAGTTGGGACTCCTCAGTTTCAGAAAGTGCAGCAGAGATAATGACAGGGTAGGAGGGATCATGGAAAAGGAATGCATACTTGAGGTGTGAAGGAAGTGGTTTTAGATCAGTTTCAGCCTTTATTGGAGAGCTAGACAAGTTAGGAGTAGGAGAAGGGATTCTAGATGGGTTTGGATCATTTTCCTCAACACTGTCCAAGGTGGAGCAGTAGAGATCAGAGTTGATGTGGGATTCAAGAGAGTTTTCAAGTTCCTCTAGATTGATGGAGTCTATGAATGAGAGGTCCACATCAACTTCACCATTTATGACTTTGTTAATCATGGTGCAGATTTCACAAGATCCTTTATCATTAGAACATGAAGAACATGGTGGATTGGGGTTCGATTGAATCTTAGAAGTGTCCTCAAAAGCATGGATTGAGAATGCAGAGTGATCCTCAGATGGATATCGCATGGCATGGAAAATGTTGAACTTGACCAGTTGGTCACCGAATTCCATGGATAAGATGCCTGAGTGGACATCAATCTTGGTTCTCGCAGTCATGAGGAATGGTCTTCCTATAATTAGGGGAGATCGAGAAGAGGTCGTCTCACCTTCCATGTCAAGGACATAGAAATCAGCTGGGAAGATAAGATCATTGACCCGAACAAGAACATCCTCAATTATCCCCTCAGGACTGGCAGTGCTTCGATTGGCTAATTGAATGACAATACCTGTTGGGTGCAAGGGACCTAGACCAAGGTTGGAGAAAATGGATTTGGGCATGACATTTATTGAGGCTCCAAGGTCTATGAGTGCATCATCAAAGTTGGAACTCCCTATTTGACATGGAACCGTGAAGGTCCCTGGATCTTTGCACTTCATGGGAATGGACTGTTGAGTTGAAACATTTTCAATGTTCCTAAGTTGCCTCTTATGGGTGCACAATTCCTTAAGAAACTTGGCATACTTAGGGATTTGTTTGATGGAATCTAAGAGGGGGATGTTCACTTCAACACGTCTAAACATGTCAAGCATTTCCGGATCAGGTTCAAAGGACTTCTTAGGCTTGGAGATGGCTTGAGGAAAAGGAATCGAGTTCCTAAGTGGAATGGAAGAAGGTGAAGGAGTGGATTCAAGTTCCTTTTCCAGCTTTTTGTTCTTTTCATTTTCTAGATCAACATCGAAAGGGGGGTTTGAGGATTTATCTTGAGGCATAGCAAGTTGCTTTCCTGATCTAAGTGCAATTGCACTTACATTACCCTTGGGGTTGGGTAATGGTTGAGCTGGGAGTTGGGATGAATTGGATGGTTGTTGCTGGCTAAGGTGGGATGCAAGTTGACCTATTTGGGTTTCAATGTTCTTTAGGCTAGAACGGGTGAAGGAAGCAAGATCCTCTACAACACTTTCCCATGGTTGTTTAGAAGAAGAGGCATGTCCCAAATTTGGTTGGCCTTGATTTTGGTTCTTGGGAAAGCGATTGTATTGGGTGGGGAATTGGGAAGGCTCGTTAGGATAGTGGAATCCAGGAGGAGGATTGTTCCTTTGGGGTTGAGGAACAAAAGGATAAGGTTGATGGATACCACCACTTTGACCATATTGGAACTGGTTTGGATTTTGAGGAGGGAATTGAGGAGGATGAGAAATGGGATTACCATACCTCAGAGGTGGGTTAAAGGTAGAAGAGAAGGGCTCAGAGTGGGGTTGGTTGAAGTTTCTAATAAACTGACCTGATTGTTGAGGGTTGAAGTTTCGCTGAGCATATGCCGCATTGAGCTCCATTGGACTAGATGAATCAGATGGATCATCTTGAAGTTGTGGACATGTGTCAGTCGGATGAGATGGAGAGTTGCAGATTCCACAATTCTTGATAGGTCCAGGGAATAGTGACTGTGGAGAAGATGAGGTTGGGGCTTTGGTAGCCACCGCTAGTTGACGCACAAGACCTGTAAGTTCACTCATCCACTCAGTCATCTTGTTGGGCTCTATGGATTGATTATCTTGGGCTTGTTTCACTTGAGCATGTGCTCGAGTATGGAATTGCTGCGTGTTTGCAGCCATGTTACTTATAAGATCTCTTGCAGCTGCAGGAGTTTTGTCAACAAGAGCACCGCCACTTGCGGCATCAATGAGAGTTCGCTCCATAGCCAATAACCCCTCATAGAAGTATTGGATCAGGAGTTGGTCAGGGATTTGATGGTGTGGACAAGTTGCCACAAGCTTTTTGAACCTCTCCCAATACTCATGGAGTGATTCATTAGGGAATTGACGGATGCCGCTTATTTCCTTTCGGATAGAAGCTGTTCGGGAAGCGGGAAAGAACTTCTCAAGGAAAAGTCTCTTCATGTCAACCCATGAGTTTATGGAACCAGGTGGGAGGTAGTAGAGCCAAGACTTGGCAGAATCCGCTAGGGAAAAGGGGAAAGCTCTAAGCTTGATTTGTTCTTCAGAAACCCCTTGAGGTTTCATGGTTGAGCAGACCACTTGGAACTCTTTGAGGT